>CP054673.1:13116461-14514461 GCA_013348765.1 Carpinus viminea | reverse complement strand
CAAAATACAATATGTTGGCACAAAAGATAATCATATGTCGATGCCGTTAATGGGGGCGTGCTTGTCAAACTATATGAACTCATATGTTCGATTAATTATATTCAAATATTTTCCTTTTTTTTCCTCTTTTAAGAGAGGTGTTATGTTGCTTTCTAAATTACCATTGATTTCAAAATTTGATAGTGATTAATCCAAAATCACAATATTTAGGATTCAAGATTGAGAGAGAGATTTGCAATCCTATTCCAAACTTATGAATAGTAAATTCAGCCATACATAGAATGGGAATAAGATTGCAAACTAGATATTTGAACAATGAAAAAATCAAATTCCGTATGCAAAAACTTTTTATGCTTCACGCCAATCACTTTTCCATCTTGTACATTCTTCCCCAATTTTCTTCACCTGTCAATTCTCCAATTCCAAAGATTCCCACATGTCTTCTAACAACACCCATTCACCGACGCCTCCTCGTCCTATTGCTCTACCACATATCACTCTTCCATCTTCATCCTTCAAACCAATTTTTCTTCACTCTTAGGTGAATCGTCCAAATCCAAAAGTCCAATATGTTTTTCCACAACACTCTTTCTTAAACTCATTCCCTCCTCCAGCCATTGTAGGCAAGAAAATGAGTAACAAAGAAATATTAGCCCCAAAAAGTAATTTGCTAGCACGAAAGACAATCGTATGTCGATGTAAGTCAAATGGGGTGTGATAGCCAAACTATATGAGCCAAATATGTTCATTACTCACATTCAAAGACTTTTGTATTTGTTTTTTTTTTTTTTTTTTCTCGTAGACGTGTTATGTAGCATTCCAAATTTTAAATGATTTCAAAATTGATAGTGATTCATCCAAATCACCATATTTAGGATTAAAGATTGAGTGGAGATTTGCAATCATATTTCCAACCAATGTATGGTAGATTATGCCATACATAAAAGGAATAGGATGGTAAATAAGATATTTCAACAGCAAAAAGTCAAATTTAAATGAGCAAGAACTCTTTATTCTTCAGCCCCCACTTCTTTTTCCATCTTGTACCTTCTTTCACAATTTTTCTTCACTCCTAGGTAAATTGTCCAATTCCAAAGAATTTCAATGTTTTACGACAACACCCTTTAACCGCAACCTCCTCCTCCTTATCCTTTACCACCACTCACTTTTCCATCTTCGACCACTTACACCAATTTTTCTTCACTATCCAGTGAATCGTCCAAATCCAAAGAGTCTCACATGTTTCCCAACAACACGCTTTCACCCACTCATCCTCCTCATTCAACCATGGCTGGTTGGTGAGAAAGAAAGTCACAGAGAGATATTGGCCCAAAATAAAATATGTTGGCACAAAAGATAATCATATGTCAATCTATTAATGGGGGCATGCTTGTCAAACTATATGAACTCATATGTTCGGTAACTTGCAGTCAAAGATTTTCGTTTTTTTCCTCTTTTAAGAGAGGTGTTACTTTGCTTTTTAAATTACCATTGATTTCAAATTTTGATAGTGATTAATCCAAAATCACAATATTTAGCATTAGAGATTGAGAGAGAGATTTGCAATCCTATTCCAAAACTTATGTAGAAGTAGATTCTGCCATAGATAGATTGAGAATTGGATTGCAAACTAGATATTTGGACAGCAAAAAAATCAAATTCACATGCAAAAACTTTTATGCTTCACTACCAATCACTTTTCCATCTTGTACCTTCTTCCCCAATTTTTCTTTACTCCCACATCGATTCCCAATTCCAAAGATTCCCACATGTCTTCTAACAACACCCTTTCACCGACATCCCCTCATCCTACTACTCTACCACCACACACTTTTCCATCTTCAACCTTCTACACCATTTTTCTTCACTCTTAGGGGAATTGTCCAAATCCAAAGAGTCCAACATGTTTTTCCACAACACCCTTTCACAAACTCATTCTCCTCCTCCGCCATGGCGGCAAGAAAGCAAGTTACAAAGAGATATTGGCCTAAAATGTAATATGGCATGAAAGATAATCATATGTCGATGCGTTAATAGGGGCATGCTTGTCAAACTATATGAACTCATATGTTAGTTACTTACATTCAAAGATTTTTATTTTTTCCTCTTTTAAGAGAGGTGTTACATGGCCATCCAAATTACCATTAATTTCAAATTTTGATAGTGATTAATCCAAAATCACAATATTTAGGATCGAGATCGAGAGAGAGATTTGCAATCATATTCCAAAACTAATGTAGAAGTAAATTCTGCCATACATAGATTGGGAATTGGATTGCAAACTAGATATTTGGACAGAAAAAATCAAATTCCCATGCATAAAACTTTTTATACTTCACTACCAATCACTTTTCCATCTTGTACCTTCTTCCCCAATTTTTCGTCACTCCCAAGTCGATTCTCTAATTCCAAAGATTCCCACTTGTCTTTTAACAACACCTTTCACCGACATCCCCCTCGTCCTCTTGCTCTACCACCACCCGCTTTTCCATCTTCAGCCTTCTACACTAATTTTTCTTCACTCTTAGGTGAATCGTCCAAATCCAAAGAGTCCAACATGTTTTTCCACAACACCCTTTCACAAACTCATTCTCCTCCTCTAGCCATGGCTAGCAAGAAAGCAAGTTACAAAGAGATATTGGCCCAAAATAGAATATGTTGGCACAAAAATAATCATATGTCAATGCTGTTAATGGGGGTGTGATAGTTGGACTATATGAACCAATATCTTCTGTTACTCACATTCAAAGACTTTTGTAACTGTTTTTTTTTTTTAATATTTCAAAGAGATGTGTAACGTGGCATTCCAAATTTTAAATGATTTCAAAAATTGATAGTGATTCATCCAAATCACCATATTTAGGATTAAGGATTGATTGGGAGATTTGCAATCCTATTCCCAACCAATGTACGGTAGATTCTGCCATACATAAATTGGGAATAGGATTGCAAATAAGATATTTCAACAACGAAAAAGTCAAATTTTCATGAGCAAGAACTCTTTATTATTCAACCCCACTTCCTTTCCCATCTTCTACCTTCTTTCCAAATTTTTCTTCACTCCTACGTAAATTGTCCAATTCCAAAGAATCACAATGTTTTACTACAACACCCTTTCACTGCCGCCTCCTCCTACTTATCCTTTACCACCACTCACTTTTCCATCTTCGACCTTCTACACAATTTTTTTTTCACTGTCCGATGAATCGTCCAAATCCAAAGAGTCCCACATGTTTCCCAACAGCACGCTTTCAATCCCTCATTCTCCTCATTCTACCGTGGCCGGTTGGCACGAAAGCAAGTCACAAAGAGATATTGGCCCAAAATTCAATATGTTGCCACAAAAGATGATCATATGTCGATGCTATTAATGGGGGCGTGCTTGTCAAACTATATGAACTCATATGTTCGGTTACTTGCATTCGAAGATTTTCATTTTTTTTCCTTTTTTAAGAGAGGTGTTACTTTGCCTTTTAAATTACAATAGATTTCAAATTTTGATAGTGATTAATCCAAAATCATTAGAGATTGAGAGAGAGATTTGCAATCCTATTCCAAAACTTATGTAGAAGTAGATTCTACCATACATAGATTGGGAATTGGATTGCAAACTAGATATTTGGACAACGAAAAAAATCAAATTCCCATGAGCAAAAACTTTTTATGCTTCACTACCAATCACTTTTTCATCTTGTACCTTCCTCCCCAATTTTTCTTCACTCCCAGCTCGATTCTTTGATTCTAAAGATTCACACTTGTCTTTTAACAACACCCTTTCACCGACATCCCCTCGTCCTACTGCTCTACCACCACCCACTTTTCCATCTTCAACCTTCTACACCAATTTTTCTTCACTCTTAGGTGAATCGTCCAAATCCAAAGAGTCCAACATGTTTTTCCACAACACCCTTTCACAAACTCATTCTCCTCCTCTAGCCATGGCTGGCAAGAAAGCAAGGTACAGAGAGATATTGGCCCAAAATAGAATATGTTGGCACAAAAGATAATCATATGTCAACGCTGTTAATGGGGGTGTGCTTGTCAAACTATATGAACTCATATGTTCGATTACTTACATTCAAAGATTTTCGCTTTTGTTCCTCTTTAAGATATGTGTTACTTTGCTTTTTAAATTACCATTGATTTCAAAATTTCATAGTAATTAATCCAAAATCACAATATTTTGGATTAGAGATGAGAGAGATTTCAATCCTATTCCAAACTTATGTATAGTAGATTCTCATACATAGATTGGGAGTAAGATTGTAAACTAGATATTTGGACATTGAAAAATCAAACTCCCAAAAGAAAAAACTTTTTATGCATGACTACCACTCACTTTTCCATCTTGTACCTTCTTCCCCAATTTTTTCACTCCCAAGCAGATTCTCCAATTCTAAAGATTCCCACATGTCTTCTAACAACACCTTTTCACTGATGTCTCCTCGTCCTACTGCTCTACCCCCACTCATTTTTCCATCTTCAACCTTCTACACCAATTTTTCTTCACTCTCAGGTGAATCGTCCATATCCAAAGCGAGAGTCCAACATATTTTTCCACAACACCCTTTCACAAACTCATTCTCCTCCTCCAGCCATAGCTAGCAAGAAAGCAAGTCACAGAGAAATATTAGTCCAAAAAATAATTTTTTGGCATGAAAGACAATCATGTGTCGATGCCGTTATAATAGGTGTGATAGCCAAATTATATGAACCAATATGTTCTGTTACTCATATTCACAGACTTCTTTATTTGTTTTTTTTTTTTCTAAGAGACATGTTACGTGGCATTCCAAATTTTAAATGATTTCAAAAATCGATAATGATTCATCCAAATCACCATATTTAGGATTAAAGATTGAATGGGAGATTTGCAATCCTATTCCCAACCAATGTATGGTAAATTCTGTCATAAATAAATTGGAAATAGGATTGCAAATAAGATATTTCAACAGAGAAAAAAATCAAATTTTCATGAGTAGTAACTCTTTATTCTTTGCCCTCACTTCCTTTTCCATCTTGTACCTTCTTCCTCAATTTTTCTTCACTCATAGGTTCATTTTCCAAATCCAAAGAGTCCCATATGTTTTCCCACAACCCATTTCACCACCACCTCCTCCTGCTTCTCCTCCTTTTTCACCACCACTCTGGTTTCCATCTTCTACATTCTTCCCCAATTTTTCTTCACTTTAGATCAATCGTTGAAATCCAAAGAGTCCCACATGTTTTCCCACAACACCCTATAACCGCCTCCTCCTCACCATGGCTAGCAAGAAACCAAGTGATGTAAATATTGGCCCAAAATACAATTAGCTCACACGAAAGACAATCATATGTCGATGCCATTATGGGGCATGATTGCCAAACTGCTTGCACCTATTTGTTCGATTACATTCAAAGAATTTCTTTTTGTTTTTTGAAGAGAGGTATTACGTGGTATTCATAATTACCATTGATTTCAACGTTTCATAGTAATTCATCCAAAATATAATGGTGATTTTGGATGCCACACCAAGAGATTGCATTTAAGATTAGAGACTAAAAGGAGTATAGTATCTCTTTCTTATTTTAACTCATTTGAACCAAATATATGCACTAATAGATTCCTTCCACTCTTCCCTTTGTTCTTTCTTAATGTTTAAGACTAGGCCACCTTATTAACATAGAAAAAATAAAAAATAAAATACATGGCTTAAAACGTGTGACCACATCCAGTCCTAGAGAGTGCTGTCTTTTCCCATAGTGACATAAAAGTGAACCTATGTGCTACTCTTCCCTTGGTTCCGCTTGTTGTTTAAGACTACACTACCTTATTAACAGAAAAAAAAAAGAAAAAAGAAGGGTAATTATCTTTTGCCCCCATGAATTACAGTGCATTGACACTTTTCCCCAATGAACTATCAACTATGACACTTGATCCCATCAAACTACCATCTTATGACACTTTCCCTTCCAATCAAATGGGTTAAATATAACGGTCAACTATTTTAAATTTTTTCTTTCCATTTTTGCTCTCACTTTATATCAATAAAATGACACTTATACCGCACAAACTCTAATCCAAAAATCTAAAGTGAAGGCAAAAATGGAAGTAAAAAAATTTTAAATGACACATGCAAGTCACATGACCGTTGACTGCTAGTTTTAACTACTTTGACTAATGTATAAAAAGTGTCATAAGATAGTAGTTTGATGAGATCAAGTGTCATAGTTGGTAGTTCATGGGGGGAAAGTGTTAAAGCACTGTAATTCATGGGGGCAAAAGGTAATTACTCCAAAAACAAAAAACAAACAAAAACAAAAAACAAAAACAAAAAACAAAAACAAAACAAAACAAAACATACACAATACATGCCTTAAACATGATTACATCCGTCCCTAGGTTGTGCTTTTGCCTTATCCTAGAGTGGCATAAAAGGAGGGTGATATTTTGTATTTGTATTGGTGTTTATCGATTAGCAATTGCAAAATATATAGAGCAGAAAAGTCTTCATTTTTTAAGGCAAAGAGAGAGAGAAAGAGTGGGTCTAGCAATGGCTCTAGAAAGAAGAACTAAGGCCAAGAAGGTTCTTATAATTCTATTTTCTTTCAATTGGGTTCTTTGCTATCCATAACATTTTGTGATATCTTCCATTAGCATATGATTGTCTTTCATGCTAGTTGATTGTATTTTGGGCGATTCTATGCCACTCGCTTTCTTGCAAGCCAAGGTGATGAAGGAGAAGGAGGAGGCGGTGAAAGGGTGTTGTGGGAATGCAAGTGAGACTCTTTGGATTTGGACTATTTACCTGTGTAGTGACCAAAATAATTAACTAGGCATAAGTAGCTTAGTTAGAGGGTTAATTTGGACTTTAGGTCACTAGGTTTTGCCAAAAGGGCATTTTGGGGAATTGAACTTCTAGACCGGACATATGATAGGATTGTAGCGACCCAAATTATTAACTAGTTAGGCTTAAGTAGCTTAGTTGTGGAGTTAATTTGGGCTTTGGGTCATTAAGGACACTAAAGGGTAATTTGGACTTTGGGCGGATGTACGCCATCGCCTATAGTGCGGATGTACGAGAGGGACCACCGGATGTACGCTCTGCAAACCGTATAAGTGGACATATGTAGGACCACCGGACGACGCTACTTTTGAATAACCTCTAGTAGGGCAAATTTTGACATGACCCACAACCCGTCACGATATTAGTGTTTGGGTTTATCTTAAGCGGATTTGGGTCAGAACGGTCAACCCATTTATGACTCGTTTATTATGTTCTAAACAAGTCATGTCGGGTCACCCAAGGGGTGACTCGCCAAATCCGCTTATGTTTGTGTGTTTTTTTCTAGCCCTCATTCAACACTCATCACTCATGACTCATCCCATCATTCTGCATAATATAGGCTGTATTCCACCAGATTCCACCTAAAAGCTGCAGCCTGTAGACTTCACTTTCCAAATTCACTTTTCTTTTCTTTTTCTCCTTTGTTTTTTACTTTTTTCTCCTCCTTTTTCTTTCCCTACCGACCATCTCACCCACTCCACATCTCCTTCACCTCTTTTTCTCCTCTTTGTTCTTCACTGACTTTGTGTGTTACATAGCATTACTCAAATTAATATATGATACAAGAGTACTACGTACCCGCAAGGTTTTTGATCTCCTTAGGATTTGATCACTTTTTATTAATTAAGAAATTAGTAAGCATATATGGTGTTAATAATCAATTTGGGACTAGCTAGGGAAATTGCACAGGATATACATTAATGTTGTCGCATCATTATCGTAACAACACCCTCGCCACTCAATTCAAATTTCTTAACCTTTGACTTAATGCAACACCATAATCAAATTTAGGCTTTACACTCTATTTCCTTCTTCACGTGATTCTTTAGATTTCCTAAGCTTTGACACATTCGGCAATTTGGTAAATTGACGGGAGCATTAACCTTTGGACCATTTTGGCTAGCCCCGGCCACATGACAGTTCTCCCAACATCAAGTCCATTATATATATTTCACTCTGAGTAATGCTAGATGTTAGAATATACTTTTATATAATTGATTGATAAGTATATGATTACCTTTTTTTTTTTTTTTTTTTGACATGTCCACACAAGAGGGGAGAGGGGGATTCGAACTAGTAACCTCCGCTTTATTAGGCATGTTCCTAGCCGATTGAGTTATCTCTTGGAGACTTTGATTACCTTATTTATATTGTATTCATTTACCACATTTTTCCTATAAAATGAATTATCGGTACAATTGTAAATATTATCAATAATAAGAGCAAAATGTAGTATTTAATGAAAGCTTTAACCTATGGATGTAGGCCATTATATATCAAACCACATAATGTTTGTGTGTTTCTTTCCCATTTGATAATCGATCACAATTAATTATATAGTAATATATTCTTGTACTATAAATTACATTTTTATCTTGTAACTATGCTATATAGTATTGATATGGCAGTTCTTACTTTGATCTTACCGTTCTTTGAATTGATAATTGTTAAGAAAAAAAAAATTATGGATGGATTGGTACTAATTAATTATGGGATAAAAATTGTATAGCATTGCACATTTCGTGCTCGCTAATTCAAAAATCCTTGGTCAACACTTAAGGCTTAAAAGTTAGTCAAAATCCACGAGTCCAAGATCATGACTCAACAAACTCCATTACTTTTCTTTCATATTTTCCCATACACATACAGCCAACACAACGCTCTTTCCAAATTAAGAACACTAAGGGCCTGTTTGAGATTGTGTTTGGGAGGTTTAAAAGTACTTTTAATACTCAAAAGCCCTTTGATAAAAAAATTAAAAGCGCTTTTAAGGGTCCAAAAGCCTAAAATGGCAAAAAAAGGCCAAAAACACTTTTGGTAAAAGCTTAAAATGAAGCTTTTGCCCAAAAGCAATTTTGACTTAAAAGCTTTATTTCTCAAACTCAATCCCAAGCATGCTCTAAGCATCATTACTTTTCTCTTTGAGGAAAAAAATCCAAATTCAAAACAATTGGGAGGCATTTTCAAAGATTATTATTAGAAATTATTTCATGAACTACCACTTTCTCCATTTCCCCTTGAACTACTAAGGTTAGACCCATGAACTACCATTTTGTTATCAAAACCCTTACCATCACCAAAGACGCTTAAATCGAACGGTCAATCTGTATCGTTTCACTTACACTATTACGTTAGTCAACGATCATCGTTTCACGGTACTATTCATGTTAATCGATATTTAACGCCCTTGACTATTACGGTAGGGGTTGTTGGTAACAAAATAGTAGTTCATGGAGGGTCTTAGGTAACCTTGGTAGTTCATGGGGCAAATGAGAGAGAGTGGTAGTTCATGGGGGTAAAGCTAATTTCCCTTACTTTTCAAAGATTATTGCTAGTCCAAAGACCATTTTGTTGATCTGTGATTGTCCGCTTTGATGCCCATTTTGAGTCACACACAGGTCAAGCGGTTGATCGAGGTGCGCAAGCAAGAGTAATGTTAGAAGAAAGATTTTTGTTTTCTTTATGTCCTCTCAAATGTAATGTAATTTTTCAAATCATCAATAGAATTTCTAATTCAATGATAATTTTAAAAAATACATCATATTTAAGAAGATAAATATAGACCAAGAGTTATACTTCTAACATTACTCTAATTGAGCACTAATGATCACCTCGAGGCATACTTGACCACTTACGATGGAGAAGGCAAAGTGCACAATGGTGTACAGGCTTCAACGGGTGTCGTCAAGACCCTAGTTACCAGTTCATCAAGTTTGATCAATGACTAGTTCACTAGTTAAACACCCAAAAATTAATGGAATCATATATATACAATGAGCTTATAAGAGACAAATGTTTATAATGAAAATAATAATTTTTTTTTTTCTTATGATCTATTACAAAATTAAAATGCACATTGGAACTATATATTAGTACCTCACTTGTACTAAAAAAACACACTAAGAGAGAGTTTGATGCTCAACCTATCAAATGCATAGCCTCAACCCCATTGATATGGGGAGGAGCACCAGAGTAACCCATGAGAATTGCTCCATATTCACATCATGCATAATGCCCTCAACATTAACGGCTGCCAAATAATGAAGCCAAATGTTATATATGGCAACGCTTGGTTGAGATACTATTTCTTATAACGTGCTTTTAAAAGCGGTGGAGGGCGAGTTTGATGGAAGAATAAAGAGCGAACTAGCATATGAGGAAGCGTGAGAGTCATGGCCTAATTGAGTAAAGCTGTGAGTATGAACTATATATGGCAAGGATAGGGTTTGGAGGATCAGGATATTGGTGATATAAATTATAAATGTTTGATAGTCTTTAATAAGAGTATATTAATATATAGGGGAAAATACATTTTTAACTCATGAAGTTTCAATGCTTTTTCAATGATAACCCCAAAGTTTAAAAATTTGCAATTCACCCCCCTGAAGTTTCAAAATTTGAATTTTAATCCTCGGTTAATTTTTTCCGTTAAAATGGACAGAACCCTAGAAAAATAAGACTGAGGGCATTTTTGTCATTTCATACTTTTCAGTCCAATTTGACGAAAAAACTAACGGAAAAGTTAAAATTGCCAAATTTTGAAACTTCAATAGGATAGATTGTAAATTTTTAAACTTTAGGGTTAACATTGAAAAAGCACTAAAACTTCATGGGTTAAAAATACATTTTCCCCTAATATATATATATTTGAACATTACTTTAGTCCAAAAGCCTAAGCTAACAGGCTTAAGTCCACTTAAGTATGTTAACTACTATTTTTCTTTATACTTTTTCAACATGGGGCTCAACACTCACAACAAATTAGGACTTGGAATGAATTTTTGGGTTGGTTTAGCCCTAGTATGACCAATAGTGGTCCACTACGCACTCTTCCAACTTTTATTTTAGTTTCTAGTTTATAATTTTTAGAGAAAATTACACTTTACCTCTGAACTATCACACATATTTGCACTTTTATCTCTAAAGTTTTAAATATGACACTTAACCTCCCTCCCTCAAACATTCAAATTGTTGTAATTTGACTATTCTCGATTTTTTTCCAAAATGACTCATCATATATTTTATTTAAAAAAAAAAAAAATAGAAGAAGAAATATGCTGGGGTGACCAAACCACCCC
Source organism: Carpinus viminea (assembly GCA_013348765.1). Taxonomy (NCBI): domain Eukaryota; kingdom Viridiplantae; phylum Streptophyta; class Magnoliopsida; order Fagales; family Betulaceae; genus Carpinus; species Carpinus viminea. The sequence goes on along the minus strand of CP054673.1, from coordinate 14,503,336 downwards.
ATGGGGGGTGGTTGGCCACCCCCGTTGGCTGGGGTGGTTCGGCCACCTCGGGCTAGCCTGCTTGGGGTGGTCGAACCGCACCTCAAAGCCCAAAGGGTGGTTCACCAACTTGGGGTAACTACCCCCCAGCCAAACGGGGTGGCCGGCCACATGTGGTGGTTCAACCACCCTAACATATTCTTCTTCTTTTTTTTTTTTTTTTTAAAATAAAATATTTGGTGGGGGCATTTTGGGGAAAAAAATCATAATAGTTGAATTGTAGCAATTTGAAAGTTTGGAGAAGTTAAGTGTCACATTTAAAACTTTGGAGATGAAAGTGCAAATGGATGGATAGTTTAACGGGATAAAGTGTAATTTACCCTAGTTTTTATTAATCATGTTCAACAAACTATCAATCTCCTTTAAATAACATGTTTAACATGATTGTCCCCAAGAGATAGTTCAATCGGCTATGAACCACGCCTTATGAAACATAAGTCACAAGATCGAATCCCCCCTCCTCCTACCCTTGTGTGGACATGTCAAAAAAAAAACATGTTTAACATGATTTAAGTTTAACGTAACTCATGAGTTATATATCTTACTTTTAATTTGAGGGAAGCTGTAAAGATTGAATTTTAATTAAGCTGTGTTGTCACTGCTTCTATTTTCTAGTCTTTCTTATTGAAATTCAAGCCACGTGCAAAGGCCATTCTAATTATAATAATCAAACTATTCAAACGTTATAGCCGCTGACAATTCGTAGCTTGGAGCGCAATCGCGCATGCACGTAAGCCAAACACCTTGGTCAACACGGAAGACGTCAGTGCCCACCAACTCACCAACGTACACCCTGAAGAGTCCAAAAAGACCGGTACCTGCAGCTCTAACACTATAAATACCTTCTGCTTCACCTGTTAATACAAATCCACAGACCCTCAAAATCTCTCCGTAAAAGAGTGAAAAATATAAAAAAACCTCTAGCAACTTATTATTTCAGCAACTATAGGGCGTTTCATAAGATGAATTTCAGAAAGAGTATTACCCTTTTGATCATCTTCGTCATCTTCGTGGCCATCTTCGACCATGGCTGCAAGGTTGAAGCAAGCAGAGTGTTATCAGAGGATTTTGTGAGTTCAAATCACCTCAACACATATTCCTCTATCTATGAGAAGGCAAAGCGCAACATGGCGTGTTGGCTCGAGCGATTGCCTTCCGGACCAAGCCCTGGATCCGGTCACTAGGTTTTTCTTATTTTGGATGGTCTTATAAAAATGCACGGTTGGAACAAATACCGTTTTCTTTCTTCTCTTTTTTTAATTTCCTTTCTTGGTCGAGTATATATATACCGACAGTAGTACTATAACTTTTGTTATAGAATTTTAGGAAACATATTAATAAACAAGTGAATTAAAAGTTGATTTATTTAATGAATTTGATCATATTGTTTCTAATTCCGAATTCGTTTTATGTTTTTCTTTCGAATGGATGCATGCATAGACACGTGTATGAGAGAATCATCACGATACAGATTCATGTCATTTATATATATGGCGCTCGTCAATCATAAATGTGCATGATCGATGAAGAAGAGAATATTATATATACAGCTATTGCATGGAAGGGACTGCTTTGCTGACGTGGCAAGGCTCTCTAGAATAATCGCAGAAACGGTTTCTCCCTTTAGGTACTGTTCACGCGTCTGGGTTTCAAACACTGTTGTTGCGCGTGAGGTCACCGGCGACTTCCATTCCGATGAGAAATCGCCGGAAACCACTGATTCCATATACCCTTATGCCTCTCCGGTGATTGTATGCTATTATAGCGTTAATGGCTAGAAAGGCAAACAGGGGCCGTGGGGGTGGAAAAAAAAAAATTCCAACGTTGCTGAAGGATGCTTCGGTGGATTTGGATAAAGACGCAAGGTTTTCGGATTGTGAGGTGGATTTGAACACTGAGGAGGTGATGGCAGCTGAAGATTTGCCTTATTTGCAGTCGGTTGGACAAGATGGATCAATTGAAGATGTGTCTGCAAAGGAGCTTATTGTTGATAATGAGGTCTCAGTGGGGTGTTTGGATGATGAACCTGTGAAAGTTGATCAGAAGAATTTTGTTCAAGACTGGAGGAGTCTATTTCAATCGGAGAAAACTTTGGGAGCATTGAAGTATTTTGCACCTTCAAGTGAGGATGGAAGAATTGTAGTGAAACCACCAAAGGAGGCAATTGAGGAAGGAATTTCGAAATGGTCTCCTTCTTTGGTAGGTCAATTTCTTGATAAACCTCTTCCCTTCTATGTGGTGAAACGAACTGTTGATAACTTATGGGCACAGTATGGGAAAGTTGAAGTGTTTCTGATGGAGAATGGATTGTATTTGTTTCGGTTTGTGGATATCAAGTCTAGAGATGAGGTTATGGAGGCAAAGCTATGGCATATAGCTAATAAACCTCTGATTTTACGTAAATGGACCCCAGGTATGCAATTACTTAAGATATCTTTATCTACTGTACCTGTTTGGATTAAGATGCATAACTTGCCTATTGAATTTTGGAATTCTACATGTTTGAGCTATGTAGCTAGTGGTGTTGGTAAACCGTTGTGTGCTGATTCTGTTATTGAGGAACAAATTAGGCTTGGTTTTGCCAGGGTTTTGGTTGAAGTAGACATTGATTCTGTTTTCCCAAAAGAAGTTGAAGTTATTGGTGTTGATGGGGGTAGGGTAGTGGTGGGAATTGAATATCCTTGGTTGCCTGTAAAATGTAAAAAATGCAAGTCATTTGGTCACTTGTCTCATTCATGTACAAAGTTGGAAAAGCAAGTATGGATTCCTAAGAAGATTGAACAAAAGGAATTTGCAGTGAATAATGGAGATATGGTGAGAAAGTTTACTGCAGCTAAAAGTACTACTCCTAGTGTTGTGGATGTTGATCAATGGAAAGTGGTTAGATCTGCTAAGAGAACATTAGTGGCCAATAATATTATTAGGGATAGTCAAAAACATTGGACCAATTCTCACTACAAAAAATGTGATTTTTTCTAAAGGTCATTTTCTAACGTTACTAAACCTCCCGTGAGAAATTGCAATTTTCTAACGTGTCAACTTTTGACACGTTAGAAAATGACAAAATATTATTAATTTTTCATTTTCTAACGTGTCAAAATTGACACGTTAGAAAATGACAAAAATAATAAAAATAATAATAATAATTAAAAAACTAATAAATAATAATTACAAAAAACAAATAAATAATAATTATAAAAACAAATAAATAATAAATAAATAAACTAATAAATAAGAAAACAAAAAATAATAATAAATAAATAAATAATAAAAATAGGAGTAACTTTAAATAAGAAAACAAATAAATAATAAATAAATAAGAAAACAAATAAATAATAATAAATACAATTGGGAGGACTTGTTGCAAAGGTCTAGTTCAGCATTAAAAAGTTGACCAGGTTTGAAGATAAAAATAGGAGAAACAGGCAGTTATCTCCATTCTCAACTACTAACAACCAACAAAGTTATCATTTTCAATTATGTATATAACTTTAATAAACCTATGAGGACACAGGTAGTAAGCTAATAATAATACAAAATGAGATGAGGAATTTATGCTAAAAACTAAAAGATAAGTTAATCATGAATATCATGAATTCAAAGTCTAGTGATCATTAAACCAAAAACTAATTGTGAAATCAAAGTGCCTACTTAGGTGTATGGTTTGCAAATGTCAAAACCTTCATGAAAACCATCACCTTATAGCATATAAAAGGTTTCATAAAAGAACCGGCCAGTTCACCGATGAAATCGTGCATACCTTTTACCAACAAGCAAGACGTGCTAATCCTTCTTGCATTAAAATCACAGCTAAGTCAGCACTTGCAGCAGGATCTGAAAAGTTTAGAGAGAAAACCATCATTTCAATAGAGGGACAAGATCCAATGCAGCATCTAAGAGGGAACATCCTACACGTTAATTCAATAGTTGACTTAAATTAATCAACATTCATGAAATTAATCAACATTCATGAAACTTAAGCTCTATAGATAGTTGGGATTTAAAAAGGACAGCAATTTTGGGAATGGAACAGCAAGGTATAAGATGGAACAGAGGTAAAAGCCATCCGTTGAGCAGTCTCAAATTCAAACATAACCAAAAGAGGAAAAATAAAATAAAATACAAGCCTTCTATGGATGTGTTCTAACCAAAAGAGGAAAAATAAAATACAATCGATGCATTCAGTTCTAACCCTTTTCTTTCTATCATAGCCATTTATCAAACTCAAAGTCTGCATAAGCTCAACTTATGGATGTGTTCTACTCACCGCCCCAACTTTTTTGTACCAGAAGGGAGGAGTGAGGTGCGGGGAGTGGGAGAGAGAGCTATCGAGGAGAGAGGGAAAAGAATGGGGAAGAAAAGAAGAGAAGGAAAAAAAGGGGGAAGGCAGGTGGGTGGGTGCAAACCAGCAGGCCATTTCACTCAGTGTAATGTTGTTCCTAGTTTAATAAACACCCGTACAGACTATTCACAGGAAAAACATAGGCAACATGGAGAAAAGTAGTGCACACACATAGAAATCATCCTAGCTTCAAAAAGTCATGACTGAAACTTGAAACAGAAACCATCATCTACTATTCAAAGGCAATACAAAAATCAAAATTGAAAAATCTATCTCATTCAACTCTTAAGTCTGAAATCATGTGCTAGTCACTGACACTTGATGCGTACATCAGTTCCACCAAATAGTCCAACACAAAAAATTTATGAAACAAAAGCCAGGATTACACCCTCCAAAGTATCCAGCAGAAAATACAACAAATGATCAAATAAAATTGATTTGCATGATCCACTCAGTGAAGCCTCCATTCCTCACCAGCAAGAACACAACAAAAATAACATCACAAACAATAAAAACACTTTCAACATAAGTAATAGATTAACAAAAAGGGTACCTAAAATTGTGTACAACAAAAATATATACACCTCACCTTTATTGTGTGTGAAAGATTTGTTGGATACATGTCATCTACGTCTTGTTTCATAGCAGCGGTTCCTTGAAATAAGTCAAACTGAGTTCCTTGAGGAAGTAACCCTGAAAGAGCAATAAATCAAGTGTTATCTTCAAGTGTTTCAATAATCTTTCTAGTCTGCCACCATAATGAGGACAATTCATAAAACTCACTAAGCATTTCAACAATTTATGAGAAATTTTGATTGTTAATTGAATATATAAAACTACAAGGATGAACTGGATGAGTAAAAAATCTCTATTAGAACGACAGTTTTATTAATGTTGCTATTGCTTTTCTGTTATAATACCACGATTGTTTTTTCGTATATACAATTTTCTTTTGATCTTTTAATGTCTTCTTTTTCTCCCGTCAATTTTCTTTTTCCCAAGCTTTGGACAAGTGATCCAATATATCGCACTATAAAAAACACAAACAAACAAAATCAAAACGTCCCTTTCCTCAAGCAGTAACCTAGACAACACTAGAGAAAGAACTAAAACCAAACTACAAACCAAAGCCACGGATGGCTTCCTCCTCTGGGAAAGCCCAAAATACAAACGCAAAAGCCAATCAACCAGCCATAACCCATCATCAAATCTCCCTCAACCAAACACCAGGATTCTTGAATCAAAACAGAGAAGAGAGAAACCAGATTTAAGCGAAAGAAAAAAAAACGAGAGAGTGAGAGGTTACCTTGAGCAACTGAGAGAAAGAGAAGCAGAGAGGCAACATTCACCTGCAAGCAATTCACCCTTTTTAAAAAAAAACACAAACACACAAACTCAAAACGTCCCTTTCCTCAAGCAGTAACCTAGACAACACTAGAGAAAGAACTACAAACCAAAGCCACCGATGGCTTCCTCATCTGGGAAAGCCCAAAATACAAACGCAAAAGCCAATCAACCAGCCATCACCCATCATCAAATATCCCTCAACCAAACACCAGGATTCTTGAATCAAAACAGAGAAGAGAGAAACCAAATTTAAGCGAAAGAAAAAAAACGAGAGAGAGTGAAAGGGTTACCTTGAGCGACTGAGAGAAAGAGAGGCGGAGAGGCAGACATTCACCTGCAAGCAATTCACCCTTTTTTTGTTTGTTCTGTGGAGACAGAGAGCTAGCAGAGCTGAGAGAGAGACGATCGAAAAAGAAATTAAAGACAGATGCAGAGACGCGCGCAGATCTACAGACGCGGGATTTTCTAATTTTAAAATGGTGTCGGTTCACCGGAGCTGCAGGGGAGGAGGAGGTGCGGGGAGTGGGAGAGAGCTATCGCGGGAGAGAGGGAAAGAATGGGGAAGAAAAGAAGAGAAGGAAAAAAGGGGAAGGCCGTAGGTGGGGTGCAAACAGCTTTTTAATTTTCAAAACACAGTTTCTAACGTTTGGCATAGTGCCACGTTAGAAACTACTAACGTGGCACATATACCACGTTAGAAGTTGTATTTTTTTCCTTTTTTTTCCTTAAAATGATGTTAACTCTATATTAAACAAAAAAAAAAATTATTAATTATATAAACTGTGTTATATATGGTAACCCTATCTAGGGTTAGGGTTACCACATATAGATTTTTTTTTTTTAAGTTTTTTAAAGAAAAAGCAAAAAATAATAATAATAAAAATTGCATTTTCTAACGTGTCAACTTTTAACACGTTAGAAAATGCAATATTTTATAATTTTTTTTTTCTTTTAAAATTTTTTGCTTTTTTATTTATTTTTCTAATTAATAGAAAATTAAATTTGAGGTTTATTTATTATTTTATGTTGAAACCCGTCCAATGGTGGCCATTCGATAAACCCCTTCCCATTCACACGCCGGAAAGTCTAACCTGCACACTTAATTACTTGAAAACCCTATCTACTATATATGGTATCAAAACGGCATCATTGGACGTTTTCCACATAAAATAATAAATAAACCTCAATTTTAATTTTCTATTAATTATATACAATTTAAAATATTATTAATATTTTTGAAAAAAATAAAAAAAAAGCAAGAAAATAAAATAATAATAATGGATTTTTAACGTTCCAAATAGTGCCACGTTAGAAATTTCTAACGTGGCACTATTTGGAACATTAGAAAATGTATTATTTTTTTTTTTTTTTTTTTTTAAAAAAAAAAACTTAAAATAATTTTTTAAAAAACCTATATGTGGTAACCCTAACCCTAGATAGGGTTACCATATATATAGATAGGGTTTTGAAGTAATTAAGCGTGCGGATCCGACTTTTCGAGCGTATGCTGAACAGACCGGGTTTATCAATACCATCATTGGATAGGTTTCCGTCATAAAATAATAAATAAACCTCAATTTTAATTTCTATTAATTATATACAATTTAGAAATATTATTAATATTTTTTGAAAAAAAAATTTTAAAAAAAAACAAAAAAAAAATAATAATAATGCATTTTCTAACGTTCCAAAAGTGACACGTTAGAAATTTCTAACGTGGCACTATTTGGAGCGTTAGAAAATGCATTATTTTATTATTTTTTTTTTAAAAAAACTTAAAATAATTTTTAAAAAAATCTATATGTGGTAACCTAACCTAGATAGGGTTACCATATATAAGATAGGGTTTTCAAGAAATTAAGCGTGCGGATCCGACTTTTTTGAGCGTGCGTGAACGGGACCGAGGTTTATCGAACGGCCATCATTGGACGGGTTTCCGTCATAAAATAATAAATAAACCTCAATTTTAATTTTCTATTAATTATATACAATTTAGAAATATTATTAATATTTTTTGAAAAAAAATAAAAATAAAAAAATAAAGCAATAATAAAATAATGCATTTTCTAACGTTCCAAAAGTGACACGTTAGAAATTTCTAACGTACTATTTGGAGCGTTAGAAAATGCATTATTTTATTATTTTTTTTTTAAAAAAAACTTAAAATAATTTTTTAAAAAAATCTATATGTGGTAACCCTAACCTAGATAGGGTTACCATATATATAGATAAGTTTTCAAGAAATTAAGCGTCTGGATCCGACTTTTCGAGCGTGCGGTGAACGGACCGGGGTTTATCGAATCGGCCATCATTGGGAATGGTTTCCCACATAAAATAATAAATAAACCTCAATTTTAATTTTCTATTAATTATATACAATTTAGAAATATTATTAATATTTTTTGAAAAAATAAAAAAAAAATAATAATAATAATAAAATAATGCATTTTCTAACGTTCCAAAAGTGACCACGTTAGAAATTTCTAACGTGCACTATTTGGAGCGTTAGAAAATGCATTATTTTATTATTATTTTTTTTTTTTTAAAAAAAAAAAACTTAAAATAATTTTTTTAAAAAATATGTGGTAACCCTAACCCTAGATAGGGTTACCATATATAGTAGATAGGGTTTTCAAGAAATTAAGTAGCGGATCCGACTTTTCGAGCGTCAGTGAGCAGGACGGTTTATCGAACGCCATCATTGGATGGGTTTCCGACATAAAATAATAAATAAACCTCAATTTTAATTTTCTATTAATTATATACAATTTAAAAATATTATTAATATTTTTTTTGAAAAAAAAAATTAAAAAAAAACAAAAAAATAAAGCAAAAAAATAAAATAATAATAAAATAATGCATTTTCTAACGTTCCACTATATGGAACGTTAGAAATTGACATTTTTTATTATTATTATTTTTTTGCTTTTCAAAAATTATTTTTTTAATTATTTGTCAATTTTGTCATTTTCTAACGTGTCACTATTCACACGTTAGAAATTTCTAACATGTGAATAGTAACACGTTAGAAAATGCATTTTTTATTTTTTAATTATTTTTTACTTTTGTCATTTTCTAACGTGTCGATGTTTGAAACGTTAGAAATTCTAATGTGGCAAAAATCGATGAACAGTAGACACGTTATAAAATGACCGATTTTTTGTAGTGTCTTTTCATCTATTGGCTAGGGCAGATGGTGGAGTTATGAGAGGTGCAACTGGTTTTTCTTCTATTCAAGATGGTTTTGATAATGCTTTGAATGAGGAATGTGTAAACCAATTAAAGGATAAAGGAAAAAGTAAAATGGAGGGAGAGGAGGAGGTCCTAATGAGAGGTTTTTCTCCTATCACATGAATTTTTTTATTTGGAATATAAGGGGTTTAAATCACCCCTCAAAACAGAAGGAAATTAAGAGTATGATACAAAGACATAATATTAGTCTTGTTTGTCTTATTGAAACCAAAGTTCAGGAACATAATGCTGATAGGGTTAAGTCATGTATAGTTCCTGAATGGGATTATGTGGCTAACTATAATTGTCACTTTTTGGATAGAATCTGGGTTTGTTGGAAGAAATCTGTGTATTCAGTGAATGTCATTGATATGAGTATGCAGAGTATAAATTGTGAGATTAAAATTTTGCATAATAATCATTTCTGGTTTCACTCTTTTGTGTATGGAGCTAATAGTGGGGTTGATCGAAGAATGTTATGGGGTAATTTATTTTCTATGAAGGGAAAAGTTTTGAATAACCCTTGGATGATTTGTGGTGATTTTAATGTGGTTCATTCTTTGGCTGAAAAATGGGGTTCTATTAAGCTTAATTCTTATGAATCTGAGTTTGGAAATTGTTTGAATGACATTGAGGTTTTAGATTTGAATTTTAGTGGTTGTTTTTACTTGGACTAATAAAAGTGAAGTTCCTCGGTTTGTAGCAAGGAAATTGGATAGGGTTTTGGCAAATGAGTATTGGATGAGTTTGTTTGGGAGAACTATTGTTGAATTTCTGCCTGGGGAATTTCTGACCATTCTCTGCTCTTATTTCTGCTGGCATTATGAAGAATTTTGGCCCTAAACCTTTCAAATTTTTAACTATTGGTTGGATCATGAAGGGTTTTTGAATTGGGTGGAAAATGGGTGGTCTATTCAGGTGGAGGGGTACCCTATGTATAGGCTTTATATGAAGCTTAAAGCAAAAAGTCGTGCTAAAGGAACGGAATTTGGCTTGTTTTGGTAATCTAAAGCTTAGAGTGTCCCAAGCTAGAGATAACTTACATCTTGCTCAAAAGAGGTTCTTGAATCTTTTGGTAGGGCGGACAATTTACTTAGGAAAAGGAGTGTTTACATGCCTATGTTTCTATTACTAAGGTTGAGGAATCTTTCTTGAAGCGAGAAGGCTAGAAATCGGTGGCTGCAATTGGGGATCAATAATAGTTTTTTCATCGTTCTTTAAAAGTTCAGCATGCTAAAAGACTATTACTCATTTGTGGGATGACCAAGGGAATAGAGTGGAGGATGTGGAGCAGATTAAGCGGTGGTAGAGTTTTACAAGAAGCTCTTAGGTACTAATCAACTTCAGTTACTACTTCAAAAAGCTGATCGTGTTAGGCATCTTATCTATGTTGCTATTTCTCTTGATCAAGCTGCCTTGTTGGAGAGAGATTCTGATGAGATTAAGGATACTCTTTTTAATATGAAGAATAATAAGGCCCTGATGGTTTTCTGTGGAATTTTTAAGTCTGCATGGTCTATTGTTGGCCAGGATTTTATTGTTGCTATTAAGTTTCTTTGAATCTAGTAAGTTGCTAATGAAGTGAATGCTACCATTCTTTCCTTAGTTCCAAAGAAAGTTAATCCTTCCACTATGGGTGATTTTAGGCCTATTGCTTGTTGCAATGTGGTTTACAAATGTATCACTAAGATCCTTGCTAATAGAATGCTTCTTTTTTGAGTGAGCTGATTAGCATGAACCAATCTTTCATCCCTTCTAGAAGCATTGCTGAAAATGTTCTCTGGCTCAAGAGCTTGTTCAAAATTATCACAAGGATAGAGGGCAACCAAGGTGTACATTGAAGATTGATTTGATGAAGGCCTATGATTACATTGATTGGGAGTTTCGATATCTTGTCTTCGTTTTGGTTTCCCAACTAGATTCATTAATTGGATTAGAGTATGCATTACATCTCCTAGATTTTCTGTGTGCATAAATGGTACTATGGTTGGGTATTTTGAGGGTAAGAGAGGGTTGAGGCGGTGATCCCTCTCCTTATATTTTGTTATTGCCATGGAAGTTTTCTCCAAGATTATGGTTGACTATCTTTGGTGAAAATTCTGGTTTCAAGTTCCATCCTAAGTGTGCTAGTTTGAAGCTCACTCATCTTTGTTTTGAGATGATCTCCTCATTTTTCTGAAGCTAGTCTTATTTCTATCAAGATTATTAAAAGTGCTTTGTTGGAGTTTGAGAGCTTATCTGGTTTGAAGTCTAATCCCACAAAGAGTTCTTTTTTCTATTTCGGTATTTGAAAGAATTAAGCATGTCTTGTTGGATGATTTGGGGATGAATGAAGGTATTTTCCTTGTAGATATCTTGGAGTTCCACTTATATCTTCTAGGCTTTCTGCAGCAGAATGTGGGGCTTTGATTACTAGAATTACTAGTAGGATTGACTCTTGGTTGTCAAGAAATCTCTCTTTTGGCAGGCTTCAACTGATTTCCTCTGTTCTTACAGTTTGCAAGTGTATTGGTCACGTATTTTCATTCTTCCTAAGAGGGTCATCAAAGATATTGAACAAAAGTTTAATAGATTTTTGTGGAATGGGAATATTGCAGGTGGTGCTAAGGCAAAAGTCTCTTGGACCGATGTTTGTTTGCCTAAGAAGGAGGGGGTTTGGGGCTGAAAGGCTTGATATATGGAATTATTCTTCTATGCTTAGGCATATTTGGAGCCTTTTGCTAGGTCTGGTTCCATTTGGGTGGCTTGGGTAAAGGAAAATTGTTGAAAAGAAAGAGTTTTTGGAGTGTTGGAGTTTCACAAAACTGCTCTTGGAATTGGAGGAAAATTTTGAAACTTCGGATATTGCTAGGAGATTCTTGAGGTATGAGGTTGGAACAGAGAACATATTCATCTTTGGTTGGATTGGTGGCATCCAATGGGAGTCTGTTTGAGAAATTTGGGTTTAGGATGGTTTATGATGCTCATAGTACATTGGAAGCCAAGTTATCCTCTGTTATTGAATGGTAATTGGTGTTGGGGCCTGCTAGATCGGAGGTTTGGTGGTGGAAATTCAAGCTGGTTTATATGAGGTAAGGTTGGGTTCTTGTGATAAACCTATTTGGGGTGCTTCAAGGAAAAAGGGTATGTATGTTCAGAAACTTGGGAGGCTCTTAGGGTGAAAATGATGAGGTTTTATGGTGTAGTAAACTGTCTGGTTTCCACTTGCTATTCCTAAGCAAGCTTTTATTCTTTGGTTGGCTATGAGAAATAGGGCTTACAACAGGAAAGGCTGCTGAAATGGGGGTATCAAGGTAATGTTAAATGCTGGTTTTTATCATAATCAAATGGAGACTAGAGATCATTTGTTTTTGAATGTAGCTTAGTTCGAATTTGGAATTTCTATGGCAAGATGTAGGGTTGATATTCATGTGGTTTGGGATGATATTGTCCAACAAGGATGCAATTCCTGGTTTCATAAAACCTTGAAGTTCTAATTTGCCGTTTGGTGTTCAGTTCTCTGTTTATAACCTTTGGCTTACTAGAAATGAATTGGTCCATGCTTCGCCTTGCAGAGGAGCAGATTCTAAAGAAGATCCTTTGGGAGGTTAGAGCTCAATAGCAGGAAAAGGGAAGTATCCTAGTACTAGGGAGAACATCCTTCTTTGTTCTTTGGAATTTGCCTGCATGTATTCTTACTTAGCCTTGTTGGTATGGTTTGAAGTGTGGAGTTGGTTGATTATGTAGCATGTTTCTAGTTTTTAGTTGTTTTAAGCCTCTGTGAGGTTTTTTGAGCCTTTTGGAAAGGCTTGTAATGGTGAACACTTTGTTTTTGGTTTGATTGTTTTATAAAGTCTCTTATTCATCTAAAAAAGAAGAAGAGAATATTATCCCTATCTTTGATCCACCTTACATGTCTTATTTAATCACCCATAATGATTTGAAAATAACATTATTTTTAAATAATAAATTCATTAAATTGGTCTTTAAGGGCATTAATATCAAGTACTGCAATTTGTTTTTAAATTGGTGAACATAATATCTATAATGATCAATGTACAACGAATTTGGAACTTCCTCAATAAGGATTCTTTCCTCAATAAGAGAGAGCTTCCTTTGCCAAGCCATCGACCCATTTGCTATGCGTTCGATATGAGTGACCTTCCAACTGTCTAGCCTCCTCAATGAGATTTCGACGATACTCAATTTCCTATCTTTCTTGCGGAAACTGCACCACTTATATATAGAGCATTCCCTTTCACTCCACCCATTGATGTCCTAGCTCGTGATAGAAAATAACGGCTCTAAGAGTTGTTGTGCTTCGCAGGATCGGGTCAGCAATAAAATTCTTTGGAAATGCATAAAGTAGCAAGACCTCGCCACAAGTTGTATAAAGAAATAAAGAAAGAAGATACTTAGGAGAATTGTCATCATACTATATGTCCAATAAAATTCAAGACTTTCCGTTTTGAATTTTATGTACATTTACTAAATCGTCCATTGATCAGCTGAACATTGATATATATATATATATATATATATATATGATAAGCTTATAATTACACATTTTACAAAAAACTTTATAAACTAATGTGGCATAACATGATTAGATATGAGATAAATTCAAATTTTGAGAAGCCTAATCATATTGTGCCACATCAGTTTTTTTTTTTTTTTTTTGTAAAATGTGTTGATATATATATAATTCATATGTGTGATCTTCCATTAATTTATGCCACACTAATATTTCATAAATTTCTTACATATAAAAGATTTTAAACACAAGAAAGTAATTGAGTTCATTGGCCATTTCATTGGATGGTTTGATTCATAATATATATATATATATATATATATATATATAGCTTGTACATAAGAAATAACAATTGAAAGTGAGATTACATGACTAGACAAATCCCAGAATCAATGGGATTGTCGATTACAAAGAAAATTTTTATTCGAAAGGTCTTGGTCTTGTAAAATTTGAATCATTCATCCAAAAAAACATATAAAATAAAATAAAATAAAATAAAAACCAATGACTTCACTACTAAACCTTGTCACGTCAATTTTATAAAATATTTAAAAATTGTTTCTAAAATAGCATTACTCAAATTAATATATGATACACGAGTACTACCCACAAGGTTTTTGATCTTCTTAGGATTTGATCACATTTTATTAATTAAGATATTAATAAGCATATATGGCGTTAATGTTGAATAATCAATTTGGGACTAGCTAGGGAAATTGCACAGGATATACATTAACATTGCTATACCAGCTTGTCGTAACAACACCTGCCACTCAATTCAAATTTCTTATCCTTTGACTTAACGTGACACCCATAATCAAATTTAGGCTTTACACACTATTTCTTTCTTCACGTGATTCTTGACACATTCGACAATTTGGTAAATTGGCGGAGCGAGACAGACCAGAACAAGGGCGGGGGACCAACCCTTGTTCTTCTTTCATGGGAGGGACCAAATATATATATATATATATATATATATATATATTTAGATTTGTGGGGGACCATGGCCACCTGTCACCCCAAATCCGTCTCGGATGAGAGCATTAACCTTTTGACCATTTTGGCTAGCCCGCCACATGAGAGTTCTCCCAAAGATCAAGTCCATTATATATATTTCACCCTCGAATGCTAGATGTTAGAATATATTTTATATAATTCTAATTTATAAGTATTTGATTACCTTATTTATATTGTATTCATTTACCACATTTTCCCAATAAAATGAATTATTGGTACTATTGTAAATATTATCAATAATAAGAATGAAATGTAGTATTTAATGAAAGCTTTAACCTATGGATGTAGGCCGTTATATATCTAACCGCGTACTAATGTTTATGTGTCTCTTTCCCATTTGATAATCAATCACAATTATATAGTAATATATTCTTATACTTGAAATTACATTTTATCTTACAACTATACTATATAGTATTGATATATATGTCAATTCTTACCAATTTTTTAATTAATAATTGTTAAGAAAAAAATTATGGATGGATTGGTACTAATTAATTATGGGATAAAATTGTATAGCATTACACATTTCAGGCTCGCTAATTCAAAATCCTTGGTCAACACTTAAGGTCGTTGAAAAGTCACAAAAACCACGAGTCCAAGATCGTGACTCAACAAACTCCATTACCTTCTCTTTCATATTTTCCCATACATACACAACCAACACAACGCTCTTTCCAAATTAAGAACACTAAGCGCCATTACTTTTTTCTTTGAGGGAAAACAAATTCAAATTCAAAACAATTGGGAGGCATTTTCAAAGATTATTACTTTTCAAAGGTTTTTAAAGATTATTGCTAGTCTTAGTAGTCTAGCACCATTTTGTTGATTGCTGTGATTGTCCACTTTGGTGCCCATTTTGAGTCACACTGGTTCAAGCAGTTGATTGAGGTGGCAGGTAAGAGTAATGTTAGAAGAAAGATTTTTGTTTTCTTTAAGTCCTTTTAAATGTAATGTGGTTTTTCAAATCACCAATATATAAAATCTCAAATTCAATGATAACTTTAAAAAATACAACACATTTAAAAAGATAATTAAAGATCAAGAGTTAAACTTAACATTACTCTAATTGAGCACTAATGATCACCTCGAGGCATGCTCAACCACTTACGATGGAAGGCAAAGTGCACCATGGTGTACAGGCTTCAACAGATGTCGAGTTTGATCAATGACTTGTTCACTGGTTCAACACCCAAAAATGGAATCACATATATACAATGAGCTTAATTATAGGAGACAAATGTTTATAATGAAAATAAATTTTTTTTTCTATGATCTATTACAAAATTAAAATGCACTGTGAAACTAAATATTAGTACCTCACTTGTACTAAAAAACACACTAAGAGAGTTTGATGCTCAACCTATCAAATGCATGCTATTTACTATAGCCTCAACCCCATTGATGGGGAGGAGCACCAGAGTAACCCATGAGAATTGCTCCACATTCACATGCATAATGCATGTCAACATTAATGGCTGCCGAATACAAAGCCAAACGTTATATATGGCAACTTGGCTGGAGGTACTATTTCTTATAACATGCTTTTAAAGCGTGGAGGGCATACCCACTGCGGGTGCCTCCATATATTTAACATCTCCCGCTACCTACATACAATGAAGGCACAACGTTATCCACCCACCCATATATCTTTCAAAGGTGTTTTCCATCGTATTCATGATAGGTTACGAACTCGTGGATGGGTTTGGTAGTGATGTGAGATGGGATATTGCTAATGAACTCCAATTAAGGCTGAGATAAACCACAAATGAATCCAATTGGGGCTTCATACAAAACCAAAAGACATATGTCTACTTCATTCTCGATTTTATTAATAATCAAATGGTATTTAAATAGAAATACAAATAGATAAGTTCTAATATTCAAATTCAAATAAACCTAATCCTAAAGATATGAAATCCTATTTCAAATCTAATCCTAATGAGTTGGAATATAATTCCAACTCAACCTTATCTTAACCTATCAATTCATTCTTGTATATAGGCTTTGTGTAATACCCCAATCTAAACTAGGTTTTTTTTTTTTTCTAATTGAATAAGGAAAAGGTTACAGAAATGATATTTAAATAGGGTTAAAACCCTTAATTATGGCTTAACAATTAATAATGAATAATGTTTGATGTGAAAATTGGAAAAAATGGGTATGAGAAGACACTTAGTCCATTTTAGAGCTTCAATGATATGTCACTATCAAATAGTGATTAATCTCCTCAATGGGTAGTTCAATTAGTTGTGAATCACGACTTATAAAGCAAATGTCACTAATTTGAATCCTCTCCCCTTCCTTTATGTAGAAATGTCAAAAAAAAAATAGTGATTGATCGGAGTAATTGATCAACGTACGCTTCGTGTTCAATCACCCCTAAGTATGTGACCAATCATTATGTGCCAAAAAAAACCCTAGAGTGATTGATATTCATCTTAGGGTGCTCGATTGCTGTCAATACTTATAGACATGATAATTGGCCTATTTAAGATCCCTAATACAAATCCTAGCTAGTGACCATTTGGTTGGTTAGGCACCTAAAAGTCTCAATATAGAAAGACAGAGAAGCTAAAGTGACAAGCACGCACTAGTGGTGATTAGCTATTGTATCTTATCGAACACCGGTGTTGTACTTGAATTGAAGTCCACAAGACACAAAAACTTCACCGTAAAAGGATTATGGGTTTAATTAGACCATATGGAAGACAATTGTGTCGAACATATCAAATATAGGTTTTACATTATTCTTACCTCCTCTTAATGTGAAAAGGCCACGGTACGTATTGAAATTTAAGTCATGAGCAAGACAATTCTAATAATCAAACCGCTCAAACGTAATAGCCGTTGACCCATTCGTTCCTTGGAGTGCATGTATTCCCTTTAACCAGCAGATCGACCCAAACTCTTTGAAAATTCCTTGGTCAATATGGAATACCTCGGCCCACCATTACCTCAGTCCAAAAGACGGTACCAACTTTTAACACTATAAATACCTTCACACCGTTAATACACATTCACAAACACTCAAAACCGTCCTCCAAGAGTGAAAAATATAACAAAACCTCTCACGCATAACTTATTTCCAGCAAAATTTCATCCATTCCAGCTTAAGATGAATCCGAAACTATAACCATTTTGATCATCTTTGTCATCTTTGCAGCCATCTTGAACGATGCAAGGGTTGAGGCAAGGTAGTGTTATCGAAGATTTTCGCTAATCACCTTGACATTATTCCTCCATTTATGGGAAGGCAAAGCGCGTATGGCATATTGGCTCGGCGGTTGCCGTCCTGCCCTAGCCCCGAGCCGTCACTAGTTTTTTCCAATTTTAGAAGGTCTTATAAAATACATGATTGTGCCAAAGAAAACAAACAAGCTTCTTTTGTGAATTTCTTTTCTTATTAGTGGATATAGAGTTTTAGGAAACAAATTAATGAAGATGAGAATTAAAAGATCATTTATTTAATGAAGTTGATATTATTTCTAATTCCGAATTTGGTTTATGTTTATTTTTTGTATGGATGCATGCATGGGCGCGCGTATGACAATAATCACGTTACACTTGGATCCTTCTCCTATTCTCTCATTTTGTTGTACAGATCTAAGGGTTGACTTTTAAAATAAAAGGATGAGAGAATATAAGCAAAACATTTCTCATATGTTGCTCATCAATCATAAATATAAATGTACATGAATATTACTCCTCGTATATTTGGTCCACTAATCGCCTGCATGATTTTTCTACAAAAAACTATGCAAGACAATATTACATATATGTCTTATTTAATCACCCATACCAATCATGCATACGAAGATAATATTACAGATTCTTAATCCACTAGACCTTGTTACAACAATTTTATAAAAAAATTAATTTTTTGGTGTGCTTAAAATATGAAATAGGAGTACCCACAAGGCCAGTTTTTATCTTCCCAAGATTGTCCATATGTAAGAGACAAAAGTGTAAGAGATAGAAGAGGCCCTCACCACCTTTGAATTAATTTGATTTTATTAATTAAGGAATTAATAAGCTGGCTGGACTTTGTTGAAATAATCGATTTGGAAATAAAGAAATTGCCCAGAAACGACGTTGTTGCTGTACCTTGTCAAGTTGGTAACAACACCCTCCATGCATTGATCAATTCAAATTTCTTAATCTTTGACTTAATTAACATGACACCCATAAACAAATTTAGGCTTTTCACACTATTTCTTTCTTCACGTGATTGTTTAGACTTCCTATGCTTAATTTGACACATGCATTTCGGCAATTTGGTATATTGATCGATGTGAATGTTTAGCTAAAAAATACTACTTTTTCAAAGCACCTATATTCAGGGCAGAACTATAACTTTCAATTTGGGGGGCAAAAACTAATTTTAAAGGTTTATTTTTTAACAAAATATATATTTATAAAAATAAATAAATAAATTTGGGAGCCACCTTATGCTCGGGGGGCAAGGCTTGGGTGGTTCCGCCCTTGCCTACATTCAACTCAACATTTTAACTATTTACTTTTAATAGTTCATTTAAAATATTTTTTCTTTATCTATTTTTGCATTTCTACAAGAAGAGAAAGAAAGAATGATATTGATATTTTATTAATTTTAGAGAATGATATTAATTTTTTATTAATTTAACTTAGACATTGTTAAGCTACAATACTCAAAAATAAATAAATAAATAATAAAATATTAAGAATTAGTCAAATCTTTAACCAAAGTGACTTGTCGGATAGGAATTTTTTATACAATTTTAGCTATGGGGCTAGCTAGCCAAAAATAACCTTTTGACTATTTTGGATAGCCTATATGAATTCCCCAACAAAATCAAGTCCATTATATATATTTTGCCATAAGTATTATGCTAGATGTTAGAATATATTTTCATACAATTGTGATCCATAAGGATTTGATTAGCATATTCATATTGTACTCACCTACAGCATTTTTGCTATAAAATTATGAATCATTGGCACTATTGTAAATATTATCAAGAATAAGAGCGAAATATAGCATCTGATGATTTAACCTGTAGACATAGGCCGTCATAAACCAAACCACATAACTTTTACGTGTTTCTCTCTCATTTGCTAACTAGTCACAATAATTTGATTATTGATCACAATTACAAAAAAAATATATTCTTACACTAGAAATCATATTTTTATTTCACAACTACTTTATAATGTGACGCACCACTCCTCACCAACATCTGGAAAAAAAAAAAAAAAAGGATTAAGGATTGATTGGTAATGCGATACTAACATTGCAATATAATTATGGGATAAAAATTGTATAGCATTCCACATTAAATTAAAAAATCCTTGGTCAACAAGTAAGGCCATTAAAAAGTGGGTCAAAAAGTGGAAAACACTAATTAGCAACTTATTTCGAGCAAAAGTTCCATCCATTAATTCCAACAACTTTGAGCGTTTCTTAAGATGAATATCAGAAAGGCTATCACCCTTTTGATCATCTTTGTCATCTTTGCGGCCATCCTGAACAATGCCAGGATTGAAGCCAGCAGAGTGTTATCAGAGGATTTTGCTAGTGCTAATCACCTGGACACATATTCCATTTTCTATGACAAGGCAAAGCACAATATGGCGTATTGGCTCGAGTGGTTGCCATCTGGACCAAGCGTAGGAGCCGGTCACTAGTTTTTTCTTATTTTGGAAAGTCTTATAGAAATACACAGTTGTTGTGCCAAAGAAAATAAGCAAATGCTGTTATGTTCTTTTTTCTTTTCTTTTCTTTTTTTTGTTCTTGGTCAAGTATACACTGACACTGTAACTCTTTTTATAGAATTTGAAGAAAAAAAATTACTGAGCATGAGAATTAAGACTTGATTTATTTAATGAAGTTGATATAAATTGTTTCTAATTCCTAATTTGTTTTTATTTATTAATTTATTTTCTTGGCGCAACATGGCATATTGGCTCCACCGTTTATGGACACACGGAAAGAACCCGGAGTTTTTATTAGAGACGGCCAAAAATTATACAAGCAGGATAATATGATCATTATGACATTATTAATATTAGATAACTATAATCTCTTAATTACAAGAATCGCTTGCATTGCGCGACTACCTAACTAAGTAATTAACGATTAAATTATTGGTCCGAGTGTAAGAAGGGGATCAAATCAAAGAATTTTTAATGAAAAATGGCAAGGTTTGTAAATGATATATATATAAAGTTGGAATGCATGGAAAGATAAAATATACGTGAGATGACTCGGACAAGGATACCGTATTGAAAATGAGCTAAATGGAGGGGCTCAACTCGATTAACTTAAACGAAGGAAATTCTAATGAAATCAATATTGTTACGGTTTCAATGCCTAACTATCTAACCAAGTCCTACAAATAAATAAAGAACTGGTCCAATCGATGAAGTTGCCTAAAACGCACAGTATTGACTAAGTATACAAAACGCATATGCTATCAAATGAAACGCAATATAGCTCTCTTTATTTGATTGAAGTGGATGCCAGCTACTCCTTGTGATTCATGCTTCTGACACATCTCAATCACTTGCATGATTTTCCCCATTCCTCGCCCAATTTCCCAAACTTCCCACCTAATTTCAAAGCACCCATTCAATCTATCCTGTAATGATGAACTCGGATACATTGAGAACTTCTTTCTCGTTCAAGGTTGGCCTTGTAATCCTCTCCATCGTCCCTTTGAACAGTTTATGGAGCTTCTGCGTACGTGGCTTATAGGGCCAAGTGCTAATGTCCATTTACCCATGCAACACATACAATGTCTAGGAACAACCGATTTTCAAGTAGTGCAATAAAGTTTAAATTAGCCCAAAAACTCACAGTCAAAAGTAGAAGAAATATCAAAACTAAATATATATATATATATATATATATATACTTCTTATATATGAAATATTACAACTTTGTATGTGCTGTTCAAGTACCAACATCACACACAATGATACAATTAGTTGTCATTGTCACTTCATTTCCACTATGCTTCAGTGAAGTAACAATGTGTTCTCATGACAGTGAAAGACTACTAAATATGATTGTAACTTGCATTTTGTTAGAGAGATCATATGATCTACATCAAATAGCTCATTTGCGATCAATTTCATAAAAAAAAAAGACAAAAGATTTTATTTAGTTCAATCTATATGACATAGCCTAATTAAGGGTTATATTTTTCTCTATTGATTTGATGATTTTACAATACAAAACATTCTTTCTTTGCTATTTTCACTTTTTTATCTAACCTAGCTTGGATTCCACTTAAAAGAAATTGAATAGGATACAAAGTAAAGCAAAGGGTCATAAACCACATTAGAGTGTTTTTCACATGGGAGATCTTTTGAAGAACATTTGAATTAAATTAATTCGTGGGATATATAGATGTAGTGATACCCATTCCCAAAAATATACAACTCTTCCAAGAATTGCATCTCAATCAAGAGACACTTCTGATCATGGAAACCTGTCACCCATAGAAGATAATTGTACATATATGTGAAGGTACACACTATTATAGTGTGATCACCCCCACATAAACCTTCACATACAATTCAAGCAAAGAGATAGAGAGAGAGAATTTTGGTCATCCACATCTCAGTTACTGCTATGACCAACTAAGCTCAGCACAGACGTGCAAAGACCAAGTAATTAAAGTGGGTGATTTTCGCAAAACATTAATAATTTTCTCGTCCATTCAAAACAAGAACAAGACTTGCAAGCGATCCAAGTCAATTCAAGTTTTCCAAACCCTGAACGTCGTCTGAATTAACATGTGTCGACCAGGCCAGATCAAACTTATGTTTTACATTCTTACCCTTTTAATCAAAAAAAGGCCAATATTGAAATTCATGTCATCATGATCAGCAACGCCATTAATCTAATAATCAAACTGCTCAAACTTTATACAGCCGCTGACGCATATTCCTGCATTGGAGCGCATGTATTCCCGTTAACCAGCAAAGTCTAACTCTTTGAAAACTCCTTGGTCAAAACTAGTACCCTCAGAACCCGGCCACCAACACTCTGATCAGTCCAAAAAGACGGGTGCCAAGTTACCAACTCTTAGTACTATAAATACCTTCACCTGTTAATACATTAAACATTCAAAATCTCTCTTTAAAGAGTACAAAAATATATATATAACAAAACCTCTCACAACTTATTTGATACATTTCAGCGACTGAGGGCATTTCTTAAGATGAATTTCAGAAAGAGTATTACCCTTTTGATCATCTTTGTCATCGTTGTAGCCATCTTCGACCATGGCTGCAGGGTTGAAGCAAGCAGAGTGTTATCAGAGGATTTTGCAAGTGTTAATCACCTTCATACATATTCCTCTTTCTATGACAAAGCAAAGCGCAACATGGCATTTTGGCTTGAGCGGCTGCCGTCCGGACCAAGCCCCGGAGCCGGTCACTAGTTTTTTCCTATTTTGGAAGGTCTTATAGAAATACATCGTTGTTGTGCCAAAGAAAACAAGCAAATGCTTTTACGTTTATTTTATTATATTATTGTTGTTGTTTTTTTTTCTTGTTCAAGAGTATACACCGACAATACTGTAACTTTTGTTATAGAATTTTACGAAACAAATTACTAATAAGCATGAGAATTAAAAGTTGATTTATTTAATTGGAACTGTTGATCGATATTAATGTTTCTAATTCCTAATTAATTTGTTTTTATCTTTTTCTTTTGTATGGATGCATGCATGGACACGTGTATGCAAATCGTCACGCTACAGATTCGTATCATATATATGCCACGCATCAATCAAAAATACAGTAGATGATCGAGGAAGATCAGAGAATATTACTCTCTATATATCTTTGATCCATTAATCACCGGCATAAGCTTTCTACAATGTTACACAAGACAAAAACTTACATGT
Source organism: Carpinus viminea (assembly GCA_013348765.1). Classification (NCBI taxonomy): domain Eukaryota; kingdom Viridiplantae; phylum Streptophyta; class Magnoliopsida; order Fagales; family Betulaceae; genus Carpinus; species Carpinus viminea. The sequence continues at coordinate 14,479,944 of CP054673.1, read as the reverse complement.
CTGATGTCTTAGTATTTAATCCCCCACAATAATCATGCATGGTTAAATAACATTAATTATTAAATAATAAATTGATAAGATTGGTTTTTGAGGGCATATAATTCTAACAAGTACTACTACTAAAGGCTAAGAAGAGACTAATTAGTAGGGTTGTGATCATCAGATCATCCAGTAAAATTCAAGGCTATCATTTTCCAATCTACGTATGTCCTTAGCTAGACCGTAAAATCAATTTTTAGAAAAATGATTTGAGTTAAAAGTATTTTTCAGTATTTTGCTCATACAAAAAATAAAAAAATATTTTTATATTTTTATTCAATCATATTAACCTATAAATATCAATTTTTATTCACAACATACAACTATTAATTAATATTATACGTACAATGGAAAAAAAAAAGTGAAAATTATGTTTAATTAAAATACACACATATTGACTAACATTGGTCATTTGTTTGCGTATAATTTAATGAGCTGCATGGAAAAGAGACGGTGAAGAGAAGTTGCGGGGAAAAGGGTCGGTGTGGGAAATGAAAGGCTTTCTAGGGTTGGATTGACTTTCAATACAATTGTTGTCTCCATATTGCTTACAATTTTAGCAAACAATTGTGAGAGGACTCTTATGAAAAGGGGCGGGCTTACCTACCTAAGCAGGTATTCGGACAATCGAAACCTATCAAGTAGGTAGGCCATATAAAAAACTCTCTCACAATTACCTACCTGAGATGTGGGAGAACACCAAAAAATAATTTGTATGTACAAGAAGTGTGAACCATGCCCCTCATGATTTTTTTTTTTCTTCGAATGAAAACATTTTTGCATTAACCAATATTTGATCTGCGCTAAACACATAGATAGGAAAAAAAATCCAAAAAATAGTTTAGACCACAAGAAACGAGGCTTTTATTTTATATTAATACACATGCTCACAATCTTCATTAATAATTTTTTTTTTCTCAAATGTTGAACAATGCCATTCACATGACACATGGACGATCTTCCAAAATTAAAATACTAATCAAGGAATTAAAAAGCTGGCCGGACTTTGTTGAATATTCAGTTTGGAACTAAGGAAATTGCCCAGGAGGTGAACAATGCCATTCACATGACAACTGTTGTCGAGTTGTCGTAAAATGACACCCATAATAAAATTTATTTATTTATAACTACAAGCGTTTGGATGAGAAGGAAATTTGATTATGGGTGTCATGGTAATTAAGTCAAAGGTTAAGAAATTTGGATTGATCGGGCGGCGGGTGACAGGTGTGTTGACTTCCATGTCATGACTCATGCCGTCATGCATCGGAGCAAGGGCAATTGAGTAAATTGATTGTTTAGATTTCCTAAGCTTTGACAATTCCGGTTTTGCCAGCCACGTATACCTGTAACTCAGCAAAAGTCTTTGGTCAACAGGTAAGGCACTAAAAAGTCAGCCAACATATGCATGTGTAACAAAGTTTGATCGGAGAAACCTGCACCACTTATAGAGCATTCCTTTCAGCTCCACCCATTGATGTCCTAGCTCGTGATAGAAAATAACGGCTCTAAGAGTTGTTGTGGCTTCTGCAGTGACTGGGTCAGCAATATTAAAATTCTTTGGAACAGACAAAGTAGCAAGACCTCGCCACAAGTTGTATAAAGAAATAAAGAAAGAAGATACTTAGGAGAATTGTCATCATACTATATGTCCAATAAAATTCAAGACTTTCCGTTTTTGAATTTTATGTTCATTTACTAAATCGTCCATTGATCAGCTGAACATTGATATATATATATATATTATATATATATATATATGATAAGCTTACAAATTAACACATTTTACAAAAAAAAATTTTATAAACTAATGTGGCATAACATGTTTAGATATGAGATAAATTCAAATTTTGAGAAGTTTAATCATATTGTGCCACATCAGTTTTTTTTTTTTGTAAAATGTGTTGATATATATATAATTCATATGTGCGATCTTCCATTAATTTATACCACACTAATATTTCATAAATTTCTTACATATAAAAGATTTTAAACACAAGAAAGTAATTGAGTTCATTGGCCATTTCATTGGATGGTTTGATTCATAATATATATATATATAGCTTGTACATAAGAAATAACAATTGAAAGTGAGATTACATGACTAGACAAATCCCAGAATCAATGGGATTGTCGATTACAAAGAAAATTCTTATTCAAAAGGTCTTGGTCTTGTAAAATTTGAATCATTCATCCAAAAAACATATAAAATAAACAAACAAAAAAAATCAATGACTTCGCTACTAAACCTTGTCACATCAATTTTATAAAATATTTAAAAATTGTTTGTTAAATAGCATTACTCAAATTAATATATGATACACGAGTACTACCCACAAGGTTTTTGATCTTCTTAGGATTTGATCACGTTTTATTAATTAAGAAATTAATAAGCATATATGGCGTTAATGTTGAATAATCAATTTGGGACTAGCTAGGGAAATTGCACAGGATATACATTAACGTTGCTATACCAGCTTGTCGTAACACAACACCTGCCACTCAATTCAAATTTCTTATCCTTTGACTTAACGTGACACCCATAATCAAATTTAGGCTTTACACACTATTTCTTTCTTCATGTGATTCTTGACACATTCGACAATTTGGTAAATTGACGGGAGCAGGGACGGACCCAGAACAAGGGCTGGGGGGACCAGCCCTTGTTCTTCTTTCATGGGAGGGACCAAATATATATATATATATATATATTTAGATTTGGTGGGGGACCATGGCCACTGTTGGTCACCCCCAAATCCGTCTCTAGACAAGAGCATTAACCTTTTGACCAATTTGGCTAGCCCCGGCCACATGAGAGTTCTCCCAGCATCAAGTCCATTATATATATTTCACCCTCAGTAATGCTAGATGTTAGAATATATTTTTATATAATTGTAATTTATAAGTATTTGATTACCTTATTTATATTGTATTCATTTACCACATTTTCCCTATAAAATGAATTATTGGTACTATTATAAATATTATCAATAATAAGAGCGAAATGTAGTATTTAATGAAAGCTTTAACCTATAGATGTAGGCCATTATATATCTAACCGCGTACTAATGTTTATGTGTCTCTTTCCCATTTGATAATCAATCACAATTATATAGTAATATATTCTTATACTTGAAATTACATTTTTATCTTACAACTATACTATATAGTATTGATATATATGGCAGTTCTTACCAATTTTTTAATTAATAGTTGTTAAGAAAAAAAAAATTATGGATGGATTGGTACTAATTAATTATGGGATAAAAACTGTATAGCATTACACATTTCAAGCTCTGCTAATTCAAAAATCCTTGGTCAACACTTAAGGCCGTTGAAAAGTCAGTCAAAAACCACGAGTCCAAGATCGTGACTCAACAAACTCCATTACTTTCGTCTTTCATATTTTCCCATACACATACACAACCAACACAACGCTCTTTCCAAATTAAGAACACTAAGTGTCATTACTTTTTTCTTTGAGGGAAAAAAAATTCAAATTCAAAACAATTGGGAGGCATTTTCAAAGATTATTACTTTTCAAAGATTTTCAAAGATTATTGCTAGTCTTAGTAGTCTAGCACCATTTTGTTGATTGCTGTGATTGTCCACTTTGGTGCCCATTTTGAGTCACACTGGGTTCAAGCAGTTGATTGAGGTGCCCAGGTAAGAGTAATGTTAGAAGAAAGATTTTTGTTTTCTTTAAGTCCTTTTAAATGTAATGTGGTTTTTCAAATCACCAATATATAGAATCTCAAATTCAATGATAACTTTAAAAAAATACACATTTAAAAGATAATTAAAGATCGAGAGTTAAACTTCTAACATTACTCTAATTGAGAGCTAACCAAGAGAGAGACACATAGGGCTAGGCCCTGGTAAAAAAATTTTAAATTTTTTAAAGTATTTTCGAGAAAATTTTTGTTTGAGACAAAAAAAAAAAAAATGTATAAATTATTTGAGCACCACACAACCTCTTGTTGTTGTTGTAGTCAAAGGAATGAGAAGTCAGTTGGACCAAGACTCTAATTCCGGTGAAACCCATTTCACCGGAACCTCCTTCTCCACAGTTCAAGCTTGAAGACATTCTTCCCGCACATCCTCCCTTCTTGGCTTCTTTTTACGCACCATCACAAACCTAGTAAAAAAAAACAGAGACTTGCACAAAGAGAGAGAGAGAGGACGAGCTAGAGAGAGGAAGTAGAAATGGGTTTGAGAAAACCGAGAGAAATAGTGGGTGGGTTTGAGAGAAATAGCGGTGAGAGAAATGGGAAAGAAAATTAAAAGATAAAAAATATTAAAATAAGTAGATTTGTTCTTTTATTAATTCATTTTAGGCTAATAGCTATCGGAATATGCTAATAATTTTATTATAATATCATTAGAGTATGTTTCATTAGCCGTAAATTGTTTAGTATGAGAAGTATTCATTCATTTGATATTTGATGATTTTGTTTCTTTAATACGCATAGAATGCAATTTTAGGTACTTTGTATTTTTATTTTCCTTTATTTTTGTATTAGTGATTACATGGTAATCGATATATCAATTTAAAATATATTTATAAAGTCGGATAAATATACTTTTGTGATATATATTGTGGTATAATTTTTATTGTATTTATTATATTATAATAAAATATAATATAAAGAGAACAAAAAAAATTATTTTATTATTATATTTTATTATTTTATTGACGTCCTTGGTAGAATGAATTCCTAGATCCGTCACTGGCGCTAATGATCACCTCGAGGCATGCTCAAACACTTATGATGGAGAAGGCAAAGTGCACCATGGTGTACTGAGGCTTCAACAAGTGTCGAGTTTGATCAATGACTTGTTCACTGGTTCAACACCCAAAAATGGAATCACATATATACAATGAGCTTAATTATAGGAGACAAATGTTTATAATGAAAATAATTTTTTTTTTTCTTATGATCTGTTACAAAATTAAAATGCACAACGAAACTAAATATTAGTACCTCACTTGTACTAAAAAAACACACTAAGAGAGAGTTTGATGCTCAACCTATCAAATGCATGCTATTTACTATAGCCTCAACCCCATTGATGGGGAGGAGCACCGGAGTAACCCATGAGAATTGCTCCATATTCATTGTCATGCATAATGCATGTCAACATTAACGGCTGCCGAATACAAAGCCAAATGTTATATATGGCAACGCTTGGCTAAGGTACTATTTCTTATAACATGCTTTTAAAAGCAGGTGGAGGGGCATACCCGCCCACTGCGGGTGCCCTCCATATATTTAACATCTCCCAGCTACCTACATACAGTGAAGGCACAACGTTCTCCACCCACCCATATATCTTTCAGTGTGTTTTCCATCGTATTCATGATAGGTTACGAACTTGTGGATGGGTTTGGTAGTGATGTGAGATGGGATATTGCTAATGAACTCCAATTAGGGCTAGAGATAAACCACAAATGAATCCAATTGGGGCTTCATACAAACCACAAAAGACATATGTCTACTTCATTCTCTGACTTTATTAATAATCAAATTGTCTTTAAATAGAAACAGAAATAGATAAGTTCTAATATTCAAATTCAAATAAACCTAATCCTAAAGATTTGAAATCCTATTTCAAATCTAATCCTAATGAGTTGGAATATAATTCCAACTCAACCTTATCTTAATCTATCAATTCATTCTTGTATATAGGCTATGTGTAATACCCCAATCTAAACTAGGGTTTTTTTTTTCTTTTTTATTTTTTTAATTGAATAAGGAAAAAGGTTATAGGAAATGATATCTAAACTAGGGTTAAAAACCCTTAATTATGGCTTAAAAATTAATAATGAATAATGTTTAATGTGAAAACTGGAAAAAATGGGTATGAGAAGACACTTAGTCCATTTTAGGGCTTTAGTGATATGTCACTATCAAATAGTGATTAATCATTCTCAATGGATAGTTCAATTAGTTGTGAATCACGACTCATAAAGCAAAAATTACTAGTTTGAATCCCTCTCCCCCTTCCTTTATGTAGACATGTCAAAAAAAAATAGTGATTAATCGAGTAATTGATCAACGCACTTCGTGTTCAATCACCCCAAGTAAGTATGTGACCAATCATTATGTGCCAAAAACCTAGAGTGATTGATAATCATCTTAGGGTGCTCGATTGTCATCAATACTTATAGACATGATAATTGGCCTATTTAAGATCCCTAATACAAATCCTAGCTAGTGACCATTTGGTTGGTTAGGGCACCTAAAAGTCTCAATATAGAAAGACAGAGAGAAGCTAAAGTGACTAGCACGCACTAGTGGTGATTAGCTATTGTATCTTATCGAACACCGGTGTTGTACTTGAATTGAAGTCCACAAGACACAAAAACTTCACCGTAAAAGGATTATGGGTTTAATTAGACCATATGGAAGATAATTGTGTCGAACCATATCAAATATAGGATTTACATTATTCTTACCCTCCTCTTAATGTGAAAAGGCCACGTGTACGTATACTGCTCCGATATTGAAATTTAAGTCATGAGCAAGACAATTCTAATAATCAAACTGCTCAAACGTAATAGCCGTTGACCCATTCGTTCCTTGGAGCGCATGTATTCCCTTTAACCAGCAGATCGACCCAAACTCTTTGAAAATTCCATGGTCAATACGGAATACCTCAGTGCCCACCATTACCCTCGGTCCAAAAAGACGGGTGCCAACTTTTAACACTATAAATACCTTCACCTGTTAATACACATTCACAAACACTCAAAACCTGTCCTCCAAGATTGAAAAATATAACAAAACCTCTCACGTACAACTTATTTCCAGCAAAAATTTCATCCATTCCAGCTTAAGATGAATCCCAGAAAGACTATAACCCTTTTGATCATCTTTGTCATCTTTGCAGCCATCTTTAACGATGCGAGGGTTGAGGCAAGCAGAGTGTTATCAGAAGATTTTGCGACTACTAATCACCTTGACACTTATTCCTCCATTTATGGGAAGGCAAAGCGCAGCATGGCATATTGGCTCGGCGGTTGCCGTCCGGCCCTAACCCAGAGCCGGTCACTAGTTTTTCTAATTTTAGAAGGTCTTATAAAATACATGGTTGTGCCAAAGAAAACAAACAAGCTTCTCTTTTGAATTTCTTTTCTTATTAGTGGATATAGAGATTTAGGAAACAAATTAATGAAGATGAGAATTAAAAGTTCATTTATTTAATGAAGTTGAAATTGTTTCTAATTCCGAATTTGGTTTATGTTTATTTTTTGTATGGATGCATGCATGGGCACGTGTATGAGAATAATCACGTTACACTTGGATCCTTCTCCTATTCTCTCATTTTGTTGTACAGATCTAAGGGTTGACTTTTAAAATAAAAGGACGAGAGAATATAAGCAAACATTTCTCATATGTTGCTCATCAATCATAAATATAAATGTACATGAATATTACTCCTCATATATTTGATCCACTAATCGCCTGCATGATTTTTCTACAAAAAACTATGCAAGACAATATTACATGTCTTATTTAATCACGCATTCCAATCATGCATACGAAGATAATATTACAGATTCTTAATCCACTAGACCTTGTTACAACAATTTTATAAAATATTTAACTTTTTGGTGTGCTTAAAATATGAAATAGGAGTACCCACAAGGCCAGTTTTTTTATCTTTCCAAGATTTGACCACATGTGTAAGAGATAGAAGAGGCCCCTCACCACCTTTGGATTAATTTGATTTTATTAATTAATGAATCAATAAGCTGGCTGGACTTTGTTGAAATAATAGATTTGGAAATAAAGAAATTGCCCAGGAACGACACTGTTGCTGTACCTTGTTAAGTTGTCGTAACAACACCCACCATGCATTGATCAATTCAAATTTCTTAACCTTTGACTTAATTAACATGACACCCATAAGCAAATTTAGGCTTTTCACACTATTTCTTTCTTCACGTGATAGTTTAGAATTCCTAAGCTTAATTTGACACATTTCGGCAATTTGGTATATTGGTCGATGTGAGCATTAATTCACCTCCGGCCGAGTGAATATTTAGCTAATATATATATATAACTATTTACTTTTGCAATGCACCTATATTCAGGACAGAACTATAACTTTCAATTTGGGGTCAAAATTAAGGTTTATTTTTAACAAAATATATATATTTATAAAATAAATAAATAAATTTGGGGACCACCTTATGCCTAGCAAGGTTTGGGTGGTTATACCTTGCCTGCATTCAGTTCAATATTTTAACTATTTACTTTTTACTATTTCATATAAAATATTTTTCTTTATCTATTTTCACATTTCTACAAGAAAATAAAGAATTGAAAGAATGATATTGATATTTTATTAATTTGAGAGAATGATATTGATTTCTTATTAATTTAACTTATACATTGATGAGCTACAATACTCAAAAAAAATTGTGAGCATTGTAAGATTTAGTCAAATCTTTAACCAAAGTGACTTGTCGGATAGGAATTTTTTATACAATTTTTGCTACGGGGCTAGCTAGCCAAAAATAACCTTTTGACTATTTTGGGTAGCCTTATATGAATTCCCCAACAAAATCAAGTCCATTTTATATATATTTCACCATAAGTATTATGCTAGATGTTAGAATATATTTTCATATTGTTAGTTTTAAGGATTGGCTAATGTTCGTGAGCAAAATAGAAAGAAAAGAGCCAAACTACTATGAGTGTCCGGACAGGATTCATAGCCGTCCGGATGGGATCTGACTATTGCAATATTGTTCCTTTCCTGAGAGCCTCGTCTGAAAGCCCGTTCGCAGGCCCGTCCAGACGCCAAGAAACCCGAGAGCCTCGCCTGAATTCCCGTCTGCAAGCTCGTCCGAACGCGCCGCACGAAAAGAATGGAGAAAGTGGTTTGCCTTGCAGCAGGACGCCATATTCTTTGCCGGACGGCTCCGAATGAACTCTTTTCCCCGTGTTTTTAATTGCCCGTCCGGATGAGCCCACTTACCGTTCGGACGGCCCGTAGCTTCTAGGTATAAAATACATTGTAGTTGAGTTCTATTGTGTCTAGGAGTCTTTAGGTGTTATATATAGATCTCTACCGATCAGTATTAGTCAATTTAATTTGAATTTGAGGATTCACCGTTGTATTACTCGAGAGCCTTTGATATTGAGCATTGTTTTCTCTCTTAGAGTTTTGTTCTTTGTGAATTATTTGTGAGCTTATTTGAGAAGCCTATCGGAAGGGTCCGATAAAATGAGAATCACGTGAAGAAGATTGTGAGCAAAGAGGCAGTCGGAGGCTTGTCGATCTTATAGAGCCAAGATCTTGCAAAGAGTTGTAAGTGTTCTAGTGTCCGTAATCTCTGGATAATTTTGTGATAGTGATTTGGTTTGGCTGCCTCAGAGGTTTTACAATTAGAAGTGCTCTAATTGGTTTTCTTGTAACCAAAATATCTCCTTCTTTATTGCTTTAGATATTTTGTTGATTGAATTGTTTATTGCGATAGTTTTAATTCGCATAAATTGTGATAAACAATTGGTTGCAGCATTTTAGCATATAATTTTCATATAATTGTGATCCATAAGGATTTGATGATTGGCATATTCATATTGTACTCACCTACAGCATTTTTGCTATAAAATGAATCATTGGTACTATTGTAAATATTATGAAGATCATAAGAGCAAAATGTATATGATGCTTTAACTTGTAGATATAGGCCGTCATAAACCGAACCACATAACTTTTACGTGTTTCTCTCTCATTAGATAACTAATCACAATAATTTGATTATCAATCACAATTACATGGAAATATATTCTTATATACACTAAAAATCATATTTTTATTTCACAACTATTTTATAATGTGACGCACCACTCCTCACCAACCTTTGGAAAAGAAAAAGAAAAGATTAAGGATTGATTGGTAATGCTATATTAATATTTTGATATAATTATGGGATGAAAATTGTATAGCATTACACATTAAATAAAAAAAAAATCCTTGGTCAACAAGTAAGGCTGTTAAAAAGTGGGTCCGAAACCTTGAGTCCAAGACGACTTCATTACTTAGACGTTCATATTTTCCCATACACATACACAACTAACACAGGCTGCCTTCTTTACTAATTAAAAACACTAAATTAACCTTCATTACTGTTTTCTCTATGAGGGAAAAAAAAAAAAATCCAAATTTCAAAGCAATTGGGCGGCATTTTCAAAGACAGACTAGCTAGCACCATTTTGTTGATTCTTGTCCTCTTGGTGAATGGTGACAGCCTGTATACTAGCTCGATCGACCGTTTACGACCGAGAAGGCGAAGGCGAAGGCCATTCTAAATTCTAATAATCAAACTCTTCAAACGTACGTAATACCTTGACCTATTCATTCCTTGGAGCCATGTATTCCCTTTAACCAGCAAAGCCAAACTCCTTGAAAACTCCTAGTTGGTCAATACGGAAGACCTCTGATGAGTCCAAAAAGACGGGTACCAATTACTCTAACACTAGAAATACCTTCAACTTTTAATTCTTTGTTGTATACATTCACAAACACTCAAAACCTCTCCTCAAAGAGTGAAAAACACTTAGCAACTTATTTCGAGCAAAAGTTCCATCCATTAATTCCAGCAACTTAGAGCGTTTCTTAAGATGAATATCAGAAAGGCTATTACCCTTTTGATCATCTTCGTCATCTTTGCGGCCATCCTAAACGATGCCAGGTTGAAGCCAGCAGAGTGTTATCAGAGGATTTTGTGAATGCTAATCACCTGGACACATATTCCACTTTCTATGACAAGGCAAAGTGCAATATGGCGTATTGGCTCGAGCGGTTGCCGTCTGGACCAAGCCCCGGAGCCGGTCACTAGTTTTTTCTTATTTTGAATTATAGAAATACACGGTTGTTGTGCCAAAGAAAATAAGCCAATGCTGTTATGTTCTTTTTTTTTCTTCGTCAAGTATACACTGACACTGTAACTCTTTTTATAGAAAAAAAATTACTGAGCATGAGAATTAAGAGTTGATTTATTTAATGTTGTTTTTAATTCCTGATTTGTTTTTATTTATTTATTTATTTTTAGTGCAACATGGCATATTCGCTCCACCGTTTATGGACGCACACAGACAGAACCGGGAGTTCTTATTAGAGACGGCCAAAAATTATACAAGCGGGCCGGATAATATGATCATTATGACATTATTAATATTAGATAACTATAATCTCTTAATTACAAAAATCGCATGCATTGCGCGACTACCTGACTAAGAAATTAATGATTAAATTATTGGTCCGAGTGTAAGAAGGGGATCAAATCAAATAATTTTTAATGAACAATGGTAATATATATATATATATATAAATAAATATATAGTTGGAATGCATGGAAAGATAAAATATACGTGAGATGACTCGGACAAGGATACCGTATTGAAAATGAGCTAATTGGAGGGGCTCAACTCGATTAATTTAAACGAAGGAAATTCTAATGAAATCAATATTGTTACGGTTTCAATGCCTAACTATCTAACCACGTCCTACAAATAAATAAATAAATAAATAAAGAACTGGTCCAATCGATGAAGTTGCCTAAAACGCACAGTATTGACTAAGTATACAAAACGCATATGCTATCAAATGAAACGCAATATAGCTCTCTTTATTTGATTGAAGTGGATGCCAGCTACTCCTTGTGATTCATGCTTCGGACACATCTCAATCACTTGCATGCTTTTCCCTATTCCTCGCCCAATTTCCCAAACTTCCCACCTAATTTCAAAGCACCCGTTCAATCTATCCCCTGTAATGATGAACTCGGATACATTGAGAACTTCTTTCTCTTCAAGGTTGGCCTTGTAATCCTCTCCATCGTCCCTTCGAACAGTTTATGGAGCTTCTGCGTACGTGGCTTATAGGGCCAAGTGCTAATGTCCATTTACCCATTTCAGCAATCTAGGTTAATTATGTCTCATGCAACACACGTGGAAAAATACAATGTTTAAGAACAACCGATTTTCAAATAGTGCAATAAAATTAAACTAGCCCAGGGACTCACAGCCAAAAGTAGAAGAAATATCAAAACTAAAGAGAAAAATATACTTCTTATATATGAAATATTACAACCTTGTATTTGCTGTTCAAGTACCAACAATACACATACAATTAAGGTCGTTATTGGCACTTCATTTCCAAAGTTTCAAATGTGACACTTAACCCTCTCAAACTTTCAAATTGTTGCAATTCGACCATTCTGACTTCTTTTATTTTTTTTCAAATTGCCTCCATCAAATATTTTATTTTAAAAAAATCTAAAACAAAACAAAAAGAAGAAGAAGAAATATATGGGTGGCCAAACCATCGATAGGGGTGGGGGGTGGTTTGGCCACCCTGTGCCAACTGTTTAGTGGTAACCACCCAGTGGCCAAAGGGAGTGGTTCTAGTGGTCGAACTCACCAAACGGGTGGCCAACCACCCCTATAAGGTGGTTCACCATATTTCTTCTTTATTTTTCTTTTTTTCTATTTTTTTTAATAAAATATGTAGGGCATTTTGGGAAAACAAAAAGATGAATAGTCAAATTGCAACAATTTGAAAGTTTGGGGGAGTTAAGTGTCACATTTGAAACTTTTGAGATGAAAACGCAAATTAGTGAATAGTTCTGGAGGGGTAAAGTGTAATTTCCCCTAATTTTTATTAATCATATATGTTTAACAAATTGTCAATCTCCTTTAATTAACATGTTTAACATGATTTAAGCTTAACTTAACACAATTATATATCTTACTTTTAATTTGAGGGAAGCTGTAAAGATTGAATTTTAATTAAGTTGTGTTGTCACTGCTTCCATTTTCTAGTCTTTCTTATTGAAATTCAAGCCACGTGCAAAGGCCATTCTAATTATAATAATCAAACTATTCAAACATTATAGCCGCTAACCATGAGTAATTCCATTCGGCCATCCATCGTCCATCCATTGCTAACATGGCATGGTCCACGCCACCAAAAAAATTTTGAATTTTCAGATATCAAAACGCAAACGGGTCATTCCCCATCCCGCTCATTTCCTCCTCCTCGCACTTCTCCCAATCCAAAGAACGACCATCGCTCCCTTTCACTTCTCTCTCACTCGGCAACGAACGGCACCCGCACCACCATCGGCAACGCCCACCGAAGGACAGCTCAAAATCGCAACATAGTCCACCGAATGCCACCTGGTCCCACCAACAACGCCCACCAAATCCGACAGCGAGCCACCACCCACAAGCACCATCGACTCCGGCCACAGTATCATCCGACCACCAAACCCCACCAACAACAACCACCCAGACCTATCATCGGCTCTCATTCTCAGAACACACTTTCTTTGTCTTGTTTTCTTATGCACTTTTTTTTTTCGGGTTTATGTTTGGAGAGGTAGATCGGATTTTGGGTTTGTTTAGGTGTCGTTTTGATCTGGAAGGAGCTAAATGGATAAAATGAGGTAGTGCGGAATATTTGAAGCTTTGGCCAAGGAAGACTTGGTCTTTCTTGAGTATTCTCTTCTTCTAATATTTGGCATGAATTCATCAATGGAGTAGTAATTTCTTTTTCTGCTATCCATAGAGAGTATTTGTAGTGAAGGAAGAATAAGGAACAATATTACGCCTGCAAGTTTAACACCAATTAGCACTTACACAAGACATAAACACAGACTCGCCCAAAGGGGAAGCGGCAAACTATTATAGATTTTCAATATTTCAAATCAAATGGGAAAACAAGAAACTTACAGTACAAACAAATTTGACAATAAGGTTGTTAGCTTCTTGGGTTCTTTTTGTTGCATGACTGTGTAGGAATGTTATTCTGATTGTGAGTTTTTATGGGTTTAGGAGCCATTATTAAATCAATTTGATGGTATTGGTATATGGGTTTTCCTTTCCCAAGTGCTTGTTTTCATGTTTAACTTTAACTGAGCATATGCATGTTAAGATGTATTCAGACAAGCCCCACAGCAGCACACCGACACATCACATTCAAGCCCACAACAGACCCCCTTTTCCTGTAACAGCAGCCTCTGTGGTTCAGTCTTCCATGTTTTGTGCAACAACAGCTGCAGCATGATGTCTTCTCAATTGCATTACTTTTGTATTTAATATATTAGCCTACATGTAGCTTTCCTTTTGTACTTTGTCGTTTCTAGTTTCTTTGTAATTTACCTTGTACTAAGCTTGGCTATATATATGAATGAACTACTCTAGTGTTGGTAAGTAAGTTAACCAAACAGAGCTTCTCTCAAACTTTTACAATGCAAACACGTATTAATGAATTTAGTGAAGTAAGGGTTTTGTTCATAGCAATGTGGAGTCAATGATGACTTGGCATGGCTTGATGATTACTTATGTAAACAATGTTATGATTTTGGTGGATTGGTTGGTGTTGGTATAGGATTTTTCTTTTCCTAATTGCCTGCTGGGATGTTTGGTATTTCAAACGAGTATATCCACAAATGAACAAATTATTGGAATGTGGATTCAGTGAAATAAGGATACTGTATAATTGATAATTGATAATGGAAACTTGATTTCAGCTTTTGCAATACTTGATTATTTCACTCTTTAAAGCTCAATAGATGAGGATATGTGCACTGCAAAATGAGGCATTGTTTTGAAAAGTGTGTTAGTGGTGATAGGAAACCATTTTCAATTTTTGGATATCTTGCAGAATTTTTATTGTTCTTGAAAATTGAAATGTTTAACAAGATGGTATTGCTAACTCAAAATCAAGTACCCTAAACATGCAGCCATGTTTTTTGAGAACCTAGAAGCCAAACAAAAGTTTCCTGAAATTTAGCCCCATATTTATGGCTTCTCCTCTCTAAAACAAGTAGACAACTGAATTAATTGGCTGAAAGTAGTGACAAGTAAAACAAAAGTAAATCACCATTCTCATGGTCCACCTCTAACAAAGGCTATTTGCATATATGCGCCATTGTCATTTGTTCTTTGTCTTTCTTGGAAATTTTTAGGCCTTTGTGATTGTAGTTATTAGTTTTTAATTTTATGCTTAATTTCATTTCGATCTCACCAGATATTATAAATTTTGGAACTTAGAACCAGTCTGCATATATTAGCAATTCAAATGGATGCTATTAGTTCTTCTTCCACTCCTGCAATTCAAGCTTCATCATATCTATACGGCGAGCTGCCGTCTTTTGAAATGGATGCTCGAAATGAGTTTGAAGATGATCAAAATGACCATCAAAATGGTATGTTAGTCATTTTATTCTTCCTTTAAGTTATCTTCAAATATTAATGAATTTTTTTATTCATAGTTGTTTTATTCGTTTTGATTTAGCCGGGAATGAAGATGATGTATATGATGTAGAGTTTGAAGTTAATAATAAGAACAAGTTCAATAACCCATAAAATGGTATATGTTAAGTCGTTTTATTCTTCCTCTAATTTTTCTTCAAAGGTCCCCTACCAATTTTTTATTCATAGTTGTTTTATTTATTTTGATATAGATGGAAATGAAGCTGTATGTGATGTAGAGTTGGAAGTTAATAATAACAACAATTTCGAGTATAAGCTTATAGATGATGTTGAAATTGTTGTGATACCTAAGGTAGGAATGTTATTTAGCTCCTTAAAGGAACTTTCTACTTATTATGAGATTTATGCAAAGCAACAAGGTTTTGGGGTGGTAATAAGGAATAGAAAGAAGGATGCACGTGGAAATACATGCTACATCACCCTTAGCATGTGGTCGTCAGGGTAATAGAAAAGCCAACTCGTCAAGTAATGACTTTTCTAAGCCTATTCAAACAATCAGAGTAGGATGTAAGGCCAATTTGAATGCAAAGTTAGTTGATACAAAGTGGTATGTGACTAGTGTATCTACCACCCATAATCATGCATTAAGTTCAGAAAAAGCTAGATTTCATAGATGCCACAAGAATTTGGATTCTTATGCAAAGAAAAAGCTTTTGCTAAATGATGATGCTGGAATAGGTATAAGCAAAAATTTTAACTCGCTAGCTATCGCGGGGGTATGAGAATCTTGCATTTGGAGAAAAAGATTGTCGTAATTTTATTGCCAAGGAACGATATCTTCAGCTTAGCACATGAGGAGTTGGAGCACTTCGTGATTATTTCATTAGAATGTAAGCAATTAATGATGGTTTCTACTTTGCCATGGATTTTGATGATGATAGTAGATTAAAAATGTGTTTTGAGCTAATACACGAAGTAGGGTAGCATATAAGGATTTCGGGGATGTCATTACATTTGACACATCGTATTTGACTAATAAATATGAAATGCCATTTGCTCCTTTTGTGGGAGTGAATCACCATGGCCAGTCAATACTTTTTGGTGTAGCATTAATATCAAGGGAGAATACAGAGACATTTGTATGGTTGTTTGAGACATGGTTGAAATGTATGAACGGCCGATCGCCAAATGCAATTATTATGGATCAAGATAGGGCTATGAAAAATGATATCAATATAGTTTTTCCGAATGCTCGACATCGATTATGTTTATGGCACATATTGAAAAAGCTTTTTGATAAATTTAGGGCACATCCAAAATATCATGCCATTAAGAGCGCCTTATGGAGATGTGTGTATGAATCTCAGACATGTGATGAGTTTGATGTAAGTTGGCAAAGTCTGCTTAGGTGTTACAATCTCGAGGATAATGCATGGTTGTGTGGGTTATATAGTGAGCGGAATTTCTGCGTACCTGCATATTTGAAAGATGTTTTTTGGCCTAGAATGACTACCACACAAAGGAGTGAAAGCATGAATGCTTTTTTTGATGGTTATGTGCATCCATCAACAACTTTGAAGGAATTTGTTGATGAATATGATAATGCTTTGTGTAAAAAGGTTGAAAATGAGAATATTGCTGATTTCAAGTCATTCAATAGCACAATTGCATGTGTAAACAAGTTTTCCTTTAAGAAGAAATTTCAACAACTTTACACCATTGCAAAGTTCAAAGGGGTTCGAGAGGAGATTAAAGAAGTGATGTATTGTAGTGTCGATCCGATCAAAAGAGAAGGTACTATATGTACCTATTAAGTGACTGAGCGGGTAGAAGTTATTGGTGACTATATGAAAAAAGTAAGCTTTACTGTTTACTATAATGAACCATGTGAAGTTAATAGTAGTTGTTATATGTTTGAATCAAGGGTAATTTTGTGCAAACATGTTATATCTGTACTAATCAGACTAGATATTACATCGTTGCCAGATAAATATTTCCTTAACCGATGGAGGAAAAACTTGAAGGGAAAATATAAATTTATCAAAAGTAGTTATGATCCTTTCAAAGGCAACCCTAATGCAAAAAGATGTTTTGACTTGTGTAAAGATATGCATGTATTAGTAGAACTTGCATCAACTACCATGGAGAATTACATGAAAATGAAAAATCATATTCGTATATTAACGAAGCGATTAAGTGGTTTAAGTTGTGAACATAATCCCCCTTCCCAAGCACTTCAAGTTGGATCTTCTAGCAATTTGTCCGTTGATGGTACGGTGGAGGAAAGTACTAAAGGAAACCACCTTCAATACGGTTAGCGTCTGCAGTAGAAAAAGCAATGGTGAAGAAATCACAAGGAAAAAAGAATCAATCAAGTGACATAAATCCCAAAGAAAAGACGAAGAAGGTTAAATAGTCAATAATCTAAATATTTAATTATGCTTATTTAAATATTGCAAATGCTTCTTCTAACATGTTTGCGTGATTTTGTAGTTGAAGACTCACCAAGGAGCACAAGTAGAAGGAACAAAAGAAGGAACACAAGGAGATTCACAAGAAGACACAAACGAGCTTGACTTAATGATTGTCACAACTATCGGTGAGCTTGAATCCTGAATCTTCAATTCCTAAGATGTTTTTGTTATGTTTTGTGTTGTTTAACTCCTCTGTGATTGTGGTTCTCTTTTTCCATTTTTTGTTTAGTATATGCTCTCAAAGTCTAAACTAAGTAGACATGTAGGGGAAAATTGTTTGTTGTTACTTCACTCGGAAGTGGTAGCATTTCTTTCTTGGATGGGTTTTGAGTGTAAATTAGTTGATTTTTTGTTGGAAAATTGGGGGTTTTTAAATGGGGTTCAATTTTTAGGTATATGACACTACCCTATACTTTAGTCTAAGTTGTTAACGTTGTAGATCTAGAATCCAGATCATGCTTTGTGAATGGAAAAAGCTTTGTAGAATCTTGAAGATCTTCACTTCTTGAAGTCCCTTATTTTTCTGAAATGGTTTGTCTTAACTTTCTGTTAGTTGGAAATAAATAGAATCTATGATGTTAATGAGATTCATATGTTTTGTGCAATCACCAGGCGGATGTAGTGCCCAAGCCAAGGTCTCAAATGCTAGACTTGCTGTTTGCAAACATGAAGGAGCAGAGGATGAGGATCTTGTACAAAAAATGAATGCTCCTCTCCCACATAATGGAGGTGGCTCTAGAATACCACAATGGGCAAGAGGCCAAGTGGGCAACTAACTCAAACTATTGTGCCAGTTAGAATGGTTATCTTGGTGGAAGGACAAGTTCCAGTGATCATGTATATTTGTTATGCTTGCATAACCCACCCCAATTGATACCAGTTTGGAGTGTTAGCTAAGAGTGCCCAAATGCAAAATCTAGGCCTTTCTTTTTCAAGTTCTTTTACTTCCATTTTCTACAGTATTTGCACTTTTTTTCAAGTTGTTTCCTTTCTCTGTCAATGTATAGTACTTTATGGTTTGTTGATGGTAATCCATGCTATTGCACATTGATTTCGTAGCAATTGTTCTAGTTGTCTTTGACAGCAGCTACATGATATGTTCTTCCATATGGTCTTTTTGCCTTTACTAAGATGAATAGCTTCCTTCTTGTTTTTTTTTTTTTTTTTTTTGGTGTTACAATGTTTGGGTTGTTAAAAGACTATGTAGAATACAGAGACAAGTATAGAGTAGGATTTGGCAAGCGAAAACCCTTGAGAGAAGGAGTTATTTATATAAGACGATGCTATCTATTTTTATAGTAAATGTTAAAGATAATCCACTCAAGCTTGAAATCTTATAAGACTCTAATCACACTAGATTTGAGCAATTCTAGTGTTTGAAATAAACATTCAATCATAAACACATGAATTTGGTTACTAGAGAACAAAACGATACTCTAAGATCGACCCACAATCTATGGTGTTAAAATCCCTTAACTTCAGAATGGTACCTAGTTTCTCTGAAGATTACATGCAAAAACACTAGTCTTCTAAATGGCCATTAATGAGCGTCCGACGAAGCTAGGTAAAAACTCTAACTGAGTTTTGGAAGGCGTCGCGACAATGTATGACGTTGGTTTAGATGAGCTTCTTGGGTTGTTACGATTGGTATTCGTTTGGACGAATAAGCGACGGTTGACAAGCTTCGGTTCTTCACAACATCCTCGCTCGGACGAGGATGCAGAGCCTTGATGAGCTTCTCGGTTTCTTTGCACAACTCACTTGTCCGACGAAGAAGCGGATGCTAGTTGAAGAGCTTCGGGTTCTTCGCAGCATCCTCATTCGGATGAGGATGTAGCGAGCCTTTAGACAAGCTTCTCGGTTTCTTTACACAATTCATTCGGGACAAAGCGGATCGCTGGTTCAGACGAGCTTCGGGTTCTTTTGCACAACATCCTCGTTAGACGAGGATGCGACATGAGCTTCTCGGTTTCTTTGCACAACTCACTCATCTCGACGTCCGCAAACGAGCACGAGTGATGGGATTTTGAGACC
The DNA here is from genome assembly GCA_013348765.1 of Carpinus viminea. NCBI lineage: Eukaryota > Viridiplantae > Streptophyta > Magnoliopsida > Fagales > Betulaceae > Carpinus > Carpinus viminea. The sequence continues at coordinate 14,460,161 of CP054673.1, read as the reverse complement.
CATTTCATCCTACTTATGCTAACTTTTTTTTGACATTTCCATGTCCACTCAAGGGTAGAGGAGGGGATTGAACTTGACATGACTCCGCTTTATAAATTTGATTTCACAATCGATTGAGCTATCACTTGGGAACTTGTGACCTACTTATGCTAACTTTTGTCACGAATCACAAAGAGCACTAATTAAACCTTAAATATTTTGTTGAACTAACAAACTCCCTTTTGGCTATTCGTACAAAATATTAAATCAATTTTCACAACAAACTTTTGAAATAAAATTTTATCCTAGTCCATTATGTTTGTAGAAATTTAAATATATCTTAACATGAAGCTTAAAAAAAACCAAAAAACAAGTAACACTCATAACAAAAAGTAAGCGGAGCAACCTAATCCCTCATCGACTGTTCCTCATCATTTTCTTCATCGACTCCAAATGATTCCATGACTTTAGTCTTCAATTCTTTGACATCTTTTTGCAAGCTTGTTAGAATAGATGAAAACGTTGTCATTTGAGTCGCCATGACATTCAGCTTGGCCATGACATCTTCTAAAACAAGAGTGATGTAGAAATGCCTCGGAAAAGACTAGCTCGATGAGTGTCTGAGGATTTGTAGCTTCAAAATCCTTGGTGCCTTAGTCGCATTTAACCTTTGGATCGACTCACGGTAGCTTTACAGAAAGGACCAAGGTGCTTCATACTTGGATTTAGAATCTGGAATCTGAACAAATTTTGCAATGATACGTGAAATCAAACTTCCATATGGCAAGGAAATCGAAGTCTCAGAGAACATTCCCTTCATGAGTCGAATTGCAATTGATGCAAAGTCAATTTGGACATCTGTGAGAAGCGCATAGATGAACTGCCCTTGAGCCAACCCAGATCTGAATGATGGTCTATTGGAAACACATTTTGCATTACAATCCAAGCCAACAGTTTCACTAGATGAGAGAGACGTCTAAGGGGAATAACCTTCATGTAATCTTGCCAAAAATTGTAGGAATGAGAAGGAATAAACAGCTTTGACATGTCAGTTTTGGAAGGGAAATCTTCAGTCGAATATGGATACCCAGGCTCCTCAATGAGTGGAATTCCTGTGACCTTAGCAATGACTTCACAAGTAACAACAAATTTGCACGCCTTTAATGAATGAGATAATCTGCAGAGGAGCATCAACATTTTCATCAGAGACTTGTTGTATTTCCAGGTTCGCATAGAATTCCCGAACCAGATTTATAAAAGGACGTGCTGGGGGAGAAATGAAGTACTCATATCTCCTTTGAGTGAATATATGAGAGATAATTTGGAACTGATTGTCTTAAAGATCTAACAAGTTGACTGGTCTCTTGGCAATAATCGTGCGATCATGAAACCTCTTAAGAAAAATTTTCTTGGCAGACTTGTGACAAAATTTGAAACCAATATTGGCTCTTGTAGTGGGAACCCGACCCAAGGCCGAGGCCAAAGAAGCATCCTCTACTGCCTTTCTCTTTTGAGCCTTAAATTTTGAGCATATGGGTAATTTTCTTGAAGGGGTTGCTCCACTATCCATAGCCTACATCCATGAGCCCATCCATCATAATAAAAAAATATATAACTTTAGCTCAAATTTTGCACTCATTTTTCCAAAGCCTTGAAGATAAGATATCAAAACATTTGAAAAACAAATTTTGAAAGTGTGCACATGTATAAATCCCATACCACAACCTAACCACTTCTAGACATTACACAAGAAGTTTCAAGTGAAGAGAACAAAAATGGCTCAAATAATTGATTGAGGTATTTTATCAAACATGTGATATTGAAGATTTATACATGAAAAATAACTCAAGAAAAGTGAGAGTCTCATGCTGAGTACATCATAAAACAAGTTTGAAACACAATTATATGAGAGACACTCATCATATATCACAACCAAACAAAACATTTTGATTTCCAACTTCAACCAACTTTAAATCCTAAAACAAATTTGAAAAGAATGTAACTCTTTGAATGTAAGAAAATGCATACCTTTGATTCACAAGAGATAGGCTAATCACGAAAAAACCGAGAACAATCCAACAATAAAGTGAGTTTGAAGAAGTTACGAGACACCCTAAGTGTGGCCGAGATAAAACCAAGACGAGGTGAAAAGAAAAAGAAAAATGCTTATGACTACTGGGATGCTTGAGCTTGACCAAGGAATGCATTTCTTTTCTATAGAACGAATTGAGTTGAACTACTTACTCTATGATAAGGAGCATAAATTTTGTCTGAACTTGGACATGTTTATATTTATAAAAAGTTGTTTACAAAGCCTTTGCTATAACTGCAAGGAAAAATATGCTCTGAAGGAATCTTATGGTGCATGAAAATATGGCTACAACACCAACATCATTTTTGAACTTGCCATGCATTATCCCAAAAGAATAGTATCAAGCAAGTGTTCTCCTTCTAAATTCACCTTCTTCAATGACATAGAAGAAATCAGTAATTCATATCTCCAAGTTAAATACATGATAATACGAAGTAGTTCGTTTTAACATATACTTATGACTACTAGATCCATGATAACCACTAATATATAATAGCATTAGCAAAATAATTAAAGATAGGACAGTCTGATACATTTTTTTTTTCCACGTCTATCTTGTACTTTGCTAGTTCCGTATCAAGTTTATGCTCGACTCTCCTAACTTCCTCTCGGGATAGTTTTTCAACGTCCTTCAACCGTTGTAAGATTATATCCAGTTGTTGCTCAAGTCTCCTAACTTCCACTCAGGATTGTTGTTCATAGTCCTTTAACCGCTGCAAGATTCTTCTCTTGTAAGATGACATTTCGTTATTAGCCCAATTAAAGAAGCCACAATCACCAACTTGCTGCATGATACAAAAAACATGAAAGTAATGTAAAAATTAAGCCTAAAAAATAAAATTAGTCCAAAGAATTAAACATCGAAATAGTAGTCAGGCAATACCTTGTACTTTTCACATACATACCACTTTTGACCGTAATTTGTATCTGTCCAAGAACACCTTATGAGAGCAGCAACTCCACAATAACACAATGGATGCCCACTCGACGTCTCGCTATTCGCAAACATAATTAATCACCTGAACTGGAACAATATAGGATTTGGATCAGAATGATTAATATATATGTATAATTACTAACAGATACAATTATAGGGTAATTAACTTAAAAATCTCATTCATGATAACAATAAGTATTCCTTGAGAACGAGAACCAAAGAGACTTTCCACTAATGTTGAAGAAAAAGCCCAAGGACAACAGAATTCGAATTCAACCCAATGATCTCAATTCTAGTTTAAATATTTACACATATGCATCTCATATAAGTATCTTTACATTTTCAGGATTGTTTTTCCTGACAATGAATCATAACAAGCCAGATTACTTTGGCATTATCCAGCTACATCTAGGAAAGTAACTGTGCAGCCAAATTGCTCCAATTTGTAAATCATGGATTTCTCACAGCCTCCAGCACACAAAATAATCCATTTACTAAGTTTAAGAAACTAGTTGTACCAACTCCAACCTATTATTCTTTTGGATAAATTTAGGACCAATCACCAACCAACCAAAGACAGCTTATATTAATCACGAGAGAAGAAACGAATTTCAGAATACCATAGAAAAATTAAAACAAATAGAAGGGGGGGGGGGGGGGGAAGAACAGAAAAAGAAAAAGAAATTGATTGAATCGAACCACATTTTCCTTCCCTTACTTTATGTGTACTAGGGTTGCATTTTTTTGCACTTTTAATGAAATTGAATTACTGTATGTGTACTAGGGTTGCATTTTTATGCATTTTTTCCCTTTCTGTTTTCTATATTCTTTGCTGTCTTTGGTTGGTTGGGAAAATCTTAGTCTGCAAAATTTTTCCATCAAAACAAACAAAGCCTCATCACATTGACTATCGCAATATCTTAACATAAGATTTCACTAACTAAAAAGGTACCACTCTTTCTCTTGTCGAACTTTTATTTATCTCACATAGTTTTCCAAAGAATAAATTTTCTACCAAAACAAAGCCTCTCGGATAAGTTACAGAACTCAAAACCCTTAAAATTCCTTAAGAAAGAAATCAAACAACTCAAGGTCCAATTATAGAACACCGAACTTTTCACAAAAGTTCAAACTAAAATGCCTTAAATAATTGAAAAAAAAAAAAACAACAAAAACTAAAATGAGCAAAACTCTCATTGTGGTTAAGCCACATACTCAATAATACTGATTATAATCTGAGCACCAAAAGGAAAATTTCTGTTTGGCTTCACTTCTGTTCCTGAATTTTATTCTCAGAAAGTTTTTTGCAAGCTCTGCCTCATTAGAAAGTTGTTACAATTTGTCTGTGCTCTGTAGTGCTTCATATTTTTTTAATGACTGTAGACCAGGTTATTGAGAAGTATTTATAGTATGCTCTTGTCTTGTGACTTGTTTATCATGGATTCTACCAGCAGTCGGAAGTATTCTATGAAACTATTTGTGCTGTTTTATAATTGATTTTTGAACTTGACTTTGCTGCTTTTTTTTTTTGTGTGGCTAGGATGGATCTCTTAAAAAATATCAAATTTCCACCTCATTTAAAATACATAAATGTATCTCTATTGACTTAACTTAGGGAAAGGGATGGACATTCAAATGATTGACTTTTACTTGATGATGAGATGTGATCTCAAATTAATTGAGCTACTTTTTAGAGACTAGTTGATTTGAACAATAATGTAAAATCCTTATTGTTTCATTATAATTGTCACATGGTACAACAAAACAATAGCCATGTTTATTTCAATAGAAGAGAGTAAATTTGTAATGCAAGATACAAGAAGTGCGAAAAAAAAAAAAAAACCTTTTATATATATATATATATATATATTATAATAGAAAGAGAATGTCCTTCCCAAACTAATCTCAATGATAGTTTTGGAAGGGGCATTACACAATTTAAAAGTTCAATGAGACAATGATAGTTTTGAGAAGGGGCATTTGCACAAATTAAAAGTTCAATGAGACATTTAATTTGTGAAATAATCATTTAAAAGTGAAATAATCAAGTATTTCAAAAGCTGAAATCAAGTTTCCATTATCAATTATCAATTATCAATTATACAGTATCCTTATTTCACTAAATCCACATTCCAATAATTTGTGTATTTGTGGATATACTCGTTTGAAATACCAAACATCACAGCAGGCAATTAGGAAAAGAAACCTATACCAACACCAACCCATCAACTAAAATCATAACATTGATTACATATAATAATCATCAAGTGCCAAGTCATCATTGACTCACATTGCTATGAACAAAACCCTTACTTCATTGAATTCATTAATACGTGTTTGCATATGCCCAGTTAAAGTTAAACATGAAAACAAGCACTTGAGAAAGGAAAACCCATATACCAACACCATCAAATTGATTCAATAATGGCTCCTAAACCCATAAAACTCACAATCAGAATAACATTCCAACACAGTCATGCAACAAAAGAACCCAAGAAGCTAACAACCTTATTGTCAAATTTCATTTGATTTGAAATATTGAAAATCTATAATAGTTTGCCGCTTCCCTTTGGGCGAGTCTGTGTTTATGTCTTGTGTAAGTGCTAATTGGTGTTAAACTTGCAGGCGTAATATTGTTCCTTATTCTTCCTTCACCACAAATACTCTCTATGGATAGTAGAAAAAGAAATTACTACTCCATTGATGAATTCATGCCAAATATTAGAAGAAGAGAATACTCAAGAAAGACCAAGTCATCCTTGGCCGAAGCTTCCAAATATTCCGCCTACCTCATTTTATCCAGTTTGGTCGCTCCTTCCAGATCAAAATGACCAAACCTACACAAACCCAAAATCCGATCTACCTCTCCAAACATAAACCCAGAAAAAAAAGAAAACAACTGCACAAGAAAACAAACAGAGAAAGAGAGTGTTCTGAGAGAATGAGAGCCGATGATGGGTCTAGGTGGTCGTGTTGTCGTGGGGTTTGGTGGTCCCAGCGCAATACCTTGTGAAGTCGATGGTGCTTATGGGTGGCGGCCGATGGGTGGCTCGCAGTCGGATCTGTTGGGCGTTGTCGGTGGGGACCCGCGGGTGGCGTTCGGTGGACTACGTCGCCAGATTTTGAGCTGTGTCCGTTGGTGGGCGTCGCCGATGGTGGTGCAGGTGCTGTTCGTTGTCGCGACTAAGAGAGAAGTGAGTGGGAGCGATGGTTGTTCGTTGCCGGGATTGAGAGAAGTGAGCGGGAGGGGAGGAAATGAGCGGATGGGGAAATGACTGCTTATGCTTTTTGATATCTGAAATTCAAAAAAAAATTGGGGGCTGACGTGGACCACGCCATGTCAGCGATGGATGGATGATGGTTGGTCGAATAGAATTACTCGCTGACCATTTGTAGCTTGGAACACAATCGCGCATGCACGTAAGCCAAACACCTTGGTCAACACGGAAGATGTCAGTGCCCACCAACGTACACCCTGATGAGTCCAGAAAGACCGGTACCTGCAACTCTAACACTATAAATACTTTTTGCTTCACCTGTTAATACAAATCCACAAACACTCAAAATCTCTCCTTAAAAGAGTGAAAAATATAACAAAACCTCTCACAACTTATTTGATACATTTCAGCAACTATAGGGCGTTTCTTAAGATGAATTTCAGAAAGAGTATTACCCTTTTGATCATCTTCGTCATCTTCGTGGCCATCTTTGACCATGGTTGCAGGGTTGAAGCAAGCAGAGTGTTATCAGAGGATTCTGCAAGTTCTAATCACCTTGGCACATATTCCTCTATCTATGAGAAGGCAAAGCACAACATGGCATGTTGGCTTGAGCGATTGCCGTCCGGGCCAAGCCCTGGAGCCAGTCACTAGTTTTTTCTTATTTTGATGGTCTTAAAAATACTGAAGCAAATACCGCTTTCTTGTTTCTCTTTTAAATTTCCTTTCTTGGTTTATATATATACCGAACGGTACCAGTAACTTTTGTTATTGAATTTTAGGAAACATATTAATAAACAAGTGAATTAAAAGTTGATTTATTTAATGAAGTTGATCATATTGTTTCTAATTTCGAATTCGTTTTATGTTTTTCTTTTGAATGGATGCATGCATAGACACGTGTATGAGAGAATCATCACATACAGATTCATGTCATTTATATATATGGCGTCATCAATCATAGATGTGCATGATCGATGAAGAAGAGAATATTATCCCTATCTTTGATCCACCTTATTACATGTCTTATTTAATCACCCATAATGATGTGAAAATAACATTATTTTTTAAATAATAAATTCATTAAATCGGTCTTTAAGGGCATTAATATCAAGTATTGCAATTTTTTAATTTTTTTTTAAATTGGTCAACATAATATCTATAATGATCAATGTACAATGCAATTTGGAGCTTCCTCAATAAGGATTCTTTCCTCAGTAAGAAAGAGCTTCCTTTACGTTGATATATCGACCCATTTGCTATGTGTTTGATATGAGTGACCTTCCAACTAATAAGATTTCTGTTTGTATACTCAATTTCCGTATGTATACGTGATTACATCTTGTCCTAGGTAGTGCTTCTGCCTTGTCCTAGAGTGGCATAAAAACGGAGGGTGATATTTTGTACGTGTATTGGTGTTTACAGATTAGCAATTGCAAAATATATAGAGTAGAAAGTCTTCATTTTTTTAAGGCAAAGAGAGTGAGAGAAAGAGTTGGTCTAACAATGGCTCCACAAAGAAGAACTAGGGCCTTTGCTATCCATAACATTTTGTGATATCTTCCATTAGCATATGATTGTCTTTCATGCCAATTGATTGTATTTTGGGGCAATATCTTATGCCACTTGCTTTCTTGCAAGCCATGGCTACGAAGGAGGCGGTGAAAGGTGTTATGGGAATGCAAGTGAGACTCTTTGGATTTGGACTATTTAACTGTAGTGACCAAAATAATTAATTAGGCATAAATAGCTTAGTTAGAGAGTTAATTTGGACTTTGGGTCACCTAGAAGGGCATTTTGGGGAATTGGACTTTGGACCGTGACGTGACGATAGGGTTGTAGTGACCCAAATTATTAACTAGGCCTAAGTAGCTTAGTTGGGGAGTTAATAATTTGGACTTTTGGGCGGATGTCCGGACTATGGGGGAGGACGACGCAAACCGTGACAGCGGACATATGGATGGGGATCACCGTATACGCTACTTTTGAATATGTAGTGACCCAAATTACTAACTAGGCATAAGTGGCTTAGTTGGGGAGTTAATTTGGGCTTTGGGGTCACTAAGGTGCTAGAGGGGTAATTTGACTTTGGGCGACGTACGCTAGGTTAGGCGGACATACGCTATGTCTCGTAGTGCAACGCATGCGGGGACCATCGATGTACGCCTACAAACCGTAGACGGGCGGACGACGCACGGACTACCAGACGTATGCTACTTTTTGAATACCTCTCGGATAATACCTCGACGCAGAGGCAGCCATTGAACCATCGGCAAGAACCAGACATACGCCTTGGCCGACGCCCGCTTTCTCGGGCCTATAAATAGAGCCCTACCCCTTCAGATTTCTCATAATTTAGAACGCCTAGGTCGCCAGAGTGTTCTTGAGTGTTTTCCAAGTTGTGAGTGTTTGGTGAGCGTGTAGGCGCTTGAGTTCGAACGCTCATGAAGGGAACTTTGCAGTTTTTTTTCAAGGAGATAATGTTCAATCCATAGCTTTAATTTACGTCGTTATGCTGTTTGGTTATTGTTTAGTTGTAGTGGTTAGCTTAGTTGCACCTTAAAACCCGTTTGGGTTAACATTTGGTTAGTTTAGCATTGTTATGTTGCATGGAGGTTTTAAACCGGACTAAAGGGCTTTAGGTAGTTCCTAGTAGCCTTAGGAGTCGGAGGATAGGTGGAAAGTGGAGAGAAAATGAGATTCTCCCTGAGAACCCATATAGTGGACGTACATGATGTTGAGACCAGACGTATGGCTTGTCGTTACACGGTAGACGAATGCACACGAACCTGGATGTATGATCACTGTGTGACAGGAAAACCCTATTTCACCAAATGTCTCATAGCTCCTGCTTTTCCTTGATTTAGGGTTATTATAGTGGAAATAGACTAATAGAAGGTTTTTCACAGATTTGGAGAACCCGGACCTTTTAGAGTTTTCGGAGATGCGTGTCGACTCAGGTGAGTTTTAACTCACATAATGTGCATTGTTATTTTCCATGCACTGCACGTTTATTTTATGTACCGAGAAAACATGCATATTTTACAACTCTCATAGTTTGTACTTATTGCACATGAACTTCATTTTGGAAAAAACGCTAGTCGAACTCATAACCAAGTGAGACTTGTAAAAGGACATGCATGTAAAATACAAACAAGATAATTTACATCGTATGACATGGTACACGCACGCGTAGTAATGGCCATGGGCTTACTATACATGTTAGCTTTATGGTCAAATGTGTGCGTTATGTGAGGGCTATGGATCCATTGGTTTCATGACCTTGATGCAACCATTCTCAATGGTTCGTCACTACGATGGACGTCATTAGTTGGTGTGGGCCACTGAGGTCGGACCCGATCGTGCTACTAATGTTACGTACGGTATGTTATGCAATGGTTAGGCATTGGCATTGTATTATAGGTCCTCGACAAAGCATCAACCCCGAGAAGGGGTAATATCTCGAGTAGACCATACTGTTGAACTATGACTATTGTTGACACCATATGCATATATCATTCTTATATATATATCACGCTTGATTAAATTGTCATGAAGGAACTGTTTTGCTCAATAAATACAAGTTCATTATAAAAACTGCATGGGTATTATCTGTTAAAAATCACTAAGTCTTAGACTTACCCTTTGTTTATGTCTTTCCTTATCATTAAATAATTGCGGTTTAGCAGCACTAGACGAGGATGCCTGGAGGTTACGTGGGTGATTGCTCAGGACTGACGGGTAATTTTTGAGGACATGGACCCGTTTGGCTTAGGACGATGTGGGAGGACGGAGGATCTCGTGTGCACGGGACGAGATTTTGATATCGTTAGCTTTGTTGAAGCTCAAGTCTAGGCTTTGATTGTCGACCTTTAGTGAACCATGTTGTAGTATCTTATTTTGGGGATGTACCTATTTGACGATCTGATGACCAATACATTTGTTGACTCTTATTAATATTATGGATGTAGTATTTTATCTCTGGTATTGTTGTGTGATGTTTCATTACTATCTCTTAAATCCTATAGTCTTAGTAAAGTCTTCCATTGCAATTTTCTCGTTAAGATGAAAAAAGTGATTTCTCGGAGGTTGTGTCTCGGAGGGATATGGCTGGGATGGCATGCGTGGGATCAATTACTAGTTAATTGATATTCTCATCGGACGGGGCATCACAGAATACCCTCTAGTTAATACCTGAATGTACGAGGAAGCCATTGAACCACTAGGCAAGAACCATTGGACGTACACCCTTTGGTTGGACGTCCGCTGCTTTTCTAGGCAAATAAATACCACGCTACCCCTCTTCATTCTTCATAAGTTCCAGACACCCCCGAGTTGCCAGAGTGTTCCTAGAGTGTTTTCAAAGTGTTTTGAGTGTGTTTTGTGAGCGTGTGTGAAGCGTTTACGTGTTTTGGACGTTCGTGAGGCGAAACTCTTGCGGTTTTGTTTTAAGGCGATAACATTCGATCCTTAGCTTTTTAAACACGTTGTTATGCTACTCGTTTTATGTTTAGTTGTAGTTCCTAGCTTAGTTACGCTTTGAAACTCGTTTGGGTTAGCGTTTTGTTACTTTAGTGTTGTTACATTGCAAGGAGTTTATTAACTAGACTAGAAGGCTTTAAGGTGTTCCTAGTAGCCCTAAGAGTTGGAGAATAGGTCATGACACGGTGGATGTATAGAAAACCCTATTTTCAGTCCCAAAACTTTTCCTTACTTTAGAGTTGTTTTAGTAGAATTAGGACTAATAGAAGGTTTTTGATTTGGAGAACTCGGATCTTAGTATTTGATCTAGGTGAGTTTTAACTCACATAATGCTCGTTGCTTATTTTCATGCACTGCACATCTACTTTGTGTATCGAGAAAACATGCATATTTTACAACTCTCACTGTTTATACTTATTGTACATGAACTCTATCATTTTGAGAAAAACGTTGTACTGAATATGTTAACCAAGTAAGACTTGTAAAATGACATGCATGTAAAATACAAACAAGATAATTTACATCATATGACATGGTACATCGGTACGTGCGGTAGTATTGGCCAAGGGCTTACTATACATGTTAGCTTTATGGTCAAATGTGTGTGTTATACGAGGCTTTGGCTTCATTGGTTTTGTGACCTTGGTGCAATCATTCCCAATGATTCGATCACTAGACGACGTCATTAGTTCATGTGGGCAACTCGAGGTCGGACTCGATCGTGTCACTAATGTTACGTATGGTATGTTATGCAATGGCTAGAGTACTGACATTGTATTATAGGTCCCTCATAATAGCATCAACCTTGCTGAGAAGGGGTAATATCTTGTAGACCATACTATTGAACTATAACTATTGTTTGTATCGTATGCACATATCATTACTATATATATCACGCATAAATAAGTTGTCATGATGGAATTGCTTTGCTTATTAAACATTTGATTTCATTACTAAATTGGCATGAGTATTTCGTGCTAAAAATCACTTAAACTTACCCATTTTATTTATGTCTTTCTCCCATCCTTACAAATAATTGCACGGTTTAGCTGCACTAGACAAAGATGTCATCGAAGACTACTTGGGTGATTGCTCAGACTGAGGTGATCTTTGAGGACATGGATCCCGTTTGGCTTAGGATTATGTAGGAAGATGGAGGATCTACTCGTGTAGATATGATAGAGATTCTGATCTCATTAGCCCTACTTAAGCTTAAGTCTAGGCTAATTTGTTGATTTTTGTGAACTATGTTGACAATTAATTATTTTGGGACATTTGGTGACTATTTATAATATTATGTTTATCTCGGTATTGTTGTGTGATGTTTTATTATTGTCTCTTAATCCCATAGTCTTTTCTAGTTAATATGAGGAAAGTGATTTTATGGCGTGCCATGTGATCAATTACTAGTTAATTGATTTGCCCATGTGAATAGTATAGTGGACGTACATTGAAAAGTATCGGACGTCTATTACTTTTTAAATACTACTTGTTGGCCATTTTGTGAGTGTTTTGTGAGCTTTTGTAAGTTCAAAGCTAGTAGAGTGGAAGTTCTTGTAGTTTCGCTTCAAGGAGATAATGTTTGGTTGCCTATCTCTTTAGTTACGTTGTTATACTGCTCAATTATAGTTTTATGCCGCTAGTTGTAGTTGTTAACTTAGTTATGCTTTAATCTTGCTAGGCTACCGTTTTGTTAAGTTTAGCGTTGTTACATTGCATGGAGATTTCGATCTAAGTTAGGAGGCCTTAGGTAGTCTGTGTTGGCCTTAGGAGTCAGAGAATAGATGGACAATGGAGAGAAACTGAGGTTCTCCCTGAAAGACGTCGGAGCAGATGTACGGTCTCGTGATCGAACATATGGCCCGTCATGACTCGGTAGACGTACGGCCTTGAGCCTGGACGTACCGCCAAAGTGTTACAAGGAAACCCTTGTTTCCTTGTTATAGAGTTGTGCTTTAGTAGAAATAAAACTGATGATAGGTCTTTTCTCAGTATTCGATGGTATGGAGCCTTAAAGGAATTACATAGGGGAGTTTTACAGCCCGGGTGAGTACAAACTCACATGGATGCTTTGTTGTTACTTTTCCTGCATTGCATATCTATTTTATATATATCAAACATGCATATTTTACAACTCTCATGAAATACATTTTGAAACTACTAGGGACTCCTTTTTGTGAAAGCGTGTGTCTATTAACAAGATAATAATGAGACTTGTAAAACTGTGCATGTAAAAGACTGATAAGACTAATTACATCGTATGACATGGTACACCGGTATGTACGGTATAATGGCCATGGGCTTACTATACGGGTTAGCTTTATGGTCAATTTGTGCATGTGTGGGGGCTTTGAATCCAATGGTTTCGTGATTAAGACGCAGCCATTCCCAATGGATGATCACTATAGGACGAACGTCATTAGCAATGTGGGCCACCCAAGGTCGGACTCGATCATGCTGCTAAGGTTATGTACGTATACTGTGCAATGGCTGGGGCATTAGCATTGTACTACAGGTCCCTCAGGACAACGTCAACCCTGCTGAGAAAGGGTAATATCTCGGGTAAACCATACTGTTGAACTATAACTATTACTTCATATATATGCATATTATATATATATATATCACCTGCATGATAACTATCATCTCATAATGTTACATGTGTTTTATAAATAAAAGAAATCCACAAATTAATGACGGGTACATCATGTGTATTTATACTCACTAAGTCGTCGAACTTACCCTTATATTATTTTCCTTTTTCTCCATATGTTCGATTATGCTGTATAGATAATGGATATTGTGAAGCATCTGATCTTGTGGAGGATTTGATCAAGAAGATGCTTGAGGATTTATTGCAAGCTTAAGCAGGTTCTCATGGTAACTAGTACTTTTGACTTAAGTTATAGACTTAGGGTTTGATGCATGCTTGCATATTAAGGATCAGCATAGATCTTTTGTAATGATGTTATGATTTTCACGCTTTGATGATCTTTGGTTAGACGTTCTGGTTGTAATGATTCAATAATTATAGTTCTTTATTACTTCCGCTATTTAATATCCTCTATTTTTTAGGAGTAGAGGTCCCGAAGGTCTTGTTCGGAGTGAAACAAGGCTGGGAGACGAACCATGGAATTAATTACCAGTTAATTAATTCTCGGGGTATTATAACCTGAGACTAAAGAAAAAGTGGAGAAGAAGGTACATGATTGTAGTGACCCAAATAATTGATTAAGCTTATGTAGGTTGGTTATAGGGTTCATTTGGGTTTTGGGTCACTAAAGACACTAGAGGGGCATTTTGGAGAAATTGGACTTTCTATTTCTCGTTGGATGATGTGTCATGACGGGCTTATGACAGGACTCCAGCTAAAGCCACTATTTTTTCATCAGATGGCACGTCAAGATGAGCTCGTGGCGAGACTCCAGTTGAAGCTACTACTTTTTCACTAGATTGCACGTCAGGACGGGCTCGTGATAGGACTCGAACTGAAGCTATTGTTTTCTCGTCAGAAGTCTCATCAAGATGGGCTCGTGACAGGTATTCAAATCTCCTTTTTACTCTTTATGTCTTAACGAGGATTAACTCCCTTTATGATGAGGATGGTTCAAAATATCAAATTTTGGCCTTCCCGTCATAACATAAGATAATCCCCATTAAGACAGAAAAAAAATAAGACTATAGATCTATAAGTACTTTTTTTGTTTCCAAAAACCTTTCCATTTCCATTTATGTTCTTTTGAGTTTGGAGGTTCTCGGTGTAGAAAGGGTTGCTATTATCACTCATGGAAGTGATACCCTTTTATTATTGTTTGTACCAATTAAGTAAGGTTATTGAGCTTTCTCGCTTACTTGGGGTTATTGTGCTGACTTCAAACCACGACATACACATCACGCAACCGCTAAGAAGTCTACCAAAGGGTCGATAAGGAGATGAACTCATGAAGATGGTCAAGATGGAGACAAGCTAGGAACCTTATTGTTCTTACTAAGTCTAGAGGTCCTCTAAGGAGTGAGTGTCATCTAGTCTGTAACTCAGAATCTTCATATAGTAATTTCTTAGGTTTGGCTGCCCCGGAGTGGTCTTTTCCTTTGATTGGTTCCAAGGGTTTTCTACTTCGTCAACAAAACTTGTTTGTGGTTGTGTGAATGTTATTTATTGTTGTGTTGGTTTAATCTGAAGTATAGCTATTTATTTTCCTTATATGAATTGCTTATGCTTTTGTTTTTGTTATATAAATTGTTTATGCATTTGATTTGGGGATAGAACACAATCCTCGTGTCTTATCAACATTCAACAATCTGAGACCCCTATCACAAGTGAGAATATGGCTGTATTGGTCATGGAATCCCGACAAGTTATAAGAGTTGTTTTGTCACTAGGCTTCACTACGAAGTGAATGGCCAAGAATCTCAGCAACCCTATGCTCGTCTCTAGTGTGGGAACTTGGTGCAATGGCGGAGCCATTTGTGGGGTTGAATGGAAGAATAAAGAGCGAGCTAGCATATGAGGAAGCGTGAGAGTCATGGCCTAATTGAGTAGAGCTGTGAGTATGAACTATGATAAGGATAGGGTTCGGAGGATCAAGATATTGGTGATATAAAGTATAAACGTTTGATAGTTTTTAATAAGAGTATATTAATATATATATTTGAACATCACTTTAGTCCAAAAGCCTAAGCTAAGGGGATTGAGTCCACTTAAGTATGTTAACTACTATTTTTCTTTATACTTTTTTAACGTGGGGCTCAACACTCACAACAGATCAGGACTTGGAATGAATTTTTTGGGTTGGTTTAGCCGCCCTAGTATAACCAATGGGGGTATAGTGGTCCACCACACACTCTTCCAACGTTTTCTTTTTTTTTTTAGTTTCTAATTTATAATTTTTAGGGGAAATTACACTTTATCTCTGAATTATCCACTCATTTGCACTTTCACCTCCAAAGTTTCAAATGTGACACTTAACCCCTCCTCCCCCCCCAAAAAAAACTTTCAAATTGTTGCAATTTGACCATTCTGAAATTTTTTTTTTCCAAAATGCCCCCATCGCATATTTTATTTTTTTTAAAAAAAAAAAATCCAAAAGAAGAAGAAAATATGCTGGGGTGGCCAAACCACCCCGTAAGGGGTGGCCGACCACTGTTTGGCCTGGGGTGGTTTGGCCACCCCCAAACCGACTGTCTAGGGGTGGCCAAACCATCCCCAGGGCCAAAGGGAGTGGTTCGGCCGGCCTGAGGGTGGCCGAACTACCCCCAAGCCAAACAGGGTGGCGCCCACCCTATAGGGTGGTTCAGCCACCCCAGCATATTTCTTCTTTTTGATTTTTTTTTAAATAAAATATGTGGTGGGAGCATTTTGGAAAACAAAAAGTCAGAATAATCGAATTGCAGCAATTTGAAAGTTTGAGGGGATTAAGTGTCATATTTGAAACTTTTGAGGTGAAAGTGCAAATTGGTGGATAGTTCAGGAGGATAAAGTGTAATTTCCCCTAATTTTTATTAATCATATATGTTTAACAAATTGTCAATCTCCTTTAATTAACATGTTCAACATGATTTAAGCTTAACTTAACACAGTTATATATCTTACTTTTAATTTGAGGGAAGCTGTAAAAATTGAATTTTAATTAAGCTGTGTTGTCACCGCTTCCATTTTCTAGTCTTTCTTACTGAAATTCAAGCCACATGCAAAGGCCATTCTAATTAGAATAATCAAACTATTCAAACGTTATAGCCGCTGCCCATTCGTAGCTTGGAGCGCAATCGCGCATGCACGTAAGCCAAACACCTTGGTCAACACGGAAGACGTCAGTGCCCACCAATGTACACCCGATGAGTCCAAAAAGACCGGTACCTGCAGCTCTAACACTATAAATACCTTCTGCTTCACCTGTTAATACAAATCCACAAACACTCAAAATCTCTCCTTAAAAGAGTGAAAAATATAACAAAACCTCTCGCAACTTATTTGATACATTTCAGCAACTATAGGGCGTTTCTTAAGATGAGTTTCAGAAAGAGTATTACCCTTTTGATCATCTTCGTCATCTTCGTGGCCATCTTCGACCATGGTTGCAAGGTTGAAGCAAGCAGAGTGTTATCAGAGGATTTTGCGAGTTCTAATCACCTCGACACATATTCCTCTATCTATGAGAAGGCAAAGCGGAACATGGCGTGTTGGCTCGAGCGATTGCCATCCGGACCAAGCCCTGGGGCCGGCCACTAGTTTTTTCTTATTTTGGATGGTCTTATAAAAATACACGGTTGAAGAAAATAACGTTTTCTTTCTTCTCTTTTTTTAATTTCCTTTCTTGGTCGAGTATATATATACCGACAGTAGTACTGTAACTTTTGTTATAGAATTTTAGGAAACATATTAATAAACAAGTGAATTGAAAGTTGATTTATTTAATGAAGTTGATCATATTGTTTCTAATTCCAAATTCGATTTATGTTTTTCTTTTGAATGGATGCATGCATAGACACGTGAATGAGAGAATCATCACGATACAGATTCATGTCATTTATATATATGGCGCTCGTCCATCATAAGTGTGCATGATCGATGAAGAAGAGAATATTATCCCTATCTTTGATCCACCTTACATGTCTTATTTAATCACCCATAATGATGTGAAAATAACATTATTTTTTAAATAATAAATTCATTAAATTGGTCTTTAAGGGCATTAATATCAAGTACTGCAACTTGTTTTTTAAATTGGTCGAACATAATATCTATAATGATGAATGTACAACGCAATTTGGAACTTCCTCAATAAGGATTCTTTCCTCAATAGAGAGAGCTTCCTTTGCCAAGCAGTCATCGACCCATTTGCTATGCGTTCGATATGAGTGACCTTCCAACCGTCTAGCCTCCTCAATGAGATTTCCGTATGTATACTCAATTTCCTATCTTTCTTGCGCGAAACCTGCACCACTTATAGAGCATTCCCTTTCAGCTCCACCCATTGATGTCCTAGCTCGTGATAGAAAATAACGGCTCTAAGAGTTGTTGTGGCTTCTGCAGTGACTGGGTCAGCAATAAAATTCTTTGGAACAGACAAAGTAGCAAGACCTCGCCACAAGTTGTATAAAGAAATAAAGAAAGAAGATACTTAGGAGAATTGTCATCATACTATATGTCCAATAAAATTCAAGACTTTCCGTTTTTGAATTTTATGTTCATTTACTAAATCGTCCATTGATCAGCTGAACATTGATATATATATATATATATATATATATATATATATAATTATAAATTAACACATTTTACAAAAAACTTTTATAAACTAATGTGGCATAACATGATTAGATATGAGATAAATTCAAATTTTGAGAAGCCTAATCATATTGTGCCACATCAGTTTTTTTTTTTTGTAAAATGTGTTGATATATATATAATTCATATGTGCGATCTTCCATTAATTTATACCACACTAATATTTCATAAATTTCTTACATATAAAAGATTTTAAACACAAGAAAGTAATTGAGTTCATTGGCCATTTCATTGGATGGTTTGATTCATAATATATATATATATATATATAGCTTGTACATAAGAAATAACAATTGAAAGTGAGATTACATGACTAGACAAATCCAGAATCAATGGGATTGTCGATTACAAAGAAAATTTTATTCAAAAGGTCTTGGTCTTGTAAAATTTGAATCATTCATCCAAAAACACAAAATAAACAAACAAAAAAAATCAATGACTTCACTACTAAACCTTGTCACATCAATTTTATAAAATATTTAAAATTGTTTTAAATAGCATTACTCAAATTAATATATGATACAAGTACTACCCACAAGGTTTTTGATCTTCTTAGGATTTGATCATGTTTTATTAATTAAGAAATTAATAAGCATATCTGGCGTTAATGTTGAATAATCAATTTGGGACTAGCTAGAAATTGCACAGATATACATTAACGTTGCTATACCAGCTTGTCATAACAACACCCGCCACTCAATTCAAATTTCTTATCCTTTGACTTAACGTGACACCCATAATCAAATTTAGGCTTTACACACTATTTCTTTCTTCACGTGATTCTTGACACATTCGACAATTTGGTAAATTGACGGAGCAGGATAGACCGAACAAGGCTGGGGGACCATTTCTTCTTCTTTCATGGAGGGACCAAATATATATATATATATATATATTTAGATTTGGTGGGGACCATGGCCACCGTTGGTCACCCCAAATCCGTCTCTGGATGAGAGCATTAACCTTTGACCAATTTGGCTAGCCCCCACATGAGAGTTCTCCCAAGATCAAGTCCATTATATATATTTCACCTCAGTAATGCTAGATGTTAGAATATATTTTATACCTTATTTATATTGTATTCATTTACCACATTTTCCCTATAAAATGAATTATTGGTACTATTATAAATATTATCAATAATAAGAGAAATGTAGTATTTAATGAAAGCTTTAACCTATAGATGTAGGTTATATATCTAACTGCTGTACTAATGTTTATGTGTCTCTTTCCCATTTGATAATCAATCACAATTATATAGTAATATATTCTTATACTTGAAATTACATTTTATCTTACAACTATACTATATAGTATTGATATATATGCAATTCTTACCAATTTTTAATTAATAATTGTTAAGAAAAAAAATTATGGATGGATTGGTACTAATTAATTATGGGATAAAATTGTATAGCATTACACATTTCAAGCTCTGCTAATTCAAAATCCTTGGTCAACACTTAAGGCCGTTGAAAAAGTCAAAACCACTAGTCCAAGATCATGACTCAACAAACTCCATTACTTTCGTCTTTCATATTTTCCCATACACATACACAACCAACACAACGCTCTTTCCAAATTAAGAACACTAAGTGTCATTACTTTTTTCTTTGAGGGAAAAAAAATTCAAATTCAAAACAATTGGGAGGCATTTTCAAAGATTATTACTTTTCAAAGATTTTCAAAGATTATTGCTAGTCTTAGTAGTCTAGCACCATTTTGTTGATTGCTGTGATTGTCCACTTTGGTGCCCATTTTGAGTCACACTGGGTTCAAGCAGTTGATTGAGGTGCACAGGTAAGAGTAATGTTAGAAGAAAGATTTTTGTTTTCTTTAAGTCCTTTTAAATGTAATGTGGTTTTTCAAATCACCAATATATAGAATCTCAAATTCAATGATAACTTTAAAAAATACAACACATTTAAAAAGATAATTAAAGATCAAGAGTTAAACTTCTAACATTACTCTAATTGAGCGCTAACCAGTGGCGGAGACACATAGGGCGGCGCCTCGGTAAAAAAAATTAAATTTTTTTAAGTATTTTCCCGTAAAATTTTGTTCCGCTAAAAAAAAAAAAAATGTATAAATTATTTGAGCACCACACAACCTCTTGTTGTTGTTGTAGTCGGCTAATGAGAAGTCGTTGGACCAAGACTCTAATTCCATGAAACCCATTTCACCGAACCTCCTTCTCCACAGTTCAACCGCTTCAATGAAGACATTCTTCCCGCACATCCTCCCTTCTTGGCTTCTTTTTAGTACGCACCATCACAAACCTAGTAAAAAAAAGAGACTTGCACAAAGAGAGAGAGAGAGGACGAGCTAGGAGAGAGGAAGTAGAAATGGGTTTGAGAAACTGAGAGAAAATAGTGGGTGGGTTTGAGAGAAAACAATGGGTGAGAGAAATGGGAAAGAAAATTAAAAGATAAAAAAATATTAAAATAATAGATTTGTTCTTTTTATTAATTCATTTTAGGCTAATAGCTATCGGAATATGCTAAAAATTTTATTATAATATCATTAGAGTATGTTTCATTAGCCATAAATTGTTTAGTGTAAGAAGTACTATTCGATTTAGATTTGATATTTGATGATTTTGTTTCTTTAATACCGCATAGAATGCAATTTCAGGTGCTTTGTATTTTTTATTTTCCTTTATTTTTTTATTAGTGACTACATGGCAACTGATATATCAATTTAAAATATGTTTATAAAGTCAGATAAATATACTTTTTGTGATATATATATATTGTGGTATAATTTTTTATTGTATTTATTATATTATAATAAAAATATAATATAAAGAGAACAAAAAAAATTATTTTATTATTTTATTGACGTCATTGGTAGAATGAATTCCTAGATCCGTCACTAGCGCTAACGATCACCTCGAGGCATGCTCAACCACTTACAATGGAGAAGGCAAAGTGCACCATGGTGTACAGGCTTCAACGGGTGTCGAGTTTGATCAATGACTTGTTCACTGGTTCAACACCCAAAAATGGAATCACATATATACAATGAGCTTAGTTATAGGAGACAAATGTTTATAATGAAAATAATTTTTTTTTTCTTATGATCTGTTACAAAATTAAAATGCACAACGAAACTAAATATTAGTACCTCACCTGTACTAAAAAAACACACTAAGAGAGAGTTTGATGCTCAACCTATCAAATGCATGCTATTTACTATAGCCTCAACCCCATTGATGGGGAGGAGCACCGGAGTAACCCATGAGAATTGCTCCATATTCACTGTCATGCATAATGCATGTCAACATTAACGGCTGCCGAATACAAAGCCAAACGTTATATATGGCAACGCTTGGGTAAGGTACTATTTCTTATAACATGCTTTTAAAAGCAGGTGGAGGGGCATACCCGCCCACTGCAGGTGCCCTCCATATATTTAACATCTCCCAGCTACCTACATACAATGAAGGCACAACGTTATCCACCCACCCATATATCTTTCAGTGTGTTTTCCATCGTATTCATGATAGGTTACGAACTTGTGGATGGGTTTGGTAGTGATGTGAGATGGGATATTGCTAATGAACTCCAATTAGGGCTGGAGATAAACCACAAATGAATCCAATTGGGGCTTCATACAAACCACAAAAGACATATGTCTACTTCATTCTCTGATTTTATTAATAATCAAATGGTCTTTAAATAGAAACACAAATAGATAAGTTCTAATATTCAAATTCAAATAAACCTAATCCTAAAGATTTGAAATCCTATTTCAAATCTAATCCTAATGAGTTGGAATATAATTCCAACTCAACCTTATCTTAATCTATCAATTCATTCTTGTATATAGGCTATGTGTAATACCCCAATCTAAACTAGGGTTTTTTTTTCTTTTTTATTTTTTTAATTGAATAAGGAAAAAGGTTATAGGAAATGATATCTAAACTAGGGTTAAAAACCCTTAATTATGGCTTAAAAATTAATAATGAATAATGTTTAATGTGAAAACTGGAAAAAATGGGTATGAGAAGACACTTAGTCCATTTTAGGGCTTCAGTGATATGTCACTATCAAATAGTGATTAATCGTTCTCAATGGATAGTTTAATTAGTTGTGAATCATGACTCATAAAGCAGAAATTACTAGTTTGAATCCCTCTCCCCCTTCCTTTATGTAGACATGTCAAAAAAAATAGTGATTAATCGGAGTAATTGATCAACATACCCTTCGTGTTCAATCACCCCCAAGTAAGTATGTGACCAATCATTATGTGCCAAAAAACCCTAGAGTGATTGATAATCATCTTAGGGTGCTCGATTGCTGTCAATACTTATAGACATGATAATTGGCCTATTTAAGATCCCTAATACAAATCCTAGCTAGTGACCATTTGGTTGGTTAGGGCACCTAAAAGTCTCAATATAGAAAGACAGAGAGAAGCTAAAGTGACTAGCACGCACTAGTGGTGATTAGCTATTGTATCTTATCGAACACCGGTGTTGTACTTGAATTGAAGTCCACAAGACACAAAAACTTCACCGTAAAAGGATTATGGGTTTAATTAGACCATATGGAAGATAATTGTGTCGAACCATATCAAATATAGGATTTACATTATTCTTACCCTCCTCTTAATGTGAAAAGGCCACGTGTACGTATACTGCTCCGATATTGAAATTTAAGTCATGAGCAAGACAATTCTAATAATCAAACTGCTCAAACGTAATAGCCGTTGACCCATTCGTTCCTTGGAGCGCATGTATTCCCTTTAACCAAACAGATCGACCCAAACTCTTTGAAAATTCCATGGTCAATACGAATACCTCGGTGCCCACCATTACCCTCGGTCCAAAAGACGGTGCCAACTTTTAACACTATAAATACCTTCACCTGTTAATACACATTCACAAACACTCAAAACCTGTCCTCCAAGATTGAAAAATATAACAAAACCTCTCACGACAACTTATTTCCAGCAAAAATTTAATCCATTCCACTTAAGATGAATCGCAGAAAAGACTATAACCCTTTTGATCATCTTTGTCATCTTTGCAGCCATCTTTAACGATGCGAGGGTTGAGGCAAGCAGTGTTATCAAGATTTTGCGACTACTAATCACCTTGACACTTATTCCTCCATTTATGGAAGGCAAAGCGCAGCATGGCATATTGGCTCGGTTGCCGTCCGCCCTAGCCTCGAGCCGGTCACTAGTTTTTCTAATTTTAGAAGGTCTTATAAAAATACATGGTTGTGCCAAAGAAAACAAACAAGCTTCTCTTTTGTGAATTTCTTTTCTTATTAGTGGATATAGAGTTTTAGGAAACAAATTAATGAAGATGAGAATTAAAAGTTCATTTATTTAATGAAGTTGATATTGTTTCTAATTCCGAATTTGGTTTATGTTTATTTTTTGTATGGATGCATGCACGGGCACGCGTATGACAATAATCACGTTACACTTGGATCCTTCTCCTATTCTCTCATTTTGTTGTACAGATCTAAGGGTTGACTTTCAAAATAAAAGGATGAGAGAATATAAGCAAAACATTTCTCATATGTTTCTCGTCAATCATAAATATAAATGTACATGAATATTACTCCTCGTATATTTGGTCCACTAATCGCCTGCATGATTTTTCTACAAAAAACTATGCAAGACAATATTACATGTCTTATTTAATCACCCATACCAATCATGCATACGAAGATAATATTACAGATTCTTAATCCACTAGACCTTGTTACAACAATTTTATAAAAAATTTAATTTTTTGGTGTGCTTAAAATATGAAATAGGAGTACCCACAAGGCCAGTTTTTTTATCTTCCCAAGATTGACCACGTGTAAGAGACAAAAGTGTAAGAGATAGAAGAGCCCCCTCACCACCTTTGGATTAATTTGATTTTATTAATTAAGGAATTAATAAGCTGGCTGGACTTTGTTGAAATAATCGATTTGGAAATAAAGAAATTGCCCAGAAACGACATTGTTGCTGTACCTTGTCAAGTTGATAACAACACCCTCCATGCATTGATCAATTCAAATTTCTTAACCTTTGACTTAATTAACATGACACCCATAAACAAATTTAGGCTTTTCACACTATTTCTTTCTTCACGTGATTGTTTAGACTTCCTATGCTTAATTTGACACATTTCGGCAATTTCACCTCCGGCCGAGTGAATGTTTAGCTAAAAATATTACTTTTTCAAAGCACCTATATTCAGGGCAGAACTACAACTTTCAATTTGGGGGGCAAAAATTAATTTTAAAGGTTTATTTTTTAACAAAATATATATATATATATATTTATAAAATAAATAAATAAATTTGGGAGCCACCTTATGCCTGGGGGGCAAGGCTTGGTTGGTGCAGCCCTTGCCTACATTCAATTCAACATTTTAACTATTTACTTTTAATAGTTCATTTAAAATATTTTTTCTTTATCTATTTTTGCATTTCTACAAGAAGAGAAAGAAAGAGTGATATTGATATTTTATTAATTTTAGAGAATGATATTGATTTTTTATTAATTTAACTTATACATTGTTAAGCTACAATACTCAAAAAATAAATAAATAAATACTAAAATATTTAGAATTAGTCAAATCTTTAACCAAAGTGACTTGTTGGATAGGAATTTTTTATACAATTTTAGCTACGGGGCTAGCTAGCCAAAAATAACCTTTTGACTATTTTGGATAGCCTTATATGAATTCCCCAACAAAATCAAGTCCATTATATATATTTTGCCATAAGTATTATGCTAGATGTTAGAATATATTTTCATACAATTGTGATCCACAAGGATTTGATTAGCATATTCATATTGTACTCACCTACAGCATTTTTGCTATAAAATTATGAATCATTGGCACTATTGTAAATATTATCACAAATAAGAGTGAAATGTAGCATCTGATGATTTAACCTATAGACATAGGCCGTCATAAACCAAACCACATAACTTTTACGTGTTTCTCTCTCATTTAATAACTAGTCACAATAATTTGATTATCAATCACAATTACAAAAAAATATATTCTTACACCAAAAATCATATTTTTATTTCACAACTATTTTATAATGTGACGCCCCACTCCTCACCAACCTTTGAAAAAAAAAAAATTTAAGGATTGATTGGTAATGCGATATTAACATTGCAATATAATTATGGGATAAAAATTGTATAGCATTCCACATTAAATTAAAAAATCCTTGGTCAACAAGTAAGGCCATTAAAAAGTGGGTCAAAAACCTCGAGTCCAAGACGACTTCATTACTTAGACGTTCATATTTTCGCATACACATACACAACCAACACAGCCCTCTTTACTAACTAAAAACACTAAATTAACCTTAATTACTTTTTTCTCTTTGAGGAAAAAAAAAAAAACTCCAAATTTCAAAGCAATTGGGAGGCATTTTCAAAGACAGAGACTAGCAAGCTAGCACCATTTTGTTGATTGTTGTCCACTCAATTCAAATTTCTTATCCTTTGACTTAACGTGACATGCACCCATAATCAAATTTAGGCTTTACACACAATTTCTTTCTTCACTTGATTCTTGACACATTCAGCAATTTGGTAAATTGACGGGAGCAGGGACGGACCCACAACAAGGGCTGGGGGACCAGCCCTTGTCCTTCTTTCATGGGGGGACCAAATATATATATATATATATATATTCAGATTTGGGGGGACCATGGCCACTGCCGGTCCCCCCCAAATCTGTCTCTGGACGGGAGCATTAACCTTTTGACCATTTTGGCTAGCCCGGCCACATGAGAGTTCTCCCAGCATCAAGTCCATTATATATATTTCACCCTCAGTAATGCTAGATGTTAGAATATATTTTTATATAATTGTAATTTATAAGTATTTGATTACCTTATTTATATTGTATTCATTTACCACATTTTCCCTATAAAATGAATTATTGGTACTATTGTAAATATTATCAATAATAAGAGCGAAATGTAGTATTTAATGAAAGCTTTAACCTATAGATGTTGGCCGTTATATATCAAACCGCGTACTAATGTTTATGTGTCTCTTTCCCATTTGATAATCAATCACAATTATATAGTAATATATTCTTATACTTGAAATTACATTTTTATCTTACAACTATACTATATAGTATTGATATATATGGCAGTTCTTACCAATTTTTTAATTAATAATTGTTAAGAAAAAAAAATTATGGATGGATTGGTACTAATTAATTATGGGATAAAATTGTATAGCATTACACATTTCAGGCACCGCTAATTCAAAAATCCTTGGTCAACACTTAAGGTCGTTAAAAAGTCAGTCAAAAACCACGAGTCCAAGATCATGACTCAACAAACTCCATTACTTTCGTCTTTCATATTTTCTCATACACATACACAACCAACACAACGCTCTTTCCAAATTAAGAACACCAAGTGTCATTACTTTTTTCTTTGAGGGAAAAAAAATTCAAATTCAAAACAATTGGGAGGCATTTTCAAAGATTATTACTTTTCAAAGATTTTCAAAGATTATTGCTAGTCTTAGTAGTCTAGCACCATTTTGTTGATTGCTGTGATTGTCCACTTTGGTGCCCATTTTGAGTCACACTGGGTTCAAGCAGTTGATTGAGGTGCCAGTAAGAGTAATGTTAGAAGAAAGATTTTGTTTTCTTTAAGTCCTTTTAAATGTAATGTGGTTTTTCAAATCACCAATATATAGAATCTCAAATTCAATGATAACTTTAAAAAATACAACACATTTAAAAGATAATTAAAGATCAAGAGTTAAACTTCTAACATTACTCTAATTGAGCGCTAACCAGTGGCGGAGACACATAGGGGCAGGCGACCCAGGGTGGGCGCCCTTGGTTTTTAAGTATTTTTCCCAGAAAATTTTGTTACTACCCGTACAAAAAAAAAAAGAAAAAAGAAAATGTATAAATTATTTGAGCACCACACAACCTCTTGCTGTTGTTGTTGTCGAAGACGAATGAGAAGTCGAAGTTGGACCAAGACTCTAATTCCGGTGAAACCATTTCGGAACCTCCTTCTCCACAGGTTCAGCTGCTTCAGCAGCACATTCTTCCTGCACATCCTCCCCTTCTTGGCTTCTTTTTAGTACGCACCATCACAAACCTAGTAAAAAAAAGAGACTTGCACAAAGAGAGAGAGAGGACGAGCTAGGAGAGAGGGAAGTAGAAATGGGTTTGAGAAAATTGAGAGAAACAGTGGGTGGGTTTGAGAGAAATAGCGGGTGAGAGAAATGGGAAAGAAAATTAAAAGATAAAAAAATATTAAAATAATAGATTTGTTCTTTTTTTTTTAATTCATTTTAGGCTAATAGCTATCGGAATATGCTAATAATTTTATTATAATATCATTAGAGTATGTTTCATTAGCCGTAAATTGTTTAGTGTGAGAAGTATTCGATTCAGATTTGATATTTGATGATTTTGTTTCTTTAATACCGCATAGAATGCAATTTTAGGTGCTTTGTATATTTTATTTTCCTTTATTTTTGTATTAGTGACTACATGGTAAATGATATATCAATTTAAAATATATTTATAAAGTCAGATAAATATGATTTTTTTTATATATATATTGTGGTATAATTTTTTATTGTATTTATTATATTATAATAAAAATATAATATAAAGAGAACAAAAAAAATTATTTTATTATTATATTTTATTATTTTATTGACGTCCTTGGTAGAATGAATTCCTAGATCCGTCACTGGCGCTAACGATCACCTCAAGGCATGCTCAACCACTTATGATGGAGAAGGCAAAGTGCACCATGGTGTACAGGCTTTAACCGGTGTCGAGTTTGATCAATGACTTGTTCACTGGTTCAACACCCAAAAATGGAATCACATATATACAATGAGCTTAATTATGGGAGACAAATGTTTATAATGAAAATAAATTTTTTTTCTTATGATCTCATTACAAAATTAAAATGCACAACAAACTAAATATTAGTACCTCACTTGTACTAAAAAACACACTAAGAGAGAGTTTGATGCTCAACCTATCAAATGCATGCTATTTACTATAGCCTTAACCCCATTGATGGGGAGGAGCACGGAGTAACCCATGAGAATTGCTCCATATTCATCATGCATAATGCATGTCAACATTAACTGCCGAATACAAAGCCAAATGTTATATATGGCAACGCTTTATAACATGCTTTTAAAGCGGTGGAGGGCATACCCGCCCACTAGGTGCCCTCCATATATTTAACATCTCGACTACCTACATATAGTGAAGGCTGGCGTTATCCACCCACCCATATATCTTTCAGTGTATTTCCGTCGTATTCATGATAGGTTACGAACTTGTGGATGGGTTTGGTAGTGATGTGAGATGGGATATTGCTAATGAACTCCAATTAGGGCTGGAGATAAACCACAAATGAATCCAATTGGAGCTTCATACAAACCACAAAAGACATATGTCGACTTCATTCTCTGATTTTATTAATAATCAAATGGTCTTTAAATAGAAACACAAATAGATAAGTTCTAATATTCAAATTCAAATAAACCTAATCCTAAAGATTTGAAATCCTATTTCAAATCTAATCCTAATGAGTTGGAATATAATTCCAACTCAACCTTATCTTAACCTATCAATTCATTCTTGTATATAGGCTATGTGTAATACCCCAATCTAAACTAGGGTTTTTTTCTTTCTTTTTTCTAATTGAATAAGGAAAAGGTTATAGCAAATGATATCTAAACTAGGGTTAAAAACCCTTAATTATGGCTTAAAAATTAATAATGAATAATGTTTGATGTGAAAATTGGAAAAAATGGGTATGAGAAGACACTTAGTCCATTTTAGGGCTTCAGTGATATGTCACTATCAAATAGTGATTAATCGTTCTCAATGGGTAGTTCAATTAGTTGTGAATCACGACTCATAAAGCAGAGGTTACTAGTTTGAATCCCTCTCCCCCTTCCTTTATGTAGACATGTCAAAAAAAAAAATAGTGATTGATCTGAGTAATTGATCAACGTACCCTTCGTGTTCAATCACCCCCAAGTAAGTATGTGACCAATCATTATGTGCCAAAAAAACCCTAGAGTGATTGATAATCATCTTAGGGTGCTCGATTGCTGTCAATACTTATAGACATGATAATTGGCCTATTTAAGATCCCTAATACAAATCCTAGCTAGTGACCATTTGGTTGGTTAGGGCACCTAAAAGTCTCAATATAGAAAGACACAGAAGCTAAAGTGACTAGCACGCACTAGTGGTGATTAGCTATTGTATCTTATCGGACACCGGTGTTGTACTTGAATTGAAGTCCACAAGACACAAAAACTTCACCGTAAAAGGATTATGGGTTTAATTAGACCATATGGAAGATAATTGTGTCGAACCATATCAAATATAGGATTTACATTATTCTTACCCTCCTCTTAATGTGAAAATGCCACGTGTACGTACACTGCTCCGATATTGAAATTTAAGTCATGAGCAAGACAATTCTAATAATCAAACTGCTCAAACGTAATAGTCGTTGACCCATTCGTTCCTTGGAGCGCATGTATTCCCTTTAACCAGCAGATCGACCCAAACTCTTTGAAAATTCCTTGGTCAATACGGAATACCTCAGTGCCCACCATTACCCTCCGTCCAAAAAGACAGGTACCAACTTTTAACACTATAAATACCTTCACCTGTTAATACACATTCACAAACACTCAAAACCTGTCCTCCAAGAGTGAAAAATATAACAAAACCACTCACGTACAACTTATTTCCAGCAAAAATTTCATCCATTCCAGCTTAAGATGAATCCCAGAAAGACTATAACCCTTTTGATCATCTTTGTCATCTTTATGCCATCTTTAACGATGCCGAGGGTTGAGGCCGCAGAGTGTTATCGAGAGATTTGCTAGTGCTAATCACCTTGACACTTATTCCTCCATTTATGGGAAGGCAAAGCGCAGCATGGCATATTGGCTCGGCGGTTGCCGTCCGGCCTAGCCTTTTTGGGAGCCGGTCACTAGTTTTTTCAATTTTAGAAGGTCTTATAAAATATTTTGGTTGTGCCAAAGAAAACAAACAAGCTTCTCTTTGTGAATTTTCTTAGGTCAAAATATAGATAAAACAAATTAATGAAGATGAGAATTAAAAGTTCATTTATTTAATGAAGTTGATATTGTTTCTAATCGAATTTGGTTTATGTTTTTTTTTTGTATGGATGCATGACATTAAAACAAAACTTTATGACAATAATCACGTTACACTTGGATCCTTCTCCTATTCTCTCATTTTGTTGTACAGATCTAAGGGTTGACTTTCAAAATAAAAGGATGAGAGAATATGGTGAAAAATTTCATATGTTGCTCATCAATCATAAATATAAATGTACATGAATATTACTCCTCGTATATTTGGTCATATAATCGCCTGCATGATCTACAAAACTATTCAAGACAAATATTACATGTCTTATTCAATCACCCATACCAATCATGCATACGAAGATAATATTACAGATTCTTAATCCACTAGACCTTGTTAGAACAACTTTTATATAAAATTTAATTTTTGATTTTGCATTAAAGATGAAATAATATTTTAAAAGGCCAGTAATTTTATCTTCCCAAGATTGTTCCTTAAGAGACAAAAGTGTAAAAAAAAAGAGTACTAATTGATTAATTTGAATTAATTAAAATTAAGTAAGTTGGCTGGATTTTTGTTGAAGTAATCGATTTGGAAATAAAGAAATTGCCCAGAAACAACATTGTTGCTGTACCTTGTCAAGTTGGTAACAACACCTCCATGCATTGATCAATTCAAATTTCTTAACCTTTAGAAGATCTTAATTAAATGACACCCATAAACAAATTTAAAGCTTTTCTTATTTCTTTTCTTCACGTGATTGTTTAGACTTCCTATGCTTAATTTGACACATTTCGGCAATTTCACCTCCGGCCGAGTGAATGTTTAGCTAAATTAAAATATGATATTGTTTCAAAGCAATATTGGTTTATGTTTATTTTGTTCAATTTGGGGGCAAAAATTAATTTTACAAAGGTTTATTTTTTAACAAAATATATATATTTATAATAAATAAATAAATTTGAGACCTTATGCCAGCAAGGCTTGGGTGGTTCCGCTTGCTCATTCAACTCAACATTTTAACTATTTACTTTTAATATTTCATTTAAAATATTTTTTCTATATCTATTTTGCATTTCTACAAGAAACTAGAAAGAAAGAATGATATTGGTATTTTATTAATTTTACGAAGATAATATTAATTTTTTGTTAATTTAACTTAGACATTGTTAACAACAATTTTATAAAATAAATAAATTTAAAATATTAAGATTTAGTCAAATCTTGAACCAAAGTGACTTGTCGGATAGGAATTTTTTATACAATTTTAGCTATAAGAGCGTGTAAGAGATAGAAATAACCTTTGACTATTTTGGGTAGCCTTTATGAATTCAACAAAATCAAGTCCATTATATATTTTGCCATAAGTATTATGCTAGATGTTAGAATATAACAATTGTGATCCATAAGATTTGATTAGCATATTCATATTGTAACAACACCTCCATGCATTTGCTATAAAATTATGAATCATTGGCACTATTGTAAATATTATCACGAATAAGAGTGAAATGTAGCACTATTTCTTTCTTCACGACATAGGTTGTTTAAACCAAACCACATAACTTTTACGTGTTTCTCTCTCATTTAATAACTAGTCACAATAATTTGATTATCAATCACATTTACAAAAAAATATATTCTTACACCAAAATCATATTTTTATTTCACAACTATTTTATAATGTATTTTTAACAAAATATATATTTGAAAGAATAAAAAATAGATTTAAGGATTGATTGGTAAAGGCGATATTAACATTGCAATATAATTATGGGATAAAATTTAGCATTAATATTTAAATTAAAATATTTTTCTATACAAGTAAGGCATTTCTAAAAAGTGGGTCAAAAGAATGATATTGGTATTTTATTAATTTTAGAGAATGATACTTAACGTTAATTTAACTTAGACATTGTTAAGCATACACAACCAAAATACTAACTAAATAAAAACACTAAATTAACTCAAATTACTTTTTTCTCTGACTTGTCCAAATTTATACAATTGGGAGGCATTTTAAAGACAGAGACTAGCAAGCTTTTGACTATTTTGTTGATTGTTGTCCCCAACAAAATCAAGTCCATTATATATATTTTGCCTAGCTCGATCGACCGTTTACGACCGAGAATATATTTTCATACAAGGATCCTAAATTCTAATAATCCATATTCTTCACGTATACGCTATAAAATTATGAATCATTCCTCGGAGCCATGTATTCCTTTAACCAGCAAAGCCAAACTCCTTGAAAACTCCTACTTGGTCAATAGAGACCTCTGATGAGTCCAAACCAAAAGACTGTACCAATTTCTCTCTAACACTATAAATAACTAGTCACAATAATTTGTATCAATCACAATTCACAAAAAAAATTAAACCTTCCCCAAAGAGTGGAAAACTCTAATTAGCAACTTATTTTATAAAAAGTTCCATCCATTAATTCCAGCAACTTTGAGCGCTTAAGATGAATATCAGAAAGGCTACTACCCTTTTGATCATAATTTGTCATCTTTGTATAGCATCCACATTAAATGCCAGTATTGAAGCCAGCAGAATGTTATCAGAGGATTTTGCTAGTGCTAATCACCTGGACACATATTCCACTTTCTATGACAAGGCATACGCCTAATATGGCGACGAAAGGTTGCCATCTAACCAAGCCTAAAGCCGGTCACTAGTTTTTTCTTATTTTGGAAAGTCTTATAGAAATACACAGTTGTGCCAAAGATAATAAGCAAATGCTGTTATGTTCTTTTCTTTTTGTTCTTTTTGTTCTTGGTCAAGTATACACTGACACTGTAACTCTTTTATAGTCGAAGAAAAAATTACGAGCATGAGAATTAGGACTTGATTTATTTAATGAAGTTGATATAAATTGTTTCTAATTCCTAATTTGTTTTTATTTATTTATTTCCTCAGCCATGTATTCTTTAACCAGCAGCCAAACTTGGCAAAACTCCTACTTGGTCAATACGGAAGAACCCGGAGTTTTTATTAGAGACAGCCAAAAATTATACAAGCGTATAATATGATCATTATGACATTATTAATATTAGATAACTATTGTATACTCTTAATTACAAGAATCGCTCAAATGTAAACTCCTAACTAAGAAATTAATGATTAAATTATTGGTCCAAGTGTAAGAAGGATCAAATCAAAGAATTTTTAATGAAAAATGGTAAGGTTTGTATTAAGATTTGTAAATGATATATATATATATATATATATAAAGTTGGAATGCATGGAAAGATGAAATATACGTGAGATGACTCGGACAAGGATACTGTATTGAAAATGAGCTAATTGGAGGGGCTCAACTCCACTTAAACGAAGGAAATTCTAATGAAATCAATATTGTTGCAGTTTCAACGCCTAACTATCTAATCACGTCCTACAAATAAATAAATAAAGAACTGGTCCAATCGATAAAGTTGACTAAAACGCACTGTATTGACTAAGTATATATACAAAACGCATAAGCTATCAAATGAAACGCAATATAGCTCTCTTTATTTGATTGAAGTGGATGCCAGCTACTCCTTGTGATTCATGCTTCTGCTCTCCATCGTCCCTTTGAACAGTTTATGGTAGGAGCTTCAAAAAAATACCAGGAAATCGAAAAACGATTCTGATTTCAATTGGAAAAGATAAAAAACCGGGTACCCCAATTTTAGTACTCGGTTTTTGGCATCCGTTATTACCGGGCTACCAAAAACCGGGGTACTACTTATATATAAAATTATATATTAATATATTTTTGTCTAGGTTTAGGTTTAGTGAAAGTCTTCTTTATATACCTAATTTAAAATAATTTTTATGGCAATTTAAAATATTAGATTTTTATTTTTAAGGCCCATATAGGCAAAAATATTTATTTTTTAGGATTTTTATAGGTTTGTTTTTAAAATTATTTAGAACAATCACAACAAGGCTCAATTAATTTGGACCAAAAAAAAAAACTAATAGATTTTTTTTTAAATGGGCCAAAACTATGCAAAAAATTGAACTTATTTTAGGCCAATACCTAAAATAAGCCAAAAATACAAAAAAAAAAAAACCGATTACCCAGTTCGGATAGTTAGGTACAAACCAAAGCCAACAGGTTAACCGGGGTCCCAATTCTCGGTTCCGGTTTCGTAAAACCAAGAGCCTAGGTATCCAGGTTTTGGTTCCCGGTTTTGGCCAAAAATGGAGAACAAGGACCAGATTGACACCCCTAGCTAGTTTATGGAGCTTCTACGTATGTGGCTTATAGGCAGGGGCTGACCTACGTTTGTAGGTGGGGGGACGAACCAAAAACTTCCTAAATTTTGCTACAGTACACATGTTATATATATATATATATTTTTAAATCTAAAAATTTTGTCCCCTCAAATCTTTAACAACCACTTAAAATTGCTGTGAAATGTTGTGAAGATCTAATGAATTATTCATGGCATATTGATAAGTTAGTTGAATAGAAATCATCACAAGAAATGAAGAAGAATCGGCTGCGGCTCAAAACCTCAATAGATAGTGTTCAATGGCTAGCATTCCAAGCATGTGCCTTTAGAGGTCATGATGAAAGCTCAAACTCAAATAATCAAGGTAATTTCATTGAATTGGTGAAGCTCCTAGCAACTTACAATGATGATGTTGCTGAAATTGTCTTAGAAAATGCTCCAAAAAATGTCAAATATACATCACCCAAAATTCAAAAGAAAATTTTGCATGTCATTGCAAAAAAAGTGCGGGATGCGATTTGCAAAGAAATTGGAGATGCCAGATTTTGCATTCTCGTTGATGAAGCTCGGGATGAGTCAAAAAGTGAGTAAATGGCTATTATTTTGAAATTTGTGGACAAAGATGACTTCATTAGAGAGAGATTCTTTGATATTATACATGTCAAAGATACTATTGCATCAACTTTGAAAAAGGAGATATGTGGTGTTCTTTCTCGTAACAACCTCCTAGTTAAGAATATTTGACGTCAAGGATATGATGGAAGAAGTAATATGCGTGGTAAATGGAATGGTTTACAAGCTTTATTTCTTAAAGATTGTCCATATGCATATTATGTGCATTGCTTGGCTCATAAACTACAATTAGCTTTAGTTGCAGCATTTAGAGAAGCAAAGCATATTCATCAATTTTTTATCCAGTTGGCTTCTATTGTCAATATTGTTTGTAGTTCTTCTAAACATCATGATCTATTGCAATCTACTCATGCTAATGACATTGAAAATTTAATTGCTTTTAATGAAATTGAGACTGGAATGGGGGCAAATCAAAGGTACTTTGCAAGGGCGGAGACACTCAATGGTCATCTCATTTCCACTCTATTTGTAGCTTGATAACAATGTTTAATGCAAGTTATTTAGTTCTCAACACTGTCTCAAAGGATGAAGCTAATTACTCTCAACATGATAATGTTGATGCGGCTTATATGGTATTAACATCATTTGAGTTTATTTTGATATTGCATTTGATGAAAGACACCATGGGAATCACTAATATGCTTTGACAAATTTTGCAACAAAAATCCATTGACATTTTAAATGCCATGAGTCAAGTTTCATCTACACAATCACCATTTCAAAAGAGGAGAGAAGATGGGTGGGAGTCTCTGCTTGCTACTATGAAATCATTTTGTGAAAATATGACATTGATATTCCTAATATGAATGCTCCTTATACTAGAGCTCGAGGTAGATCTCGTCATCAACATGAAGAGTGACCAAATTCCACTTTTCTTTTCTTTTTCTCCTTTGTTTTTTACTTTTTTTCTCCTCCTTTTTCTTTCCCTACCGACCATCTCACCCATACCACATCTCCTTCATTTATTTTTCCTCTCTTTTTCTCCTCTTTGTTCTTGATCCCAATCCTCACCCACCCCCATATCTAACATCTCCTTCATTTATTTTTCCTTTCTTTTTCTCCTCTTTCTTCATGCTCCAGCCTTGAGTCTCCCGCCTTCTCTCTTTCTCCCTCTCATAGTCCATAGACTTACTCTTGAGTCCTTGAGCATCCTTCTTCTCAGTTCTCTCCCAAACTCCCACTGCTACTAGCCTATTACCCACACCACACGGTCCATGACTCCACACCAACATATATTTCTTCCACAAAATCATAAATCTCTCTCATTCAAAAATGGGTTTCAAACTTTCAAGAGAAATCTCCTTCGTTTAGAGATAGATTGAATAGAGTTTCAGAGACGAAGACGATGGGGAAAGCAAAAGAGATTCGAGAATTTCTTTTTTTTTTTTTAGCAGGTTAAATGGGTCGTATCAGGTGACCCATTTAACCAGCCGTGACGTGTCTTGTGTCTAGAGGTTTGACCCGTTAACTAAATGGGTCGTGTTTGGGTGTAGCTTAAACGGGTCGAGGGTCACCATGGGTCATAAACGGTCGACCCGTTTTGCTAGCCCTACCCTCTGGTTAATACCTTGATGTACGAGACAGCCATTAAACCACTAAGTAAGAACCACAGGGAAAGAACCACCGGATGTATGCCCCTTGGCCGGACGTCTGTTGGTGTGCAAATTAAATTGCACTCACAATGGTACGAACCGTTAGGTCATATAGCTTTTGCGAAGTGCAGGATCAAACCACAGGGAACGGAGTGTTCGCTTATAAAACTAATATTGCTATTAAATCAACTCTACTTTAACCTAGTTCCACAAAGGTAGCAACACTAAATGTGCATTAAATAAAACTATTCTAAAAATGTAAATAAACGGAATTAAAGAAACCAAGGTTGATGAATCCACCTTCCCCACTAACACACACAATAAACAATACAGTTAAAAATCCATCTATCGATATAGCAATTTGCTTAATCTAAAATCGTTAGTGAAGCTAGTCGAACCATTCAACATGTTTACCGCATAAAGAGTCACAAAAGATGTTGGTTTGAGCTCGAATCATCCACTGTATCATTGATTATAGTGGATGCTTTGACTCATTCCAACCATCTAACATACCTCCGGATTGGAACATATTGATGTTGGACATAGGTGCAACACAAACCGATTTTCAATTGAAATTGTCACATAAATCAAAATGAAACGACTAAACATAAAATAAAAGACGGAATTTAAAATTGTAATGTAAATTGCATGAATTAGAGGGGAGGTTTCATTTTCAACCTTAGTTGAAGATTAGCCTCCCATAAAGAAGAGAGACAAATTAAATGTGCAAGTAAGCATTAACAATAGAATAAAATAAATGGTTGACGTTTATTGAACAAAGAAACAGAGTCAAACAGTGGCTTTTACAGTGGAAATGCGCTCAAAAACGTAACCCCCAAAAACTAACACAAATGGTCCTACTTATAGAGGTGGGTGGGCTGATAGGTCATGGGCCTACATTCGAACGCAGAGGTTATTTGTGGTCGAATGCCATACTGATTAATCGCAAATAACCTCCAAGGCTAACTAGGGTTCTGCAGACGTGAGGGCAGCGACTGAGCCCTCGTTTGATTGCTCTGCGTGCTACCGTGAGTGCATTCGAACGCACCAAGTGCGGTCGAACGCACTTTGGCAGGGATCCACTTATTCACTTGGCTTCAAGTCCACTTTTGCTCTTTGGTCAAGATTTGATGCAAGGACCTGTTTATCACACAACAATAAAAACAAGTAAAATGATTAGATATTAACAATGCTAAAGGTCTAACAAACATAAATAAAGGGGTGTGAATAAGCACTAAAAAGCACTTATCAAATACCCCCAAACTTATATTTTGCTAGTCCTTAGCAAAACAAAATGAAAACACAATAAACATAAGTCCGCTTTCAGGGAGAACGGTTGCATTGAGTATGCAATAAGCCTTTTAAACCTCTAGGAGTTCCCTAGAAGACGAGTGAAGTCTCGTGAAGGTTTTTCAGAATGATACCCACAAACATTTGTGCAAACATTTTATTCTCAATCATGCAATAATATAACAATCATGGCTTAATTCAAGAGCAAGCTTAATCAAACAAACACCATCTTCACAATTTTAGGAATTATCAATCAAGCTACAAACATGGCAAAATGAGATATCACACTAATCAATTCTAGTGAAAGTGAATTCAACACATAATCATGGGATTTCAACACTAAACTTTGTCATGCATGCTTTGACACTCAAAATTCATCAGACCACCCATCGGACACAATAACCAAGGTTTATTTCAAAAAATTTATTTTTATTGCATACCTCCTTGTTGTCTAGTTGACCAATGTATCAAGCGTTAAGTCAATGACTCCCAAACCAAAAGGTTTTAGGGCATTAGGTGTAAAGACACTCCTAAGGACCTACTAACTCAAATCAAAAAGGCTACGAAGCTTTGCTAATCAAGTCTAACTTCTCACTTTTTTACACGAATGCTCTATGCTTAATGAGGCACGAGATTCGGTTACTCGGTGGAAAGCTCAAAATGATCATCATTTTTTTTTTTTTTGACATAAACCACCGTTATTTCCCAACAGGTTATCCAACTACATTTAAGCTCACAAAACTAGCATGACCAAACTCAACATTTAATCCCACAGACTACGTGCCAAATGTGCTTGTGAAAATCAAATTGAAATGTAATATCTCATGTTTGCCAAAGAAAGTAACACAATCAAAATTCCCTTCATAAAGTAATCATGTGGTCATAAAATTAAGCTCACAAAGGAAAATAAATCATAATTAAAATAAAATGCATAATAAAAAATAAAATGTGCACAACACAATAAAATACCCCTAAACTCAAAACTCGCACTGCCCACAGTGTGCGGATAAAGAAAATACAAATGTAGTGCAAAGGGGTGTGAAAAATAAACCAAGATGTCATGAAGACGTCACGGGGCTGGTGGTGGTGCAGAAGGTCCTGCGGCTAGTGGCAGTCTGTCCAAGATGGCTTGGAACATCTCATGGACCTCAAGCCTGTCCCGACGAGCATCCCTCTGTAGATCTGCAATCGGAGATCGTATGTCCACGAGGGTGTCTTGAAGTGTAATAGATCCGAGGCTCTAATCATGATCCCCTCCTCATACTCCTCTCCCTCGTCTGGCTGCTCCTCCTACTCTGCCGCCCTTTCTGGCTCAGCTACTATCTCCTGCTCAGCTACCATCTCAGGAATGTCCATGGGCTATGGCTTTGGCTGTGACTCTGGTGCGGCTCGGGGCATGTGGGACAAACTCTGGTTCCACTGGATGCAATTGAAATATGGGCTCTCAGTGATCGGCCCGTCAATAGAACCGCCTTTAATCCCTTTCTTTCTCAGAATGTGAGTGATGAGAAAAGGGAAAGGCAAACCCCAGGTCTTCGTGTGCTCAGCCCCCCGATGGTGCACTCCATCCCAGAATTTCTGAATTTGCCACCATATAATCTCAAGAATGGAGCACCAGAAACCTCTATGGAACGCATACAGAGCACTGAGGAAAATGTCCCTCCTCTGTGTCTTGTGCCCCAAAGGACACACATTCCTATACAGCACCATGTCGATGAATAAAAGATTCAAGGAATCTTTGTTTTGCTGGCTGCATTTCGGTGATTGTCCGCAAATTGCCCCTCACACATGTCGAAAACAATGTCCTCGATGGTGAGCATGGTAGGGCACTCGAGCTAAGGAACATCCGACTTAGGAGGCTCATGGCTACACTTGATCATCGTACGGTTATGGTCACCTGTACTTCTCTTCCGGCCAATGGAGAGAAAAGTACATCCGGCTGGTCGACTCACAACTCAAATTATCGTAGAAATTCTCAACTGCAGCTGCGTAGAGGAGGCTACGGGCTTGAAAAGCCTCTTTAAGCCCCGGTTCTTCAATTCTCGAACTGCCCAACTTGTTGCCTCATTATTGGAGAACTCCTCTTTGATGGCAAAGGTGTTCTCCAATAAAAGCTTACGGCTCTCAATGGGCCGCCTGGCGACCATGCCTTGGGTCCCAGAGGACCGAGAAGAAGACCCTTGGCCTCTAGGCATTATGGAGGTTGGTTGGGGCTTTTTGTCGAGCACTTGGTGTGCGACCTAAAATAAAGGGTTTGGAAACCCCTCTCAAATCAGCCCAACCCCCTGCACAAATTTAATCAATCCAACACAGAACAAATGAGGCACAATCCGTGAGAGGATTTGTGCCCAAAAAATCAAAACAAAAAGAGAAAAAATGGGGGTGATTTGGGGAAGATTGGGTTTCGGGTTTTGTGGGGAAAAATGGGAAATGGGGGAGAATGATGGCCGGTGGTGGGTGATAATGGCTGAGAGAGGTCGGCGGTGGTGAGTAGGGGTGGTGGAGAAGTGATGGGTGGCTGTGGGTGTGGAGGATTTGGATGTTAGGGAGGAGGAGAGACTGAGATGGGTGGCGGTGGGTGTACGGCGCTACAGGAGAATGAGGGAGAATGAAAAAATGACCTAAAAATAGGTCCTGTAATGGCTCAGCTCGAGTGCGTTCGAATGTACATAAGTGCGTTCGATCGCACTCGTGCCTAGTGCAGGTGGGTCAAGTAAGCTCTGCGTTTGAACGTAAAGGTGGATGTTCAAATGCAAACGTGCAACAAAGTGTGTGAGTGATGGGGTGTTGTGGTCGAACACACAAAGGCAGGTCAAACGCAGTGCCATTTACACGTTCGAATGTACATAAGTGCGTTCGAACACAGAGCAAACAAAACAAAACAAAAAAAATTTACACAAAGATTTTTACAAAAAATAAAAACACAACACACAAAACACACAAGATTTTTACAAACAATAAAAACACAACACACAAAACACACAAAAAAGAATATTTACACAATAAAATATTTACACACATATTTACAAAAACACAAGATAAAATATTTACACAAACACCCCCAAACTTAAAACGTCACATTGCCCACAATATGACCGAATTAATCTAGGGGATAAGTCAATTTAGGTATAGCATAAAAGAGTGCTTCCCCCAAATTTGACTAAAAAGTAAAACACAAAGCAATAAACATAATGAGGGGTGCCTCCCACAAGCGCTAAGTTTAACGTCTTCAGCCAGACTCATGATATAAGACTACATCACTCAATGTAAATCGGATCCTCCAATAGAGTAGCCTCAACCTCTGAACTCCTCAACTCCAAGAATGGTTTAACTCTTTGTCCGTTCACCTTAAAAATGTTACCATTCTTGGGATCCTCTATCTCGATGGCCCCATGAGAAAACACCGTCCTAATGATGAATGGGCCCGTCCACCGAGATTTCAACTTGCCAGGAAAAAGATG
Organism: Carpinus viminea; assembly: GCA_013348765.1. NCBI lineage: Eukaryota > Viridiplantae > Streptophyta > Magnoliopsida > Fagales > Betulaceae > Carpinus > Carpinus viminea. Next base: position 14,418,830 of record CP054673.1, on the reverse strand, counting down.
CAATCGAGAGGTGTAAAGAAGGACTTTCTGACCTGGCTCAAAAGATCTCCTTAAAATGCCCTGGTCATCATGTGTTCCTTGTACTTCCTCGAACTGTCATACGCATCATTCCTCAACTCCTCTAGTTCAATGAGTTGGAGCTTCCTTTGAGAGCCGGCCTTCAAAAAATTGAAGTTCAGTTGCTTGATGGCCCAATATGCCCGATGCTCCAACTCGACGAGAAGATGACAAGCTTTCCCGTACACCAACCGATATGGTGACATCCCAATCGGTGTCTTATATGCTGTCCTGTATGCCCACAAAGCGTCATTCAATCGTGAAGACCAATCTTTCCTGCTGGGGTTCACTGTTTTTTCCAAAATGTGTTTGATCTCATGATTTGACACTTCAACCTGCCCACTTGTCTGTGGGTGGTAAAGGGTGGCAACCTTATGTGTGATGAAATACTTCTTCATCAGCTGCTCAAAAATCCGTTTGTGAAGTGCAGTACCACCATCACTGATAATCGCTCTAGGTGTTCCAAAGCGAGCAAAAATCGTGTCCTTCAAAAACTTGACCACAACTCTATGGTCATTGGTCTTGCACGCAAGCCTCCACCCAATTGGACACATAGTCCACAGCAACCAAAATGTACAAAAACCCGAAGGAGTTTGGGAAAGGTCCCATGAAATCGATGCCCCATACATCAAAAATCTCAACTATCAATATGGGATTGAGGGGAATCATATTTCTCTTTGAAATACTCCAAATTTCTGGCAGCGCTTACATGAAGTGCAATAAGCACGAGCGTCTGCAAACATGGTGGGCCAATAAAATCCACACTGCAAAATCTTTGCAATGGTCTTGTTTGCACTAAAATGGCCCCCACATGCATGATCATGACAAAAGAGATGACATCGGTTTGGTCATATTCAGGTATGCATCTCCTAATGATCTGATCGGGACAATACTTGAACAGGTAAGGATCATCCCAAAGAAAGGTTTTCACCTTGGACAAAAATTTGAGCTTATCTTGTTGCCCCCAATGCAAAGGCATTTGGTCGGTAACAAGATAGTTCACTATATCAGCAAACCAAGGTGCGGGATTGTGAGCAATGTGCATCAATTGCTCATCAGGAAAGGTCTTAGAAATGGGTGTGGCGTCCTCAGTGAAATCCATGGTCAATCTAGACAAATGATCGCCACCACATTTTCTGTCCCTTTCTTATCCCGGATCTCTATGTCAAACTCTTGTAGCAGCAAAATCCATCTGATTAAACGGGATTTAGCATCTTTCTTGGAGAAAAGATATTTCAACGCCGCGTGATAAAAAAAGATAATGATTTTAGATCCTAACAAATAGGATCTAAACTTGTCCAGCGCAAAAACGACCGCCAACAACTCCTTTTCTGTGGTGGAGTAATTGAGTTGTGCGTCGTTCAAAGTCCTACTCGCATAGTAAATCACATGGGGAAGTTTCTCAATGCGCTGCCCCAAAACAGCTCCTACAGCATAGTCTGATACGTCACATATGATTTCAAATGGTTCACGCCAACTGGGTGGTCTAATCACTGGTGTGGACGTCATAATCTCCTTCAGAGCCTCGAATGCTTTCATACATTCTTCATCAAATTCAAACGGGGTCTCTTTGGCCAACAATCCTACACAAGAGCCTAGTGATCTTGCTAAAATCTTTGATGAATCGCCTATAGAACCCTGTATGGCCCAAGAAGGAACGGATTTCCTTCACAGTACGTGGGGGTGGAAGGTTAGAGATCAAATCTACCTTTGCCTTGTCAACCTCAATACCCCTATGAGATATGACATGCCCCAGTACAATCCCTTGCTTAACCATAAAATGGCATTTTTCCCAATTAAGCACAAGATTTTTCTCTTTACATCTCACTAACACCAACGTGAGACAATCTAAACACTCCTGAAAAGATGAACCGAAGACGGAGAAGTCATCCATGAAGATCTCCATAAATCGCTCTACTATGTCGAAAAATCTGATCATGCACCGCTGAAAAGTAGCAGGTGCATTGCACAGCCCAAAAGGCATACGACGATAGGCGAATGTCCCAAAGGGACATGTGAAGGTAGTCTTCTCCTGGTCTTTGGGGTCCACTGGGACTGGTTATATCCTGAATAACCATCCAGGAAGCAGTAGTACTTGTGCCCAGCTAAGCGCTCCACCATCTAATCGATGAATGGAATAGGAAAGTGATCTTTCCTAGTGGCAGCGTTCAACTTCCGGTAGTCTGCATACTCTCCATCTTGACTGAATATGAGTTGGTACCAACTCGTTATACTGGCTCTTCACTACCGTCAATCAAGCCCGCTTGGGCACAACATGTATCGGGTTCACCCACTTGCTATCAGAAATGGGATAGATGATCCCAGCATCCAACAGTTTGATCATATCTGCTCTCACAACCTCCTGCATTGCGGGGTTGAGCCTTCTTTGTGGTTCCCTCAATGGTTTGGAATTCTCTTCTAGATGTATCTTATGCATAACCAACGAGGGATTGATTCCCTTAATGTCCTCAATAGTCCAGCCTATAGCTTCCCTATGCTCTCTCAAAACTCCTAACAATTCCTCCTCTTGAGCATCTATCAAGTCTGAAGCTATAATCACTGGCAAAGACTCAACTGGACCTAGGAACTTATACTTAAGACTATCAGGTAAAGGCTTAAGTTCCTTCTTCGGGGAATCAGCTACTCCTTCTTCTCTTTGCTCTCCAAATGAGTTGTCTCCAAAAGTGCCTCTGCCTGCTCCATCAGTTTATCCGAATCCAAATCTTCACCAAACTGAGCGAGGCATGCTTCCAGGGGGTCCTCTATGCTTGATTCTTCAATTACTTCATCCAGAATCTCCTCAATCAAGCATACTTGATTCATTTGGTCATAATCAAGTGGTTGTTTTCTAATGTGAAAAATGTTCAACTCCACCGCCATGTTCCCAAAGGAAATCTTCATCACCCCTGACCTACAATTTAGCAGGGCCTTAGCTGTAGCTAAAAATGGTAGCCCTAGAATCACAGGAATCTCAGTTCCTATTGCATGAACTGGTTCTGTGTCTAACACAATGAAATCCACAGGGAAATAAAATTTGTCCACCTTAATCGAACGTCCTCAACTATTCCCTGGAACCTTGACCGGTCAACAAGTTGCGTGTCATGGTTGTGGCTTCAGCTCTCCTAGCCCTAATCGCAAATAGACCTGTAGGGCAACAAATTTACACTTGCTCCTAAATCCAACAGTGCCCTCTCAATCTAGCTAACTCCTATCATGCAAGTGATTGTAGGACATCCAGGGTCCTTATACTTGAGGGGTAACTTGCATTGTAGGATAGCACTGACCTGCTCGGTCATGAATGCCTTCTTAGGGACATTCGTTTTCCTCTTCACTGTGACCAAGTCCTTCAAGAACTTGGCATGGGAAGGGATTTGCTAGATGGCGTCCAAAAATAGAATATTTATTTGGACTTGTTTGAATACCTCCAAAATGTCCTCTAACTTCCCTCCATTCCTAGGCGCTTGTAATCTTTCAGGGTATAGTGCTTTTGGCACAAGCGCCCTAGGAGGTTCCTTTATAACTGGGGTGACAGTAGATGGCTCAGCATCTCCTTCCTTTTGACTTTCATCCTCTTCCTCTTTCTGCTCTTCTTCCTCAGCATGATCTTCTTCTGGGTTCACCACCTTATTGTCCACTCTCTTCCCTAACCTCAAAGTGACAATCGCTTGCATATGCTCCTGATTTGAATAATTTCCACTGTTGCATGCTTTAGGGTTGTTCACTGCTTGGCTAGGGAGTTTTCCCTTGTCCCTTTCACCTAGGTGATTCGCTAATTGTCCCATCTGCATCTCCAACTTCGAGATCGCCTAGGTGTTCATCATGGTAGACTGCCTCACGTCACTGATTGATTGACCAGTCATTTTCATAAATTCTCTCATGGTCTCTTCTAGTGACTATGTTGATGAGGTTGGGGCTTGGGTGGGGGCTTGATAAGATGATGATGACATTGGCGGAGCCGAGTGTCCTTGATTTTGGTAAGAAGAAAATCCTGAGGGATAATGTGGTGCTCCCCCTTGATTGGTGGTGGGTTGATTCTGCTTCCAAGAGAAATTAGGGTGATTCCTCCACCCAGGATTATATGTCTCAGAATATGGCCCACTGGACGGCTTTTGAAAGCTGTTGAAAGCATTCACTTGTTCCATCTCAAAAACTGTCATTGATGGACAATTCTATGCTTAATGCATAGGACTAGCATGGACAGAACAACTCTCAACAGGGAATGTGTTTATAGCATTTACCGGCTTCCCTACACTCAGCGCGTCCAATCTTTTCACAATGGCATCCATCCTTTGAGTCAACTCTTGCTCACCTTTTAGCTCTAGGATGCCTCCTTTCTTGTCCTTCCAGCAGATTTATCTCGACAACTGGTGAAATCCCAGTCTGTGAGTTGGCAGCAATTTTCTCCAAAGCTTATGTAGGCTAAATCTCCCGTCAAATTCAGGAATGCCCCTCCATTCATCAGTTCAATCATACTATGATTGGGCTGAGATAGCCTTTGGTAGAAGAATTGTACTAGACGCCATTTCTCATATCCGTGAGGTGGACACTTCATCAGCATATTCTTAAATCTTGTCCAACATTCCGTGAATTTCTCGTCCTCATCCTGAGTAAAGGAACTGATCTCCTTTCTTGCCTCATTTACTCTGGACATCGGGAAGAATCTGTGGTAGAACTGCTTCAACAGTTCTTCCCAGGACGTAATAGAGCTAGGTGTCAAGGAATCTAACCACTTTGTGGCTTTGTCATGAAGGGAGAAAGGAAAAAGTCTAAGATTGACAGATTCCTCGGAGAAATTTTGGAATTTGGTGGTGGCAGTTATGCTTCTAAACTTCTTAACATGGGAATAAGGGTTTTCATGATCTAAGCCATAAAAGGATGGTAACATTTGAATCACATGTGGCTTTAGATCATAATGAGTTACATTAGTTGGTGGTAACACTATGCATGAATAGGAACTGACCGCAGTAGGTGCGAACAATTCCCGGAGTGACGTAGTGAAATCCAACTTATACACTCGTCTATGCTCCCCGTTTCCAGCTCTCGCATCTTGGAACTCTTCATTCTCCTCTTGCTCATTCCTTCGATTTTCTTCATGCTGCTCCACCCTTGGGTTCCTTTGATAATCCCCCATCTCGGCACATTCTACTGGATCTCCTAAGATTTCTTTCTAAGTGGGATCTAATGGTGTTAATTCTAAGTTCAAGGATCGCAGACTATGCATAAACTAACAAAAGTTTAACAAAATACTAAAGAAAAACAGCAAGCTATACTAGCAAAAATGCAAGAAAAACAACAAAAACCAGAGGAACAAAACAGCAAATAAAAAGCAAAAAAAACCTATATGCACTAAAACAATTAAAACTAAACAAAGAAAACAATAAACCAAGTAAACTAAATATAAGTAAAAACAGGGACTATAATATCACTAAAAACAGAGAGACATGCAATAATTAACAAGAAAACAAAACCAAAAACAGCAAGAGATGCAGAAATTGTAATGAACTAAAAACTATTTAACAAAAACCTATCAACAACATGTGAACAAAAACAAAACCAATTGAAACAAATATAAACAGATGCAGTAAAAACAAAAACAACAGAGTATTAAAAACAGAGAAATAAATCTAGCTAAGATGACCTAAATGCTAACAAAAAGACAATTTAAACAACTAACAATTTAGACTAACAAAACTACTAACTAAAACATATGCAAATTATATAAACAAAAATAAACTATACTCAGCTAAACACAGCGAGCAAAATACTCAAAATAGGCAGTTTAAACAACTAAAATAAGTCTAACAATTAATGGCAACAAAAGGAATTCAAAAACAGAACATACTATCTCTAGTATGTTGATGCACGAAGCAGAGGTGAGCTCGAGCGCAGGTTAGCACGTTTGTTCACACAGAATCAACAATATGGCAGTCTTTGCAAGTGCGTTCAACGCAACACTACGTTCGCACCTTGCGTCTCTGTCAAGGGCACTGCATCGCTTTACGACATGATAAGTGTTCAGAGTATGAACGTCCTAGAATAGGCGGCAAGTGCGTTGATCGTAAGTAATCTGCTCGATACCACCTGCTACTGATTTTTCCATAAACCAATTAAAACTAAAACTTAAGCCAAACACTATTGCAAAAACTAACCAAAATTAAAGAAAATGTAAAAATAAACTAAGAACAGAATTTAAATTACATAAAATAAAGACTAGTAGAAAAATAAAGTTAATCTAAAAACAATATCAATTTAAACAAAAAAACAACGGTTCCCCAGCAACGGCGCCAAAATTTGGTGTGCAAATTAAATTGCACTCGCAATGGTACGAACCATTAGGTCGTATAGCTTTTGCGAAATGCAGGATTGAACCACTGGGAATGGAGTATTCACTTATAAAACTAATATTGCTATTAAATCGACTCTACTTTAACCTAGTTCCACAAAGGTCGCAACACTAAACGTGCATTAAATAAAACTATTCTAAAAATGTAAATAAACAGAATTAAAGAAATCAAGGTTGATGAATCCACATTCCCCACTAACACACACAATAAACAATACAGTTAAAAATCCGTCTATCGATATAGCAATTTGCTTAATCTAAAATCGTTAGTGAAGCTAGTCGAACCATTCAACATGTTTACCGTATAAAGAGTCACGAAAGATGTTGGTTTGAGCTCGAATCATCCATTGTATTATTGATCACAGTGGATGCTTCGACTCATTCCAACCATCTAACATACCTCCGGATTGGAACATATTGATGTTGGACATAGGTGCAACACAAACCGATTTTCAATTGAAATTGTCAGATAAATCAAAATGAAACGACTAAACATAAAATAAAAGACGGAATTTAAAACTGTAATGTAAATTGCATGAATTAGAGGGGAGGCTTCATCTTCAACCTTAGTTGAAGATTAGCCTCCCATAAAGAAGAGAGACAAATTAAATGTGCAAGTAAGCATTAAAAATAGAATAAAATAAATGGTTGACGTTTATTGAACAAAGAAACAGAGCCAAATAGTGGCTTTTTACAGTGGAAAGGTGCTAAAAAATGTAACCCCAAAAACTAACACAAATGGTCCTGCTTACAGAGTTGGGTGGGCTGACAGGTCACGGCCTGTGTTTGAATGCATGACCTGCATTCGAACGCAGAGGTTATTTGTGGTTGAACGCACACCATACGGTCGACCGCAAATAATCTCCGGGCAGGGTTTGCGCGTGAGACGCGGGTTGATTGGGCTTGCGTTCGACTGCTGCTTTTGCGTGCGACCATGAGTGCATTCGAACGCACCAAGTGCGGTCGAACGCACTTTGGCAGGGATCCACTTCTTCACTTGGCTTCAAGTCCACTTTTGCTTCTTTGGTCAAGATTTGATACAAGGACCTGTTTATCACACAACAATGAAAACAAGTAAAATGATTAGATATTTGCTAAAGGTCTAACAAACATAAATAAAGGGGTGTGAATAAGCACTAAAAAGCACTTATCATATGTTGCTTTTCTGGGCCTATAAATACCACCCTACCCCTCTTCATTCTTCATAAGTTCCAAACACCCCTAGGTTGTCAAAGTGTTCCTAGAGTATTTTCAACGTGTTTTGAATGTGTTTTATGAACGTGAGCACGGCCTTTACGTGTTTTGGACGTTTGTGAGGTGGAATTCTTGCGGTTTTGTTTCAAGAGATGTTTGATCCTTAGCTTTTTAAACATGTCGTTATGCTGCTCATTTTATGTGTAGTTGTAGTTGCTAGCTTAGTTACACTTTGAAACTCGTTTGGGTTAGCGTTTTGTTAGTTTAGCGTTGTTATGTTGCAAGAAAGTTATTAACTAGACTAGAAGGCTTTAAGGTGCTCCTAGTAGCCCTAGGAGTCGGAGAATAGGCGGATAGTGGAGAGAAAATAAGGTACTCCATGAGAACCCACATAGCAGACATATAGTATTTTATTGGACATACAACTCATCATGATGCGATGGACACGCCCCAAGCCTGGATGTATAGTCAGTGTGTTATAGGAAAACCCTATTTTCACCAACCGTCCCATAGCTCCTAGTTTGCTTACTTTAGAGTTGTTTTAGTAAAATTAAGACGAAATGAGGTTTTCCACAGATTTGGAGAACTAGGATCTTTTGGAGTATTCAGAGACACTTTTGATTCAGGTGAGTTTTAACTCACATAATGCTCATTACTAATTTTCATGCACTACACATCTATTTTGTGTATCAAGAAAATATGCATATTTTATAACTCTCACAGTTTATACTTGTTGCACATGAATTTGTCATTTTGAGAAAAACATTGTGCTGAACATGTTAACCAAGTGAGACTTGTAAAATGACATGCATGTAAAATATAGACAAGATAATTTGTATCGTATGACATGGTACATTGATACGTGCGATAGTATTGGCCATGGGCTTACTATACATGTTAGTTTTATGGTCAAATGTGTGTGTTATACGAGGCTTTGGATCCATTAATTTTGTGACCTTGGTACAACCATTCCCAATGGTTCGGTCACTACAGGACGGACATCATTAGTTGGTGTAGGCCACTCGAGGTCAGACTCGATCGTACCACTAATGTTACGTACGATATGTTATGTAATGGCTGGAGCACCAGCATTGTATTATAGGTCCCTCGGGACAGCATCAACCTTGCTAAGAATGAGTAATATCTCGGGTAGACTATACTGTTGAACTATGACTGTTGTTTACATCGTATGCATATATTATTACTATATATATATCACGCATAAATAAGTTATCATGATGAAACTACTTTTACTTATTAAACATCTGAGTTCATTATTAAACTGGCATGGGTATTATCTGCATTAAAAATCACTAAGTCTTAGACTTACCCTTTTTATTTATGTCTTTCTCCCATCATTACAAATAATTGTACAATTTAGCTGCACTAGACAAAGATGCCATCAGAGACTACTTGGGTGATTGCTCAGGACCTGATACGAGTGATCTTTGAGGACATGGATCCCGTTTGGCTTAGGATTATGTGGAAGACGGAGGATCTGCTCGTGTAGACATGATAGAGATTCTGATCTCATTAACCCTACTTAAGCTTAAGTCTAGGTTTTGATCTATTGATCTTTCATGAACTATGTTAACAGTTATTTATTTTGGGATGTATCTATTTTCCTAGTGATGGTCTAATGTTATGATGATATAGTAATTTGTCTCTGGTATTTCTGTATGATGTTTTATTATTGTCTTTTAATCCCATAGTCTTGGTAAAGTCTTCCGCTGCAGTTTTCTCATTATGACGAGGAAAGTAATTTCCCAAAATTGTGTCTTGGAGGGACATGGCTGGGATGGCGCTCCGTGAAATCAATTATTAGTTAATTGATTTGCCCATTGGGCGGGGCATCACAAGGGTTGGCGGACGTATGCTTTTGTCTTTTAGTGCAACGTACGCTAAAACACCGAATGTATGATGTTGTTTGTACTACGGACATACGGTGATCCCCCACTAGGCGTCCACTGATAAATAGTACGTCGTACTCTGTGAATAGTATAGCAGACGTATGCTCAAAAGTACCAGACGTCTGCTACTTTTTAGAATACCCTCTAGGTAATACCTAGATGTACGAGACAACCTTTGGACGACTGTGTAATAGTACCGAATGTACGCCCCTAAGGTCAGACATTTGCTGCTTTTTGGCCCTATAAATACTCCCTCTCCCATTTCACACCAAATCCGCCCCTTAACCCCCCATCTTCGCCCCCAAGCTACTTGTTGGCCATTTGTGAGTGTTTTGTGAGTTCAAAGCTAGTGGAGTGGAGGTTCTTGCAATTTCGTTTCAAAGAGGTAAAGTTTGGTTGCCTATATTTTTAGTTACGCTGTTATGCTGCTCGATTATAACTCTATGCTGCTAGTTGTAGTTGTTAGCTTAGTTATACTTTAATCTTGCTTTGGCTAGTGTTTTGTTAAGCTTAGCGTTGGTACATTACATGTAAATTTTGATCTGAGTTAGGAGGCCTTAGGTACTCTGTGTTGGCCTTAGGAGTCGAAAAATAGGCGGATACTAGAAAATGAGGTTCTCCCTGAAAGACGTCAGAGTGAACATACGGTCTCGTGACCAAACGTATAGTCCGTCGCGACATAGTGGACATACGGCCAGAGTGTTAAAGAAACCTTATTTTCACCAACCGTCTCATAGCTCATGTTTTCTTGCTATAGAGTTATGCTTTAGTAGAAATAGAACTAATGATAGATCTTTTCTCAATATTCGAGTGTATGGAACCTCAAAGAAATTACATGGATGAGCTTTACGGCCCAAGTGAGTACAAACTCACATAAATGCTTTGTTGTTACTTTTCCTGCATTGCATATCTATTTTATATATATCAAACATGCATATTTTACAACTCTCATGAAATACATTTTGGAACTACTGGGCACTCTCTTTTGTGAAACGTGTGTCTATTAACAAGATAATAATGAAACTTGTAAAACCGTGCATCTAAAATACTGATAAGATTAATTGCATTGTATAATATGGTATATCAGTATTTTGTTGTACAGATCTAAGGGTTAACTTTTAAAATAAAAGGATGAGAGAATATAAGCAAACATTTCTCATGTGTTGCTCATCAATCATAAATATAAATGTACATGATCGATGAGAAGAGAATATTACTCCATATATATATATAGGAAAGTTGTCATCTTACTATATGTCTACAAAAATTCAAGATTCACTTTTCAAATTTATGAACATTTATAAAATCGTCCTTAATTTGATCATCTTCTAAATTTAACTTATATTAAAAGACATTAATTTTTCTTGGATGATGTTATACATATGCTCAGCCTTAAATTTTTTCAAAAGAAGAGGAGAACATTGCCATTCATATATATGTACGATCTTCCACCTGCTTTCAAAATTAATTGGGTAATAATTTTATTCATCACAAATATTTCATAAACATTCCACAAAGCTAGCGTGCATGGTACAGTCTCAATCAGTCCTTGTCACGAGGCAGTTTTTGATCTTCCTAAGATTTGACCACATGTGGCAACTGATAAATTGGGACAGGGACAAAAGTGTAAGAGGAACAAGAGCCCTCACCACCTTTGGATTAGTTTAATTTTATTAATTAATTAAGGAATTAATAAGCTGGCTGGACTTTGTTGAAATAATCAATTGTTGCTGTACCTTGTCAAGTTGTCTTAACTACACCCGCCATGCATTGATCGATCAATTCAAATTTCTTAACCTTCTTTGACTTAATTAACATGACACCCATAAGCAAATTTAGGCTTTTCACACTATTTCTTTCTTCACGTGATTGTTTAGAATTCCCAAGCTTAATTTGACACATTTCGGAATTTCGTATATTGATGTGAGCATTATATTAATTCACCTCCGGCAGCGGAGTGAATGTTTAATTAGCTAAAGAAAACATTTTTTTTTCTATTTTAACTATTTATTTTTTTAAAGCACTTATATGGCTCAATATTTTAATTATTTACTTTTACTATTCTATTTAAATTAAATACTCTCTTTATCTATTTTCAAATTTCTAAAAGAGGAGAGAGATAATCATTTTGATTTTTTATTAATTTAACTTATACATTGTTGAGCAACAAAACTCAAAAAATTTGTAAGCATTTTAACAGTTAGTCAAATCTTTAACCAAAGTTAGCTGGATAGGAATTTTTTATATAATTTTAGCTATAGAGCTAGCTAGCCAAAAATAACCTTTTGAATATGAATTCTCCAACAAAATCAAGTCCATTATATTTCACCATAACTATAAGTAATGCTAGATGTTAGATATATTTTCATATAATTGTGATTGATAAGGATTTGATGAGCATATTCATATTGTACTCCCCTACAAACATTTATGCTATAAAATGAATCATTGGTACTATTGTAAATATTATCAAGAATAAGAGTGAAATGTGGCATCTAATGCTTCAACCTAACGATATAGGCCGTTATAGACCGAACCACATAACTTTTACATGCTTCTCTCTTATTTGATAACTAATCACAATAATTTGATTATCAATCAAATATATTCTTACATTAGAAATCACATTTCTATTTCACAACTATCTTATAATGTGACGCACCAATCTTGGAAATTAGTCTTTGTGAAGAACAAAAAAAAAAGGGAAAAATATAAAATGACCCCTTAAACTACCAGCCATTTGTAATTTAGCCACCAAAAGTTTCAATTGGTATAAAATAGGCTCTCAAACTACTAACCCCTTACAATTTAGCCCCCTCTCTATTAGGAAGGATCGTCAAAATGGATGGAATAAACAAAATGACGTCGTTTTGTAAAACTACTAAAATGCCCTCTTTAAAAGAAAAAATCAAAAAAAAAAAAAACATGTTAAACGCTGTCGTTTCGATTTCAATCAAAAAACCTTCCTCCTCCTTCCCGTGTTCTTCCCTTCCACTGATTATAATTCAATGAGGTTGATTATGAACTACACTAGGCTGTTAGAGTATCAGATCTGGGACAGGGTCAAGCCTAGTAACCTAGAGAACTGGGATTCTCGAGATTTTTTTGGTGGGTGCAAAATATTGGAGAGAAAGCCAAGGAGACGATGAAGGATGTGTGGGGCGCCACCAAGGAGACGACGCAGAAGATCAAGGAGACTGGTTGGGAAGGATGAAGATCATGACCATGATGATGATGATGATGATGTGGGGGGGAAGACCACGGACGAGGATGTCGTGGAGTTGAGGCAGCGTGCTGGAAATCCCAATAAGAAAACGTATTAATTAATGGGGGTTAATTTTTGCTTTCTTTGTGTTTTAAGAACTCGAATAATTGAGAGAAACTTGTTTGATCTTTTGGGTGTTAATGGTGGTGTTTTTGCTATAACAAATCATCCTAAAAAAAATTTCTCTTTTGTTTTGGATTAAAGAAATCTGACATCATGTGGGAAAAGCGACACGTTCTTGAGCTCAAATCAATCAAGCATTTGAGACCAAATCCATAGACTCCAAATGGAAAACTCAATTGAGAAGATTAAAAATTTTGAATTCTTAGGTGCTTAGAGAAAGGACAATCCAAATTTCACCAAAAATTGAAATCCCCAAATATCTCCCTCCATCTCCATCTTCCCTCTCCCCCCACCCACTAGCCACTACCACCCACAGTCGACCATGAGCAGCAACATCGACCAGTCCATCTCCGGCAACCAGCATCCCTAATTTTTTTTTTTTTTAAAGAGGGCATTTTAGTAATTTTGCAGCCCAAAATGACGTTGTTTTGCCTATTCCATCCATTTTGACAGTCCTCCCTAACGGAGGGCCAAATTGTAAGAGATTGATAGTTTGGGGGTTACTTTATACCAATTAAAACTTTGGGGTGCTAAATTACAAATGACTAATAGTTTAGAGAGCCACTTTATATTTTTCCCCCAAAAAAAAATTAAAGATGGATTGGTTCTGCAATATTAATATTGTATTATAATTCTGGGATAAAAATTGTATAGCATTGCACAGTAAATAAAAAAAAATCCTTGGTCAACAAGGCCGGCCGTTAAAAAGTGGGTCAAAAACCTCGAGTCCAAGACGACTTCATTACTTAGACGTTCATATTTTCCCATACACATACACAACCAACATAGCCCTCTTTCCTAATTAAAAACACTAAATTAACCTTCATTACTTTTTTCTCTTTGAGCAAAAAAAAAAATCCAAATTTCAAAGCAATTGGGAGGCATTTTCAAAGACAGACTAGCTAGCACCATTTTGTTGAATGTTGTCCTCTTGGTGGCCATTTTGTGCCACACTAGGCATATATACTAGCTCGATCGACCGTTTACGACCGAGAAGGCGAAGGCGAAGGCCATTCTAAATTCTAATAATCAAACTCTTCAAACGTACGTAATACCCCTTGACCCATTCATTCCTTGGAGCCATGTATTCCCTTTAACCAGCAAAGCCAAACTCCTTGAAAACTCCTACTTGGTCAATACGGAAGACCTCTGATGAGTCCAAAAAGACGGGTACCAATTACTCTAACACTATAAATACCTTCAACTTTTAATTCTTTGTTGTATACATTCACAAACACTCAAATTAAACCTCTCCTCAAAGAGTGAAAAACACTTAGCAACTTATTTCAAGCAAAAGTTCCATCCATTAATTCCGGCAACTAATAGCGTTTCTTAAGATGAATATCAGAAAGGCTATTACCCTTTTGATTGTCTTTGTCATCTTTGTGGCCATCCTGAACGATGCCAGGGTTGAAGCCAGCAGAGTGTTATCAGATAATTTTGCGAGTGCTAATCACCTGGACACATATTCCACTTTCTATGACAAGGCAAAGAGCAATATGGCGTATTGGCTCGAGCGGTTGCTGTCTGGACAAAGCCCTGGAGCTGGTCACTAGTTTTTTCTCATTTTGGAAAGTTTTAAAGAAATACACGGTTGTTGTGCCAAAGAAAGTAAGCAACTGTTACGTTCTTCTTCTTCTTCTACTCTCTTTTTTTTTTTTTCTTGGTCAAGTGTACACTGATACTGTAACTCTTTTTATAGAATTGAACGAAAAAAAATTACTGAGCAAGAGAATTAAGACTTATTTAATGAAGTTGATATAAATTGTTTCTAATTCCTAATATGTTTTATTTATTTATTTATTTATTTATTTTTAGCACGAAAAAAAATTACTGAGCAAGAGAATTAAGACTTGACTTATTTAATGAAGTTGATATAAATTGGTTCTAATTCCTAATATGTTTTATTTATTTTTAGCGCAACATGGCATATTGGTTCCACCATTTATGGACACACAGAAAGAACTGGGAGTTTTTATTAGAGACGGCCAAAAATTATACAAGTGGGCTAATATGATCATTATGACATTATTAATATTAGATAACTATAGTCTCCTAATTACAAGAACAGCTTGCATTGGGCGACTACCTAAGTAATTAATGATTAAATTATTGGTCCGAGTGTAAGGAGGGGATCAAATCAAAGAATTTTTAATGAACAATGGAAAGCTTTGTATTAAGATTTGTAAATGATATATATATATATATATATATATAAAGTTGGAATGCATGGAAAGATGAAATATACGTGAGATGACTCGGACAAGGATACCGTATTGAAAATGAGCTGATTGGAGGGGCTCAACTCGATTTAAAAGAAGGAAATTCTAATGAAATCAATATTGTTACAGTTTCAACGCCCAACCATCTAACCACGTCCTGCAAATAAATAAATAAATAAAGAACTGGTCCAATCGATAAAGTTGCCTAAAACGCACAGTATTGACTAATTAAGTATACAAAACGCATAAGCTATCAAATGAAACGCAATAGCTCTCTTTATTTGATTGAAGTGGATGCCAGCTACTCCTTGTGATTCATGCTTTTGACACATCTCAATCACTCGCATGCTTTTTCCTATTCCTCGCCCAATTTCCCAAACTTCCCGCCTAATTTCCTGAGCTTTCCCTCTCTTCTACGAACTTAATCTTCCCACAACAGATAGATATAACTAGGGTTGAGTATCGGTCATATCGATCTGGTTAATAGAGTTATCGGTTATTGACCGATAAGCTATCGGTTAATCGATTATCGACCGATAAGCTATCGATTAATCGGTCATATTGGTAATCGGTTAAACTAGCCGGTTAATCGGTTAACCGGTTTTTGTTAACTTTTTATTGAATTTTTTACTAGTTGCTAATTGGGCCAAAAATTAATTATTTTGAGAGTTCAAATACTTTTATTTGGCTAAAGCCTAAAATAACATATTAAAAATTAGTTGTTTTGCCCTTTTGGGGCCTAAATATATATATGGCTAAAATGTTTATTGAATCTTTTTTATATTGATCCATTACATCTTTTTATATTATAAAATATAAAATTAAAAGAGTAAAAAGTATAAAATTAAAATATATATAAAATTAAAATATCTAGTTAATTATCGGTAATGGTTATATCGGCTCGATTAATGTCGTGTAATTCGGTTAATCGGTAGTTAATTTGCCACCCTAGATATAACTCATCTTAACGCACCCGTACGTCACTCTATCCCCTGTAATGATGAACTCGAATACATTGAGAACATATTTCTCTTTCAAGGTTCGCCTTGTAATCCTCTCCATCGTCCCTTTGAACGGTTTATGGTAAGGGTGTCAAAAATATACCGGAATGCCGGAAAATTGATTTCGGTTTCAGTTGGAAAAAATCAAAAACTAGA
Organism: Carpinus viminea; assembly: GCA_013348765.1. Classification (NCBI taxonomy): domain Eukaryota; kingdom Viridiplantae; phylum Streptophyta; class Magnoliopsida; order Fagales; family Betulaceae; genus Carpinus; species Carpinus viminea. The sequence continues at coordinate 14,402,559 of CP054673.1, read as the reverse complement.
TACCCCAATATTAGCATTCGGTTTTTGGCACCCCATTATTACCGGGCTACCGAAAACCGGGGTACTACTTATATATATAATTATATTTTAATTTATTTTTGTTTAGGTTTAGGTTTAGTGAAGTCTTCTTTAGGTACTTAATTTAAAATAATTTTTATGGCAATTTAAAAAATTAGATTTTTATTTTTAAGGCCCATATAGGCAAAAATATTGATTTTTTAGGATTTTGGGGCTTTTATAGGTTTGTTTTTAAAATTATTTGGAACAATTACAACAAAGCTCAGTTAATTTGGACCAAAAAAAAAAACCTAATAGATTTTTAAAAAATGGGCCAAAAGTATGCAAAAAATTGGACTTATTTTAAGCCTAATAACTAAAATAAGCCAAAAATACAATTTTTTTTAAAAAAAAAAAAACAAAAAAAAAACCAATTACCTGGTTCGGATAGTCGGGTACAAACCAGAACCAGCAGGTTAACCAGGGTCCCAATTCTCGGTTCTAGTTTCCTAAAACCAAGAGCCAGTGTATCCAGGTTTTGGTTCCCGGTTTTGGTCAAAAATCAAGAACCGAGATCCGACCAGATTGACACCCTTAACTAGTTTATGGAGCTTCTACGTATGTGGCTTATGGGGCCAAGTGCTAATGTCCATTTACCCATTTCAGCAATCTAGGTTATGTCTCATGCAACACATGTGAAAAAATACAATGTTTGCAACCAGTTTTCAAGTAGTGCAATATAAAGTTATACTAGCCCAAAGACTCACAATCAAAAGTAGAAGAAATAACAAAATTAAAAAGAAAAATATACTTCTTATATATAAAATATTACAACCTTGTATGTGCTGGTCAAGTACCAATGGCACATACGTACAATTAAGGTTGTCATTGTCACTTCATTTCCACTATGCTTCAATGAATTAACAATGTGTTCTCAGGATAATGGAAGACTATTAAATATGATTGTAACTTGCATTTTGTTAGAGAGATCATATGATATGCATCAAATAGCTCATTTGCGATCAATTTCATGAAAATAGACAAAAAAAAATTTTATGTAGTTCAGTCTATATGACATAACCTAATTAAGGGTTATATTTTTCTCTTAATGATTTGATGATTTTACAATACAAAACATTCTTTCATTGCTATTCTCACTTTTTTATCTAACCTAGCTTGGATTCCACTTAAAAGAAATTGAATAGGATACAAAGTAAAGCAAAGGGTCATAAACCTCATTAGAGTGTTTTTCACATGGGAGATCTTTTAAGAACATTTGAATTGAAATAATTCGTGGGATATATAGATGTAGTGACACCCATTCCCAAAAATATACAACTGTTCCAAGAATTGCATCTCAATCAAGAGACACTTCTGATCATGGAAACCTGTCACCCATAGAAGATAATTGTATATATATGTGAAGGTACACACTATTATAGTGTGATCACCCCCACATAAACCTTCACATACAATTCAAGCAAAGAGATAGAGAGAGAATTTTGGTCATCCACATCTCAGTTACTGCTATGACCAACTAATCTCAGCACAGACGTGCAAAGACCATGTAATTAAAGTGAGTGATTTTCGCAAAAACATTAATACTTTTCTCTGTCGTCCATTCAAAAACAAGAACAAGACTTGCAAGCGATCCAAGTCAATTCAAGTTTTCCAAACCCTGGACGTCGTCTGAATTAACATGTGTCGACCAGGCCAGATCAAACTTACGTTGTTTTACATTCTTACCCTTTTAATCAAAAAATGGCCAGTATTGAAATTCTTGTCATCATGATCAGCAACGCCATTAATCTAATAATCAAACTGCTCAAACTTTATACAGCCGCTGACGCATATTCCTACATTGGAGCGCATGTATTCCCATTAACCAGCAAAGTCTAACTCTTTGAAAACTCCTTGGTCAAAACTAGTACCCTCAGAACCCGGCCACCAACACCCTGATCAGTCCAAAAAGACGGGTGCCATGTTGCCAACTCTTAGTACTATAAATACCTTCACCTGTTAATACATTAAACATTCAAAATCTCTCTTTAAAAAGTACAAAAATATATATACATAACAAAACCTCTCACAACTTATTTGATACATTTCAGCAACTGAGGGCATTTCTTAAGATGAATTTCAGAAAGAGTATTACCCTTTTGATCATCTTTGTCATCTTTGTTGCCATCTTCGACCATGGCTGCAGGGTTGAAGCAAGCAGAGTCTTATCAGAGGATTTTGCGAGTGTTAATCACCTCCATACATATTCCTCTTTCTACGACAAGGCAAAGCGCAACATGGCATTTTGGCTCGAGCGGCTGCCGTCTGGACCAAGCCCCGGAGCTGGTCACTAGTTTTTTCCTATTTTGGAAGGTCTTATAGAAATACATCGTTGTTGTGTCAAAGAAAACAAGCAAATGCTTTTACGTTTATTTTTTTATTATTATTATTATTATTTTTTCTTGTTCAAGAGTATACACCGACAATAGTACTGTAACTTTTGTTATAGAATTTTACGAAACAAATTACTAATAAGCATGAGAATTAAAAGTTGATTTATTTAATTGGAACTGTTGATCGATATTAATGTTTCTAATTCCTAATTAATTTGTTTTTATCTTTTTCTTTTGTATGTATGCATGCATGGACACGTGTATGCAAATCGTCACGCTACAGATTCGTATCATATATATGCCACGCATCAATCAAAAATACAGTAGATGCTCGAGGAAGATCGGAGAATATTACTCTCTATATATCTTTGATCCATTAATCACCGGCATAAGCTTTCTACAATGTTACACAAGACAAAAACTTACATGTCTGATGTCTTAGTATTTAATCCCCCACAATAATCATGCATGGTTAAATAACATTAATTATTAAATAATAAATTGATAAGATTGGTTTTTGAGGGCATATAATTCTAACAAGTACTACTACTAAAGGCTAAGAAGAGACTAATTAGTAGGGTTGTGATCATCAGATTATCCAGTAAAATTCAAGGCTATCATTTTCCAATCTACGTATGTCCTTAGCTAGACCGTAAAATCAATTTTTAGAAAAATGATTTGAGTTAAAAGTATTTTTCAGTATTTTGTGCATACAAAAAATAAATAAATATTTTTATATTTTTATTCAATCATATTAACCTATGAATATCAATTTTTATTCACAACATATAACTATTAATTAATATTATACGTACAACGGAAAAAAAATAATGTGAAAATTATGTTTAATTCAAATACACACATATTGACTAACGTTGGTCATTTGTTTGCGTATAATTTAATGAGCTACATGGATGGGAAAAGAGACAGTGAAGAGAAGTTGCGGAGGAAAAGGGTCGGTGTGGGAAAATAAAAGGCTTTTTAGGGTAGGATTGAGTTTCAATACAATTGTCTACCCATATTGCTTACAATTTTAGCAAATAATTGTAAGAGGACTCTTATGAGAAGGGGGGGGTGGCTTACCTACCTAAGCAGGTATTCGGACAATCCGAAACCTATCAAGTAGGTAGGCCATATAAAAAACTCTCTCACAATTGCCTACTTGAGGTGTGGGAGAACACCAAAAAATAATTTATATGGACAAGAAGTGTGAACCATGCCCCTCATGATTTTTTTTTTTTTTGAATGAAAACATTTTCGCATTAACCAATATTTGATCCACGCCAAACACTAATAGATAGGAAAAAAATCCAAAAAATAGTCTACACCACAAGAAACGAGGCTTTTTATTTTATAATACACATGCTCACAATCTTCGTTAATAATTTTTTTTTTTTTTTTCTCAAAAGATGAACAATGCCATTCACATGACACATGGACGATCTTCCAAAATTAAAATACTAATCAAGGAATTAAAAAGCTGGCCGGACTTGGTTGAATATTCAGTTTGGAACTAAAGGAAATTGCCCAGGAGGTGAACAATGCCATTCACATGACAACTGTTGTCGAGTTGTCGTAAAATGACACCCATAATAAAATTTATTTATTTATAACTACAAGCGTTTGGATGAGAAGGAAATTTGATTATGGGTGTCATGGTAATTAAGTCAAAGGTTAAGAAATTTGGATTGATCGGGCGGCGGGTGACAGGTGTGTTGACTTCCATGTCATGACTCATGCCGTCATGCATCGGAGCAAGGGCAATTGAGTAAATTGATTGTTTAGATTTAATAAGCTTTGACAATTCCGGTTTTGCCAGCCCACGTATACCTGTAACTCAGCAAAAGTCCTTGGTCAACAGGTAAGGCACTTAAAAAGTCAGCCAACATATGCATGTGTAACGAAAGTTTGATCGGAGAACTGTCTACGTGTTCATATGGTAAAGGCTCTCCAGCAACCTTCTAATTTGACAAGTATAAAAGCTATTTCAATTTTACACTACTTTTTTTATGAGTAATTCTACGCGGCCTGTCTCACTAGCGTCCTACCGTTTTTTTTTTTTTAACAGCACAATAAGACGCCGGCCCGGTAGGACGGCGGTAGGCCGTGTAAAATTACTCACTTATAAGGTGATCATCTTATAAGGTCTCATCAGTAATTTCAATTACTGTTGTGTTAGGAACACCCATCATAGTATGTTCCACGAAAGGAAGCTAGAGGCCGATCATAGCTAGTACCAATGACAGTGAAATAATCATTCTTTGTCAAAAGCACACCCATAGTTAGTCATTCTCAATGCATATTGCCCAAATAATAATGCTATATACTCTCATTCTTTCATACTCGCGTTCTATGAGAATGTAGTCGGACACCCTCTATATACGTTTATTATTTTTTTAACAAAGTTACATACCATATTGCATAATTAGAAGTTCCAAGTGGCAAGTTAAAAAGGTTACGTATATGATACGGCCAAGAAGGTTACGTATATAAGTTCTCAACCTTGGACTTGATAAACATGACGCATTGACACCCAAAATCAAATTTGAGTCTTTGACTCTCTAATCTGTTGAAAAATCGGCATCAATAATCAATATTTCTCATTGACATAAACGAATTCAGACTTCATGTATATATTTCCCATTGGCAATTCCATTTAACGTGGCTTCCTTTTCTTTCAGTCTGCATGACTCTATAACATACAACTCCTTAGTCAAAACGTAACCCTAAAATCCCACAAAACATCATTTCACCAAGACAAATTGACACAATTCTATCACTATAAGATCATCCCTCCATTCCTCCTGACTCGTAGAAACCTCCAACACTCTCTTCTGATCAATAAAATTCTAAACTTCCAGAGATGAATTTCCGCACTCTTTTGATCATTGTTGTGATTCTGGGAGCGAGCTTGACTTGCATTAAAGGGGTGGACGCAAGCAGGGTATTGTGTGAGGATTTTGGTAGCGTTAATTATCGCCTAGAGGCACACTCGTCAGTCTACCAGAAGGCAAAGTTCAGCATGGCCTGTTTGCTGGAACGGTTGCCATCCGGACCAAGTGGTGGAGGCCCCGGGAACTAATTTGCCAATAAGGGAAATAGATGCAGAGATGGAGATCCCATTTTATGTAAGACGAAATAAATTGCTTTGATTACTTCAAATCAATAAGTTGTAATGGGATAGTTTGTAATCCTCTTTTGGGTTTTGTTTATTTATTCATCTTCGTCTCTAATTTTTTTTTTTTTTCAAATATATATATATATATATACACACATGTGCGATATATGCTAGTGAGTGGTGTATGCCTAGCTAGCTGGCTGCCTACATACCAACATGGAGAAAATAATAATTAAAAAAAAAACTTCACTTGCCCCTTAATGTTTAAATACTTTTAGAATCGTCCTCCATTAGAAATTAATGGAAAATAATGAACCACTGTCATTTTATTTACCATTAATGTAAGTATTCTCTTTGATTTATTCTGTAAAGTCTTCAAATTTCAGTAAGTACGTTGTCTTGTTTAATCTTTACAAACTCGATTTGAAAATGTTGTTCATTTTTGAGGAAGTGCCGAGTTAAACATGTAGAGAATTCTTAATAGTTTTAAAAGTTTCTTATTAAATCACATGTGAGTTAAACAATGAAAACATAACTTTGTTGTTTTTATTGAATGGCTAAATGCATGAATAGTTGTTTTTGTTAGCATATAAAAATAAAAGCTATCAAATACGATTCAGAATTACCTCTAACCATGTTTGCTCAGGCGAATTAATAGAAACAGAAACCCTGCAATAAAGAAAGAGATATCTTCTAACCTACACCTACCGGTGTCAATAGATATAATACACATGCTTTATTTATTGGTAAGTCAGAGACCATCAATCAGAATTTGTACCTTATTTATTTCTCCCATCAAAGAATAAGAAACAAAATAAAAATCCATTCTAAATATTTGATTCAACAAAATAATCTTCATTTGGAATAAATCACCGAACAACATAATTGTATTTATTTTATAATTACAAAAATATATGTGGCATTCGGTCTATACCTTAAATGAAATTTATCCTCAATATTCACAATTTTGAGTTGAGTTGGAAAGAATACAAAAAAGTTGTAAACCCAATCGAGCCCTAAGTTTCTAGAAAATTCTAGAGTGAAAAACACATTCTCAAGATCTAAAACATATCCAGATTTCAAAATCAATCTAATGGTGTCAATAGTGTTCACGCGTAAAAACAATTTATTTCCTAAATAGACTCATTGTTCATTGCTTGCTGACTTTCTTATTTTGAAAAAACTCTATATTGTGTTGACAATATGAATAAAGTCATTTAATAAATTCATGTGACATAAATTTTGCTCAAAGAAAAGTTGTAATTTACCTTTCAAATTGACGTTGGTTGATTTAAATAAATTTATTTCATAGCAATAAAATATTTTTATTTTCCTTAGTCATTGCATCTATTTCTTCTATTTTAACGATATACTTTTCACATTCCAATGCTTAATTGTCACAATTTTTCTGATCGAAGATAATGTGTTTTTTTATCTTGAGGTGTCTGGAGCTTGAGTTGGCACTTGTGTTGATGAACCACCCACCTCACATGCAACAATATGCCACAAGAGATTTTTAAACATGAACAGTGAGAGCGATCTAATTGCCTTGGTTTAATGTTCATAAAATCTCATGTCACTAAGGGCATTACGGGTTTTATCCTTAAATGCACTAATGCTAAATAATTCATTAAGGCCATTGATGAACATTTTATAAGTTCTAATAAGACCTTAGCCAACACTCTAATGAAAAAGCTTTCAAGCAAAACCTTTGATAATTCCAAAAGTGTGTGAGAGGACATTATGAAAATGAGGGACGTGGCAGCTCAACTTAAATCCCTAGAGGTTTGAGATATCTAAATCATTCTTGGTTCATTTCATATTGAACTATCTCTATTTTGAATATAGTCATTTTAAAATATCTTACAACGCATAAGGATAAATAGTTAGTGAATGAACTTTTGACCATGTGTGTTCAAGAGGAACAAATGTTGAAACATAAGAAGTCAGAAGGTATACACATGGTTACTCATGCTAAGGGAAAGACCAAGAGAGGCAACTATGTCCAACAGTTCAAGAAAGAAAGCAAGGTGCCAAAATCAAGCATATTGAAATATATATATATATATATATATATTTGTTTCTTACATATGAAGAAAGATTGCCAAAAATATTTAAAGTGCCTCGAAAAGAAATGTAACTCATATCTCTATTGTGTCAAAAATCATTTTTTGTTGTGGCTCCTAGTACTACATAGTGGATTAATTATTGTACTACAACCCATATTGTCAACACAATCTATTTCTCAATAGCTTCCTTGGTTTGAGAAAACTCTGCATTGAGTTGACAATATGAATTGTACTACCATAATCAATCTACCACATATTACTAGGAGCCTAAAAAAAAAAAAAAAATCATGACACATTAAAGCTATGAAATTACCTTTCTATCTAAGTCACATTAGATATTTCTAACAATATTTCTTCATATACCACTTTTCTTCCAAAAGAAACAAGTGTCCTTTCTATCATTATGCTTGATTGGCACCTTGTTTTCCTTCTTGAACTATTGGGCACACTTGTCACTTTGGTTTTTCACTTAGCATGAGTTACCTAGTCAACAATTTCTGACTTTTCATGTTTTAACCTCTCCTCTTGAACACACATGATCATAAGTTCATTCACTAACCATATATCCATATGTATGTCATAAGATATTTTAAAATGACCATATTTAGAAGGGAGAGAGTTCAATATGAAATAAACTAAGAATGACTCAGAGGCCTCAACCTCTAGGGACTTGAGTTGAGTTGCCATCTTCCTCATTTCCTTAATGTGCTCTCACACACTTTAAATAAATTTATAATTAAGGTTTTGCATTAAAGCTTCTTCTTCATTAAGGTGTTGGCCAACACCTTATCAAAACTCAAATTATTTCTCAATGACCTTAATGAATTCCGTAGGTTTAGTGCATTCAAGAATACAACCCATGATACCCTTAGTGACATGAAATTTCATGAACATTAGACTATGGCGACTAGATAACTCCCACTGTTCATGTTTAAAAATCTATTGTTGCATACTTTTGTTCGTGAGGACAAGTGGTTCGTCCACCTAAGTGCAAAGTCAAGCTCTAGACACCCTTAAGGTAAAAAGCACATTATTTTTCCCATCAAAAAATTGTTACCATTAAGCATTGGAACTTGAAAAGTGCCATTAATTAAAGTAGAAGGAATAGCATCAATGACCAAGGAAAACAAAAATACTTTAATGATATGAAATAACTGTCAATCTGAAAAGTAAATTCTCACCTTCTTTGAGTAAAGGGAAAATGTATAATAAGTCCATGAGTCAATCTTCCAAAATTAAAAAAGTCCCTAAGTTTTTTTTTTCGAAAATTTATTTCATGAGTCAATCGAAATCATAATAATCTCCCTGCTATCAAAATTTTTTAATAGCCATTAGTTTGAGTCAAAACACACAATTTTATCTCATTAAAATATTTTAAAATTTAATTAAAAAAACCATGGGTGGCCAAACCACCCCATAGGTGGTGGCTGGCCATCCCATTTTGCCTGGGGGTGGTTCGGCCACTCCCTAGGGCCAAACCCTCAAAATTGTTTTTGAGGGTTTGGTAGTGGAACCACCCCATAGACCATGGGGAGGTTCGCCACCCCCAAACCAGCCAGATAAAGTTGTGGCTACTCCAAAAACATATTATGACAAGCATAACTTCCATTACAAGCCAAAAATTCTTTATGAAGTTATATAGAATTCCCCTTAAATGATTATCATTAGGATAAAGTTTTTCTCCAAAGTAGGTTGGAAAACTTTCTTCAACCGAATTTATAAAAATGATATAAGTCCCTTTTTTTAATAACATATGAGAAACACGCGAGTTTTTAATATTATTTATTTCAACTTTGTTCCTATTATTAAAATAATATGTGCATCTCACATATTTAAATAACAAATGTCATTTTTATAGACCGAGTTTGAGGAAAATTACTCTAACCTTCTCATTATGGCATGGGATGCTATGGCTACTTATGAAGTCAATTTGATAATCACTACTTTATTTGGCATCATACAACTTCAATCACAAAAATATCCCATAATATAACATGTTTAACAAAATACTTATGATAAACAAAATAAAGAAGCACATGGGATTTAATCATGCATTAAATAATTGTTAATTCCGAAATTAAGAAAATACAATTTCAACTCTATAACACAATGAAGTACATCTTCTGTACGTGGCATAAAGGGCCAGAGGTTTCATCTAGATCCTGGAAAATCCAGGTTCGAATTGTACAAGTTCCTAAGACGCCCCCTTTTATTTTTTAAATCCGGTTGGGCTACAGTAATATGGGCTGGCAGATATCACAGCAGACTCGAACCCAGAAGGGTCGCAGGATTGGGCTACTTAGTTACTGTATTGCCCCATTCGCGTCAGCCCGTATATATATTTTTTTAAATATTCTGGATCGAGCTTGGGTTAAAGAAAAAACCCATACCCAGTGCCCAAACCTATTGACCCGATTTATATGTGGGTTTGAAACCCTACCCAGAATTCATGAAACCCTAACCCGAAAACTTTAAGCCAGCCGCCGCCGCCCTTCAACCTTCCTTATGCGGCGGCCACGAAGGACCAACATCCCACGACCTGGCAGACTGCAGCTACCGGCGAAGGCTGCCGTTCCGACCAGCCCACATGCAGCCCGTTATGAGCCGCCGTTCACTGCACGCGGCAAAACGCAGCTGGTAGCACCGGGCTTCCGCCCAGTTTAACAAGGGGTTTTCCCCGTCCGAAATGCCGCCAAACGGCTAATCAAGGTGGTCAGATTGGAACATCAAGGTGGCTAAACAACCAATCACCAACCGGAACTGCAAAAAATGGGTAACCTACGTTGGTTCACAGTCGCCGGTGGTCTCTGTAACGGTGGCCGAAGATTCGGCACCTAGTCCGCCATACACCACCCAATGGGTTTAACGGTGGTTCGGTCCAACATGGTTCTCAGAGACAAAAATTGTGCTGGTTCAATCCAAAACAAAACAGTATAGAGGTTGCGATGATACCACAGGTTTTTGCATATAAAAATAAATATACTGCTCGGAAATAAAGATTTAAAATTTCTAGCAATCATACCATGTTAGCATACAAAAAATAAACATACACAAGGATTTAGAATTACCTCCAACCATATTTGTTCAAAGCAAATTAAGAACAAAAGCCCTGCAAAAAAAAAAATTTAAATATGTTTATTAGTGCCGATAAATGGAATACATAAACTTTCATTTATAGATAGGTTAGAATCCTAAATCAAAATTATTACTTTATTTATTTCTCTAATCGTCAAGGAATAAGAATCAATTTTAAATACTTGATTCTACAAAATAATCCTTATTTGAAATAAATTACCAAACACTATTTATTTTATAATTACAATAAATACATGCAACATTCGGACCACGGATTTCTTACCGTTTTCTCTTCATGAATAGATTTGCTTCTAAGTAATGATTTTCGGTAAAGGAGATTTTCAAAACAAAGTTTCAACATAGAAGAAGTTTGATTCAGCTAGAATAATTAACCCCTAGCCCAACCATGGTACTTTGATTTAAGATATAGTTTGTAATTGATTATTTCTCGTGTAAGGTCTATATAATTCATAAATGAGGTGAAAATTGATTTAAAAATGCATCATGAACATGAATTTTAGGTCAAGGCAGAAGCTTTCAACGTCTAAAACTTCAACATTTAAATCACAAAGTTTATGAAGACATTTATCCCTTTAAATTATTTTTTATCGAGCATTGATAAATCATGTTAAAGCGCGTTTGTTACATTCCTCATAAGCGCGCATATTATTATTTTACTAAGGATATGTTTGAGTGTTTGTTTGGTGTGTAGTTGAAGAATTCAAAAATGTATTTAATACTCAAAAAGTTTATTTTAAAAAAAAAAAAAAAAGTATCCGTTTAGTTAAAAAATTGAAAGCGCTTTTAAGAGTTCAAAAAGTTAAAAATCGTAAAAGTGCACTTTTGATGAAGCTTAAAAAATGAAGCATTTGTCAAAATGAATTTTTACTTAAAACTTTATTTTTCAAATCATAATTCCAAACATGTTCTAACTAATCGATCATAAGGCAAGAGGCTAAGCTATTTCAATATGCTTAACTAGCTTGGACATATTATTAAAACAACATCGTTTTGAGCATTAAAGGGTCTAAAGGAGAGCAAATTGAAGTTCAGGGGGGGTAAGTGAGAGTTTTGAAAATTCAGGGGGATTTTATGTAAATGGCTAGAAGTTCAGAGGGGTTTTCTGAAGTTTCCCAAAAAAAAAAAAATGAAAAAAAAGGTTATAAGGTGGCCAAACTGTGGGTCACCTTGTGATTTTTTTTTATTATTATTTTTAATTTGAAATTAAAGATAAATTTGAAATTTTATAAAAAGTCATGGTATAAAAGGTCATTGTCTAACTTTTAATGTTTAAAATCTAACAGATGGGCCGTGATTGAAATTGAAAGTTCAAGATTTAAAATAAGAGGTTTTGAAGTTTGAGGGAGGCATGTCAAAAGGGGTGGTAATTCAAGGGTACGAAATGAAGTTTTTCCTAATAACAATAATATGACCCTTGGGTCATAATATGGGTGGGTTAGATCCACCGGTGAACCCATGAGTGAAGAGTTTTTGTTTTTTCTTTTTAATAATAAAAATAAGGATATTTTAAGAATTTCACACCCTCTGTTAGGATTTAACAAGAAATCCCAATGGAATGGATAACTGAAATGAAACGAAAGCTCGATACATTAAAATGAGAGATTATAAAGATTGGAAAGTGTTTTCAAAATGCGCGTAAGTTCATAGGGTAAAAGTAAAGTTTTCCATTTTAATATACATACATATATGTATTTTAATAAAAAATAGGAGTATTTTAGGAATTTTACACCCATATGATAGGATATAACAGAAAATCCTAATAGAAGGGCTACGTAACTGAAATGAAACGAAAGTTCAATATACTAAACTAAAAGATTTTGAGAGTAAGTAAAGTTTCTCATAGATTATATATGGAAGGCATAGATTCAACCGCCGATCGAGTAGATCCAACATATGTTTAATTTCCACTGTATGCCCCAAGCTAGCTAATACCGTCTATATATATCTACAATCTTTTTAGCGAGTTTTCAACCACCGCATGCGTTGAAAAATTTTGATTATAGACTTTTAGTACATAACTATGGTTTTCGAATTCGTCCCTCCTCGCTAGTTGGTTGTCCATGCATGGACCATGGCCATTAATTGAACTGACAAAATAAAAACTCAGTCAAAACTAGCTAATTCCATTTAAAAGATATAAATCAAGACCTTGCCGTGGTCTCCTCAAGAGATTTTTTATTTTTTATATTTTTAATAAATATAATAAATTTAAAGGTATTTTGATGTTTTCCACGTCCCATTGTGAGTATAACGGACATTTCACAAGTTTTTCATCCAAGTTATCAGAAAATCCTAACCACATGGGTTGAGTAAAAGGGGCTAATAGTTTGAGAGTACAATTAAAAATTAGAGTTAACTTCACAAAAGCCCCTCAAAACTTTCAAGCATTTTGAAAACCCCTTACAATTTAAAAATTTTCAGTCAAACTTTTATTTTGATGTATCTACTACCTCCATTAGGATTTGATGTTAAATCCTAATGGAGGCTATGAAGGTTATTTTATTTTAATGTTTGTTTAATGCCAAACCCTAGCAGAGAAACTAGATTGTATCAAATTAAAAATTTGGAGAACAAAATTAATATTTTTTTAACTTTGAAGGATATTCTCAAAATGTGTAGATGTTCATGGGGCTTTTGTGAAATTTCCCTTAAAAATTATTTTAGTTTTGCAAAAACATTAGAATTGTGGTAAAAGTTTAAGGAGGTGGCCAACAATCGGGGTGGCTTATTTACTTGTTGGAACCAATAAGAAGAGGGGCTTAGAAGCAAATGAGAATACTCTTTATTTCCTTTAATTTATTTATGAGGCCATCAAATGCCCATAAAGATTATGGGCAATACAAGAAGAGATAGTTCTCTTTCACCTAATTTATTTGACATTCTTTATTTCTTTGTATCCAAGAAAATAGAGGTTAAGAATCCTAGCAACTGAGATTATCACCCGGAGCAACACCGAATTGGCTACAGTATTGAGTGTAATAGTTGATACGAGCTTGGACAAGATCAGGCTGTTTACCATCACATTCAACTGCACCATTAATCGCCCGAATTGTTGCCCCAAACCCTTGGCCTATAACCGAGTGAACATTGGTCATCCAAAACCACAAGGCCGTCTTAAACGAAACAACGGCATCTGTGGCCACGGTTTCAGGAGCGTTTAATCCGTCGAATCCGATGCTATTTCCGGCTGCTCCGTAGTTGTAATTCCAGGTTAGCTGAAGTGGTCCACGACCATAGTATTTTTTGTCTGGGTTGCATGGATACTGTGTGTTAGTCTCGTCACAGTAGTCCTGGGAAGCACCATTTGTCTCTTCTATTTTGCACAAAACTGCCCAAACACAAACAGTTTGCGTCAATATGTGCTTGTGCTTGTTTTTACAGTGTAATATATAGCTCAAGATGCACATCCCATTTAAAGCTTTTGTGAATTACTAGGTAATAATTTATGTACATATATAAGCGTTTTCATTACAATTTAATAAACATATATAAACAATAATCATCGATATCTGCAATCATATACTTTATATGTTTTTCTGATCGTGATGAAATAACGTCATGTATTTGTTAGTCGTTTTGAAATAAGGTATATTATTATAAATTAGAGATGCAATCTAGTTTAGATTAAAGTGACATCAATGGCATAAGCAATATTGCTATTTAGCCTAACAAGCCAGCTGATGACATCATACTAATAAAAAGACTTCAGTTTTTTTTCAAGTCTAAACATTATGATCATATAAGATATATAAGATATGAATAAACAATTATAAGTATAATGATATAACAGTAAAAATCATCTATTAGATCAGCACTTGTACGTATAGGTGCATGAAGGGTTAATTTTATGAAGGGAAAACAAAAATGAATAAGATAGTGAGAGGGAGAAAGATCTTACATCCAGTCTCATGCGTGACATGGGCGAAGAAAGCAGCAATCTCGCGCTTAGAATCATCAGCAGTACCAGTTGTGCCAAACTGAGTGTAGGAATTAAGAGCACTAAGGAAAGCAGCCCTGGTGTAGAAGCTCTTCCCCGGACAGTCTCCAGTGGCTTGATTAAGTATCCCATTAAAGAAAGCATCTGTCACAACATCAGCCACCGAAACACCACTTTGAGCCTTCACATATCCTGCTAAGATTAATGCCACTGCAACAAGTGTTAGAAGATTTTTTTTCACACAAAGTGCTGCCATGTTGGGATATAGATTGTTGCTGTGAACAATGAATGAATGAAGAAGATGATGATTGTGTGGTAAAAAACAAAGTGAGCATGCATGTCATATTTATGGTACAAGATGGCTCGGACTATTTCAACATCTAGAGGGCGTGTCTAGTACGGGTCTTGACGATGTTACAATATTTGACGTTTTAGTACATGGGACAATTGAATAGGGTGTTACTTGTGCATTTGGTTATATAATTTTCAAACGTGAATTATTTGGTAGTCTCCATTCGCTGCATATTTGGTTTGTTCGCTAATTTCAGACGGTGTATTTGACTTTCTAGTGCTTGTGAGGTAACGTACGTAAAAGTGAAAGTAATTAATTTTGGAATGCTAAAGGTCTATCTTTTTTACTGAACTTTTGCTCAATTTTTGTTTTTTCGTTTTTTTAAGAAAAAAAAAAAGTGTTTGAAGTAATAGTTTTTTTTGGTCATTCTTTTAGTTGGTACTTAAAAAAAAAAGCATTTTTCTTCATAAAAATGGTCAATTTTTATGAAAAATGACCATTTTTATGAAGAAAAATGTAATATTTATTTTTAAAAACACCTATTAAAAGAAAGACAAAAAAAAAAAAAAAACATTAACGCTTCAGACACTTTTTTTTTTTTACTTTGTTTTTTTTTTCAAAGAAAAAAAAAATTAGGCAAAAAATGAGTAAAAGTTGGGTCTTTATCATCTCTCATTAATTTGAAGTGTCGAATTGTTTGTTAATGATTTTTTTTGGGTAAAAAGGCGTTTCCAAAATAGCCTAATTTTTAGATCCCTTTGTTCACCATACCCATGTGGAAAATGGTACTTTACGTGTAAAATCCACATTCTTGGTAACAGAAAAGGCTAAGCTATATATGTATGACATTTAAAGAGAGATAATTAGATTATATAGGGTTTGTTTGGGATTGTGTTTGAGGAGTTTAAAGGTGCTTTTAACACTTAAAAGTTCGTTTGAAGAAAAAATTATTTGTTTAGTAAAAAATTAAAAGCGCATTTAAGAATCCAAAAAGCCTAAAAATGATCAAAAAAACATTTTTAACAAAAACTTAAAAATAAAACTTTTGTCCACAAGATTATTATTATTATTATTATTTAAACGCATTCCTAAAAAAGCTCATATTAAAAGCATATATTCAACTGCTGAGTATTGGGTCGGGTAGATTCTATGTTTTATTTCCACTGTATGCCCCAAGCTAATACCGTCTTTTTAACGCGTATTCAACCAGAAGTGTTGAAAAATTTCGATTGCAGTACATAAGGTCTTAATTCGTCCATAGCTAGTTGGTTGTCCATGCATGGACCATGGCCATTAATTGACCTGACAAAATAAAAACAAAACAATTTAGCAAGCTTAAGAATAGTCAAAACTAACCCCAAGGGTTGGTTCAGTTGGTGAAGAGCTTGGGATCTTAGGGTGTACTCCTTCATGATCTAAAGTTCAAATCTTGTTGGGTGCCACCTCTGCTTTGAGGCCAATCACTAAAGTCGAAGGCTTGCGATTCAATGTTCAATGCTCTGAGTGGTGCGGGGTGAAGAAATTTGTAAAGAAATAATAAATTGCGGAAATAAGAAAACAACGGAAATAATAAAATGGGGACAAAGAGATTTTAACGTGGTTCGGTCTATGACCTACGTTCACAGATAAAGCCCTAAGGCTACATTAAGCTCTTATTGAATGAATTGATATTACAATACAAACGCTCCTATTTATAGGAGAATGAAATAGATAAGTATGGTAATCAAATCGATTGATTTGATTACCATCAAATTACAATCAATAATAAATATATAATATCAATTTGATATATTTCCTTCTATGTAGGAAATATATTCTCTAACATTCCCCTCAAACTCAAGGTAGGAACTTGTGAAATCTTGAGTTTGCTTTGATCACAGACTAAAGGAGGTAATTGATGGTGCAAGAATTGGAAGCAATGGCTCTTGAACATCAACAACGTTTGGGCAACTATAGCTCTTTTGAGGAATAAAGCCAACTATGGGCTGGAGAAGAAAAATGGCAACTATTATCTTTTGAGAAGGAAAAGCCAACTATGGGCGAAAAGAAAGGAAAGCCAACTTTGGGCTAAGGGAAGAAGAATTGGCAAGCTGTGGCCTATTTTTGAGAAGGAAAGCCAATTATGGGCCGAGAAAAGAAAGCCAACTTTGGGCTAAGGGGAGAGAAGAAGTGGCATCTTAGGCCTCCTTTTTTTTTTTTTTTCAGGCAATTTTGGGCCTCTTTGTGAGCATCTTTGGCCTCTTTGTGGGCTAAGAGAAGAAAGGGATGGGCATCTTTGGCCTCTTTGTGGGCATTCTTGGCCTCTTTTGTTTTTTTGTTTTTTTTTTTTTTTTAATATTCTATTTGCAGATTACATTAAACTGGGATAAGAATGATCTTTATCCGTAAACAAACCATCTAGGTTTAAAACCTAAACCAAGGTAACATATCCCTATACTAGAATAAGAAAATCTGCAAACTCAATTAAGGGTACATTAAAACCAAACATATATCTTCTCAATGAACCACAAGGAAAGCATCGTGTTTCTTTGTCGTGAGATGAAATCTGGGAGCGGCGAGATCGGCCTGAAGAGCGGCAGTGGATGGTGGTTGTAAGGAGCAAGTCGGGCGGTGTATGTGGGTGTTGATCTGCAGTGAAGGACACAAAAAACAGCCATGGAAGACGCGGAAGCGCCGTGAAAGACCATATCGGTGAGCGTGGGCTAGCCGTGGAGGTTGGTGAGCGGAGATCGGCGCTGCTTGGTGTGGGATCTGGCGTGGCGGAAGGCGAATAGCTTTGCTTTGACGACGAGGAGTAGGGTCTCTCTCTGCTGGTGTGGAAGCAGCACAAGCAAGTGGCCGCTGCCGAGTTGTTAGCTGTGGCCAGATCGGCCGGAGACACAGTGGGTTGGTGAGTGGAGTCTGTCATGGTGTCGTCGGACGGTGGGCTGAAAATCTTGTGGTGTGTGTTGGAGGAAAGCTTTATCTCCAACTCACGCACCATTGTTTGGAGAACCAAAGAAAGACCACACGAGAAAAGGCAAATCTAGATGTGTCCCGAGAGGAATCGGAATAACAAAATCTTTCTTGACAATTTTTTTTTTTTTTTTTGGAAACAAAAATAAATTGAAGGATAAAGAAATTCATAGGACCATTAGATCGTGCATGGCGTTAGCCTAATGCTCGATACCATGAAGAAATTTGTAAAGAAATAATAAATTATGAAATAAGAAAACAACGGAAATAATAAAATGGGGACAAAGAGATTTTAACGTGGTTCGTCTATGACCTCGTCCCACAGATAAAGCCCTAAGGCTACATTAAGCTCTTATTGAATGAATTGATATTACAATACAAAGGCTCCTATTTATAGGAGAATGAAATAGATAAGTATGGTAATCAAATCTGATTGATTTGATTACCATCAAACCTGATTACAATCAATAATAAATATATAATATCAATTTGATATATTTCCTTCTATGTAGGAAATATATTCTCTAACACGGGGTACTGGGCTGGGGATTAATTTGATGGATCCTGAACGGGCCTCTACACTAATGTATCACACACTTGGTACTGCATGGTAAATAGGTAAAACTAGAACATTTTGACTAGAAGAAGAAGAAGAAGAGGAGTCAAAACTAACTAATTACAAATTAAAAAATATGAAAGATCAAGACCTAGCCATGGGTCTCCTCAAGAGATTTTAGGAAAATTACTGTTTAACACCCCCGAAGTTGGCAACAATTTTCAATTCGACCACCAAAGTTTCAATTTCTCAATTGACCATCCCAAAGTTTCAATTTCTTTAAATTCAAGCACTTTTACTATTATTATTTTTTTCCAAAATGCTTTCAACAATGATTTCGGCGAACCCTCAACAGTGATTCCGACGAAATCTGGCCAAAATCCGGCTAACCCTCTTCTCCGACGCCATGCTCTCGGCCAAGGAGCTCTTATTTGACAAGTTTAGGCTCGCAGAGATCAACAAAAAAAAAAAAAAAAGAGAAAAAAAAGCTTGCTAGATTTCACCAAAATCCGACGAGATTTCACAGGATTCCGGCTAGTTTTTGCCAGAATCATTGTTGAGGGTTAGTCGGAATCATTGTTGAGGGCATTTTGGGAAAAAAAATCAAAAATGCCTGAATTGAAAGAAATTGAAAATTTGGAGGGTCAATTGAGAAAATTGAAACTTTAGTGGTCAAATTGGAAGTTGCTGCCAACTTTAGGAGGGTGAACAGAAATTTTTCCAAAGATTTTTAATTTTTTTTTTTAAAAAAAAAATTAATTAAAAGGTATTTTGATGTTTTCCCATGTCACATTGTGACTATAATGGTCATTTCATGAGTTTTTCATCCAAGTTATCAAAAATTCCTAACGACATATGTGTTAAGTAAAAGGGGGCGCTAATGGTTTGAGGGGTCAATTACAAATTATTTTTGTTTGGCATAAACATAATTGAGGTAAAAGTTTGAGGAGGTGGTGAACAATCAAGGAGGCTTATTTACTTGTTGGAAACAAATAAGAAGAGGGACTTAGAAGGAAAAATAGCATGCGCTCTCAGAAATTAGTTTAACAATAGTCTTACCTAACCCACAAAAAGTACTATAGTAAACACCTTGTCGGTGAAGTAGAAATAATTATGAGTCATTCACATAGTGAGAATCAACCCTAGAATTGTGTTTTGGTCATAATGGAATTGAGTTTTAATCGTGTACGGTAGTGAGTAGTGACCGCCATCAACGGCTTAAATGACTGCTTGTCACGAAGCATTGCTCTTTGGAAACTGCTTGTCATTTGTCAACAATGTTACTCCAAAAACACGATAACAAAACTCCGGTCCAACATCACCAACACAAATTAATCAACGCAGTGGCGGCTACATCTCTTGGTCTTCAGACCTCTTAAGAAATTATATAAATATCTCAGAACAGAAGAAAGATGAAATCAACCCCGCAACGCGCGGCAAGAACCTTGTATTAATTGTGGGCGGCGTGACTTTGAAAACACCCTCACGAAGTCTAATCCCAGCTGATGCAAATCTTAATTTATTTATTATTATTATTATTATTATTATAATTTGTGCTCTGAGATTGGGAATTTCTCACAACTCTCTCTCTTTTTTTCCTCTCAATTAACAAATCAAACAGACCGCCGTGACACAGCTTTTAACATGCTGGGTTATAGGCTTATAGCAAATTAGATCATGAATAGATAACACAACCAAAAAAAAAAAAAATGGTGGGGATCATGCTGATAATTCATCATTAAAAATAAATAAATGCTAAAAAAGAGAAAAAAAAAAAAAAAAGCTAGCGGCTAGCTAATGCGAGCCGATATTAACTACCAACATCCACTATCTGCAATTATATATCCATTATCCGTTATCCGCACATAATTAACAAAAACCACTATATATGGATGTGGATAGTGGTTTTAGTATATGCTGCATATATATTATGGTATATATTATATTATATTATATATATATATATTAAACATAAAAAAAGATGTCATTTTGGATTAGGTACGTATATATTATCTTTACATTGTTTTAGGTTTTTTCCTCAAAATTTGCTCATTTATTTGGGAAAAAATATAAAATTAAGTGAAATTAATATATTTTCACATTAGGGGTTAAACAATAATTAAAACAACTCCAAAAATACTGAAAACGGGCCCAAATTATTTTTAAAATAAGCCATAATAGAAGCCCAAAGAAAGCCTCACTACAAGAAAATTGACTTTTAAGAGCGACTGATTTTAGACCCTAAAAGTAAGGAAAATATTGTCAATTGGGTTGTAGTTTGAGGAAATATGTGAAATTTTCCCTAAAAAAAATCAAATATGAAAGCATGCAGTACATATATATCGAACTTCTTTTTTAATTATTATTATTATTTTCTCACTTTCCTAATAAGAGTTTATAAATTGAGCAAGAAAGGAATTTAACTGTTAGCTTGGAGGGGCATACATATTTTAAGATGTCAATATAATATTCCGATTAATTTTCAAATGCAACCATAAACTCAGTATATATACTTTAAAAAAAAAAAAAAAAACCTACATATATATGTTGAGACATGCTTTTCAATTGGAGGAATGCTAGGCTCACAAACAAATTAGAATATATATATATATATATATATATATTAATATGATGTAGCACAACATGATTGAAAATGAGATAAATTTAACTTTTGAGAAATTTAATCATATTGTGCCACATCATGTTGTAAAAGTTTTTTTTTGAAAAATTTATTGAAAAATGTTAAAGGCCCAACTTTTTTGCCCAACTTTTGTCTTATTTATTTTTTTTTTTAAGAAAAAAATAAAGTAAAAAATAAAAAAAGTGTTTGAAGTAATAATATTTTTTTTTTTGTCATTCTTCTAGTTGGTGTATATATATATATATATATATATATTTAAAAAAAAGCATTTTTCTTCATAAAAATGGTCAATTTTTATGAAAAATGACCATTTTTATGAAGAAAAATGTAATTTTTATTTTTTTAAAAACACCAATTAAAAGAAGGACAAAAAAATAATAATAATATTGCTTTAGATACTTTTTTTTTTTTACTTTTATATATAAAAAAAATAGGACAAAAGTTGGGTGAAAGTTGGACAAAAAGGTTAGATCTTTATCGTCCCTCAAATTTATTTGTAGGCTTAACATTTTTTAATATTTTAAGGAGTGTTTTCAGTTTTAATTTTAAAAAAATATATTTTGATGTGACATAAAAATTAAAACAATTTTTAATATTGTGTTTTAAACTATTTGTCAATGTTTTTGTTTTGAAAACATAAAATAAAACAAAAGAGAGAAGCTTCTTACCATTTTTTATTTCTTCTTCCATTTTCCCATAACATTGTCAAGAACTCAAAGGGCACATTGAAAATGGTTTGTTGATAATGAAAAACTCAATATTCAGCTGCCTCAATATCTCTGTGTGGTCGCTTGGGAATTTTAACAAACACCTATGATTCTTGTTGTGCAAATTAACCCAACAAGAATAGCAATGTTCAGCAATCCCAACGCCAACATATAGACAAAACAAATAATCAACAAATGTTGCTGGGAAGAAGAGATGTAGCCTGTGATTCTCCCATTATGGGTGATAGATGAACCTAGCTCCCACCGATATTCACAAAGAAATGATGTGGCAATAAACTGATCTTAGGATTTATTTCTTGAAACTTAACTTGCGTCTACACAAAACTTAGATTCATTGATTCTCCTCTTCGGATTTATTTCTTGAAACTTAACTTGCGTCTACACAAAACATAGATTCACTTATTCTCCTCTTCTGTGTCATGGCCGGATGAACATAAAACCGTGCAACCGAAGAAAGTTCTCCAGGCGTTGGGTGACAACTGGTGGGGTGATAGATTGAGGAAACCAAGCAGCTCTCGAACTATTGGGATGAAAGGGAGCCGAAAGCTGGCCTTGAACATGGCCTCGTATAGATAGACCTCGTGGGTATCTGAACAGACCACGGTGCCTGACTTCTCTGTGCCAAACCGAATCTTGACGAAATTTGGTATGAAACATTCCGACCTGATGCGGCTTTTGTCAGCATTGGTAAGGTGAGACACCTACAAAGTTGGGTGGGCATCTTCCAAACCATCAGAATCGTTGCCGTCCTTTGTCATTTTCAGTAAAACGGAATGAAAAAGAATCAAGAAGGAAAGTTAGAAGAAATGGAATTTGGAAGTGAAGGTAGGCACTCTAAAACATAGGAGAAATCATGGAAAGGGAAATAGGCGAAGAAGGGAGACTCAGGCAAGTTATATAGGTTACACAGGGAAACAAGGCGTTAGCATTGGGTGAAGGAAGGGACAACTAAAGAGACGTACCTCGAAACCCTAGAAAAATGCTTTGACTCCCGACACCTGGCCGGTCATTATGACTAACAACCTGACAACCGCCTGTACAACCATTTTGAGATCAACATGAGGCCGAACTTCAACCACTGTAATTGGCGCATTAAATGATTGACGCCTCCTCGAGCAACCCAAGTGTCTCGGAAGATTTGAGCGGGAATATTCAAAATTTTTCCCACCTAAAAATATCTTTTGAAATTCAAATTTTTCCCACCTCCGCTAAGTCGAAATTTATTTTTTCGACTAGGCCTCGGATTTGACCAAGCCTCGAGAGTCTTCAAAACCCTGGAATTAGGGTATGCCTTGAGAGTTTGATCCATTCTTCAGGAATATAGGAATTTCCATAGTCCTTCAGACAAGAAAATTGGGGAGTAATTGTTGGGTCATGGGTCAAACTCATAAAAGCCCAATAGTTCGCTCGCCCAAGTCAAAGCCCAAGCAAGTTCAAACCTGAGAACGTCTCAGGCCTCAAGCCTCCAAGACCACGTCTCGAGTCCAAAGATTGAATATTTCGAGACTAAGGACTCAAATTCAAGGCCTTCGAGATTCATGTCCGAGACCTCCGAGACCCTCACGTCCAAGGCTCTCGAATTCGAGACCCTTACATCTGAGACCCTGGAATTTAGGGATCGGAAGTTTGAATCCATTTAAATAACTTGCGATGTGATCTTATCCATCCAATTCAAATGTCAAACACCTGAAAACACCGAATCATATACCATACTTACAGGAATACGGAATTCAAATGCCAACAACCAAATCCTATATGGATCTCTGAAGATCAAGGGACGGATAACTACTCAAATCCCTTGATAACAGACTGCCTCGCAACAAATTAGGGAAGAGTCAGTCATTAGTTAGGGGACTATTGCTCCATGCCTATATAATGCAAGTCATACCACACACTCTGGTAACACAACTTTTGCACTCTTTATGCTTTGTTGCTTTCTCATTACTCTCACAAAACACTGACTTAGGCATTAGAGTGGCCCCGGCTCACCCCCGGTCGCTTCGATCCTATTATCTTCTCCATTGTGTAGGCAAATTCACACTTGGAACATTCGAACCAGGAATTCAGCAAGCATGCCACATCACCAATCGGAAACTGTACATCAACAGGGTGCATGATCAAAGGTTAATTTTATGCAATGAAAATATGCAGAATTGAATAAGTTATAGCTAGAGAGAGGGAGTAAGATCTTACATCCAGTCTCATGGGTGACATGGACGAAAAAAGCTGCAATCTCGCACTTAAAATCATCAGCAGTCCCAGTTGTGCCAAATTGAGTGTAGGAATTAAGACAATCAAGGAATGCAGCCCTGGTGTAGAAGCTTTTCCCTGCACAATCTGATCCACTAGCCTGATTAAGTATCCCATTGAAGAAATCGTCTGTCACAATATCAGCTACCGAAACACCACTAGAAGGTGTAGTAGTACAAGGCCTTTCTTTGCACCCCTGGCCGCAGAATTCACTGGTGGTGCCATAGTACCCGTATTGGCTGCAACACTCGTTCGCTGCACATCCACAACTTTGAGCCTTCACATATCCTGCTAAGATTAATGCGACTGCAACAAGTGTTAGAAGATTTTGTTTCACGCGAAGTGCAGCCATCTTGGGATATTGTTGCTGTGAACAATATTGAAAGAATTAAGAAGATGATTGTGTGATGAAAAACAAAGTTGAACATGCATCTCGTATTTATAATGCAGCATAGCTTGAACTATTTCAACATCTAGCTAGGGGCGTGTTTAGTACGCGTCTTAACGCTTGATAGTCTCCATTCGCTATATACCGGGTTCCTTCCTTAATTCAGACTATGTTTCTTACTTTCAAATTGTGATGCATGTGACGGAAGTCAAATTATTTGTTTGTTGTTTGTTGTTGCTGTTGTTGTTTTTTCTTTTTTTTTTGTTTTTTTTATAAAAAAAAAAGGTGTTTCGCTGTTTATGCTACTATTTTTCTAAAAAAATCAACATAAAAATATTGTAATTTTTTTTTTCAATTTTTATGTCATATTATTCAATTTTTATCATTATTTAAATAAAAAAATATTAAAAAAAAAATCTTTTTTATTTTTCAATACAAAAAATTTAAATATTTCATAGTGGAACGTATGGTGAGAAAACTAACCCTATATTTCTTCATGGCTTCTAGAGAGCGCGTTAACTGGTCTTGTTCATACAATTTGACTTTCTAATATATAGGACCATCGCCTTTTTGTCCTCTTCATATAATTTAACTAATTTTCAAACGTTAATAATTTGGTGGTCTCTGTCTTGTGTTCGCTGCTTATTGTTATTTCGCTGCATGTGGACGGTAATTTCCTGATAAAACCTTTGCATTAATTCTTGCTAACGAAATGGCCGGCAAAGCTTTGCATTCTTGTCATTTTTGTCAACGTTAATGTTAGTCCAGAAGCACGTGATCGAACAAAACTCGGTCCAACAACGTTAATGCCGTGCCGGCTACATGCATCTGTTGGTGAGTTAGGTAATCCTCTTCTGACCTCTTAAGAAACAAGTCCACTAAAAGATATATATATATATATATATATATATATATATATATATATATATAAGCTTCTATTTTTTCAGCATAAAATGTGAAAAATATTTTTTTTGTATTTTTTTTATATATTTTTTTTTTGAGTGTTTGGTACAATAAAAAATAATAGTCAAGTAAAATATTTTCAATTTGATCGAAAAAGTCTCTTTAATTTTTAGAAAGTGGTTTATATATGTGTGTATATATATATATATATATATATATAGATAATTGTGATTTTTTTCGTATGCATCATTGTTTCATTTTATTATTACAAGTATAGGTATTAATTATGCAGGACATTACAGACCAAAAAAAGAAAGGTTTTAAGACGGAAAAGTTTATGGCCCAAGATCTAGTGTGATAATCTTATTACTTGTACCATAGACCATATACATGACTTATTGCCTAGCCCACGTGTTAACAACAAAGGTGTAGGGGTTGAATTTGTGAAAAATTCATATAATCCCCTTGTGCCATATATGGCGAAGTTAGATGACAAATGAGGTGCCAAAAACATTTCTGTTTTATCACTTCAATTTATGTCCCTCCAATCTTCTTCTTCTTCTTCTTCTTTTTATTTTTTTATTTTTATAATATGTCCACATAAGAAAGGAGGAGGAGACTTCAAATTAATGACCTCTACTTTATTAGACGTAATTCCAAGAGTGAAACTACGTGTGTAGGTGGGGGGACACAATACTTTCTAAATTTTTTGCTATAGTACGATTTTGTATATATATATATATATTTCAAAATCTTGAAAAGTTGTCCCCTCAAATCAATGAAAAATGTCCCCCCATTCCCCAAATTGTTTTTTTATTATTTTATCTTCAGCCCTCTCTCTCATCAAATATTCAACAGCAAATTGTCCCCCACTTTTTTATTGCCCTCTCTCTTGGTGGCTTTTGTATAAAATTTCAATTTTATAACGTTTTTTAATTTGTTTAAAAAATAAAAATTAAGGGTATTTTTTTTTTCTTTTTCAAAATTTTTAAATCCTAAAATGTATGGAGAGATCCAAATTGAGAGCAATTGAAAGTTCATGGGGATTAATTGAGAGTTTTTAAACTTCGAGGGGATATTTCAGAAAATGGTGAAAGTTCAGGGGGGTTCTCCAAAGTTTCCCTAAAGACGAAATTACCCTTCAATTTTCTTTTTATTAAAAAAGAAAGGGAAAACTTCAAAAAGCCCAACCAAACTTCCAACTATTTACACAAAACCCCCATGAATTTTCAAAACTCTCACTTACCCCCGTTGAACTTTCATTTGCTCTTACTATATATAATTATTATATATAGTAATTCCTTATTATTTATATAGTTATATATATGGTAACTTAATTAATTATAATATTTAAAATTTATTTGACAAATATTTAAAATAGCAAAAAAAAAAAATTGTTATTTTCATGTGCCACGTTGGAAAATTCCAACGTGGCACATGTGCCACGTTAGAAAATGCTTTTTTTTTTTTAAATATAGGGTTATCTAGGGTTTTTTTTTAATATATATAGTAACTAAGTAATTAATTAATTAATTATTATATATAGTAATTCCTTATTAGTTATATAGTTATATATATGGTAACTTAATTAATTATAATATTTAAAATTTATTTGACAAATATTTAAAATAGCAAAAAAAATTGTTATTTTCTAACATGGCAGTTGTGCCACGGTAGGAAATAACAAATTTTTTTTTTTTTTTAATATAGGGTTATCTAGGGTTTTTTTTTTTATATATAGTAACTAAGTAATTAATTAATTATTATATATAGTAATTCCTTATTAGTTATATACTTATATATATGGTAACTTAATTAATTATAATATTAAAAATTTATTTGGCAAATATTTAAAATAGCAAAAAAAAAAAAAAAAATTTGTTATTTTCAAGTGCCATGTTGAAAAATTTCTAATGTGGCACAAGTGCAACGTTAGAAAATAACAATTTTTTTTTTTTTTTAATATAGGGTTATCTATGGTTTTTTTTTTTTTATATATATATAGTAACTATGTAATTAATTAATTAATTATTATATCTAGTAATTCCTTATTAGTTATATACTTATATATATGGTAACTTAATTAATTATAATATTTAAAAATTTTGTTACTATATAATAATAATAATATTATATACTATTAATCATAGTATAAATTAATATATTATATATAAGGTAATATTAAGGTATAGTATTATTTCTAGAATTTAACTTTGGTCAAGATGCACCTTAAAATACTACTTTTACAACACCCAATCCCTAATTAACACCTCAAAAAAACTAAAAAAATACACCAAAATAACATAAATCCTAATGCACTGGATTGCTCTGAGGTAGAAAAAAAGACTAAAAACAAAGACCCATGATGAACTTTGCAGACCCTTCGTTGCGAGAGATCATCGTGAAATGGCTAGATCGAGACCCGCCGTGGGTCTCGCCGTCAAATGGTTTTCGTGGATGGGGTTTCGCCGTGGGTTTCGATGTGGGTAGGTTTCAACATGCACTGTGGGTGGGTTTTGCCGTGGATAGGGTTTCGATGTGTGTGGGTTTCAACGTCTCGTGGGTGGGTTTTGTAACATCTCACCCCAATGACACAATATTGTCCGCTTTGGCTCCCGAATCGGACTTCGAGGTCACCCATCCTGGTACTACTCACAAAAGCACGCTTAACTATGGAGTTACGATGGGATCATTCCATGGCTTTAAGCAACGTTGTTGTCATTGAAGGTGGAAGTATACATATAAGCACATCTCCATACCCAGGCAATGTGGACGTCACAATCACCCTCTTAGGACCCAGCGTCCCTCACCGGGCCCTTCATGGGCTTGTGCACGCTCCCTCACATCTCAGTGGGCAATGGCTCGATACCATTTGTAACATCCCACCCCAATGACACACAATATTGTCGCTTTTGGCTCCGAATCGAGACTTTCCGGAGGTCACCCATCCGGTACTACTCAAGCACGCTTAGTGGAGTTCGATGGGATTATTACCATCACGGCTTTAAAACGCGTTATTGTCATTGAAGGTGGAAGTATACATATAAGCACATCTCCATACCCAGGCAATGTGGGACGTCACGGTTTTCACCGTGGATGGGGTTTTGCCGTGGATGGGGTTTCGATGTGGGTGGGTTTCGACGTGCACTATGGGTAGGTTTTCGCCATGGATGGGGTTTCGCAATGGATTTCACCGTGGGTTTCGCCATGGGTGGGTTTCGACGTGTGTTGTGGGTGGGTTTCACTGTGGGCGACGCTGTAGGTGGGTCTCGAAGGGTCACGGCCGGCAAGACCCAAGCTAGTCGGCGTGCTCACTTTGACCTGATCGTGGAGTGCAGCGGACCCACGCTAACATCGATCTGTTGGGTTTGCTTTTTTCTTTGAGTCTGTTTGGTCTGCTTGCAAGGGTATTTTGGTGTTTGGTCTGCTTGCAAGGGTATTTTTGGTATTATATTTATTTTGATTTGTTGTATCTGTGTTCATTTTTATTTTTTGCATTTCTCTTGAATTGATTATGTGGCACTTGGTAAGTGGGTACTGTAAAATGAGTGATTTGCAGTGTATCCTGACCATAGGGCTCTCTTATTTCTAAATTAACATATTTGTAATTTATAATCTAAATATATTTTTGTTTTTAATATATTTCTTTTTTATAAAAACCA
Organism: Carpinus viminea; assembly: GCA_013348765.1. Classification (NCBI taxonomy): domain Eukaryota; kingdom Viridiplantae; phylum Streptophyta; class Magnoliopsida; order Fagales; family Betulaceae; genus Carpinus; species Carpinus viminea. Next base: position 14,373,574 of record CP054673.1, on the reverse strand, counting down.
TTAGTAACGTGTGGAATTTCACACGTTACTAATTGAAATTTTTAAAAAAACGTAAATTCATTTGCTTCCTCTCTTTTTATTTTCTTTCCCCCTTGTTTATTTCTCTTATCCCGCGCGCAGAGCCGCAGACCCCTCTTCCTCTACTCTTTCTCTCCATGTTTTCTCTCTCACTCACTCTCTCCTCCGTCGCCCGGCCAGTCTATCAGTCATTCTCTCTCCGTCAAAATCATCTCCGGCCGTCACTCTCCCTCCGGCAGTACTCCGGCCGTCATATCCTTAGCATCTCCGTCGTTCTCCTTTTCCTCAGGTATGTGATCTCCTCTCTTGTTACCACGCCCTTATCCCTCTCCTCTCTTTGGAAACTCTCACAAACTCGCGTAGGGTTAGGGTTTTGTTCTTGTGACTGAGAGAGAGATGGAGGCAGCACCAAACTCCGGCATTTTGAGCCCAGAAACCATCCTTGTAGGTGAAATTCGATTTCCTTAAGCTTTGGGTATGTGATTTTTGGTTGGGTTTTTCAATGGGTTTGTAGATTTAATTGTATAAATACCCGATTGGGTTAGGTACTTTGATTGTTGGGGATTTTTTTGTTAGTTTCTTAATCCTAACCGAATGGGTCTTCAGGTTTTAGTGTTGAGCTTTTGGGTCCTTAGCTTTTGGATTTTGTGCAAGCTATGGTTGTTGCCGTTGAATCTGTGCTTCAACAACCAGTCTCTGAGGTAGTTATCCCCTGTGTCTGCTGTGAATTAGTTTTATTGATAAGATGTTTAGAAGTTGATGCTTTGATTCTTCTTAGGAAATAAACCCTGAGGTTTAGTTGATTGTATCTTCTTTTTTTTTTGGCATGATTAAATGATTTATAGTGGATTTGCTTCTTATTACCTTTACCTAAAGCACCTATCTTTATTTGTTGATTGTATCTTTCTAAAAGCACAACACTTTTAAATTGGGAAAGTTTTATAATAATTATTTTATATTGTTAGCATGATGTTTTGAAATTATAATTATTGCTTGTTTTTTCCCCTAGCTTGTTCATGTTTTCTTGAAAACCATGGTAGTTCATTTGCCTGCCTCATGGTTGATTGTTATATATCTATCATTTATTTTTCCATCAATTTGCTGCTTGGTTGTTGGCATCTTTCAATTGAAAATGTTAGGGATCATAAACTCCATGTTAAAAGGATAGATCCTCCCATTTCAAACATCCACACTAATTGCTAGAAGTTATGGAACAGAGAAAATCCAATGATGCTGAAATTGAGTCTTTGCGGGAGGAATACCACCAGAGGGTTGCAACTCTTGAGAGGAAGGTATGTTTTCCCTTTAATTTTGTTTGTTTGTTTATGTTTATGTGAGGTATTAACCCTATGAAAATTCAGGGTTCTTGGCTGAAAATCCATTTTAAAATTTGAGTCTTTATGTGCCCTCATTTCTTCAAATTATTGAATCATGCTCATATTTCCTATAGTAGCAGACTTTCCTCATCTTGTGGTGCTATGTATGCTCTTTTAAGTTTTCTTAAGACAGGGTTTGTTCTTGTCTAGTTTCTAATACACTACTAACTCTGGTGTTGTCTTGGCGGTGTAGCAACTATGTATATGTCCCTGAAGTATTTAGAGACATAGATGATGCGTTGTCTATCATGCAAATAATGATATCTGTAGTTGTTTCTTATGAAGTATCATAATAAAATATCTTGCATCATAGGATATGAAACTTCTTTGAAAGAAATAAATATGAAAGCAAGAAAAGGTATTGAACTTCAAACAAGTAATGTTCTTAAACCTGCCAAATTAAGTGCATGTACCATGCCTTAATTGGTAACTTTAGGATTCAACTTTATTTTGCGACACTCGAAGTAATAAGGTGCAGCCATTTTATCTTCATATATCTAATGCTAAGAGTTGTATGGTCTTTCACTTTATTGACTAATTTAAACTCACCAAAGCCTTAATTTGAATATGTGGTTGGCTTCGAATATTCATTCTCACTATTAAGTGCCATCTAAGTGATATAGTAACCCTTTTTAACAGTCAATGAAGAGAATCCTTTACCTATGTTTACCTTTGTAATTCTAAATTATATATATATTTTTTATAAGTAATATTGTATATATAAAAAAGCGCAAGGCGCCTCCTAGTACACAAGAAAGTATACCTAGGAAAACCCAACCAAAAAACCCAGAAACACACCCTAAATTATATTATGTGACAATATGTTAGTATGTCTCTTTTTTCTTTTAGTAAGTAATTAAATCTTATTAGAAAATGAATGGTTGCAACTCAAATACACATGAACAACTACACAAACTGACGAAAACTCTTTACTTTCTGAACCACCCTCTAAAGAATCTGATGTAGGCAAAATTGGCTCTTCAATTATAGTAAGGGGGTGGACAATAAATGGCTTATTGTCCCTAGGCCCTTCCCTAGAATATAGAACCATTTCCAAATAAGAAGGCACCTAGTCCCCATAACAGCTGATCAGGCCTTTTCCAGCATCACTTCTTGCCAGGGTTGCCCGCGCATTCTCATTCTCCTGTCCCACACTATTGCCTTCTCCCATTCTCTAACCTTACCCAAGTATACTGTTCAAGAAACACCCTTGCTCTTTTCAACAATTCTTAAAAGTGAAAACCCTTCTTCTGCTGAAAGTCATCTACATTTCCCAACAAGCTACTTGATTATGAATTTTTTTTTTAAGAAAGTCATCTACATTTTTTTTTTTTTTTTTTTTGTTGGATAAATACAATTCATGCACCCTTGGTATGTCTCTTAGTTACAAGTTTCCACTTGCAGTTTCAATGTCTCATTTTTTTGTATTTAATGGAAAAATCTCAATTTTATTTCAATTTGACAAAAAAGTGTCTTTAGATATATAAAGATATAGTTACTAGCTAAACACTTAACAAGGAACAAAACAATCTCCTTTAGGAAAAAATAAGGTTCAAAATGTATTCTTTTGAGGAACTACCAAAATGTGTTGAAGTTTACTTCAAGAGGTATTTGATGTATTTTGTACAGTGTAAAGCACAATAAAAATTGTGATACTTTTGGGTAATTGTATGAGTAATCTTGGAAGATGTTGACGACTACTCCTAAATCATTCAAAGAGACTTCCCATATTGTTTTTATCTTTGGCTGTCTGTGAAGTTCTCAAGCTTCTATTGATACGCAGCTACATGTTAATGAAATAACAAAATAGAGTGCTTATTGAAATTTCAAGTGTAGTAGAAGGGTGCATATATTTGTAAACTATTGTCAAAGGAGAATGTAATTTTTCTCAATGATTTGAGGGATGGTAATATGTTTTTGTCAGTTGAAGATGCTGTTCAATCAGTCACTAATATTATCATTTGTCATTCTCTGGCATGTATGGTTACAGGTTTATGCTCTTACTAAGGAAAAAGATACACTTAGGAGAGAGCAGAATAAAAAAAGTGATGCAGCTGCTCTTCTGAAAGAAAAAGATGAAATTATTAGTCAGGTTATGGCTGAAGGTACATATGTGCAACTCTTAGTGCCCCATATTTGCTGTTTCTTTTTGGACGCATTAGCTTGTTCTTTTTCAGCTTTGAGTTATTGAGAGGCTTGTCTTAGATACATTGACATTTTATCGAGGGATATATCTATTACAGTTACGTTGTTCAAAATGAAAATTTATGGCCAATGGAATGCACTCCAAATTGTTCCATTCACTCTGTATATTATGACTTATATGCATTATTTGTTTGGAAAATTCTGGAAGAAGGAATGCTTACAAATTTTCTTTTGTTGTTGTAGTGTTTTGATTTCTGCTGCTATGGCAACATTTGCTGACACACTAGTTTAATCCGTTAGTTTATAGTATGGAGACATTCTCAGTACTCACTTGATGTTACATGTTTGGTTGTGGCACTTCCTACACTTCCGAGTTTCCGGGAACTTGAGTTCACTGATAGTATTTTAAATGCCTTAAGGTGTTTTTGACAGCCATATGCTTGCATTCAACTCATGTTACAGATTATACTAAATGCAGAAAAGTAAATGCTTTCAACAACATACATGATCTCTACTCCCTTTTTTTGGTTTCTTTTTTGCTCCTCCCACTTCTTCCTTTGTGTGTCAAAATATCAAACATAATCTAACTTTTGGTATATCTGTGAATTCTGGTGGATTAGGATGTCATATCTTATATGCTTAAAGGATGCTTGTGTTTTTGGTACATAGGCATAGAATCTGACAGCAGTGTTGTTCGCCTGTTTTTACTTCCTAAGGTTTTCTTCTTGAGACTGATGTTTACATGCGCTGATTAGAATGTTCAATTTAGCAACCTTGACTATTCACATGTTCACAGAGCCTACTACTCATGAGTATGTTGGCATCTGCTTGCCTGCACCATGTAAGAATTTCAGCCTGTATGGCTGTGTAGTTTTAGTAATCCTAGTGGACTAATTGTTTGGGTGTAGTTTTTGTCACTTTTGAATTCAGGTGCTGCATTCAACTGTGAATTGAACTTGTTCTCTTGGGGTTGTGATATATTCGAAACTGCTCTCTGGAGTTTGAGACAGAATTAAACTTCTATGGACTTGTAGACTTAGAGTAAGACTTCGATATTCCAATGTGATCCTAATTGGAATATAACTTATATTAGTTAATTAAATAGCCCTTGCTATTTAATTAATTCTTTGGCCCTTGGGGGCCCATAATCTGATGGGCTTGTAGTGCGGATTTATTCATAACAGTTACCCTCCAATTCCCTTAGCTAAGGTACTTGGGTAATGGGAATTTAACCAAAGCTTTGGGGGGCTCACTTGCCTAAGTTCCCAGGGGCACCCTCCAGCTATATCCGAGTTGCCAAGATTATCCGTATTCGTGCAATAATCTTTAAACAGTAACTCATAAGCCTTTCAACAGACTAACATTTGTTCCCCGTTCATCTTTGGGTAATTTCTTGTTTTTGTCCAAGGTTTTCTCCTTGTCCTGGTTTGCCTTTCAACAGACTAACCTTTGTTCCCTGCCTGTTCCTTGGGGTGATTTCTTGTTTTTACCCAGGTTTTTCCTTGTCTTGGTTTGCCTTTCAGTTCCCCGTTCATCTTGGGGTGATTTCTTGTTAGGTTTTCTCCTTGTCTGGTTTGCCTTTCAATGGACTAACCTTGTTCCCGTTAGTCTTGGGGTGATTTCTTGTTTTAAGGTTTTCTCCTTGTCTGGTTTGACTTTCAGCAGACTAACCTTTGTTCCCCATTTGTCTTAGGGTGATTTCTTGTTTTTGCCCAAGGTTTTCTCCTTGTGTTGGTGTGAATCTTCTTATTTTTGCCTAGGGTTTCTCCTATCCTATCCATCAAGAGTAATTGTCAAGGGGTCCACGAAGGACCGAAGACACTCCGATGCTTAAATGTGGAGTTGATGACCCCTTTTAAGCATTGAGTGTCCGTCCTCCGAGGACCCCTTGACAATCTCTTTGATGGATAGAACATGGAGAAAACGGCAAAATAAGAAGATTCACAGATAAGGAGCAAATTAGGCAAAAACAAGAAATCACCAAGACAATCGGGAACAAAGGTTCTGAAAGGCAAACCAAGACAAGGAGAAAGGTAAAAACAAGAAATCAAAGACGAACGGGAACAAAAGTTAGTTTGTTGAAAGGTAAACCAGAGACAAGGAGAAACCTGGCAAAAAGAAATCACTCAAGACGAACGAGGAGACAAGGTGAAAGGCAAACCAGGATAAGGAGAAAACCTTGGGAAAAAAATAAGAAATTACCCCAAGACGAACGGGGAACAAAGTTTAGTCTGTAAAAAGGCTTATGAGTTACTGTTTAAAGATTATTGCACGAATACGAATAATCTTGGCAACTCATATATAGTTGGGGGGTGTTCTTGGGAACTTAGGCAAGTGAGCTCCCCAAAGCTTTGGTCAAATTCCCATTACCCAAGTACCTTAGCTAAGGGAATTGGAGGGTAACTATTATGAATAAATTCGCACTACAAGCCCATCAGATTATGGGCCCCAAGAGCCAAAGGATTAATTAAATAGCAAGGGCTATTTAATTAACTAATATAAGTTATATTCCAATTAGGATCACATTGGAATATCGAAGTCTTATTCTAAGTCTACAAGTCCATAGAAGTTTAATTTTGTCTCAAACTCCAGAGAGCAGTTTCGAATATATCACAACCCAAGAGAATAAGTTCAATTCAAACTCAGTACCTTAGCCTATAAATAGGCCCCTAAGCGAGGTACAATTTACACACTCTCTCAGAATCATAAATTATTTGGCATATTGATTTATTGTGCGCCGAAGTACAATATTTCTCTTAGGTTCTAACTTTGGCATCGGAGTGCCCGCGGTAGAGACATTGTCGGGCCCTTTGACACTTTGTTGCTCTTTTTGTAGCAAATTGGAGTGCACGCGACAAAATATTACAGAACTTGAAGGCCCCAAAGAATTCGCATCCACCGTGAGGAAAACTGTTACAACATAGTACATGACTATGGTTTTCATCCCCCGCTAGTTGGTTGTCCATGCATGGACCATGGCCATTAATTGAACCGACAAAATAAAAACTCAGTCAAAACTTACATTTAAAAGATATAAATCAAGACCTAGCCGTGGTCTCCTCAAGAAATTTTTTTATTTTTATTTTTTATTTTTAATTATAATCAGTTTAAAGGTATTTTGATGTTTTCCCACGTCCCATTGTGAGTATAACGGACATTTCACAAGTTTTCATCTAAGTTATCAGAAAATCCTAACTACATGGATTGAGTAAAAAGGGTTAATAGTGTGAGGGGTCAACTAAAAATTAGAGTTAACTTCACAAAGCCTCTCAAACTTTTAAGCGTTTTGAGAACTCCTTAAAATTTAAAAATTTTTAGTCAAACTTTTATTTTGATGCAATCTACCACCTCTGTTAGGATTCAGTGTTAAATCCTAATAGAGGCTATGAAGGTCATTTTATTTTAATGTTTGTTTAATGCCTAACTTTAATAGAAAAAGTTGCTAGATTGTATCAAATTAAAAATTTGGAGAATAAAATTAATAATTTTAGAACATTGGGAGGATATTCTCAAAATGTGTAGATGTTCATGGGGCTTTTGTGAAGTTTCCACTAAAAATTATTTTATTTCTGCAAACACATTAGAATTGTGGTAAAAGTTGAAGGAGGTGGCCAACAATCGGGGTGGCTTATTTACTTGTTGAAACCAATAAGAAGAGGTGCTTAGAAGCAAATGAGAATACTCTTTATTTCCTTTATTTATGAGGCCATCAAATGCCCATAAAGACTATGGGCAATACAAGAAGAGATAATTCTCTTTCACCTAATTTATTTGACATTCTTTATTTCTTTGTATCCAAGAAAATAGATCGAGGTTAAGAATCCTAGCAACTGAGATTATCACCCGGAGCAACACCGAATTGGTTACAGTATTGAGTGTAATAGTTGATACGAGCTTGGACAAGATCAGGCTGTTTACCATCACATTCAACTGCACCATTAATCGCCCGAGTGGTTGCCCCAAACCCTTGGCCTATAACCGAGTGAACATTGGTCATCCAAAACCACAAGGCTGTCTTAAACGAAACAACGGCATCTGTGGCCACAGTTTCAGGAGCGTTTAATCCGTCGAATCCGATGCTAGTTCCGGCTGCTCCGTAGTTGTAATTCCAGGTTAGCTGAAGTGGTCCACGACCATAGTATTTTTTGTCTGAGTTGCATGGATACTGTGTGTTAGTCTCGTCACAGTAGTCCTGGGAAGCACCATTTGTCTCTTCTATTTTGCATAAAACTGCCCAAACACAAACAGTTTGCGTCAATATGTGCTTGTGCTTGATTTACAGTGTAATATATAGCTCAAGATGCACGTACATCCCATTTAAATCTTTTGTGAATTACTAGGTAATAATTTACGTACATATATAAGCGTTTTCATTACAATTTAATAAACATATATAAACAATAATCATCGATATCTGCAATCATATACTTTATATGTTTTTCTGATCATAGTGAAATAACGTCATGTATTTGTTAGTCGTTTTGAAATAAGGTATATTATTATAAATTAGAGATGCAATCTAGTTTAGATTAAAGTGACATCAATGACATGAGAAATATTGCTATTTAGCCTAACAAGCCAGCTGATGACATCATACTAATAAAAAGACTTCAGTTTTTTTTTTCAAGTCTAAACATTATGATCATATAAGATATGAATAATGTTATTTTGTAGACAATTATAAGTATAATGATATAACAGTAAAAATCATCTATTAGATCAGCACTTGTATAGGTGCATGAAGAGTTAATTTTATGAAGTGAAAACAAAAATGAATAAGATAGTGAGAGGGAGAAAGATCTTACATCCAGTCTCATGCGTGACATGGGCGAAGAAAGCAGCAATCTCGCGCTTAGAATCATCAGCAGTACCAGTTGTGCCAAACTGAGTGTAGGAATTAAGAGCACTAAGGAAAGCAGCCCTAGTGTAGAAACTCTTCCCTGGACAGTCTCCAGTGGCCTGATTAAGTATCCCATTGAAGAAAGCATCTGTCACAATATCAGCCACCGTAATACCACTTGAAGGTGTAGAAGGGATGTAGTACAAGGGCCTTCTTTGCATCCTTCCCCACAGTATTCATTGGTGGTGCCACAATACCCGTATTGGCTGCAGCATTCGTTTGCTGCACATCCACAATTTTGAGCCTTCACATATCCTGCTAAGATTAATGCCACTGCAACAAGTGTTAGAAGATTTTTTTTCACACAAAGTGCAGCCATGGTGGGATATTGTTGCTGTGAACAATATTGAATGAAGAAGAAGATGATTGTGTGGTGAAAAACAAAGTGAGCATGCATCTCATATTTATAGTGCACGATAGCTTGGACTATTTCAACATCTAGAGGGCGTGTCTAGTACGGGTCTTGACGATGTTACAATATTTGACGTTTTAGTACATGGGACAATTGAATAGGGTGTTACTTGTGCATTTGGTCATATAATTTTCAAACGTGAATTATTTGGTAGTCTCCATTCGCTGCATATTTGGTTTGTTCGCTAATTTCAGACGGTGTATATATTTGACTTTCTAGTGCTTGTGAGGTAACGTACGTAAGAGTGAAAGTAATTAATTTTGGAATGCTAAAGCTTCATCTATTTTGCTCAACTTTTGTCTTTATTTATTTATTATTTTTAAGGAGAAAAGGTAAAAATAAAAAAATTAAAAAAGTGTTTGAAGTAATAGTTTTTTTTTTTTTTTAAAAAAAAGCATTTTCTTCATAAAATGGTCAATTTTATGAAAATGACCATTTTATGAAGAAAATGCAATTTTTTTTTTTTTTTTTAAAAAAAACACCTATTAAAAGAAAGAGAAAAAAAAACCCCCCCATTAATATATGCTTCAGACACTTTTTTTTTTTTTTCTTACTTTTTTTTTTCAAAAAATAAATAAATAAGGCAAAAGATGGGTAAAAATTGGACAAAAAGTTAGATCTTTACCATCCCTCATTAATTTTAAGTGTCAAATTGTTTGTTAATGATTTTCTCTTTTGGGGGGTAAAAAGGCGTTTCCAAAATAGCCTAATTTTTAGAGGAAAATGCTAGGATTAATTTCTTTTTTACTTAAAAATTCTATTTTTTAAATGCATTCCTAAACAAGCTCATATTAAAAGCATAGATTCAACTGCTGAGTATTGGGTCGGGTAGATTCTATGTTTTATTTCCACTGTATGCCCCAAGCTAATACCGTCTTTTTAACGCGTATTCAACCAGAAGTGTTGAAAAATTTCGATTGCAGTACATAATTATTGGTCTTAATTCGTCCATAGCTAGTTGGTTGTCCATGCATGGACCATGGCCATTAATTGAACTGACAAAATAAAAACTCAACAATTTAGCAAGCTTAAGAATAGTCAAAACTAACCCCAAGGGTTGGTTCAGTTGGTGAAGAGCTTGGGATCTTAGGGTGTACTCCTTCATGATCTAAAGTTCAAATCTTGTTGGGTGCTACCTCTGCTTTGAGGCCAGCCACTGAAATCGAAGGCTTGCGATTTAATGTTCAATGCTTTGAGTGGTGCAGGGTACTGGGCTGGAGATTAGTCTAATGGATCTTAGACAGGCCTCTACATTAATGTATCACACACTAGGTATTGCATGGTACATAGGTAAAACTGGAACATTCTGACTAAAAATGAAGAAGAAGAGTCAAAACTAACTAATTACAAACAAAAAATATGAAAGATCAAGACCTAGCCATGGGTCTCCTCAAGAGATTTTGGGAAAATTACTGTTTACCAGAAGTTGGCAGCAATTTTCAATTCGACCACAAAAGTTTCAATTTTCTTAATTGACCATTCCAAAGTTTTAATTTCTTTCAATTTAGACACTTTTGATTTTTTTTTTTCCCAAAATGCCGTTAACAGTGATTTCAACGAAATTTGGTTGGAATCCGACGAACCCTTTTCTTCGACACCATGCTCTCGGCCAAGGAGCTCTTCTCCAACGAGTTTCGCAGAGATAAAAAAAAAAAAAAAAAAAAAGAGAGAAAAAAAAAAAAGCTTGCTAGATTTTGCCAGAATCCTGTGAGATTTCATAGGATTCCAGCCAGTTTTTGCCAGAATTACTGTTGAGGGTTAGTTGGAATCATTGTTGAGGGCATTTTGGAAAAAAAAAATCAAAATTACTTGAATTAAAAGAAATTGAAACTTTGTGGTCAATTGAGAAAATTAAAACTTTATTGGTCGAATTGAAAGTTGTTGCCAACTTCGGGAGGGTAAACAGTAATTTTTCCAAAGGTTTTTAATTAAAAAAAAAAAAACTAATTAAAAGGTATTTTGATGTTTTCCCATGTCTCATTGTGACTATAATGGTCATTTCACGAGTTTTTCATCCAAGTTATCAAAAATTCCTAACGACATATGTGTTAAGTAAAAGGGGGGGCGCTAATGGTTTGAGGGGTCAATTACAAATTATTTTAGTTTGCCGTAAACATAATTTTGGTGAAAGTTTGAGGAGGTGGCGAACAATCAGAGAGGCTTATTTACTTGTTGAAAACAAATAAGAAGAGGGACTTATAAGGATAAAGAGCATGCGCTCTCAGAAATCAGTTTAACTATAGTCTGATATAACCTCACGAAAAGTACCATAGTAAACACCTAGTCGGTGGAGTAGAAATAATTATAAGTCATTCACATTGTGAGAATCAACGTACCCTAGAATTGTGTTTTGGTCATAATGGAATTGAGTTTTAATCGTGTACGGTGGTGACCGCCATCAACGGCTTAAATGACTGCTTGTCACGAGCATTGCGCTTTGGAAACTGCTTGTCATTTGTCAACAATGTTAATCCAAAAACACGACAACAAAACTCCGGTCCAACATCACCAATACAAATTGATCAATGCAGTGGCGGCTACGTACATCTCTTGGTCTTCAGAACTCTTAAGAAATTATATATATCTGATCAATGCAGCGGCGGCTACGTACATCATATATCTCTTGGTCTTCAGAACTCTTAAGAAATTATATATATATATCTCAGAACAGAAGAAAGATGAAATCGATCAACCCCGTAACTCGCGCGGCAAGAACCTTGTATTGTGGGCGGCGTGACTTTGAAACACCCCCTCAAGAAGTCTAATCCCAGCTGATGCAAATCTTTTTATTATTATTATTATTATTATTATTATAATTTGTGCTCTGAGATTGGGAATTTCTTACAACTATGTCTCTTTTTCCTCTCTAATTAACAAATCAAACAGACCGCCGTGACATAGCTTTTAATATGCTGGGTTATAGGATTATAGCAAAGATCATGAATAAAAAAAAAATAAAAATAAAAAAGAGCTAGCAGCTAGCTAGGAGAGTATATGCGAGCCGATATTAACCGCCAACATCCATTGTCCGCAACTATATATCCATTATCCGCTATCTGCACATAATTAACAAAAACCACTATATACGGATGTGGATAGCGGTTTTAGTATATGTTGCATATATATTATGGTATATATTATATTATATATATTAAACATCAAAAAAGACGTCATTTTGGATTAGGTACATATATATTATCTTTACATTGTTTTAGGTTTTTCTTCAAAATTTGCTCATTTATTTGTGAAAAAAAAATAAAAATTAATGTGGAATTAATATATTTTCAAAACATTAGGGGTTAAACAATAATTAAAACAACTCCAAAATACTGAAAACAGGCCCAAATTATTTTTAAAGTAAGCCATAATAGAAGCCCAAAGAAGGCCTTGTAAGATATTTCATTTAAAGTGTGTCCCTTATGTCACATAATTGTGATCACGGTGTTTAAAGACTTATTCCAATCAAAGTGAAATCAAATATTCTGAATTAAATTATTGATTTAATTCTTGAGGAAACAAATAATTTGATTTCATTACTGATTTATTTTATGGAATCGAATATGCTATATTGATTAAATATTTGATTTTTATTTCTTGATGGGAGGAATAATTAAAGTTATACCTATAATTGAGAGTCCTGACCTACCTATAAATAAGGCCTATATATTCTATCAAATGGCACTCATTGGTCTGCATATGTTAGAAAAACTTCTCAATATTTTTCTATTTTGTTTTCTGAGTTTTGTAGATGTGAAATTGTTCTTCAATTGGCTTGAGCAAAGCATGGCTAGAGGTATTTATATAATTATTTATTCCGCTGCTAATTTTATTACTAATTAGCATTTAATTATATTTAGAGATATCTTACAGGCCTCACTACAAGAAAATTGACTTTTAAGGGCGATTGATTTTAGACCCTAAAAGTTGTTGAGTGGACACTATTGATCAACATCGTCTTTTAAAGTGGATGCAGAAGCGTTGGACGCTAATGGTTCGATGCTAATGATCAACCATTGATCATCAGCGTCAACTCCAAAGTGGACGCTAATGATGATCTTTTAGCGTTTACTATATCGACACTAAAAGTCTTGTATGTTAGATGTTATCAGTATCCAAACTAATGTTGACTTTGATGGTTGTACCATTAGTGGTCGCTAATGCGTCTTAAAAAAAATAAAAAATCAACCACCAGCGTCCAAACGAAAGTGGATGCTCACTAAAAAAAATATGGGGTTTTTTTACATGTCTACAGTAACATACTTTTTGTTGCATCACTAATTAGTGACATGCCAATTACTGCCACGTCAATAAAAATTTTATTACGTGTTGATGTTGCCACGTCATTAATTAGTGATGTGGCAAATTCCACACATCAATAAATAGCAATGTGTCAAATATGCCACATGGCGAATTAATATGCCACGTCAATAATTATTGACGTGTTGAAATGACACATCAATAATTGACTTGTGTATAATTATAATATCACTAATTAATATTTATTATGTGTTTCCAAAAAAAAAAAAAATACCAAATAAAAGATGGACCAAAAAAATATTATTGCTTCAAAAACATTTTATTTTATTTTTTAAGAAATGAAGACAAAGTTGTGCTTAAGTTCTGCCAAAAAAGTTGGGTTTAACATTTCTCTCAGGGAAAATTAACATATGAACAAAGGTACGTGGATGAATTAATATAAGTTTATTTAGGTTTTTTTGACGTGCCACATGTGACACGTCAGGAATTTTTTGATGTGTCACTTGTGGACATGTCAAGAACCCGCAACAGGAAGGGACACGGAGTGTAATACCCGAGAAATTTATTAGGATGACTTAAAATGCTTTAGTCTAAATTGTGCTCTTAGGTTAAATCAAATATATCAGGAAAATATATTTGATGTCTAGTTTAATATTCTCAATCTGAATTGAGAAATAGATAATTAGAACTAGCTCTAATTTCCATTATGGATTATTTGGCATTTAAGATTTTACCTAATTAAGTGCCCAAGTATTAGTGGTAATGGAGATATTAGTGTATTAAAATAATTGTTTGATTTCTTTAATTTGATAATATATATTCATTTATTTAAGATTTATTGATTGCTTTATATATATATATTCATTTATTGATGATATATAAATAATATATACGAATGGGGTGGTGTGAAGAGCATTCAATGCTCATTAGATACTTATATATATATATATATATATATATAAAATAAATATCATATTACTTAGCAATGAAGGAAGTGGCTGCCGTGGATTGTGGAATCTTTAGGAATTCTTTGTTTTACATGTATAGTGTTTATCGGATGGAGTAGCGGCAAGAAGGAAAAAAAATGAAAACAGCTGTAGTGATGTAATTAGACCTTATTCGGCGCCTACATTTGATCTTTAGTGGAAATACCGGCTGTGTCCTAACCCTTTGCCTATAAATAGGAAATAGCAGTGAGGTGAAAATCAGCTCTCAACTTCATGCTCAGTGAGGAAAAGAGAAAGAAAAGAAAAGAAAGAAAGAAAGTGAGAAATTTTAGTAATAATTTTGGAGAGCTATTTCAAGTGGGATTGCTAGGTATATTTCTTTTATCCTTAGTTTATGTCAATTCAGTTAGTATATTTTAAATTATGTCAATTGTAGTCATTAGAATTTTAATTACGTCATTATAATGCGAAATTGCACGGAAAGTGTGATTGAATATTTCGGGATATTATATTCAATCATCCTTTTAAATATTACAAATGCGTCATTGTCGCCTAAATTTTATTAGGTATTTTACAAAAGCGCCGTTGTAATGCCCAAGTAATGTTAGATGTTTTAATTAGATATTACACTAATGTCGTAGTAATGCCCACTTGAAAATACAAAAAAATACTAGATAGCCGTTATGATGTCCAAATAGTATTAAGATATTTAGATATGTCGTTATGATGCCCAAGTGATAATATAATATTTTAGATACATGGCGTTATGCTGCCCAAATTTTTAAGATAAGGGCAAAGCATGAAAATAATGTTTCTCGAGGTATTTTAAGGATCCTATGATTTAAAATGAGTCTTAGGAATAAAATAAGTTAAATACATGCTAATGTGAAAAGTATGATATCAAATGCAGAAAGTGCATAAACGAAGGAGATTACGAGTAAAGACCTTTAAGCTTGAGAAGTGTAAGTTCAAACTTACTGACCCTGCATTATTTTACAAAAGCATGTTATGAATATTTTGTGGAGTCCTATTATTTTAGCTACACGTATGAATATATTTTGAAATGCTTTACATGAAAATGTGTTTCCAAAGGAAATGATTTATAAAAAGAAGTTAAGTTTTGGAAGGAAAACAAGATTTGCGAAAAATATGATGCTATGTATGAATGCATGTAATGCCCAGCGGTCAGGGGGGAGATTATGCGCCTGACACCCCGATGTTAGGAAGGGGGAAACAAAGTTGCCTAACAGCCTAGCGGTTGAGTGGGGTCACACGCTCAACACCTCAAAGCTATGAGAGGGATAAATTATTAGCAACCTTGCGGTTAAGTGGGGTAACACTTAGCGAACTCCTGAGGATAAGTGGGAGTATAAATTCACTTATTGTCATGATGATATGTTATGTTATGCAATGCTATATGCTTAAATTATGAAGATTTTAACGGATGTTTTACTCATTACGTTATGAACTGTTTTACTACTACATATTATGAAATGTGAAGTTAATTATATAATAAGAAAATGCAAGACAAATATTATTATTATTTATTACTATGTATCAAATTATCTGTCAACTGGTTTATCATTCAGCCATATGTTTATTGAAATTCATTTATAAAAACCATGCATACATGGCTGTTTAGTAAACATTGGTGATAAGATTGATTTTCAAGTAAAAATGGGCTCACATTATAAATGGTCAATTTGCTTGAACTTATTGAGTCGTAGACTCACACTTCTACTAAACCATATTGATTCTACAGATGTCGCGATAAAGGCTCGTTGAGGACCCGCGCACTGATTAGACTTCTACATTTGAGGCTTGCAGATGGCTTATACTTTTGAAGAGTTATCCTACTATAAATTAATATAGTTAGTCTAGTTGCTTATATGACGTCTGTGACTCATCGTATTGGGGATAAAAGTTACGAAGTAATGATAGAAGCTCTGGCATGTATTTATCTGTAAGTGATATGCCGTTTGTGGCAGATTTTAAAGAAACTGAAATCCTAGTTGAGGAGGAAGATATTATATGAAGTTTAAATTAGATGTTCTGGTACATTTACATTTATGAGGAAACTCTGATAAAAAAAAAAAGAACTACCATTGTGCAGTAAGGATTTAGATAATCCCACTTATGGCTTGTCAAAAAAGTTGGGGCGTTACACGGAGCACCAACTTGCTATTGATTTGATTTTTTTTTTCTTTTCTTCTCTTCTCCCTCTTCTTCTCTCGCTCTTTTTAGATCTCTACATATATATATATATATACACAAACGAGGTTTTGAAAATTTATTTATTTATTTATTTTTTATGTATGGCTAGTTTGGTTTTTAGGGAGGTGAGTAATAAATTGATGTGTACCAAAAATAGTACTCATGAATTGCACGAATCGTTTTGCAATAAAGTAGCTGTGCAAGTGCGAGTGTTGAACCCACAAAGAATCAAGTTTGTGATAATTAATTCTATGCCTAAACTAATATTACCTTAACCTAGTTCCAAAATCAAACATGTAGTGTGCGTAAAATATAAGCTAAATTAAATGCAATAAAAACAAATAAATAAAAAGCCTAAGGTCTAGAATCTACCTCGCCATTAATGAACATATAATCAAGCTTAGTTCATACTCACAAATGACTATGCTACTAAGTATATTCTGAGCACTAACACTTTGTTCATACTTCCGTCTATTGATAAAGTACATATGCATATCCTATTGTTATTACAAAATCTTGTTGAACTAATCGATGCATACACTGTTTAAAAGTCATAACGGATATTAGTCCGAAGATGAATCATCCGATGTACCTCCGGTTGTAACGAATGTTGACGTTTAATGATTTGTAAACAACAATCAACACACTTTTGTCACTAAAATGTATTGAAACGAATATACAAAAAATTAAACGAGAGAATAAGCATTAAACTAAACATACTAAACATAAACATAAATAAACGGTGAGGCTTTATCTTCAATCTTAGTTGAAGATTAACCTATAATTATAACAAGAAACAAGAGAAAATGAAAAGAAAGCATTACTAAATTAAATTATACAAAGATTGACGGTTAGAGGAGCTTAAGATTGCCAAACAGGGGAGTCTTCGCTCCCAAAGTCGCCTCAAAGCGTCTGGGTCTATTTACAAAAGAAAGGGGGGGTATTTATAGGCTAATTTTAGGGTTTTAGTACTGTCAGGTTAGCTTAAGTGCGCTCGATCGCACTTATGCATGAATTTCTACATCTGATGGGCACAAGTGCGCTCGATCGCACTCGATGTGAGATCAAGCGCACATACTTCAGAATTGGCCAAATCTTGTAAAAAATGATTTTGTAGATATTCAAGTTAGCTTTCCAAAGACACCAAGATCATTCCAATCAGAGTTCTACAACTCTAGATATGACCATTTTAGTGGGACTCATCGGGTGCGAATCATCGTTCGACTCAATTTTGCCGCCAAAGTTTCTTGAACTGTTTTAAGTCCCAGATTTAATGGCATTAGCCCTAAATGCAACATAGCAATTTGCAAAACATTAGAAATTAACAAAACTAAGAGCTTAACAAACATAAGTTAAGAAGGAGTCAATTATACAATATTTGGCACCGATTATCAACACTAATCACATGGAACTCTTCAGGTACTTGATTTTGTTTCTCATTTCTTTCAATATTTTGATTTTGGTTTTAGGAAATTCATGAATTGTTTACTTGGTTGAACTTGTCTTTGAGTCATTTTAATTATTTTTTTTTGTATGTTGCTGGGTTTGGGTTTTTGAAATTGTTTATTGATCACATGAATAATTTCAGGTTTTATTTACACTTCTTGTTGCAGATTCCAAGTACAAGACTAGATCTGCTACCTTTGCAAGTCAAAATTTATTTGAAAAAAAATTATTTCATAAACTTTTATTTAAAAAAATTATTATTTTTTAATAATGTTTTAAACTATAGTGCCAACCATGTCAATATATTATTGACATGGCCAATTTTGCCACGTCAATAAATTATTGACGTGTCATATTTTTCTACGTCAATAAATTATTGACATGGCAAAATATGACACGTAATAAAACTTTTAACGTGCCGATTTCTGACATGTCACTACTTTCTGATGTGTTAAAAATTGGCACATAAAAAAGGTGAAAGTTTTGATACACCACTTTTTAACCTTTGACACACGTCAGAACTAACACGTTAGTAAACTTTATTGACGTGTCAATAAGCCTAACACGTCAAAAACTCCTAGTCAAGAACTTTTTATTATTATTATTATTTTAATTTTTCTTTTCTAGTGAGATGGTGAAAACATTAGCGTCCACTAAAGTGGACGCTAATGCATCTTAAAAAAATAAAAAATCAACTATCAACGTCCAAACAAAAGTGGACGTTGATGGTGGAACCATAGCGTCTACTAAAGTGGACTAATGTGTCTTAAAAAAATAAAAAATCAACCATCAATGTCCACTTTAGTGGACACTAATGGTTCTAACTAACTAAAAAAATAAAACATTATTAGGGTCAATTCGACCCTAATATTAAAAAATAATAATAAATAAATAAAATTAATAGATGTGGCCAATTCAAAAGATATATAAATGATCCTAGAGAAAAGGATAAAAATTTCATGACAAAAAAATACCAAAAATAACTCAGAGCTGTCAATTAATGAGGAAAGTTTGCGGGCTGCCTAAAGAAGGATGTAGTTGAGACTCCAATTGGGGGTTTCAATCTTAATTGGTTTTAATATCATATCAGGTTTATGATAAAGAGTTTTGAGCATATTGTTAAAAATCAAGTGAGGCCATTTCAATGGAGGCCAAGGAACCAAAGCTTAGACACAGATTAGACTAGCTTTTGCTACTCTGATCTTGTACAGGTTGCTGCAATGAGATAAACTCTGCACCTGATCTTATGTTCTTGAAATTTAGAAGATTCTGAGGCTTTCATCAAGACATGAGTTTATCACAATGTATGAATTTTACATAAATTCACCTAACTTGAAACACATGAAACTATATTTGAAACATTCATATATAAGTTTTGACTAATTATATGGTTTGAAGATGTGTGTTTCTTTTCTAGTAAACCGTCTCTCCATATGGAAGTATGCGATAGTAGATACTGTAGATTCTGACCTGAGCTTTCTGATTACTGTTGTGAGTGTCATCATGCTGAGGTTAATGTGGCATCCTTCCTTAAGCCTACCACCATCTGCATGTGTCTGTGAAGCTCTTTCACTTCCAGTAATCATATATGCAATCTAAATGATCAGATAAAGGTAATTAGAATGTTTTTCTATTTACCAAGGTTGCAACAAAGGATCTCACGCAATCAGAATTTTCACGGAGAGTACGTACTTTCAATTGTCTGTGAAGACAGCGAATGAGTTACTTGTTAGGAGAAAATTTTTTATGTAAGAGCATCAAAAGAAGTTAAGATCCTCGAAAGTTAGTTACAAGCCTTTGTTAGTTAAGGGCAGTTTCACCAACTTGCCTTTGAGCTACAAAACCAAAGAAAATTTGTTCCTACAAAGAGAGAAAATAATATGGAAGCTTGCTAACTCAAGCTCAAGGATAGAATTATTTACCTTCACAAATATTGATTAATTGTCTCAAATGTTATTACCATCATCATCATCAAGCTATAATAAAGGATTTGAAATCTTATAGCCCCATTCTTATACCACCTTTATGCCATACATAAAGTGTAAAACAAACTTAACACCGTTCTTCTAAGGAAATAAATATATTTGAATTCTGAAAAGGAGCTCTTTGTTTCAGTTTCTCAGCACTTTCAATCTTTCCTTAACCCAAAAAAAAAAACAAATAATTAAAAATTAAAAAAATAAAAAAATTATGTGGCCAGTTATATGTGCCAATGTGGAACTAGAAACATATGTCAGCCTTACAGCTCATTTACGTGTCGATAACATGGAATTTCGTTAATTGAGATTGACGGAAACTAATGAGATATTGGTTTTGTATTTTTCCATAGGTGAGGTACCAAATTTGGCTGTTTTGAAAACCTAAGAAGAAAAATAAAAAAGTGCAAACCAAGGTACTAAAAAATATTTAACCTTTATTTAGTTAATCCTTATTTTAATATAAACATTTCTCTTTTTTCTCTCATCTTTCAACTTTTTTGTCTATAATTAGGGATTACATTGAGATTTTGTGAAAAAAAAGTGAAAGTAGGTAGGTAACTTGTATTTTGTAAAGAAATAATATTTTAATGATATAGGGAAATATAAGGGAAGTAAAAAGTAATTTTATTTCCTAAACTTAACGTAAATTAAAGGGAAGCTACTTTTTGTGCTCTTAGGGGGACATTGAAATTTTTGGTAGTTTTTTTTTTTTTTTTTTAGGGGAGGGCATTGTCTCACACGCTCACTTCTCACTTGAAAGTTTAAGAGGAACATTGTCAATTGAGTTGTAGTTTGAGGGAATATGTGAAATTTTCCTAAAATTTTAAAAAAAATTCTCAAATATGAAGGCATATAGTGCATATATATCGAACTTTTTTTTTTTTCCTCACTATCCTAATAAGAGATTATAAATTGAGCAAGAAAGGAATTTAACTGTTTGCTTGGAGGGGCTTACATATTTTAAGATGTCAATAAAATATTCCGATTAATTTTCAAATGCAACCACAAACTCAATATATATATATATATATATATATATATACTTGTAAACAATAAAAAAAAAAAGGGAAAAATTCACTTTACTTCCTTAAAGTTTCAAAAAGTTTCAATTTAAACCATTTGTTAATATTTTCCATCTAAATAGACGAAAATTTTTTTTTAAAAAAAAAAAAACTAAGGGTAATTACGTAATTTTATAGATTTCTGTCCAATTTAACCAAACTGACCTTAGGATTTATTTCTTGAAACTTGACTTGCGTCTACACAAAACTTAGATTCATTAATTCTCCTCTTCTGTGTCATGGATGAATATAACATCAATTTCAACAAAAGGGATCTAGGCTATCTTTAACAACTCTTAACTCTGATGTTTCTTACAACGTTCTTTCAATAAAGGACAATCCTGAAAATGTTGATTTCCCAATGAGCAGTAGGCCACCCACTCTAGGCCTTAGGGGTGGTTGCATCACCACCGGTGCATTTGGGGTGGTCTTGGCCACCTGACGGCAATGAGTGTGGTCACTCCAACCCCAGAGCACCTCGAAGGTCCTCCACTAAATTCTTAGCTTTAAGTTTTTATTATTTTTTAATTAATTTGTATAAAAATATAATTTTTTTATTTAATTTGAGTGTTTAAAAAATGAGAGATAATGTGGCTTTTTTTTTTTGGTTAACTTTGGTCGAATTTCAATTAGAGCATATATATTGTTATCAAACTACCGAATGTAAATAACTATTTCATTTCACCGTCTTCCATATCTAGTAATAACTATTCATTTTCCTAAGACTATTTTTAACAATACTAACTATTTTAGGCAGTCAAAATACCTTTTTTTTTGCGGTTAAATTTTTATATTTTAGATACTAATTTTTCAATACAAACTCCAGCAAGTTATTCATTCTACTCTCTACTTCTTTAAGATATTATTTTTCAATATTTTAAGGATAAGGATAAAGATAAGAGTAAAGATGATATTATAAAAAAAAACACGTAATCAGAGGGCTCTTTCTCCAACATAAGAGACGATATTTTATTTTTATAGTATACTGCTAGAGATGAAAATTTGGAAATATTAGCTTGCTAGAAAGACTTTATGGAGCCAAAATTGATGGATAAACACTGCAGAATAAAAGCAAATCTGAATACTCTTTTTATTTCCTTTATTTATGAGACCATCCAATGCCCACAAAGGCTATATATGGGCAATACAAGAAGAGAGAGTTCTCTTTCACCTAATTTATTTGACATTCTTTATTTCTTTGTATCCAAGAAAAAGAGGTTAAGAATCCTAGCAACTGAGATTATCACCAGGAGCAACACCCAATTGGCTACAATGTTGATTGTAATAGTTGATACGAGCTTGGACAAGATCAGGCTTTTTACCATCACATTCAGCTGCACCATTAATCGCCCGAGTGGTTGCCCCAAACCCTTGGCCTATAACCGAGTGAACATTGGTCATCCAAAACCACAAGGCTGTCTTAAACGAAACAACGGCATCTGTGGCCACGGTTTCAGTGAGCCTTTAATCCGTCGAATCCGATGCTAGTTCCGGCTGCTCCGTAGTTGTAATTCCAGGTTAACTGAAGTGGTCCACGACCATAGTATTTTTTGTCTGGGTTGCATGGATACTGTGTGTTACTCTTCTCACAGTAATCCTGGGAAGCACCATTTGTCTCTTCTATGTGGCAGAGACCTGCTCAAACACAAACAATTTGCTTCAACATGTGCTTCTTTTTATAGTGTAATATATAGCTAAAGATGCACATCCCATTAAAATCTTTTGCAAATATATAACTTGGTTATAATTAATGTACATAAACGTTTTCATTCCAATCTAATAAATCATATATATATATATAAACAAATAATCGTCTCTGCAGTGATATATATAGTTTCTATGTTTCTCTGATCATAACGAAATAACCTCATTTATTTGTTTGTTGTTATGAAATAAGGTATATTATTGTAAATTAGAGATGCAATCTAATTTCATCTAAAGTGGCATCAACGAATAAGAGATTAGTAATGCTATTTAGCCTAACAACTCAGGTGATATCGATGTCGCACCAAAAAAAGTCTTTTATTGTTTTTATTTATTATTTTTTTTAAGTGATGATTTAAAGGTTGATTTTCAGTGCTACAACATCAAGTTGTATGCCAATTGTATAACAACCTATTAAACAACATTACCATCATATGAGATATGAATAATGCTATTTCGTAAATTGTTATACAACTGGAATGATGTGACAGTGAAAATTAGACATTAAAACAACACTATTTGTTAAAAAAAAAAAAAAGCCTGACACGTGATCCCAATTGTATAAAAAAGATATTATGACATTTGGGGTGCATGATCAAAGGTTAATTTTATGCGGTGAAAATATGTAGAATTGAAAAAGTTATAGAGGGAGGGAGTAAGATCTTACATCCAGTCTCATGGGTGATATGGGCGAAGAAAGCTGCAATCTCGCGCTTAGAATCATCAGCAGTTCCAGTTGTGCCAAACTGAGTGTAGGAATTAAGAGCATCAAGGAATGCAGCCCTGGTGTAGAAGCTCTTCCCTGCACAATCTGATCCACTGGCCTGATTAAGTATCCCATTGAAGAAATCATCTGTCACAACATCAGCCACCGAAACACCACTAGAAGGTGTAGTAGTACAAGGCCCTTCTTTGCACCCCTGGCCGCAGTATTCACTGGTGGTGCCACAGTACCCGTATTTGCTGCAACACTCGTTCGCTGCACATCCACAACTTTGAGCCTTCACATATCCTGCTAAGATTAATGCGACTGCAACAAGTGTTAGAAGATTTTGTTTCACGCAAAGTGCAGCCATCTTGGGATATTGTTGCTGTGAACAATATTGAATGAATGAAGAAGATGATTGTGTGATGAAAAACAAAGTTGAACATGCATCTCGTATTTATAATGCAGCATAGCTTGGACTATTTGAACATCTAGAGGGCGTGTTCTTTTTTAAAAAAAAGAAAGGCGTTTTGCTGTTTACAGAGACGGATTTGGGGGGACCGACAGTGGCCACGGTCCCCCCAAATCTGAAAAGAAAAAAATTTTGGCTGTAAAAAAAAAAAAAAATTAGGTTTGGTCCCCCCATGGAAGAAGAACAAGGGTTGGTCCCCCAAGCCCTTATTCTGGGTCTGTCCCTGACCGTTTACGCTATGTTTTTTCCTAAAAAAATCAACATAAAAATATTCTAATTTTTTTCAATTTTTATGTCATATTATTCAATTTTTATTATTATTCAAATAAAAAAATATTAAAAAAAGAAAATATTTTTTTATTTTTCAATACAAAAAATTTAAATATTTCATAATGGAACGTATGGTGAGAAAACTAACCCTATATTTCTTCATGGCTTCTAGAGAGCGTGTTAAGTCTTGTTCTTACAATTTGACTTTCTAGCATATATATATAGGACCATCGCTATTTTGTCCTCTTCATATAATTTAACTAATTTTCAAACGTTAATAATTTGGTGGTCTCTGTCTTGCATGTGTTGGCTGCATATTGTTATTTCGATATACATCATTTTTCACCAGATCCATGTGGACGGTACGTAATTTCCGGATAAAACCTTTGCATTAATTCTTGCTAACGAAAAGGCCGGCAAAGCTTTGCATTCTTGTCATTTTTGTCAACGTTAATGTTAGTCCAAAGAACCCTGTTATGCGGCTGCCATGTTACGGTGGCTTAGCGTAGGCTTTGTTTTTTTTTTTTTTTAACAGATTTTTTATGCTTTTGCATTTTATATGTTTGATGAAATGTTTTGAATTGTATTTGAAATATTTATATTTGAGTAATATTAGTTAAATTTTCATGAGTTAATATTTAGATTTTAATGTCTCAAAACTCATTTATGGATTTAAAACTAAAATCTAAGAATGAAAAGTTAACCCTTTAGAGATGATATAACCCTAAACGGGATTTGGTCATGATCATAAATTTGGTGTTAATGCCTCAAAACTCGTTTCTGGATTCAAAACTAAAACCTAAGGGTGAAAAGTTAATCCTTTAGAAATAGTATGATCCTAAAAGTATTTGGTCATCCTAAAAGTATTTGGTCATCCTAAATTTGATGCTAATGCCCTAAAACGCTATCTCAGTTTTATATAGTTTTATTGATACTAATTTTGATCAGTGATGCATAGAGGCCAATAAATTTGATATATAATTTAATCAATTTTTTAATAAATAATTCTTAATTTTAAATTTGACAGGTACTTCCCCTGTTTCCTGTTCAATTAAAAAAAAAACAAAAAAACACAACATGGCAAACGCTGGGCTGCCTCTTGGCTGCTGAAAAGCTTACTCTAGTCCAAAAGCACGTGAACAAAAACTCGGTCCAACAACGTTCATGCAGTGCATGCCGGCTACATCTCTTGGTGAGTTAGGTAATCCTCTTCTGACCTCTTAAGAAACAAGTCCCCTAAAAGAGAGAGAGAGAGAGAGAGAGAGAGAGATAAGCTTCTATTTTTTCAGCATAAAATGTGAAAAATATTCTTTTTGTATTTTTGAGTGTTTGATACCATAAAAAATAAGGGGAAACTTCATAGAACCTCCCTGAATTTTCACCCTTTTTGAAATACTCCCATCGAAGTTTAAAAACTCTCAATTTACTCCCCTTAAACTTTCAATTGCTTTCAATTTGGACCCCTCCATATATTTTAAGGTTTAAAAATTTTGAAAATGACAAAAATAACCCTGATTTTCATTTTTTAAAAAAATAAAAAATGTTTTGGAAGTTAGAATTTTAAATGGTAAATTTTAAACGGTGACTTTTATATAAAATTCCAACTTTCAGAACGTTTTCTAAAAAAATGAAAATTATGGGTATTTTAGTCTTTTTTTTAAAAAAATTTAAACCCTAAAATGTACAGAGAGTCCAAATTGAGAGCAATTGAAAATTTAAAGGGATAAATTGAGAGTTTTTAAACATCGAGGGAGGTATTTTAAAAAGGGTGAAAGTTCAAGAGAGTTTTTGAAGTTTTCCCAAAAAATAATAGTCAATGTAAAATATTTTCGATTTGATTGAAAAAGTCTCTTTAATTTTTAGAAAGTGGTTTATATATGTATATGATAGATTGTGATTTTTTTGGTATGTGTCATTGTTTCATTTTATTATAACAAGTACAGGTATTAATTATGCAGGACATTACAGACCGAAAAAAAAGAAAAAAAAAAGGTTTTAAGACGGAAAAGTTTATTTATTTATTTTTTGAGATGTCAAGCAAGGGTAGGGGAGGGGATTCAAACTTGACTTCCGTTTCATAAGACGTGATTCACAGCCAATTGAGTTACCTCTTGAGAGACACAAGGAAAAGTTTATGGCTCAAGATCTTGTGTGATAATCTTATTACTTGTACCATAGACCATATACATGACTTACATTGTAACGCAAGAAAGAACATTTCTAAAATTTCCTTGTTGCCTTGCCCACGTGTTAACAAGAATGGTAGGGGTTAAATTTGTGAAAAATTCATATAATCCCCTTGTGCCATGGCGAAGTTAGATGACAAATGAGGTGTCAAAAACATTTCTGTTTTATCACTTCAATTTATGTCCCTCTAATCTTCTTATTCTTCTTCTTCTTTTATGACATGTCTACACAAGGAAAGGGAAAAAGGGCTTCGAACTAGTGATCTCTACTTTATTAGGCGTAGTCCCCAACCAATTGAATTATCTCTTGAAGACATGTCCTCCTAATCATTGAATACAAAGATCAAACATGTTGATACTCGAGAGTTATATATGTGCATTAATAGCAATATTATTTTGGTTAGTGATTATGTTAAAATGGGAGTAAAATGAGCTGCATCCGAATGTTACTTACTCTCACTCATTTTTATAAGAATATATGATGAAATAGCATTTGGATTAATAGAAAAGCATATTTAAATGCAGAAACAATTGGATCTCCGCCTTAAAAGTGGAAAAGATCCTCTCCTTCGTAAATTGCATGATCTCTCTTTCACTGTATTTTCTATTACTTTTGTTCTCATGTGGCTGTACCCATCTCAACTATTTTAAAATAATAATATATAATAAAAGTCTCGTTTGAGTTGAGGGGATCTCTAGGTAGTTATTTTATACATGATTAATTCTATTCAGTTACTCTACAATTAATCCAGTTTGGCACAGCTAATTCGATCGGTTTTTTCGAAAGAAGCAATATTCCAAACAACTGCATGCTACGTCTTGTCATGGCCTAAACCCACTAATTAATTAATCCTTTTTTCTTTTTTTTCTTTTTTTTTTTAATTCTCTATACTTTTATCATATATACAAAATAATTGCGCCTGTGACTGTCCCAAACAATTAAGAAAAAGAAAAAAGTTGGTGCATGTTCTTCTAGCTTAAACTGCTGCTATTTGATTCTCATCAAGAGCAGGTCATGCGCGTGCGCTGTTGGGTCAAGTCAATGCAACGAATGGTTACGAAACATTAACAAACGGATATGCATGGTACAAGTATTGCATCTGCATACTGGTCAAAGTCAATTTTCGTGGGCCACGATCAAATGATCATTAAATCTGCATGGCATGCGTTACTTATAATAAATACAACCAAATTCGAGTCACTGAATGGTTCTTTAATTTAGTTATATATATATTATAATCTTGTTCAAAACTAATAATAATCAGATTCATTGAGCAAGAACAAGAAGCAACCCATGGTTTGATTTCCCCAAACACGTGACTACTATCCTCTGCATTTTGAAGCCACATATCCCTTTCCCCCTATTCTCAGTGAAGAAGAACCTTTCGTTTGAACCCCACTTGTTTGACATAATGCCATAACATAATGATCTTACTGGTTGATTAATGGACGGTAAACCACCAACTGAAGATACATAATTAACACTCATTTAATTTAGGAAAAATATAAAGGCCTCCCAAACTATTAGTCATTTACGATTTATCCTTTTGAAGTTCTAAAAGTAGTAAAATAGTCCCTCAAACTACCACTAAGTTGCATTTTGGCCCCTTCCGTTAGAATTACCGTCAAAGTTGATGGAAAAATTAAAACTATGTCGTTTTGAAAATAATAAGTTACTAAAATGCCCTCCTAAAAAAACCCATATTAAAACAAGGTTCAAAACGGCGCCATTTTGGCTGGCTTAAGGAATTTCTTTTAAACCTCGGGATTCTCACTTATTTGCCAAGAATGCCCCTCTGGGTATCATATCCTCTCCCTCTGGTACGTCTCTCTCTCTCTCTCTTTCTAGAGTCTTCAAGGTCATGTTTTTGCTTCTCCTTGTTTTAGGTAAGAAGGAAAAGACAAAGCTCTCAGTCATTCTCTGTTTTTCCTCTTTTTTTTTTAGATTCACATGTGGAGCTCTATAAGTTCCGTTTTTGCTCTGTTTGGTTGGGAGGGAAAGTGTGGGATTTGATTCTTGGGAAAACAACGTAATGAAAATCTTATGGGTTTTTCCTTTATTTTATTTTTCGATTACTCATTTAGAGTAAACTCCTGGGAAACCAAAACAGGGGACAAGAAAGTTTATGAGTTCAGTTTTCGGTTTTGGAGATATGGGTGCTCTGAAATTGCAGAAAAACAATTGATATTATTCCTGGTTTTTGTTTTCATGGTCATGTTTGGAGAGCGATATCTCCCTAATGGTGCTGTAGCTTCTGAGGGCAAGAACAGCTCCCAGACCAGGCCCTCCAGCACATTTCTGAGAGAAGCAAGGACAACCCAGGTGAAAAAATGAGTTTTTCTGGGAAGGGTATGGGTTTTCTCAGAGAATCAAAATGGGTTCTGACGGGTTTTGATCGAAAACCCCCAAATAGGGACCTTAGGATCTCAGGAGCTCACTCTCAGCTACCTCTGCGACAATTCTAAACTGGGTCTTCCTGAGGAACAGATTCCCGAGAAAAACTTGCTCAATTCCTTCGAGAAAGTCGCCTTCAAAGGTAGAGAAATTTCCATTTCGGAGAATTCAAACCAAGATGAATATGAATATGAACAAAACCAGAAGAAATTCTTTGAAGCGAGAGGTCGAGGAAGAGGTTGAGAGAGAGAATGTTGTGGCAAAACGGCACCGTTTGGTAAGGATGGAAAACCTTAGTTTTAGATCAAAACAGCGCTGTTTTGATCGTTGTTCTAAATTTTTTTTTTCTCCGGCAGGGCATTTTAGTAATTTATCATTGCTAAAATGACATAGTTTTAATTTTTTTCATCCACTTTGACACTAATACTAACGGAGGGGCCAAAATGCAACTTAGTAGTAGTTTGGAGGACTATTTTATAACTTTTGAAACTTCAGAGGTTAAATTGTAAATAACTAATAGTTTAGGAGGCTTTTTTATATTTTTTCCTTTAATTTAGTGATAATTTCTTAACACCTGAAGGGGTTAAATATTTAGAGTACGCATTTCCAATTGTAGAGACAATATTAAAAGAACATTTTATACTTATTAATTAATTAGTTCATCTTTGGTAATGTTGGCATTGATATTTTTTTTTCTTAATAATACACGCCCTCTAGAAATTATAATATTCAGATTGAAACTCAAATCTAACCTGAAAAAATAAAATAATTTTCGCTCTATAAATATCAATTTCCTAACTTCAATGTTTGTCCATTACACATTTTCTCCTCGCAAAACGGTACTAATCATTAAGATGAAAATGAATTTACTTATCTTAGATGTAATTATAGTTGGAGCCTTGCCAAGACACATTGTTGCTTCAGGGTGTGGTTGCGCCACATATCAATGTTGCAATCAAAAGGGTCAATGTGGCACTAGCTATGACTTTTGTGGCGTTGGCTGCCAAGCCAGCCATTGTTATGGCCACCTCAATTCAGACCAATGATGTTTTTTGATAACCCAGAATGGGATACTTGAAAAGGCCGATGGAAGTTGTCCTGGAAAGAAATTTTATACACAAGCAGCGTTTATTGAAGCTCTCAATTCATTTAATGATTTTGGAAGGATTGGTTCGGTTGATGACTCTAAGCGTGAGATTGCAGCCTTCTTTGGCCATGTTACACATGAAATTGGACGTAAGATCTCTCTCCAATCTATATATTTAGTTTCATAGTGATGCTAGTGCTTCTTAATATGTTTACCTTTTTCTTTTGTGTGCAGATTTTTGCTATATAGAGGAGATACGTGGTCACTCGACTCACTCCAAGAAGTACTGTAGCAAGGCATACACAAAATACTATCCCTGTAATCCCAACAAACGTTATTATGGCCGTGGACCAATTCAGTTGACTTAGAATTTCAATTATGGACCAGCGGAAAAGCATTGGGTTTGACGGATTAAACTCTCCTGAAACTGAAACTATTGCAAATGACCCTGTCATTTCGTTCAAGACAGCCTTATGGTATTGGATGAAAAATGTTCACCCAATCCTTCACCAAGGATTCGGAGCAACAATTAAAGCATCTAATTACTTTGAATGTAATGGTGCATACCCTGCAAGAGTTAAAGGACGTGTTTCTCGTTACACAGAATATTGTCATCATTAACTTGGTGTTGCTCCTGCATGGCAACAATCTCACTTGCTAGTGTAACACAATTCATTAGCACCGCGTTCTTTCTTTTTTCTCCAAAGTTAAGTTTGGTATTTTGTTGGGACTGGTATCCTAAATTTCAATCAATTGA
The DNA here is from genome assembly GCA_013348765.1 of Carpinus viminea. Classification (NCBI taxonomy): domain Eukaryota; kingdom Viridiplantae; phylum Streptophyta; class Magnoliopsida; order Fagales; family Betulaceae; genus Carpinus; species Carpinus viminea. Next base: position 14,343,242 of record CP054673.1, on the reverse strand, counting down.
ATGCTAGTTTGGTTGTAATTGAACAATACTCTTTATTCCATGATTTTACTATTAAAAATTGGGCAGGTGTATTGTAACATCCTGATATTTCTCTTCTTTTCTCTTATAAATAAAATCGAGTGTTACACTTGAAGTAATCTCATACAACGGAAAACTAAAATTATCAATACGAAATAATACCGTTAAAATACTTTTCTTTATACAAAATATCCACAAATATGCCACATAAGGCCTTTATACAAATCTATCTAACTGTCTAAACTCTAGACAAACTTCACCAACTTGAAATCTCTATACATCTCGAATATAAATCTCTAATCACAATAGCATAATTACCTTGACTTTCCATTCCTGCAAGCACTACAAAAACTGTAAAATAGTGAGTCAATTGATTCCCAATAATATAAATAATTGTTAAAGCATTTATATCAAAGGCCAGACATTTTATAAAACAACAAAGATCTATATTATTGAATATTAATATCACTCTCAGTAAGTAAGAATACTTACTGTGGATTATAGGAATGAATCATCAAGGTAATTACTTGTTGAAACCCATTTGTCTCTCTCTCTCAAACTCTCTTTCTCACCTTCTCTCTCAATCTCCTTTCTCTGATTTCATCTCACTCTTTCTATGTGAATATAAAGGAAAATAAAAATAACAAATATTTAAAGTGGGTAGGGAGATTTCACGTGTGTGAGAGGAGGAGGATTAAAAGAGAAAAAATAGGAAGTGGGTTGGATTTTAATTTAATAAAAACAAATCTAATAAAATCTTCCAACTTCCAATAATAACCTTAATCCAACGAATTCCTCTTAAATCAATCACCTTATTATAATAATCAATTATCAAATATAATATCCTCAATTAATTAATTATCAAATATTATATCTCTTAAATCGCCCAATAAAAATAATCAAGATATAATCTTTCATATAAAATCAACATATTGACATAATAGCCTCAAATCAATATTCATTCCTATAATATCTAATAAATTCCTCAAGAATAATTATCATTATTTAATATCATCAAATAAATATCTCAAAGATAAGACTTTTAAAAATATGGGGCGCTACACGTATACATTAATGTTTACATGTATATTTGTGATTGTGTATTATCCTATCATATATATATGTAAGGTAAGGTCCCTAAATTATATTGCATTTGAATATGGTGTGAGTAAAGAGATTATCACACATAAAATCATATTCATATATAGGTCCTTATAACTTATAAATTGTTGTTTTTAGTCGTAAATGGAACTGGCAATTCTAATTAGACTAAACATGTTAACTTTAGCGATTTGTCTTCATCAAGTGAAGCAAGTGGGCATCAGGTCGATATGTTGGTGTAAGAGTTGCTAGGAACACATTTGAAAAACTAAAGTGTGCGCTGTGGAATAACAAAAAAAAAAAAATTCTTATGCGAGGAACGACTTCAAGAACAACATGTGAAGAACGCTACTATTTAAAATTAAATTGCAAAACATAGAAAACTTGCTATGTATGGCCACTCCTTTGGGCAAAAAAGTTCTTCCTTTTGCTTCCTTAAGAACACAGCTGATCTTAGAGATTATGAGACATCTAGATCTTCTTACCAATATTTTACAATAACCAAGAAAGTGTGGACTCTAACTTGGTATCTCAAAACTTTAACTTATTTTTGAGAAGTAATTTGAAAAATATTTGTTCTTAGAAAAATTTACTAAACAACAATTATAACGATTATTAAGTAGTTAGAGCACCAGGTTCTCTATTTATAGGCTTGTATGCTATGAGAGGTGAGAGATTTAACCAATGTGGGACAAATTGGTAGTACCAATCCTAATAGGAATAATAGTAAGAGGTGTTAGTTATTTTATATTGGCAAATTCGGTGCTCATTCAAGGTGAATTCTTGTTCATTTCACCCAACATTCATGTATTTTGTTGTTGTTCTTGTTTTTCTTCAAGTTTTAAAGATGTCATGTTATTATTGTATATCATTTCTCCTTAGATGGAAAAAATGGGTTTTCAAATGTTTTAGAAACACTCATTGTCTTCTTTAGTTTTCATAATATCATGTTTCACTATGTTTGCATGAACTTGTCTTGAGACTAGAATGTAGTTTGTAACATGGTAACTTGAGGATAAAAGCCCAAACCTTGCATTTTTTACTCTGCCAGAACATTCTCTACCAATTATGGCCAAACATTCGCCCTCAAGCCCAAACGTTCGCTCCTCAGACAGAACGTTCGACTAGAGCCCAAAATGCATAAAAGTAGGGTATTGTGACCTTTTAGCTTGACACATTTGGTTAGGACATTTTGTGTCTTTAGTAAACCCTCTAGCACTGCGTATAACGATAACCATGTTTTGTTATAGCAGCGATTCGGAATGTCAGAGGACTCGAGAGAGCATACGAGGTAAGTAAACTATAATACCCCAAAATTTATACCCTAGAATGAAGGTGATCTTAATATCAATGATAAGGAGGATTGCAATTTTATAGGTAAATAGACTTAATGCGAAAGATTACGGAAATTGCTAGTTAGAATTTTAGTGGGTTATTGAAAGAAAAGTCACATTGTTTTGGATGCCGAAAATTCAATCAAATACCTTAAATAAAGCTGTTTTAAACTCTTGTATAATGATGAGAAAGGAAGATTTTAAAAGTTATGAATTTCAGTCAAATAGAGGAACCGAATTTCGAGAGACTTTTGAGGTATCAACAAATTATGGGTTGCTATGATTTTTGTACATAATGTGAACCTTTAAATGAGGAAAATTTTAAGCTAAATTTCGTGTTATTTGGAGTTAAATTGAGAAAGTTGTGATTTTTCTAAGTTTAATAGGTCAAGCTGTTGAGTAGTTGAAGTACTTGCGATTTGGGAAATTACTTGGATGGGTTAATGATGTCTATAGGCCACAATATTTGGGTATGTGGTAGTCAAAAGGTTTAGGTTCATTGAGGATTAATTGTATATTTTTATGACCAAGTTTGAGTTGCTTGGTTGACACCTAAAGCTACAGGTGTTATATGGCTTGTTATCCTTGCTTTCTTGGTGGACACCTGGGGTTCTAAAGTGTCATTTCTTGAGATATTCTTGGACACTTGTCTTGTGGTAATGAGTGCATGTGGAAAACATTTAGGGTGTCACTACCACATGCGGCAAATATTTAAGGAGAGCTTTTCCCCTCAAATGCTCATAGCCGAAGTGAGCGTGAGATGAGGGAGTGTAACGCCCTCAAAATTAGTTCAGCTAATCCATGGAGTCACTGGTAATTTACCCATTCAAGCTAACTTGTGACCAAACGGGAAATCACCTATATAAAAACATCAGAGTAAATGTTAGGAAGATGAATAAATCTGAGTTACTATAATCCATCAAGTAAGAACATGGAGCTACTAAATAGTAAAGACAAATATTATTTATAAGTAAAGCATAACCAGTTAAGTAGTAGCATCTCTTGCCACTTCCATAGCAGTAAACTAGGTTACCTAAAGAATAATAACCGCGTAAGTCTAACGACTTAGTAAGTAAACCTCACACTTAGGCATGACATGAGCCCAATTAATGGAAATAAACGTGTAATTTGAGTAATAACCAAAGATGGCATTACCTCCGTTAGTACACCATTTGATAGGTTTTAAGGTTTTCAAAGCTTATGGTGTAAAATTGGCGATAATTACCTAATTGTTTTGAAGCAGGAAAAGGCTAATGCATTTCAAGTCATAACTCCCATACATGGTCTATCCAAAATATTACCCATTTTCAGCAGGGTTGGTGCTGTCTCGAGGGACCTATAATACAATGCTAGTGCCCCAGCTATTGCACAATATACTGTATGTAACATTAGTGGCACAATCGAGTCCAACCTCGAGTGGCTCACACCAACTAATTACGTCCGTCTTAAAGTGATCGAACCATTGGGAATGGTTGCATCAGGGTCACGAAACCAATTGATCCAAAACCTTGTATAACACATACATTTGACCATAATACACAGTTTATATAGTAAGCCCGTGGCCATTCATACCGTACCGGCATACCATGTCTTACGATGCCTCTTAATAGTTAATTAATAACGCAGTTACTGAGTAATTACAGAAAGTAGGCATGCTCATATCATACTCGTGATCAGTCAACTGACATATCTCATGTTTTACGTAAAAAGGGTGTAAGCGTCTACTTACCTTGTGCATTCGAGTGAATCCTCCAACCAAACTAATTCATGTTATAACGGATACAAGACATCGTTATTCTAAGCCTTACAAAACCTAGAAATATAGCTAAGCCTAAGCATATACGTGTGAAACTTAAGAACTGATGCTTTGCCCACTAACCATACATCCGACCTCGATGCTGTACATCTACTTAGTGTGTTAAGCACACCGTTTTAAGGTTCGGTTAGTGCATGTTTCTAAAGGAATTTATAGACCTCTAAACCTCTTCTAAGCTAGCAAAATAGCACATGCAATGCAAGAAATCACAACACAATGAAACTTTAAGAAAATCCTTTGAAAACATTGTTATCTTTAAAGAATGCTCAATGAACACTTAGAAAACCTCATCAAGGCAGACATATAAGTTAAAATAATGCTAAACACAAAGAGAATAGAGCTTACTCCAAAGCTAAGCACGGACATAGTCTCCCCTCTCGGAAACTCCTCCTTGAAGCTCACTCTCACCAATTTCTCACTCAAAACTTAATGGAAGGATTTTGGCAGCCTAGGGGCATACCAAGTGAAGGAAATAGGCGTGAGAAATGAGAGGTAGGACGAGCTATTTATAGGGAAAGTTCCCCACCAACTCTAAAAGAGCAGCAGACATCCGGCAACCCTAGCATATGTCTGGTAGTCTTTGCACAGTGGTTCAAAGGGTGTCTCATACGTCTAGGTATTATCCAAATGATACCCCAAAAAGTAGTGTATGTCTAGTGGTCTCACGTACCTGTACTATTTACAGAGCATACATCAGGTGGTCTCCCTTTTATGTCCGCACTATAGACAGCAACGTACATCCTCCAAACCTAGTGTATGTCTACCTCCTGAGAGTTAGTGTTTGGCTTTTATTTTCTAAAGGTTCAAAGCATGATTAGGTTAACGCTAAGGGTTTTGGGTCTCGTTAAACACCATTATTGAAAACCCTTTGTTGATTGCTCCTATGGAAAAGATTTTTTCTAATAAAAAGGTTGGTTTTTATCGAGGTATTACACTCTCTCTTTGATAGAAATTTCGTCCTCGAAATTTAGAGATTTCAAAACCAAGGATAAAACGTTCATTTTTTTGAAAATGGTTTTGCAATTTGAAATTCGGAAGGAGAGAATAAATCATGTTAAAAGTTTCGCAGTTCAAAGCTTAAGGAAAATAGCAAATCATCATACAAACATGCACAAACAGTCATAAATATATATACAAGACAAAATTGCCACCCCAAAAATGGTGGACTTAAGCAATAGCAAAATATATCCCAAAATTGCCACCACCGTGGTGGACTTAACCGAAGAAAAGAAAAACAACTGCCTAGCAAGATAAACATCAATCAACATCAAAACTATGAGCGGGTCGCCTCCTCGGAGTCGGCTCTACAGACGCTTGCATCAATGTACCTCTTGCGCTTGAGCTCCCTCTTGTGCCTGGGCTCCCATGGGCACTAGGACTCCCCCTTGCCCTAGGGCTGCCTCGGCCTTGGCTGAAACTAAAGCTGTGGATGTTGTAATCTCTGACGTCCAAAGACCCCATGAGGTGCTCGCATGACTGGTCCAGGACGGCACGATCCTTAGCTCTGGCTAGGAAAATTTGCTTTTAATAAGAAGCTAATGCACTATTATTTAAAATAAATAAATAAATATTTATTTTTATATAGAATAAGAATAGAAAATAGAAAAATAAAGAAAATGTTGTGAGGGGGATGGAAATAAGGTAGTCTCGAAAAAGAATGCTATGAAGGGGATGGAAATAAAAACTAGATATTTCATTCATGGTTGTTTGAAAAACACATAATTACAAACGCGAAAGACTAATTTTTTAATTTGATTATAATGCAAATGAGTGAGTTTTCTATTACAAACTCACCTATTTACTTTTCCTACAAGGAATTGGTTTACTTTTCCTACTAGGAAAAGTAAACCAATTCCTAGTAGGAAAAGTAAACCTATTAAACACAACTCACACTAATAGGAAAATAAAATAACTTCTTAATAACAAAAAATCAAATAGAATCTTATTTGGCTTTAGTGGGGGACGTGTGACGTGTGACACACTCAAGCTTATATAATAATTTAAAATGATTCATGCAATAATAGGCAAATTGGTGGGAGATTCCTTGCGGCTTATTACAATATGGGGTTAAATATTGTAATATATTTATTTATATATTTATCAATACAATCATCTCTACAAATCAGATCCTTTTTTGCATTTTATTTTATTTTATTTTTTGTTTTCAAAACAAAAATCATTATATCAAGTCAAAGCATTTTTTAAAACCTAAAACAAAAATACCCCAAAACACATTAACAAACACAACTTAAGTTTTATGGCTCTTTCCAAGTACAATAATTAATAGACATTATAAATATAAAAATGTTTATCTAAGGAAAAAAAATTCTACGAGTTGACGCACGATCAATCACACTAATGAACTTGTATCGATCGATTGATCTTATTATGATTAATCAGAATAATACACTAAGAGTAATCAGATGTCCGATTGAACATTCAATTGTGTCAAATTAGATCAATCATTTGATTGCATGACAATCAATCACACTAACATTGCACTTGGATCGATTGATTGAGATTACCACGATTAATCGAACTAATAATCGATCGATTGATCTTATCATGATCGATTAGACTAATATACTAAAAGTAATAGGATGTTTGATCAAACATCCAATTGTATCAAATTAGAATGATCATTTGATTGTATCACGATCAATCACACTAATGCACTTGTATCGATCGATTAAGAATATCATGATCAATTGGACTAATGATCGATCAATTGATCTTATCATCGATTAGATTAATACACTATGAGTAATCGGATGTTCGACCGAACATTTAACTGTGTCAAATTGGATCAATCATTTGATTGTGTCACGATTAATCACACTAATATAGCACTTAGATCGATTGATTGAGATTACCACAATCAATCAGACTAATGATCGATCAATTGATCTTATCATAATCAATTAGACTAATACACTAAGAATAATCGGATGTTAAATCTGAACATTCAATTGTATCAAATTAGATTGATAATTTGATTGTATCACGATCAATCACACTAATGCATTTGTATCGATTGATAGAGAATATCACAATCAATCAGACTATCGATCGATTGATCTTATCATGATCGATTAGACTAATACACTAAGAGTAATCGAATGTTTGATCGAACATTCAATTGTATCAAATTAGATTGATCATTTGATTGTATCACGATCAATCGCACTAATACACTTGTATCGATCGATTGAGAATATCACGATCAATCGGAATAATGATCGATGGATTGATCTTATCATGATTGATTTGACTAATACACAAAGAGTAATCGGATGTTCAATCGAACATTCAATTGTATCAAATTAGATCGATCATTTGTCTATATCAATCATACTAATGCATTTGTATCGACCGATTAAGAATATCACGATCAATCGATTGATTTTATCATGAGCGATTAGACTAATACACTAAGACTAAGCAGATGTTTGATCGACCATCCAATTGTATCAAATTTGATCGATCATTTGATTGAATCATGACCAATAACACTAAAATTGCACTTGGATTGATCGATTGAGATTACTATGGTCAATTAGATTAACGATCGATCGAACATTTAATCAATCATTTGATCCTATCACGACCAATCAAACTAATTTACTAAGATTGATTGGATGTTTGATCAAACATTTGATCATATCACGATTAATTGAACAAATTCATTAGGATCAATTGGATGTTTGATCAATCGAATAATCCTATAAAAATAAATCGGACTAATGTATTATGATTGATCATATATTTTAATTATGATTGATTGAACTAATCACATCATGATCAATCATACTAATGCATTAGGATCGATCAAATGTTCGTATCTTGATTATTCGGCTAATGCACAAACATTTAAATAAGAATAAGAAATATAAAACTTTGATAATATTATTAAAATAATTAATTTTTCTATACGTTTTAATTTAATAGGAAAATTTGTTTTTAATAGGAACCTAATGCACTATTATTTAAAAGAAATAAATAAATATTTATTTTAATATAGAATAAGAATAGAAAATAGAAAAATAAAGAAAACGTTGTGAGGGGATGGAAATAAAGTAGTCTCGAATAAGAATGCTGCGAGGGGGGTGGAAATAAAAACCAGATGTTTCATTCATGGTTGTTTGAAAGACACACTATTACAAATGTGAAAGACTAATTTTTTGATTTGGTTATAATGCAAATGAGTGAGTTTTTCAATACAAACCAACCTATTTACTTTTCCTACAAGGAATTAGTTTACTTTTCCTACTAGGAGTTGGTTTACTTTTCCATTGGTTTACCTTTCCTACTTTTCCTTGTAGTAGGAAAATTAAACTAATTCCTTATAGGAAAAGTAAACCAACTCCTAGTGGAAAAAGTAAACCTATTAAACATAACTCATACTAATAGGAAAATAAAATAACTTCTTAATAACAAAAAATCAAATACAATCTTATTTGGCTTTAGTGGGGGATCGTGACATGGGACACACTCTGGCTTATATAATAGTTAAAAATGATTCTTTCAATAACAGGAAAATTGATGGGAGATTCCCTGTGACTTATCACAATATGGGGTTAAATATTGTAATATTTTTACCAATACAATCCTCTCTCCAAATCAAATCCTTTTTAACATTTTGTTTTATTTTATTTTCTGATTTAAAAACAAAAACATTAACAAAAATCTTTATATCAAGTCAAAATAATTTTTAAAACCTAAAACACATTAACAAACACAACTTAAGTTTTAAGGCTTTTCCTAAGTACAATAATTAATAGACATTATAAATATAAAAATGTTTAGTTAAGGAAACAAAATTCTACGAGTTGAAGCATAATCAATCACACTAATGCACTTGTATCGATCGATTGTGAATATCACAATCAATCGGATTAATGATCGATTGATTGATCTTATTATGATCAATCAAAATAATACACTAAGAGAAATCAGATGTTCGATTGAACATTTAATTATGTCAAATTGGATCAATCATTTGATGAATCATGATAAATCACATTAATATTGCACTTGAATCAATTGACTAAGATTACCACGATCAATCGAACTAATAATCGAACGATTGATTTATCATGATAGATTTGACTAATACACTGAAAGCAATGGGATATTCGATCAAACATCCAATTGTATCAAATTAGATAGATCATTTGATTGTATCACAATTAATCACACATATGCAATTGTATCGATTAATTGAGAATATCACGATCAATCGGACAAATGATCGATCGATTGAACTTATCATAATTGATTAGACTAATATACTATGAGTAATTGAATGTTGATCGAACATTCAATTGTGTCAATTAGTATCAATCATTTGATTGTGTCACGATCAATCATACTAATATTACACTTGGATCGATGGATTGAGATTACCACGATCAATTGGACTAATGATCGATTGATTGATTTTATCATGATCGTTTAGCCTAATACACTAATAGTAATCGGATGTTAGATCGAACATTCAATTATATCAAATTAAATTGATCATTTGATTGTATCAAGATCAATCACACTAATGTACTTGTATCGATCAATTGAGAATATCACAATCAATTGAACTAATGATCGATCGATTGATCTTATCATGATCAATTAAACTAATACACTATGAGTAATCGGATGTTGATCAAACATTCAATTATATCAAATTAGATCAATCATTTGATTGTTTCACAATCAATCATACTAATGCAGTTATATTGATCCACGATCAATCAGACTAATAATCGATCGATTAATCTTATCATGATCGACTTGACTAATACGCTAAGAGTAATCGTATATTCAATCGAACATTCAATTATATCAAATTAGATCAATCATTTGATTGTATCTTGATCAATCACACTAATGTACTTGTATCGACCAATTGAGAATATCATGATCAATCGGATTAATGATCGATCTATTGATCTTATCATGAGCGATTTGACTAATACACTAATAGTAATCAGATGTTCAATTGAATATTCAATTGTATCAAATTAGATCAACTATTTGATTGTATCATGATCAATCACATTTATGCACTTGTATTGATCAATTAAGAATATTACGATCAAACGAACTAATAATCAATCGATTTATCTTATCATGATTGATTAGACTAATACACTATAAATAATCAAATGTTCGATCAAATATTCATTTGTGTCAAATTGGATCAATCATTTAATTACAGCACGATCAATTACACTAATATTGCACTTGGATCGATTAATTGAGATTACAACGATCAATCAGACTAATGAACGATCAATTGATCTTATCATGATCGATTAGAGTAACAAATAAAGAGTAATCGAACGTTCCATTGAACATTCAATTGTATCAAATTAGATCGATCATTTGATTGTATTACGATTAATCACACTAATGCACTTGTATCAATCGATTGAGAATATCACAATCAAGCGGACTAATGTTCGATCGATTGATATTATTATGATTGATTAGACTAATACACTATGAGTAATAGGATGTTCCATTGAACATTTAATTGTATTGATTATTTGATTATATCACGATCAATAATACTAATGCACTTATATTGATCCACTATCAATCGGACTAATGAACGATCGATTGATCTTATTATGATCGATTTGACTAATACACTAAGAGTAATCGTATTTTCAATTAAACTTTTAATTGTATCAAATTAGATCGATCATTTGATTGTATCATGATCAATTACACTGATGCACTTGTATCGACCAATTGAGAATATCACGATCAATCGGACTAATGATCAATTTATTGATCTTGTTATGATCTATTAGACTAATATACTATGAGTAATTAGATGTTTGATCAAACATTCAATTGTATCAAATTAGATCAATTATTTGATTGTATCATGATCAATCACACTAATGCACTTGTATTGACCGATTGAGAATATCACAATCAATTGATCTAATGATCAATCGATTGATCTTATCTTGATGGATTGGACTAATTCACCAACAGTAATTAGATGTTCGATCGAATATTTAATTGTATCAAATTAGATGGATCATTTGATTGTATAACGATCAATCACACTAATGCACTTGTATCAATCGATTGAGAATATCTTGATCAATCAAACTAATAATCGATCGATTAATCTTATCATGATCGATTAGACTAATACACAGATTAATCGGATGTTCAATTGAACATTTAATTGTATCAAATTGGAACGATCATTTGATTGTATCATGATTGGTAACACTAAAATTGAATTTGGGTCGATCAATTGAGATTACTGTGATCAATCATACTAATGATCGATCGAACATTTAATCCATCATTTGATCTTATTATGACCAATCAAACTAATTCACCAAGATTGATCGGATGTTTGATCAAACATTTGATCATATCACAATTAATCGAACTAATTCATTAGGATCGATTGGATGATCGATTAGATGTTTGATCAATCGAATGATCCTATGAAAATCAATTAGACTAATGTATTAAGATTGATCATATGTTTTAATTATGATTGATTGATCAAAGCACATCACGATCATGATTGATCAAAGCATATCACGATCAACAATACTAACGCACTAGGATCGATCAGATGCTCTTATCATGATTATTCGGTTAATGCATAAACATTTAAATAAGAATAAGAAATATAAAACTTCAATAATATCATAAACAATAATTAATTTTTCTAAGCGTTTTAATTTAATAGGAAAATTTGTTTTTTTATAGGAACTTAATGCTATATTATTTAAAAGAAATAAACAAATATTTAATTTTATATAGAATAAGAATAGGAAATAGAAAAATAAAGAAAATGTTGTGAGGTGGATGGAAATAAGGTAGTCTCGAATAAAAATGATGCAAGAGAGATGAATATAAAAACCAGATGTTTCATTAATGGTGGTTTGAAAGACACACTATTACAAACGCGAAAGACTAATTTTTTGATTTGGTTATAGTGCAAATGAGTGAGTTTTTCATTACAAACCAACCTATTTATTTTTTCAATGGAAAATTAAATCAATTTCTTATAGGAAAAGTAAACCAACTCCTAATAAAAAAAGTAAACCTGTTAAACATAAATCACACTAATAGGAAAATAAAATAACTTCTTAATAAAAAAAGTCAAATAGAATCTTATTTGGCTTTAGTAGGGGACACATGACACAAGACACACTTAAACTTATATAATAGTTTAAAATGATTCTTTCAATAACAGGCAAATTGGTGGGAGATTTCTTGTGGCTTATAACAATATGGGGTTAAGTATTGTGATATATTTATCAATACAAACATCTCTCAAAATCAAATCCTTTTTTACATTTTATTTTGTTTTATTTTTTTATTTCAAAACAAAAATATTAACAAAAATCTTTATATCAGTCAAAACATTTTTAAAACCTAAATAAAAATACCAAAAAACTCATTAACAAACAAAACTTAAATTTTAATGCTCTTCCCAAGTACAATAATTAATAAACATTATAAATATATAAATATTTACTTAATGAAACAAAATTCTATGAGTTGAAGCATGATCAATCACACTAATGCACTTGTATCAATCGATTGTGAATATCGTAGTCAATCAAACTAATGATCGATCAATTGATCTTATTATGATCAATCAGAATAATACATTAAGAGTAATCAGATATTTGATCGAACATTCTATTATGTCAAATTAGATCAATTATTTGATTACATCATGATCAATTGCACTAATATTGCACTTAGATCGATTGATTAAGATTACCACGATCAATTAGATTAATAATCAATCAATTGATCTTATCATGATCGATTAGACTAATACACTAAAAGTAATAGGATGTTCGATTAAATATCCAATTGTATCAAATTAGATTGAACATTTGATTGTATCACGATCAATCACACATATGCACTTGTATTGATCAATTGAGAATATCATGATCAATCGGACAAATGATCGATCAATTGATCTTATCATGATCGATTAGACTAATACACGATGAGTAATCGGATGTTCGATTGAACATTCAATTGTGTCAAATTGGATCAATCATTTGATTGCATCATGATCAGTCACACTAATAGTGCACTTACATCAATTGGTTGAGATTACTGCGATCAATTGAATTAGTGATTGATCAATTGATCTTATCATGATCGATTAGACTAATATACTAAAAGTAATCGGATGTTCGATCGAACTTCCAATTGTATCAAATTAGATTGATCATTTGATTGTATCACGATCGACCATACTAATGCACTTATATCGATCGATTAAGAATATCACAATCAATTTATTTTATTATGATCGATTAGACTAATACACTATGAATAATTGGATGTTCAATCGAACATTCAATTGTATCAAATTAAATCGATCATTTGATTGTATCACAATCAATCATACTAATGCACTTGTACTAATTGATTGAAAATATCACAATCAATTAGACTAATGATCGTTGATTGAGCTTATATTGATCGATTAGACTAATACACTAATAGTAATCATATATATTCGGTTGAACATTCAATTGGTCAAATTTGATCGATCATTTGAATGTATTACGACCAATTAGACTAATGATCGATTGATTGATCTTATCATGAGCGATTAGACTAATACACTAAGAATAATCGGATGCTTGATCGATCATTTAATTGTATCAAATTGGATCAATCACTTGATTTTCTCACAATCAATAACACTAAAATTGCACTTGGATCGATTGATCGAGATTACCATGATCAATCAAATTAATGATTGATCGAACATTTAATCGATTATTTGATCCTATAAGGACCAATCAAACTAATTCACTACAATTGATTGGATGTTTGATCAAACATTTGATCATATCATGATTAATCGAACAAATTCATTAGGATCGATTGGATGATTGATTAGATGGTTGATCAATCGAATGATCCTATAAAAATAAATTGAACTAATGTATTATGATTGATCATATGTTTTAATTACGATTGATTGAACTAATCGCATCATGATCAATCATACTAATGCACTAGGATTGACTAGATGTTCTTATCTTGCTTATTCGGTTAATGCACAAACATTTAAATAAGAATAAGAAATATAAAACTTCAATACTATTATAAAAAATAAATAATTTTTCTATACGTTTTAATTTAATAGGAAAATTTGTTTTTAATAGGAACCTAATACACTATTATTTAAAAATATATATATATATATATATATTTATTTTTATATAGAATGAGAATAGAAAATAGAAAAATAAAGAAAATGTTGTGAGGGGGATGAAAATAAGGTAGTCTTAAATAAGAATGCTACGAAGGGGATAAAAATAAAAACTAGATGTTTCATTTATAGTTGTTTGAAAGACACACTATTACAAATGTGAAAGACTAATTATTTGATTAGGTTATAATGCAAATGAATGAGTTTTCATTACAAACCAACCTATTTATTTTTCCTACAAGGAATTGGTTTACTTTTCTTATTTAGAGTTGGTTTACTTTCCTACTAGTAATATATGAATAATTAAACCAACCTTGTAAAAAAAATAAACAAAACTCTAATGGAAAAGTAAACCTATTAAACATAACTCACTAATAGGAAAATTTTTAAAATGATTCTTTCAATAACAAGTAAATTGGTGAGAGATTCCTTGCACTTATCACAATATGGGTTAAATATTTTAATATATTTATCAATACAATCTCTCTCCAAATCAGATCCTTTTTAACATTTTGTTTTATTTTATTTTTTGATTTTAAAACAAAACATTTTAAAAATCATTACATCAAGTCAAAACATTTTTAAAACCTAAAACAAACATGCCCAAAACACATTAACATACACAACTTAAGTTTTAAGGCTTTTCCCAAGTACAATAATTAATAAACATTATAAATATATAAATGTTTACTTAAGGAAACAAAATTCTATGAGTTGAAGCATGATCAATTACACTAATGCATTTGTATCTATTGATTGTGAATATCACAATCAATTGGACTAATGAACGATCGATTGATCTTATTAAGATCAATCATAATAATATACTAAGAGAAATCAGATGTTTGATCGAACATTTAATTGTGTAAAATTGAATCAATCATTTGATTGCATCACGATCAATCACACTAATATTGTACTTGGATCAATTGATTGAGATTACCACTTTCATTCGAACTAATAATTGATCAATTGATCTTTATCATGATCGATCAATCAGACTAATGATTGATTGATTGATCTTATCATAATTGATAAGACTAATACACTATGAGTAATCGGATGTTCGATCGAACATTTAATTGTGTTAACTTGGATCAATCATTCGATTGCGTTACGATGAATACACTATGAGTAATCAGATGTTCGATCAAATATTCAATTGTATTAAATTAGATCGATCATTTGATTGTTTTACAATCAATCATATTAATGCATTTATATTGATCCACGATCAATCGGACTAATAATCGATCGATTGATCTTATTATGATCAATTTAACTAATACACTAAGAGTAATCGGATATTCAATCAAACATTCAATTGTATCAAATTAGATCAATTATTTGATTGTATCACGATCAATCACACTAATATACTTGTATCGACCAAATGAGAACATCACGATTTATCGGACTAATGATCGATCTATTGATATTTTTATGATCGATTAGACTAACACACTATGAGTAATCAAATGTTTGATCGAGCATTCAATTATATCAAATTTGATCGATCATTTTGATTGCATCACAATCAATCACACTAATGCACTTGTATTGATCGATTGAGAATATCACGATCAATTGGACTAATGATTGATCGATTGATCTTATCTTGATCAATTAGACTAATACACTAATAGTAATTAGATGTTCAATCAATATTCAATTGTATCAAATTAGATCGATCATTTGATTGCACGATCAATAAAACTAATGCACTTTTATTGATCAATTGAGAATATCACGATCAATCAGACTAATGATCAATTGATTAATCTTATCATGAGCGATTAGAATAATACACTAATAGTAATTAGATGTTCGATCGAACATTCAATTGTATCAAATTAGATCGATCATTTGATTGCATGATCAATAAAACTAATGCACTTTTATCGATTGATTGAGAATATCATGATCAATCAGACTAATGATCGATTGATTAATCTTATCATGAGCGATTAGACTAATACACTAATAGTAATTAGATGTTTGATTGAACATTTAATTGTATCAAATTGATCGATCATTTGTTTGTATTATGATCAATAACACTAAAATTGCACTTGGATCAATTGATTGAGATTACCATGAATAATCAAACTAATGATCGATCAAACATTTAATCGATTATTTTGATCCCATCACGACCAATCGAACTAATTCACTAATATTGATTGGATGTTTGGTCAAACATTTTATCATATCACGATTAATCAAACAATTTCATTAGGATCAATTGGATGATTAATTAGATGTTTGATCAATCAAATGATCCTATCAAAATCAATCGGACTAATGTATTAAGATTGATCCTATGTTTTAATTATGATTGATTGAACTAATAACATCACAATCAACCATACTAATACACTCGGATCGATCATATGTTCTTATCATGATTGTTGATCCACAAACATTTAAATTATAAAAAATATTTAATTTTTCTAAGCATTTTAATTTAATAGGAAAATTAATTTTTAATAGGAACCTAATGCACTATTATTTAAAAGAAATAAATAAATATTTCTTTTTATATAGAATAAGAATAGAAAATTGAAAAATAAAGAAAATGTTGTGAGGGGGATAGAAATAAGGTAGTCTCAAATAAAAATGCCACGAGGGGGATAGAAATAAAAACCAGATGTTTCATTCATGATTGTTTGAAAGACACACTATTACAAACGCGAAAGACTAATTTTTTGATTTGATTATAACGCAAATGTGTGAGTTTTCCAGTACAAACCAACCTATTTACTTTTCCTACAAGGAATTGGTTTACTTTTCCTATTAGGAGTTGATTTAATTTTCCTATTAGGAGTTGATTTACTTTTCCTACTCCTACTAGTAATAGAAGAATTAAACTAATTCCTTGTAGGAAAAGTAAACCAAGTTCTAGTAGGAAATATAAACCTATTAAACATAGTTCACACTAATAGGAAAATAAATTACTTCTTAATAAAAAAAAAATCAAATAGAATCTTATTTGGCTTTAGTGGGGGACGTGTGACGTGAGACACACTCAAACTTATATAATAGTTTAAAATGATTCTTTCAATAACATACAAATTGGTGAGAGATTCTTTGCAGCTTTTCACAATATGGGGTTAAATATTATAATATATTTATTTTTATATTTATCAATATAATCCTCTCTCCAATTCAGATCATTTTTTGCATTTTATTTTATTTTATTTTCTGATTTCAAAACAAAAACAGTAACAAAAATCTTTATATCAAGTCAAAACATTTTTTAAAACCTAAAACAAAAATACCTCAAAACACATTAACAAACACAACTTAAGTTTTAAGGCTCTTTCCAAGTACAATAATTAATAAACATTATAAATATATAAATGTTTACTTAAGAAAACAAAATTCTACGAGTTGAAGCACAATCAATCACACTAATGCACTTGTAACAATCACAATGATCGATTGATTGATCTTATCATGATCAATTAGATTAATACACTAAAAGTAATCGGATGTTCGCTCGAACATTCAATTGTATCAAATTATATAAATTATTTGATTGTATCACAATCAATCACACTCATTCACTTGTATCAATCGATTGAAAATATCACAATTAATTGGACTAATGATCGATCGATTGATCTAATTATGATCGATTAGACTAATGCACTATGTGTAATCGGATGTTCGATCGAGCATTCAATTGTGTCAAGTTAGACCAATCATTTGATTGCGTCACGATCAATCACACTAATATTGCATTTGGATCGATTGATTGAGATTATCATGATCAATCGGACTAATGATCGATCGATTGATCTTATTATGATTGATTAGACTAATACACTAAATGTAATCGGATGTTTGATCGAACATTCAATTGTATCAAATTAGATTGATCATTTGATTGTATCATGATCAATCATATTAATTCACTTGCATCGATCGATTGAGAATATCATGATCAATCGGACTAATGATCGATTAGACTAATACACTATGAGTTATCAGATGTTCAATCGAACATTCAATTGTATCAAATTAGATCGATCATTTGATTGTATCATGATCAATCACACTAATACACTTATATTAATCAATTGAGAATATCACACTAATGATTGATCGATTGATCTCATCATGATCGATTAGACTAATACACTAAAAGTAATTGGATGCTCGATCGAACTTTTAATTGTATCAAATTAGATCGATCATTTGATTGTATCATGATCAATCACACTAATGCACTTGTATCGATCGATTGAGAATATCACGATCAATCGGACTAATGATCAATAGATTGATCATATCATGATTGATTAGAATAATACTCTAAAAGTAATCGGATGTTCGATCAAACATTCAATTGTGTCAAATTTGATTAATCATTTGATTGCGTCACGATCAATCACACCAATATTGCATTTGGATCGATTGCTTGAGATTATATACGATCAATCGGACTAATGATCGATCGATTAGTCTTATCATGATCGATTAGACTAATACACTAAGAGTAATCGGATGTTCTATTGAACATTCAATTGTATCAAATTGGATCGATCATTTGATTGTATCACGATCAATAACACTAATATTGCACTTGGATTGATCGATTGAAATTACCATAATCATTCAGACTAACGATTGATCGAACATTAAAGCAATTATTTGATCCTATCACGATTAATCGAACTAATTCTCTAAGATCGATCGGATTTTGATCGAATATTTGATTATATCACGATCAATCAAACTAATTCATTAGGATCGATCGGACGATTAATTAGATGTTTGATTGATCGAAAAATCCTATCATAATTAATTGGACTAATGCACTATGATTGATCATATGTTTTTGTTATGATTTATTGAACTAATCACATCACGATCAGTCATACTAATGCACTAGAAATCGATTAATTGGCTAATGCACAAGCATTTAAATAAGAATCGAAATATAAAACTTTAATAATATTATAAAAATAATTTATTTTTCTAAGTGTTTTAATTTAATAGGAAAATTTGTTTTAATAGGAACCCAATGCACTATTATTTAAAAGAAATAAATAAATACTTATTTTATATAGAATAAGAATAGAAAATAAAAAATAAAAAATCACCAATAATTAATATAAAATAAATAATGACATATTATCGGAGGTGAAATTTAAAATAATTTTTTTCTATTAATATATGTGGGGTCAATATATAGCATCGCTCCAAAATTTATTTATTTTATAATTTTTTTTTTAGTTTTCTCTTCTCAAATCGTGGCAACCTCAAAGTGGCTTTTCTTTGTAATGATCCAAATATTTAACTAATAGTAAGTAGTTTTGTTAGAGGGTTAATTTGGACTTTGGGTCATTAGGATCTCAAAGGGCATTTTGAGAAAATTAGACTCTTGGAGTGGACGTACGCTAGGGTTGGTAGATGAACGCTCTTGTCTTTTAGTGTGGGTGTACGCTGAAACATTGGATGTATGTTGTCTGTTGTGCGGACATGGTCTCCCACCAGATGTCCATTGAGATAGTATGCCGTACTCTGTGAATAGTACAGCAAACCTACGCTCAAAAGTACCAGATATCCACTACTTTTTGGATTGATTGTTGGGTTATACCTAGATGTACGAGACAGCCTTTGGACCACTTGATAATAGTATCGGACGTACGCTCCTTTGGATTGGACGTTTGCTCCTTTGGATCGGACGTCCGCTGCTTTTTGGCCTTATAAATAATGTTGTGAAATTATCTACCTAAATTAATAGGCAAATAATTACAGTTTTACTTACAAGTGCACAAGGTCAAAAGTGTAGCATAATGTGCAAGTACGGGATCATTCTCACAGGGATTGATAAATTTTGATTAAAATTAATTTCACAAGGTAAACAAGAGAGAGAAAAATTAGGTTTGATTTAATAATGAGAAAGAGGTAGAGCTTTGATTTCCACCGCTAATCATGCTTACACAATAAAACAATATGTCAATGCTTTAATTACATTATGACTACCTAATGTTTGGCAACCTAAGGGCATGGTAAATACTCCTTAAGCTATTGGTTTCCTAAGCAACGAGTTAGGCATGGTGTATACTCTAACTCTTTTCTTTCTTAAAGTATTTAGCATGGTGCATACTAAGTTGTTCTTTAAGAAAGCATGAAAACTATGAAAACCGACAAACACATGAGACCTAGGGCATGGTATATACTCCCGGTTTCCTATGTTGATTAACCCAAGAACCCAGCGTGGATTGCTTTTGTTACTATTATTAAACCCAGGACTCGACCATCCAAATTGGTTTAACTAACTAGTCCATACCACATGCATATGTTGGCCAGACAAACACATATGAGGAATTGTTGAATATAGGAATTAATTAAGTTAAATACCATAATGCAATTATCACAAAGGCACCAATATTGAATTACTAAGTAAACATGATCAGGGCTTCAATCTAGCACTACTAAGAGGTTTAGTTACACACAATATTGATGCTAATCATCTTCATAAAATAAAATAAAGGGAAAAGAGTAAACTCGGAAAAATCGCTTCATTGAGAACCGTAAATTCTTCTCCAAATCATGTTTGTCTTTTTTTTGTGTTTACAAGCCTATTTATAAAGTCTAAGGAAACCCTAGAAACCCTAAAAATTGTAGGGTTTAGTCCTAGTTGCAAAAACCCTAAAAATAAAACTCTCCAAAATAGGGCTGCAGTATACTTGGTTTTCATGCACAGGTGCATTCAATCGCAGGCTGTGTGTGCTCGATTGCACTGCAATCGATCCTCTTCTTGCATGCGTGGCCGGCACTCATTCCTTGGCTTTTTCGGTGTTAGTGCACTCAATTGCAGGTCCCTTGCACTTGATCACTCTGGCAGAACTCCAGCTTTTCCCAACTTTTGTCCTTTAAGCCTAATATTTCTAGAAATGCTTCCTTTTCTTCTAAAGACCTATACAATACAGAAAACATAAAAAGACAAAAAAATAGAATAGAATAACACAAACTAAGAGCTTAGCATATATAAATTAAGGGGCTTAATTATGAATATTTAAGCACTTATCAAATACCCCCTCACCCCCTCGCCCATTTCACACGAATTCCGCCTCTAAACCCTTCTCTTTGCCCCCAAGCTATTTGTAGACCGTTTTGTGAATGTTTTGAGTGTTTCATTGCTACCAGAGGAGGAACTCTTGAGGTTTCGCTTTAAGGAGGTAACGTTCGGTTCCTTAGCTTTTTAATACGTTGTTATGTTGCTCGATTGTTGTTAGTCGTTGTTTAGCTTCAGTTATGCTTTAGATCTTGCTTACGCTAATGTTTTGATAGCTTAGCGTTGTTACTTTTCATGGAGGTTTCCATCTGAGTTAGAAGGCCTTAGGGAGTCTGTGATGACCTTATGAGTCGGAGAATAAGTGGGCAGTTGTGAGAAAATAAGGTTCTCCTTGAAAGACGTCAGAGCAAGCGTACGGTCTTGTGACTGGACGTACAGCCTGCCATGTCACAGTGGATGTATGGCCTCGAGCCCAGACGTACGGTCCAGGGTGTAATAAGGAACGTTATTTTCACCAACCGTCTTATAGCTCATGTTTCCTTATTTTAGAGTTGTTTCAGTAGAAATATAACAAATGATAGGTCTTTTCTCAATATTTGAGGTTATGGAGCCTCAAGGGAATTACATGGAGGAGCTTTACGACCTAGGTGAGTACAAACTCACATGGATGCTTTGTTGTTACTTCTCTTGTATTGTATATCTATTTTATATATATCAAACAAGCATATTTTACAACTCTTGTAAAATACATTTTGGAACTACTAGGAACTCTCTTTTATGAAAACGC
Source organism: Carpinus viminea (assembly GCA_013348765.1). NCBI lineage: Eukaryota > Viridiplantae > Streptophyta > Magnoliopsida > Fagales > Betulaceae > Carpinus > Carpinus viminea. The sequence goes on along the minus strand of CP054673.1, from coordinate 14,320,913 downwards.
GTGTTGATTAATAAGATAATAATAAGACTTGTAAAACTGTGCATGTAAAAGACTAATAAGACTAATTACATTGTATGACATAGTACATCGGTACGTGTGGTATAATGCCATGGGCTTACTATACGGGTTAACTTTATGGTCAGTATGTGTGTGTGGGGGCTTTGGATGCAATAATTTCATGACCAAGATGCAGCCATTCCCAATAGATGGTTACTATAGGACGAACGTCATTAGCGGTGTGCCACTTACTATAACTTATCGGTGTGTGGATCTAATGATTTTGAGATGCCATTCCCGATGGTCATATAGGACAAACGGCATTGTACTCAGGTCCCTCGGGATAGGTCAACCCCTAATGCATGTGTTTTATAAATAACTGAATCTACAAATTAATAACGAGTACGTCATGTACATTTATACTCACTAAGTCATCGGACTTTCCTTGTATTATTTTTCTTTTGTCTCCATATGTACAACTATGCTATTATAGATAGTGGTTACCGTGAAACATTCGGTTATGTTGGAGGATTCGATCTGGGAGATGCTTGATGACTTATTGTAAGCTTAAGCGGGTACTTATGGTAATTAGTACTTTTGAGTTGTGTTGTAGACATTAGGACTTGATGCATGCTTATATATTAAGGTTTAGCATAGATCCCTTGTAATGATGTTATGTATATAGTGTGATTTTTGCTGCTTTGTTGATCTTTGGTTATATGCTCTAGTTATAATGATTATTGTATATAGAACTTAATCACTTTTGCTACTTAGTATCCTCTGCTTTCGAGGAGTAGAGGTCCCTGAGTCTTGTTTGGAATGGAATAAAGCTGGGAGACGAACCGTTGAATTAATTACCAGTTAATTAATTCTTGGGGGCGTTACAGTTGGTATTAGAGTTGTTGCTCTTTGGATTATAGGACATGATTTATTAGGTGTCAGGAGATGATCTACTAGAGCATGGGATTGATTATATGTATACAAGGGATACAGAATTTCAATATGTATGATCTTGAGGATGTTGGACTTGAGGAATTTAGGGATTTGATTTGGTATTGAAGTCAGGACTAGAACGATTTTGATGATGGAACCTTGGAGATTAGGATTGATCTGCACTAAGATAGTTATATAAGGTCTTAAGCTTAGATTTGGATAAGGTGGTGGTAGTTTAGGCGCTTAGTACGAATAGGTTTGTGATTAGGTTTGACGTCTTGAGTAAGGCTCAGCGTAGCGCTTCAAAGTAAAAGGCTAATAATCATTATGATTGCAAAGATGTCACCATGACACGACGTCATTGCAAGCAACGATGGTAGGGGACCATCCCAACCCGATGAAAGGACGAGGACCGTTTTGGATGCTACCCAACCATTGGAAGCTGTGGCAAGTCGTCTTGTGGAAGCTTTGACCAACGTACGAGGAGAAAGGACTCCAAATGGAGGAAAGGGTTGCTCTTTCAAGGAGTTCTATGAGCATCATTTCCCTATGTTTAAGGGGAACCTAAACTCTGGAGCGGCGAGGGATAGGCTTACGAACTTGGAGGAGCTACTACGAGTTATGGAATGCACTGAGGAGCAAAGAGTCAAGTACGCAACCTACAAGTTTTATGGAGAAGCAAGGCGATGGTGGTATGCTAAGAGGAGTTTTCTGGTGATGGAATTAGGAAGTGAGGAGGCTGTTACGTGAGTTCGATTCAAGGAAGAGTTCTATTGGGAATACTCGTGGTGCTTAAGGAGGAGTAAACCCCGCGAGTTGTGCTCTAGCAAGAAACTGAGTTGGTTGTGCCACAAGGGTGGCAGGCTCCATTTTAGGAAATGCAGATCAAGGAAGAATTTGTGCTATAGATGTGAAAAGGTAGGACACTTCATTTAGAACTGCAACCAGGCCAAAAAGAATGGTACTGGTCCACTTGGAAGGAAAATGATGTCAGGACAAGGGTTAAGCATAACCACCAAAGTTGTTAAGGCTTTTGGGTTCACCTTATTTTGTAGTTAAGGACTAGCTTATTGGATGTTTGGTCAGACATGAGCCAGTTGTCTTTTGATTTGTACTTGCACTTGATTTGGAGTTTTGAACCTAAAGTGTAACATTAACTAAGAGTTTTGTTAATGCATGATGCTTGTTATGCTTTGTTGATATGTTGATAATAAGATTTCTGATTTTGTTCATTACCTATTAGAAGTATGTTAAGGCATTATATTCTTGGACTTGGATTTTGGTAAAGAGCAATTAGTGAATCTCGTACCCATGAATCTTGTATTGGATTACATGATTTTGGGTTAATTAAGAGCTAAGAGATTCTAGAGAATCTTTCTATACCCGAATGGACTACGGAGTTTTCGAGTACAGTTGCCCGTGGAGACAAAGGGTGGCTAGAGCTGATCTAAGGGTTATGATTAGGCTAGCGTAGTAGCTGATGCCTTGAGTAGAAAAGCGACAGTGGAGCTTGCCGCTTTTGAAATTTCTCAACCCTAGTTGGTTATGGAATTAGCTTGGATGGGAGTAGAAGTGATAGATGAGTTTGATCGTACCAAAAATAGTACTCGTCAATTGCACAAATCGTTTTGCAATAAAGTAGTTGTGCAAATGCGAGTGTCGAACCCACAGAGAATCGTGTTTGCGATAATTAATTCTATGCCTAAACTAATACTACCTTAACCTAGTCCCAATATCAAACAAGTAGAGTGCATAAAATATAAACTAAATTAAATGCAATAAAAACAAATAAATAAAAGCCTAAGGTTTAGAATTCGCCTCACAACATTAATGAACATATAGTTATGCTTAGTTCATACTTAATAACAACTATGCTACTAAGCATACTCTGAGCGCTAATACATTGTTCATATTTTTGTCTATCGATAAAACACATATGCATATCCTATTGTTATTACAAAATCTTGTCGAACTAATCGATGCAAACACTGTTTTAAGAGTCACAACAGATATTGGTCCGAAGAAGAATCATCCGATGTACCTCTGGCTACAATGAATGTTGACGTTTAACAATTTGTAAACAACAATCAATACATTTTTGTCACTAAAATATATTGAAATGAATATACATAAAATTAAACGACAGAAAGAGCATTAAATTAAGCATAACAACATGAACATAAATAAAATGGTGAGGCTTCATCTTCAACCTTAGTTGAAGATTAGCCTATAATCATAACAAGAAACAAGAGAAAATGAAAAGAAAGCATTATTAAATTAAACTATACAAAGATTGACGTTTGGAGGGACTCAAGACTTCCAAACAGGGGAGTCCTAGCTCTCAAAGGCGCCTCCAAGTGTCTGGGTCCATTTACAAAAGAAATGGTGGGTGGTATTTATAGGCTAATTTTAGGGTTTTAGCTAGGTGCACTCGATCGCACTCATGCATGAATTTCTGCATCTAATGGGCACAAGTCTTTCGATCACTTTTCGATGTCTTCGGCCTTTATACTTCAGAATTGGCCAAATCTTGTGAAATATAATTTTGTAGATCTTCGAGTTAGCTTTCCAAAAACACCAATATCACCCCAATTAGAGTTTTACTACTCTAGATATGGCCATTTTGGTGGGACTCGTAGGATGCGAATCATCACTTGACTCAATTTTGCCGCCAAAGCTCCCCGAACTGTTTTAAGCCCCAGATTTAATGGCATTAGCCCCAAATGTAACTTAGCAACCTGCAAAACATTAAAACACCAAAACTAACCAAAACATTAGAAATTAACAAAGTTAAGAGCTTAATAAACATAAGTTAGGGGGGTCAAATATATAATATTTGGCACCAATCAAGGGTGCACTTGCACACTTGTCTATCTTGGTGGTTGAATCAGGAATGCTTGCTTGGATTAAGGCCGCTTTGTTGGAGGGCCATGATTGCACCAAGATCAGGTAGTTGTTAAGGCATAAGGGTTTTGCCTTAAGGATGATGGGTTGCTCATCCATGAATGTGTTGGAGGGTGAAGGACTAAGAAATTAGATCTTGAGCAAGACTTATCATTCTCCGAATATTGTACATCCTGGATGTACCATGATGTACAAGGACGAGGAGAGGTTAGAATTGGAGTTTAGTACCTACCTTTCATTGAGTTCATTACAGACGACTTTTGGATTGCCGCCTTATGGAGCACTTTATGGACATAAGTATCAGTCACCCTTGTATTGGGACAACGTTGGGGCCTAAAATGATTGAAGTACTTACTATTGGACAAAGGATGAGTGCATGCTAAAATCGGCAAAAGAGTTATGCCAATAACTAGAGACAACCTTGGAACCACGAAGTGGGAGATCGTGTATTCCTCAAGATATCACCCATGAGGGGAGTGATGCGATTTGAAAAGGAAGGGGAGGTTGGCATACAAGGTTGCCTTACCCTAAGATAACTATGTTCTTAATATTATACTTGGACAGTATACCTATCCCTGTTTTGGTTGAAGGGATAGTGATGTATAAAAGAGTTTGTTTTCCTCTATAGGTTTATGCCTTGGATACCCATTGACCCGGACTGTATGTGAAATTACTCGACTTGGGTGTCGAGATTGTCGAGGACTAGTACAATGTAGGAAACACTGAATACAATGTCTGTACATTGAGGTTCAAGGATTTTATTTGTATGGTTAATTTCTTTTGGGTTGTGTGCCTATCTGTTAAGGTTTTGGGTAATCGTTACATTTGGATTCTCTTAGAGTAGTCAATTAAGGTAAAGTTGCTTCCGGCTAGGAAGTATGGCATCATGTCAAATATACCCACGAGCTTGACTTGTTTTGGTTGTTTTGGTGTATTTAGGGATTGTTGAGCTTAGCGATGATTGAGATAGTGTGGGTAATATCGACTACAACACCCTTGGTAACCTACAAATGGATTTGCTATAACTTGTGAGGATGCTGATGTGGATCGCTTTATATTGGACGAAGGAGGTTAGTGGTTGAGGATGAATGGGATAAGATTTTTTTCCAAGGACAGGCTGGGGATGAACCTTGAAAAACCATGGATGTTAAGGTGATGTTACTGTTTCTTCTCGTATTTTGGGGCTACAAAATTTTGGGGATAAAATTTTTATAAGGAATGGAAAATGTAGTGATCCAAATATTTAACTAGGCATAAGTAGCTTAGTTAAAGGGTTAATTTGGATTTTAGGTCACTAAAATCTGTCAAAAGGGCATTTTGAGAAAATTGGACTTCTAGACCAGGCGTATGCTAGGGTTGGTAGATGTACGGTCTTGTGACCAAATGTATGGCCTACCGTGTTACAATGGACGTATGGCCCTGAGCTCGGACGTACGATCAAGAGTGTGACAAGGAACTTTATTTTCACCAACCATCCCATAGCTCACATTTCCTTACTTTAGAGTTGTTTTGGTAGAAATAGAACTAATAATAAGTCTTTCTTAGTATTCGAGGTTATGGAGTCTCAAGGGAATTGCATGGAGTAGCTTTACGACCCAAGTGAGTACAAACTCACATGGATGCTTTGTTGTTACTTTTCCTGCATTGCATATCTATTTTATATATATACATATATATCAAAAATGCATATTTTACAACTCTCATGAAATACATTTTAGAACTACTGGGAACTCTCTTTTTGTGAAAACGAGTGTTGATTAATAAGATAATAATGAGACTTGTAAAATTGTGGATGTAAAAGATTAATAAGACTAATTACATTGTATGACATGGTACACCGGTATGTGTGGTATAATGGCCATGGGCTTACTATACGGATTAAGTTTATGGTTTGTGTGTGTGTGTAGGGGAGGGGGGGCTTTGGATTCAATGGTTTCGTGACCAAGATGTAGTCATTCCCAATGGATAGTCACTATATGATGGACGTCATTAGTAGTGTGGGCCACCCAAGGTTAAACTCGGTTGTGCCACTAATGTTACATATGGTATGCTATGCAATGGTTGAGGCACCGGCATTGTACTACAGGTCCCTCGGGACAGCATCAACCCTGCTGAGAAAGGGTAATATCTCGGGTAAATCATACTGTTGAACTATAACTGTTACTCTATATCATATGCATATATATTATAATGTATATATATGTCACATCCATGATAAACTGTTATCTCATAATGTTGCATGTGTTTTATAAATAACTGTATCCACAAATTAATGACGAGTATGTCATGTGCATTTATATTCACTAAGTCGTCGAACTTCCCTTGTATTATTTCACTTTTTTTCTCCATATGTACAATGGTGTACAAATTTACTGTACTCGCAAGTGCACAAGTTGTGTGCAAAATAGTGTTGTGCAAGTGTAAGATTGAATCGACAGGAAATCGTGTTTGAGAAAATCGATTTAAATGTCTAAACTAATTTCATCTCAACCTACTTCCAAGTTTGAGCGATTTTATCGAACGAAAACAAAAATTAGTCTAAATACTTGAAAACAATTAAATGAAAGCACTAAGGTTTAAGAATCCACCTTACCAAATCAAAGTACATATTATCATGCTTAGTTCATACATTCGTCAAACGATTAAAAATAATGCATGTTCTATTGTCACACTAGTTCATACAACCTTAAGCCCTATGCATGTTCTATTGTTCTTATTGAAAGATTCAAGAATCCATCCATTTGACAAAGACAATACATTTCCAATTTAGTTCAAAAGATCCAAAGAATCCATGCTTTGCACAAAAGACAATGGATATCCAAAGTAAATCAAAAGATGTAATGTATCCATCGGACAAAACATAGTGGATATCCAACTATGGCACAATCATTCACAATTTTGTCACTAAATTGGATTGAAAAGAATACACATGACATTTAAACAATGGATTTAGTATAAACTAATCATGAAAACATGTAAAACATCAATGGTGAGGCTTCATCTTCAACCTTAGTTGAAGATTTAGCCTCTCATGCTAATAAGAGACAAAGTAAAATTAAATGAGTGCATTATAAATTGAAAGATTACAACTAATGACTGATTAAAGGTTAAAGAATGATAAAAATATCAAGTTTCTGCTCTCAAAGGCGCCTCCAAAATGTAGGTTACAAAAACTGAGAAGAGGTCCTATTTATAACAAAAATATGTGCTGCCAGGTCATGCGCAATTGCGCTTGAGCGCACTCAACTGCTTCAGTAATCCTACGGCAGAGCCGAAAAATCGATGGGCTAGGGCTACACAGGTATCTCAGGGTTGTGTGCTCGATTGTCACTCCATGCGCATGATTGCGGATGCGCTCGATTGTGGTTCCATGTGCTCGATCGCAGCAACAGGGACCTTAGGTTGCTTTGCAGTTTTCCATCCTCAAACCGCATTCTTCTGTTAATGACCTGCTACATACTAAAACACTAAAACTAACAAAAACGTTAGAAAACAACTAAACTAAGAGCTTAACAAACATAAATTAAGGGGCTCAAATGTACAACATTTGGCACTCATCAAATACCTCCAAACTTACATTTTGCTAGTCCCTTAGCAAAACAAAATGAAAAACATATTTAAAACAAGAAACATAGGTCAGCTTTCGTGAGAGAAACGATTTCATTTATCATATGCAACAAGCCTTTTAAACTCCTAAGAATTCCCTAGAGGATGAGTGAAGTCTCATGAGGAATGATACCCACAAACATTTTACAACTATATTGTGACGCCCCGCCCGATAGGCAAATCAATTAACTAGTACTTGATCCCACTGTGCGCCATCCCAGCCATGTCCCTCCAAGACACGACCTCCAAGAAATCACTTTCCTTGTCATAATGAGAAAACTGTAGCAGAAGACTTTACCAAGATTATAGGATTAAGAAACAATAACAAAACATCATACAGTAATACTAGAAATAAAGTTCTACGTCATCATAATATTATAAATAGTCACCAAATATACTGGTCATCAGACCATTAGTAGGAAAATAGATACATCCCAAAATAAACAACTGTCAACATAGTTCACAAAAGATCAACAGATCAAAGCCTAGACTTAAGTTTAAGCAGAGCTAATGAGATCAAAATATTTATCATGTCTGCATGAGCAGATCCTCCTTCTTCCCACATCGCCCTAAGCCAAACGGGATCCATATCCTTAAAAAATCACCCGTATCAGGTCCTGAGCAATCACCCAAGTAGCTTCCAACGACATTTTCGTCTAGTGTAGTTAAACCGCGTAATTATTCGTAATGATAGGGGAAAGACATAAATAAAAAGGGTAAGACTAAGACTTAGTGATTTTTAATGTAGATAATACCCATACTAGTTTAGTAATGAACTGATCGTACCTAATTTAGTACTCGCAATAGAACAAACCGTGGTTCGTATAGCGTTTGCACAAGTATGTGTTCGTATCCACAAGGAACCATGAGTGTTTAAAACTAATTTTACTTCTAAACTAATATTATCTTAACCTAGTTCCAAGTTGTGTGTTCGTGATTAATGTAAATGTAAACTAATTGAAAATGCTGTCAAATAAACAAAAAGGTAACTAAAGTTAAAGAATCCACCTCACCCATTAAAATACACACGTTAAAACACTACAATCACTCTTCCGCCTATCAAATTAGCTCTTGGCTTAACCTATAGTCATTAGTGAAGCTAGTTGAACCGTTCAAAGCGTTTTATCAGTATAAAGAGTCTCATGGGATGTTAGAGCTGAGTCATCCATTGTATCATTGATCATAGTGGATGCCTTCTCATCAACCATCCGATCGGATGACTCAAAGAATTGGACATCATCCAAGCGACTATTGGAACACAACTTAAATCATATTGAAACAAACATAAAGTAAAGAATAATATGACATGTAAAATAAATAAGTTAGAGGGGAGGCTTCATCTTCAACCTTAGTTGAAGATTAGCCTCTCATATAAGAGAGAGGAATAGAATGCAAGTAATCATTAAATAAAGAACAAATGGAAATGGTTAATGTTTAGAGATAGTTTAGAGCCAAATAGTGGTCTCTACAAAGAAAATGCGCTAAAAAACATAACACCCAAAAATATTACACAAGGGTCTTATTTATAGAAAACTAAGGTTAGTGTCACATAGGTGCTCAATTGCGCATTGCGCTCAGCGAGCATGAATGTGATTGATCGGAACTCGATCACTTTGTAATCGCCTTAATTTCACGCAGCAAGGATGGAAGCGATGGCGGCTAGCAAAGAGTGAGGCGTGATGAGGCTTGCGCTTGATCTGTAGGCCTTTGCATCTCTCGACGCTCCTTGTAATCGCCGATCACAATGGCGAGGAAACATATCTTCACTTCTTTGCCCTTTTCACCCTTTGCAACCATGGTTTGAATGCAATGACTGCAACAACATAAAATACTAAAACAAACTAAAATGTTAGAAATTAACTAAGTTAAGAGCCTAACAAATATAAATTAAGGGATCCAAATATGCACCATTTGGTACTCATGAAATACTCCCAAACTTATATTTTGCTAGTCCCTTAGCAAAACAAAATGAAAAACATAATTAAAACAAAACAAACATAGGTTTGCTTTCGTGGGAGAAACGATTGCATTGAACATATGCAATAAGCCTTTTAAACCCCTAGGAGTTCCCTAGAGAATGAGTGAAGTCTCATAAGGATTTTCCAAGAATGATACCCACAAACATTTATTTGGCACTATGTTATTGATAGACAAAACCTTTCACACAAACATATGGTTCATACATCATTAGCAATTTTAACAATTTGAACATGCAAACCACATCATCCAGGCCTCCAAACATCATTCAATTCATGGCTGAAAAATTGAGACAAAACATGCTTAAAAAAGTGCAAAGTGAACTAACATATGCTCATGGGGTTTCAATTTTTCAAAAGACGTACATCTCAAAATTCATAGGAATGCAATGTGATAAAAACAACCAAGGCTTGAATTGAAAAATGCAATTTTTATTTTGTGTAGGCTATGCAATGCTTGACTCCCTTAAGCTTCTAAATGACTTATGTAATGAGTGTTGGGCCAGTGACTTCCAAACCAGGAGGTTTTAAGGCATTAGATGTAAAGACATCCATAAGGGCTTAATTACTCAAGTCAAAAAGAGTTACGAAGCCTAACTAGCCATACAATCGCTTAGCTGGAAATTCTCATTTTTTAATGCGAACACTCATTACTTAATGAGGCAAGAGTTCCGGTTACTCAATGAAAGGCTCAACTTATGATTTTTTTTTTTTTTTTTTACAGCCAAGGTTTATCATCACACATCACAACAACCTTCAAATCTTAAGAAAAATACTTCTCAAGTCAAATTTCATACCTCACAGACTCTATGCTAGTGTGCATGTGAAAAATGGATCAAACACGTGAAGTATCTCTAATTCAACACATGAATTGAAAACTAGGATTTCTAATGATATGCAGCGTTCAAACAAGTTAAAACACCAATGACATGTAATCCATAGATATGATGTAAGTCATGCCTAATCAACAATATAGCAAAAATTTTAAAAGTTTTACAAAACAACAAATATGCACAAAGAAAACAAAATATTCACAAAAGAAGGCAAAAGTGTCTACCCTACCCCAAACTAAAATGGCACATTGTCCCCAATGTGCCTAAATACAATACCGGAGAATGGAATGCGCAAGATAGGCAAAAACGTAAGAGAACGTTCCCCAAACTTGGATGGCAAACACTTTTCCGAAAAACAAAACAAAACAAATCAAATAAACAAAATCAAAAGACAAGGAAAATAATGAGGGTGCCTCCCACAAGCGCTAAGTTTAACGTCTTCACTTCACAAGAGACTACAATCAATCCGAATAAATTGGATCCTCCAATAGAGTTGCCTCTACCTCTAAACTCCTCAACTCCAAGAATGGTTTTACTCGTTGTCCATTCACCTTAAAGGTGTTACCATTCTTGGGATCCTCTATCTCGGTGGCCCCATGAGAAAACACTGTCCTAATGATAAATGGGCTAGTCCATCAAAATTTCAATTTGCCAGGGAATAAATGCAGTCGAGAATTGTAAAGAAGGACTTTCTGACTTGGCTCAAAAGATCTCCTCAGAATGCTCTGGTCATGAACCCTCTTCATGTGTGCCTTGTACTTCCTCGAACAATCATAAGTATCATTCCTTAGCTCTTCTAATTTAGTGAGTTGGAGCTTCCTTTGGGAGCCACCTTCAAAAATTGAATTGGAGCTTCCATCGATGCTCCAACTCGATGGAAAGATGACACGCCTTCCCGTACACAATCCGATAGGGTGACATCCCAATCGGAGTTTTAAACGCTATCCTATACACCCACAAAGCATCATTAATCAGCAGATACCAATCTTTTCTAGGATTCACTGTCTTTCCAATATATGTGTTTGATCTCTCGATTGGACACTTCAACTTATCCACTTGTCTATGGGTGATAAGGGGTGGCAACCTTTGTGTGATGAAGTACTTCTTCATCAACTGCTCAAAATCTAGTTGCAAAAATGCTTACCTCCATCACTAATAATTGCTCTAGGCATACCAAACGAGCAAATATAGTGTCTCAAAATTTGACCACAACTTTGTGGTCATTGGTCTTACATGCAATGCTTCCACCACTTGGACACATAGTCCACACAACCAAAATGTATAGAAACCCAAAGGAGTTTGGGAAAGGTCCATGAAATCAATGCCCCACACGTCAAAAATCTCAACAATCAAAATGGGATTGAGGGCATCATATTCCTTCTAGAAATACTCCTAGCTTCTAATAGCGCTCACAAGATATGCAATGAGCATGAGTGTCTAAAAAGGGTAGGCCAATAAAATCCACACTACAAAATTTTTGCAAGTGGTCTTCTTTGCACTAAATGGCCTCCACATGCATGATCATGACAAAAGGAGATGACATTGGATTGGTCAAACTCGGTATACACCTCCTAATGATCTGGGGACAATATTTGAATAGATAAGGATCATCCCGGAAAAGGTCTTCACTAGATAAAAATTTGAGCTTATCTTGTTGCCCCAATGCAAAGGCATTTGGTCGGTGACAAGATAGTTCACTATGTCTGCATACCAAGGTGTGGGATTGTGAGCAATGTGCATCAATTGCTCATATGAAGGTCTGTTTAGAAATATAGTGGCATCCTTGGTGTAATCCATGGTCAATCTAGACAAATGATCCTACCACATTTTTGGTCCTTCTTATCCCGAATCTCTATGTCAAACTTCTGAAGTAACAAAATCCATCGGATCAAGCAAGATTTAGCATCTTTCTTTGAAAAAGATACTTCAATGCTGATCCGAATAGAATAGATGATTTTAGATCCTAACAAATAGGATCTAAACTTGTCCAAGCAAAAGACGCCAACAACTCTTTTTATGGTCGGTAGTTAAGTTGTGCATCGTTAGAGTTTGCGCATAGTAGATGACATGGGAGTTTATCAATCGCTGCCCCAAAATACTCCAATCGCATAATGATCGTCACACATAATCTCAAAAGGCACACCCCAATTGGGTGGGTCAATAATGGGTGTGGATGTCAGAATCTTCTTCAAAGCCCTAATGCTTTCATACACTCTTCATCAAATACAAAGCAGGTCTCTTTGCCAACAACTTGCACAAGGGCCGCGATCTTGCTAAAATCCTTGATGAATCGCTATAAAACCTACATGGCCCAAGAAGGAATGATTTCCTTCATAGTAGGGGTGGAAGGTTAGAGATCAAATCTACCTTCACTTTGTCAACCTCAATCCCGATGAGATATGACATGCCCAGTACAATTCCCTGCTTAACCATAAAATGGCATTTCTCCCAATTAAGCACAGTTCTTTCCTTGCACCTCACTAAAACCAAAGTGTGACGGTGTAGACACTCCTGAAAAGGTGAACCGAAGATAGAGAAGTCATCCATTAAGATCTCCATAAATTGCTCTACCATGTCAGAGAATATGTTGATCATGTATCGCTGAAAAGTAGAAAGTGCATTGCACAGCCCAAAAGGCATGCGACAGTAGGCAAATGTCCCAAAAGGACATGTAAATGTAGTCTTCTCTTGATCTTTGGGGTCCACAGGGACCTGGTTATATCCAGAATAACCATCCAAGAAGCAATAATATTCATGCCCAGCTAAACGCTCCACCATTTGATCAATGAATGGAAGTGAAAAATGATCTTTCTTGGTGGCAGCGTTCAATTTACAGTAGTCTATACAAACTCTACATCCAAACTGAATATGAATTGGCACCAACTCGTTATCCTTGTTCTTCACTACCATCAAACCAGCTCACTTGGGCACAACATGTATCGGGCTCACCCACTTGCTATCAGAGATTGGATAGATGATCCTAGCATCTAATAACTTAATCACTTCCATTCTCACAACCTCCTACATCATTGGGTTGGGCCTTCTCTGTGTTTCCCTCGAAGGTTTGAAATTGTCCTCAAGATGTATCTTATGCATAACCAATGAGGGGCTGATTCCCTTGATATCTTTAATTGTCCAGCTGATAGCTTCTTTATGCTTTCTCAAAACATCCAACAATTTTTCCTTTTAAGCATCTATCAAGTTAGAAGCTATAATCATAGGCAAAGAATCAACTGGACCTAGGAACTTATACTTAAGACTATCAGGTAAAGGCTTAAGTTCCTTCTCGAGGATTAGCACTCTTGTCTCCTCCTTCTCACTTTGCTCACTAGAGGCAGTCTCCAAAAGTGCATCACTTGCTCCATCGGTTTCTCCAAATCTAAATCTTCTCCAAATTGAGCAAGGCATGCTTCAGGGGTCTTCTATGCTTGATTCTTCAATAACTTCATCAATGATCTCCTCAATCAAGCATACTTGGTTCATTTGGTCATAATCTAGTGGTTGTTTTTATCTAAAAATATTCAACTCCTTGTCATATTTCAAAAGAAATCTTCATCACCCCGACCTACAATTGATTAGGGCGTTAGTAGCTAAAATGGTCACCCTAAAATCATAGGGATCTCTCCTATTAGACTGAACTCTACTATGTCAAGTACAATAAAGTCCATGAAATAAAATTTGTCCACCTTTAATCAAAACATCCTCAACTATTCCCCATGGAATCTTCACCAGACTTGTAAGTTGCAATGTCATGATGTGGGCTTCAACTCTCCTAGCCCTAACTACAAATAGATTGAGTAGGACAACAAATTAACACTAGTTCCCAAATCTAACAACGCCTTCTCAATCTGAATGACTCTTATCATGCAAGTAATTGTAGGACATCCAGGGTCCTTGTATTTGAGAGGTAACTTGCATTGTAGGATATCACTGACCTGCTCGGTCATGAATGCCTTCTTTGGGACATTCGTCTTCCTCTTCACTGTGATAAAGTCCTTCAAGAACTTGGCATATGTATGGATTTGTTGGATGGCATCCAAAAATGGAATATTAATTTGGACTTGTTTGAACACCTCCAGAATGTCCTCTAACTTTCCTCCTTTCTTAGGCGCTTGTAATCTTTTAGGGTAAGGTGTTTTAGGTACAAATGACCTAAGAGGTTCCTTAACAATTGGGGTGACTGTAGATGGCTCAGCATCTCCTTCATTCTGGTTGTCACCCTCTTCACCTTTTTGCTCTTTTTTCTCAGTATGGTCTGCTTCTAGCTCAGCATGGTCTGCTTTTGGGTCTGCCACTTGATTGTCCACTCATTTCCTAGACCTCAAAGTGATAATTGCCTACACATGCTCCTGATTTGAAGGATTTCTAATACTGCATGCCTTGGGTTTTTCACTGATTGGCTGGGGAGCTTTCCCTTATCTCTGTCACCAAGGTGATGTGCCTATTGTCCCATCTGCATCTCCAACTTAAAGATTGCCTGGGTGTTCACCATGGTGGAATTTCTCATGTCATTGATTGATTGACTAGTCATTTTCATAAAGTCCCTCATGGTATCTTCCAATGATTGTGTCAATGACATTGAGGCTTGAGTGGGGGCTTGATAAGATGATGATTCTGGTTGAGTTGAGCGTCCATGATTTTGATAAGAAGGAGGAAATCCTAAAGGATATTGATTTTGAGCATGTGGAGCTCTTCCTTGATTTGTGGGTTGGTTCTGCTTCCAAAAGAACTTAGGGTGGTTCCTCCACCCTGAATTATATGTCTTAGAATATTGCCCATTGGACTGCTTTCAAAAATCGTTAAAAGTGTTCACTTGTTCCATCTTAGAAAATACTGTCATAGATAGACAATTATGTACTTGGTATGTGGGACTAGCACAGACAAAACAACTTTCAACTGCAAATGTGTAGGCTGCATTGATGGGTTGTCCTACACTGACGACATCAAGTCTCTTGACAATCGCATCCATCTTTAAGTTCAACTTTGTTTCGCCTTTTAACTCATGGATGCCTCCTTTCTCAGGGTTTCAGGCTGATTTATCATGACAACTCGTAAAATCCCACTATTGTGAGTTGTCGGCCAATTTGTCAAAAGCTTTATAAGCTAAATCTCTTGTTAAGTTCAAAAATCCCCCTCCATTCATTGACTCTATCATGTTACGGTTGGGTTGAGACAGCCCTTGGTAGAAGAATTGCACGAGTCTCCACTTTTCATAACCATGAGGAGGGCATCTGATTAGCAAATCCTTGAAATGCCCCCAACACTAAGAGAATTTCTCGCCCTTATCCTGAGTAAAGGAACTAATCTCCTTTCTTGCCTCATTTACTCTGGACTTTGGGAAAAACTTGTTGTAGAATTGTTTCAACAATTCTTCCCAGGATGTAATAGACCCAGGTGCGTTGGAATCCAACAACTCTCTGGCTCTATCATGAAGGGAGAAAGGAAAAAGTCTAAGGTGGACAGATTCCTCAGAAAAATTTTGGAATTTGGTGGTGGCACAGATATTTTTGAATTTCTTCACATAGGAATATGGGTTTTCATGATTTAAGCCGTAAAAAGATGGTAACATTTGGATGACGTGTAGCTTTAGATCATAATGGGTTGCATTAGTTGGTGGCAACATTATACACGAATGGGAACTAATCGCAGCTAGTGCGAATAGTTCCCAGAATGACGTAGTGAAATCCACGTCATATGCTTGTCTTTGTTTCCTGTTCCTAGCTCTTGCATCTTGGTACTCCTCTCACTCCTCTTGATTTGCATTCCTCAAAATGTCCTCCATCTCAATGTGAGCTCTATGTGCTCTCCTAATATTTCTCTCTAAGTCGGGATCTAAAGGTGTTAACTCTAAGTTTAAGGATCGCCGACCAAGCATACACCAATCAAGAAGTTAACTAAAAACTAGAAAAACAATAAACTAACTAAGCAGTATGAACAAAAACAGCAAAAACAAGGACCACAAAAAACAAATAAAGATCAATATGCAAACTAAATGAATTTAAAATTACTAAATTAAAGATAAACTTCTAAACAATAAACTATAAGAATAAATGAATAAAAACTAAACAATTTTAAACAAATATTTACATATGGAAAAACGAAACATAAAGAAATAGAACACTAGAGAAAATAAAATGCTTAAAAATACAAAAACTAACAAAATATAATAATTTAAACAACTACTATTTAACAAACTAAACTATTAAACAAATTAAAAATTATAAACTAAACAATTACAATAAACAAACTAACAATTAATAAACAATTAAAAAAAATAAAATTGAACATCTTGAACATGTATGTTGGTGCAGCGAGGTTGCGCTTTCGGCGTAGGCGATCGATCGCATACACATGCAAATATGTAGTAGTATATGCAAGTGTGCTCTATCACAATAGAGGTGCAATCGAGCGTATCACTACTTTGCTTTAGTTAAAATGTGTGTGCAACAGCAGCACTCAAGCAAGCGATAGCATGAATAGTATGGAATAGGCTCAAGTGCACTCAATCACAACAGGGTATGATCAATCACACTATCACAGATTGATTTTCCAGGAACTATAAAAACTAAGAAAAACTGCCAAACACTATTCTAAAGCTTAACAAAAATTTACAAAAACCTAAAAATAAACTAAGAACAGAATTGAAATTGCAGAAATGAAATACTAGTAGAAAAATAACATTAATCTAAAAATAAAATTAATTTCAACAAATCAAATGGTTCCCCGGCAATGGTGCCAAAATTTGATCATACCAAAAGATCAACAAATCAAAGCCTAGACTTAAGTTTAAGCAGAGCTAATGAGATCAAAATCTCTATCATGTCTGCATGAGCAGATCCTCCTTCTTCCCATATCGCCCTAAGCCAAACGGGATCCATATCCTCAAAAATCACCTGTATCAGGTCTTGAGCAATCACCCAAGTAGTCTCCGACAACATCTTCGTCTAGTGTAGCTAAACCGC
Organism: Carpinus viminea; assembly: GCA_013348765.1. NCBI lineage: Eukaryota > Viridiplantae > Streptophyta > Magnoliopsida > Fagales > Betulaceae > Carpinus > Carpinus viminea. Next base: position 14,303,702 of record CP054673.1, on the reverse strand, counting down.
GTAATTATTCGTAATAATGGGGGAAAGACATAAATAAAAAGGGTAAGTATAAGACTAAGTGATTTTTAACGCAGATAATACCCATGTTAGTTTAGTAATGAACTGATCGTACCAAATTTAGTACTCGCAATAGAATGAATGAACCGTGGTTCATATAGTGTTTGTGCAAGTACATGTTCGTATCAACAGGGAACCATGAGTGTTTAAAACTAATTTTACTTCTAGACTAATATTATCTTACCCTAGTTCCAAGTTGTGTGTTTGTGATTAACGTAATTGTAAACTAATTGAAAATGCTATAAAATAAACAAAAAGGTAACTAAAGTTAAAGAATCCACCTCACCCACTAAAATACACACATTAAAACACTACAATCACTCTTCTGCCTATCGAATTAGCTCTTGACTTAACCTATAGTCGTTAGTGAAGCTAGTTGAACCGTTCAAAGTGTTTATCATATAAAGAGTCATGACGGGTGTTAGATCGAGCTCAATTCATCCACTGTATCATTGATCACAGTGGATGCCTCGTCTCAATCCAACCATCTGATGTACCTTCGGATTGGAACACAAAGACGTTGGACATCGGCGCATCACAAATGATTATCAACATGAGATTGTCACATAAATCATATTAAAACGACTAAGCGGTATTTAAAGACAAAAATAAATAATCATAATGTAAACACGCATATGTTAGAGGGGAGGCTTCATCTTCAACCATAGTTGAAGATTAGACTCCCATATAAAAGAGAGACGGAATAGAAATGCAAGTAATCATTAAATAAAAAACAAATGGAAATGGTTAACATTTAGAGATAGTTTGCAAAGCCAAACAGTGGTCTGTACAGAGAAAATGCGCTAAAAAATGTAACACCCAAAAATTTTACACAATAGGTCCTATTTATAGAAAACTAAGGTGCTGCCAGGTCACACAGGTGCGCTCGTTCGCAGGCATGAGTACGATCGATCGTGGAAGGTGCGTTCGATCGCTTGTAACTGTCTCAGAAATTCTACAGCGCAAGGATGGAAGCAATGGCGGTTAGGGCAACACGTGAGACGTAGGCTGACGAGGTATGCACTCGATCGTAGGCCTTGGGTTCGAGCGCAGTGCACTCGATCGCTCTTTTGTGCACTCAAGTGTAGTGGCAGGGAACAAAACTTCACTTCTTTTGCCTTTTTTCACCCTTTGAAACCATGGTTTGAATGCAAGAACCCGCAACAACATAAAACACTTAAACAAACTAAAATGTTAGAAATTAACTAAGTTAAAAGCCTAACAAATATAAATCAAGGAATCCAAATATGCACCATTTGGCACTCATCATGAACTCAGATGTTTAATAAGCAACAGTAGATCTATCATGACAGCTTATTTGTGCGTGATATATATATAGTAATGATATATGCTTACGATGTAAACAACAATCATAGTTCAACAGTATGGTCTACCTGAGATATTACCCCTTCTCAGCATGGTTGATATTGTCTCGAGGGATCTATAATACAATGCTAGTGCCCCAGCCACTGCACAACATACTGTGCGTAACATTAGTGGCACAATCGAGTCCGACCTTGAGTGGCCCACACCAACTAATGACGTTTGTCTTGTAGTGACTGACGCATTGGGAATGGTTGTACTAAGGTCACGAAACCAATGGATCCAAAGCCCCGTATCACACACACATTGACCATAAAGCTAACATGTATAGTAAGCTCATGGCCATTATTATCGCACGCACTGATGTACCATGTCATACGATGCAAATTATCTTGTCTGTATTTTACATGCATGTCATTTTACAAGTCTCACTTGGTTAACATGTTCAGCACAACATTTTTCTCAAAATGACAGAGTTCATGTGCAACAAGTATAAACTGTGAGAGTTGTAAAATATGCATGTTTTCTCGATACACAAAATAGATGTGCAGTGCATGGAAAATAGCAATGAGCATTATGTGAGTTAAAACTCACCTGGATCGATAAGCGTTTCCGAAAACTTTAAAAGATCTGGGTTCTCCAAATCTGTGTAAAACCTTCTATTAGTCCTAATTCCACTAAAACAACTCTAAAGTAAGGAAAACAAGAGCTATGGGATGGTTGGTGAAAATAAGGTTTTCCTGTCACACTCTGACCGTATGTCCAAGCTTGGGACCGTACGTCCACCGTGTCACGACAACCCATATGTCCGACACAATACCGCACATCTATTATGTGGATTCTCAGGGAGAACCTCATTTTCTCTCAACTGTCTACCTATTCTCCGACTCCTAGGGCTACTAGGAACACCCTAAAGCCTTCTAGTCTAGTTCACAACCTCCATGCAACGTAATAATGCTAAGCTAACAAAAATGCTAACCTAAACAAGTTTCAAAGCATAACTAAACTAGCAACTACAACTAAACATAAAACGAGCAGCATAACGATGCATTTAAAAGATAAGGATCGAACGTTATGTCCTTGAAACAAAACCGCAAGAGTTTCACCTCACGAACATTTTGAAACTTGCATCACCTCACACACACTCACAAAACACACTCAAAACATTTTGAAAACACACTAGGAATACTTTAGTAGCCTCGGGGCATCTGAAACTTGTGAAGAATGAAGAAGGGTAGGGTGGTATTTATAGGCCCAAAAAAGTAGCAGACGTCCAGCCAAGGGGTGTACGTCCAGTGGTTCTTGTCCAGTGGTTCAATGGTTGTCTCATATGTCCAGGTATTAACCAAAGGATATTGAAAAAGTAGCGTACGTCCAGTGGTCCCATGTATGTCTGCCTATACAGTTTACAAAGCGTACGTTTAGTGGTCCCCTCTATACTAGTGACCCAAAGCCCAAATTAACTCCCCCAACTAAGCTACTTATGCCTAGTTAATAATTTGGGTCACTACATTCTCCCCTACTTATAAGAATTTTGTCTTCGAAATTTCGAGACAATTACCAAAAGAACAACACTCAACGAGGAGTAGAATGTTACCTTTTCGTCCGTAAAGTCTCCTCTGTCATGCTCAGTAGGTTCCTGGATTATCTCATCCCATCCATTAATCAGTACATCATCCTTTTCAAACAGCTGTGGAAAATCATCATGCAAGTCATCGAGTGCATCATACTCCATGTTGCCCACACTATACCAATCCTTGTCAATCTCTACTCCCAAGTATATCCACTCGCAAAAGGAGTAGTTTCACACGCAATCTAGGTCGATTGGTATAGGTGCCATAATCCTGAAGTGAAAACAACCATTTCTTAGTCAACAATTCCCTTACCCAAAATAGAAATAGGTATACTATCCAAGTATAATCTTAAAAGAAAGAGCCATACACAATCATTCAAACAAATGTGAGTAGCGACTCTGCATGTCGTGTTCTACTTTTCAAGATGCTTCCTCAACTCCATGATTGCGTCACAGTACCTTGACGATAGGAATCATCTTGGTACACAGTAGCTGTTCCTTTTTGTCCACGATCTTAATCGGTTCTTCCATGTAGGTTAATCCCTCCTGGATTTCCAATGGCTCATACTCCACAATCATATCGGGGTTATCGATGTACTTTCTAAGCATAGATACATGAAAAATGTCATGTGTTCTGACCAAATCTGGGGGTAAGGCAATCCTATAAGCCAACCTCCCCACTCTCTAAGTAATCTTGAATATGCCAACAAATCTAGGGCCAAAAGGAATGGTACTGGTCTACCTAAAAGGAAATGATGTCAGGACAAGGGTTAAGCGTAACCGCTAGAGTTGTTAAAGAATGTGGTTTCACCTTATTTTGTAGTTAAGGGCTGGCTTACTAGATGTTTGCTCAGACATCAGCTAGTTGTCATTTGTTTTGTACTTGCACTTGATTTGGGGTTTTAAACCTAAAATGTAACATTAACTAAGAGTTTTGTTAATTCATGATGTTTGTTACGCTTTGTTGATGTGTTGACGATAAGATTCCTAATTTTGTTCATTGCCCATTAAAAGTATGTTAAGACATTATATTCTTGGACTTGGATTTTGGTAAAGGAAAATTAGTGAATCTTGTACCCATGGATCTTGTATTGGATTACATGATTTTGGGTTACTGATGTACAAATTAAATATACTCACAAGCGCACGAGTCGTGTGCAGTATGGTAACGTGCAAGTGCGAGGTCAAACCCATAGGAAGTTGTGTTCTTGAAAGCAAATTTAAGCCTAAAATAATTATATTCTAATATAGTTCATAGTTTTTTTGAATGGTGATCGTTTGAATGAACCAAAAGCATAAAACTAATTAAATGAAAGTAATATGTTGACAAAACACTAGGGTTTCAGAATCCACACTCACTAATTCTTAACAACCTAGTTCCAAGATCTCAGATATTCCTCAAAGTTCTCACATATCAATCTTAGGTATGTTTTACTTTTTGCTTCACAAATTAATCAAAACATTCCTTGTATCCATTCTTTACTCAAAACCCAATAGAAATCCAATAATCAATTAAATTATTAGCTGTATTTGTAAATCACAGACAAATATCCAATCTATATTGAAACATCCATTGTATCCAGAAAATAAATCTCAAGAAAGATCCAATCTTTTAATCAAGAAAACCAAGCAATTAATTGTATCGAATTATCATCAATCATCTAATGTATCCTTAAATCACAAAATATATCCAAGATACATTCAATCCAATTAATAGAAAAGTAAAACAATAAGCAATTAAACCATTAAATTGGGAAATCTGGAATACATGAAACTAAATTGCTAATCATAAGTGAGGCTTCATCTTCAACCGTAGTTGAAGGTTTAGCCTCTCATGTTATTGAAAAAACAAAGCGTTCTTGATGGAATTCATAATGGAAATTGAGTACTTACAAATAATGAATTACAAAGTTGAGGTCCAAAAGTTAGGAAATCCTAGAACTCTCTTCTTTCTCATCTGGAATTTTGTAATTTGTAGCCTCCCTTCTTGAATGCAAAGAGGTCTATTTATAGGCTTTAGGAGAGTCCTAGAAACCCTAGCAAACCTAGAAAATTCGGAATTCTATCTCCTGATCAATTTAGGAGACAATCCTTATCCAAATCGGGTTAGGATTCTTCCAGAATCGTGTTCCTATCTTTTGGGGTGATTTTGGCATTGTGGCAGTCTGAAATAGGAAAATTATATTTCACAATGATTTGTAGCCTATTGCGTTAGCTTTCCAATGCCATTGGAATCACCTCAATCAGATATTTACTCAGAAAGTTATGATCAAAAAACTAAAATGTGTGCAGAATCTGAATTTGAATCTAATCCGAAATTATCTCTATTTAGGGAAATTTCGATTTTATCCTTTCTTTGATTTGGTTAAACTTAACCACATCTTCTAGGTCTTTTCAAAGTATGCTTTATTCCAAGACTTTACAATTTTCCCCATTTAAGACGCAGTTTCTCTTTGGCAACCTACAAAACACTAAAAACACAAAACTACACCAAAACATCAGATAATAACACAGCTAAAAGATTAACAATAGGAAATTAAGAGGTCCAAATATGCAATATTTGGCACACATCAGTTACTTAAGAGCTAAGAGATTCAAGAGAATCTTTCTGCACCCGAATGGACTAAGGAGTTCTCAGGTACAGTTGTCTGTGGAGACAAGGGGTGGCTAGAGTTGATCTAAGGGTTATGATTAGGCTAGCGTAGAAGCTGATGCCTTGAGTGGAAAGGCGATGGTGGAGCTTGCTGCTCTTGAAATTTCCCAACCATAGTTGGTTATGGAATTCGCTAGGATGGGAGTAGAAGTGATAGATGAGGGTGCGCCTGCACGCTTGTCTAACTTGGTGGTTGGATCAAGATTGCTTGCTTGAATTAAGGCCACTTGGTTTGAGGGCCCTAAGTGCACCAAGATCAAGCAATTGGTAAGGCATAAGGGTTTTGCCTTAAGGATGATGGGTTGCTCATCCATGAATGTGTCGAAGGGTGAAGGACTAAGAAAGGAGATCTTAAACAAGACTCATCATTCTCCGTATATTGTACATCCTGGAAGTACTAAGATGTACAAGGACGAGGAAAGGTCAGAATTGGACTTTAGTACCTACCTTTCATCAAGTTCATTACAGGAGACTTTTGGATTGCTGCCTTACGGAGCACTTTATGGACATAAGTATCAGTCACCCTTGTATTGGGACAACGTTGGAAGGGGACAATGTTGGGGCCTGAAATGATTGAAATACTTACCGTTGGACAAAGGATGAGTGCATCCAAAAGTCGGCAGAAGAGTTATACCGATAACAAGAGTTGACCTTGGAACAACGAAGTGGGGGATTGTGTATTCCTTAAGATATCACCTATAAGGGGAGTGATGTGATTTGAAAAGGAAGGTGAGGTTGGCATACAAGGTTGCCTTACCCAAAGATAACTCTTCTCTCAATATTATACTTGGACAGTATACCTATCCTTGTTTTGGTTGAAGGGATAGTCGTGTATAAAAAATTTTGTTTTCCTTTATAGGTTTGTGGCTTGGATACTCATTGACTCTGACTATATGTGGAATTACTCAACTTGGGTATCGAGATTGTCGACGACTGGTATAGTGTAGGAAACACTGAGTATGATGTTTGTACATTGAGGTTCAAGGATTTTATTTGTATGGTTAATTTCTTTGGGGTTGTGTGCCTATCTGTTACGATTTTGGGTAACCGTTACATTTGGATTCTCTAATAGTAGTCAATTAAGGTAAAGTTGCTTCCGGCTAGGAAGTATGGCATCATGTCAAAGATACCAACGGGCTTGACTTGTTTTCGTGTATTTAGGGATCATTGAGCTTAGCAATGATTGAGATAGTGTGGGTAATATCGACTACAACACCCTTGGTGACCTACAAATGGATTTAATATAACTTGTAAGGATGCCGACGTGGATCGCTTTATATTGGACGAAGGAGGTCAGTACTAGAGGATGAACGAGATAACATTTTTCCAAGGACGGGGCTGAGCATGAACCTTAAAAAACTAAGGACGTTAAGGTGATGTTATTGTTTCTTCTTATGTTTTGGGGCCACAAAATTTCTTGGACAAAATTTTTATAAGGAGGGAAAAATCTAGTGACCCAAATATTTAACTAGGCATAAGTAGCTTAGTTAGAGGGTTAATTTGGACTTCGGGTCACTAGGATCTACCAGAAGGTCATTTTTTGGATCAGACGTATGCTAGGGTTGGCGGACATACGGTCTCATGACTGGACGTACGGCCTGCCATGTCACAGTGGACGTATGGCCCCAAGCTCGGACGTACAATTTAGAGTGTGACAGGAAACTTTATTTTTACCAGCCATCCCATAGCACATGTTTCCTTATTTTAGAGTTGTTTTGGTAGAAATAGAACTAATGATAGGTCTTTTCTCAGTATTCGAGGTTATGGAGGCCCAAAGGAATTGCATGGAGGAGCTTTACGACCCAGGTGAATACAACCTCACATGGATGCTTTGCTGTTAATTTTCCTACATTGCATATCTATTTTATATATATCAAACATGCATATTTTATAACTCTCATGAAATACATTTTGGAACTACTAGAAACTCTCTTTTGTAAAAATGTGTATCGATCAATAAGATAATAATGAAACTTGTAAAACTGTGTATGAAAAAGACTGATAAGACTAATTTCATTGTATGACATGGAGCACTAGTACGTGCAATATAATGGCCATAAGATTACTATACGAGTTAAATTTTTGGTTAGTATGTGTGTAAGGGGCTTTGGATCCAATGGTTTGGTGACCAAGATGTAACCATTTCCAATGGATGGTCACTATACGATGGACGTCATTAGTAGTGTAGGCCACCCAAGGTCAGACTCGGTCGTGTCAATAGTGTTACATACGGTATGCTGTGCGATGGTTGGAGCACCAACATTGTACTACAAGTCCTTCGAGACAGCGTCAACCCTACTGAGAAGGGATAATATCTCAAGTAGACCAAACTATTGAACTATAACTGTTACTCTATATCACATGCATATATATATATATATATCACATCCATGATAAACTGTCATCTCATAATGTTGCATGTGTTTTATAAATAACTGAATCTACAAATTAATGGCGGGTACAACATGTGCATTTATACTCACTAAGTCATCGGACTTACCCTTGTCTTATTTTCCTTTTTTCTCCATATATATAACTATGTTATTCTAGATAGTGGTTATCATGAAGCATCCGGTTATGTTGGAGGATTCGATCTCGGAGATGCTTGAGGACTTATTGCAAGCTTAAGCAGATACTCATGGTAATTTGTACTTTTGAGTTGTGTTGTAGACATTAGGACTTGATGCATGCTTGCATATTAAGGTTTAGCATAGATCCCTTGTAATGATGTTATGTATATGGTATGATTTTTGCTACTTTGATGATCTTTGGCTAGATGCTCTGGTTATAATGATTAATGTTTATAGAACTTAATTACATCTACTACTTAGTATCCTCTATTTTCGAGGAGTAGAGGTCCTTGAATCTTGTTCGAAGTGAAATAAGGCTGAGAGATGAACCATGGAATTAATTACCAATTAATTAATTCTTTGGGCGTTACAGTTGGTATTAGAGCTGTTGCTCTTCGAACCATAGGACAAGATCTATTAGGTGTTAGGAGATGATCTTCCAGAGCATATGATTGATTATATGTATACAAGGGATATAGAATTTTGATACCTATGATCTTGAGGATGTTGGACTTGAGGATATTAGGGATTTGATCCAGTATTGAAGTCAGGACTAGGACCGCTCTGATGATGCAACCTTGGAGATTAGGATTGATCTGCACTACGATAGTTATATAAGGTCTTAAGCTTAGATATGTATTAGGACTTTGGATAAGATGGTGGTAGTTTAGGCGCTTTGTACGAATAGGTTTGTGATTGTGTTTAACGTCTTGAGTGAAGCTCAGCATAGTGCTTCGAAGTAAGGGACTGATGATCGTTGTGACTACAGAGATGTCACCATGACACGACGTCATTGGGAGCAACGATGGTAGGGGGCCATCCCAACGCAATGAATGGACGAGGAATGTTTTGGATGCAACTTAAGCATTGGAAGCTGAGGCAAGTTGTTTTGTGGAAGCTTTGGCCAACGTACAATGAGAAGGGACTCCAAGTGGAGGAAATGGTTGCTCTTTGAATGAGTTCTATGAGCATCATTTCCTTATGTTTTAGGGGAACCTAAACTCTGGAGAAGCAAGGGATTGGCTTACAAACTTGAAGGAACTGCTACAAGTTATGGAGTGCACTAAGGAGCAAAGAGTCAAGTACACAGCCTACAAGTTCTCTGGAGAAGCAAGGTGATGGTGGAGCGCTAATAAGAACTCGTTGGTGATGGAATTAGGAAGCGAGGAGGCCATTACGTGGGCTTGATTCTAAATAGCGAATGTTCGATCGAACATTCAATTGTATCAAATTAGATCAATCATTTGATTGTATCATGATCAATCACACCAATGTAATTGTATCGATCGATTGAGAATATCATGATCAATCAAACTAATGATTGATCAATTGATCTTATCATGATCGGTTAGACTAATACATTATAAGTAATTGGATGTTCGATTGAACATTCAATTGTATCAAATTAGATCGATCATTTGATTGTATCACAATCAATCATACTAATGCACTTGTATCGATTGATTTAGAATATCACAATCAATCAGACTAATGATAAATAATTTGATCTTATCATGATCAATCAGAATAATAAACTAAGAGTAATCAAATGTTCTATCGAACATTCAATTGTGTCAAATTTGATCAATCATTTGATTGCGTCACGATCAATCACACTAATATTGCACTTGGATCGATTGATTGAGATTACCACAATCAATCAGACTAATGATCGATCGATTGATCGTATCATAATTGATTAGACTAATATACTAAGAGTAATCGGATGTTCGATCGAACATTCAATTGTATCAATTTGAATCGATCATTTGAATGTATCACGAACAATAACACTATATTGCACTTGGATTGATTGATTGAGATTACTATGATCAATCAGACTAACGATCTATCAATCATTTGATCCTATCACGATTAATCGAACTAATATACTAAGATCAATTGGATGTTTTATCGAACATTTGATAATATCATGATCAATTGAACTAAATCGTTAGGTTCGATCGAACGATTGATTAGATGTTCGATCGATCGAATGATCTTATCAAAATCAATCGGACTAATACACTATGATTGATCATATGTTTTTATTATAATTGATTGAACTAATCACATCACAATCAATCATACTAATGCACTAGGATTGATCAGATGTTCTTATAATGATTAAACGGCTAATGTACAAACATTTAAATAAGAATAAGAAATATAAAACTTCAATAATATTATGAAAAATAATTAATTTTTCTAAGAGTGTTAATTTAGTACGAAAATTTGTTTTTAACAGGAACCCAATGCACTATTATCTAAATGAAGTAAATACATATTTATTTATAGGGGAAACTACCTCTAGCCCCCATAAACTACCGAGTGTTGTCCATTTGCCCCTATGAACTTTTAAGTGCAATCCTTGACCCCCTCAAACTACTTAACCCTAGCCAACAGCTCCCTTCCGTCAGTCAACTCCGTTAAAACTCACGGTCAACGTTCTAATTAGTGAACAATAATGTTGACCATGAGTTTCAATGAAACTTACTGACGGAAGGGGCTGTTGGCTATGGTTAGGTAGTTTGAGGGGGTCAAGGATTGCACTTGGAAGTTCATGGGGGCAAATAGACAAAAGAATGGAAAATATTAAAAAAAAAAATTCACCAATAATTAATGGGAAAAATACGTTTTAGCCCCCTCAACTACCACCCTGTTACGTTTTAGCCCCTAAAATATCAAAAGTTGTTAAATGGCCTCAACTACCAAGCGATTCGTTTTAGCCCCTCGTTAGTTTTTACCGTGAAATTGGATGGAAACATCAAAACTACGTCGTTTGAGATTGCAAGTTACCAAAATACCCTCAACTAATGGAGGCTAAAACACAACTGCTTGGTAGTTGGGGGACCATTTAACAACTTTTATTCCCTTGCTTTTGTTTTTCTCTGCTGGCTTGGCTAGCCATGGCTTTGTGCTCTTGGGCTTACCGGCAGCCTGGATCAAACTCAAGAGAGGAGGCACGATTGTGTGGACTTAAAGCTTCTTGGAAAGCGGGAGGCGATCAATCAGAAGTGCTAAGAAACCAGTTGTTTTGATTCTTCTTTTGGTGGTCCGGTTGATATATCTTCACCAGAATGACAAAAACATCAAAAGCATCTTGTGGGCTGGTTATCCGAGTCAAGCGGAGAATGCGATTAGAGGTTATCTTTGGCGATCACAACCCAGGAAGCTTATGAGAGAAAGAATCTCTGTTTATTTCCTTGTGCCCCCTCATGCATTCAGAGTCGCACCCGGCCAGCAGCAATCCACAGGTTTGCCAACCAACATCACCAGCGAGCCCGTGATTCCCCCAGTGAACTAACAAGCTCGCTAGCAAGCTTGCTATCCCGCCGGTGAACCAGCACCTCGCGAGTCTAGACCTCGCCTTAAGGCAAGCCAGTGACTTAGCCTCACCTTGCCCACAAACCAACAGCGGTCATGGATCCCGCCAAAGACTCCACGGCGAACCAATGCCTCGGGAGCCTCACTCGATCGCAGACACCCTAACGAACCCAGCTCCATGTTTGCCGAGTCTACCAAGCTTGTCGACTCTACCTCATTGCTCTACTCTCTCCGTAATAGCCCAGGTTGCCTAACCATGTCTCATCACCAAAATCACCAGGGCTTGGGTGGTTGACCTGTTGGAACATAAGGTGAGGGTAAGAGTGAACCGGGACGTCGAGCTGAGCAAGCATGCGTACAAGCTTGGCCATAACGTAGCAACATTGGTCCAGGCCCTTGCAGAGGATATAGGGGTGGACTTGTTTGTTTTGGACGAGGTTGGTGGAGCCATGGAGAAGAGAGACAAGCCGCTCCTTTAGAAGCCTTCGTTGCTAAAGCTAAGAGAAAGGAATGAAAATTTACGTTGAATTTATTTGTGGGTGTCCTTGCTTTTGTGGGAAAATGTTTGGAGTAGCGATGGTGGAGAGCTTGCGGCAGGGCTGCCGAGGTAAGCCCAGTAGCACAAAGCCATGGCTAGCCAAGCCAGGCAGAGAAAAACGAAAAGCAAAGGGGAAGAAAAAGTTGTTAAATGGCCCCCCTAACTACCAAACAGTTGTGTTTTAGCCCCCTCCATTAGTTGAGGGTATTTTGGTAACTTGCAATCTTAAAACGGCGTAGTTTTGATGTTTCCATCCAATTTCATGGTAAAAACTAACGGAGGGGGCTAAAACGTAACTGTTTGGTAGTTGAGGGGGCCATTTAACAACTTTTGATATTTTAGGGGCCTAAAACGTAATAGGGTGGTAATTGAGGGGGCTAAAACGTATTTTCCCCATAATTAATATAAAATAAATAATGGCATATTATCGGAGGTGAAATTTCAGAACATAATTTTTTTCTATTAATATATGTAGGGTCAATATATAGCATCACTCCAAAATTTATTTATTTCATAATTTTTCTTCTAATGATCTTTTGAATTTTTGTTTTTTCATTTTTCTCTTCTCAATAGCGGCAACCCCAAAGTAGCCGTTATTGACCCCTCATTAGCGGCCACTATTAGTGTCGCTGCTATTTGGACCAAATAATGGCCACATTTTGTCGCCGCTAATGATCTTTAGAACTTTTGTTTTTTTATTTTGTTCTTCTCAATAGCAGCAACCCTAAAGTGATTGCTATTGACCCCTCATTAGCAGCCACTATTAGTGTCGCTGCTATTTGGACCAAATAGCAGCCACATTTTGTCATCGCTAACGATCTTTTGAATTTTTGGTTTTTTAATTTTCTCTTCTCAATATAAATGACATTTGTATGGTAAAATATAATTCACCTGATGTTTTTTATAATTAATTAATAACTTAACATTTGAAGATAATATATATTTAACATTTTAACGATTGATCTTATCATGATCGATTAGACTAATATACCTATGAGTAATCGGATGTTCGATCAAACATTTTATAAATAATCAAATGTTCGATCAAATATTCATTTGTGTCAAATTGGATCAATCATTTAATTACAGCACGATCAATTACACTAATATTGCACTTGGATCGATTAATTGAGATTACGACAATCAATCGGACTAATGAACGATCAATTGATCTTATCATGATCGATTAGAGTAATAAATAAAGAGTAATCGAACGTTCCATTGAACATTCAATTGTATCAAATTAGATCGATCATTTGATTGTATCACGATTAATCACACTAATGCACTTGTATCAATCGATTGAGAATATCACAATCAAGCGGACTAATGTTCGATCGATTGATATTATTATGATGATTAGACTAATACACTATGAGTAATAGGATGTTCCATTGAACATTTAATTGTATCGATTATTTGATTATATCACGATCAATAATAGTAATGCACTTATATTGATCCACTATCAATTGGACTAATGAACGATCGATTGATCTTATTATGATCAATTTGACTAATACACTAAGAGTAATCGTATTTTCAATTAAACTTTTAATTGTATCAAATTAGATCGATCATTTGATTGTATCATGATCAATTACACTGATGCACTTGTATCGACCAATTGAGAATATCACGATCAATCGGATTAATGATCAATTTATTGATCTTGTTATGATCTATTAGACTAATACACTATGAGTAATTAGATGTTTGATCAAACATTCAATTGTATCAAATTAGATCAATTATTTGATTGTATCACGATCAATCACACTAATGCACTTGTATTGACCGATTGAGAATATCACAATCAATTGATCTAATGATCAATCGATTGATCTTATCTTGATGGATTGGACTAATTCACCAACATAATTAGATGTTGATCGAATATTTAATTGTATCAAATTAGATGGATCATTTGATTGTATCACGATCAATCACACTAATGCACTTGTATCAATCGATTGAGAATATCTTGATCAATCAAACTAATAATCGATCGATTAATCTTATCATGATCGATTAGACTAATACACAGATTAATCGGATGTTCAATTGAACATTTAATTGTATCAAATTGGAACGATCATTTGATTGTATCATGATTGGTAACACTAAAATTGAATTTGGGTTGATCAATTGAGATTACTGTGATCAATCATACTAATGATCGATCGAACATTTAATCGATCATTTGATCTTATTATGACCAATCGAACTAATTCATCAAGATTGATCGGATGTTTGATCAAACATTTGATCATATCACAATTAATCGAACTAATTCATTAGGATCGATTGGATGATCGATTAGATGTTTGATCAATCGAATGATCCTATGAAAATCAATTAGACTAATGTATTAAGATTGATCATATGTTTTAATTATGATTGATTGATCAAAGCACATCACGATCATGATTGATCAAAGCACATCACGATCAACCATACTAATGCACTAGGATCGATTAGATGCTCTTATCATGATTATTCGATTAATGCATAAACATTTAAATAAGAATAAGAAATATAAAACTTCAATAATATCATAAACAATAATTAATTTTTCTAAGTGTTTTAATTTAATAGGAAAATTTGTTTTTTTATAGGAACTTAATGCTATATTCTTTAAAAGAAATAAATAAATATTTAATTTTATATAGAATAAGAATAGGAAATAGAAAAATAAAGAAAATGTTGTGAAGTGATGGAAATAAGGTAGTCTCAAATAAAAATGATGCAAGAGAGATGAAAATAAAAACCAGATGTTTCATTAATGGTGGTTTGAAAGACACACTATTACAAATGCGAAAGACTAATTTTTTGATTTGGTTATAGTGCAAATGAGTGAGTTTTTCATTACAAACCAACCTATTTATTTTTTCAATGGAAAATTAAATCAATTCCTTATAGGAAAAGTAAACCAACTCCTAATAAAAAAAGTAAACCTGTTAAACATAAATCACACTAATAGGAAAATAAAATAACTTCTTAATAAAAAAAGTCAAATAGAATCTTATTTGGCTTTAGTAGGGGACATGACACAAGACACACTCAAACTTATATAATAGTTTAAAATGATTCTTTCAATAACAAATTGGTGGAGATTTCTTGTGGCTTATAACAATATGGGGTTAAGTATTGTGATATATTTATCAATACAAACATCTCTCAAAATCAAATCCTTTTTACATTTTATTTTGTTTTATTTTTTTTTGATTTCAAAACAAAACATTAACAAAAATCTTTATATCAGTCAAAACATTTTTAAAACCTAAATAAAAATACCAAAAACTCATTAACAAACAAAACTTAAATTTTAACGCTCTTCCCAAGTACAATAATTAATAAACATTATAAATATATAAATATTTACTTAAGAAAACAAAATTCTATGAGTTGAAGCATGATCAATCACATTAATACACTTGTATCAATCGATTGTGAATATCATAATCAATCAAACTAATGATCGATCAATTGATCTTATTATGATCAATCAGACTAATACATGAGTAATCGGATATTTGATCGAACATTCTAATTATGTCAAATTAGATCAATTATTTGATTACATCATGATCAATTGCACTAATATTGCACTTAGATCGATTGATTAAGATTACCACGATCAATTAGATTAATAATCAATCAATTGATTTTATCATGATCGATTAGACTAATACACTAAAAGTAATAGGATGTTCGATTAAATATCCAATTGTATCAAATTAGATTGAACATTTGATTGTATCACGATCAATCACACATATGCACTTGTATTGATCAATTGAGAATATCATGATCAATCGGACAAATGATCGATCAATTGATCTTATCATGATCGATTAGACTAATATACTATGAGTAATTGGATGTTCGATTGAACATTCAATTGTATCAAATTGGATCAATCATTTGATTGCATCATGATCAATCACACTAATAGTGCACTTACATCAATTGGTTGAGATTACTACGATCAATTAGATTAGTGATTGATCAATTGATCTTATCATGATCGATTAGACTAATATACTAAAAGTAATCGGATGTTCAATCGAACATTCAATTGTATCAAATTAGATTGATCATTTGATTGTATCACGATCAATCATACTAATGCACTTATATAATCGATTGAGAATATCACAATCAATTTATTTTATTATGATCGATTAGACTAATACACTAAGAATAATTGGATGTTCAATCGAACATTCAATTGTATCAAATTGGATCAATCGATTTGATTTATCACAATCAATAACATACTAAAATTGCACTTGTACTAATTGCTTGAGATATCACAATCAATTAAATTAATGATTTGATTGAACATATTGATCGATTAGACTAATACCAATCAAATCTATATTCACTATTAGATTGATTGGATGTTTGATCGATTATTTGATCATATCATGACCAATCGAACAAATAATGATCGATTGATTGATTGATCTTATCATTGATCAACTAATGATCCTATAAAATAAATTGAATAATGTATTATGATTGATCATATGTTTTAATTGTATCAAATTGATTGAATCACTTGATTTTGTCACAATCAATACTAAAATTGCACTTGGATTGATTGATGTTCAGATTACCATGATCAATCAAATTTAATGAATAAGAAATATAAAATTTGATCTTATTAGGACCAATCAAACTAATTCACTACAATTGATTGGATTTGTTTGATCAAACATTTGATCATATCATGATTAATATAACATATATTCATTATGATCGATTAGACGAGAATAGAAAATAGAAAAATAGAAAAAGTTGTGAGGGGGATGAAAATAAGGTAGTCTTAAATAAGAATGCTGCGAAGGGGATAAAAATAAAAATCAGATGTTTCATTTATAGTTGTTTGAAAGACACACTATTACAAATGTGAAAGACTAATTATTTGATTTGGTTATAATGCAAATGAATGAGTTTTTCATTACAAACCAACCTATTTATTTTTCCTACAAGGAATTGGTTTACTTTTCTTATTAGGAGTTGGTTTACTTTTCCTACTCCTACTAGTAGTATAAGAATTAAACCAATTCCTTGTAGGAAAAGTAAACGAACTCCTAGTAGGAAAAGTAAACCTATTAAACATAACTCACACTAATAGGAAAATAAAATAACTTCTTAATAGAAAAAATCAAATAGAATCTTATTTGACTTTAGTGGGGAATGCATGACACGAGATACACTCAAGCGTATATAATAGTTTAAAATGATTCTTTCAATAACAAGTTAAATTGGTGAGAGATTCCTTGCAACTTATCACAATATGGGTTAAATATTTTAATATATTTATCAATACAATCCTCTCTCCAAATCAGATCCTTTTTAACATTTTGTTTTATTTTATTTTTTGATTTTAAAACAAAAACATTTTAAAAAATCATTACATCAAGTCAAAACATTTTTTAAAACCTAAAACAAACATACCCCAAAACACATTAACATACACAACTTAAGTTTTAAGGCTTTTCCCAAGTACAATAATTAATAAACATTATAAATATATAAATGTTTACTTAAGGAAACAAAATTCTATGAGTTGAAGAATGATCAATCACACTAATGCATTTGTATCTATTGATTGTGAATATCACAATCAATTGGACTAATGAACGATCGATTGATCTTATTAAGATAAATCATAATAATATACTAAGAGAAATAAGATGTTTGATCGAACATTTAATTGTATAAAATTGAATCAATCATTTGATTGCATCACGATCAATCACACTAATATTGTACTTGGATAAATTGATTGAGATTACCACTTTCATTCAACTAATGATTGATTGATTGATCTTATCATGATCGATCAATCGGACTAATGATTGATTGATTGATCTTATCATAATTGATAAGACTAATAATCATTTGATGAGTAATCGGATATTCGATCGAACATTTAATTGTTAACTTGGATCAATCATTGTATCAAGATCAATCACACTTCGATGAATACACTATGAGTAATCGAGATGTTCGATCAAACATTCAATTGTATCAAATTAGATCGATCATTTGATTGTTTTACAATCAATCATATTAATGCATTCGATCAATCGGACTAATAATCGATCGATTGATCTTATTATGATCGATTTAACTAATACACTAAGAGTAATCGGATATTCAATCAAACATTCAATTGTATCAAATTAGATCAATTATTTGATTGTATCACGATCAATCACACTAATGTACTTGTATCGACCAAATGAGAATATCACGATTTATCGGACTAATGATCGATCTATTGATATTTTTATGATCGATTAGACTAACACATTATGAGTAATCAAATGTTTGATAGAACATTCAATTATATCAAATTTGATCGATCATTTTGATTGTATCACAATCAATCACACTAATGCACTTATATTAATCGATTGAGAATATCACGATCAATTGGACTAATGATCGATCGATTGATCTTATCTTGATCAATTAGACTAATATACTAATAGTAATTAGATGTTCGATCAACATTCAATTGTATCAAATTAGATCGATCATTTGATTGCACAATCAATAAAACTAATGCACTTTTATCGATCAATTGAGAATATCACGATCAATCAGACTAATGATCAATTGATTAATCTTATCATGAGCGATTAGACTAATACACTAATAGTAATTAGATGTTTGATCGAACATTCAATTGTATCAAATTAGATCGATCATTTGATTGCATGATCAATAAAATTAATGCACTTTTATCGATTGATTGAGAATATCATGATCAATCAGATTAATGATCGATTGATTAATCTTATCATAAGCGATTAGACTAATACACTAAGACTAATCGGATGTTCGATTGAACATTTAATTGTATCAAATTGGATCGATCATTTGTTTGTATTATGATCAATAACACTAAAATTGCACTTGGATCAATTGATTGAGATTACCATGAATAATCAAACTAATGATCGATCAAACATTTAATCGATTATTTTGATCCCATCACGACCAATCGAACTAATTCACTAATATTGATTGGATGTTTGGTCAAACATTTTATCATATCACGATTAATCAAACAATTTCATTAGGATCAATTGGATGATTAATTAGATGTTTGATCAATCAAATGATCCTATCAAAATCAATCGGACTAATGTATTAAGATTGATCATATGTTTTAATTATGATTGATTGAACTAATAACATCACAATCAACCATACTAATACACTAGGATCGATCATATGTTCTTATCATGATTGTTCGGCCGATCCACAAACATTTAAATTATAAAAAATATTTAATTTTTCTAAGCATTTTAATTTAATAGGAAAATTAATTTTTAATAGGAACCTAATGCACTATTATTTAAAAGAAATAAATAAATATTTATTTTTATATAGAATAAGAATAGAAAATTGAAAAATAAAGAAAATGTTGTGAGGGGGATAGAAATAAGGTAGTCTCAAATAAAAATGCCACGAGGGGGATAGAAATAAAAACCAGATGTTTCATTCATGATTGTTTGAAAGACATACTATTACAAACGCGAAAGACTAATTTTTTGATTTGATTATAACGCAAATGTGTGAGTTTTCCAGTACAAACCAACCTATTTACTTTTCCTACAAGGAATTGGTTTACTTTTCCTATTAGGAGTTGATTTACTTTTCCTACTCCTACTAGTAATAGAAGAATTAAACTAATTCCTTGTAGGAAAAGTAAACCAAGTTCTAATAGGAAATATAAACCTATTAAACATAGTTCACACTAATAGGAAAATAAAATAACTTCTTAATAAAAAAAAATCAAATAGAATCTTATTTGGCTTTAGTGGGGGACGTGTGACGTGAGACACACTCAAACTTATATAATAGTTTAAAATGATTCTTTCAATAACATACAAATTGGTGGGAGATTCTTTGCAGCTTTTCACAATATGGGGTTAAATATTATAATATATTTATTTTTATATTTATCAATACAATTCTCTCTCCAATTCAGATCATTTTTTGCATTTTATTTTATTTTATTTTCTGATTTCAAAACAAAAAAACATAACAAAATCTTTATATCAAGTCAAAACATTTTTAAAACATAAAACAAAAATACCTCAAAACACATTAACAAACACAACTTAAGTTTTAAGGCTCTTTCCAAGTACAATAATTAATAAACATTATAAATATATAAATGTTTACTTAAGAAAACAAAATTCTACGAGTTGAAGCACAATCAATCACACTAATGCACTTGTAACAATCACAATGATCGATTGATTGATCTTATCATGATCAATTAGATTAATACACTAAAAGTAATCGGATGTTCGCTTGAACATTCAATTGTATCAAATTATATAAATTATTTGATTGTATCACAATCAATCACACTCATTCACTTGTATCGATCGATTGAAAATATCACAATTAATTGGACTAATGATCGATCGATTGATCTGATTATGATCGATTAGACTAATGCACTATGTGTAATCGGATGTTCGATCGAGCATTCAATTGTATCAAGTTAAATCAATCATTTGATTGCGTCACGATCAATCACACTAATATTGCACTTGGATCGATTGATTGAGATTATCATGATCAATCGGACTAATGATCGATTGATTGATCTTATTATGATTGATTAGACTAATACACTAAATATAATCGGATGTTTGATCGAACATTTAATTATATCAAATTAGATTGATCATTTGATTGTATCATGATCAATCATATTAATTCACTTGCATCGATCGATTGAGAATATCATGATCAATCGGACTAATGATCGATTAGATTAATACACTATGAGTTATCAGATGTTCAATCAAACATTTAATTGTATCAAATTAGATCGATCATTTGATTGTATCATGATCAATCACACTAATACACTTATATTAATCGATTGAGAATATCACACTAATGATTGATCGATTGATTTTATCATGATCGATTAGACTAATACACTAAAAGTAATTGGATGTTCGATCGAACTTTTAATTGTATCAAATTAGATCGATCATTTGATTGTATCATGATCAATCATACTAATGCACTTGTATCGATCGATTGAGAATATCACGATCAATCGGACTAATGATCAATAGATTGATCATATCATGATTAATAGATTGATCATATCATGATTGATTAGAATAATACTCTAAAAGTAATCGGATGTTTGATCAAACATTCAATTGTGTCAAATTTGATTAATCATTTGATTGCGTCACGATCAATCACACCAATATTGCATTTGGATCGATTGCTTGAGATTAGCACGATCAATCAGACTAATGATCGATCGATTAGTCTTATCATGATCGATTAGACTAATACACTAAGAGTAATCGGATGTTCTATTGAACATTCAATTGTATCAAATTGGATCAATCATTTGATTGTATCACGATCAATAACACTAATATTGCACTTGGATTGATCGATTGAAATTACCATAATCATTCAGACTAACGATTGATCGAACATTAAAGCAATTATTTGATCCTATCACGATTAATCGAACTAATTTTCTAAGATCGATCGGATTTTGATCGAATATTTGATTATATCACGATCAATCAAACTAATTTATTAGGATCGATCGGACGATCAATTAGATGTTTGATTGATCGAAAAATCCTATCATAATTAATTGGACTAATGCACTATGATTGATCATATGTTTTTGTTATGATTTATTGAACTAATCACATCACGATCAGTCATACTAATGCACTAGAATCGATTAATTGGCTAATGCACAAGCATTTAAATAAGAATCAGAAATATAAAACTTCAATAATATTATAAAAAATAATTTATTTTTCTAAGTGTTTTAATTTAATAGGAAAATTTGTTTTTAATAGGAACCCAATGCACTATTATTTAAAAGAAATAAATAAATACTTATTTTTATATAGAATAAGAATAGAAAATAAAAAAATAAAAAAATCACCAATAATTAATATAAAATAAATAATGACATATTATCGGAGGTGAAATTTCAGAAAATAATTTTTTTCTATTAATATATGTGGGGTCAATATATAGCATCACTCCAAAATTTATTTATTTTATAATTTTTTTTTTAAATTTTCTCTTCTCAATCGTGGCAACCTCAAAGTGGCTTCTACTGTAATGATCCAAATATTTAACTAATAGTAAGTAGTTTTGTTAGAGGGTTGATTTGGACTTTTGGTCATTAGGATCTGTCAATGGGCATTTTGAGAAAATTAGACTCTTGGAGTGGACGTACGCTAGGGTTGGTAGACGAACGCTCTTGTCTTTTAGTGTGGGTGTCACGAAACATTGGATGTATGTTCTTGCATTTGCGGACATGGTCTCCACCCGGATGTCCATTGAAGTATAGTACTTTCTGTGAATAGTCTGACAAACCTACGCTCAAAAGTACCAGATATCCACTACTTTTTGGATTGATTGCTGGGCTATACCTAGATGTATGAGACAGCCTTTGGACCACTTGGTAATAGTATCGGACGTACGCTCCTTTGGATTGGACGTTTGCTCCTTTGGATCGAACGTCCGTTGCTTTTTGGCCTTATAAATAATGTTGTGAAATTATCTACCTAAATTAATAGGCAAATAATTACAGTTTTACTTACAAGTGCACAAGGTCAAAAGTGTAGCATAATGTGCAAGTACGGGATCATTCTCACAGGGATTGATAAATTTTGATTAAAATTAATTTCACAAGGTAAACAAGGGAGAGAAAAATTAGGTTTGATTTAATAATGAGAAAGAGGTAGAGCTTTGATTTCCACCGCTAATCATGCTTACACAATAAAACAATATGTCAATGCTTTAATTACATTATGACTACCTAATGTTTGGAAACCTAAGGGCATGGTATATACTCCTTAAGCTATTGGTTTCCTAAACGAGTTAGGCATGGTGTATACTCTAACTCTTTTTTTTAAAGTATTTAGCATGGTGCATACTAAGTTGTTCTTTAAGAAAGCATGAAAACTATGAAAACACAAACACATGAGACCTAGGGCATGGTATATACTCCTGGTTTCCTATGTTGATTAACCCAAGAACCCAGCGTGGATTGCTTTTGTTACTATTATTAAACCCAAGACTCGGCCATCCAAATTGGCTTAACTAACTTGTCCATACCACATGCATATGTTGGCCAGACAAACACATATGAGGAATTATTGAATATAGGAATTAATTAAGTTAAATACCATAATGCAATTATCACAAAGGCACCAATATTGAATTACCAAGTAAACATGATCAGGGCTTCAATCTAGCACTACTAAGAGGTTTAGTTACACACAATATTGATGCTAATCATCTTCATAAAATAAAATAAAGGGAAAAGAGTAAACCCGGAAAAATCGCTTCCTTGAGAACCGTAAATTCTTCTCCAAATCGTGTTTGTCTTTTTTTGTGTTTACAAGCCTATTTATAAAGTCTAAGGAAACCCTAGAAACCCTAAAAATCGTAGGGTTTAGTCCTAGTTGCAAAAACCCTAAAAATAAAACTCTCCAAAATAGGGCTACAGTATACTTGGTTTTCATGCACAGGTGCATTCGATCGCAGGCTGTGTGTGCTCGATTGCACTGCAATCGATCCTCTTCTTGCATGCGTGAGCGCAGGTGCACTCATTCCTTAGCTTAGGCGCTCGAGTGTTAGTGCACTCAATTGCAGGTCCCTTGCACTCGATCACTCTGGCAGAACTCCAGCTTTTCCCAACTTTTGTCCTTTAAGGCATTTTCTCCTTTGTAACCATGTTTTGAAAACAATGACCTGTAACACTATAAAACATTAAAATAAACTAAACTGTTAGAAATTAACTAAACTAAAAGCCTAACAAATATAAATTAAGGGGCCCAAATACGCACAATTTGGCACTTATCATGTATCAAGAAAACATGCATATTTTACAACTCTCACAGTTTATACTTATTGCACATGAACTCTGGCATTTTGAGAAAAACATTGTACTAAACATGTTAACCAAGTGAGACTTGTAAAATGACATGTATATAAAATACAGACAAGATAATTTGTATCGTATGACATAGTACACCAGTACGTGCGATAGTAATGATCGTGGGCTTACTATACATATTAGCTTTATGGTCTAATGTGAGTGTTATATGAGGGCTTTGGATCCATTAATTTCGTGATCATGGTGCAACCATTTTCATTGGTTCGGTCACTATAGGACAGACGTCATTAGTCAATGTGGGCCACTCGAGATCGAACTCGATCGTGTTCTAATGTTACGTACGATATGTTGTGCACTGGCTGGGGAACTGGCATTGTACTATAGGTCCCTTAGGACAGTGTCAACCCTACTGAAAAGGAGTAATACCTCGGGTAGACTATACTGTTAAACTATAACTATTGTTTACATCATATGCATATACCATCTACTAGTTGTATATCACTCATAATATAAGCTACCATGATAGAACATTTTTTGCTTATAAAACCTCGGAGTTCATTACCCTTTTCTTTATGTTTCATCTCCTATTACAATTGTTATATGGTTTAACCGCTTTAGAAGAGGATGCCGTTGGAGCAGACTTGGGTGCAAGCTCAAGACTTAATCGTGTAATCTTTGAAGATATGGATCTTGTTTGGTTGCGTTCGATGTGAGAGACTGGAGGATCTGCTCGTGCAAACATGATAGAGATCCTGATATCACTAGTTCTACTTAAGCTTAGGTCTAGGCTGTGATTTGTTGATCCTTTTGTGAACTATGTTGATGTTTTGTTATTCTAGGTTGTATCTATTTTCACAATGATGGTCTAGTGACCAGTACATTTGATGGCTATTTATGATATTATGGTAACGTAGTATTTTATCTCTGATATTTGATGTGTGATGTTTCATTTATTGTCTTTAAATCTCATAGTCTTGGTAAAGTCTTCCGCTGTAGTTTTCTCGTTACGATGAGAAAGTGAATTCCCGAAGGTCTTGTTCTGCAAGGGATAAGGCTAGGATGACGCGCCGTGGGATCAGTTACTAGTTAATTGATTTGCTTAACTAAGTTGTCACAGTTTAGGGTTTTAGGGTTCTAGATTAATTGAGAAATCCAAAATTTCGGTCTATGAAGAATAATTCTAGAAGGCCTACTTTTGTCCTACTAAAATGATGTAGCAATTAAAATGACCATTTGATTAAAATTCAATAATAATCAATCACAAGTTTAATAGTGATTTTAATAGCCACATCATTTTTAGTAGGACACAAGTATGATAAAAATAGGCCTTCTAGACAAAAGTAGCCACATCATCCTTCCTTGGAAGGGTTACATAAAAGTGATCAGATCGGTTCGATTTATTTCTTTATCTCCACATGAATTGTATGTTTATAACAAATGGGACAAAATAGACCAACTATTAAATCTAGGATGGAAATTTCTTTTACCTCTTTCTCCTGGTAATCTATTATTAAGAACTTCTTTATGACAATGTCTGTAAATGAATAATGACTCACGGGTGAATTGCATTTCAGTTCTGTTGAAACAAGTGGCTCATATTTTATTAAAGGCCCATTGGGTGTAATTAGTTTATGTGGGCCTAGGGAACCAATAAGTTGTGGGGGTATTTTGGGATTTTCCAAAATACTTATAATTAGGGTTTGCCTATAAATATGTTATGTTGTAACCCTAAATTATTGAATAGAAATATATAGCCGCTCTCTCCCTGGGCGTAGGCAAATTGCGAACCACGTTAAATCGTGTGTCTCTCTCTTGATCTCTCTTTTAGATCTCATATATTGTTCATCATTATTGTGCGTTACAACAATTGGTATCGAGCCTAATCATACGATGGTGGGATTGGCACATCTTCCGCAAAGTTCGGTGATGAAGTTCGATGGATCCGGAAATTTCGGGTTATGGCGAGACGTGTCAAGGATTTGTTGGTGCAACAAGGGATGGTGAAGGCGTTATATGGGTCAAAACCGGAAGGATGGCGGACATAGATTGGAAGGAACTTGAGGCCAAGGCGGTGGCTACTATTCGGCTTTTTCAGGAGATGACGTGATGTATCATGTCATGGACGAAGAATCTCCGGCGCTTGGTTGAAAGCGGAAAGTCGGTATATGTCAAAGTCGTTGTGAACAAGCTCTATCTAAAGCGGCGGTTATGCGGCTTGAAGATGGCGGAAGGGTTCAGATCGAGCCAACACATCAACGTATTTAATCGGATAATCGGTGATTTGAAGAGGGTTGATGTGAAGTTCAAGACGAAGACAAGGCGTTGATCTTTGTTGAATTCACTCCCAAGTTCTTCTACATATGAGAATTTGGTTACAACTCGACATGGGGAAAGAGTCCTTGGAGTTAGAGGATGTTACAGAGCCCTATTGGCTTTTCATCAAAGGAAGAAAAATATTGATGAAAATTCCCAAGGAGAAGGGCTAGTTGTAAAGGGTAACCATGACCGTGGAAGAAGCAATAACAGGGTGAGTCGAAGGCAAGAATTCTCGGTCAAAGTCCGAGGAGGAAGGACATCAATTGTTTTAAGTGCGGAAAGAAAGGGCACATGAAGCGGGGTCGGACTTGAAGAAGAAAAGGATGACGAGAATGAAGGTTCCTCAAAGTCTGCGAACGTAGTGGAAGTCAATTCGACGATCTTGATGGTGATATGCTTTCTGTTGCATCTAATTCGAGCACTGTGGATTCTTGGATTCTGGACTCGGATGTTCTTTTCACGTGACGTGAGATTGGTTTGACACCTACAGTCGATTAATTTCGGTATAGTTACTATGGGTAATGGTGCACATTGCAAAATTCTTGGCATAGGTAATATTAGAATTAAAATGTTTGATGGTGTGGTTAGAAGCGTTATGTGATGTTAGACATGTACGAAGTGGAAAAGAATTTAATTTCATTAGGCACCTTAGACTCAAGCGGTTATGGTTATAAGTCTATAGGTGGAGTAATGAAGGTAACTAAAGGTGCGATGGTAGTGATGAAGGGACAGATAAATTCAAAGAATATCTATAAACCGTTAGGAAGTACAGTTGTAGGTGGAATTGCCTCTGAGAGTCCTGAATCGATTGTACTGCTTTGTGGCATATTGTTAGGTCATATGAGTGAAGGGCATGTTAGAGCTTCATAAGAAAAATCTATTGAAGGGTGTCAAACATGTAAACTTGATTTTTGTAAGTTCGTATTCTGGGGAAGCGAGAATAGGGTACAATCCAAGACAGCCCACACACAAGACAAGAGGGTATTATGGACTATGTTCATTCGATGTATGGGGACCAGTGAGAACAACGTCCACGGGAGGACATATGTATTTTGTCATCTTTATTGATGATTTTCCAGAAAGGTTTGGGTGTACTTCATGCGGCACAAATCGTAAACGCTTGCCAAGTTCAAGTTGTGGAAAGTCAAGTGGAGAACCACTGAGGAAGAAGGTTAAGTGCCTCAGACGATAATGGCACCGAGTACACAAACAATGAGTTCAAAGATTTTGTGAGCAGCATGGTATAAAGAGACACTTCACTGCAAGACACCTCAACAAAATGGTGTATGGAAAGGATGAATAGGTCGATTGCGAGAGAGCAAGATGTCTCGTTGAATGCTGGACTTGCAAAAGATTTTTGGGCAGACGCAGTTAGTATGGCATGCTACTTGATAAACAGTCACAAGGGCAGCACTAGATGGGAAAGTTGCGAGAGAGGTGTGGATGTAATGAGGTAGATTACTACGGTTTGAGAGTATTTGGTTGTCCACCTATGTGCACATACCTAGTGAAGAACGGTCAAAACTTGATCCCAAGTCTAGACGGTATCTTTCTTGATATGGGAAAGGGGTTAAAGGTTACAAGTTTTGGGATCCGACGGCAAACAAGGCGGTGATCATGAGAGACGTGGTATTTGACGAAAATTCCATGTTGAAAAGTGTAGCGCAGATTTTAATAGTCTTATTTTGACATATTTATTTGATAACATTATTCAAATATTTTCTTTAAGGAGTTTATGGTATTATGGAGGTGGTAATTAGATAATGGTAGGTTATTGAATAAGGTGATAGTAAATGGTAGGTGAAATAGTAATGTTGGTAGGTGTATGGGTAGGTATAATAGGTATGGGTAGGTGTAATAGTATGGTAGGTGTAATGGTATGGGTAGGTGAAATAGTAAAATGAGGGTAGAATTGTAAATGAAAGGTAGAATAGTATCTTCAAATTTTCCTATAAATAGAGCTTCTCCTTCACAAATTCACTCCTCTCCCTTCTCTTCTTATTATATTCTTCCTTCTTCCGCTTTCTACTCGGTCTTTCTTCTTCGAAGTGTTTACACGAAAAAAGAGAGAGAAAGGGCGAGACAAGGCATAGCAAAGAAAGGAAGAACATGAGAGAGAAAGTCGTGATTTAGAAATTTATGGGTAATGATTTATAGCGAATGGGTTTCAACAAGTAATTACTTTTGATGATTCATTCCTGTAATTCACTATAAGTATTCTTACTTATTGAGTATGATATTGATATCCAATAATACGGATTCTTGTGGCTTTATAATTTTTATGACCTTTTGATATATATATGATTCAACAATGATTTATATTATTGGGAATCAATTGACTCATTACTTTACAGCTTTTGTAGTGCTTGCAGAATGGATAATCAAGGTAATTACTGTTGTGATTAGAGGTTCATCTGAGATGTTCAGAGATTCCAAGTTAGTGAAGTTTTATCTAGAGTTTAGTTGGATAGATTCGCTTAAATGCCATGTTCGCATAGTTGTGGGTATTTTGTATAAAGAAAAGTATTTTAATGGTATTGTTTTGTACTAAAATTTTAAATTTTTCCATGTGAGATTATTTTAGCGTAACACTAATTTATTTACAAGATAAAAGAAGAGAAATATCGATGTTACAAAAGTACTCGAGGTAAAGCGAGTGCGAAAGCGAAGCAATGATAAGCGTGAGTGCGGGTGGAGTTAGAGACTCGTGCAGGAGAACATTCTTAGTGGTACAGAGACTTCTACTTCAGAGTTGAGCAGATCACAAGATAGCCAGCAGACCTAGACGCACTATCGCACTCACCAATCGGGTTTTGAAGACATGGTTTCTTATGCACTTGTTATTAGTAGCGAGATCCTACCACTTTTCAAGAGGCTGTCAATAGCCAAGAGAAGAGTAAATGGATGGGTGCTATGGCAAGAAATGGAGTCTTTGCATAAAAACTAGACATGGGATTTGGTGGAGCTCAGAGAGAGAAGAGGAAGATAGGTGCAAATGGGTGTTCAAGAAAAAGGAAGCAGATCGTAAAAAAGGGGGAGAAAAGTTCAAGGCTCGCCTAGTAGCAAAAGGTTATTCACAGCAGAAAGGGGTTGATTATGAAGAAATATTTTCCCCAAAGGGTCGACATACTTCCATCGAGCGATTTGCGTTGGTAGCCCATTATGACATGGCTTTGGAGCAAATGGATGTGAAGAAGCTTTTCTTCATGGTGATTTGGAGGAGCAGATTTACATGGAGCTAGAAGGGTTCACCAACTCGACAGGAGCACTTGGTTTGTAAATTGAAGAAGTCACTTTATGGGTGAAAGGCCTCCAAGGCAAATATAAGCGATTTGACTCATACATGATCAAGATTGGCTATGTAGATGTGAGTATGACTGCTAGTGTATATGTGAGGAGCCTTGATGATGGCTCATTTATTTTCTCACATTATGTATGTGGATGATATGCTTATTGCAGCAAAGAGTATAGTGGAGGTCAACAAACCGAAGGTTTTGTTGAGTAGAGAATTTGACATGAAGATTTGGGCAGCTAAGAAGATTCTTGGGATGGAGATTCGCAGGACAGAGATGCCAAGAGATTGTGGCTATCTCAAGCCGGTTATGTAAAGAAGGTGTTGGAGAGGTTTAGCATGGAGAATGCAAAACCGTAAGTACACCTTTGGCTTAATCACTTCCACTTGTCTACCTCACGTGTCCAAAGACAGTTGAAGAAATTGAAGACATGTCAAAGGTCCCATATGCGGGGGTGTCCGATGTATGCTATATGGTATGTGCCAGATTTGGCTCATGCAAAGGAGTGTGGTGAGTAAATACATGGCAATCCGGGAAACAAAGATTGGAATGCGCTTATGGATTTTCATACTTGAAAGGTACTACTGATTACGGCATCACTTTTGTCGACAAAAGAGTGATTTGTCAGGGATATGGATGCAGATTATGCAGGGACTTGGATGATGTAAGATCGACCACGGGTTATGTGTTCACTCTGCAGGAGGACCCATATGTTGGAAGTCTATGATCCACCCACGGTTGCAATGTCCACGATTGAGGCAGAGTACATGGCGGCAAGGTCGCAAAGGAAGCTTTGTGGCTTGCTGTGGTTAGTCAAAGAGCCGGGTATTCAGCAAGTTGGAGTTCCGTTGTATTGTGACATGAGTGCCATTTACTTGGCAAAGAACCAGGTGTATCATGCGAGAACCAAGCACATTGATGTGAGGTTTCACAAGATCGTGGAATTGGTTGCTACTGGAATTGTTACTTGAGAAGATTCACACTTCGAGAATGCGGATATGTTGACGGGTTTATTACATGCAATAAGTTCAAGCATTGCTTGGACTTGATAAATGTATCCAGTGCTAGAAAGGAGAGGAGAGGAGGCGCAGCTAAACTTATCGGGCCTGTGGAGGCCCAATACTTGATTATCTTCAAAGAGGTGAATACTGCCAAGGTGGAGATTGTTGAAACAAGTGGCTCATATTCTATTAAAGGCCCATTGGGTGTAATTAGTTTATATGGGCCTGGGGAACAAATAAGTTGTGGGGGGTATTTTGGGGTTTTCCAAAATACTTATAATTAGGGTTTGCCTATAAATATGTTATGTTGTAACCCTAAATCATGGAATAGAAATATATAGTCGCACTCTCCTGTGGACGTAGGCAAATTGCTGAACCACGTTAAATCTGTGTGTCCCTCTCTCTTGATCTCTCTCTTTTAGATTTCATATACTGTTCATCATTATTGTGCGCGGTTACAACAAGTTCAGATTAATGTTTCATATCCGTTGCATTTGTAATATTTGTTAACACATCTAGATGCTCCTATATACAGACTTAATGCTATTGATTTTAGGAGGACTTTGAGAGAGTTTTTTTTAGTCTACTTAATTAGGGAGAGGATTTTTAAGATTCGGGGATTCAGAAAGAGAGGTTTTTTATTCCTTTAACTTAAATCCAACGCAAGATCCTTTGTATGAAAATGAACTATAAATGATCCAAGGAGCCAAGATTAATGAGCCAAAGAGGAGAAATCACTCGCATTGAAGCCAAATCCGGATATTGATGCTTAATTAATTATACCCTTTATTTCATTTTAGAACATACATGAAATCTAAACAAGTAATCATAGAAGGAACAAACAACTATTTGAGCTAATTAAAGAGATCAGAGTTAAATGGGAAAAAAAAGAAGATGAAGATACCACATGGTGCTTGCAAACTATATATGTTACACTAGCAAGTGAGATTACTGCCAGGATCAACACCAAGTTGGTTACAATATTCAGTGTAATAGTCAACACGTTTTTGAACTGTCGCAGGGTTTGCACCATCACATTCGAGGTTACCATTAATGGCTCGAATTGTCGCCCCAAATCCTTGGTTTATGACTGGGTGAACAGAGTTCATCCAATACCACAAGGCTGTCTTGAATGAAATAATAGGGTCATTCGCAACAGTTTCAGGAGAGTTTAACCCGTCGAACCCAAGGCTTTTTCCTGCTGGTCCGTAATTGTAATTCCAAGATAGCTGAATTGGTCCACGCCCATAGTAACCTTTTTCCGGGTTGCAGGGATATTCTGTGTTTGTCTCGTCACAATAGTCCTTGGAGGGACCATCTATCTCCTCTATATAGCAAAAGTCTGCACATACACGAAAAAATAAACTTCTTGCCTCAATTCATTATTTTTCTTTTTCTTCTTTAAGTATTAAAACTATTATTGAAAGCTATTACGGATTATGCAACCAAGTTTGATTTTTGAGATAAATACATCTCTCTCTATTTACTGTAGTACAATGTCCAAATAAAAAATTGTTTTTCACCATCATCCTTTCTTCCAAATGAAAATATGA
Organism: Carpinus viminea; assembly: GCA_013348765.1. Classification (NCBI taxonomy): domain Eukaryota; kingdom Viridiplantae; phylum Streptophyta; class Magnoliopsida; order Fagales; family Betulaceae; genus Carpinus; species Carpinus viminea. The sequence goes on along the minus strand of CP054673.1, from coordinate 14,271,545 downwards.
GAAATAGAATATAAATTATAAAAGAATGAGAAATAATATTTAAAACCAAGTAGAGAATAGAATAGAAAATATGTTAGACTGTATATTGAAAAAGTAGTTAATACATAGAGTTGCAGTTTTTACCAAGAATCTTAGCTACTATTGCCAAAGATGCTATTAGAGAATGAGAGGATACCCAACATAAGATATTATTAATTAATAAGAATAAGAAGAATGGCTTAAAATATCAATTTTTAGGCTTGTGCATGCAGTATGAACATGATCATTCTAGAGGTTAGAGTGAGAGAGAGGGATCAAGATCTTACGTCCAGTCTCATGTGTAACATGGGCAAAGAAGGCTGCAATCTCGCGCTTAGAATCATCAACAGAACCAATCCTACCAAATTCATTAAATGAATTGGTAGCTTCAAGAAAAGCTGCTCGTGTGAAAAAGTTCTTTCCCGCACAACTTGCGTCGGCCTCATCGAGTATCCCGTTGAAGAATTCTGACGTCACAATATCAGCCACCGAAACATCATTGGTCGGAGGGGAAGCATAACAAGGGCCCTCCTGGCACCCCGTGCCACAATAGTCATCGCCAGTGCCACAATAACCCCATCGGCTACAACATTGATCTGTGGCGCAACCGCAATTCTGAGCCTCTGAGTATTTTGGCAACACCCCAAGTATAATTCCAACCAGGACAAGAGATAATAGATTCTTTTTCATGTTAGAAGCTACTGCCATTTTTGGAAATCAAAAGAATGGAGGACAAACTGGATGATGAGGAAAAATGAAGAGAGAAAACTGGATATTTATAGTGGCATTAAGGTGAGATAATTTGACTTTCAATCTGAATATAATGTTTTCTAGAAGCCGTGTAAGTTGTGTGTATGTGAGTGGACTTTTTAAATCATTGACAGTGGGTTTTTTTCTGAAGTCGAAAGGTTCATAAAGTCAAAAGTCAATTCGGTGGTACTCCCACGCGGAGAAGAAAGTTAGTTGGTGGAACACTAACTACCTAACTGGTAAATGATACGGCACAGTTTTGCTAGTGATGGGTGCTTTTTTTTTTTTTTTTTAATTCAAAAAGTCCTACAATATTAGCTATGATGAATTAAGGAGTATACTAAACTGTTCTTATATATCATCTCTAATCATTTTGACTGGCCGTCCAATTAACCTTTTTTAATAATCATTGTATCTTAGCTTGTAAGAAGTAACTAGATTCGATCATGAGCTTCTTCCTTTTTTTTTTTTTTTTTCAGTGCCAAAGTACAAGAAAGAAAGACAGACAACCTAGCTCAAGGGGCCTTTGGTTGTGTTTGGCAATGGCCGAACTAAAGTCATTTACTATTCATCATATAATTAAATTTGCAATCACTTTTTACTACCATTCATATAAAAAAATAGCTTCTTTGTACCAAATATTTTTAGTTTTACTCGCATCAATCACTTCCAACTACAATAACATGTCATTGTTACAGTAACAAGGCATTGCTAAACATAACCTCTAAGTTTAGTCACTCAAATAAAAAAAAAAAAATTAAAAAAAAAAAAGGCGGGATGCTAGAAATAGCAATACCAAAGCACTATATGGAATAGACTTTTTCGTTCCATGTAAATTGAATAATATATATTTTATGGTTATAATTAAAATTGTGGCAAAATTTTAATTAATAATTGAGTTATACTTACAAATGGTGGGGTGCATGGAGACTAGTACGTGGTTCAAAAGGACAAGGGGATCCTATCTATTCAAAACCACATATATATATAGAAAAGGACTGGCGCACCTCCCATTTACTTCTCTCCTTCTCGCCTCTCATTTTCAATTCAAACTCACTCATCTCATTAAAATCTGATCCAATAGTTCAAAACGAGTTCCACCATTTAATTATAATTATTACATGATATTCATCACTACCATAAAGTAGATCTAAGTCATATTTTAATACACAAAATTATCTCAAATCGTGAAGTCTATGACTTTACTTGATTAAGGCGCTAATTACCACGAGTGGTCTATAAGTCCTCAAGTGGTATAAGGTCGATAATCTCACAACAAGTAGCTGCATCTACATTGAGATCTCTTTACTCGATTAGTGAGTATAGTAATTAGCACAATACAACACAACATATCGATTTACGACGGACAAATTTTAATTGGTACACTATTTATATCTCATTTTCTTACTACTAGTAAGGACTCCAAAGCCTCTAAGACTTGAAGAGAAATGCTAAACATCCAAATTTTTATTTTTCAAAAGTTGATTCCCAAATGATATGTCACCATTTCATGAGTTTGTGATACATTTTCAAAATAATAAATCTAATGAAATGATGACGTATTATTTGGGATCCAACTTAATTTTTTAAAAGAAAATTTGGAATGTTTAGCACTTTTAGACTCGAAAGGACAATCTATTTTCCCTTCTAACATTATTTATCACCTAAAGTCAGAGGCTTTTACACCCTAAGCATAAAGTCTCCAACTTTACACACTCACCATCATTCTTTCACTAAAAGCTTTGTTAAATAGTCCACACTCATAGCTTCGATCAAGAGCCTAAGGCTTGTCTTTAGTTTCATTTAGTTCATTAAAAACATGGTCCACCTTAAGGCTAGGATTTTTCAAATGAAGCTTTAGACTTTTTCTTGATTTTATACCCATAACTACCATACTGGCACATAAACACACCCATTAACACATCCAGTAAACTTTATGAAATGGCAGTATGCTTATGAACGAAAAACGCAAGATTTACCTCTCGGGACCTTAAACTCCCCCCAAAAAAAAAAAACGAGGAAAAGGGTTCCTTTCATTCCTCCCTCTATTCTTTCTTCTCCCTCTTGCTCTCCTAGATGTTCTGCAAGCTTCGAACTTATCTAAATCACACACTTTCTACCACATATCTGTTAAAGTATTAATTAAATTATTAAACATCTTTCTATCTGTTGATGCACAGTTTTTCGATGATGATGTGGCACACCTCCGAGATGAAGTATTGTGTTGAAGAGGAGTCGTCTGGCATAATATTGAAAAGAACAAAAGGATCGAATTGACCAGTGGTGAGCCAGTAGGGGAAGCTCTGATGCCTAAGTCAGTATTTAAGGATTTTCTTTTATTTGAGAAACAATAAAAAAAGTTTTAATAAAACTCTCTTTTATTAGATATTAGGCATCATCTAAGAAAAAAAGAGAATTTTAACCCACAAGTGAAGGTAGTGTCCAAGTATTAATTAAATGATTAAATTTAGATTTTCCTATCAATTTAAACTCTTAGGATAAGTAGTGATTTAACACGATTAATCACCTTTTTCTTTATTTATATTTGTTGAAAACCCAAATACTAATATTTATCATTGGTCAAAAAATGTTGTTTTTAAGAGCCTTTTATTTTTAGGGGGCCTTTTATATTAATACTATTTTGTAAATTGTAAGGAACATAATATGTTGGCAGACTTTTAATACTATTTTGTAAAAGAGAATTTATTTTATTGTTTCTCTCACATATTTTCTCTTTTCTCAAAACTTTTTCCACTTTTCAGGGGATTATTATGAGAATATTCTTTCACAATTTTTAATAAAAAGATATTTCATAAATATGATTGACATTACTATGAGAATATTGTTTTCATACTTAAATGTTGGCAAAATACGACATTTGAAAATTATAATTATTATAAAATACAACTATGTCAAAAATATTATAATTACAAAAATGATTATTTGAAAAATAATAGTCGTTGAAGAATTATTGTGCTAGACGAATTACCATCGAAAAAATATAGGGTGAAACACAAATTTTAGAAAAGAAATAAAGATAGAATCAATAAAAAGTAAAATAATAATATTTAAATAATGTAGATAAAAATATAGTTAATCCCATATAGAATACCTTTAAAAATTAATTAATTAAACTAGATCCATAAAACAACTTTTAAGTTATTTTACATAAAAATTTGACTATTTCATTAAAAATATTTCTTAGCTAGTTAGTTGCCTAACGGTCTTGCCAGCCCTATCTAACTATCTTGACAGTGTTCTTCAAACCATTGATGTGATCCGATAGAAAATGACAGCAAATGATGAAGAAGGTAAAAGACATCACAAGTCAAAACAGTCTTTTTTGAACAATTTGTTTATCTAGATAGAGTTAGCTCTATGAATGTCAAACATAGCGGCTGTTGCAGCCTATGCTAGTCGCCTAATGCAAATCATCTGGTCAAATTGTAATGGTCCAATTAAGTTTTTAAATTTCTGATCTAGAAGAAGTATAGGCGATAGGCTATAGCAGTTCTTTTTCTTTTTGTTAAATAAAGCAATTAATATGGGTTAATAGTCATCATCTTTCTCCCAAAATGACAATTTAGGGTGCGTTTGGCATAACGATTTTATAGACAAAAATATAATTTTAAACCAAATTATAAAAAATAAATTATTTAAAATTGCATTTTAAAAAGAATTATAATTTGAAAAACAAAATCTACATTTTCAAACCTCATGAAAGTACTTACTTTCTTAAAAGGGAAATATTAAGTTTTTTTTTAGTATTCTTTTGTTGTCTTTTCGATTGTAATGTGACTTTTAAAATCATCGTTAAATTTAAGATTATCATTATTTAATTTTAATTTATTAATAATTTTAAAAATCACATCACAATGAAAAGAACACTAGAAAAATACTAAAAAAACACATAACATTTTTCTTTTAAAGAATTAAACTACAATTTTGAAGATTAAACTATAATTTTACCATAAACTGTTTTTTTAATCAAAACTGGCTTTATATAATTTCTCATGTCACATCTATAATTTCTTACCGAAGAAACTATACAATAATAATAATACTATCAACAAATTAAAAAACAAAAACAAAAAACAAAAACAAAATAAAACAAAACGGTTCTTGAATCTTGAGGTCGATGAGGAAAGAGCGAATAAAAGGTCAATATTTTATCGGGGTGTGCATGCCAGCTACGGATTCACAATTGACCGCTCACGTCGGTCGAGCTCAAGCGTAAATGATTTGATATTCAAACACTCCAAGTTTTCAAATCTTTAAAAGAACATTTCTAGTTGAAATTTATAAACTAGAAAATTTAATAAATTCGGTAATTATCTCTAGGGTCCTTTATACATAAATAAATATATTATATATAGGAGGTTGAATTGGCATTGGTTGGAACTGTTGGTTGATCTTGACATAGTGAGATTTGTACGAATTAGTGTTTGAGCCCGCCCCGACCACCGGAATGGGATCCTCTTCATTTCAAGAAATGGAGAGGTCTCCAGTTAGTTTTTTTTGGGGGCAAAATAGTCTTTTCACTAGAAAAGTTCTAGTAAAAGACTATTTTGCCCCAAAAACACTGAGACCTCCATTTCAATGCAAATGGAGAGGATCCTTCTCGCCGACCACCACCCACCCCATCTAGAATCTCAAAATCATGTGGGTATAATTAACTTTCTTTATTCTTAAAATTTTGAAACAGTTTCTCATTTTATTCTTTTTTGTTCAATAAATAAAACTTCTTTTTTTTTTTTTTTAATGAATAAGAAGCTTTATAAATCAAACTCAAAAGAGTAAAAAATACTCCATTACAAGCCTATAAAAGAGGCTGAAAAACCTCACAGAGGCCTACAAACATTCCAAAAAAATAGGCTGCACACTCCAAACTATCACCAAGTCTACTGCAGCAAACAGAATTATAGGCTACAAACTCCAAACTAGCACCAAGTCTACTGCAGCAAACAACAGCAAACAAGCTGGCTGCTAAACAACAAATACAACTAAATCAATAAACCAACAACAAAATTACAAGAAACTACTTCAACATCATGTCTCAATAGAGAATATCTTTAGGCAGGTTCCATAATGAACAAAACACAAGATTTTCCTTAGTCTTAGGAAATTTCTTGCTTTCAATCACTCTAGTTCGAACTTCCCACAAGATTTCCTTCAAAATCTGCTCCTCAATTTTTGGTTGGCCTGCATGCAATATTACATTTCGAGTACACCAAATATGATATAAAGCTGACCCCAAAACCAGGCAACAAAGCAATGATTTCAGAGTTTTACTGCCCCAATTGTTGATCCCAACTGGATGATATCATCCAACATGATAGGAGGATTATCAACCCTGCATCTAGCCATACAAAATCTCCAAATTCTTTAACTAAAGCTACACTCAAAGAATAAGTGATCACGGCTCTCAACATGATTTCTGCAAAACCAGCAATTAACATCTCTTTGGTATCCCCATTGCAGCAACCTCACCCCTGTAACCAGTCTGTTTTTCATGGCAAGCCGCAATATAAAAGCACATTTAGGTATAGCAAGGGGGAACCAAATAATTTTCCACCATTCAATTTGATCTTTTTTCTCCCTTAGAGCTTGCCAAGTATCAGAACTAACAAAATCTCCTTTTTAGAAACAGTCCAGATAGGATGATCTACATTACCAAATCGAACTTCAGCAAGCTTGGACTAAATTTCCACCAAGGCATCAAACCTAGCAGGTCTCCAAAACCAATCCCCATTGCAAATAACAGTAGATAACTTTGCCTCCACATTACTTTGAGCATCATAAACAGCATCTATACCCATATCTTTCCAACAGAATCCCATTAGGATGCCAAGAATCCAACCAAAGACAAATATTTTCCCCATTTCCACTTCAAATCTCAATAAACCTTTAGCAATGTCCCTCAATTTGAGAATTTTCCTCCAACACCAGGAACAATTCAAAGGAATGCCAACACTCCATAAGCTCTTGTGTTTCAAGAGGTTATCTTTAATCTAAGCTACCCAAAGAGAACCAAACCTAGCAAAAATGCTCCAAATTAATGTGCCTCAACATAAAAGTTTTATTCCAAACTTCAAGCCTTTTCAAACCCAAACCACCCTCCTTTTTTGGATAACACACATCAGCCCATGCCACTTTAACCTTAGCAGCCTCCACATCTTTTCCATTACATAAAAATCTATTGATTTTTTGTTCAATGGCCTTATAATCTTCTTAGGAAGGATGAATATACTAGTCTAATAAACTTGTATACTATATAGAAAAGAGGAGAGCAACTTCAACCTTCCAGCATATGACAAATTCCTTGAAAGCCAAGAGCTAATACGGCTAGTAATTTTGTCCAGAAGCTGTTTAGAATTAGAAGCAGTCAACCTGGTAGATATAAGAGGAACTCCAAGATATTTCACAGGGAATTTACCCTCCTGCATCTGCAAATCTTGCAGCAACAACTGTTTAAGTCAATCAGAAATCCTAGAGCAGAAAACAAAACTCTTTGAAGGATTAGCCTTCAAACCAGACAGCTCCTCAAACTCAGCCAAAGCATCTTTGATGACTCCAATCAAATTTTGACTAGCTTCAGAAAATATAAGCAGATCATCTGCAAAGCAAAGATGAGTAAGCTTCATCTTTAAACAATTAGATGATATTTGAAGCCTGAACTAGGTCCAGTAGTTGCAGCTAGAATTCTAGAAAGAACCTCTATAGCAAGAACAAACAAATAAGGGGAAAGTGGGTCACCCTGTCTCAGCCCCTTCTTGCCTTCAAAATAACCAACCAAACTACCATTAAGACAAATAGAAAATCTAGGAGAAGTGACACACTCCTTAATTTAACTCACAAACTTTTTTGGAAAACCAAAACAGTGCAGACAGTAGATTAAGAACTCCCAATTTACTGAATCATAGGCTTTCATGAGGTCAATCTTCAAGGTGCATCTAGGCTTCCCCTTATCCTTGTGATAATTCCTAACAATTTCTTGAGCAAGAAGGACATTCTCAGATATACTTCAAGAGGGAATAAATGCAAATTGGTTCATACTAACCAAATTCCCCATAAAAGGTAGCATTCTATTAGAAATAATCTTGGTTATGCATTTGTAGATGACATTACAACAAGCAATAGGCCTAAAATCTCCCATAGCAGAAGGATTAATTTTTTTAGGAACAAGAGTGAGAATAGTTGCATTAACCTCCTTTAACAACAAACCATAAGTGAAAAAAATCTTTGATGGCTGCCACCACTTCCTTACCCACTATATGCCAAGCAGCTTTAAAAAATTCAGCAATATAGCCATCAGGAATTGCGGTTTTATTGGATTTTATACTGAACAAAATATCTCTAATTTCTTCTTCTGTAACCTCTTTCTCCAATAACACTGACTTCTCAGCAAGAATAGCCACATAAACCAATTGACTAATACGAGCGGCCTTTTCATAAGAGAAAGTCATCAAGTTAGAACCTAATAACTTCTTGTAAAAATTCTTAGCCACCAACTTAATTTGTTCCACATCATCCACCCTTTATCCTTGCTCATCCCATAAATGAGTAATGGTATTCTTGGCCTGCTTCACCTTGAGAGAACAATTTTTTAATAAATAAAACTTCTTTTTATTAAAATTTATTATTAAAGTACAAAACACGAGCTCATTATTGCACTAGCAGCATACTTTGTAGTCCTCCTTTCTATTCTCTAAATATATATATATAAAAATAAAATAAAAACCAGATTTGCCTAGGGTGGCCGCGACCACCAATTTTTTTTATTTTTTTTTATTTATTGTGAGTTTAAAAATGTGAAACTTTTTAGAAAATTTTGTGAAAGCACGTGAGGAATTTGCATTTTATAAAGAAAAAATAAAAATAAGTGTAACAATATTTAATGATAATTGAAGTTATTGTAGAACATATTTAAAAATAACTTAGTTTTTCAAATTTTTTTAAAAAAAAAAATCTAAAGAAAACTGTTGTGAATAGTCTTAGCCGTAAGATACTACAGGATACTACAGTCGAACGGACGATTTTAGAGGAAAGGGAAGCTATGCAGCGAGTCCTGCATTACTATTCGGAGCAAATAAAACTGAAGTAATAGCAAAAGAACATAATTGAGAAAGTAAGAAATCTTACATCATGGAAGTAATCCGATATTTATACTAATCCTCAAAAAATAAGAAATAAGAACAAACCCATCCCCAAACACAAATTACTGCAACCAAGACCAGCCTCTGATGCCATGGCCTGGAGGTCAAGATTGCACCAACTTTCACAAACTTCTAAAATATTTTTAAGCACTAGTTTGGCTGTAATTGCAGCTTGGCTGACGAATATTTTTAGGCAGTTTCAGTCAAAATTAGTATCCTTTTGCCTGCCAAAGTAGAGTAGCTTGCCTATTCAAAACCAGCGGGGAGACTATTGCAAAATACACTCTTCCCCTTCTCCAATCAACCTCCTTCCAATGTGCTGATCTAAGGATTGATTTGTATTGGCACGTCATCCAGTTGTATGGCATTTTTGTATAGAAGTATACTAAATAGCATTACTCTTTCGCACATTTGCTTTTCTCATCCCGGTATCCGGATGCCCTCCCACTCCTCCCAGTTAAATATGATTCTGGCAAGGAATTGTTGGAGTGCATATCTAGACCTCGATAAGATCTGGATGCAAAATACTCTGGTCCAGATCTAGCTGTTCCTTTGATTAAAGACTTTGGGTCATCACGCAATCGGAGAACCTTCTGCGTTGCATTGGCTAAAGCAAGAGCTCCCTCATTGTCTTCCTTATCATTCTCTTCTTCTGTAATAAAAAATAAAAAAAATAAAAATAAAATCTATCAAATAAAGTAACTTGCCAGTATAAGATGTTCTCTATTTTGTGAATTGAATCATTGATCTTATCAACCACTAAGGTCCATTCAACATTCCAGATCCAATCTCTTTATACCGAAAACAAAAACAAAAAATGTACAAGTAAAAAAATACATAAATCATGTAAACATCATTCTTAAAGATCCTTTTTTATAAGTTAATTTTTTTTTTCATATATACCATTTGGCAAAAGGGGAGATTCATGTCACAGATCTTACTCATCTTAGTGAGTGTGGTTTTTTATTTTCTTTTATTATTCTTTTGTTTATTATTTTTCATTTATTACCTCGAACAGAATACTTTGCAAAAACCGAAGTCACATCGTTACCCCCACTGCTTCCCCCTCGGAGGATTAAGCAAGGGGAAGCAAGATCAGCTAATCAACTGCAAGCAAACATCAGCTTAGGTTGCTCAGCTGGCTTCAGGAACTCGGTGTTCTCTCTAAAACAGATTGAACTGCTGCTTGAGTAACTGCTGCTCCAAATACCAGACTGCAACTCCTATCACCTTTGCTTTCAGAAGCTCAACAAGCTTTCAGACAGAGGAGCAATTTTTTTTTCTTAGCACTAAGCTGTGTCTAAACTCTAAAGAAACTGATAACAGCCAAATTTTATGTGTCTCTTTGAATTCGAGACTTTGACTTCAATTTTATCAAGCATGGAGAAATATGGGTGGAAGTTGTTTCCAAATCTTAATTCATGTCTAAGGAAGCTTATGCAAGTTGTTTTGAATGTTTTACAGAAACATGTGCATCACTTAAAAAATCTGAACTCCATGCATTTGTTACTTGATGATGTCATTCCCATTGCAACAAACTGAATACCAAACAAGGGAGATTACTACCTTGGAGATCGACATCTTCCACATATCCACCAGAGAAAAAGGAAAATCGTGCTTCTTCCGACTGGGTTACTTCCACTGGACTTGAACTAATCAAATCCCGGAATTCCATTACATATGCTCCTGTCCACTGACTTCCTCTGAGGCATGGAAATATTGAGCTTTAGCAATTAAATATATAAAAAAGTACCAAACTCTATAAATAAAACTTGTTTAAAAACATGAACGCTAATACGCAATATTTACCCATATATTACCCTTCACAATTGGTTTGGTTCTTTTACCAAAATCCACAATATATTACTTAATTTTTATTGTTTTCTTGCTATACTGTAAATCATATATATCAAGAAGAAGGGATTTACTTCGCTTGATATGTGATCCAGATATCAAGAAGCTGATTAATATGATAAATGGGAATTTAAACTATATCACTACGGCAATTGAGGGCGACTCTAGAAGATCATAAAATCTGTAGAGAAAGCATTTTATCATTTACTTACAACTTCACTTCAAGCAAAAAGAAAATGGAACCTAAAAGCAGATTCGGGTAGCCATTATTGAAGCAAGACCAAACTCCTCAATGCACAAGGAAAAGAATTCTAGGATGTACCAGAAAATGGGAGGAACTTTCAAGAGGACCATATATACAGAACTTTCCCAATTATTCGTAATGTGAGGATAGCTAATATATTCTCCTATATTGTCTACAACAATTAATGAATTCTATAATTTCTAAAACATTAAAGAAAATTAAAAATCAGAAATCAAGATTCATTAGAACAAAAAATAGGAGGCCTAAAATCATGTTGCCTTGACATAAAAGCTGTCAGCATGGCTTATTCACAACATGCTGTGGGCCCCACAAATCCCCTCGGAAATCAGATCAAAAGTTACAACTCATCTCCATCAGATGTTAGGCAAGTGCCATGTTTGATCTCTGCCATTCTAAATGCTCCATAATTTGCCTTTGTGGCATTCTATACATCACTAAATGGCATGGTCAATTTGAAGGAGAACAGACATCTAAGTGCAATCACATTCTACAAGTTAAACCGTTCTTTTTGGACACAGTGCCCACTTCGGGACAAATCCAACAATGTCAGGAATAGGGCAAAAAGCTCCCCTGTACTAAGGGAGTTGCTCCCTATGGTTCAGATTAGAGGAGCCATTAAGGATGCATCTCTGTATGAATTGTTGTTTCTCCATGTTTTGCAAGATTTTAACCATTTTGGTGGGTCTGTTTCTGCGAAGTCTATATCCTGCATCCGTATGTGCAAGCATGAGTAGTAGCATACACAATGAAACAGGAAACAATAGAGAATCCTAAAATTTTCCTGTGGCCATGCCTTACAACTGTCGACATGTTTAATTGAAAAGAAATCTAGCTCAATTACCTCATCCATGCATCAATTATTTTCAGCAAAAGTCGGTTAGGTCCCTAAAGAAGCTATGCCACCCAATCAATCAATCAGGCGCTGCCCAGCTTGGGGTTTAGATAGACAGAAGTCAACTTATTTCCCTTTGAATTGTTAATGGCTAGAAACCAATGACATGTTGATACATGATTTAATGATTATTGAGCGAGGCTTGAACAGCTTCCAAGCCAATCAAGCAGCCTAAAAAAGAACAATTCTCTCTAGATTGAGCTTGAACTCTCTCGGCTTAGACTGAGCTAAGCTTGACAGCTAACGAAGTGAGTGGAAACCCATCCACAACAGGCAGAACTCATCACGATCACCACAGAAATAAAGAACAATAGCGATTTCTTTGAAGAAAACAATGATGTTGAAGATAATATCTAAGAAGAAATTGTTGTAAAAATTTTTAAGGAATGAGACGAAAAGGAACAGACTTGTCTTGATGTTGTCTACATAGATTTCTCCAAATACCCATATCACAAAAGAAACTTGTGATCGAGTTTATTTCAAAGAGAGGGTGTCTAATGTAGGACAACATTTACACATATTTTCAGGGTTTTCTAAATTAAGAAAAATAACAAAAAATATATTGGAAAAGCACTATTTGAGGAGATTTTTATTCGGTTTTCAAACAATGGAAATACAGAATCAAATAATTTATCAAGATCTCAGTTGATTTTCAACCATATTTGATTGACAAAGAAAATCAATTTTGTTGATTTTTATTTTAAATTAGGATTTTATCGTTTATTTGAATTTTCAATATTTAGGAGGATTTCTATAACTATTGTATTTTTTTTTTTTTTTTATTTCCATTCTTAGGAGGATTTTATTACCTTTAGTAAATTTAGGGTTTTACCATAAGTTTAGATCGGATGCATTAGAATAATCAGAGTTTTTCATCAGTAATATTATCACTTTTCTCTATCAATGTATTGTGATTTTGTGTATGAACAAATCATTGATCATGGGTGCGAATGACAACCAAAGGGCATCACAGGATTCTTGATCTCCTCAAGATCAAAACAATTTTCAATAATTAAGACATTTGAAAGTTTTGATGAAGTGAATTCCAACTCCAAAACTTTTACCTTTGTCACAACTAACTCCACCTATGTGGTAGGAGGTTTGCAAGCTGGGGAAGAAGCTGAACTACCTTTGCCAATCATTGGTTTATCTACCTGTAACACCCTGGTCCATATTGGGAAGAAGAATTGCCCACATAGAGTGGGTAGTTTACAGAAAGGCATTCATAGGTGATAAGTCCTACATTCCTTAATTATTAAATGAAACTAGGCTTTATAAAGAATTATAGGAAAGCTTCAAATTGAATAGTCATTTTTGGGTGATAGCGCAAATGTGGCTAATACTTTTTCCTATGTCGTTGCAAATGATATCAGAGTCACCTAATAATGCGCCATGTAGTACTGTCAGCACTGCATGACGTAGACCTGACAAGAACATCAAGGGTTTAAAAGGGGAAGTTTGTGATACCCCGGTTTCATATTGGGAAGAGAAGTTGCCCAAATAGAGTGGATGGTTATAGAAAGACATTCATGAGTGCTAAGTCCTACATTGATTAGTTACCATGTGAAACTAAGCTTTATAAGGGATTCTAGGGAAGCTCCAAATGGATTAGTCCTTCGTAGGTGATAGTGTAGATGTGGTTAGTGTTCTTCCTTGAGTCGTTATGCTACCACTTCAATTATTGAGCAGTTCTTTCTCACCGACTCTCTTCTCCTCTCCTAGCAAATGAAATAGCAACTATCATGGTTCAGGGTTGTTGAGCCTTGACTTCAATTCAGATTTTTGGCCAACATCTTTCAATGAATGACCCCACTAATGGTATTTTTGTATCGGTTATGATCAAGATTAGATAACTGCTCAAAACGACTTAAGTATTCCTCAACTGTTGATGTTTGCCAAATTTTGCTAGTTCACCATCCCCATTTTCATATGCTGAGGGACCAAATCAAAAAAGGAGCCCTTCCACAAATTCCTTCCAGGATGGCTCTCCAAAGCATGCTACCAGCCAATCAAACCATTGTATTGCTTTCCCCTCAAGATTGTTTGCTGCTATCTCCACCCTTGATATTTATGGCGTTTGATGAAATCAAAATAGTGATCTGCTTGTGATACCCAATCAGAGGGATCTCTACCATCCCAACATGGAAACTCCTATTTCGTACATGGAGCTCCATACTCTTGCTCCCTTCACGATCGAATTTCCAAAGAAACTCGATTTCCAACAAACCTAGAGCTCACCCCTTGATGGTCTAGGGCTCGTACAATGGAGTGCTTGATGGACTCCTCCATTAATTCCTTTAGCAGCTTAATAAACTTTGAGTCAAGTAGCAAAGCCTCTTCTTCTTGAACATTGCTGCTGGAAGCCATTTCTTCTTCTTTTTAGCACAAGGTTGATCCTAACCTCGGATTATAGTAATTTCATGTAGGGACTAGTTTGTCCTTGAACCTAACGGCAGCCAGAATAGAAACTAAACCAAGGTTGTGCTATTCTGAACCAAAATTAGGATATCCTAACTCCAAAATAAGATAACCCAATGCGGAAAGCCAAACACCTCTAAACCAAAATAAGAAAGAACATACTTGTAGCCAAACACCCTTCCTCTTCCTCTTACACCTGACACACAGCTCCCCATGCCACCACACATGGCCTTCCACTGCTTTGGTCACCATTGCTCAATTGCTGCTTTGCCAGTCAGCTCTCTCACACAGTCAATACCTTGCACAGCCACCGTAAAAGCCCACCTCTTCATTCAGGCACCACCACATCACCTTCACACCATCCCTACTAGCCCACATAGCACCCATGGACACCACAGATAGGCTGGCACTCTCACCGTCACCATTGTGGTTAGACCAACATGCAAAAAGAACCTACCACCACACAAGCACTGCAACCACTTTGCACAGCCAAATTGCACAGCACCACCATACAACTTTCACATAGCCTCTCCACACACACAGTTCCTCAATGCTCAAACTGGACCACCACACAGCTTCGCACGTCATCACCCACTTTCCAGCGACAGCACCCACTTTCCAGGGGAAATTAAGAAGTCAAAACCTTTTTCCTAATTTCCCACCGATAGAAATCGAGTTCCTAATCGACTGGCAGAATAACCTACCTAATGAGAATATTGCAATCATGCAATTATTACATAATAATGCCTAAAAATAAAGAGATTGCAATAATATGCAATCATTATGATTATGGAAAACATTATTAGAATATTATGAGAAATATCATGAGGATATTTTGGGGATCCTATCATCATCCTAGAACACAAGGCCTCTTTTCCTAATGGAGCATTTAAATGGCCCAAAAATTTAACCTGACTATCGATTTCACACTTGATTATGAATTATTCACCTTTGGAAATGTATCAACAAAAAAAATTAGAATCTCAATGAGGCTACAAGACCAAAGAATAAAGGAGAAAGAAATAGCACTATAAACAGTTTATGAGCAACAGAAAGGGCAAACAAAGTTTCATAACTAGGAATTTAAGAAACAACTATAAAGCATTTCGTACACGGTACCTGTTGAAAGCTAGCATGGCTTCAAATGGAGTAATAACTGGAGCTAAATACTCTTTGCTATCCAGAAGAGCAGTTTGGGCACAAGAAACATAAATGAAAACATTGCACTGCCACAAATGGAAGTTTGTTAATAAACTCATATGTTCTGAAATCAACTTGCATCTATCTCAGTTTACCTCAGGAAAGTTAGCAAGTTTTGCAGGGTTTGGTCTGCCCATAACAAGAGTATAGGCCTTTTTTCCAGCTGCTGTGATCAGCTCTTTCATTTGATGAATCATATGTTGGTAACCAGCTGCATCAATAGTTGCAGAATTAATCACATATCTTCAAGTTGACAGTTATGAATACTTGGAGTGGCAGATATGCATGAACCTCAACAAAATTGAATTTTCATGGTAAAATTCTGAAATAATATAAACATTATATGAAAAATAACAGACAGGCAGGAATTTAATGCTTTATGTCCTAAACTATCACAGTATCAAGATTCTGCTGCTGTTTTAAAGTGAAAAAGGAATATGAACAGAGCTTACCAAATCTTTTCATTTCAAGTTCTCAAGATTAATTAGAGAATCAGTTCACTGAACAAGGAATTAATTGGAGGAGTGCAGTTAAAAGAAAGCAAATAACCATACACACACAAACGATACCAAAATGATAAGCAATCATCACACTATAGAAGTCATTGTCCATTTGACATCCCATCAATAGAGCATTATCAGAATTTATGAGCTGAAAAGTAGAAAAAACTGTATGATCAACATTGAAGAAATGAAAAAAGATGTATAGCAATAACAATGTAGTTCATCCAAGATCTATTTATTAGCTTTTAGGCATGGAATACATGGTTGCTTGTATGAGGGAAATGTGTACAGCAACTCCTGTATGGCAAATAAACATGCTTAGAATGAAAATAGAACCAAGTTAGCAAACAGTACAGAATCATACAAACTGATCTTTCATCCCAAGGGGAGCTTACCTACACCAAGAGTTCCCACCAAAATCCCAACAATATTGGCATCCTTTGCCTTTTCAACCAGGAAATATCTGCACAATCACTCACATAGTAAATCACATAAATGAAGTGCATGGCATGAATTGAACAAGTAGGGGAAGGATACAGAAAGATATTCATGCTAAACGTGAATCAATAGACATTTAAGGAGAAACAGAGATTAAGCTGCATATAATACCTGCGCTTAAGAATCCTTTTCTGTTGAGATACATCCGTCACCAAACAATTCTTTGTTGCATCATATCTGACTAAAACGACCATCAGAAAATATTCTTTTGATGAGTAAAAAATCACAAAATATAAAGCAATTATTAATTATAAAAAATAGAAGACAGGTAATGCAACCAGCATTATGTTTACATATACTAGAAGCTTGAGGGAATGGAAAATCAAGATATGAACACTAGAAATATCTCCAGAAGTGATTGTTTAATATTGGCTATTAAATTTCCCTAACCAATGAATTTTCAGTTATAAGAAAATCAACAACAATGACGCAATCTATTTTAATACACATTACAATGGTTTTTATTGCCAGTGGAGAAGCTCTGAGTGAAAAGGAAAAAAAGGTGCAATTATACAGCTTGATTTCACAACCAAAGACTTGATGACCAGGGTGGAAAAGAAACAAGTTAATCTTCAAATGCATGCATATGAGCAATGAAACAACTAATTGCTACAGTACAAGGGAAGGGGGGAAATAGAAAACAGCCAGGCAATTTTCCACATGGAGATGGAAAAATATGTGCATGTATACAACATATATGCTGAATTGTACCAAAAGGCACACAGGAGCTACTTCATTTAGCAACACTAAACAGACGCGTCAATAAACACTCACAACACCAGTAAAATATGTACAAAAATATCTCCACCCTTACAACTTTGTCAACCACATCTGGGTGGGTGGAACAACATGCTGACATCTGAGGTACCCACACACAAACACATTTAAAAATCATAAAAAAATTCATTTGAAACATAAACACACATGCGGCACAATAGACGCAAACACATAAGGGGCATGGCAATTTGTCTACCTATATCACAACCATTAAATGTCAGCACGACATTTGCAAACGCTGAATTGTCAGATCCAATCCAAAAAAGCAAGTAGTCCTCCATTCTGTGTCCATCAGGTAATGTCCAGATCAAGCCTCCAATACTATAACTATTGCCAGGTGCTATCCCAAAAGTTTTATCTTCAGTACAGTCACCAGCTGGTCCCACAAGCCCATTGGAGCTTTTATTATCATCAGATGGATTAGTAACTGAACACATAACATCAGCAATATGGACTCCATATTCAGATTTGGATTCAGACAACCTCAATGCTTCTACCAGTGCTTCTCTAACATTCTTTATTGAATATGAATATTCCAGCCCATAAAGAACCTGCATTTTGGAAGTTAGACAGGTAACATTTATAGCAAATTTATGTGATAGTTCTGCCAGGCAATAAGCAAAATAATAAATGATTAAATATAGAGAACAAAAGTGTGGGATGTAAAAGCAAAAGCATCCTAAGAAAGAATCTTTCCTGTTATCAAAGTAGTGAAAAATGCCGAACAACAAAGTGGGTGTCAATGTCACATAGTGGGATGTACTTCACTATTGTGGCTTTCTTAGCCACATGATTGAGTTGGTAGTATATTACAAAGAAACCACTTAATCTCCAAATTTTAGGAGGCAAGGACAGGTAAATCATCATAATGTGAGGTTCTTCAACACTCGAGGGTAAATACAATTAATGTCTAACATAAAATGTCCGAAGATGCCAGCAAGTACAATGGTGTATTATCTATGGGAAGGAAATGGGCTTTAGCTCAAATGGTACTTCCTCCCTTTGTAGTAAAGTGGTGAGGTCATGGGTTCAAGTCCCACCGAGTGCATGTGTAACTTACCAATAAAAAAATCTATGGGAATCCTAGAAAATACTAGGACTGATTTCAGCTCTTATCAGGGAGTGGACAGCCTCTTTCTTTGTGGGGGCCTTTGACTTAAAACATCTCAAGAACTTGTTCTGGGAACAAGTAGAGACAATTGATCAATTTGTCTAAGTATGCCAATCCTACATGTCTGTCATAAGTTCAAACAAAAAAACATGCATATCAGTAGTAACAAACATTAACACACCATAAATTTCTTTCTCTATTTTTGGCAGGGTGGAGTTGATGGGTGTGGGGACATGAATATCTGGAACCTACATATGTAGGATTTCTTGAAAAAGCTCCTACCATATTGATTATAATCCATAGGCCCTAAAACCCTATACAGTATCCACTATATTTGGTTGAGTTGAATCTCACCTTCTATGCAATAAGTTCATATCAACGTGAATACCATTAGATTGGCTTGCTCTTCCACATTTTGAGCAAAGCGACATGTTTCTGAGGTGTGAAAACTTTATGAAGTTTATGAAAGAAAGGAATGAAATAAAGACTTGATACTTTTCTTTCATCTTTGATAAGTTAAAAAATGAAACTTTAGAAAACTTATAAGAGGATACATTAGGCATACATTGTCATTGTTAACATCCATTTTAATGCCAAATTAATAATTCTAGAAATGAAAAAAAAAAAAAAAAGGCATTTCAAATTAATTGCTATACCAGGATACGCTTGCCATTGGTCAAAGCATAATTTGTAATATTTTCAACGCAATCAACTACACTAATGGAAGCCTTTCCAAAGACAGAGAATGCTGGAAGAGTTGTCGTCCTGCAAACAGAAAAGAGGCCTTCAATAGAACGGAATATGAAGTAGAGTTAAAGTATTACAGTAGCAGAGAAAACTACACGGCTAAAACCATTTTTGCAGTTAAATCCATGAATTCAAATTGCAGAAATGACTAAAAAGCAAGATATGTTATAAACAAAAATATGGGATAAGCTATGTTCACATTTCCAAATCATAGCTAGTAAAGCCAAATTATTAAACTGAAAAAAAAAAAAAAAACACCTTAGATCATATCCTGCTTTCCTAACACCCTAGACCTTAAAGCCTACTACATACACTGCTTTTATTCAAATCTTAAACTTTTATTGATACACAGCTCCAGAAGATTCAATTTGATTACTCAAAATTGTCAATGAGTACTCACGGGCTGAGACACGTATGCCCATAATGTATAACACACTCAGCATTAGCGTGCAATGCTCCGACCTCATCGACACAGCAACTACCGTATGTTGTGTCCGCCATTACAAACAATCTAACATCTTTGTTGTCACCATTCTGATCAGCATCACATTTTCTCAGCGACCGAAGTTGATCACGCAGAGCTCTCACCACAAGCGTTGAATCCTTCAATAGTTCATCTGGGAACTGAAATTCAAATAAAACGCAGACCAATTTCGTTTAATAAGCACGGGAATTAACCCCTAAACCTATCTTTTGACACTGAGATCACTTAGAGAAATTTAGGAATACCATTTCTACGCATTTTGAATTCCTAAGAAAGCAACCAAAAGAACAATTTTGGAAGAAAGAATCTCAAACCAGTAAATCAATCGCATTTAACTTGTCAGTGACACAGTCAGTAACTTTTTTCTTTCCATATCCTTCAGTTGTTTCTTAGCAACCAAACAGAGAATAAAGATAAGGGCTGCGTTTAACGATTTTGACGTTCTACGAATATGAAAACTTGAGCACAAGAATTAAACATCAATTATTTTCTTTTAACTTCATTCAGCCAATTGATTATCATCTTGTTAACACAATAGACTCAAGATTTTCTTTTCGTTTTCTCGGAAACCAAACGGACGACTCAAACATGAGAGGTTTTTCCAGGGTTTATAGGAAGGTTTTTTTTTTTTTTGTGTGTTGTTTCGGTTACCTGTAAAGCGACTCTGGTGAAGTTCCGAGAATGAATAAACTCGGCGGTGCGGGCAATTTCGTAATTAGATTCCAAGTCCATGGTCGAAGCGTAAAGCCAGCTGCCCCCTCCCTCTGGTATCGGCCGCGCAACACGAGAGAACGACGTTATAAATACACGAGACGCGAGCAGAGTGACGAGGATACGGCTTCTTATGGGCTCCAATTTGTCGGCCCACAAATGTGGGCCATCTGAGCCCAATATATAAATACCTTCCTGCCCACAACGTTTAAAAGCTCCCAACGATTCCCCAGCCTCCCCTCCTCCTCGTCTCGTTATCTATTTCTTTCTACGTCGCCTTCTGCACCCAACGGTCTTCGGCGAATCCAACCGCCCACAACGAACAGTGAGCTCGCGCGCCTCTCTCTCTCTCTCTCTATGCCTACCATTTTCCATTAGGTATTCGAAATTGCGCTTTTAAATCACATTTAATTTTGAATTTTTTTGGTTCGCTTTTGAGACATGTTAAGCTCTGTTAGCAACCTAAACCCAGGGTTTCGCGCAGACATATAAATGTACGTGCAGTTTGTTTCTAATATTGTTTTTTCGCTCTATTTTTTCTTTTGGGAGCTTTCAGGTTGGTATGTAGGCTTTTAAAAGTGAACGAAATTTTTATGTTTTTGTGTGTATGTACGCTTATATGCACATTGCAGATATACATGTATAGAATTTCGCATCAAAGGAGTAAAATTCTTGTGTCTCTAGATGAGCTTTTGAATTTTTTCTTATTTCTGTCCAGATTGTCCGTATGCTTTCTTAATTAGTTTTGTTAGCTAGCATAAACCAAACCGATTTCTGCTTTTCTTTTAGATAATCATCATACATCCCAATTTTTAGAAACAGTTGGACAAAATCCAAAATTTTTGACATCTCGGCCTTTCAAGCAGTCAAATGAAGCAGTAAATATGGATCAAGTAAAGAAATAACACAAGAAACACGCTGTCTATTTAATTGCTTGTGAATAAATATCACATGTCAAGCAATAAGGTATTGTAGCTTACATCTATTGTTGAAGTACACTCACTACATACATTGTCCGCACAATATAATGCTATATTAAGTTCGACAAGCTATAATAATTGCTCACTACATACATTGTCCACGGCTTCAGCAGGCTTCTCTTCAGATGCTGCTGGTGCTTCTGCTTCACAGAAGCTAGTCTTCTTCCCAGTTTTTGAAACAGTCTGCAAAACTGCCTCAGGCTGCACATTGCCTTTCACTGTTACCTTCTGCTTCTTCAAATCGATATCATAGTTTTTCTTATTTCTGTCCAGGTTGTCCGTGTGTTTTCTTAATTAGTTTTGTTAGCTAGCATAAACCAAAACCATCTTTTCTTTTTCCACTTGTAGACTCATGGATGGTAATACAACTAGTGATAATGATAGTGTTGGATGTGTTGATGTTGGATCTACAGCAACTGTTGGTACTCAAAATCATAGTTCAGCTCTTCCACCAAAACCTAAAAAATATGAGCAAATATCAATGGTTTTGGAACATTTTACCAAGGTAGAGGGGGGTGATCCCGAGGATTCTAAATCACAATGCAAGTATTGTAACAAAATGTTTAGTTGTCACACTAGAAGGCTAGGTACTTTGTCCATACTAACACATTTGAGGAATACTTGCAAAAAATATCCCAATAGGTTTGATAAAAGTGACAAGTCACAATCAAAGTTGAGTTTTGAGGTTAAGAGGGAAGGACAAATGGCAGTGGGAGAAGGATCTATTGGTAATTTGGTGATTGTGAAATACAATGCTACAAAAATAAGGGTAGCAATTTCTAAGATGATAATTGCAGATGAGTTGCCATTTAGGTTTGTGAAAGGTGATGGGTTTTAGGATTTCATGAAGACAGTTGAGCCTAGGTTTCTAATTCCTTCTTGTTTTACTGTGATGAAAGATTGTGTTAAACTCTTCATGTTTGAGAAGGAAAAGTTGAGGGCAATGTTCACTAAAACTGGTGCTTGAGTTTGTCTTACCACTAATACATGGACTTTGATGCATAACCTTAATTATATGTGTATCGCCCATTTTATTGATACTGATTGGAACTTACAAAAACAGAATTTTAAACTTTTGTTTAATTCCTAATCACAAAAGAGAAACCATTGGGAAGAAGATTGAGTCGTGTATGCTTGAGTGGGTATTCATTCCATTTTTCATTATCACAGTTGACAATGTTACTTGCAATGATGCCGCTTTGGAGTACTCGAGTAGTAGTAGTTGGGTTTTTTTTGTAATTGTTGCAATCTATAACTAGTACTAGTAGTTGGATTTTACATTTTAATTATCTTTGATTTACCAAAAAAAAAAAGCCCATTATTTTTAAGTAAATTGTAAACAATACAAAACAAGGGAAGAAAGCCCATAATTTATATGTCTAGTGAAAAACAAAAACAAAAAAATAAGCCCATATAGGATTAGGCCCAACCCAATCGAATGAATAAAATTACAAAAATGCCACTAACAAAATACCTGCCCACCTCGCACTACTTGAAACCCGGCGGATATTACTTCATTTTAGCTAGGTCTCGGGCCTAGATTTCAATACCCACACCATGCAGGCTGGGTAGCTGAAATGCCCAATACCCAGCTCGATCCGACCCATGCTCACCCCTACTTGACAGGATTGTGATTCAATGCTCTAAAGTCAACACACATCCATGATACATCGTTTTTCCTAACCAACAAAATAGGATAAGAGTAAGGATAACACTAGGTCTTTTTTTTTTTTTTTTTTTGGCTAATTAATGTGAATATTATAAAAAAGCTCAAAGGGGCGCAACCTTAATGTAAAAATATATACAAAGGAAACCCCTACAGAATATACATAGAGCACATATTCAAGAACTCTTCTATAGTCGGGACATTAATATGGTTTTGAGCCAATGCCCACAAGTGTAGCATAGAGATCATATTCTTCCTCATCCTATCCACCGAACATTCCTTATCCTCAAAAGTTCGAGCATTCTTCTCCCACCAAATACACCAAGTGACGCATAAAAGCACCATTCTCCAAATAACTTTAGAGATATCCCTACCCCCCCACCCGATTCCAGCAAGTAAGCAAGTCAAGGAAGCTTCGCGGCATAACCCACTCAATACCAAACAAAGTAAAGACATAGTGCCATAGCCAAGTAGCTATGGCAGATGTGTAAACATGATATATGAATGTGTTGACGGAAAAGAATGCAGAGGGTTTGCACTAGAAGTTTATTGTTTTTAATTCAAATTCAGAATGGATTGTTGCAATTTTGAAATATTTTATGGTTCTTTATTATTATTGGAGTAAATAATTGAAAACAAAAAAAAAATTGCATAGAGGGATTGTGTTAGAAGCTGGTAACAAATGGAATTTTGTCCAACTTGCGGGACCATGCTGCAGTATGAGTTGCCCTATATGGGCCGCCCTTCTAGATTCTTCTGTCCGGCATGTCCGTATGCATGCTACTTAGAGAACAAGGTATAGTCCATTGAGTAAGTTATTGTAGTTAACTGATTGATATGTGAAGATCTCCCATTCTACTTTTTTTGTGGTATGTATAACATCTCTATGATTTCATGTGCATGTGTGTGTGGTTTCATGATTGCAGGTTAGGATAAAGAAAAAGCAACCTTTGGTTAAGAAAGATTTAGAGCCTGTCGTCACAGAAGATGACATGAAGAATGCGTCTCAAACTGATGGTGCATTTCTTGCTATAATTTTTTTATATCTTGTTTTGTCAGTTAAAGCATCTACCTAACTTAAAGAAAGAAAATATAGTTAACTTTTATATTGTATTGCAATGACAATTTTATCTGATTTAACTTTGATGATCTTCCAAGGGTACTCTTTTTAGTTCATTAATTGGTTCTATTTGGCATATAGAATTGAACATAGTTTTTTTTTTCCTGCACCTTTCTGCTCATGATTCTTGCTGCCGCTGTTCGATTTGATACTTCTATGTGTGAGTTGATGTTCATCTATCTGTCTGATGTTATTTGATGTAATGAGGCTCAATCTGTATGAGTTGTAGTTTATTGATAGCATATATATCATAGATGCCATAAGCAAAACTATTAAACTTTTGGTCATGCTACTTATTTTTCACTTTCCTGTTTGTTTTGTTGACTATGCTGCTTTTTCCCTCTGATTTTTGAGAACACTTGCTCCCAGAAGGGGACAGCAGGAGAGAGAGGGAGGGGGGGGTAGAGAATTTCCAATGACCAAGCAACACCTACCGTATTTGGGTTTTGTAGTTATTTTATAGAAAATTTGGTCTCCTAATGATGCATAAACACTTCTCAGATAGTGTTGTGCATCTATAGGATTGGTATGGGTCACATGCTGCCTGTACGGGGCCCATGTTGATATTCTCCTAGTTTATTCAAATCTTTACAAAATTATAAGTTGGATGTATGGCTTTTTGAACATTGATAAAGTTACAAGGTTGTGAGCGTTGATAACCATAACAGGTGAAGATGACATATATTCACTAGCTTGGATAACTAATGGGCAAGTAGTTTTCACGCTTCAAGATGTTAAAGAAATTACTTAAAAGTTTCTGCATATCCATTCTGTCAAATGAAATGAAATTTAATTGACCTGTTGTTTTGTGTTTGAAATTGTAATCTCTTTTGTATGTATGCTGCTTGTTGATGTCTTGGATCCCATTTGTTGAGATTGATGAGAGGCAAGAAGATATAAATTAGATTTACAAACAACTTTCTCGAGGACAAAATGGATAGATGTCAGTTGGGATGGTTTAGAAGGTGTGGCAAAACCAATTACTCTCTGATCTTTATATGGATTGAGTGGAATGTGTTCGGTGGACTAGAGGATGCCTGTAAAAAAAATGCAGGCCACAGTTTTGGAATTTTGGTTGATATATGATTTAGAGAAATTAGCCCTTGTTCCTTGGCCTAGGCTCTAGTGGTAAAGGGGTGGATGGGGAGTTATAGATGGTCCAAGAAAGAAAATAGTATTCATAAGTGACATAACGTAGCACAGGGGGTAAAAGCTTTGTTGCATTTGCCAGTTGGGTTAGGTTATGTTGAGCTTTAGAAGTTCTACTCATGGGTATGGGATAAATTCTGTTCTCTGATATATTCTATACGTATTTGGAGTTATTGATCTTCATTGATTTCATATGTAATTTACTAGATAGAGTAAAACTTTGTCATGGATGTTCAGCTACATGAAGATTATTTGGTGCTCAAAGCTTGAAGGTTGAGGCATGAATTATTATCTTATTGTTAAGCTTCCAATTTTCTTCTTCTTGTTCTTGTCCATGCTGCTTCCTTGCAAAATGTTTTCAAGATATGATGGCTAATACTGCAATTTGACTTCTTGTTTTTGTTTTTCCTGAACCCTATTATTTATTTATTTATTTATTTTGGCAGCATCGTGCCCAAAATGTGGTCATGGAAGGGCTGCTTATAATTTCAGACTAGATCAGCTGATGAGCCGGCCACAACATTTTATACGTGCTTGAATGAGACTTGTAGAAACAGATGGCGTGATGATTAAATACTTTTGTCAATATTTTTTAAAATAAAAATATTAACAAACACAACCATTGATATATAGTCTCTACAATATTTATTATCAATTTAATTTTCCAATTAAATTTTGCCAAAATCTGACTTGGTTTGAATTCATTGACCTATGAACTACTGAATCAAGTAACCCTTATTTTCTTTTAAGATCTATTGCCAACTCCAATGTTCTTCAAATTGTATGAATGGTGGGTTTGGATTTGGCTTGCCTCCAATCCTTGAATAACAGGGCATCTCCTATTTATTCTAAATGGACGGTGGAGATTGAAATTAGCACAAACAACCAGTTTTTTAATTGAAGCAACTGAGACGTTTAAATGGTGTTAAAGGTTTTTTCTTCACACAAGGTGGTGTAGCTGAAGAAGATTCTCTCGCTACTTGTTCTATCCTAGAAGTTGAAGACCCTCACCTGGCTGGATTAGAAGATTGCTTTCATCATGGAAGATGCTCTTTTAGATGCTTTACAGAAATTATGCCAAATTAAAGAATTATAGCAATCATATAAATCAATTACTAAATATATGAAAGTAGTAAATCAAACACAATTTGATGCCGAAGTTAAAACCTTTTAGAAAGCGCCATCCTGAGTAGCCAAGTTCAGTAAACTCATTTTCTATATAAAAGAATTTTATATAAAAAGTTCATACTTGCCAAATATTTGTAACATACTCTCTTCTACATACAAGCTTGTAATCATAAAACTCTAGTGGCCGAAAGCTTTTTGTGAAGCTTGCGTGATTTAACAAAGAAACTCTACGAGAGATCAAGAGTTGAATGCTTATAAAATAAAGCACTCTCTCTTTATAGCATTTGGATCCCCTCCAGTCCGTTTGAACAAAGAAACTCTACGAGAGATCAAGAGTTGAAAATTGTGCACTTAGAGCCCTTAGATCAACTTGAGAAACTAAGCCTGAAGTTTGAAAGTTAGTTTCCCAAATATTGCAAAATTTAACTCGGATTCTAGACAAGTAAACTTGTTCAGACCTTCTTAGTGTTTAATAGCTTTTTCAAGCGGTGTGTCCAGACTTACTTGCAACTGAGCTGGTGAATGACAAACATTGCCACACTACAATCTTCTTCAATAAGCTCTCGTTTGGACTTGATGCAGATGAGAGACTCATTTAGGTTGCAGGCTACTGCGTTTCTTTTATGAGAAATGATTCGTTTCCTCTCTCCCGGTCCTTCCATCCTTCTAATTTTCAAAATTGCCGTTGCTCACATGGGTCCACAGATCTAATGATAATTTTAAAAATTAGGAAGAAAAAAATGATCAAAGAAGAATGTATAACTTATCTCTTCTTTTACGGTGTGTATTAACATAATACATTGTTGGGTCATGAATCCGCCTATTTAGGCCTAACAAGCCAAGTCTATTGGAGCCCCAATCCATAAACCAAGATCAAACCCATGAGAGGTCTCGGAAGTCAAACCAATCATAGGTCTTGGAAGTCAAGCCGAGACCTGGCCTATAAGAGGCCTCGGATGTTCAATCCGAGACCACACTATAAAGAGCAACTGAGTCCGAGTGGAGGATACTCCACATCAACATATCTACAGCATGCAAAGGATGATCTTATCTCAAATCTATTTAAATAAGAATTAGATATCAACATTCAAATATGCATGTGCATATCCATGATTACATAAATTATTCAAAATCAATATCTTCAATAATAACCATATCCCATGTTCAGCTTTCTTGTTGCTTATACTTCCTCTCTCAAATACTGACTTAGGCATCGGAGTATCTCGTCGGCTCACCCCCAATATCTTCAATCCCTTTTGTTTTTCTTATTTGTGCAGTTCAACTCTTGTGACAACACCCGACCCGAACTCAGCAGGTGTGCCATGCCATCAATTGGAAAACTTTGCATCAACAGTTTGGCATCATCTGTGGGAACTTCGATTTTCATCAATTCTTACTATCTATAATCCAAAATGGTGAGCACACAGTCATCACACCCTCTAGAGATCCCATTTAGTAGTATGGCAGGGGTATCTAACAATCAAGAAATGATGGATTTCATGAAGTGAATGACTGAGTTATTAGAAGCACTAAAGAAGCAAAATGAAGATCTCAATACATGGCTAGCGGTTGCAGAAGCTCACAATAGCCGAAGGGATCAAGAGCATGAAGAACGGCGCGAAAGGGAGAGGCAAAGCCAGATCCATAGAGGTAAGCGGGTGGTGGATCCTAATCAGCAGGATGATGAAAGTGCCATTCGTGAGAGCCATAATACAGCAGTCCAATCTCATACTTATAAACTTTATATTATTTGATAATACACCAAGCATTTTTATCTGTTACATAACAGTCCCTTCAACTCAACAAAACATAATAATGTGTATAGAACAAACTATAGTAAATCACGCACATCACAAAGAAACATAGATAATAACTGAAAGTCATGGTGAAAGCAACAATGCCAATGATAGAGGTCACAATCGTCTGATATGATAATTGCCTGTCAGAGCATGATGCATGTCACAAACTACATGAACGTAAGAGCACAGAAGTGGTAGAAAAAAGTGGATGGTCAGAGCATGCAGAAGAACCTCCATACAAAACCACAAGTACATGAAATGCTCCTCCATACTAGCCAACCACAACATATAACAGTTAAATACTCGTTGAAAGCCACTTCATGGACAGTTGAAAAGACAATAAAAGAAATGAGCTTCTCCATCGTAAAACATCCACTGGATTGAAAATTTTACCTCCTTTCACTCTTCGAAAGCCACGGATCGGTTGGGCTGCAGCAACCATTTTAATTTGTCAAAAACATTGTCAAAAATCGCTTGAGTTGTGATGCCAAACACCTCAACGCTTACCTACCTGCCCACAAAAATTCACTAATATAACTTGTGGTCGGTCAAAATCAATAATAGTAATGACTAATCATATACATTGCATTAAAAAAATTTCCATCAATCATATACATTGCAAATACCCAAGAAGCCTCACATATTATATGAACAAAATTTCTCAAAAAAAAAAGAAAAGAAAAAGAAAAAGGAAGGAATTAAAATTTTCAAGGCTTACCCTGCGCGAAATTCTGGAGCATCAAATCTCAAATGACGTTTAAAAGTTATTACCAGCATCCACATTAAGTTCTTAAAAATTTAGTTAAATTTAACTTTAAAAATGTACTTTTTTAAATATAGCTAATCATATTTTAAGACAACCAAATATCAAACTCTCTAAATATTTTTCTACTTAAACCAAATATTATTTTTTATTGTGAAACCAAACTTTAAGTACCATGAAACTCACTTTCATGTTCACATACATGAAATTATTTATTGTGATACCAAATTATTTTTTGTGCACAACATCATAATAGCACTCATATTAATATGCAACAAATTAACATTAATTTATCAAAAGTTTAGTTTTCAAGACCGCCAACAATCAAATAAAATGATCAGATAAAATAAATATCATTTGCTTTTTGTGTCTTTAGATTTGAAGAGGAGGTCTAACAAATATTATATTTAACATTTGATAGAGCTTGATGTGGAAGACATTTTGTAGATTTTGTAAAAGTTTTAAAGAAATTTTAGAAATAGAGAGTTTGATGGGGACAAGTTTAAGAGCTTAAAAGGATGATGGATAATCCAAAGGGTTTTAACGGCTATTTCCACTATCTCTGTCTTCTTCTTCTTCTTCTTCTTCTTCTTCACCCTTTGTTATTTGGCTCTTGCGAATGCCCAATCTCACTTTGTCTAATGCCAATGGGCGGTGAATCGTGGAAACGACAATGTTGTGGTGCTAGTGTGACGAGTGGGCAAATACCCGCAAATCCCGCCCCACCCAGCCCATTTATGATTTACCATAAGAAAAACGTGCGCGCACCCTAAACCTTATAAATAAACGAGCCGCCAACTCTTGTCTCCCTCAGTCCTCTCCCTCATCTCACGCCTCCCTCAGAACTTACTCTCATCGCATGCAACCTCCAAACTTCCAAAGTTCA
Source organism: Carpinus viminea (assembly GCA_013348765.1). Classification (NCBI taxonomy): domain Eukaryota; kingdom Viridiplantae; phylum Streptophyta; class Magnoliopsida; order Fagales; family Betulaceae; genus Carpinus; species Carpinus viminea. Next base: position 14,241,670 of record CP054673.1, on the reverse strand, counting down.
AAAACCTAGCTGCTTCTTCACTTTCCCAGCGCCAGTACGATACCTCCCCTTCGTCGCTCCTGCTCAACCATGCTTAGCATCTACTGGAGCTCCAATCACCAAGTTTTTCTCTTTCATTCTCTCTTTCTTTCTCACTCTCTCTCTACATCTTAGTCTTTGTTTCTAACAAGTTTATTTAAATTATTTCAGTTCAATTCTGAGTTATGGCTTCTCACCAATCAACTCCTCTCCGTCTCAGCCATCGACCTTAGGTAACAAACTTTGGTTAATTTGATTAACACGTCTAATTAAGCGGAGGTCAATCAACTAGGACCACGCCTAATTAAGTAAAAGTTCAAATTCTCTCTCCTCGTGTATAGACATGTCAAAAAAAAAACATAAATAACAAAACAAAAGATATATAAATTCAAAGGGTCTCTTTATATGCATGTCTTTTTGTTTTTTTTTTTTTTTTTTTCATTCAAAAATCCTGCTGTAATTTTATATAGGAAGAACCCTACTGTAATTTTATATTCATACAATAATCTAAAGGGTCTTTATATGCAGAAATTCAGCAGTTGAAGCCCAATTTGACTAACAACCCCAACAGTTTGAAGCCCAACTATTAACAACCCACTTACAGCCTTTAAGCCCAATGTAACTCAGCTTATTTCGTAGCGACGCAGCCCCCATATAAACCTTCTCTAACACATCACTCAAAACTGCAGTGTTTTTGCTTAGAAGGATCTGTTCTTAGAAGAATTTTATGAGGGTTGTTTGAATTTTATTTCATACTTTGTAAATTGCAGAATTGTATAAATTGTTGATTATGGATGGTAATTCAACTGGTGTTACTAAGACTACTATGCCTCCCATGATGATGATCTACAGTGGGCATATGCCCACCCTCAACTCCTAAAAATCTCCTTTACCATGGTAAATTTTTTTTTTTGGCCCTTATTATGCCCTCCCTCAATCATGATTTTGCCCTTTACTCTCATGCTTAAGCTATAATATGCCCTTTAATAAGTTGAAATTTGAAAAAATTAAAACCTCTTGATTTTTTATCGGAAAAACCAAAGAAGACGATGATGAAAGTAATATATCCAAGCGGTGCATTTTGGATAATTGAGACTTAAAAAACGTGGGGGTAGGGTTCTGGGATTCATGGTACAAATAAGTTAAGGGTAAAAGGCGGCAACTTTTCAACTTTAAAATATATATATAGAAAGGCTTTGAGAACCAAAAATTAAAAAAAACTAAAAATGGCTTTGAGCCTTTGAAATTTGAAGAAAAAGATCATTTTTATTTTAATTGAAATGGAAAGGATTTATTTAATATATTTATGAGGACTGGATTGTCTAAAAAAATTGTTCAAAAATTAAATAGACAAGACAACTATAATGTTCTAAATACAATAAATAAATCTTTTTCATTCAAGTAAAATTGAGAAGATCCTTTCCCTTTCTACCGCCAGTAAACCCTAAGAAAAAAAAATGAAAGGATTTTTGCTGCCAGCTCTCAACTAAAAAAAAAAAAATGTTATTCAAATTTTTGCCACAGTAAACCCTAAAAAATAAAAAAATAAAAAATAAAAAGAAACTTTGAGCCACCACCAACTTGCAACTAAAAAAAAAAAGTGATTAAATTTTTATTTTTCTAGGCTTCTAACTTTCTTATTTTTCAACTTCAACGAAACTAGCTTCAATTTTCTTTCGCTTTTCAACTTCAAAGAAAAATTAAGGTATGTAAATATGTAATTAAATTTTTAGATTTATATTTAAATTATTCTTTTAATTTAATTGTTTTAATATTTATATTGCTAATTTGTTATTTAGGAATTAGGATTTAGTCTATTTAGCTATTCTTAATAATAACTTCAACAAAAAATTGAAGTATGTAAAATTGTAAATATGTAATTAAATTTATATTGCTATTAATTCAACATATTCTTGATAATCGTTTTATATTTAATTATTTACAATTTATATAGTTTTGTTTCATATTTTAATTGTATAAATATATAATTTGTAGTTATCTGAGATTATAAAGGAAAACAATGATTCTATTGAGTTAGAATCAAATTCTAAATGATCTCGTGTTGAAATAAATTTATGAAGACTCGTTGAGAACAATTAAATTAGAGCTAGTCGTGACAAAACAAATTGTAAGTTATATTTATATGTTTTAGAACATAATTACATTTTTGTTGAATTTTTTCACTTATTCTGTTAGTTATATTTTCGTTCAACTTTATTTTTTGTGTTCATTAAAAAAAAATCATGCCCCCTATAAATGAAATTTCTGGATCCGCCACTGCCTCCCATTGATGATGACAACCAACAGCCTGCCTCAGCCTGAACAAGGAAGGTATAATTCTTTCTTTTATATTCCCTTCGATCATTGTTTGCATATTCACCATTTGGATTCTGGTGTTCCCTTTTGTTTTTGATTCATTCCATTGATGATTGATATATCCATTCTCAGTCTGCAGTTGATGAAGACGAACAGGAGGATTCAAAAACTGAAGGCTGAAGGCTCATTCTTAGATAGTCAGAAGAAAACATTATTAAATGTTAATGCTGACGACAATAAGCTATATTTTTCTTCTACTGAAGCAAAAAGAGAATCTGAAAACACCGTTTTTCAGTTCGAGTCTTCTAAGGAAATTCAAGTTCAACATGATAGCAGAGCTACAGCAACATTGGAAACAGAGACTGAGAAAGCTGGTGGGGCACATCACATGGGCCTTTAAGCTAGGGCTTCTGCTCACATTAGAGTAAGGATTACAAACAGACTGGTTACTGTAGGTATGTATGGAGATTCATGTAAGTTTATGCATGATGATGATCGAGGGGATTAAAGTATACGCTAATTGCTTTTATTTTCTCTAATTTTTTACTATTGTTTATGATAAATTGCACGGATTCGAATTCATAATCTCATCATCGATTCCATTTTTAGATAAGATATTCTTTGAGTCCAAGTTTTGGCCAAAAGTGTGTTTTGATCATTTTTAGATTTTTTGAACCATTCAAAACATTTTTAATATTTTGTACCAAATGGGTACATTTTTATAAACAAATTTTTTTAGTATTAAATGCATTTTTAAACCCCTTAAACACACTCAATTTGGCCCTAAGTTATGTTGGACAATATTATTTATCTTCCAAACTGAATAACAATATCAACAAGGGCAAAATCCTGGTTTAAGAGCTATTGTTTTATATGGATTTGGTAGCCCGTTATTAGAAGGGGTAACCCAATTTTTTAAATAATTGAGACTTTTGGGCCTACTTTGAGTATTGAGTCTACTTTTTGGCTTAATTTAACCATTTTTTTTTTCAAAAACAATTATAACTTTTTTAGCCCAATAATCTAGGCTTTGACCTGTTAGCTAGTTATTGATTGGTAGCTTCTAACCGGTAACCGGTTGGTGGGGGTTATAACCAGCCGAATTTACACCCCTAAATTTGACGGTTTCCTTTTGTCACAACTAGGACCCCTCAAACCACTCAAAAAATTTCCTTGAGCGTAACTTAAAAATAAAAAATAAAATAAAATAAAATAACTTCACTTTACACCTTTGAACTACCACACGATTTGACATACCCTTTTGAACTTTGAAACTTTTCAATTTGGACACTTGAATTTTTAATTTTAGTCAATTTACCCCCCTTGGTCCATTTTTGTCATTAAAACTTTTAAAATAACAAAATAACCCTTCAATTTTCTTTTTATTAAAAAAATTGAAGAAAGTGGAAAATAAAATTATGAAAAAATGGGTCACAACGTTGCCTAACGGTTGGTCACCTTGTAATTTTTTTTTATAATATATATATTTTCTTTTTTTTTTTAATTTGAAATTAAGGGTAAATTTGAAATTTTATAAAATTTAAAAAAAAAATTTAAAAAAATAAGGGATATAAATGTCATTGTTTCATTTTTAACATTTAAAATCTAACGAAGAAATTCAAATTGACTGCAATTAAAACTCAGGGGTCCAAATTAAGAAGTTGTAAAGTTTGAAGAGGATATGTCAAATCACATGGTAATTCAATGGTTTAAAGTGAAAATTTTCCTTTTCTTTTCTTTTTTTTATGAAATATTTTTTTTCTAATTTTGAGTGCATGATGTAACACAAAATATTAGTCAACTTGAAAATATTTTCAGTTAATCAATGAAAATAATCTTCCCAAACGTAAAATAGTTTACTCTTCTCATTTACGTAAACCATTTTTCACCACTCTCTTACACCTTTGAGCAGGCAATTGTGAAAAAGTTCCTTTGTAGCCTACCTATCCAAACAAGTCTCGGATGGCCCAAACACCAACCTTGGAAGATGTACTTCACAAAAACTCTTTCACAATTGTCTATTCAAATTATATGCTCGAAGATGGTCTCTTATGAAGCCTACCTATATAAAGAGGTCTTGAACTTTTTGAACACCTACCTAAAAGAAGAAAGGCTTCCTAAGGGCTCTTTCACAATTCTCTATCCAAATTGCAAGCAATATGAGAAACAATTACACCGAATCTTAATCTCACCCATAAAAAAATTTGATTATTACACTCTTCCTCACCATCTCTATTTTTCTTGCAGCACGCCGAAAAAAGTTTCTCGAACCATTTCCAAGATTGCAAACAACTATTAAAGAATAATAATAATAATAATAATAATAAAATAGTCATTTTTTCAAGATTGCAAAAATAACTAGTAAAAAATAGTCACTTTTTCGGGGGAAGAAATAATGATAAAAATTCAGTCGACAGAAGAGCCTATGCGTGAAATTCTGTTCAGATAAGTCACGACCCCAAACATGGAACGTGCCAAATTTGTCCAAACAGACGTGAAGGTAATTACGAACCATCAACCCCACCCACACATCATTCTTGCATTTGGACCGTTAGAAAAAACTACAGGTTTATTTTACAGCATCTTCCAAATAATCCAACAGCATACAGATTTTGGTCATGTCTGGAAAAATAAAGTGCAGATCAATCAATTCCAGAAACAAAGCCTTGGGAATTTATTCTTTTCAGGCAATAAAATTAAAGAGAAAGCCAAGTTATGTCTGCAGTAAAGAGGTTCCTGTTAGAAGAGCTAGCACTGGGCTTTTTCCTACATTTCTTAATTCCCTCTACAATTGACCAAGAAAATATAATCTGAAACAACATACTACTCCCATTATCTGCTAAAAGAAGAAGCATATATCCAGACATCCTATTTAAGCAAATATGATTACATATCATCTGTTTACCAATCACTTTATACCAACCAATCGATTTTAGTGCAATTTGTATCTTTTGATGTTAACTTCAGGAAATTTGAGAACACAAATCCCTATAATTCTTTCAAAATTAATTTTAACTGCAGAACATTAAAGACTACCTTCCAAATCTTTCCATTCAACCAGATCATGAAAATACCACCAATCAAAAGGTAACATCTTAAAAAAAACCTATTGCTTCGTCCCTAAACTTGCTTCAAATTGAATTTTCTTTTTCTTTTTCTTTCTCAGAAAGGAGGAGCGTAAGTAGTAAAAAGGGGAATTATTTACACCCTCTTGGGCTTCTTCACAGCCCCTTCTTTCTTATCACCCTCTGCAGCTTTTTTCTTATCCTTTCTCTCCCTTTTCTTTAGAGCTGTCATGTGGGCCTTAAGGATAGTTGCATAAGAAGCTTGAAAGCGCTGATGATCCTTTGCTCCAACCTGTCCAATCAAAACCAGTGAAAACTGTAAGCCATGCACTAAAAGTAGACTGTAATCTCAACAAGCATAAAGTTCCATTGAAGCCAAGAAAAAATAAACAAAGAATGTCCATCAACTTAGCACAAACAAAGAGAATGGTCAAGCTTGGTACCCTATTTTGGTACCATGGCCCAAAACCTTTGAAATAAATCAGACGTTTTATATAATTTTGTAATGCTTCGCCACAAAGTATCAATTTCTCTTAACCTAAACACCCACTTATAATCAATTCTCTATCATCAAATAAAACGAGGAAACCTCCAACTGCAACCATGTGGCCGCAACTACATGCTTTTCTCACTCTAGCAGGTGATACCTAAAAGAATCTATTATCTTGAATTCCAAAAAATTCTTTTTCCCAAGAACATTTGAATTTCTGCCAGCACATGGCTACATGAAAAACACCAAGAATTGACTTTGATTTAAAAATAAAAGTGCCAGGGAAGTTAAAAATGAGCTTAGCTTCCAGATTCTAATGCAAAATGTTAAAATAACAGCACTTTAGATGGGATTACAGGTTTCATTTTAAAGTCTGAAGGTTCAAGAGTGGTTGGATCTAGAAAGAAAAACTGTTTCGGACAGGAATTATAGATTTCTTTATAGCTTTCTAAAAACAATTAAATAAGGAAAACCTAGGCAATCGCACCTAAGTTTCCAAAGCAATCACACTTGGAAGGAAAAAGAAAAGAAAAAAAAAAAAAAAAAAAAAAAAAGAAGAAGATAATTACACTATTAAAAAGAGCTGGCAGCAAAACCTCAGAAATATGTTCCACCTTGTTTATCTAATATATGCTTTGAAACTACAGAATCATCATGCTATATGATGGTATAGCGTAGTCCAAAATCACAGCTGCACCAACAAGGTAATCATGGTACCTTGTGAGGTCCTGAATTCCAAGCTACTTCCATATGATAAAGCAAAATAACTACTGTAATTTGGAGCAAAGCTACTTTAAATGCAAGGCAATTACAACACCTTGCATTAGGTGTTACCTTAAAGTAAGAAATGCTTCCATTTAATCAAGCAAAAGGGCAAAAAACTTTTTTACATGACATCTTCATATTGTTAACAAAAAGGCAATTACTTTTTTACATGACATCTTGCTCATCAAGAAGATTGCAACTTCTGCTACAATAGACGTCCTAATCCTATATAAAATCAAAGCTTATTTCAATTCTAAAATAACGGATGGACCCTAACAGACTATCAAAGCTTTCAGTTGAAAAGCCATTCAGTCCAACAAAATATTTGGACCAGGCATCGGTTTGACATTCTAGTTAGCATAGACGACAGGCACTTTGCATGGGATAACTAATCATCAAAAAGTATGGTATCCATATCTCAGCATTTCTTGCAGAATACAGCATCATGTCAATCAGACAATTTGGGCCATAACCTTCCTCTAACACTCCTCTAAATCCCCTGATCCAAGATGAGGGTAATTTAGCAGACTGTTCAGAATTAACCAATCACCAATGGTTCCCTAAAATCTGATTACCGCCTACAAAAATATTAGTAGCAATAGCAAAATCAGATTGTTTACATCTGATATGCATGGGATAAATAATCGTCAACATGCCAAAATTTCTTGCAGATTCCAGCTTTATGACAATCAAATCATATGGACCAATGCCTTCATATTCTAGTTAACCTTGATCCTTGAAATCAAGGTTTCCACAGGATCCACTACTCCAAGAAAATATGATAGAACATACTCTCTAAAAAGGCCCCTTGATAAATTCCTCAAAGCTGTAAGAAAATATTAGCAATGCTCGTCATATGACCGGCCCACCCTCAATACCAAAGAAACACCAATAAACTTATCATGGACATTTTTTCCTCTTTTCCAGGGTGTGAGGGAGGTGGCATCTCAAGTTTTACATCTTCAGCAATCAACCATGTGGTTCTATCTCTTCAAGCCTAGTAAGAAATTGCAATTCACCACACATACTTTATTTAGCTTCCAATTCAAGCAGTAAAAGTTTCACTCACTTTCCTACTGATCTCAACAGCCTCACCCTTCTCTCATCAATCGATCAATTAATCCTTCTAAAACTATCTATTTAAATAATTCTGGTGAGTGTCCATTAAACATTTTATACCATTTACCAGAATACCCCAACTTTCAAAGCAAGGGGGAAAACAAACACCTAAGTTTTCCCCAATCGATGCTAGCAGTATAGGTAAAATGCATGTTCAAACAACAGAACTCTGCAAATCTCTCATTAAAAAAAAGTATAGCACAAAACTCAGAACCACATAAAATTTAGCCAATTGTGCATGAAAAAATACAAGTAAATAATCATACATTACCCAATTCCAAAACACACCAAGGGTTCTCAAGTATAATTCAATATTAAAGCTAAGAATGGAAAAGCAATCAATGAGTATAAAGGGACAAAAAATACATACCGAAGTAGAAATCGTCTTTTTCCCATCAGTAGCACGAATAAGGCATCTATACTCAATTGCTTCACCTGCAGTCGCCATTTTATTCCTCTGCACCTTAGACTTTAAGGATGCTGAAACATTACAAGAATGAAAAGCACTGATCAGAATACCAAACATAACACCCCCAAAAAATCCATTACTGCTATTAGAGAGAGAGAGAGAGAGAGAGAAAGAAAGAAGCCAGTGGAATGCAAAGGAGAAAATTTACACGTACATCGCTTAAGAGTAACCCAAACAGAACCTTTCTCGTTGCTGCGCTCAAACATGCTAGTGAGTTCATTAAGAAACGGGTCTAACTGTAAAAGAACCTGAAAATAATTTCGGGGGGCAGGGGACAGGAACAAACACTTAGTTTGAGGAATCAGAACCAAGCCCTTAGTTTCAGGAATCAGAACCAAGCTGTAATCACAGAAAAAGGAATCAAAGAAAGCAGAAATTCAACCCCGAATTGAGGCATATAATGATGAAATTATTCATCAACACACAAATACAGAGAATCATTTACGGCACGAGCACTTAAAGGGCATAAAACCATTTCGTTCATAATGAATCAAAAAGCAATAAACACCACAAGTTTCCAATTTGGTCAGTGAGAAATCCAGAAACTCGCATTACGGTGCCGAATAGAGAAGCAAAAGGGTCAAGCATTACACAATTATACCATATCCGCATGCATATATAAACACAGATTTAATTATACAAATACTCAAACGCATTATACACAGATAATATAATTACAGAATTACTCCGACTTGATTTGAACAATAAAACCTATAGCGGCGGTGATATGCTGAACCAGAGAACCAAACAAACAAACAAGCATACATAGATACACATACATACATATATATAAACGCACACACATAAAATATGTATATAGAATATATAATCAAAGGGAAACAACAGGATCAGCAATAACAGAGAGTCGAATCACCATGATGAACGCTGTGGTTGAGATCTAATCGCCGACGCAGAAGTCAGAACCCCAACACTCTCTCTCTCTCTCTCTCTATCCTCTATTCCTCTAGAGTAGCAATAGTATTGCGTGATTAGACTGAGAATCGCACAGATGCTTTTATAGTTGAAATATTATGATTTTCTTCTTCTTTTTTTTCTTTTTTTTTTAAGGTTGGAGAAACTTTAATTTAGACATGCAATTTGACATATTTATTGAACTTTAAAACTTCTCAATTTAAATTTAAACTTTTGAACTTTCAATTACAATTAATTATTGTCTCCTTCAATGTTTGCTGTTAAAATCCTTAAAAATGAAAAATTACACTTCAATTTTCTTTTTATTAAGAAAATACATTTGAAAACAATAAAAGAAAAAATCGAAAAATGGTCACAGGGTGGCCCAACTGTGGGTCACCTTGTGATATTTTTTTATAATATATATACATATATTAAAATTTAGGGTTAAATACTTCATTAATCCCTAGGTTTTGAAAACTATATTTTTTTCCTTTCTAGGGTTTGGAAAGTGACCAAATCAGTCATTGTGATTTTGAAAAGTAATCAAGTTAGTTCATCTGTCAGTTGACCGTTAGTTGACTTAACGAATTAATATGTGGACCAATTAGAAGTTAACACGTGGCTACCTAATTAAATTTTTTGTTTAAGAAAAAAAAATATTTTTTCAAAGAAAAAAAAGAATAAAAAAAAACTAACCCTTGGGCACCAAGAGCCACCCTCGTCTCTCCTTGGCTCCATGGGAGTGGTTTCAGCCACCCCTAATGGGTATTGGGGGTGGCTTGGGCCTAGGGGGTGGCCGAAACCACCCCCAATGGCGATGGGGTGGTTTCGGCCACCCCCTTGGGCATCAATGGGTGGCCATGGGCCTAATGGAGTGGTTGAAACCACTCCCAAACCACCATTGGGGGTGGCCGAAAACACCCCAAGTTTTTTTTTTTTTTTTCTCTTATTTTATTTTATTTTTTTATAAAAAATAAAAATAAAAATAAAATATAAAAAATTTAATTAGGTGACCACGTGTCAATTTCTAATTGATCCACGTATCAGTCCATTAAGTTAACTAACGATTAATCGACAAATAGAATAACTTGGTCACTTTCTAAACCCTAGGGGAAAAAAAAAAGTTTTCAAACCCTAAGGATTAATGAAGTATTTAATCCAATTTAGAATTTGAAATTAAAGGTAAACTTGAAATTTTACAAAAAAGTCAGGAATATAAACGTTATTTTTTTTTCACTTTTAACATTTATAATCTATCGGAGGAGTTCAAATTGACTGCAATTGAAAGTTCATGAGTCCAAATTGAAAGGTTTCAAAATTCGAGGGTATGTGTGGTTGTTCAAGGGTTTAAAGTGAATTTTCCTAAAAGTTTTGTTTTGTTTTTTTTTTTTAAGAGTGGGTAGGGTTTTGGGAAGTTAATTAGTTTTAGAAAGCTAAACAAATGAACCCAAAAAAAGTTCCAAACTAATGTGGCAAGGGTTATTAATTTTTTTTTTTAAAAAAAAAATGCAATTTTATCTCCTGTCTACCACGTCAATTTTAAACTCAGTTTGTTTGGACATAAAATGTTCTTAGTTGAAAAATGTTTTTTTTATTTTATTTAATGATTTGTTTGAAAACATTTTTTCGACATTTGATGTATACAAAAAATCACAAACAAAAAGTTGAAAGTATAAAATGGGGTTTATGAAAAAAAAAAATTCTTAAACCCAAATCAAATTTGGATGATTTTTTATTTTATTTTAAGGTTAAATACCTTTTTCAATTATTTTTTGCCCCTCAACTTCTATTTGTATCACAAATAGTACAAAATTTGACGGAAAGCCATATCAACATCATTTAAAATTTGATGAAAAGCCATATCAACATCATTTAAAAAGTCGACATGAGTCAATATACTAATTAAAAATAAAAAAGTAAAAATTTAAAATTTAAAAAATTAGAAAAAAAAAAAAAAGAAAGGGAAAGGGGTTGGCCCTTGGGGTGGTTTGGCCACTTTGAAACTAGCAAAGGGGTGGCAACACCTTGGTTTCATATTAGAAAGAGGAAAAAAAAAAAAACCCTAAATAGAGTGTGTGGTTTATAAAGATAGTCATGGGTGCTAAATCCCATATTGTTTAGTTATTATATGAAATTGAGTTTTATAATGAATTATAAGGAAACTCAAAATTGACTAGTCCTTTATAGTAATAGCACAAATGTGGCTACTACTTTTTCCTGGGTCGTTACACCTTTCCCCATTTTATTTTCTAATTTTATAACATTTTTAATTTTAAAATTTTTATTTTGTATTTTTAAGGATAATTACCTTTTGCCCCATTAATTACAGCGCTTTGGCACTTTCTTCTAATGAACTACTAACTAAGACACTTGACTCCTTCAAATTACCATCTTATGACATTTTCCCTATTCCATCAATCAAAGGGGTTATAATTAACGATCAATGGTTATGTAACTTGAATGCCATTTTAATTTTTTTTTCCTTCTACTTTTGTCCTCACTTCTCATATGTTGGATTAGGGTTAAGGAGAGGACAAAAGTGGAAGGAAAACAAAATTTAAAATGGTGCATGTAAGTCACATGATCATTGACCATTAATTTTAAACAAATTTTATTGACAGAATTGGGAAAAATATCATAAGATTGTAGTTTGATGGGATTAAATATCATAGTTAGTAGTTTATGGGGGACAAGTGTCAAAGCGCTGTAGTTTATGGGAGCAAAATGTAATTACTCATATTTTTAATTAATATATGGACATATTGATTTTTTAATGTTGCTGACATGACTTCTATCAAATTTTGGATGGAGGTACCATCTCCATTTTTTGCCACTACCTTGGTATCATTTGTAATACGAATTGAAACCAGAGGACAAAAAATAAAGTCGTTGAACCATAGGGACCAAAAGGCATTTAACCCTTTATTTTATTAATAAGTCATGCTTGCATGTGGTGGGTCGGTTACTAAACTTCAATTGTCAGGGTTGTTTATATATATATACACACACACTAAACTTCACAAAATGAACCGAAAGTCCAAGGCAAAAGTTAAGCCTTGAATATGAATATATTTTGGTAGACCCTTTCATTCCTGATGCACTTTAATCTCTCCTTTGAAATTGTTTGAAGGGAGAATGATAATTTGCATCATGGAGATATTTTAGGGACATTGACTATTGTCTTGATTTTGCAGTATAATCAAGCTCGTCTTCCAGCCAAATGCTTTGTCCAGACAGTCCATTTTTTTGTGAGAAATGCAGTAAAATCTGTTGCAGAAACGTTTCTCAAAACAAATAAGGAACTGAACGAATTGACCACTAGTTTAAACAACTTCAGTTTGAACAAAGCTTCCTTTCCAGAGCCTAACTAAAGATATACAAAATCTGAAAGAGAAATCAGAGTTTACAAAATGTTTACTTCATTTCTTGAAGCTGAACAACCACATCAAAGCTGAATTTTTTCCCTGCCTCAAATTTGGCCTCCAGATCTTCGAAACTTTGCTCAACTCTTAAGTCTTTGCCGACTTTTAAACCTTCCTGCAACAATTTAGAAGAGCAGAGAACTAAATTTAGGCTGTGTATGATTGAACAAACCAAAAAATCCTCAATCCCAAGAGGGTAGGTAATCGTGTTGTTGGATGATGCACCACGGTCCACAAGGAATGCAGTTTTCAGCATTAATGTCATTTACATAAAAATGATAGGAATGATAAATGAACAATATTAGGGAAGCAGCATCTTGATAAAAGAAGAGGATGAGGAAGAAATGCAACTTCGTTTTAACAAGATAACATTGAATATCAATAAATTGTCAAGTGTTTTGTGCCATAATGTGGCGTGGCCACTCGACTTTCCTAGAATATATCACATATCAACTAATCCCTGAAACTAGAAGGATGTTTAGTAAAACCAAGTAACTATAGGTACATGTTTGAAAGTTGTCCAACATTGAGTGATGAAAATGAGAAGAAGTGCGATATAGCAGGCATTCTCTCATAATACCTTTGCTAAATTATTGTTCTTGGAATACATATCAATTGGTTGATCATTCAAATATAGGCGTTGCATCTATATGTTACAAAAGTTTCTATTTCACTAAGACAAAAAAGTTTTTATGGTATGCATAACTATTTCAATAAAATTGCTAGAAATCAAACCTACATGCATAAATTTTGAGAAATTTTCAAATATTCTTGCACAACCTATCAAATGCATGAATATTAGAAAGAAGCAGCATATTTTTCTTTTAGAACTCAACAAAACTAGTACCCATTATAACAAAGAGAATCATAAGTAGAATAGTCCAAACATGGTGCATATTAGTTGCACATCTACAATACAGCTATTCTCCATAATATTCACCACCCACTCATAGATCATTTCATCTCTCACAATGCTTAATAGGACGACCAATACTGCACTTTCAAACTACATACAAGCTATTAAGATGTAACATGCCAGGCACTGAAGCAGAGAACAGCGTGCAATGTTCTAGATTCCACTTATAAATGCACTAGTGCTGACTTTCGACAGTAACACTGGAACTTGTTATCGGAAAAGGTCAAACTTGGACAAGATATTAAAATGGTTCCAATAGTGATCATATTTAAAATCCTTTTGTAAGTTCCAATAATTTGAAACAAGGATTTGGATTCCATACAAATAAAATACATGCATTTGAAAGAATTCACCTACTACTATATAGAGCATGACTAATATGAAGCTAATATATCAAAATAATAAGCAAGCATTGTTTGGATAAAGCACATGCAAGCAAATAAGAAAAATTCAGGAATCCAACAATTAACTCAAAGAAAATGAATAAAAATAATATTATTCTATATCTATTACCTTTTCCACATATTCAGCTATGGTAGAGTTGATTACTTCCATGATTACTTGCTTGTAAACTTTAGAAGGTCCAAGGACTTCTAAGAGAATGTCTCTTGGTATCTGACAAACACAAAAAGGCATAGTGCAACCCTCTCCACGGTCAGAAAAGTTATAAACCCAGAATGCTTATGTGTGTCTGTATGTATCCTTATATGCATGTCAATCCATGCAAGGATATACATATGTTAGTACATGTGCATATTAGCATGTAACTATTCATTTTTCTTCTAATAGCTAACATAACTAATCTCTCTCGATCTCTCTCTCTCTAGTGCACGCATGCACACACAAACAGAGACATGCATGTATGCCAGTGTTTATGTGACTATCTGCACGTACATATGTCTCTACTGGATGGTTTAGATGGGTGGTGCCACATGGATGAGATAATAACTACCATTACAGGTGTCAATGGAGCCATTTTGGCTTCTCCATATAAATAAAATAAGAGAGCTGCCAACCCAGCCCCTATGCCCATGGTTGCATTTAAAGAATGATAACTTTCAAGCAAAACTGACCAAAAATATTCTATGTTGTAAAGTTAAGAAAGAAAAAAAAAATTGGTTTCATTTAAAGAACAACCACTTCTAAAACTGGAAAAAAAAACATTGTATTTGATAAAGAGGGAAAAAGAAAAATGAGTCCCACTGCCCTGTAGTTAGCGTTGATTGAACAAAGGAACTACTATCAGTAGATATCAAAGATGCTTGTAGTTGCACAGTAAGCATATGAATTAATTTCAATATTACGAGCCATGCTATGTCTGGAGAGCAAAAGTATATCTTTCTTTTTTGGGTCAGGAGGGAGAGATAAATCTCAAAATTTCATTGGTAGGTATTCATATATAACTACAAATGAAATTGTATAAATCAGATATTCTTCCCACCAACTATTTTTCGAAGTCTTTAATCTGTAACAAGCATCACGTGTGACTGCTAAGGGTTGGGGTTGAGTCGGTTGACCATGTGTGCAAAGAATGCCACACAGAGACATCCTCACTTAACTAAAACTTGAAAACCATGTCCCAATTACATTGCAAATCACAATAAATTAAATAAGTTGGTTGCAGGCTTCAGCAGAATCAAAGGACAGAGAAACTTACATCCGTGTTTTTCCTGATAGTCGTCAAATGTTTGTCAGAGACATAGACAAGGACAAAATCAAGAAAAATAAAATGTTAGAGATATATTGATAGGAGGAAAATGAAAAAAAAAAAAGGAATAAAGTTATATATATCTGCTTCTATAAAGCAAAAGAGATGCAGCGATCCTTGGTGCTCATTTTGATAATCTACATGAGCAGTCAAATTAACAGCATTCAAGCTTACAAAAAAGAAAGAGGCCAGCTCTCTCTTATGCTTTGCTTTTATCTTTTGATCTAAATTTGAACAAAAAGGCTCCTTGCAGCAAAGTAATCTGGAAATAGTGTGATAATCAACCAAAGAGAACACAAGAGGAGACTACTGCAAGAAATGTCAACGGACAAGGCATATGGGACAAATGGGTCATATGCCTGTGAGCCTTTTTCTCTTAGATGTCCTTGCCCTTGAACCAGTTTGTCCACGAGATCACTCTAAAATATTCTCATCCCAACCACTAGTGTTCTTTTTTTTTAATCTAGATGAATATCCAATCTCAAACTTAAAAGCTATATCTTATTTAATAATACCTAAAGCATTTGATCTGTTACGTAACAGTTACTTCAACTCAACAGATCATAATAATGTGTATAGAACAAACTATAATAAATCACCCATGCCACAAAGAAACACAGATAATCACTGAAAGTCATGGTGAAAGCAACAATGCCAATGATAGAGGTTACAATTGTCTGATATGATAGTTGCCTGTCAGAACATGATGTCACAAACTAAAAGCACATAAGAGCACATAAGTCGTGGAAAAAAGTGCATGGCCAGAGCATGTAGAAGCCCCTCCATACAAAACCACGAGTACATGAAATGCTCCTCCATACTAGCCAACCACAACATATAACTTTTTTTTTGACATGCCCACAAGAGAAGGAGGAGGGATTCGAACTAGTGACCTTCGCTTCATTAGGCGTGGTCCCAATTGAACTACTCTTGGGGACCACAACATATAACAGTTAAATACTAATTGAAAGCCACTTCATGGACAGTTGAAAAGGCAATAAAAGAAATGAGCTTCTCCATTGTAAAACATCCACTGGATTGAAAATTGTTACCTCCTTTCACTCTTCGAAAGCCACGGATTGGCTGGGCTGCAGCAACCATTTTGTCAAAAACATTGTTGAAAATCGCTTGAGTTCTGACGCCAAACACCTCAACGCTTACCTGCCAACAAAAATTCACTAATATAACTTGTGGCCGGTCGAAATCAATAATAGTAATGACTATTTATATACATTGCATTAAAAAAATTTTCCATCAACCAACAAGAACAACTAAAGAGAATAAGAATCATCTCCATGACAATATGGACTTAGATTTCCTCCAATCATCATCAGTACTGTTGAAAAAAAAAATCCCAAAAAAAAAAAAAAAAAATTGGCATTACCATTAGTTCTCCAACCTCACTGGTACTTGTACGAGAGATAGAGAACTCATCAAACGGAGACGAAGAAACCTCAACACCTTCTGCAACTAAGAAAGTAACATAAATTATTATTTTGCAGAATAGTTAACAGTAGAATTATATTGCTACTAGGAAGAGAATGAATTGCCTCATCAAAAAAAGGAAAGAGAATGAATTGGGATTTGCACCTGGTGACAATATAGCAGAGACAGCAGAAAGATATTCACGGCTTCTCCTGTAATTTGAAAATCAAATAAGGAGTACATGCAAGTTTTACGCTCATTCAGAAAACCAACGAAGTAAAGCAAATACCCAAGAAGACTCACACATTATATGAACAAAATTTCCCAAAAAAAGAATAAAAAAGGAAGGAATTAAAATTTTCAAGGCTTACCCTGCGCGAAATTCCGGAGCATCAAATCTCAAATGACGTGAAAAACGCGAGCTTCTACCGGTAAGCTTTGGAGTAAAGCCATGTAGGGGTTTCTTGTGATTTAATATTATCTACAACAAATTTCAACTTGTAAGTAAATTACCACAGCATTTTACAAGTTTAAAAGCTTAAAAGGAAGATGGATAACCTTTGGATTTAAACCCAAGAAGTGGGTTTTAACGGCTATTTCCATTATCTCTTCTTCTTCTTCTTCTTCTTCTTCTCCACCCTTTGTTATTTGGCTACTGAGAGAATGCTCGGTCTCGATGATGTGTCTAATCTAATGACAATGGCAAATAAGCGGTGAATCGTGGAAACGACGACGTTGTGGTGCTCTAAAAGCAGTTCGGAGCACATAAACAGTGCGTTTTGCTGCACGTTTGCAATCGTTTGAATTGAGCACATAAACGGCGCCGCTTCTACACTTCAAGTCGTTGACAACGTAAAGATGAGTTGTTGTCGTTCGTGTACGACCATACGGCAAGTCGTTGAACTCTCCGGAAAGAACTTGGATAAGACTGTTTCGTGAGAACACGAATCGCTACGGAAGAAGTAGCATGGCTTCGTTCACGATGACGGTCAGAACTGTTCCTTCAGGATTTCAACATCATCTCCGAACTTCCAGAGTAAGCAACCGAATCGATTCTTTTCTTTTCCTGCAGTTTCTTAGAAACCAAACAGCTTTCGAATAACAAGAAAACTCTTGTTGCTGTTTTCAACAGCAAATTTCCGTAACAAGCTGCCACAGTCGTGCTCTAACATGTCGAAGCTCCACATGCATCGATTTTCGTAATATTCAGCAGTATCTGTGTAGGAGGTAAATCACTTCTTTCTGTAAATTACTTTTGCAGTTATTTTTATGCATATATAACAGATCCATAGAAGCACATACTGTGACATACATTACAATTTCTGTAAAATACTTCAATCATATCAGGTTAGCACATGAGAGTTCACATTTTGGATCATAAATTATACGTATGAAGAACCCTATGATGCATTGATTTTGAAAATACTAGACCTTCTTATGTGCCTAGTTTGGAAAATAGACTATATAAAAAGTCAGAAAAAGCTTTTCTGAAAAGCTTCATTTTTAATATTTCCTAAATGCAGTTTTAACCTTTTTGTGAGAAAAAAAATTAAACTACTTTTAAATTTTTTTACCAAATGAACTGATTTTGTCTGGCACTGCTTTTTATGTCCTAAAAACACTTTTTAAGTTGTTAAACTTAGTCCTAAATGTGTTCTTGGGAAATAAAACTTTTTAGGCCAAAAAGACTTTTTTAGAAAGAAAAAATAATAATTTTGACCATTTTTAGAGTAAAAAAGTCAAAGAAGCGTGTACCTTTGGTGGTTTTTTACCAAACATGCAAATATACCAGCTTTTTGTTTGGCACAATTCTTCAGGTACTAAAACTACTTTTTAAAATCCTTAACAAAATCCTAAACAAGCTTTTTAAGTCTATTGTGAAAGACTGACATATTTATTGATTGATTCACATTACCTCTTATGAGATGCTATCCCAACAGATTTCCTTTTCTCTGTATACGCATTTGTGTCAGCATGTTTGCGTCAAAGTATTTACTGCCAATTTTTGGGATACTCCCTTTCCAAACTTTAACTTCCCCGGCTTCTTAATCACAAGATTAGTTCTCCTATGTTAAAACTTTTGCATGCCAATCTTTTGAGAAGCTGATATTGATTGTTTTACATATTTAGAA
Organism: Carpinus viminea; assembly: GCA_013348765.1. Taxonomy (NCBI): domain Eukaryota; kingdom Viridiplantae; phylum Streptophyta; class Magnoliopsida; order Fagales; family Betulaceae; genus Carpinus; species Carpinus viminea. The sequence goes on along the minus strand of CP054673.1, from coordinate 14,222,910 downwards.
ATTGGACTTATAGAAGGATTTTATGTCACTCATTTCTGTTGTTTTCAGGCTAGCCTGTCCTAGTAGTTCCCATACGAGAGGTCTAACACGTTTGCCCAAGCAGATATCTGCATCTAGTTCAGGTGAAGTTAACTTCAAGCTGCAATATTATATATCTTTCTTTCCCTTTTTTATTTTTCTTCTTGTTTTATTTATTATTATTTTTTTTGGGGGGGGGGGTGGAGCTATGCAGTTTAATATCTTATTCGTGCATTCGTTTTTGGTCAGCAGTTAAGTAATTTGGCGTTCTGGTGTTGTAGGTTTAGAGGCATCTATTACTGATAAGAAGGGCAATGCTACAACATTGAAAAATGCGAAGATAGTCATCGAGTCTCAAGATGAAAATAAGATACAAGTGAGCATGCAATAAATTTGAATATCATTTGTGGTGTTGATATATAGTTCATCCCCAATAACTCATGTTTTGGCTTTATACAAATTGATATGATGTTTCTCTAGACATTAGCTGTAGTTGGGATTGTTAGATTTGATGTTTGTTTCCTGTTTCTTTTCTCTTTACCTAGGCATTTCTCCTTGTATGGTATTACCTATAATGGGATAGGGATCGATCCAACTGTTGAGAGTTTGAGCCCCAACTTTTGGACTTGGCTTGGCTCACTAATGATCTTTCAAGTGTGGGCCTCTATTATCTAAGATTCTTTATATGCATAAAAGTCTCTTTCTTTTATATTGATGGCCTGTCAATGCAGAACAGATTGGATAAATTTGGTTGCTGTCATGTTCTTTAGAGCCTTCTATACCATAACTTGGTTAGTTATCCTTACACATTGTAGCTGTAAAAAATGAGTTATTATCCAGTAGTAAGTACCAACTGTTTATACCCACCAAAAAAAAAAAAAAAAAAAAAGAAAAAGAAAAGAAGAAGAAGGTAGTAATCGTTTTTGAAAGATGAGATCATTCAATAAACTGTTCTTAAGAAAACTGTTTTTGAAAGATGAGATCATTTAATAAACTGTTCTTAAGAAAACTAAGTTTTTGTTCTAGTCACGCTAGAATTTCCCTCTTCATAGGGAAGGTGAATGTATCATTATTGCAAGACTTGAATTGGTTGAGTTTGGCTGTCTTCTAGTGAAAAAAATCACTGAAGTACTCTAATGCAAAAATAAATGGTGAAAATTGTAAGATTGGGAGAGAACTCCTGTTATTTTTTCACTAGAGGCAATCTCCACCATTTATTTTTGCACATAAAGATCTTTGGTGATTTTTTCACTGGAGGCAAGCCAAACTCTAAGTTCTCGTTCAACTTCTTCATTCTGCATATAGTTTTAAAGGTTGGCATTTTAATTCAAGAAGATGGGTGAAATATATATATATATATATATATGTTACTAGGTTCTTCTATGTTCTTTGGAAAATCAACTACTATTTTATCTAGTTGGCCATATAATGCAGTTTATGTCTATGAGAGATGTTGTTCAAATGAACCTATAAAACTAGCTAAAAAATGTTCAGTCCCAAAACAAATGGTTCCTTGTATGTTTTGGGAAATAATTGCCCAGAATCGGAGGCCTTGCTGGATTTTCCTGTATTCGGGTGTTATTGGACCTTATATTGCAATGTTCTCATAATGTTCAATTGGTAGGTAAGAGTGGAGTTGACTGGGGATGAGACAGAAAAAGTATTTGATCAGGTTTTAACAGATTTAGCTCGCGAGGCACCACCAGTTCCAGGATTTCGTAGGCAAAAAGGAGGTATTTCATTGATATCCCCCTGCCTCTCTTGTTCAAGTTGCTACCTTGCTTTACGTTTATTCTCATAGGAAACAATTTAAACATAACAATGCCATAAGTTTCTGAAGACAATGGTTTTTTTTTTCCCCTGATTGAGCACAGGTTGATGCACAATAGAGACAATATATTGTGATTGATTGATTAATGGATGACCTCTAAAATACTTAGGCATGCACTTTATAATTTCACTAAAAACCAATACATATATGTATGCATTTGTAAGTGATATAATTCATATGTATATCATTGTACTGTTCCTTCTGGACTATATTTATACTTTGTAGTAATAAATTTTTTATACTTCACATATAAATCTTTTTCCGTGTTGCAAACCCAGGGTTTTAGTATAAAATTATGCTATGCAGAATCATTTCAACTATTTAGATTTAAGATCAACCAACAAATGATATAGTCAAATTTACTTTCTTTAATTATTTGTATACAATATATAATTGAAAACATAAAGGACTTGAAAATCTACATTTTTTTTTTCTGGCTCAACTGGTGGATTAATTTCTGATATGAGTATCTTTATCATCCTTTTCTATATGAATTTGTATTTTCTGCAGCTTATTAGTTTGAGTCCAAGAATTCTAACAATATTTCATTTTGCTTGCGCACCGGTGCTACTCAAGGAAAAACATCCCAGGCAAGTGGCTTCTGACCGTAGGCAATTTTATAAAAAAATCTTCCATTTGATATTTGCCTTTAATTTTGGTATCTATCTTAAACTGACGTTTTTGGTATTAAATGTTGATTACTTAGAAAGGGGATCAACATGGTGTTAACTTTACATTCTGAGTGTTAAAATATTAATTAAATAATTAAATTTATTGTTTTTTAAGCATTTGAAAGGAGTTGTAAATTAACATAGATTAATAAATCTGAGGTTTTTAACCAATGAACTCCATATGCCCATGGTGTGTGAGTTCATGGTATGCACTTAATTACCTCAACAGCATTTTAAAGGTGGATTTGTGTTTATCGTGCTCTTTAATGGCCCCTATTCCTTTTCCACTGTTACTTGACATTGGTCCTGTCAAGGTTTTATGGGTTTAAAATATCTAGCTTTAACTAGTTCTGTCATCTTTCTATATGACGTTTGGTTTGCAGAATCTAATATTTTCACGGTGTTCACTTTTTTTTTAAGGAATGTGATGCTTGAGAATATGAATTCCTAGAACGTGACTAAACCCATGTTTGAAAAATAATTAGGAACTTGATCAGATTCCTAAGAATATGAAACATTTACTCCTAAGTATCTTGTAAGAATTATTTATTTATTTTCCAAAATATCTTTATGTTTCTCTAGTCAAGTACATAAGGTAGTTTAGTGTGATACAAAATATCCTTATTTTATTTATTTTTCATCTATAACCAAATAAAACCGGTTCGTTCTCGGTTTTTTTTTTGGATTAAAATAGTTCTTCACTTTTATATACAGAATTTACGTTCATAAATAATTCCTCACTTTTGTATACAAGTTTTGCAAATGATAACAATCAAACTCAAATAGAAGCATCACCAAAAAAATAACCACAACAAAATTATCCAACTTTTCTTGAATAACCTTAATAATATCCAATAGAAAAAAATAAAAATCAAATCAAATAGTAGCATTACAAAAATATATATACGGGGAAGGGAATGTGGGCATTTTTGTCATCTAAAAAGAACATTTTTCAAGGGCAAGGGAATGTGGATTCCCAACTATCTAGATGGAAATTTACATTCCCAACAAAAAATAGTTGGGAGAGAATCCCCATTCCCTTAAGTATCTAGATTCTCCTCACTTTAGTGTAACAAACCAAATAATCTTCTAAAATCCTAAAAACTTACCTCACCCAATCAACCATCTACTTATTTGCGAAAAATGTGATTATTTTTTTAGATCCATTTTCTGTTGTATTTACTCTATTTTGCATGTACTCCACTGTTGTGTTTTCACAAGATGGCAAATTTATAAATTACTTCAGGTCCCAAAGAGCTTCCTCGTACAGATTCTTGGTGAGCAGCGTGTCACCAAGTTTGTGATACAAGAAATTATCAACTCGACCATGTCTGATTTTGTAAAGAAGGTACTTCATCTTCATCGCTCACGGGTGTGTATTTTAAAAGAAATGCTAGGGGTCAATGTTTTTTTCGTATTTGGCTCAACTCATCTTACAAATTAGCTATTAATTATTTTTAAAAGGCTTGATTTATCATTTTGTTCTTCCTCAAACTCAATACCAGGAAAATCTGAATGTGAAGGACCAGAAAATCAACACAATCCAGACTGCAGAAGAACTAAAGAATCTGTTTACTCCTGGAAAAGAATTCGGATTTAATGCCACAATAGAATCTTGAAAATTCAGAAATTGAGACATCAAGTTGAATCTCCTAAACCCTAAAAGTGACGATATTCTCCTTAATCAAACATTCAATTCTTTCCATTGCTCTTTCAAGGTTTTCTGCATCTTCTAATTGTTGTGATTGGTGAAGAATTCATGTCAATCTGTAACTGTTATACCAGATGGGCTTTTCAACTTTATGGAAAGAAATTTCCTCCTACTTGGGTATGAGGAATTTCCGCTAACTCAATATCTAAAAGTACTATATTTTACTTAGCACGTGAGAAACAAGTATGTTTTTAATAGCATTAATTTTTTTAATTTTAATTTTTATTTTTATAAAAAAAATGTGTTTCTCACTTGCTCAACAGACATGACATTTGTAGAGAAGGGGACAATGACACGGAATAAAGTCCTCAAAAAAGTTCAATCTTAGCCAAATCGACACAATGCCGAATACTTGTGGACAAGCCTACTCCATCCTATCAACGGCCAAACCAAGCAACAGGCTATACAAAGAGCACAAAATGCCTTACTGAAAAGCATCAAATCTATGAAGCATAAGGAAAAAGCCACATCCTAGAAAGTTGCAAAAGAATTGCTAGCAAAGTGCATTGCATTGATTTCCCGTAAAAAGACCTGTGAAACTAAAGAATAGTTTTCATATGTATTGATTTGATGTTCCTTCAAGGATTCGGGAACCCCAAAGAAAGAAACACAAAAATAAGTCATTAACCATGTGTGGAAACCCTAATAGGTACAAAAATTAGAGGTTACAGCAAAAGAATCGTCACTATTCTGCTCATATATTCAGTTTTAAGATCAGCCAACACTGCGGGGTTAACTGTACAAAGAGAAGCTTGTCTAGATCTTTTGCCGGCAAATCTAATGCAAACAGGCTGTGCCCGCCAAGCCCAATTGCACAACCAACTTAATGTTGTGGGTCAAGCTTCGTCCACACGTGAAGTGCTCTTCTGATGATTGGATTGGCCGAAAATCCTTCAGCATAAGCACTGATGGCATTTAAGAGGCTGATAAATTTCTCCCCGTTATCCTGTGCCAATTTAGAATTAGCTAATGAAACTGAGCATATTAAGTACATCCATTGGCATAACAAATATGTTTGTTCTCCATCTCCAAACGTTCAACACAAACAATTGCATGTATTAAAACAAAGAATATAACGCATTTTATTAGGATACAATGGCGCTAGGGGGAAAAAGAAAACATCTAATTACCAGTTGTGTGGTATTTGCTAGGAACCATCTTAAAAGGGTGAGGCGCCACCAACAAAATAGGAAGTAGCAGGAAGACGTGAAAGATCACAAACTCACAAAACAAGCAGCTCTAAAGGAAGTATATTGAAAGAACAGTAATGGCAGCGGCTGATTCAACATAGTTAATAACTTGGACAATGGCAACGGTGACAATGATTAGTAATGACCTTGAAATATAGTGAAAGTATATGAGCACTCAGAATGCCTAAATTTTCACTCAGTTGCACTAACATCCACTAAACTAAATTTTTTGCATACTTGGAACTGAAACTATCATTAAGTCGCAAAAATCCCTTCAGTAAGCATTCTGTCTAGATTGATAATGGGAGTTGACCATATGCTAGTCACATGGCCGCTAAAAGGCAATAATCAACCTTAATATTTGTCCCAATTTTTTTTAAAAAATGAGCTTCAGTTCTTTTCTCCGTAATTTTTTGATGCAATTAAATAGTTCAAAGCAAAGAAACAGTGACACATACCAGAGAGCACACTTGAGCTCAAGGCCAATTTTCTGAAAATGGAGAACCCACGGGTTCAGAAATCTACTACTTCTAGAATCACCCATTACCAATTGAAACAACAAAAACTGAAGCCATCTTTGGAGAACATCATAAGCAACCAATTTTCATTGACAGAGAAGCCAAATCCAACAATGAATTAGACAAACACAAAAGTGAAGAGGATTACCCTAATTTCACCTTTAACTGTATGTGGTTTTTCTCATCTGGGTTTTGTTTGGAAGCGAAGAAAATCACATTTTCCAGCCATAAAGTGGAAGAATTCAAAGGAGATGAAATTGACCCATGTTTTGAATCAGAGAAATCAAGAGGTGACAAGGCATAGCCAGCTCATAATTTTGATAGAAACTCATTTCTCATCTCGATTCTGTTTGGAATATGAGAACATAGCACCATCCTCATCATTACCAGATTTTTGTCACACTTGATTGAGTTGTTATTCAAGTTGTGTACGGAGGAGGGGGTGAAAGTCTGGGCTTGGGCTCAGTGAGTGGGAAGGATTTTTGAACTTGCAGAAATGGGACACAAGCTCAATGGGTGAGAACAGAATCAGTGCAATAAGAGCAGTTGATGGCAGAGGACCTGCTCCAAATCGCAGAGGTTTTATGTTTGGTAGATGAGCTCTTCCAATGCTGAGTCACCTGTGTCTGATAGGTTCGATTAATCGGCCATTCTAAGGAAGAACTTAAGAGTGGTCTATGCAGAATGCCGATCAATGTTCTCTCTTTTATTTTATTTTGGAAAACCAACACCAAGGCGTTGCCTTTTAGTGGCCTCTAAAAGGCCCCAAGACAAGCACGTGGTCACTTCCCATTATTAATTTGGACTGAAGGCTAATAGAATGGGTTATTTGCTACTTCTTGACAGTTTCAGTAATAACTTGTCTAAAAATAAGTTCAAAAGGTGTAAGTGCAACTGAGTGAAAGTTCAGGGAGTATAAGTACATCTTAGTCTCAATGAAACCAACTGAAATACATTTTCATTGGGAAACTGCCAAATGAAAGGAAATAAACACAGGAGACAAAGTAGGCACTGCAATTGGAGTGAAGATAAAAATATTCACATAGAATATTCAGATAGATCAACAAATTCCTCAAAAGGAGCAAAACTGAAAAAGACATCCCACTGCAACTCTAACCTGAACAAAGATTCCCTAGACCCAAAGCTGCTGACTGTTATTTTCTTAAGGATTCCTTTTATAACAATCATGCATGAAATTTCAGAAATAAATGGAGACAGGCTTTTACAGTCCAGTGCATTAATGGCAGCTGGAGCAAATCTACCAGGCTAACACTAATCAAGCCCCTTGGGAATACCATAGGCAGTTATGCTTACAACCGAATTAAAATAGACATGTCAATAGTTAACTGAACTGACAAATATTCTGGAAATAATAGCTTGAATAAAGAAAGAAAGATTTGTTTGGTGGTAACTGCACAAACCTTTGGTTTGTTAAATGTGAGATCTCTGGTAGCAAATGGTACCATGTAAAGTGGAAGATCAGAGCGTAGCAAAGCCTGCCAGGACATAAAGCTTTCACATATAAAATCATACTCGATTGACTATCTCTTCAACCAAACTATTGCTGGATAAATTACTAAAATTATATCTGAAATGTTTAGAGCAAATATTATACCCAATATGAGTTTTATAAGTCTATATTGTAAGCATTTTATACAAGAAATGAAAATGGAAAGAAAAAAAGATGAGTCCGACTAATGCATATGGGCTGCAAAAAGCGTTAAAAAGTGCAGACCCCAACTTTTTCTTTTTACTAGAAATATTGAACGTTGGCATTAAAAAATTGCCAGAAGAAGAGAAAATGACAGAGCAAACCAGTCAGGAAAAAGGAAAAAAAAAGGGGGGGTTGTTCAGGAAAATTAAATTTGATATTTCTTGAGTTCATATAAATGGCATAAGCCAAACATATAGGAAAGAGCATATGGTTAGTTTCTAATGTAAATCATGGTATCTTCTTTCTTTAAAACAAAAAGCTACCACTAAGATAAGAAACCCAGTATTAGGAGTACGCAACTAAACAATCAAGAAACCTGTGTCATAGATAAAGAAGCTTCCTTGCAGTTAGGTGTCAACTACTAAAAATGTGATAGAAAACATCTGTCAAGAGAAGTCTCATAGTTCACCGAGTGACAAACTTGATATTTAGTTGTATACTAGTTAGGTCTCTCCACCTGATAGTCTAAGCTTTTGACACTCTTAACATGGTATCGTAGTCTAGTTTGTTTGTTTGTTTCTTCTTTGACATGCCAAGCACATTTGTCCATATATTGATTGAAAGGTGTTTCTTTCTTTTTTTTTTTTGATAAGTAATGTTGTAAATATCAAAAAAAGCGCCTCTAAGCTACACAAGAAAGTATGCATAGGTAACCCAACCAAAAACCCAAAAAAACACACCCTAGTATCCGAACAAGAACCCCAAAACTTAAACCCACAAAAGCCCAACAAACCGCCCTAAAAACCCCCATGCCCCTACTGCACCCTATGCCCCTAATGGTGTTTCTTGTATAATCGAAGTTGGGAAAAAAAAAAAAGAAGCCTTTCTCATCTTGTTTTACTTTTCAGTTTAAGTCAACTAATTTCTGACAACATGATTGATAACATTTAATCTGTAAAATAAAACATAGGGAGTGAATTTTGTCTGTTTCTGATATTCTTATTTATTAAAAAAACAAAAAAAGTCGAGGGAGTTCATGATTAACCAAAATAAATACTAGAGTACAATTGTAACATTTTAGTAAAACAAGTTGCAATTAATGGTAACCTAGAACAAGCCATGAGATGACAAATGTCTTAGGCTCATCGGAGCAAGTTTTTTTTAGGTCCCTCCTTAAGCTAATAATTACCCTTTTGGGCTTGACCTAATTGCACAAGGAGTAGAACTCCTAGTAGGCATGTGAATTGATGTTGGTGTAAGGCTTGGTTTCCAAGTCCTATAATAACTAGGATTCACATGTCTATTTAAAAGATCTTGTCTATGAGAGCCCACACACTTTAGGCACAAATCATAATTGAGGAGAAGATCCAAGAGGTCTTGAGAGCAAATCCTAGACTCCTAAGTGTTGAGGTATGCCTTGAATCTAGTAGGTGGAATCTTCTGGAAATTTCTCTTGTGTTCTACAAAGATCCACAATGGTTTCCTTCTCTAAAAGAAAGAGTCTTCTTGATGTTGCTGGAACATTCCGGAACCGTCTAAGAAGGAAGAGTGTTCTTGATGTGTGGAACATTTCGGAACCTTCTAGGCACACAATAGTTTGCCTATATAAAGAGATGGAAGGCCATTTGCAAATCATCCCAAGTAGAAATCCCAAAGAAGAGCTTCTTCAATGTAAGAAAGAGAAGAGAGCTAGGGTGGGGATGGGGCAAGAGAGTGAGTGGTTTTTTGTCTTTTAACTCAATTATCACTTATTGTATTGAGAGGAGGTGGGAGGCTTTGCTCTGGGGCAAAGTGTATTTGGGTGGTATGAGCATGTACTGTGAGTTGTAAGAATTTGCTCATAGTGGAACTCTCTTGTTGGTGGACGTAGGCTAGTTTTGGGCCAAACCACATAAACTCTTTGTGTACATGTGTGATTGGTGTTCATTCTCGTGTGTTTTCTTTTCAAACTTGTCTTTTACATAAAGAGCTAGTGGGAAATTGGTTGCCAATTTATTATCAATTTCCTAACAACTGGTATTAGAGCAAGGTTGCGGATTTCTTCTCGTTAAAAAGAAATGTAGTCCTTGAAGTTTGGGATTGAAAGGTTCAATGGAGTGCGGGGGTACTGTTTAAGGACGGAGTACGAAGCACTGTTCACGAATGGAGTGCAGGGTACTGTTCAAGGATGGAGTACAGACCACTGTTCACAGGCGGATGTACTGTTCTTGGAGTACTGTTCACGGGGCATAGTTCACGGAATACTAATCAAAAGTTATGGGTACGGGTGTTGATCAGAAGTACTAGGTACATGTGCTGTTCAGAGGTACTATGTACAGGTACTGTTCAAAATACGAAAAGGAAAGTTTTGTCAACTGACAACATTAGTGTCTAAGGAGACTGGGTTTTAAGTGAGACTGTTGTGACCCCTCCAGTCTTTCGTGGGAACTTATTTGGCTGTATTTGGGACAGTATTGACAGGTTAAAAGAGAAGCAGGTTTGGCAAATTGCTCCAAAAACTCTAATAGTGTTTCTCTCGCTGCAATGAGAGATGATTATGATGATGCTCTTTGATAAGGGCATGTACATCCTCTGGCATGACCGCTAAAAATGCCAAAACAATGGATGTGTTCTATTAGCAGGTCCACATTTGCATACGGGACATTGGTTTGGTCTTTGATGTCAGGTATGTGGTGGAAAAGGATGTCGATGGCTGATGAATTTACGGAGGAACCAAACATGGAAGTTACACCATATTTTTCAGCAGGATTTTTTCAACATGTGCCAAAAAAGAAAATTCTTAGAATGGTTTAATTCTAGGTACATGTGCTCTTTATGGTGGAGCATGATAATTCTTGAGTCACATTAGATTCGCCCATATCGGATTCGAATATCATTAGCGATCACATTGTAGGTTTCTATGAGTCCCTTTTTTCGAAGCCTATGGGTTGGAGGCCGCGGATGGATAATTTGGAGTTTGATAGATTGAACGTGGAAGAGGCCTCCAGTTTGGAAGATCCTTTTGAGGAGAGGTAGGTGTGGGAGGTGATCAAAGGTATGGATAGGGACAAGGCCCCTGGCCTGAATGGGTTTACATTGGCATTTTTCCAAGATTGTTGGGGTGTGGTCAAGGGGGATTTCATGGCGGTCTTTGCTGAGTTTCACGCCAGAGGTAAATTTGTGAAAAACATTAATTCTACTTTCATTTCACTTATTCCGAAGGTCCATGGGGCCAAGGAGATTAAAGACTTTCGTCCCATTAGTCTTGTGGGAAGTATTTACAAGATTATTACTAAAGTCTTGGCTAATAGAATGAGGAGAGTCATGGATAAGATCATTTCTAAGCCTCAAAATGCGTTTGTTAAAGGGAGACAAATCTTAGACTCGATCCTTATGGTGAATGAATGTTTGGATAGTAGGCTTAGGTCTAGAGAGCCAGGCGTGTTGTGTAAGTTGGATATGAAAAAGGCATATGACCATGTTGATTGAAACTTTCTTCTTTATCTTTTGAGAAGGTGTGGGTTTGGGGAGAGATGGTGTTCATGGATCAAGCACTACATTTCGTCTGTCCACTTTTCAGTTTTGATTGATGGTGTGCCTTCTGGCTTCTTTGGGAGTTCTCGTGGGGTTCATCAAGGAGATCCTCTCTCTCCTTTTCTCTTTGTCTTGGTGATAGAGGCGTTTAACAAGATGCTTGGTGCCTTTATCTCTAGGAGGCTGATCTCAGGTTTTACTGTGGGTTCTAGCAAGCAAAATCGGGTCAACTCTCTCATCTTTTATTTGCGGATGACACTTTGGTCTTTTGTGGGGCTAATGATAGTCAAATCAGGCACGTAGGGGCCCTTCTGGTTTGCTTTAAAACAGTTACAGGGCTCAAGGTCAATTTATCTAAGTCCACTTTGGTTCCGGTTGACTTGCGGGGTAAGGTGGAATAGTTAGCCGGTGTGTTGGGCTGTGGCATAGGGGATTTGCCGTTGAAGTATTTGGGTTTACCTCTTGGGGCTTCTTTCAAGTTCAAAGCTATGTGGGCAGATTTGGAGAATTTGATGTCGCGACGGTTGGCTCCTTGGAAACGGTTGTATCTCTCCAAGGGGGCTAGAGTCACCTTGATCAAAAGCACTCTATCAAATTTGCCTACTTATATGTTGTCTTTATTCCCTATCCCGGCATATGTGGCTAAGCGTATTGAGAAGATTCAACGGGACTTCCTTTGGAGGGGAAAGAATGATGAGGTCAAATTTCACTTGGTTGAATGGGAGAAAGTGTGCTATCCCATTGATGAGGGTGGGTTAGGGATTCGAAATGTGAGGAGGTTTAATCAAGCTCTCTTAGGCAAGTGGCTTTGGCATTTTGCACATGAAGAGGAGGCATGGTGGAGAACGGTTTTGGTAGCCAAGTATGGGGAGGTATGGGGAGGTTGGCGCTCCAAAGATATTTCCGGCTCTCATGGAGTAGGACTCTGGAAATATATTTGTATGGCGTGGCAAATTTTCAAGAGTCACATTAGATTCGACCCGGGGGAGGGCACTAAGATTCGTTTTTGGGATGATGTTTGGTGTGGGGATAGACCTCATAAAGTTGCATTTCCTGGGCTGTTCAATATTGCCAGCTTAAAGGAAGTGTCTATTGCGGACAATGTGGAGCGATCTAATGGTGTTACACAATAGAACATCTAGTTTACGAGGTTGATGCATGATTGGGAGGTGGAGGTATTGGCTTCGTTTTATTGGTGTTTGTATTCTTGTAAATTGAGAGAGGATGGGGAAGATAAGCTTTGGTGGGTGCCTTTGCACAAGGGGGTTTTTGAGGTTAAGTCTTTCTATCAATCCCTCTCATTACGGGCCCACAAGCAAATTTCCTTTTCTTGGAAGAGTATTTGGAGATCAAAGGCTCCTCCGCGAGTGGCGTTTTTTGCGTGGACGGCTGCTCGTAATAAGATCTTCACCTTGGATAACCTTCGAAGGAGGGGGATGGTGGTGGTGAATAGATGTTGGCTATGTGAATCGGATGGGGAGTCGGTAGATCATCTTCTCCTTCATTGTGGAGTTGCGAGGGCTTTGTGGAATGCTTTCTTCTCAGTTTGGTCTTTCTAGGTTATGCCTAGCACAATAAGATTTATATGCAAGCTGGTGGATGGGTGGCCGTGAGGAGTGCGGTTGTTTGGAAAATGGTTTCCCTTTGCATTATGTGGTGCATTTGGAGTGAGCATAATGATAGGTGCTTTGAGGACAAAGTCGAGATCCCATGAGGAACTCCTCCATTTGTTCTTCTTTACTCTTTTCACTTGGACTAGGGTGGTTGGCCCCAAGTGATTAGTTTTTCTTTTTTTTCTCTCTTTTTCTCCTCCCCTTAGTCCCTTTGTATACTCTAGTGTACCAAGGGTTGCCCTTTTTGATATATTCTATTGACTTTTCAAAAAAAAAAAAATGATAATTCTTGTAATTCTTGGAGAATTATTATTGTTGGTGTAGACAGTGTTTTGTACGACATCCCAAGGCGTGGGGATGGACATCGGTCAAGATGCGGACCTAAGGTCCCAGGTGGACGAGATATCTGGAGGAGATTACGTATAATGGGATTCAAGTCAAGTGGGAGATTGTTGAGGTATGCCTTGAATCTAGTAGGCGGAATCTTCCAAAAATTTCTCGTGTTCTACAAAGATCCACAATGGTTTCCTTCTCTAAGAAGAAAGAGACTTCTTGCTGTTGGTGGAACATTCTGGAACCTTCTAAGAAGAGTCTTCTAGATGTTGGTGGAACATTCCGGAACGGTCTAAGAAGGAAGAGTCTTCTTGATGTGTGGAACATTTCGGAACCTTCTAGGCACACAATGGTTTGCCTATATAAAGAGATGGAAGGCCATTTGCAAATCATCCCAAGTAGAAATCCCAAAGAAGAGCTTCTTCAATGTAAGAAAGAGAAGAGAGCTAGGGTGGGGATGGGGCAAAAGAGTGAGTGGTTTTTTGTCCTTTAACTCAATTATCACTTATTGTATTGAGAGGAGGTGGGAGGCTTTTTTCTAGGGCAAAGTGCATTTGGGTGGTATGGGCATATGTACTGTGAGTTGTAAGAATTTGCTCATAGTGGAACTCTCTTGTTGGTGGATGTATAGGCCAGTTTTGGGCCGATCTACATAAACTCTTTGTGTATATGTGTGATTGGTGTGCGTTCTCGTGTGTTTTCTTTCCAAACTTATTTTTCACATAAGGGGCTGGTAGGAAATTGGTTGCCAATTTATTATCAATTTCCTAAAACAAAGGCCATCCAAAAACCGTTCTTAAGGTTCCACACACCAAGGTACACAATTTCTTCAAGAATATACTTTTTGTTTTTGTGTTTTGAAAAACCCCTCTTGGGTATTTTCCACTACTATTTATGTGTTTGATTCACATATATCCCAAAAAATTTATGTCAAACTTATCAAGCCCTCAAATCCTGAATAAAAGGTGAAAGAAACTCTTTCAATTTAGCATATCAAAAACCATTATTGGGTTCCTATTATTTTCTTCTGATTCATTGTGAAAACTAGTGAAGTTGTCATCTTTTCCAATGTGATCATTAAGGAAATAAGTGCCTTATCCACCAAGAATCATCATTTTCAGTAGAACAAACTCCTGTGCAAAATATATATCTTTTCCTTAATGTGATCATTAAGGAAATAAGCGCCTTATCCACCAAGAATCATCATTTTCAGTAGAACAAACTCCTGTGCAAAATATATATCTGAAGTTGTCATCTTTTCCTTAATGTGATCATTAAGGAAATAAGTGCCTTATCCACCAAGAATCATCATTTTCAGTAGAACAAACTCCTGTGCAAAATATATATCTTAAGAAAAGTTACAATAGTAAAGGCTAACAAAATATACCAAGTTCTTGCTTAAGACAGCCTGCTCAGCATTTGTAATCAAGGCCTACAAGGATAAAGGCGAATTTAGGATTGAGTACTACTTAACGACATACTGTAAATATGCAAGACTACAAGGCATATGCAGAATACAATTTCGAAGGAAAAAGCGTATGCATGGAAAAGAGAATATTTAGATAGCCAGGAGATATACTTTGATTATTATATATGGGCCACATTCAACTAAGAAAGGATATTGAGGTACGTATTCATTAAGAGAACCTTAACTAAAAAGACTATCATCTTCACAAAAGAGACAAACAATCAGGAGGCTTGTTAAAACAATTATATGTAGTAATTTTGTTCTGGATAGAAAAAACTTACCAAACTCGATATTGCTTTTATGCTTGATTGAAAAACTCTATCCACTAGTTTTTTTTTTTTTTCCATTATAGATCACACTAACAATCCTAGTCTGGTTAAAGTTAAATGAAAATACTCCATAAAATACAGATAATAAATAATTAACGGCAAAATTGTTAAAGGATGAAATAATTATATATATGCAAATATATATTCTGCAGTTCAGTCTTTTCCGTTTAATTTTTTTTTTTCTTGTGAAGAGAGAAAAAAGCAGGGAGGGTGTTAAGATACCAACAACATGGCATGTTGAAGATTTTTTTTTTAAATGAACCAATTTTGCAAGCTCTTTGGAGGCATTTTCTTTGCCACAAACACTTCCAAATATCATGCTACTTTATTATGGGGTTCAAACTCTTTTGTTTGTCTGTGACACTTTAATAAGTAAATTCTACCAAGAGTCTCAGCAGTCACTAAATCATGTCATCCAATCAAAGCAATGTCCATTTAACACTAAAATGCATCCTGGAATTAAGAAACTGGCTTCTCAAAAAAGATAACCTGTTATTGGAAGGTGCTACACGAGGAAGAATATGCTGAAGTGCACTCTCTTGGCAGTGATAAAATTATGAAGAGATAGGATCTAAGTAATGTTAACCTTCATGGCCATATATCTTTCTCGATAATAAATGGACGACCTTTAAGGAAAAAGAGTACATATGATCTACATAATCCCTATAGCATGGCCACATATATCTTTCTGGATACAAAATGGAAAACCTTTGTCTTGTGCACAAACAGGACACTGGACATCCCCTCTCCCTGTCATTACCATGCACAATAGCCTGTGGCTTAAACTAGCGGTGAAAGATCATCAGCATTAAGTCTAACTACCCTACTCCCCATTCAACCCAAATGAAAAATTAACCAGTTATGTTTTCTTTTATTATCCTTTTCATATCATCAACTAGCAATTTAGCTAATCTTCTAGTAAATTACCTATAACCAAAAAAAATGGGGAAACTAAATTTAACACCCCCACCATTATTTTTGCAATGTCCCCTCAATGGGATTGCAATGCCCCACTACCATGCCTAAAATGACAAAAAAAAAGAAGAGAGAACTTATGATAAAAAAAAAAATAAAAACAAAAAAATGGGCTAAAAAATTCAGAAAAACAAAAAAGGAAATCAAATTCTTTGTTTTGTTTTTGTGTTTTTTTTTTCTAAATTGTCATTTTTTCATTTTTTTTATTTATCTTAGGGTATTTTTGTCATTTTGGACACCAATAAAGTTTTGCATACCCAGATCACTCAGTCTCACCCACCAAAAATACTAGATGGCTTATATATAAATAAAGTTATTGACATTGGATTCACGGGATCATTGCAACTGACTAGTACTACCTTTCTGATACGTTCCGGTTCAACTTGATCAACACATTGCAGCAAATTTTCTAATGTACCTGCCATTAGAAGCGAGGATATCTTAGTGATCAGAATTAAGAACGTTCTAGGACCAGAAACAAAAGTAATTGAAAAGGGAACAAGTTAGAACATAATGGAAGACCGAACACCAGGAATTATTATGCTCAATGAGCTTGAACGATTGAGTAAATACAATTTTAGAAGAATTTTATTTCTGGCAGGAGCATAGGTGAAATCAGCAGCCAATAATTTAAGTTTAAAATTAATTAACATTTAAGAAAATGCATGAAAAGGTTGATACCAGTGGTATTTAATGCTTCACTGGAAGGCAAGAAACAAGTCTCCAAGATATGCATACTCCTTTCTGCTTGCATGGATTATGTATATTCTTTCATCAATAGCTGTAGGTAGTGAGGGAGAAACATCTGGGGATTGACACTTTTATGAACCTTGACCTTCTAGAATCTCATGTAGTAGAGTCTAGATAGGAAAAATCTGCTTTTCCTTGATTTGACTTATAGTAGAGGAAGTATGCTTTTTGTTAGGCAGGAACAACACATTAGGTCATTTGGTCACTCTCTGTTACCAGTTGGTCCTTGAGGCTTTGAAACTAAAATAAAATGAAAACCACTTGGTAAAAAAAAAACTAGCTTGCAAACACGCTATATCTACACCCACTTTTGCAAATGTTGAAGCATTACTCCACCTACTTCATCAAATAATGATATAATTCACGCATTATACACTTGGTTTTCATATTTTCAAAAGAAAATATACGATGTGATATTAACGTACCATATTTAGTGATCAGATGCACTGCATGGACATTTCCAATTCCTTCAACTCCTGTAATTATAATATATTAAATGAATCAAGCTCTGAAATTTCACACTTAATTAAATATCAGAACAAGAAAAGAAACGGGGGTGGTTGCACCACCCCCACACGCCTCGGGGGTGGTTCCCCGGGGATCCAGGGGTGGTGCAGCCACCCCCTGCCTCGTCTATGGGTGAACAGCCACCCATTTATTTATTTTCATGTTTTTTGCTTCTTCTTTTTAAAAAAAAGTTTAAAATAAAATAAAAAATAATATGGGTGTTTTTTTAAAATAAGATAAAGCTGATGTCTCACAAGGAATGTGGAGTCTCATCACATAAAAAAGTAATCACAATTCAAAAGAAAGAAAACATATTTTTTAATATTATAATTTGTCTCCATAAGAGTACAAAGAGTATTTAAATAGACACTAAAAATAAACCCTAACCCTAATTTGTTGACTTTAGGCCAAGCCCATTATTAAATTGTTAAATAACACTGTAAACAATCACTTGAAACATAAATTAAATACTAATAAAGACCTAAATAAAATAAAATACCTAATGACGCAGGAACAAATAGTTAATTAGGTGTTTTCTTTTAGGGTTACTTAAATTTTTAATACTTAGGTTTGCACCAACTTTTTTTTTTTTTTTTTTTCTACCTAAGTTTTAATTTGAATCACAAATAGTACCTGACTTATGGTACTCAACTTATGGGTGAATACCAATTTAGTACTTCTGTCACCATTCCGTCAAATAAACTAACAGACTGACATGTGTACATACCACGTGTCTAAACAAAAATAAAAAATCATAAAAATATTTTTTAAAAAAAATCAAAACTTAAATATATATACATGGGGTGGCCGGGACACCCCATAGTTTTTTTTTTTTTGTTCGGACAAGTGGCATGTTATCGTTAGGACACATTAGTTCGTTAGTTGGATTGATGGAATGTCAACAGCAGTACTAAACCGATATTTACTCATAAGTCAGGTACTATCTATGATATTAATTGAAATCTAGGTGAGAAAACATAAAGTGATGTAAACCTAGGTACTAAAAAGGTAATTAACCCTTTTTATTTTATTTAGGTATTTATTTGTTTTAGGCAATTGTTTAGAGTGTTATTTTACAATTCAGTAATCGGCTTGGCCATAGTCATCAAATTAGAGTTAGTGTGTATTTTAAATGTCTATTTGAATGCTCTTTGTACTCTTATGGTGACAAATTATACTACTAAAAAATATGTTTTCTTTCTTCTAAATTGTGACTGCTCTTTTATGTGGTGAGACTCCATATTCCTTGTGAGATGCCAACTTTATCTAGTTGGTGAGACACCAATCCTTCATCTTAATTTTGTTCTTGATTCGTCCTACATCAATTTGGTATCAGAGCTTTGATACCAAATTAAAAATAAAATATTGGCGTCTCACCAACGTGATAAATCTAGAGTCTCACCATGAATGTAAAGTCTCACCACATAAAAGAGCAATCACAACTCTCAAAGGAGAATTTTTATTTTTTTTCTTCAATATCATTATTATTATTTTTTTGTTAAGTCAATAGAATATATTAAAAGCGCAGCAGGGCACAACCCTTAATACACAAGGAGTATACAACGGGAAACTAGGGAGGAAAAGAGAAGAAAGAAAATCAACAAAACTAATCACCCGCAGGGCAAGTCAGCCCACTGTCCAGGGGAAAAGAGTAAAAAGGAAAAAATGGAGGAGTTCCTCACTAGACCCAACGAGTTCTCGAAACATCTATCATTACGCTCCCTCCAAATACACCACTTAATACAAAGAGAAACTATTTTCCAAACAACAGCACTCCTCGTATGGCCACCCATCCACAAGCTTGCATATAACTTCTTCACAGAGCAAGGCATAACCTAGCAAAGACCAAACTGGGCAAAGAAAGCATTCTACAAAACACTCGCAGCCCCACAATGGAGAAGAAGATGATCAACCGACTCCCCATCCGATTCACATAACCAGCATCTATTCACCACAACCATACCCCCTCCTCCTAAGATTGTCCAAGGTAAGAATCTTACTACAAGTAGCCATCCAAGCAAAAAACGTTACTCTAGGAGGAGCCTTAGATCTCCAAATGCTCTTCCAAGGAAAAGAAATAGACCCAAAGGACGAGAGAACTCAGTAGAAAGACTTAACCTCAAAAATACCCTTGCGCGAAGGCACCCACCACAACTTGTCTTCCCCAACCCCTCTCAACTTACAAGAATACAGGCACCTATAAAACAAGGCCAAAACCTCCACCTCCCAATCATGAACCAGCCTAGTAAATTGGATATTCCATTAGATAGTTCCATTTGATCACTCCACATTACCCGCAATGGACACCTCCTTGAAGCTTGCAACGTTAAACAGGCCAAGGAAAGCCACTTTAAGAGCTCTATCCCCACACCAAACATCATCCCAAAAGCGGATCTTTGAGCCCTCGTCAAGATCAAATCTGAAATGGCTCCTAAAAATCTGCCACCCCATACAGATAAATTTCCAAACACCCACCCCATGAGAACCAAAAATATCACTTGAGTGCCAACCCCCCCAAGCCGACCCATACTTAGCCACCAAAACCGATCTCCACCAATTCCCCTCCTCATGAGCAAAGCGCCACAGCCACTTACCCAAGAGAGCTTGATTAAACCTCATCACATTCCGGATTCCTAATCCACCCTCTTCAATGGGAGAGCACACCTTATCCCACTGAACCAAATGAAACATTACCTCATCATTTATCCCCCCCCCCCCAAAGAAAGTCCCATGGAATCTTCTCAATATGCTTAGCCACATGAGCAAGGATAGGAAACAAAGACAACATATAAATAGGCAAGTTCGATAAAGTACTTTTGATCAAAGTAACCCTACCCACCTTGGATAGATATGACCTTTTCCAATGAGCCAACCGCCGCGACATCAACTCCTCCAACTCCACCCACATCGTTTTGAGCTCGAACGAAGTCCCCAACGGTAAACCCAAATACTTCAAAGGAAGGTCACCCACAGCCCAATAAATCTGCGAACTGATCCACATCACCCAAAGAGCCGACCGGAACCAACACAAACTTAGACAAGTTAACCTTGAGCCCTGTGATTGCTTCAAAGCAAACAAGTGAAGCCCCGATGTGCCTAATTTGGCTAGCATTAGCCTTACAAAAGACCAAGGTATCATCCGCGAATAAGAGGTGGGAGACGTTGACCCGATCCTGCTCGCTAGAACCAACAGAAAACCCCGAAATCAGCCTCCTAGAGGTAAAGGCACCAAGCATCTTGCTAAACACCTCCATAACCAAGACGAATAAAAAAGGGGAGAGAGGATCACCTTGACGGACCCCATGAGAGCTCCCAAAGAAGCCAGAGGGAACACCATTAATCAAGACTAAGAAAAAGGCAAACGAGATGCAGTGCTTGATCCACGAGCACCATTTCTCCCTAAACCCACACCTCCTCAATAAATAAAGGAGGAAATTCCAATCAACATGATCATAAGCCTTTTCCATATCCAATTTACACAACACACCAGGTTCCTCAGACTTAAGCATTCTATTCAAACATTCATTCGCAATAAAA
The DNA here is from genome assembly GCA_013348765.1 of Carpinus viminea. Classification (NCBI taxonomy): domain Eukaryota; kingdom Viridiplantae; phylum Streptophyta; class Magnoliopsida; order Fagales; family Betulaceae; genus Carpinus; species Carpinus viminea. The sequence continues at coordinate 14,202,292 of CP054673.1, read as the reverse complement.
ACCAAGTCTAGAATCTGTCTCCCTTTAACAAAAGCATTTTAAGGCTTAGAGATGATCCTACCCATGACTCTCCTCATTCTATTGGCCAAAACCTTAGCAATAATCTTATAAACACCACCCACAAGACTAATAGGATGGAAGTCGTTGATCTCCTTAGCCCCGTGCACCTTCGGAATAAGCGAGATGAATGTAGAATTTATACTTTTCACAAATTTACCTTGAGCATGGAATTAAGCGAAGACCTCCATGAAGTCCCCCTTAACCACATCCCAACAATCCTGGAAAAATGCCAAAGAGAACCCATCCGGTCTAGGGACCTTATCCCTATCCATGCCTTTGATCACCTCCCTCACCTCCCTTTCCTCAAAGGGGTCTTCCAAGTTGGACACATCTTCAGTGTTCAGCACATCAAACTCAAGGTTGTCCACCCTCGGTCTCCAACTAAGGAGCTCCGAAAATAAAGACTCATAGAAGTTGACAATATGATCACTAATTATAGCAGGATCAGAGGTAGACAAGCCATTCACAGTCGGGGACTCAATAGAATTATTTCTCTGATTAGCATTAGCCATTTGATGGAAGAACTTAGTACACTTGTCTCCCTCTTTTAACCACCACACCCTTGATTTCTATCTCCAGCTAATCTCCTCTTGTAAAAGAGAGGCTTCTAGATCTGTAGCCAGCACTCTTCTCCTCCTCCAATAGCCCTTTTCCTTCCTCAGTACTATCCAGGATCTCCAACTCCTCACTCCAAGCCTTATTTCTAGCCCCCACATTGCTAAACACCTCAAAATTCCACCTTGTGGTCTCCCCCTTAAAGGCTCTAAGCTTCTTAGTCAAGACAAAACTTGGAGAACCCACGAAGGAGAAAGAACCCCACCAATTTCTAACCTTTTCCACAAATCCCTTATCTTTAAGCCACATGTTTTTGAACTTAAAGGAGCGCTTCCTGTACTGCATGCAACCCCTAGCCAGGAGAATAGGCGTGTGGTCTGAGCACACACGAAGAAGCTTCTTTTGCACCAGACCCGGATAGCTCAATTCCCACTTCGAAGAGACCAAGAAACAACCCATTCTAGGCCATGACAAGTTGTTAGACCACCTAGACACCCCACCAGACAAAGAAAGATCCATAAGGCCCTGATCCGCAGTAAACTCAGCAAAAGCCATCACTGCACGCCTCGTTCTAGCACCTTCTGATCCCTCACTATGATAAAGAGTGACATTGTGAAGTCCCCCCCAATGCACCAGGGCATTTCTCATAAGCCCATCAACCAGTTCCTCCCACAAAAGCCTTCTAAGATTGTCCCTATTCGGACCATACACCCCGGCAAAAGCCCACACCAAGCCATCGTCCACATTCCTAGAAGAGCAAGCTACGACAAAACTGCCCAAACAAACTTCTAACTTAGAAACAACCCTATGGTCCCACACCCGAAGCCCCATGAAAAGCCACATGACACCACTCCACATACGGGCATCTCCACAGACTCTACACCAAACCATTCGTAATTAGCTATAACTTAGTCTCTTGGAGACAAACAATGTCCATTTTCCATTGATCTAGAAGGTTTCTGACCCTCAACCTCTTATTCCCCTCATTCAACCCTCTCACATTCCAAGACAAAATCTTATGCTTCATAAGATCACACCTCCAACATCTTTCCCATGTTTCTTGGCAACGATTTGCCCTAAGACATCTACTAGCTTTCCTTCTTGCCCATCACAAGACAAGCCTGCAATCCTGCTAACTTCGAACACAAGCTTCAGCTCCTTCGCAGTTGGAGAATCCTCCCGACACCCCCGTCCCTGAGGTCTTCGACCCTGACCCATGCATAGACAGGACCACAGCTTTGAGCGGAGAGCAAGAAACCTCATCGTAGAAGCTCTCCCCCGCCGGAATCACATACACCCTTAGGATTCCAAATGATTCAGCCACACCTTGCCGGACTTACTCTCGCAATCACTTCCCTAGTAGCCGAAATTACAAACGGAGCCTCGCCCAGTAGACCTAGCGTTGACGCACCAACACACCAGCTTTCGCTCCAAGATCGCAACCTCACGATCCCATTCAAAGTGATGCATGCGACCCAGACGTCTCCCCTCTAGAGTCACCTGGAGAAAATCCAAAAGTCTCCCCCAAGACCGAGACCCACGACTTCATGGGCTTGGAAGGCCTAACCTACTTTCTCTGGTACACTTGAAGTTGTTTGTGCCATACCTTGGGCCTTTCATCCTTGGGCCTTTCATCCCTTGGGCCTTAACCAAGTCCAGCTCCTGCATACTTTGGTTCGTCAAAGACTCGAGATCGATTCTAACTCCCCGATTCAGCCTAAACCGAATCGTCGAGGCGTTCCAGGCGTCGACAAAGCCTCGCCCACCATCGCCAGCGACACCTCAGCCACTCTTGGACATCCCATGCAACCAAACCCTTCTACCGGAGATATTAGGGAAGATCCGCCCACCTTTGATGTGCCCAGACCACCAGAAACAACCCCATCCTCCACCCTCACCTTCGCCAATGCCGATCTTGAAGGGCCCATGTCACCATTCCTCAAACCGGTTAAGAGCTCCTCAGGAACCCACTCGGAATTGCCGGACACCGGCTGTGATAACGCTCCAGCCAAACACGCTGAGGTCGAGTCCTTTGTGAAGGATGGCTCCCCTGCCAGGAAAGAACTCAAGGCCTTCCAGCCTTGCACTTTCTCCAGCAACTTCAAAGGAGAGCTGGGTTTTACGCCCTTAGCCCCCATACCCAAGCCAGCAACTACCTTGGGCTTGAAACCTCTCGTGGGAGGCTTTTGCCCTCAGCCCCCATCTTCTCTTTCCCTTTAGAACCCACTCCCTTCTGAACCAGAGAATCCTGCCCCAGCCCAAAACTCTCCAGAATTTGAATCACCATGTCTAGCCTAGCCAGCCCTACGGCTACTTCACCTTTCAATCTTCTCAACAACCCCCTAGCATTGCATAGCTTCAGGTTGACATTAAATGAAGACTGCCCAGCATGATTGACACCCTCCTCCTGTCCTTTGGAAAGCCCAGTCCCACTGTTCAAGGTTGACATCATCCCCGAGAAGTGCTTCGCTAGAGGTAGTAAATTTCTCACCAGAGCCCTAACCATCACCCTCATAATGCCTCCATTCTTCGATTTGTAGCCTCTCGTCTCCTTAGAACCACACCTCATCATCAACTGTGTTTGGGTTTTCGTCGAAGCCATCACTTGAACCCCAGAAGTCTTCGCCGGAGCATGGTTATATTTCTGAGCCATCATAAGTCTGCCCTCCTCTTTGGCTTGTCTATCCATCTCTGCTGAGGCCTCTTTCAGCCACCTTGGCACCCTAGCAGTTGGCTCTGAATAAGAATTAAAACAATCCACCTCCGGTTGAGACGACAGCCCCAACACCTCTACATAGCTCCTCCTTCCCCTCACCTCCTCCTTCTTTCTCTCCCTAACCTCTCGAACCTCATGGAGAACTAAATTCGCCAATCGCACTTCCGATACGAAGCGTTCCCATCCTTGACCATGGCATCCTTCTGGAATTAGAATCGCACCACCCCTTCTCCTTCCATCAAATTCCTCGACAGTCAAAAAACGTCCATGCTTATTGGAACATTTTTGAGTAATGATCCTTGGATACCCAGCTCTTGATTGATCCCAAAACACCTTAGACGTTTCCACTACCACCACCTCCTTCACTGTTCCCACCAGCCATGCTAATTCATCCTTATTCAGAAAAATGGACCTCTGTTTCCTATTGCTCCTTTCAAAAATCCTTACCCTGGAGGCCCCTCCCTTAATCAGCAGTTCAAACTCCTTGGACTCCACTAACCATCTTCTTGACTTTGCCATAACACCACCCACACTATGTAATAATAATCCAAACACCACTTCACGAGCCACCCACGCACCTATGCAAGGCAGGGAGTGGATGAGAGCAAAGAGAATTTTTCAAAGAAATCCTTTGCACATTCGCAAAAGAAGCTCTTTTTGCATGGCGCAACTTGCTCAACACAAGAAAAAATATCATTATTTGTCTCCATAAGAGTACAAATAGCATTTAAATGGACATTGAAAATAAACCCTAACCCTAATTTGATGAATTTTGGCCAAGCCCATTATTGAATTGTAAAATAACACTATAAACAATCACTTAAAACATAAATTAAATACTAATAAACTAATAAAGACCTAAATAAAATAAAATACCAAATTAACTATTTCTTCCTGCATCACAAAGATAATAAAAAAATTGCTAAAAGTTTCAAATCAGAGGGCGTGGCCCAATAATAATTTTACAAAGAGAATCACAAAATAACCTGGAATGTTATCGGAATTGTCCCCCGCAAGTGAAATCACATCAACAAATTGAAAAGGTTTCAAAGCTCCATATTTTTCAGCAAAATCCTCCATTCCAAATGAAACCATCCTGAGTAAGCAAACCATGTAAATGATGACCCAAATCCTTTGAAGCAAAGAATGTAATTAGAAGAATTAGGTTGTATTGGCCAGCAGAAAGCACAATGCATTCACGCTAAAAAAAAATGGAATCAAAACCAAAAAAAATGAATACTTCTAATTAACTTTCATTCTTCAGAATTATTCATCGGTTCTTTTTCATTCTACTTTTAAATATTTCATGTGATTTGTCAAACATATAAATAAAATATACATTTTAAAATGAACAAACTGTTAAATCCCCACTTAACCAAAAGCTTAAACTAATAATAAATTATGAATTTAATCCTTTAATTTATATTCTAACACCTCAAAGTATGAATTTAATCCTTTAATTAATATTCTAACATCTCAAAGTATGAGTCTCACTTTTTCTCACGTATGACCTCAAACTCCTATTTAAAGTAAGGCCCAACATGTGGCATACTTAATATAAATGGGAGATGAATGATGGACATAAGGTTCAAATTCATGATATTTGCTCTAATACCGTGTTAAATTACCAATCCCAAAAACTTAAGCTTATAGAACTGAGTGACTTTAATTATTCAACTAAGGTTTTAACACTCCCATCAGATGTGGACTTAAATCTCTCCCTCAAAAAGTGAGACTCAATACATAAAATATTTTAATTAAAATGAGAGTAAACTATGAGAGAACTCACAACCTCTGCTCTACTACCACGTTAAATCATCGTTTATTCTAAAAACTTAAGCCGATAAGAAATGATGAATTTAGTTAAATAAAATAAATAAATAAATAAATAATCCATTTGAAAATGAGCAAGCATATTTGCATATACAATCCATAGTACCTCTTATACCTCTTATAGTAATTGTTGATGCTTTCGAATTGTCCAAATAGATACTTAAATTTTGGAATTATTTAAAATTGTCAAAACTTGGTAATAAGTTTTTAAAATTGATTTCAAATTACAAATAGTGTGAACACTCAATGCATATGATTCCTTGTCGTTTTGTGTAGGTTATATTACCAAGTATGTATATGCTTATTGTTAGAAGCGTCTATACAACATTACAAAAATGTAAACTAATAGCCATTATTAATCCTGAAGATCATAAAACAACAAGTATCAAGCACCACGCAACTTATAGGACTGGAAAAAAGAAAGAATAAAAAATACTGAAGGACATGTGTAAAAATTTACTAGCCAGAAATGGGAAGATTCCAAGTAATGAGATTAACAGATAATAGCACTACAAAAATGTGGAAATATATTTGTCACACTTACTCTAAGCCACGGGAAGCAATTCGTAGAAGACGTAATGAAGGAGATAGGATCTGGAAAAAGTCTTTGTCCGGGGACACAACTCTTACCTGTCATAAAGACAATGCAATCAATAGCGACTTAAAGAATTAGACATATGATATACTTCAGCAAAGAAATATTTAGGCCATTTTATTGCTTATCACTTCAAACTGCTACTCCCCATCATAACCTTGTGAACTAGGATTATAATATTTCCAATTGCTTTTAACTCACGGCCAAAGTATTTCATTTTGTTTCCTTGATGACAGGTGGGACACTTCATCACAAACCTAACTAGGAATTTTACTTAGTCCAAAAAAAAATTGTTCTCAACAAACTATCAACCTCGGAGAAATTAAAGCAATCACTACAAGAAGAATATTATTAATGTTTTAAGACACTTTTCCATGTTTATCAAATATAGCTGCATATTATCACCTTGTACCCATCATCAACACTCCTTGCCGCCAATGTTCCAATCACATCATCAGCTTCTACACCAGGTACCTGCCTTTGAGTAAATTCATGATCAATAACCACATCTTAATAGGGTCAAGTAGCCGTATATATCTGTAATACACAGCCATTACCTCAATGACGTTTATGGACATAGCCTTGATTGATGCTTTCAAGTATTGAAGTCCTTGAACAATAGTATCAGGTGTAGGAGGGCGGTTACTCTTGTAAGCGGGATATAAAGTGTGGCGAAAGTTCAGGCCTTCAAAAAAATGAAATCAAAAGAGAACATAAAGAACATAAAATGTACATGAGCTTACATACACAGATGTATTTCCTATGCAACCCTGCTTAGAATTGTAAATTTTTTTTTGATAAGTACTTAGAATTGTAAATTTTAAAACTAAATCAATGTTAAACACCGCAATTGCCATTACATTACTGAATAAATTTATTCAACTAAAAGCACTAGAAGGAGAACATAAGAGAAGTGGAAAATACAAATAGATAAACAAGGGTCAAGGCTGTGAAGTATGAAACCATAGCCAATCAATTTAATAAAATCTATTAACCTTGATGTAGGACAATATTTATCTTTATTTTTGGTAAAAAAGAAAATAAAGAATATATCAAAAATAATATTGGAGCAGTGCCGCTTGATCAAAATTTTACCCGTTCTCAGACGATGGAAGTACAAAAGAAAAAATTGTTATGATTGCCGCTGATTGTTAATTTTATTTTATTTTATTAGAACTTTATTTCCTTTCCTTAATATGGTTAGATTTGCTTTAATTCTTTTCCTTCCCTTATTAGGATTAGGTTTACTATTGTTACTAGGATTAGGTTTACTATTGCTAGTAGATTTAGGTACTTTCTCGATAAGTATTTCTCTTCTATAAATAGGCAAATTTATTACGTAAAACTCACTTATTGAATTATTATCAAATCATAAAATTTTCTTTCAAATACTCTGCAGAGTTTGATCTTTCTTTTAGCTTGCAGGATTGTTTTATCTTTTTGGGTAGAAGACAAAGACGCTTCTCCTTGCAGAATCAAAGATGCTGCTCTTTGATTAGTTACTTTAGTCTTCTACTACATCACTTGTCAAGATTATTGTATTTCAAAAAAGAGAAACTCAGGATCTATTCATTGATTTATATATATATGAACAAACACAATATTCTGTAATGTAGAACCTCACCATAAAACAACTCATAAGAACACCTCACCACCTTCTAGAATAGGGACATTTGTCGCTATCTTATATTTATCATACAAGCTCCAGCTCGAAACAAAGGAACTATTATTGACAGAGGCTTTGTAAGCAACACTGCAAGTTGGTCTTCAAGCTAAAATACCACCAAACTGGTAGAGAAGCAAGAAGAACTAGCCAAAAATACCACAAAACTGGCTGGAAAACCATTGAACTGGCCAAAAAACAAACTAAACCACCTAGAAAACACGGAACCAAATTAAATATTACCAAAAAAGCTGAAAACTTCACTATATCAGCCAAAAAAATGAACTGAACTAGCTGTAGCAACACTGAACCAATCAAAATGAACCTGTACCGGCCACACCACCACTTAAATGAATCAAAGAAGAACAAAACTGGCCAAAACCTATCAAAACTGACATCAGCTAAACACAGTGCCAGCAACTACAGAAACCGGCTGAACAGAACCAGAAACCACCAAACTGACTGTACATGAAGAAAAACACCAACACCGGTTGAAACTCCCTGAAAAACTCCAACACCAGTAAAAACTCGCTAGAAAATACCAAAACCGCTGGAAAAATACCAACTGCAGTCAAACCTCACCAGAGAACACAAACACCAGCCGAGATTCTGCTGCTGGATGATACTTCCTGCCGAATTGGCAGAAATAACTGCAATTGTAGTACTTCTTGCTAAAAGGATGGAAAGCGCCAAGTATGGATTTACGAATCAACAAATGGTGGGTCAACGTCGATTCATGTCACTCCCTCTGGATGGTACTTCCAACCAAATTGGCAGGAATAACCACTATTTTAGTAGTACTTCTTGACAAAAGGACGGAAAGCGCTATGTATGGATTTACAAATCAGCGAATGGCGGGTCAACATTGATTCATGTCACTCCCTCTGGCGGGGTCCTCCAAAAATCCCACTATATGATAAAACAAAGAGAATCTATTCTGTATTCTATGGAGAATAGCGGTGGAGCTTTCTATCTAGCCTCAGATCAGGGATTAGAAGCAAGATTCCATCAGCTATTACATACCCTTGCTGTTTTATTTTCCAGAAACTAAAGGAGCAAGATCTACCTAAAAAATATCCAATCTAAGACCTTCTTTTCCTTCCTTATCTACGAGAACTTTAGGAAAGTTTGGAAGTTGTTGCTATCTAATACAATAATGAATCATTGGTTTTAACAGAATAACTAAATAAATAGATAGAGCATTCTCTTTGCCTCTCATGTCGACGGATTATATTATTAAAGCCAACACTCGCCCCTATCTCTAAAAGGATGAAGCACTTCACTCGCACGGAATGGGATTTATACACTTGCATACCTTGAAGCACTAGAAAAAGTTCGGCTTTAAGGCCCAATCAAACTTAGGCAGAATTCCATGCTTCATGCCCTAATAGAGGTGTGCAACAAGCCTTCGCATTAAGTTGAGTTGAGCTTTACGCTTTTCGTGCAACTATCAAAGCTAGACCGCATGCCCAGGCAACAGAATCGCCTTTATTCCGAAGGTCTAGCAAGTTAAGCAAGTTACTTTTTTTTAAAGGCGGTTCTTTTCTTTCCCCGGACCAATGACGTTCAGTGCTACTATTATAGGAGGATAGTCCTTTTCACTAGTAGGGGCTTGTTTCTTCAAGCTCCGCCCAACTAGTTGATTGTTGGTTTTTATTCCTCACTATCGTATAGGTGAACTTGGTTCCGTTCAATTCTTAGGGAGAAGAAGGATCCACTGGGATGAATGGGAAGACTGGAATAAATAAATAAATAAAAATCGATGCTAGGTTCACTTGGATTCGGCTTGACCCAAGTAGAATCTGGGCTGACCCAATTTTAAGAACAAACCTGGTTATGAGACAAGCCCAAGTTGACTTGGCCAGGCTGGGCTGCACTCGAGTGTGCTGGCTTGAAAATAAAACTAGAATAAAATGACATGGAAAAAAATTAAACTGAGCCAAGAGATATTCCTATTCCAGAGCGGGAATAGTGTGCACTTGTAACCAAGCACCAGCCTTTATCTTCAAGTCCTGCCAGAGAATCGTTACTGGCAACCAAACGACTCCAACAACCACCACAGCACAGACAGTTCTGAGGAAGAAATCTATGTAAAATGACAACCACTAAGGGGATGACAACCACCCAGTCACCAAAAACCACTGCAGGAAATCGACGGAGTTCGTGGTTCATCAACGTTAATGCAGCTCAACTACCATGAGTGAATAAGATACCGTGCTCTGTCACAAAAGGTTCAGATGAGTTAATCAAATTATCAAGGATCACATGTGTGATTGCAACATGAAGATCGTTGAAGCATGAAGTCCAATGGTATTAGGAGTATTTTGTTATCATGTGTCTTTAGCTTTTAGTTGCTTTATTTATAGGTTATTCTATTCAAAGTCCAACAGATGTTGATTTGAACGAATCCAACTCTGTTTATTTTATTTACTTTAATGTAGGTATGTCTAATAAGTTGGTAGCCTTGTAAAAGGTGATGTAACGTGGTGATTATTTATCAATGAATGAAGTATTTTATTACAGATCTAAACCATTTAGATGAGCTTTCTATTTTTTTATTATGTTCACAGTCCAACAAATGTTGCACTGTTCAAATTCAGCTCTGTTTATGTTATTTACATTAATGTAGGTTTGACTAACTAGTTAGTAGCCTTCTTAAAGGTTACGTAAGTTGGTGATTATTTATCAATGAATGAAGTATTTTATTAATGCTCACTATTGAGACGAAATTTCCCTTTTTGAAGTGTGACTCATCTTTCTTTTAGTGGAGAGATTCTACTACATCTATTGTTGACTAGTGAGACTCTATTCAACATGGAATCTATCTATCTTTTCTCTTGTTCTTCTTTTGTCCTATGTCACCACCCCTACAAACATGGTTGATTGCCAATACAACACATAAACTACAAATCATAAACAACTAAAGACCGCCATGACAGCAATCACGCACGGAAACACAACACAATCCGAGACAAATTTTTTTTCCAACCACCCCACACAGCTGACCATTATATTGATAGAATATGATCATCTCCATTTCAAGTAAAGTAGAGAAAAATCCTATCACAATCAAAATTTTGTTAGGATGCATCTAACAATGTATATGGTACTACATCATTTAAAAATTTTTTTTTTTTGATAAGTATCATTTAAAAATTTTAAATGACATAGCACCATGTACACCATATGGCAATATATATACCATTAGATCTACGAAATCTAATCTGGAACATAAAATGATTTATCTCCATTTTACTCAAAATAAAGACAATCCTGATCCAGGGAGAATATCCTGATCCCATATTGATGGCCAAACAAGGGGGTGGCGTATTTAAAGTTAATGGCTTTGATACCATGTCAATAATAGTGTATTTCACAAAAGAGAGGCTTAATAGTGTATTTCACAAAAGAGAGGCTCAGGATTTTTGGCCCTCATTATTCATTGATATTGTTAAAATATTTATTAAATTATTAAATTTACACGTTCCTATTAGCTTAAGGTTTTTGAACAAGTGGTAATTTAACATGATATCAAAGCCAGAAGTCCTAAATTCGAACCATGACTCCATCAATTCACCCCATTTAACTTACCACGAGCTGAGTCTCACCTATTAAAAAGAGATTTTAAGCCCACACATGAGGGAAAGTGTTAAAATATTAATTAAATGATTAAATTTATCTATTTCTATTAACTTAAGCTTTAGGGAGAAGTGGTGGTTTATCAGAGAGAGAGAGAGAGAGATACACACACAGATATATATATATATATATATATATAACATAGAGATACACACACACATGGTCTAATCGGCGTGCAGGGTCCAGGATTAATAGATTTTTGATATCTACAGATTGGGAGGAATGGTTTCCTGAGGTTTGTCAAAAGAGGTTGCCTAGGTACTATCGAATCATTTTCCAGTGATGTTGGAGTGTGGATCGGGTAGAAGTCGTTGAATACCTTTTCGGTTCGAGAACATGTGGTTACAAGCGGAAGGTTTTGTGGAGTAGGTGAAGAGATGGTGGGAATCTTATTCTGTTGAAGGTAATCCGAGTTATGTGTTTGCACATAAGTTGAAAGCACTAAAAGGTGATCTTAAAAAATGGAATGTGGAGGTGTTTGGAGACGTAGGAAAACGTAAAAAAGAGTTGGAGGAGGAATTGGGGGAGTTGGATAGTATTGTTGAAAGTAGAGAGTTAACAAAGGTAGAGATAAATAAACGAGATAAGTGTTCTCAAAACCTTGAGAGGACGCTTTTTCAAGAAAAGGTGAGTTGGAGGCAAAAATCTAGGGCATTGTAGTTGAAAGAGGGTGATCGGAATACAACGTTTTTCCATAGGTTGGCCAGCTTGCATGGGTGTAATAACACAATTGCTGCAATGATGGTGGAGGGTAATAGGACTAAGGACCCAACAGTTATACAAGAACATATTGTGCAGTTTTATAAAACATTGTATTTTTAGCAGTTTTAGGGGAGACCAAACAAGATTGTAGCGCCAATGATGGAAAATATTATGTCCATTGATGAAGGGGAAAGAGCATGAATGGAGCGAGAGTTTGACGAAAATGAAGTTTGGAAGCTGAAGGGAGATAAAGCACCTGGACCAAATGACTTTTCTATGGCATTTTTTCAAACATGTTAGAAGGTGGTCAAGAAGGACATGATGGCAGTTTTTAAGGAATTTCATGAAAGCGGAAAATTTGAGAAGAGTTTTAATGCAACATTTGTAACGCTCATTCGTAAGAAAGCCGGAGCGGTGGAGATCAAGGATTTTCGCCCTATTAGTCTTATAAGTGGGATGTATAAAATTATTTCAAAGGTATTGGTTGGTCGTTTGAATGCAATGTTGGGGAAGCTTGTGTCACATACACAAAATGCATTTGTACCAGGGAGACAAATTTTGGATTCTATTTTAATGGCAAATGAATGTGTGGATAGCCGGATTCAATCTGGGGAGCCTGGTATCATTTGCAAGCTAGATTTGGAAAAGGCTTATAATCATGTAAATTGGGATTTCCTATTATATATTTTAGAGAAATGTGGCTTTGGGGAAAGGTGGAGAGGTTGGATTCATCAATGTGTCTCCATGGTACGTTTTTCTATGCTCATTAATGGAACACCTGCAAATTTTTTTAGAAGTTCCCGAGGGGTGAGGCAAGGGATCCTTTGTCACCCTTATTATTTGTCGTGGTGATGGAGGTGTTTAGTAGCGGTGGAGAGAGCTGTTGACTGGATTTTTGGTGGGTTCGCAGCATTCTAAGGCAATGGAAGTGTCACATCTATTGTTTGCAGATGATACACTTATATTTTGCAAGCCAAAGGTGGAACAACTTCGGAATTTAAGATGTTTGCTGCTGTGTTTTGAAGCAGTTTCGGGGTTGAAAATAAATTTGTTAAAATCAGTGATTGTTCCTATAGGCAAGGTGGATGTGGAAGGTTTGTCAAGGATACTTGGGTGTGGAGTGGAATCGTTGCCATTGATGTATTTAGGGTTACCTTTAGGAGCTCCTTATAAGGATCCTTCTATATGGAATAAGGTTATTGAGAAGATGGAATCTAAGTTGGCAAGGTGGAAGCGGATGTATTTATCCAAGGATGGTAGATTGACACTTATTAAAAGTATGCTCTCTAATATACCCACGTATTATCTATCTTTGTTTCAAATTCCAGGGAGAGTGGCAATGCGAATAGAAAAAATACAAAGAGATTTCTTGTGAGGTGGTGTAAGTGATAAATTCAAGTTCCATTTGGTAAACTGGTCCAAGATTTGCATGAATACGGAGGCAGGGGGATTAGGGGTAAGGAATTTGATTCAATTCAATCGTGCGTTATTAGGTAAATGGTTGTGGAGGTTTGCCAAAGAAGAAGATGCTTAGTGGAGGAAATTAGTGGAGGTGAAATACAATATAATGAGGGGTGGATGGTGTTCTAAGGAGGTAGGAGGATTTTATGGGGTGGGAGTGTGGAAATGTATTAGAAGGGGGTGGGATAATTTTAAACAGTATATGAGGTATAAGGTAAGAAATGGCTCTCGAATATTATTTTGGCGGAACAATATATGAGGTATGAGGTAGGAAATGGCTCTCGAATATTATTTTGGCGGAACAATATGGTGTGGAGAGTTACCATTGAAGAATGTGTTTCCCGTGTTGTTTACTATAGCTTGTGCAAAGGAAGCATGGGTGGAGGAGAATATGGCTATAGTAAATGGTGTTATTCATTGGAATGTAATGTTCATTCGACCTATTCTGATTGGGAAATGGAAGATATGTCACGATTTTTCGAATTGCTGTATTCCCAACAAATTAGGCATGGTGGGGTGGATAAAATTTATTGGATTCCCTCGAAGAGGAAGTTTTTGAGGTGAAGTCATACTCTAAGTTGAAGGTTAATTCGGAACCGGTGGATGGCCCTTGGAAGATTATTTGGAAGAGTAAAGTGCCACCGAGAGTGGCTTTCTTCGCGTGGACAGCGGTATTGGGGAAAATATTAATAATGGACAATTTACATAAGAACATTACAGTGATGGAGTGGTGTTGTATGTGCAAGAAGAGTGATGAATCTATTGATCATTTATTATTGCATTGTGAAGTTGCTATAGAGGTTTGGAATATGGTTTGTCATCTGTTTGGTGTTATGTGGGTGATGCCAGGTAGATTGAAGAAATGCTTGGGAAGTTTGTGAGGACAAAAGGGTAATAGTATGGTTTTTAATAAAATCCTTTGACCTATCAAAAAAAAAAAGAATGGTTATACAAATATGGAGAATGGCTCCTTTGTGTGTGATGCGGTGTTTATGGAGAGAAAGGAATGCAAGAAATTTTGAGGATTGTGAACATGGAATTATAGAGTTGAAGAAAATGGTGCTTCAAACAATTTTCTCATGGAAAGTTTCGTGGCATTCTTCGCAAGTTTCTACATTTGCGGAATTTCGAGATTTATGTGCATCATTTTCAAATTAAAAGCTTCTCTATGTGGGCTCTTATTGTATACTCCCTATGTACATGGGTTGCGCCCCTTGCACTTTTAATAAACTGTTATTTACTTGATAAAAAATATATAACAAAGAAGTGACCAGATAGTGAGATACAGTATACAAATAGCAAAATGTAAGTCACATGTCTTGTCATGTGTTCATAACATCATCAAAATTGAAAAGGGCCAAATAGAATGGGTCAAATTGAAAAGGGGAAGCCAAAATTCAAAATTGCAAAGTTTAAGGTTAAAATTGCCAAAATAAAAAATCTAGGACCAGATAGAAACTCCCCCTCCAAAGTCAGAAGTGTAAAAAATGTAGTTTACCCTATATTTCATAAATACAGAATATTCCCTTTTTATTTTTTATTTTTTTTTATGACGAGGAACCTCGACAAGGTAGGCCCTTCGGACCCACCCTTGTAGAGTAAACCTCAGATCTGTGCACCGCACCTTTGTAAGTTTCCCTACACGGATCAGAGTAAATTGATGGCTTTTACACCAAAGGGTGTGGCCTCAAGGACGTGCACCTACCAAGTCTCGAACTTGGGATCTATGGGGTGATACTCCCTAAGACCACAAGCTTCAACCACTATGCCAATACTATAATCTCTAACAATCCACATGAGGGTCACCCATATTTTCAACTCAATCATTGTCCTTTTCGCTTTTCTAGATGAGATTATGATCTCCTACTTTTTATAAATTGACGTATATTTTCAACTCAATCATGTAAAACAAAAAAACGGAAAACATACCTTTCGCCTTAACACTTTCTTTGCATGAATTATAGGTACGACCAAACGGAATTCCTGAAAAAAAAGGTTTGTCCTATCAAAATTCTGCTTGAACGAACAGCTTCACATAAAGTTTTCGACAACCCATATAAATTAGCCGCTGTTTGGGGAAAGGGTACACAAAAGTCAATAACCAACTTTCAAAATCTTAACCTGAGATACAACCTGGATATCAACTACTAACAACACAAGCACCCAAGCGAATCTTCAGACTCATTAAGAAGATTACACCCATTCATTGGTCACAATAAAAGAATCGTTTTGAATAAGACTATACTTATTACTCAAGTTTGGAAATAAGACCTCCCTTTGCCTTCCTAGCCTTTAACAACCTAAAATATAAAAATAATAATTTTAAATTACCAATTGTCTCAAAAGCTCAAGCTAATTAAAAATTCTTAATTTAATCATTTAATTGATATTCTAGCACTCCCCCTTAGATGTGGTCTCAAACTCTTCATCTATACATGAGACCTAATACATAGACTATTTAACTAAAATAAAAGATAAAAGTGTTAAATCAGAATTCAAACTTAGGACCATTGATCTCTGATACCATTATTAAATTACTATTTAGCCTAAAAGCTTAAACTAAATAAAAAGTGTGAACTTTATTATTTAATAAATATTCTAACATTATTAAAAAAAATTATAAAAATAAATAAATAAATAAATTATGTCCCACTTACTTTTAATTACTATGTTTTGAAGGATAAATAGATTTCTACATTTTAGAGGGCAAGTCAGAAGAAGCAAGAAAAAGACAGAATAAGACATGTTAGTGGTTTCACGATTATTCCTAAAAAATAGTTATGATTCTCATCATTTTAATACTCAATTACAAATAGGGTTGAATGGAAAAGGTAAAGCCATCATAATCCTTGCAATATTATCAAAATTTTAAAATGGAATTTCATTTCTTATCCCCTAATAGTTTCCAGCCAACTCCAAGAAAAATTTAAAAATTTCTAAAAACCTTCAACGGAAGTGATGGAAATGTTGAGACACACATACCTACAAGTATCTTTATGTATGTTTAAAAAAAAAAAAATTGCCATCGCAAATAACCAAGACAAGTATTTTAGTATGCAATGACTTTAATTCTTCTCTTCACAGTTGTTATACCTTTTTCTAATATTACTAATCCACATGTGCTGAATAAATCTATTTTTTAAAATCCAATAACTAGGATTATATGCAACAGAAGAAAGAAAGGAAGCAGCTCAAAAAAAAAAAAAACAAAACAAAACAAAGAAAGAAAGAAAGAAAGAAAGAAGAAAGAAAGGGAGGAAGCACAAGATGGCAAGAGAGAAAACATTACCACTCAATTTGAGCCAACCAAAAAAGAATAAAGTCCCAAGATGAATGGTATATAGGTCCAAACAATAAAGTAATGACAAAAATACCTAGGCCTCATTCGGTAACTCTCTTTAGGGTAGCTTTTTGCATTTTAATAAAAAAAGAAAGAGTATTAACAAACACTCAAATCTTTTTTCACCTTCACATCACATCACAACACAAATAAAAATAGAAAAACACTTTCTTTTTTTTTTTGTCAAACGAACCTGCAGTATCTGATATCATCGTACATAGAAATGACCTTGAATTCGGAGTTGCAAGAGACCCAAAAAGAAGAAAAAGTTTTGGCCACATTCTAAAGAAATCCATTCATCCTCCTATATGTATCCTCCCAACCAGAATTTGTTTTATATATAAGTAATGCATTTTATTTCATTAAAAGTGCAGATGGGCGAAACCCTTGTTACCCATTAAGTATTATATTAGGAAAAACTCTTTTAATGAGAAAAATAAACAAAATCAGAAAAGTTGGAAATTGTGAGATTTTTTTTTTTTTAGTAAGTATATTATCAAATGCATAGAGGGGTGCAACCCATGTATACAAGATGTATAGAAAGAAACCCCTACTAATTAGAAAAAGATTTACAAAGCTCTAAAAATCAGAAAAAGTCACTCTCCAAGAGAGCAAAGTATGTAAAGCCAACTTCCTCAACTCAATCATGCCGCATCATTATCCTCAAAACTGCGTGCATTCTATTCTCGTCACAGACACATCACACATAATGTGACGAGCCTCCAACGGTGCAAAGCACACCTATTACCCAATTGTCCCCTCCAACTCCCCAAGCTATCACTCACCTTTCACAGCATAACCCAACTCAATCCAAAAAGTTGAAGGAACACATTCCATAATTCAGTTGCAACCTAACAGTACAGGAGTAAATGGTCAATGGACTTTGCACAGTGTTGACACATATAACACCACTCCATCATCATAACATTCCTCTTCCATAAATTATCCACAGTGAGGATTTTTCCTACTATCGCCGTCCACACATAGAAAGCCACTCTCAAGGGAGCCTTCACCTTTCAAATGCTCTTCCACAGACTAAGCGCCTATGCTGATGTAGAGAGAGACTGATAATAAGATTTCACTTCAAAAGTATTTCTTTTGGACGGAACCCAACAAATCCTCACCTCCAAATCTAATTTTTTAGGAGTACAACAACGCAAAGAAGCGCTATACTCCCTCCAATTCCCAATCATGCACAAGCTAAATCAACCGGACATTCCAATTAAGAGTATCATTCGGTCTCTCCATGTACTCCTTCACCCACGCATCCTTATTACATGTAGTATTGAACAATGCTAGATGCACGAGTTTCAAAAGGCTTTCCCCACACCACACATCATGCCAAAAAAGTACTTTTGTACCGTCTCCTATATCATATCGCACATGTTGCGCAAAGCCCTCCCACCCCCTTCGAATGCATTTCCACACTCCACTCCATACGTTCCCCCAACCTCCTTAGAGCACCAATCACCCATATGACTATCATACTTAATTTTGACTAACTTCCTCCATAATGCCTCCCGCTCCGCCACATACCTCCACAGCCATTTACCCATCAAAGCATGAATAAATTGAATCAAGTTTCACACCCCTAACCCCCCAAACTTCATTGGCATACACACCTTTTTGTTTTATAAGTAAAAAATAAATAAATAAATTGGCATACATACCTGTGACCAATTCACCAAATGATACTTAAATTCATCCCCAATTCCACCCTACAAGAAGTCTCTTTGTAGCTTTTCAAGACGATTTTCCACTCCCACTGGAATAAGGAATAGAGATAGGGAGTATGTTGGTAAGTTTGGGAGGGTGCTTTTGATCAATGTTAACCTACCTCCCTTTGATAAGTACATCTCCTTCCAACCCGCCAATTTATTTTCCATTATTGCAATAATGGTAGACCAAATATGGGATGCCTTGTAATGTGCACCCAAAGGAAGCCCCAAGTACATAATTGGCAACAAAGCCACCCCGCACCCAAGTATTCTAGCCAGCCCTTCCACATCATCTATCTCTCCCACTAGAATAATATCAGATTTAGACAAGTTGATCTTCAATCCCAAGACCGCTTCAAAATAGAGCAGCAGACATATCAGATTTAGGACTTGTTCTACATTAGGTTCACAAAATATTACTGAGTCATCTACAAACAACAAGTGTTATACCACCACTTCCTCTTGATCTCACAAGCCCACAGAAAATTTAGACATGAGCCCTCTCTCAACCAACACTGTCATCATTCTACTGAATACCTCCATCACCGCTACAAATAAAAATGGAGAGAGAGGATCCCCCTATCTAAGTCCTCGAGAACTATTAAAAAACACCGTAGGCAAGCCATTTAGAAGAATGGAGAATCAAACAGTGAAAATACATTGTTATATCCAAGCTCGCCATCTTTCACCGAAACTACACCACTCAAGCATATAGATAAGAAACTCCTAATTTCCCCGCTCATAGGCCTTCTCCAAATCCAATTAGCAGATTATACTCGGTTCCCCAAAACGAATTCTACTATCAAGACTTTCCTTGGCCATTAAGATAGAATCGAGTATTTGTCGTCCCTTGGTAAAGGCATTTTGGGAATATGAGACTAATTTCCCCGACACTGTTTTCAAGCGATTAGCTAGCACCTGAGAAATAATTTTGTACACCCCACCTACTAAGCTGATAGGTTGAAAATCCTTAATCTTCACTACCCCTGCTTTCTTCGAAATAAGCGATATAAACGTAGCATTCAGATTCTTCTCAAATTTTTCATTGGTATGAAACTCCTTAAATACCACCAAGATATCATCCTTTAACACTACCCAACACTTTTGGAAGAACCTCATATAAAAACCATCAGATCCTAGTGCCTTGTCGCCTTTTAAATTCCTCACCACTTCCCATACTTCACCTTCCTCAAACTCTCTCTCCATCCACTGTTTCTCCTCTACATCAATAGAATTGAAGGACTGCCCATTCATCTTTGGTCACCATTGATACTCTTCACAATATAGTTGCTTATAAAAATTCACAACATGATCTTTTAGAAGGCCTTTATATAATTAGCTCTCGCCACGTCAGCATGAAGTGCTCTCACGCCCCGTTGGCGCGTGAGGCACATTGATGGTGCGTGTGGCTGTTTTGTAACAGTGATCAAGAATTTTCGAATTGGTTCTCATCAAGGTTGAAAGGTGAAAAGGGTTATTTGGGTTACTTTTACGTGGAAACCAAATTGTTTGAGATTCGTTCTAATGTTCAAGGAGGCGTTCAATTGGCGGAGAAGAGTAGAGGAAAATCTTGATCAGTGATCATGGCCTAGCCGACCATTTTCTGGTTAGTAATTATTTGACAAGTAGTGATACGGCACGCGAAAATTGGAGGACATTTCGGTTTGGTTGCTTCACGTATGTGATGCAGAGAAGAAATAATTCACATGGTAATTTCTTGGAGTTGTTTGAATATGGAGGTAAAGGGCGGAAGAGCTTTGTGATAATCTTGACACCCCTTTTTGTGAATTCCTTTCTAGGAAGTACAATCAGACTTAATCAAAAAGCCTTATATTGCTAAAACCCCAATTTCAATTAGTTCCTATATGCAACAAAACCTAACCGTAAATTTCCCAATCCAAGATTTTTTTCTGGATATCCTAATCACATGTCCTTTTGATGTTATTAAGAAGATAAAAGAGTTCCTCCATTTGTCAACCATAGTGGGGGAAATTTCAATTATCAACTTAAGACAAAATAGGAAATGCCCACAACAATGACTATAAGAAATCACAGGAGTCACCCGAAAACAGTGTTGGGGAAACTAGTCTCATATTCCCGAAATGCCTTTATCAAGGGAAGACAAATACTCGATTCAATCTTTTTTTTTTTATAAGTCGGTAGAATATATCAAAAGCGCATAGGAGCACAACCCTTAGTACACGGGGAGCATACAAAAGGGGACTAGGGGGAAGAGGAGAAGAAAGAGAGAAAATCAGAAAAACTAGCACCGCGGGCCAACCAGCCCGCTGTCCAGGTGAATAGGGTAAAAAGAAAAAAGTCGAGGAGCTCCTCACTAGACCTCAAAAAATCCTCGAAACATCTAGCATTTCGCTCTCTCCAAATACACCACATAATACAAAGAGGAACCATTTTTCACACAATAGCGCTCCTAGAAAGACCACTCGACCACCAGCTAGCAAATAATTCCTTAACTGAGCAAGACATAACCCAACAAAGACCAAAGGCGAAGAATGCATTCCACAAGGCTCTCACCACCCCACAATGGAGAAGAAGATGATCAACTGACTCCTCATCCAATTCGCATAACCAATATCTATTTACCACCACCATACCCCTCCTCCTAAGATTGTCCACAATAAGAATCTTGCCACGGGCAGCAGTCCAAGCAAAAAACGCCACTCTAGGAGGAGCATTAGATCTCCAAATGCTCTTCCAAGGGAACAAAGTACCCCAGTGGGCAAGAGAACTCAATAGAAAGAATTGAACTCGATGGGAATTGGAGGGGGTATCGCGCTTCTTTGCATTGTTGTACTCCCAAAAAAAATAAGATTTGGAAGTGAGGATAAATTTTGTTGGATTCCATCCAAAAGAAATACTTTAGAAGTGAAATCCTATTATCAGTCTCTTTCTACATCGACAAAGGCGTTTGATTCGTGGAAGAGTATTTGGAAGATGAAGGCTCCCTTAAGAGTGGCTTTCTTTAAATCGACGGCGACAATAGGAAAAATCCTCACTTTGGATAATTTAGGGAAGAGGAATGTTATGGTGATAGAGTGGTGTTATGTGTAAACACTGTGGAGAGTCCACTGACCATCTACTCCTGCATTGTGAGGTTGCAACTGAGTTATGGAATGTATTCTTTCAACTTTTTTGAGTGAGTTGGGTTATGCCGCGAAAGGTGAGTGATAGCTTGGGGAGTTGGAGGGGACAATTGAGTAATAAGCATGCTTTGCACATATGGAGACTCATCCCATTATGTGTGATGTGGTGTCTATAGCGAGAACGGAATTGATTGAGTTAAGGAAGTAGACATTACAGACTTCGTTCTCTTGGAGCGGAACTAGGTCGAACTTGCATGAGTCTACATTTTCTGATTTTTTAGAGCTTTGTAAATCTTTTTTCTAATCAGTAGGGGCTTCTTTCTATATATCTTGTATACATGTGTTGCACCCTCTGCGCGTTTGATAATATACTTATTACTTATCAAAAAAAAATCCAGCAGATGAAATATAACGGGATATCTAATTATTTTCTTCCTTCTTGAAAATCCTAAAGGCCTTACACCAGTTGAGCAGCACCAATATTAGCTATCACCACAACCTCCCAGAGGTTAATGATACCCAGAACCAAAGGTATTTATAACTTTTCAAGGTGGAAGGAAAATATTTAGGAAATAAAACACCACTGGCCAAAATTATTCATTGTAGATGAACTCCAGGGTAAAACTAAGCAAGTTATAAAATTTAGATTATGCAGTAAGAGATCTTGTAAGCATGCAACAGCTAAAATAGTTACCGATTCAGAGTGCAAGAACAGATCACAAGCATACTTTGAAAGGAATAATACGAAATGAAAAATATGACCAAATCGCTCACCATCATGATCAAATACCACCTGCATGGCAAAAGAAAGATAATGAGTAGAGACTCTCAAATTAAATATAAGAAAGATGCTGAAAAGAAAGAGAAAAAGAATAAGGAGAACCCATTAAGATTACATAAGAATCAAACACAACAACAATAAAGCAAAATCTGGGAAAGGAGAAAAAAGAAAAAGGGCAGCTTTGTCCTTATATGAAACGATTAGCAGCAATAAAAACTGCACATAACATAGGAAAGCTACTGAAACATCAACGTTATTCTTCCAGAGACTCACACACCACTATATTTTATTCAAACAATTCAGATGGGTCATACACAATTAAAAACTGCACAAATGAAATAAGAACTGTAAACTACTACACCTAGGGTTGTGTGACACTACTTATTACCAGCCAAAGAAAAAAAAAATTGCACCATAAAGAATGCAATTCTTACATGCCGAATAAAACATACCAATATGCAAAAATAAAAAATAAAAAAATAACCCATTAAATGAAACAAATAGACAAAGCAACTGTTTGGGAGATATACAGTAACATATGTATACAGCCACACATGAGCTCATGCATGCAAGCAGCGTGTGTGCACACACATTCTTAATGGAAATGAATCATACCGCCACATGGGTAGGGATGAATTCCAAAACATCAATTATCTGCAAGAAAAGTGAAAACAATTAGAAATGTCTCAGACCTAACACGCTAAATAAATTGAACATATTAACATTAAAGAAGAATCAAAAAATGTGCTGCATCAATCCATTGGTCAAAACTGTATTGCAGAGAAACCGGTGGGGGTGTCCACTAAACCACCCTCCCAACCATTCAGGCATTTTCTATGAAGGCAGCAGTTCAGTTTGGCTCAGTTTTTTTACAACCCAATGGGGGGTAGGTTCACTGTTTGTTTTCCATTTTCCAAACCAATGGTAACCTGAACCAATCTGAGTATATATGTAAAAAATTTAAATTTAGGTAGATATTAAAGCACGTGTAGCAAATTGTAAGTGGCATATTCATGGTTACTCATGAACCTGCCCACAACTGAATAACTTTTTTGATAAAGAATCGACATATCAATAAAAGCAAAGGCGCCTCCAAGTACACAAAGAGTATACAAGAGAAGCAACTAAGCTAGTCAAAGCAAAGAGAAAAAGAAAATCATGATATAATTAATCACCAAAAGAGAAACAAAATCAGCTGTCCAAAGATACAAAGTGTTGAAAAATAAAGACTCTCTCCTCTAAAGTACTCTCATGGTCCTCAAAACTTCTGTCATTCATTTCCCTTCAAAGACACCACAAAAGATACGAAGACACCATCTTCCACACAACAACACTACAAGTGTTGTCAGCAATACACCAACAAGCACACAAGTCGACTACTCAAGTAGGCATAACCAAAGACAGCCCAATTCGATTGAAGAAAACATTCCAAATAGCACAAGCAACTTCACAATGGAGAAGAAGATGGTCCACAAACTTCCCATTCCTTTTACACATACAACACCTATCAGCCACAATGATGGGCCGCTTTCGGATATTGTCCATGGTAAGAATCAGTCCTAAGGCCATCAACCAAGCAAAAAAGCCACCCTCAATGGAACCTTAGTCTTGCCAAACACAATTTCAAGGGAAAAGGAAACCATCATTACACCCCATGACATTGTAAAAGGATTTAACATGAGACAGCACTCTTTTGGATGGGATCCACCTAGCTTGTCCTCACTTTACCATCTCAGTAGCACTAAATACAAAGCCTAAAGAAAGAGCAAAGACATCCACCACTCAATTATGATCCGCTCTAGCAAAGCTCATGTTCCAATGAATGGAACCTCTAGAAAGTTCTATGTGAGCTGCAATAGAAGCATCCTTTGTGCAAGCAATACCAAATAAAACTGGAAATACTTCCTTAAGAGCCATATCCCCACACCATAGATCACACCAAAATTTAACTTTGGAGCCATCTCCCACCTCAAATCCGTTATAACTTGAGAACTTCCCCCAACCCCTCCTAATATTCTTCCATAACCCCACCCCATACATCCCAACAGGCTCACTAGAACGCCATCCACCCCATGAACTTCCATATTTAGAGTCTACCGCCACTATCCACAAAGTTTCTCTTTCAAGACCATAGCGCCAAAGCCATTTAACTAAGAAAGTATGATTTAACCTCATCAAGGTTTTTTTTGAACCCCCCAACCCTCTCTCTAAGATTGGCGTACAAACATTAGACAATCTAGCTAGGTAATATTTGAACCCTTCGCCTAGCACCCCCTATAGGAAATCATGTTGAAGTTTCTCAATACAATTTGCAACACCCCTTTTTTTTATAAGTAATTTGCAACACCCTTAGGGAGAGGAAAGAGGGATATGAAGTACATATGTCAATTGCATAGGGTGTTCTTGATAAGGGTAATGCTACCACCCTTAACCATATACATCCTCCTCCAAATAGCCAACCAATGTTCTATCTTCTCAATAACATTGTCCCATACATGTTTGGCCTCATATGAGGGCCCCCAACGGAAGACCAAGCTACATCAAAGGCAAATTTGCAACCCCACAACCCAGAATCCCAGCCAACCCATCCATATTATCAAAATTAGCCACAGAAACCAATTCCAACATGGCTAAGTTCACCTTAAACTCGAAACATCTTCAAAATATAAGAATAAGCATCGTAGATTACATAGATGATTTGGGTCGGCCCCACAAAAATCAAAGTCATCAGCAACAAAAGGTGAGAAATATAAGTCATTGTCCCCACAAAGAAGCCAAACAGCAAACCCCACTTGCTGCAGCAGAAATCATCCTACCAAAGGCCTCCATTACAATGACAAACAGAAAAGTAGACAGCCTCATCAATAGAATCAAAAGAAAGACCGTACACCTCAGACCTTCAACTAAACTGCTAGCTAAAATGAAGCTCGAAGAGCCTTGGAAATTTTTCCTTGTCCACAAAACCCTTAGACTTGAGCCACATTTTCAAATTTGAAGAGCCTACTACACTATAAAAGTCACCACAATCAAGGAGGATTGGGAAATGATTCGAGTAAAGTCTAGGAAGCCGCCTCCTCTCGGACACACCAAGAAACAGGGCTTCCCATTAGAGACCAAAAATTTATTAATTATGGACCAAGAGGGTGATTCCTAATTATTTGACTAGGTAAAAGTTCCTCCAACAAGCGCCCTAATCAAAAATGAAATTAGAGAAGTCCACCATAGTTGGGCATAAACGAGTTTTGCCCAATCTCTCACTAGGGAATCTAGTAACATTAAGATCACCCTCAATGCACCAAAGCAAATTTCACCAGCTGAGCATACCAGCCAACTCATCCCAAATGAGCCTTTCATCCCTACCCAAATTAGGGCCATAGACACCCACAAAAGCCCAAGTGAAATGATCATCAACATTTCTAAAGGTAACATCCCAGGAGAACTCCCCCACACACTCGTTGATCGTCTCCACCACCCTCCTAGTTCACATAATCAAAACATCACTTGAAGCCCCTTTGGAGTCCAAACAACACCAATCCACATGATGGCCACCACAAAAACTATGCGCTACACTACAAGTCATGACTTCAAGCTTAGTCTCTTGAAAACAAACAATGTCAACCTTCCACTCTCTAAGTAAGTTTCTCACCCTAAAACATTTATCCCCATCATTCAACCCTCTCACATTCCGAGATAACAATTTAGGCTTCATTAAAAACTGATAACCCCCTTTCCTTACCTTTACCACAGCTTGAGCTCTCGCCTTTTGAATCGTAAGAAGGTTGGAACACTCCAACCTTCTTTAACTCCCTGCCTTTGTTCCCTAGCTTAGAAGTAGAGGCCGAGCCCTGATGACAATGGCTAGCTTCAACTTCAATAGCTGTCAGAATAGCCAAAAACTGCACAAGACCCTACAGCTCAATGGATTTCCCTCGCTCTTTGCACCAGCCAATCTGAGCACCCAAAACTTGAGCCACCAAAATTCCCCAACGCAGCTAGGGAATATGAACTTAGACAGGTACAGAGAGAGGCTTCCACCCCACTGAATAGCTCCACGGCTCCATTGCCCTCCGTACTCAAATCCATCCCAGCCAATGCAGTCATAGCAAAACCAAAACCCCTCAAAAAATCCCCTATACCTGAGGAAAAGCAAGGGCCCGGAGGGACAAACTACCTGTGGGGAAATTTTACCACAGCTAAACAATTAACTTCTAAGCCCCTCCTCCACTCCTCATCTCATCCACAGTCTCTTTCCCATCATACTCCACAACTCGTCCACACTCACCGCAAACTTGACTCCCAGCCCAGCTTCTCCAGGGATCGCCTACTTGGTGACCTAGGCTACATTGTCTTTGGGCCTTGACGGCTTCTCTATCAATGTCATGATCACTCATGTTCAAGCTGGCTTATGACTGAGATTATGGTTTTGGCAACAAATCTTGTTTACCCTTTTAGTTAGGGTTGATAGACTCCTTAGTGACCTAAGCTACATTGTCCTTGGGCCTTGATCGCTACTCTGTCAATATCATGATCAATCAAGCTCAAGCTGGTTTATGACTCAAATTCTCAATTTGACAACAAATCTTGACGTTTTCCCATTCAGTTTGGGTTGAATTCAATTACCATGCTAACCTATTTGGATCCTTTCAGTAATTTAGGAGATGTGGTCAAGTGGGAGCTATATGTGTGGTGATGGTGGAGGATATTATGATCTGACCTTAACAACTGATCAACCCATACCACCTTTAGCTCGACTTCCCTACAATCAAACCAGAGGTTTCAAAGGTATTTAATTCAATTCAGGTGGGCATGCTATAAGCCCAATAGGGTCAGTTTGATTAGAAATATCACCCTTAGACCTGACCAATCCAACGCATGAACTTGGACACCCCAAGGAACCACAGGGAGGAAGAAAGCCAAGATAGGCGAAAATAAGTTCAATCGTGGATGGTTTAACAAGTAGATACCTAGAGCAAGATTATCACTAATAACAGAATTAATCGAAGTTTAGCATAGTCAACAAGTTCACAAAAAAATGTACATGCCATTTTCCTGTAAGTACTAATACACATCCTTCTTGCACTAGACCAACAAAAAACTCCCAAAACCAAAACCAGATTTTTTTATTATTATTTGATAGACAAGCACGAGTTCCAGGCCTGTCACTCACCACCCTTCTTCATTGACAAAATCATCATCTAGTTCAAATACCACTAGTCTTTTCTCTTCCCATAACCAAATATGACTAATGAGTATATCCTGGTAGCGTATAATTTTATTTCACTTATGGATTATATTTTGAGTAGGAAGACCAGTGCCATTTTCACTTCTCATAACCAAATATGACTGGACTTAAACGTACATCCTGATAACTTATAGTTTCTTTCACTTACGGATTACACTGAATACCCAAAGACTAATGGAACACATCTCTAAAACCAAAACACAGTGTAAGTGAAATATAACTCCATTATGAATAAAAAGTGAAGATGTCTTGCTCAAGTTGATTGGTGCTATCTTGGGGCCCAAGGTGCTTCAGGGGATATCTTGATTATGTGGGATAGAAGGGTAGTGGAAAAAGTGGAGGAGTGGGTGGGCTGCTTTACGGCTGCATGTTCTTTCCGCAGTATGTGTGATGATTTCAATTGGGCATTTGCTGGTGTATATGGGCCAAATAGAGATAATGATAAACTTATGCTATGGGAAGAATTAAGCGGTCTCATGGATAGGTGGGAGGTGCCTTGGTGTATTGGAGGTGACTTTAATGCTATAAGATTTTGAGTGAGAGATTGGGAAGTGTTAGATGTCTGGCGTCCATGGAGGCTTTCTCTCAATTTATTTTTGATAAGGGCTTTTGGATATTCCTATGATGGGAGGGCAGTTTTCATGGTCTAACGGTCACTCTTGGTCTAGGATTGATAGGTTTCTATTATCCTCGGTGGGAAGAGATTTCGGATGTGGTTCAAAGGAGACTTTCTAGAGTATTGTCTGATCATTTCCCCATTATGTTAGTGTGTGGAGAGACAAGGAGGGGGGGAGGATATTTCAAATTTGAGAATATGTGGCTGCAACACGAGGGGTTTGTGGATGAAGTGAAGGGCTGGTGGCAATCTTATCAGTTTGTTGGTGATCCTAGTAATGTTTTGGCTCGTAAGCTAAAAGCACTAAAGG
The DNA here is from genome assembly GCA_013348765.1 of Carpinus viminea. Lineage (NCBI taxonomy): Eukaryota > Viridiplantae > Streptophyta > Magnoliopsida > Fagales > Betulaceae > Carpinus > Carpinus viminea. Next base: position 14,173,957 of record CP054673.1, on the reverse strand, counting down.
GTGACTTGCGGAGGTGGAACAATGAAGTCTTTGGGCATGTTGAAAAAAAGAAAACGGATCTTCTTGAAGAAATCAGGGAGCTGGACAGGTTGGAGGAGGAACGGGATTTGGATGAGGAGGAAAAGAGGAAGAAATTGTTGCTGCCCATGGAGCTGGAAAGAATCCTTCTTTGTGAAGAAATTAATTGGCGACAAAAGTCTCGGGCTACTTGGCTGAAGGAGGGGGATAAGAACACTAAGTTTTTTCATAGAGTGGCAAACTCCAACCGAAGAAACAATTCTATTGATTCTCTTAATGTCAATGGATCCTTAACCTATAATCCTGAAGAGATTAAGGAGCACATTGTCCAGTTTTATTCACGTTTATTTACTGATAGTTGCAGATGGAGACCAATTCCAGAGATTTTACCTTTGCAATCCATTGATATGGAGGAGAGTAGGTGGCTGGAAAGGGAGTTTGAGGAGGAGGAGGTATTGAAGGTTGTTAAGAATATGAAGGGCGATAAGGCTCCAGGTCCGGATGGGTTCTCCATGGATTTTATTAAGGCTTGTTGGGGGGTGATAAAAGAGGACTTTATGGCTGTTTTTCATGAGTTTCACAGTAAAGCCAGACTCCAAGATAGCCTCAACGCATCGTTTATTGCTCTTATTCCTAAGAAAATGGGTGCGGTGGATCTTAAGGACTTTAGACCGATAAGTCTTGTGGGGGTGGTGTATAAGATTATCGCTAAAGTCTTAGCGGAGAGATTGAAAACAGTGCTGGCCAAGATCATCTCAAAGTCTCAAAATGCTTTTGTTAAGGGAAGGCAAATCCTGGATTCGGTCCTTATAGGGAATGAGTGTATTGACAGTCGTCTTAGTTCGGGGATTCCGGGTTTGTTATGCAAGTTGGACCTTGAGAAGGCTTATGATCATGTGAATTGGGATTTCCTACTGCACATTCTTCAAAAGTGTGGTTTTGGGGAGAAATGGAGAAACTGGATTGGGTTTTGCATCTCTACGGTTCGATATTCAGTTTTGGTTAATGGAGAACCAGCAGGCTATTTTAGTAGTTCTCGGGGGATTCGTCAAGGTGATCCACTTTCTCCTTTGCTTTTTGTTCTTGTCATGGAGGCGTTGAGTAGTATGATGGTGGAAGCGGAAACTAGGGGGCTGGTTGCAGGGTTTTCTATAGGTCCTGCACATAATCCTGGTTTGCGCGTTTCACATTTGTTGTTTGGATGATACTCTGATTTTCTGTGATGCGGAAGAGAACAACTGCGCAATTTACAATGTCTTTTTCTATGTTTTGAAGCTGCATCAGGGTTAAAGATAAATCTGTCAAAGTCAGAAATTGTTCCTATTGGGGAGGTGCAGAATATTGATTTGTTGGCGAGTATTTTCGATTGTCGGGTGGTAGGTCTACACATGAAGTATTTGGGGCTGCCTTTGGGAGCACATTACGATAATACAATCTGGAACGGATGATTGAGACCACGGAAAGGAGGTTGGCTGGGTGGAAATTGGGCCTTTTATCGAAAGGGGGAAGACTCACTTTGATTAAAAGCACTCTATCTAATCTGCCAACATATTTGTTATCTCTTTTCCCCATTCCTTCGAGTGTGGCAAATAGATTAGAGAAGGTGCAAAGGAATTTCTTATGGGGCGGTACCAATGAGGCGACTAAATTTCATTTAGTTAAGTGGTCTTCAGTTTGCTCTCCTATGAAGGATGGTGGTTTGGAGATTAGAAATTTGCGGCGGTTCAATCAAGCTTTATTGGGGAAGTGGTTATGGCATTATGCTACGGAAAGGGAAGCTTTATTAGAGGAAGGTCGTAGAGATAAAGTATGGTAGTATGGAGGGAGATTGGTGTACCAAACAGGTTGAGAGGCCATTTGGTGTAGGAGTTTGGAAGCATATAAGAAGAGGGTGGGAGTTGTTTTCCAAGTTCATTCGATTTGAAGTTGGTGATGGCACCCAAATCAGATTTTGGCAAGATGTTTGGTGTGGTGATCAACCTTTGAAGGAGTCTTTTCCTCTATTGTTTCGCATTGCAAGGAACAAAGAAGCTTGGGTGAGTGATCATATGCAGATTATGAATGAGGAAATTCACTGGAATGTTCAGTTTTTTCGAGAAGTGCAGGATTGGGAGGTGGAGGTGGTGATAGCTTTCTACGGTAAATTGTACGAGACCCGACGTCATGTGGGAAGGGTGGATCGGATTTGTTGGATTCCTTCCAAGAGGAAGTGTTTTGAGGTGCGCTCTTTTTTCAATGTGCTTTCCCTGCTTGGATAGGTACGAGGTGGGGTGTTCTTCTTTCCCATGGAAGGGCATTTGGAAGGTTAACGTCCCGAGTTAGTTTCTTTGTATGGACGCTTCTCTTGGTAAGATTCTCACTTTGGATAATCTTCGCAAGAGATGTTTGATTGTGATGGATTGGTGTTGTATGTGCAAGAGGAGTGGTGAGTCCATCAATCATCTTCTCCTTCATTGTGAGGTGGCTTGTACTCTTTGGAGTGTGATTTTTACTCTTTTGATGAAGTGGGTAATGAATGGTAGGGTTCTTGATCTTATGGCATGCTGGAAAAGGTCAAAGAGGCAATAAAATGGTGATGAAGGTTTGGAGAATGGCCCCTTTGTGCCTTATGTGGACTATTTGGAAGGAGAGGAATGTTTGTTTTGAAGATAAGGAATTGACAAATGGAGCTTAGCAATAGATTTCTTAAGTTGTTATTTTTATGGGTGGAGTTTTGAACATTCCTCAAGTTTCCAACATGCAGCAATTTGTAGAAGTGTGTTCTTCCTTTTAATTTTGTAGGGGTGAATTTCTTTGTATACTTCCTGTATACTAGGGTTGCGCCCTCTGCGCTATTTAATGATATCTTTTCTCATTTATCAAAAAAAATATATATTTTCAAGTTTAAATATTTTTGTAATATATATTAAAGATATGCTACAACCAGAACAAAATATGAAGATTCAACAAGAAGCCATAGACTCGAACAGTTCTAAATTTTCAACAAGAATATAGGTGACAGTCTTAGGAACACTTCAATAATTGTCCTCTTCTAGCACATTCACAGAACTAATCGTATATAAAATCCTGCGTCAGTATAACTCTATCCAGTTTCCAAGTGGAAGATAGAGGGTTCATTAGCAAGACAAACGAAAATGGCGTGCCACTGTGCTTCTGAGGGTCCATAATCCTTTGGCTAACCATACCTCATAAAATACTGGACAACAAACATAGAGAATATTCAGGCTAAGATTGCACATATTTGTTCTCAAGTTTATAATAGAAAAGAGTACATGCACAAAAGTTAATAATTTTGATGCTACATCTCTTATTAAGAGAAAATGCAACTCTGACAAGGATCTGCATTTGAATCTGGGAAGGGGAGTCACATTAAATCAATGCTGTGATAAAGTCATTGTGAGTACAGCAGAAGAAACAAATTGAAAGAAAACCCACAACCTAATATAAATATTACTTACAAGAGATAGAGCTGTAAATATAGTTAAAACCCAATCTCCATTTCCATCAGCGTGTGACAGATGGCCATGGTGCACTTTTGCTACTCTCAATCAAAAGAAAACAAAATAATGATTAGCAGAAACATATTAGTCAATGCAAAGGAAAAAATGTAAATTTTTCTGATTATAATAAGCAGGCATTGGGTTGCATATTGAAGCTAAAAGTAGATGCTAACACATACGGAGAGAATAATCAATAAAAAAAGGAATCTCAATGTTTGGGAAAACAGACAAGTCAACTAGTGGAGTTTCTCCCTTAATTGCAGAGTATCTTTTAGCCAGTATTAGAAATTGAAATACTGGGCAGCTGAAACATTCGCCTCCAACATAAGACTGTTTATTGTTTAGATAATAAGGAAAGCCAGTAAAAAGTTTATTGAAAGCCTGTGGGAAAAAAAAATCCTCTAGCACCTACTATCTTTATTTTATTTTATTTTTATAAGTAATTTCATATCATTAATAAAGCGCAAAGAAACATAACCCTAGTATACAAGAAGTATACAAGAAGACCCCTAATAAGAAGAAAAAGAAGAACATAAAAATAGAAAATCTGCATCAGTAAAAACACGCAAGCTATGATGAGCCGCTATATATATATATATATTGTGTTAAGCAGAAGCTTCCACAATTCAAAGATTGAAGTCTCTACGTCTTCAAAGTGCTGAGCATTCCTCTCACGCCAAATACACCACATTATACACAATAAAACCATCCTCCAAACTTCCTTGGTTGGACCACCTCCACACACAGCACCCCAACTAGTCAACAGATCTGACACCCATCTCGACATAACCCACTCTACCCCAAACTGAGAAAGAACGTAACTCCATAATTCTTGTGCAACTTTGCAATGAAGTAAAAAGTGGTCAATGGACTCCCCAATCTTCTTACACATACAACACCATTCAACCACCACAACATTCTTTTTTCACAAATTATCATACATCAATATTTTTCCCAAGGTTGTTGTCCACACAAAAAATGCCACCCTCGACAGAGCCTTTACATGCCAGATACTCGTCCATGGAAATGAATGTCCAGACTAGCTAGTTAACGCTTTATAGAATAACTTTACTTCAAATGGACCCCTCTTGGAAGGAATCCAAATTAACCTATCCTCCTCACCATGTCGAACCTAGAAAGAATACCGCCTCCCAAAGAAAGAGTATTATCTCCATCTCCAAATCCTGGACTAAACGCGTAAAAATGGTGTTCCACTAGATAACTCCATCTTGAAAGTGCATGTTATCCACCACCCACGCCTCCTTATGCCGAGCAATACTAAACAAAGCCGGATAACATAGCTTCAGTGGGCTATCCCCGCACCAAATGTCATGCCAGAAACTTACTTTGGACCCAACCCCCACCTCAAAGCGAACAAACCCCTTCTAATATGTTTCCACACATCCACTCCATAAGTTCCTAATACCTCTTTTGAACTCCAACCACTCCATTAGTAGCAATCACCAATCTCCATAAATCCTCTCTCTGTAGCATTCTGCCACAACCATTTTCCCAAAAGAGCTCAATTAAATTAAATCAAATTTGGAACTCCCGACCCACCTAACTCTATTGGAGTACAAATCCTCTTCCAATTCACTAAATGGAATTTTACCTCATCCTCAATGCAACCCCATAAAAAATCCCTTTGAAGCCTCTCTATTCTATTAGCCACACCCACTAGAATAAGGAACAATGATAGATAATAAGTAGGTAAGTCGGAAAGCGTACTTTTAATTAAAGTCAACCAACCTCCCTTAGACAAATAAAGCTTCTTCCATCCAGCTAACTGATATTCCATATTCTCAATAAATCCATTCCAAATAAAAGTGGCCTTATATGAAGCACCTAAAGGCAAACCCTACTTTCTTAATTGAATGGGCTTAGGCCTTTGCATTTAAGTTATCAACATATAATCCCGTTTTTATAAAACTTCTTTGATTACATATCAAGAACATATATTCACGCCTTTTTTAGGGAGATTCAAAAATTTAAGAGATTATCATATTCTTGAGTAAAATGTTTTAATTATTCTCGTTCAAAAGGATGGTGTTGTTGAAGCCGATGCTCTCTGTTTTCGTCGGGAGTTTGGTCTTTCTCCCAGGTTTTGACGGGGTTTGATCCCTCTCCCCTACTATTGAAGGCGGCTTATGCTTCTAAGCCGAAAGGAAAGAGGAAACCGAAGAACTTGGAAAGTTCTATTAATTATGAGGGGGTCCAGCTGTGGAAAAGGCAAGAAGGTGTAGGGTTCCTTGTGGGGTTTTGGATTTTGTGTTCATTTTAGGTTGCTTTGTGGGTTTTGGGTTTTCTTTCTTGCTTTTGCTGTCCTTGTGTATACTTTTTTGATAAATCAGAATTGTATATAAAAAGCGGCGCAACCCTTAGTACAGGGTATACAAAGGCTAGGGGAGGAAAAGAGAAAGAAACTCCCAGAGACGTGCACTCGGGCCAGCCAGCCCGCTGTCCAAGAGAAAAGGGTAGACTTAAAAGGTGGAGAAGGTCCTCGATGGACCTCGAGGAGTCCTCACATCTAGGTTCCCGCTCCAAATACACCACATAATAGTCTGATGGGACCATTTTCCAAACAAAGACTCTGCGACCACTACCACCATTAAGCCAAAAGCTCCTTTCAGGTACTTAGGGCGCTGATGCTTTTAGTAGGCACTTGATTACAAATAAAAATAATAATAATAATAATAAAGTTTTAATTAAATGGGCTTAGGCCTTCACATTTAAATTCTCAACATATAAAACTCTTTTCTTGTTTTGGAGCTCCAAGTTTAATACAAAATTTTAACTGTATGCTAACCTCATTTTCGTATTCACTCTAGCATTAAGTGAATACAAAAATAACTAAACAACCTCACAGATGAACAATGGTGGCCTCATATAATTGCATCTCTAGCCAAATATTTAAAAAGAAAAAGGAAAGGAACCCTGAAAACCATAGAGATCTAACAGAGTAATGTCAATCAAATGGAAAGTCTTAAGAGTGAAATGAATGTGTGCATAAAGGTGTGTATATTCCAAAGAGTATGAGTGGTATGTAAACCTTCTAGAAGAAGGCTAGGTGTCTTACTGAGGTGTCCTCTAGCTATCAAAATATTCTTGTACAAACGTCTATAAATAAAGAGAGAAGAAGTGGCTATGTGATTGAATAGTTTCATTTCAGTTTATTATCATTTCTATTTCATGGGCTTTGTTACATGGTATCAAAGCACTGCAATAATTATGTATAGCAAATAAAATCGAAATGAATGGCAAAACCGATCCAGCTTAAAGCTGAAAAGCATGTCAGCTTTACCAAGTTGGAACAAGATAAATTTCACACCTGTCTTATGAAAGTTCAAAATTGTCCTATGCCAATCCAAGGTTAAAAACTTAATCTTCTAAATAAATTAGTTTTCACTGAAGCCTGACTTGGAACACCATAAAAGTAAAATGTTAATAAGAGCTCATAATTTTCTGGTCTTCACTGTGAAGTGGCATGAGCCTTAAGGAGTGCGTTATTTACTCTTTTTGATGTCACATGGGCCATGCAAGGAAGGGTGGCAGATTTGTCAGCTTATTGGCAAGGCAATAGAAATTATTGTTCAGTAAGGAAGGTGCGGAGAATAGCCCCATTGTGTCTAACGTGGACTATTTGGAGAGAGAGGAATGCACGATGTTTTGAAGATCAAGAAAAGACATTGGACGAGCTCAAAAAGCTATTTATCAAGACTCTATTCCATTGGGCGGGCGCTTTTAATGTGTCTCAGTTTTCTACTATGCCTCAATTTGTGGCTTTTAGTTCTTCTTTTCGCCTTTAATAGGGCCTATATTTGTATACATCTTGTGTACTAAGATTGCACTCTTTTGCGCTCTTCAATGAATTACTTAATTATCAAAAACAAATTCTGGTCTTCTAATGAAGTAAGTGCCTGGATTGAATATTTTCCCATTATTAACAGTGTTATGAAGCAACTTCAGAGAAAAATAAGTGAAAGATACCAATGGCCATTATTGACCCTTCTCAATTTTATTTAAACTCATGGCCCATACTATGTTAGCCGAAATAAATCACAACCCCAAACAACCACTGATAATCATTATAATAACTTTAACTAAAATTCAAAACTTTATCAAAGTGGCCACAACACACCCGATCCATGAATACTCCTAGCATGACGCTCAAGGAATAAAACTCTTCCAAAATGAAATTTCAATATTTTGAACGAGGTAATCTAAGTTCATGCAGTAAGGAAGACTACTAATTATAAGAGCCCATCATACGATACAAGTACCACGAATCCAGTCCAATAAACATAAGAAGCAAGACAAAACTTCCAACTCTGTCCTAATAAAATCATTTGATATTACCCAAGATAAGAAGTAAAACAAGATACCTAAAAGCCTGTAGTAAGCCCGATACATGATTGATGTGCCATCAATAAGCATAACTCTACCATCTGAAGGATTAGTATTCAGTGCCCCTTCTTCACGCTTGGCTGAATTAGGTAGTGCATCTTGGCGCAGTATTTGTTCACTTTCAGAAGGAATGACCACGTTACTAAGAGAAGTTGCATGAATGACACCAGGTAAAGATGACTTCACATTATTGGATAAGTTACAATAGCCCTGAGAAAACAAGAATCGCACACAAAAATAAGATGAATAAATGACAAACATATTATTCAAAACCCAAGTTAAATCTATTGAAATCTCTTGGCTGAATTCTGAAAGTGGAAAACCTGCCCAAAAACCAATCAAGAACTGTAAAGAAAATATGTCTGTCTGGTTTCCATAAATATTTTTATTTGTTAACCATCATATGTAGTTCACATTTTGATTCTCCATATTGTGCAGTGCATGTATGTCACCTTTTTGTCTCCTGTTTTATATGATGGTCATAGGTATAACTCAACCCTAAGGTTGACAGAAGATTTCTAGAGGCCAAAATCTTGAAGTTGATAAAATATAGGTTGTTGTCAACAAATTTCTATAGGGAATCTCATGAGACTTCCAAATCTTCCTGATGAAGGACTTCAACAACGTAATTTTGTTATTAAATTGTTTTTCGTTCTCCAAAAACTTTAAAACATTTCCTGTTTGGTAAAATTTTCAAAATGCATCTTCAGTCTTGGGTTTTGAAATATTAAAAATTGAGAAATGTTTTTGGTAAGGGCCACATATGAAAAAGTGTTATATGTTGGAGTTCATAAAAGAAATTTCGTTTGATAAACTGAAAAATATTTATGAAAAGCAAAAATTTGGGAAGTGTTTTCAACACATTAAAGAAACAAGAAAAAAAAAAAAAGGACCCGCTGGAGGCTGGCCTCTATGGGTGGCAGCCGCCACCCCTTGTCTTTGAGGGGCAGGGCCACCAAACAGATCTGCAGCCACCATGATGGTTGTCACGCTGATCTGACAGCCACCACAACTCCGCAAGGCCGCCAAACAAATCCACGACCACCAAACAGGATCATCATGCAAAACCACGTGTTAGCCACATATCTGGCATTGGTGCCTATTTTTTTTATTTTTAAAACTACAAACATCTGATCTGACACTAGTTATCATGATTTTCTTGTTCTTTTTGCTCCTACTAGCTAGGTGACTTCTCTTGGATACTCTGTGTACCTGGGGGTGCCCTACGCTTTTAATTATATCTTGACTACTTATCAATAAAATCATGTCAGCAAGTATGCACACACACATGCATTCTCAAATACCACCAAGAAAAGATGAACCAAAAATATATTCTTTCACTTAGTTCCAGCAGGTTTCCATATAATCATTACCTCCTATGGTGGCAGCTAAAATTATTTGAGTCTGCCATTTTACAAAGCCTATATCATTTGACTGCCAACAAATTAGGTTTCTGATGAATATGGCATCCGTAAAGATGCGCAAAACCATTGTGGCTTCCAAAAATGCCACTTGCCATGGGTTCTACAAACTAAGGAACACCTTGCTAGGCATAGTTAAACCAACAGGGTTTCAGTCTCCTTAAGAGTAACAGAATCCTTTGTAATAGAGGTTCATGGTAATTCCAAAATTACTATTCTTCTTCTTCCTCCCTTTTGCATTGCTGTACAAACTTCCACCCATAACCAGCCCATCTTTAAAAACAATTTCATTCACAAACCCTATAACTTTGTCAACAAGCCCTACCTCACCATCATACAATTCCTTTTTTTTTTGGGGTTAAATACCTTTACTCTCCTCAAACTACCACATATTTGTAAGGTGCTCCCATGAACCACACCCTATCATACTCGGCCTCCTTGAACTACCATTTTCTTACAAAAAAGCCGTGGTTAGTCAATATCATTAAATCAAACAAAATATGTGTGTTTTAAATGTAAAAGGACGGAAATGCCCTCAAATAATAAAAAATGCAAAATCAAAAACTAAATTAAAAATGAGAAATGTTAAAGGCACAACATACACCCAATAAAGACCCAACTTCTTCCTTTAAGTGCTAGATTTTTTAAAAAAAAAAAAAAACTGCTAGTGGAGGAGAGAGAGAGTTTTAAACTATAAATTAAATCTAAAATAGGAGAGAAGTTGGGTTTTTGTTGGATCTTTATTGTGGCTGTATCACATCTCATTAAAATTTTTGATAAATCAGAATTGTATATAAAAAGCTAGTATGCAACCCTTAGTACACAGGGGGTATACAAAGGGGCTAGGGGGAGGGAAAGAGAGAAAGAAACTGAGAACTGAGCACCCTGGGGCCAACCAGCCCGCTGTCCAAGAGAAAAGGGTAGACATAAAAAGGAGGAGAAGGTCCTCGATGGACCTCGAGGAGTCCTCAAAGCATCTAAGGTTCCGCTCGCTCCAAATACACCATATAATCTGAGCGGACCATTTTCCAAACGACAAGACTCCTAGAAGCGACCACTCGACCACCAGCTAGCCAAAAGCTCCTTAACCGAGCTAGGCATAACCCAACAAAGCCCGAACCTAGCAAAGAAGGCATTCCACAAGGCTCTTGCTGCCCCACAGTGAAGAAGAAGATGATCAACTGATTCCCCATCCGATTCGCAGAGCCACATCTGCTCACCACCACTAAACCTCTCCTCCCGAGATTATCCATGTGAGAATCTTATCCCACGCTGCTGCCCAAGTGAAAAGCCACCTAGGCGGAGCCTTGATCTCCAAATGCTCTTCCAAGGGAAGGCGGAAGACCTAGAGGGAGAAAGAGCACGATAGAAGGACTTAACCTCGAACAAGCCTTTGCTGGAATGCAGCCACCTCAACTTGTCAACTCCGCCTCCTCTCAGTTGCAATCGAGAGGCACTTGTAAACGAGGCCACCACCTCCACCTCCCAATCATGGAACAACTGGAGAACTGGATGTTCCATTGGATGGAGCCATTAGATAGTTCCATGTTATCCGCAATAGACGCTCCCTTATTGGTAGCAATGGAATGCAGCACAGGAAAAGCCTCTTTGAGGGCTCTATCTCATTAAAAATTAGGAATTAAATAAAAATACAAAAACTAAAAACTAATTAAAAAAGGGATTGGTTGTCGAACAACCCCAGAGGGTGGTTTAGCCACACCCAAGGTGGCATCTTTTTTTTCTTTTTTTAGTTGACAGCTTTTTTTACTTTTTTATTTGTTTATTTTTATTTTTAAGGGTATTTATGTCAATTTTGTTTAAACTTAGGGTATTTTCATCATTTCACTTTTTAACGATTTTGACGAACGGAGGGAGTTTTTTCTTAAAGAATGATAGTTTTCGTTCAGTGTGACAAATGGTGGTTCGTGGGGACAATGTGTAAATGAATGGTAGTTTGGCGGTATTTAACCCTTTTTTGCAAGTAATTTTTTATCCCAATGAGATATTCGAACTAGTGGCATCTGCTTGATGAGGTGTGGCCTTTTTGGGTTAAATGCTCTATTGATCGCTGGGTTTCAACGACTTTATTTTTTCCTACCTAAATTTCATTTTGTATCATAAATGGTACCTCTTATGAGTAAATACGGATATGGTACCTTCGTCCATCTTTCATCCATGAACCTAATGGAATTCCACATCAAACTGATCAGAACATGACACGTGCCATATGCCTCAACAAAAAAAATAAATAAATGAAGAAAAATAGAAAATATTTTTAAAAAATTAAAATAAAAACAAAAAGTTGACTCAAGCCACCTCTTTGAGCCAATGGGGGTTGGGTGTAGTGAATAATGGTGGCCTTTAGCCATAGATACCGTGAGGGATAGAGAAATTGAATGTTGGAGCATAAATGAAGGAAAACAATGCGAGACATGGTGAGACTCAGTAGCTGACAAGTTTGGATGTTGAGGATTGAATTAGGAAAATCGGATGGTGAGGCTTGAGTTATGGAATCACGATTAATGTGGAAGAAAGTATTTAGGGAAATGAAGAGTAGTGTGATGGCAACAATTAATGTAGTAGAAAAGTGTCTTGAGAAAGTAAAGAGGTGTGCTGGCAGCAATTTAGGAGGGTAGAAAAGTCAAGTGCTCTCTTGGAAAAATGAAAGGGCCGGGGTGACACCTTGATCTTTTGCAATGTTATGCCAAGCTAGTTGAGTTATTTGCAGAGTGTTTTTGTTGTTCGAAGCTGCCTCCAGGTTGAAGGTAAACCTAGCTAAGTCGGTTTTAATTCCGGTGGGGAACGTGGAGCAAGTGGCTATGTTAGCCAGTATCTTAGGATGCGGGGTTGCCTCTTTGCTAGTGAAGTATCTTGGTCTTCCGTTGAAAGCCTCTTATAAGGCCAAGCATATTTGGGATGGCGTTATTGAGAAGCTAGAATACCGGTTGGCCAGCTGGAAAATGATGTATTTATCAAAGGGTGGTGGTAGGGTCACCCTTATCAAGAGTACCCTAGCTAATTTGCCCACTTATTAGTTCTCTCTCTTTCCTATCCCGGTAAGTGTTGCTAAGCTATCAAGAAGTTACAATGCAATTTTTTATGGGGTGGTATAGGTGAAGAGTTCGAGTATCACTTGGTGAATTGGGCGAAGGTTTGCACTCCAATCAAGGTAGGAGGGTTGGGTATCAGAAATTTAATGGTGTTCAACCACACACTTTTAGGGAAATGGTTGTGGCACTATGGGATTGAGAGAGATGCTTGGCGAAGAGTGGCTGTAGATTCGAAGTATGGGAGCTTATGGGGCGGGTGGTGCTCTCTTGAGCCTAGAGGAGCTTTTGGGGTGGGGTTGCGGAAGAGTATCAGGAAAGGGTGGGAGACTCTCAAAGGCTTTACTAGACATATGGTGGGGGATGGGACGAGGATTAGCTTTTAGCATGACTTGTGGTGTGGAGATACAATTCTCAAGGAAGCCTTTCCAATTTTATTTGGTATTGCTTGTGTGAAGAATGCCTCAATTGTGGCTAATATGGAGATGTTGGGAGGTTCAAATCAATGGAATGTGAGTTTCACTAGAGAGGCACATGATTGGGAGTTGGAAGTCTTTGCGTCCTTTCTCCAGGTGTTGCATTCAGTCAGAGTGAGACAAGGGTGTGAAGATAGATTGTGGTGGATTTCCTCCAAATGAGGTCTCTTCAAGGTCAAGGCCCTCTTTTATTCTTTGGCTTGTAATGAAGGTTGGAGCTTCCCTTGGAAGAGTGTGTGGCAGACGTAGGCTCCTCTGAGATCGGTCTTCTTTGCATGGTCGGCGGCTCTAGGCAAAATTCTGACCTTGGATAATCTTAGGAGGTGTCACGTTATTGTGATAAACAAGTGTTGCATGAGCAAGAGAAGCGAGGAGACGGTGGATCATCTCCTTCTTCATTGTGAGGTTGCTTCTGCTCTATGGTATGCCGTCTTTAGTCGCTTTGGCATGGCCTGGGTGATGCCTAGACAGGTATTTGATTTGCTAGCCTGTTGGTGGTCTTCTGGGAGGCAGAGGAGTGCTGCGGTCTTGAAGATAGTGCCTATGTGCCTCTTTTGGTGTTTATGGCAGGAAATGAACAATAGGTGCTTTGAAGACTTGGAGATGTCTTTGGAGGACATTTTATGCTCTTGTTTTCATACTTTGTATTTTTGGATTGTAGCACATTTGTCCCCGTGTTGATTAGTTATAATGATTTCCTTGCTCGCTTTTCTTTTTCTAGTTAGGTGATCCTTTTATATACTCCATGTGTACTTTGGGGCGCCTTATGATTTTTAATAAGACTAGTTATTACTTATAAAAAAAAAAAAACTGAAAGGGCTGGGGTGCATGAATATTCTAGAAAACTAGAAGGGATTGATTGGGAAATGGTCTTCAACAATTGAACGAGTATATGGGCATTTAAATTTGATTGGGCGTTAATCTTGGGCAGTTGCAACAAATCTGATTTGTGTAATTCAAATTAGAAACATGTTTATTTAAAGAAAACCACCAGTGGGAGAAAGGAAGCTGAATCTTGTTGGGAGGCCTGGCTACCTTGAATTAGCCATCAATATTTTGTCATTAATATTCATCTATCTATTGTAACCATTCAGTTCTATAATAAATATCTTCGTTCTCTCTTCCAATTACAATTTCCACCATTCCATATATTTCCTATAATCTGTTACAATTCTAGCCATCAAAAAAAGAGAGAAAAATATCCAAAATACAACAGTCACCCTTCAAAGGGGGTGTTACACAAACGCATGTATGTATAGGATTACGTTCAAGCCACATCTAGATTAACTCTTATCAAAAAAATTCGTTGGATTAGTGTTTTAATAAACCTACACTTGGACTTGTTCTTCCTCTAATTTCTACTCACCAAATATTGACATGATTAAAGACTAGGAACTATTTCATCTACAAAATATTAAAAATTTCAGTCTTTTACAAAATATGTAAATTTAAAGATTTAATAGTAAATGACATCATTTGCATGAAATTTTGGAGGCAGCTTTAGCATAGAGAAAACATGTAATCTGATGCTAGATTGTAAATACATAAATTCGATTAAAATTTATTTAGTAGTGTAACACTAACAAAAAGTTACACCAAGTGTAATTGAATCTAACCCATATACACTAACTTAGACTAGCAAAACTTCTAATTTTCATATTCATTATTAACACTACCACTCCTAAGGAAGAAGGCTAGCAATATATTTAAAGACTAAAAATCGCTAGATACAAATCACTGAGCATACCTTTCTGGATAGTTTGTGTGTAGGAAAAATCAGATATGGTTTCTTTAGATTGCGCAAATAATTTCCGTTGTTTGGAGCCCTTGACGACAAGTTTATCCCTAAGCATGCAAAGCTCCTCCATAAGGAATGAATGTGGACAAGTGAAGACTGATAGCATGCCATGAATTCATAGCAGCTAAAGGAAGAAAGCCTCAAAAGTGTGCAGTGACCTGAAATTCCGATTAAGTACCCGTGTCAGAATGACATGCAAATGAAACCGTAGTGCTTAAACGAAATGACCAAAGGTAACGAAGAATCATGTATGTCTCAATGGATCAAATTATTAATTAAAAAAAAAGGTAATGACATATAATATCTCAATTTTTTTTTGGATAAGTAATGATATATAGAAAACGCGCAAAGGGGCGCAACCCTAGTACATAGGAAGTATACAAGATAACACCTAATAGGGGCTAGAGAAGAGAGTAAGAAAATCAAAAAAACTAATCACTAAAGGGGCAAGCCAAGCTTAAGCCCAAGTGAATATAGTAAGAAAGAAATGTAAGAGATCCTCCAAGCTTCTTTCGGAATCTTCGAAAAATCTCCCATTGTGTTCAGACCATAAGCACCACATGATGCAAAGCGGAGCTATTTTCCAAACCACGACACTACAAGAACGACCCCCCGTCCACCAGCATTGCAAAAGATTTGCCACCCCCTGAGGCATAGCCTACGCCAAGCCAAAGCGACTAAAAATGCATTCCATAAGAATTGGGCACATTCACAATAAAGAAGCAATTGATCAATGGATTCATCATCCTTTTTGCACATCCCACACCTGTTGACCAGCACCATATTTTTCTTCCTCAAATTATCCAGCATAAGAATCTTGCCAAAAGCTGCCGACCAAATGAAGAAAGCCACTCTCGATGGAGCTTTAGTTCGCCAAATACTCTTCCAAGGAAAAGGAATGCATTCTTTAGAAATAAGAACATTGTAGAAAGATCTCACTACGTACTTCCCCTTCCTATCCGGAACCCACCAAATTTTGTCAACCCACCACCCAAATTATGAGAATAAAGGAGGCTATGAAAAGAAACCAAATCATCCACTTCCCAATAATTCAACAAACGAAGGAAACTAACATTCCACTAACGAGAACCACTCGACAAATCAAAATTGTCCACAATGGAAGCCCCCTTATTACTCGCTATGTTGTACAGCCCCAAGAATACCACCTTAAGAGGTGATTTTCCACACCACACCTCCTCCCAAAAGCTGATTCTGGAACCATCACCTGGAATAAGTCTAATATGACTAGAGAAACGATGCCAATCCCTACTAATAAACTTCCATAAACCCACCCCATGAGATCCAGCATTGTCTCGGGAGCGCCACCCCCCTCTCTCCGACCACCACCACCTTTCTCCACCAAGCACCAGGCTCACTCGCAAAACACCACAGCCACTTACCAAGTAACACACGATTGAACAATCTTAAGTTACGGATGCCTAGACCCCCTTCTCTGATAGGAGAGCACACCTTAGGCCAGTTCACAAGATGATGCTTGAATTCTTCACCAATACTGCCCCAAAGAAAATCACATTGGATCTACTCAATGCACTTGGCCACTGTAATATCTCAATTTGAAAAAAGAAGCACAAAGAAATATCTCACGGAGGTGTTACGAACTACAGTGAGAGCGCCAGAGGATCCTTTTGGGCCTCTTGTGTATCCGATTGCTAAGGTGCCTTTGTGGCTGTCGTGAAGGTTCGCCAAAAAGACAAGATCGGTGATGCCCAGGAAATCGGAAACAAGCAGCCAAGTTCCGGCGACTCAATCCCATTCATTGGCGGCAAAGGTCATGTTGTCGAAGGATCTCACTCTAGCTTCGCAAAGGCGTATTCTCACCACCGACAAGACACTCACAGATAGTTGCAGTGTGATGGCTAACGGCGTCGAATACGCAACCAACATAGAACTTAAAAACTCAAACACTTTACTTTCTATATGATTTTTCTTAGGTTTTTTGAGAACCCAACAAAGGAACAAAGATTAACACACCTGCAATCAATGGCAACAGGGCCTTGACGGTCGTCTCCGAGATTCAGTGAATGAGAGCAGAAGGTTTTACAAGCAGGAGACCACCGAGTGGTCTCAAACCTTGAAGCTTCTAGAAGCAGAAAACCGAATCTACGGAAGAAGGCTTTAAAAGCCTAGGGAGCCTTCTGAAGAATTGCAACCTGGAAGCCATGGCAGTAAGGAATACAGCTCGTTGTCTAAGAGAGGATGAATTTGATCAGTGTGGTGTGGATATCTATATGGGCCGACTCCAATGGTGGGATAATTCTCGGCATAATAAAATGGGCTTAGATGAAACAATGATTATGAGACATTTTTTGGATGCATTAGTATTAATGCATTATAATTAGCTACAGATTAAACCAAACCCTTTTTCAGTTATGATTTCTGTAAAAACATCTTACATTTATTTATTTGAAACTATTTTATCAAAAATATTTTAAAAAATTATAGCATTCGTTATATTACACCATCAATAAAAATAAGTTAACATTCTTTTTAGTTCAATTGTGTCATAAGGGCATAAGCTTTACTCGTATGAAATAAAAGGACTCAATTTTTTAATTTTGACAATTAAAAACTTGAATTTTCTAAGACCAACATCTAATTTTTAGTTAATTTCTAACGAAAGACCTTCCAATTGCTAATATATCCGAGTTGGACCAATTAAAACGCGACATGTGAACAAAAGAACATATTAATAGTTCCCATTTGCCATATGTCAGCAATGTATCTCCATCACACGTAACCAATGTTGTGTGTATCTCTTAAAATAGAAATAAATAAATATAGAAGCTGAGTGCTGGAAAGTGGAAACTACCCTCCACTAAGCTCCCAATTAGGGGTGTAAACAAGCCGAGCTTGGGCGAGCTTGGCTTGTCCGGGCTCGGCTCATTTACTTTGAGGCCAGGCTCGGGCTCGAGCTCGACATGAGCCTAGAAATGTTGCTCGAGCTCTGCTCAATAGGGTTGGAACCCTGTTCGAGCTCGAGCTCATCTATTTTGGTGGAGCTCGAGCTCGATTAATTTTGGGATGTATATGTACATGCATTTGGCAAAAATGATTCAATCCTTGAATTCAATATTATGTGAAAGACCAACACCCATCTGTTTAATAAGACGAAGATAACTTTTTCTGCTCTAATTTCATCAAACACAAACCATAATTCAGTAAAAAACAGAAACCCCAATACCTATCTATCCAAAAATATTTACACATTTTTCTGGGCAACCAAACAAACACATCAAACGGCAAAACCACAAACCACCCACCACCCAAGAAGAAACGGAGAAAAAAAAAACCAAAAAGAAAAGAAAAACCCACAAATCTTATCACCTCCTCCGCATCCGATCCGCGGCGTACTGCGAGAGTGGAACGACCTCCAAGAGAGGCGTGGACAGCGGGGTTGGCAGCGGCGAGTTCCTACAAACCGGGCACGAGCCGCTCAGATTCAGCCAGGCGTCGAGGTGTGTGGTTGCTGCGGTGGTGGTGGCTGCTGTTGGGGGCACTGGGGGAGTGGTGGGAGCGGCAACAGAGATAGGAGGCGAGGAGGATGGTGGAGACTGAGAGGAGAGTCGAGAGATTAGAGATGATAAGAGATGATAGATAACAGACCGTTTGGTTTGTATTCAATTGGAGAATGGAATAGGTACCGCTGGAAATAAAAAAAGGTTGGAATGGAATAAGAATTTCAATTCGTTAGTTCGGTAGAAATTGAATTAAAATGAGTAAAAAGCTTATTTGATTTTTAATTTTTCAAAAAAAAAAAAATGTTGAACGTTAAAAATAAAATAAAAACAAAAACAAAAAATAAAATAGGTGGCCAGACACCCATAGCATGCACTAGGGGTGGCCGCCCCACCCCCAAAGGACCTTGTCGTGGCCCCCGTGCCACCCCCGATAAGAATTAGGGTGAGTAAAAAATAAATTAAAAAAATCAAATAGGTGGCCAGCCACCCATAACATGCATTAGGGGTGACCGCGCCACCCCGAGAGAACCTCGTTGTGGCCCTCAAGAATAGCTATTCCTCTTATTTTTTAGAGGAATGACTATTTCTGTGTGTAAGAAATTAGTGATTTCCATTAGAATTACTATTCCTATGAATAGACTCTTACCAAATAAAAGAATGATCATTATATAGGAATAATCATTCCATTCCAGGGATGTGTATTCCATAAACCAAACGGGCCCTTAGGTTAAATTTGGGTTCTCTAATTTTCAACCGTTGGATTTGGAAAAATAATTAAATTTTAAATATTAACGATTTGATTCGTTTTACCAAAAGCTTATTCCATGTGGCTATTTTTACTTGGATCTGGTGTGCTTGTTCAATATAATCCATTGATTATATATACATTTTCAACATTTAATATTACTCATCATGGTAGATCAAACAAGGCAAGCTTACGGTATCTCTATTACACCATATACATACTTCTTAGTAAATGTTTGATAGTTGTCATCCATTAATATCATCCAACGACTATTAAATCATCAAAACATTTTGGGTCGTCGATAATCAACTGACAAAGCGCACGCATTACGGAATTAATCCTGAAATATTCATCTATAATTAATCCTCTGTGGTTGATGGTTAAACCGGTTCCATGCAAGCATAGTAGATGATCTAGACCATTTATTAGGATCTTGACTTTCTTATTCAATTTGCAACATTAGATTAATGACCTTATTATGTCATGTGGACTACCATATAACTCTTTCAAAATGGTTTACACTTATATACCATAGATCAAATCCAATGCCCAAGATTAAATTAAGTTAAATTGAACGGCTATGATTAAATTCAATCAAAAATTCAAAATTTAGGATTAGGAATAAAAATTGTGTTATGCAGTATTATTTATGGTAAGTTTGTTATTTTAATTTCAATAATTATGATTTTAAAAATTATGTTTTTTTCAATCACGTATTTTTTTTTTCTTATTTTAGATTAAGTATTTTTTAAATCACAACGTCAAACGCTTTATGTTACACACACTAATCACTATTATCATATTACATATAATGTTATTTAGTTAAAATGTTAAGGGTAAAGTTTACTTAACCCCCTCAAACTATCATCACAATGACAATCTACCCCCCAAACTATCAATTGCGACAATTTACCCCTTAAACTATCAAAACAATGACAATGTACTCCAAATTTTATAAAAATAACAAAATTACCCTTGCTAAAGTAAAAACAAAAATACTTAAATATAATTTTCTTTTCAAATCTTTAAGGGCATTTGGGTCTTATTGAAAGTTTTATAGGGGTAATTTCATCATTTTGCTAGCATTGGGGATACATTATCATTGTTTTTATAGTTTGTGGGGTAAATTGTCGTAATTAATAGTTTAGGGGGTAGATTGTCATTGGGGAGGTAATTTGAGGGGGTTAAGTGGACTTTACCCAAATATTAAAATGTTAATGCTTAACACGAGTCCAGTATATAATGTCAATATTAATAGGGGTTTGCTAGGGGTTCTCCCCGTAGTGTTCTCCTGTCATTCTCTCAGTCTTACATATAACATGATTTTAAAAAAAAAATTGTAATACCTTTTTTTTGCCAATAGATTAAATAGTTAGGTTCTAATACTTTAAAACTTGTTTTTTGATTCAAAACTAAAACCTAACAGTGAAAGGTTAACCCTTAAGGGATGGTATCACTCAAAATGGATTTGCTCATCATAAATTTTGTGCTAATGCCTCAATTTTGGTGTTAATGCCTCAAATTTGGTGCTAATGCCTAAAAAAACAGGTGGTAGGGACATTACAATTTTATTTTTTCTTAAATTATGTTTTACGTAAAACTGATAGAACTTCAGGAGAACATTACGGGGAGAACCCCTAACATTTTCCATATTAATATATATTGTATCTTATATGTAAACATTTATATACTTATATGATTATTTTATTATATGGGTCAATATTAATTGTTATGTACTTATATTTTATGATCTTATGATCACAATTCATGACATATGATTTAAATTCAAATTGTTAAGTTTTTATTTACTGCAAATTATGATTATAATGTATAAATTATAAGAAACACATTAATTACTTAATTATTAATCATTTAATTATAATCTAATGGTAATACTCAACTCTAAGTCATAAATTCCTCATAATCTAATATGAAGAATTGTTATAAGGAATTGTTTATGTAACAATTTGCAGGAAGTAAAAATTGTTAAGTTTTTACTTACTGCAAATTGTGATTATAATGTATAAATTATAAAAAAACACATTAGTTACTTAATTATTAATAATTTAATTTTAATTTAATGGTAATGCTGAAACTCTAAGTCCTAAATTCCTCATAATCTAATAGTTATACACTCATACTTAAATTATATGATCATATTATCTCATAATTTATATAACACTATCTTAGATCTAAGATCATGTTATATACGTTTTCTAAGAATAAAGAATCTAATTATAATGCATTGATTAAATAACACGATAACTTATGCAAATATACCATATGATTATATAATGATTAATGATTATGTGATATACGATTCTAATTTCTAAAGTATAAACTATCTAGTGATACTATTTTTAGTAAATGACACAATAATTTGTACCATATGATTATATTATATGATAAAATGATTAATGATAATATCAAATATTTCTCATTATTTACTATATATATGTGTATACATATATGAGTGGAATGCCTAGTAAGCACACGAGAAACAAGGATAGTAAATTTTCCAGTAAGGTTTAGGTTTACCAATACGAATTCACTCATAAACAAACCAAATTCAGGATGAAGATAAATAAACAGAACTACCCAGTTATCTCACTATAATGCATTCACTTTACTAATTAGCTAATTATACTGAATGAATAAACAAGCATCCGCTTAATTACTTCAGCTACATATTTGTAAGGGAGACTTTTTTCTTTTCATTTTTTTTATTTTTTATTTTTATTTTTTTAAAGTAAAATTGCTAATAAATGTGTAGAAAGCACTTCCAAGGCACATAAATCATAAAGTAAGAGGATAATAGGATATCTTAAGGAGCATTTGAAGATCATTTAAAGAAAATATCCAACTTAACAACTCAAGGCGTCACACAGCACCACCAAAAGTGTCAGCAAAAGCAAAACAAAACAAAAGAAATGCATGCCAAAACTAGAGAAGCTACAATACATGAACTAGGATGAAAAAGGACCAGGTCTTTTGGACGTGCTCCTCAAATCTCATAAAATTAGATTTCTTCATCATCTGATGGGCTTGGAGAAGTTGCCACAACTCCAATTGTAGATTATTGATTGTAGAACCATACTGTGTTTTGAAGCCCTAAATGATCCCCATCATCGAGAAGTGGGTCAAGGTCAGCCATCTCCTGAGAATTCAACACATGAGTCCTGAACAATAAACTCTTTGCATAGGCAGGCTGACAGGAAGAGTTCGGCCAAATGACCAGCATTCATCTCAAACCATGAAGATGACTGAGCTGAAGAAGATAAATAAGATAAAGAGTTAAGCAAAGAATTAGAACCCATGATACAGTCTTCTTGTACGTTGATTTAGCAAACCAATACCTTAAGCCACTCAATTATCAATTTGAAAGATGAAAGACAAAGACAGAAAGAAAGAAAAAAAGAAATAAATCAGTTTTTCAAGAAAATTGTCAACAAAAAAAAATTACTAGAACACAATACCACATACCAAAATTGCTCTTTAACCAAGCCAGCTGACATTCTGGAACAGTCATCAAAAATAATTTTTGGAGAAGGATGATGTCTCAAAAGCTTTTGCAACATGCACATATATATCATCTTCGATATCTTTCAAAGTATAGAATCCATTGAGGAGCCTCATGCATTCCTCAAATGATTTCATTTCTTTTTTGCAGATGGTTTCCTCCTCATCTTTTATGGTTGTATAATCAGTATCATCAGTATAATTATTAATATCATCATCAGGCGAGTCAACCTCTATCACGTCTGCCACGCTTTTATGTAGGGTTAGGATTTTTAACTTTTTAGAACTACTTTTCATTGACTCGTCACTCATATCACCCACATCACCCATACCTCTCTTTTACCCTTTCTAGAAGGTTCACCCCCACCCTTTATATATATACTCACATATATGCATACACACACATATACATACATATATATATATATATATACACACACACACACCCATTTACTCACCCATACCTGTTTTACCCTTTCTAGAAGGTTCACCCCTACCCTATATATACTCACGAGAATATCTTCCGTTCGGTCAGGGCGTAAATGACCCAATTTACGCCCTCCAATAGTAGTAAGACACCTCATCTAAAACAAAAAATTGCAAAAAGCTTGTGTAGACCAAAAACACTAGATTTTGGCAGCTGGAAGAACAAAAACAAAGGATGAACGAGAAGAACAAGGGGTGACCAGCAGAGAAAGAAAAGAGGAAGAAGAGAAAAACAAGCCTGCACCCGCTTCAGTCGCCCGGTGAGAATTTTTAGGATGATAAAACCCCAACAAGGGTACTTTCCCTATAGGTTTTAATTTTTAATCCAAAATTAAATTGATGCATTAGAAACGATTTTTGTGGCATTAGAATCGATTTTTGAGGTATTAAAACGATTTTTTAGGCTGATTTTGGTAGAATAGTCGCCAGAGATGCCTCAAAACTTGCCGGAGATGGTGACCCACCTGGGGTCACGCCAGATACGTGGGTCACGTAGTGACCGAGGGTCTCAGGACCCATGAGACCCATCGCTGGCCGTGGTTCTCTTTCTCTCCAGTGACCCAAACGTGTTCCACAGGTTCTCTCTTTCTCTTTTGCTGAGTTGTTGATCGAGTGTTTTTGTTCTTATTTCTTTTGGTGTAATAAATGACGTGACAACATTTGAGTGGAAGGTAGAAAACCCATGATTTTTGCAACAACCATATAACAGCACTACTTTATACTCACACACACACACACACACACACACACACACACACATATATATATATAGGAAAATTTACTTTACCTTCCCGAAAATTCAGGGATTTTTTAATTTGAATACCAAAATTAAAAAATTGGCAATATACCCCATAATATTTAAAAAAATTTCAATTTAAATATTCTATTACTAATTTTTGTCAAATTGGACAGAAATCTATAAAGTTACATAATTACCCTCAAGCTTTTTTTAAATTTTTTTTTTAATTTCCGTAAATTTAAACAGAAAATATTAACAGATATGGGTGGACCTTCTAGAAAGGGTAAAAGAGGAATATGTGAGTATATGGGTGTGTATATATATGCACACACATATAACACACATATATATGTGTATATACATATATACACATATAACACTCGTGTGTGTATACATGTATGCTATACATATGTGTTTCCTAACTCGGACAGCCGCTAAAACTTACAATTATATTTTAAATATAATAATTTTTATTACCACTTGACGAAGTATTTAAGTAACATTTGTCATTCTATTTCGTCACGTCCTGTTGAGTGAAGAGAGAGAGTATTTATCACTGTAAAATGTTATTTGGATAATACGTGTACATGATTTCTTGGATTAGGGTTTTGGTGGCACTGAAGCCTGAAGGTATGTCATATTTATTCCATCTTTTTGGAATTTTCCAGTTTTTACTTTTTCCTTTTTCCTTTTTTATTCTATATTACGTTTGTTGAAGCATGTTACCTAGTCCTTTAATCTAGTGTTTGGCTCTGAGGAAAAAAAGAAGAAGGATTTTTCGGATTCTTTTTGTTCATTCAAAGTAATTGATAAACTCATTGATTTTATTTTTTGGTTCTCAAAAAAAAAAAAAAAAAGTTTTGTGGGTTGGGAAACTAAGTAAATAGAAATATTTCATGTTATTACTCATTAGGGTTCGGATTTATTCATGTGTTGTTTGTTCTCCAATGTTTTGTATGCCTAGGTGAATAAAGAAAGCGGATTTTATAAATGTGATTTGGGAGCGAAATTTAGAGCTAAGTCAAAATAATAACCAATTGGATTTACAAAGGAAAAGAGAAAAAAAAATATGAAAGAGAGAGAATGACACAGGGCAAGGGAGGAACTAGGATTTTAAATGTGAGTGATGAAATTATATTAAAAAATAAATAAATTAGGAGAGTAAAAAGTTGATTTTAAAAAATTTGAGTAACATTTTCCCAAGCCTCTTAGTAGTTCCGCCCCTGACACGGGGTGCTTGATTTGGCTGAAAGTTTTGGACAAATGATTTAGTCGATTCTGTCGAAACACGTTTGAATCATGGATATGCTGGAAATGATCAAATTTAGCAATTCAAATCTACTCAAGTTTAATCGAATTGTATATATTAAGTTATTTTTTTCAATATAACTTTAATGTGTTCATATTTTAGTTGGGCATCTGGACTTCAATGATATTTCTTATCTCCTCCTTTTTTATTTATTTATTTATTTTATTTATTTATTATTTTTTATGTCGGGGAATCTCTCTAAGGGTTTCGACCCATCCTCAGAAAGAACTCCGTCCCGCAATGACCTCAAAAGTTTCTGTAACAGTGTTGATGATGAATGCACTGTTAATGAGCTTAAAACAAGAAGAAAGAATAGAAAGAAAGAATGTATTGACTATTGAACTAGGTATTTCAAGGATACCTAAACCTACATGAATATTCGAGAACTCCTCCTCCAAGTTCACAATGAACAATTCACTAACAAGACACCTATTACATTCTCATTCAAGCTATTTATACATCCTTCCCCAACTAACACTTCAACTAACCAAACTAACAAACTGTATTATAACCCACCTTCTCAACTAACTAACTATATTATAGACCTGTTACACTACTCCCCTCTGCGCAAGGTGCGCTTGAATTAAAAGCCAAGCTCCATTGGTTTCTTGTATCTGCAGTTCTCATGGCTCACTAGACGACTAGCCTTCTTTAACACCCTGAATTGTAGCTGTCAGATGCAATTTCTGCTTTTCCTGAGCTTGAACAGCTCTGAGCAACTGTGCTAAATCAACTCGGCTATGATCAGGATAATCAGGACTCAGAAACAGTGACTCCATTTCAAGAACTTGTTTAGAGCAATCATTGAACTCTGCTGTGATCTCACTGCAGAGTTGTTGATAAGGTAATTCCCCTCTTGAAACCATGTACTCGCCAAGCCTCCTACATGGCTTGTTGCCTCTTTTACCTCTTCAAAACACCTTGGTCTTGTTCACAGGTGCCGAACAGTGGGCAGATTCAGGTGCTGCTCCAGCATGCCCATTCCAAAGGATTCCTCGTATAGTTTTCCAACGCCATCGATGTTTCAAATAAAAAACAAGCACCTCATCCTCCTTCGAGTATTGAAACACAAATGAACTCCAAGATTCAATCTCAGCCTGCTGTACAGTCTTTTGCTTCCAACCTATCTTAAACACCCACCACTCATAATTCCAACACATATCCCTCATTAGCACTATTTCCGATTCCAGCATTTTATCAAACACGTAATCTTCATCAGGATAAGTCTTACCATTATGCCTTCTACTGACAGCCTCATCAATTACTTTAATAGAATGGCTCCTGGGTCCAATCAATTCATCAGTAACTTCACTCTTGACACAAGCTGCTCCCACTTTGCCTAACATGTATGATTGAGTGCAAGGCAACAGCTTCACTGATCCCATTTGACAGTTTGCATCAGGAGTTGATTTACTTTGCAACACATTTTCTTGAGATGAATCCTCTTGACTGCTCTTCACGTCGATAGATTCTGAGATGCTCAACTCCTTTTGGCTTGGTTGAAGAATCTGAAACTCTCGCTTGTTCAGTTTGAGCTTCTTCCCATTTTTTCAATCTTTTCTCTTCCTTGGCCACCTCCTGGTTTCCAAATTCTTTAGGAACGTTTGCTACTGTTTGATGTATTTGATGAACATGTGCATTTTCGAGCTCCATAGACTCTAAAGAATTCCTTTTTCCATAGTCACTATCCTCAGCCTTTGAAAGAATTTCTTCTCTCTGTAATAAGGCTTCTTGACCGATCTGAATTGTTTCTTGCAATTCTGCTCGAGGCAAGAATGCATTTTCTTGCTTCTTGAATTCTTCTTGTATCTACCTTCTCCAACTCCATGGATTCAATCTCCCTATGGACTAACTCGGATGAATCTGGATCCTCACCTTTGAAATTGGCCTCTATAGTATCACAAGATACACTTTTATATCTTTGTTCCAATGCCCTCCGAAATTTCTCCATGGAACTCATTAATTGATCAATCGCCTCATCCCACGACCTTCTCTGTTGCACTCTTTTATAACCCAACAGCTCCATCATCTTGTAAAATCGAAAGCTTTGAGAAAGAAAAAAAAAATGAAATCAAACGGCTTTGATACCACTTGTAACAGTGCTGATGATGAATGCACTGTTAATGAGCTTAAAACAAGAAGAAAGAATAGAAAGAAAGAATGTATTGACTATTGAACTAGGTATTTTGAGAATACCTAAACCTCCATGAGTATTCGAGGACTCCTCCTCCAAGTTCACATGAACAATTCACTAACAAGACACCTATTACATTCTCATTCAAGCTATTTATACGTCCTTCCCCAACTAACACTTCAACTAACCAAACTAACTAAACTGTATTATAACCCACCTTCTCAACTAACTAACTATATTATAGACTTGTTACAGTTTCCTACATGGAATTGGTTAAATCGCTGACTTTTCACGAAGGTGTGTGGCCCCAAAGGATTGTTTGCACCCCTGAGGTGTTGAACCTTGGACCTTGAAGGGATGAAACCTTAGGACTAAGACCTCCACCACTTGGGCCAACCCCTTCGGTTTAGTGTTTCTTTTATTTCAGGGAGTCTATACCCTTCTTCATCACTTGCTATCATTTAAAGAGGGCCAGTTTTATTTATTTATTTATTTTTTTCTGCCATGGTTCCAATTTGACTCTCTGCACTGATACAGTTCACTTCTTTTAGCTTGGCTGTACAAGTAAATGGAAGAATCTGGGATTTGATGAGGCATATCTTGGTGGGTCAATTGTTTAATTCGATATGTTTGTTGAAATCAAATGGATGAGAGAATGATGAATGCGGAACTCATTTGATTTATTCATAATCTATTCCTTGTTTAGTCAAATATTCCTCTGAATCAATTTTGTGGAATTGGATGAATCAGGTTCCTTATTTATTTCAAGTACTTCCTTCAGATCTTCTAAGATGAACAAAATATATGGTTGAATTTGCTTTACTGAGGCCAGATAGGTATTGATAAGTGTACAGAATTTTGGGAGGAATTTAATCGAGGAGGGTATGCTTAATCTAGTTGTGATTTTGATTGTAATTTTTGGTAGTAAGAGCCAATTTGTGATGCTTTAGTTGATCTCCCCACAACAATTAGCTATCAGAAAATTCGAGTAAGATTGGATTTTGAAAACCACTTTGCAGCTAATCTTCTCATCATGTTGCTAGAATTTCTTGCACGCCTTGTGAATCACTGCTCTTTTTCATCAAGCAAGGTTGATGATTTGAAAGATTCAGACAGAATAGTGCGTAGGCTTTCTTTATCTGAGCAAACAAAGCAGTTTGTTTATGCCATTTATGTACCAGAATCGAAGGCTGTGGTTTATGTACTAGCTGTACAGAACTTATCTGAATGGTCAGTTTCTGATGCAGTGTCTCTCATAAAGGAGGTTCGGCCACTGGTCAGTTGTGGCTGAAATTTCTCTGTCCACCCTAGATGAGATTCTAGCCGAGAACAGCAATTCAAGGGGTGATATGGTGAGTTCAATGCCAACAACTTCTTTTGGGGTTCTCAAAGATTGTGTTCTCAATAAGATCAGTAAAGAGATGCATGAGAAATTGGCAGGGAACTTGGTTTTGCAAGAAATATTTGGTGTTGGTTTTCATGAGCATGTCATTGCAGCCAAAAGGGCTGCAGAGGAGGTGGGTTCCTGTTTCTTTTTGTTTAGATCTTCATTTGTAAATGATGAAGGGAATGGCTGTAACAAATCTGATATACAGGGTAAGTTTCAACCTCCAGTTCATGAGCAATGTGGTTTGTTTTCACAAAAATCAGGCTGTGTTTCCCAAAAGAGATTTTGTTTCACTGATAATTTTCAGTTGCAGAGTGCAAAATCCTGTGCACCAGAAGTTGAAGTTGGAAACTTTCTACCTAGATGCAATTACCAGGCTCCCCCATTTGCTCAGCCCATTTATCCTTTGCTGACTGATTTACGTGATATTTTTGGTGATCTACCATCCTTACGAATGGCTTTGGTTCATGCACAGAAGATGCTTGTTGATGTGAACCGTGGAGAGTTCATTGATGCACAAACTCTAGTTGAAGTTCAAACCTTCAGAATTGGCGTTGAAGGACTCAGAATTGCTCTCAACAGTGCCGCCCGGCGCCCCGTGATCAGCAAAATGAAACTTTCTGACCAACCCAGAGTGAGTTTCTCTGAGCTTTCTATGGATGGTAACACTCAAGTCCTTCTAGCACAAGCCCTTAAGAACCAGACCAAGAATTTCAAATCCATTGTGGCTATTGTGGAAGCCAAAAGCTTAGCAGGGCTAAGGAAAAACTGGAAAACACCTACCTCGTTGGAGGTTGAGGATCTGGCCAAACAATGCCTTACAGAGTACAAAGGTGACAAGAAGAGCCTAGCTATTGAAAAGAAGTTGACTGATGATAAAACAATGGTGGCAGTTGGGGCTGGAGATATCTCTGTATCTACTTTTCTCAAGCTAGCTGCCCTGAAAGCCTTTGTTTTACTTGAACTCTTTTCTAAATACATGCAAGATTCTGCCATAATTGCCTTTGGTAACAGCATTGGCCCATCAAATGCTTCTGCCTTGAAAGCTGGTGCTTCTGCCCAGAAAATGCATGCACTGGTGCACAGCTTCATAGCCTCTGCCAAGCGAACCAGTTTTCAGATCATGCGGACGACATTCTATGAGATAATGAGGAAGCGAGGGATGCAGCCAATTGAGTCAATGTTATGGTCCACCTTTGGGTGCAGTTTGGCCATATGCTCTGGGCTGTTTGTTTATGGAGAAGGGGTTGAGTGTGCTGTAGAATCTCTTCCTGCTGCGCCCTCAATGGCCTGTTTGGGACGTGGAATTCGTAGCCTGTACCAGGCATCTCAGGAAGCTAGTAGGGCAAATCGCTCAAAGATGCAAGAGAGAATAGATTCCCTCATGTACAGTTCTAAAAGCATAAAGATTTATCAGTAAGAGTTCAATAGTTTCCTTTAGTGTATATTGTTTGAACTATACATGAATTTTCGTTGCACGGATGAAGTATTAGAAATTGTATGTCATAATTCCCTATACCAACGTTTTTTATTATAAAAAAATTACAAATATCAAGGCGTAAGCATGTCATGTTGACAGGATTTAATGTAAAATCTCAATGAATGAAAGATATTATAAAAAATTGAAAATTCGATACCATAAATTGAGATTCTCAAACTATCATTCTTGTTGACCTGACTTGGTTAGAAATTCAAAACTTGTTACCGAACCCAAGCAGAACCAAGTCAGGAGCTGACCAAGTGGGTTTTGTCAAGCCCTATTTATACCTTACATGCTTGATTGTTGAGTTAGGAAACTACTGGGATTTTGCTTATAAAAAAGAGGTAATTATCTTTTAACCCTATAAATTACAGAGTATTTGACACTTTTTTCCTATGAATTACCAATTATGACACTTCTGTCAGTCAAAATGGTTAAAATTAACGATCAAGGGTTATGTAACTTGTATGTGCCATTTTAATTTTTTTTTCCTTCCACTTTTGTCTTCACTTCATATTAGAAAAATGACGCTTATACCCTCCTAAATCCTAACCTAACACATGAAAAGTAAGGACAAAAGTGAAAGAAAAAATTTTAAATGACACATATAAGTCACATCACTGTTAACTGTTAATTTTAATTATTTTGACTGACAAAATGAAAAAAAGTGTTAAGATAGTAGTTTAATGGAGTCAAGTGTCATAGTTAGTAATTTATGAGAGAAAAGTGTCAAAGCATTATAGTTAATGGAGGTAAAAGGTAATTACTCCTTAAAAAAAAAAAAAGTTCCTTCGATTTTATTTGCTATTTCTACTTCTTATCATATGCTTTCACGCAGTGCCAAAGAAACCAGATAATTTTCATATCTTGACAATAACAGAACAATTTTAGCCACAAAGGCTGTCACCATGTCTGACCATGATTTATGTAAATTTTACCAAAAAATTGATACCATCTTGCAACACTAGCAGGAAATGCAATAATCTAAAGGTAGGGAAGGTAGGATGATACAACTTAACTCCTGATTACTCATCAGAATGTGATCCTAACGACATAATGAGACGCCGGTACTTTTCAGGGCTGTCCCACCAAGTTGGGGTACCAATAATTGCCTTTTCCAACCAAAACTTATCATACTTCTTCTTCTCCGTCATCTTCTTGTAAAACCTTCCCCACTTGTACATGGCACGCCTTAAACGATTACTCTGATTTCCACCAAATAAATACTTGATGTAGTCCTTTGCTAGTCGGGTCAGCTCCTCACCAGTGATGATGTAAACGTACTGCAACGAAACAATTGAGCAAAAATTGTTAAGAAATGGCACTTGCAGACAATTAGCAGAACCTAGATCCCTTCAAAGTCGTTCTTTCTGGTTATAATTGTTCAGCTAGAGAACAAATAATAGAACATCCACATAGATGACATTTCAGGAATCCATCTGTCCGAGAGCACCTAAAGAGATGATATTTAAACAACAGAGAGGAGATCCTTAATTTACTAGAACATGCAAAATATAATTATTCTAATTAATATAACATTTTTTTTTTTTGATAAGTAATTGTTCTAATTAATATAACAAGTTCATGAGATCAGGTTACTCTTTGGACAAGGACTTTCATTTTTCATGCAAGCAAGAGTATAATATCATTGACCAACAATTAAGAAGTAGATCAACATAGTAGTTTGTACTATTTTTTGTTGAGCTCATAGCTAGATTTATGTTATACGGCAAACAATATGTTCACTTTTGTGCATCTTTTCCTTATGTTCTTTGCATACTCCAGTTCTCTCTCCTAATAAATAGATATGCTTCGAACTAACAAATTGTAGTTGTAAGTGATCAAGTGCTTCTCTCAGAAGAGAGAGAGAGAGAGAGAGAGATTAATACCAGGAAAATAAAGCCAATGGTTGCTAAAATCACTTGAACAGTTTCATCAATGATTCCAGCAAGGCCTTCATCCTCTGATTCACCAGAACCATCCCCACCATCCCCACCACCACCACCACCTCCTCCTGGTGGACGCTTTATGCCACTGCCACTGTCATCATAGAATTGTTTCTTCTCAAGCTGCTGCCGTAATTCATCTTCTAGTGACTTTCCCTTAAACCTTCCAAAAACGTTCTTAAGAGCTTGCCATGGAGAACCCTGATGGCATTTGAGAAGCTTAGTCAAATTATACGGTTTTCCTGACCAAATTAGAATGAAAATAAATTTACTAGAGAAGATATCTGTGAGCATCTCCTCCTCCTCCCTTCCCTTTGCTTATACAACAGGGCCAATCACTATACAACACTGAAACCTGACATCCCTTGCAATGCCCTTGACCAATTATGTGCAGCAATACTCTTTCTTGAACTTTGCTTAGCAAAAATTATATGACAAAGCAAACAATACAATAGATGTGAAATATGTCAATAACCATATAATTGAAGCTTCATCTCGAATGCCAGGAAGAAACCAAGGAAAAAAACAAGGGAAAATTAGGATATTTGTAAGAGTAATGATAGATGTCACTCTTGTGTCCACCCAAAATCAATGTGTCTTTTAAAATTACCATTGGATTTGCAATAGATAATTATTAAATTTTGATCCAATGTAATTTTAAAAGGCACATCAATTTTGGTGGACACAAGGGAAACCCAATGATGACATCTATCATTATTCTATTTGTAACAAAAATAAAGTTTTTAGACATTAGAAGACGCCCAAGTAAGATTAAAAATTAAAATGATTGAGTTCACAGATAATTTCATATATTCTGTAGGGTCCAAATGGAATGAGACATAAAGTATACTAGGATCTAAGTTCTAATTGATATTCACAGTAAGCCAATAAATAGCTATTAATAATAGGCAACAAATTTCCTTTTGCTAGCCTTGCCTATTTGTTGAACTCTACCATTGTCCTGAACACAACCTTCTAGATGAACAGTCCCGTGCTAGCAACAATGATTGTTGCAACATCAAATACAATTAATTAGCTGCAACTGAAAACTAAGAGACGCTCGAGACTAAATTTGCTGATATCTTCTTGTAAAGCCTACAATCAGGACCTGTACGTGATATCTCATGGGGCACAGAAAGATCAGCCAAAAACAAAACAATTGATTGGCACAATAAGAAAGTCACCATAAAAGTGAAAATGTGCAGGAGGGCTGAGAGCATGGACACAAGTGCATATGAACGAGTTTTTATTACATATTTGGAGATGTTTTCTTACAAATTTGAAATATAATCTTAACACGATCTGAGCATTATAATCCAATAATAAATTTTTTTTTTTTAAAAAAGAAGATAAAAAAAAGCCACTTACCCCATTGCCACCTTCCATGCTTCCTTTAGCCCCTAATAAGCAAACGGGCATGTTTCGCTGGTACTTCGACACAGGCATGACTTGTTGGTGATGTGATGCATTCGGGGCCAGCCTCAAGGAAGTCCTAGGGACAAAATCAGCATGGATGGGTAAAATACATGGCTTAGAGGGGAGGCAGTGCAATTGAGATCTATTTCCAACATAGAGTTTAGGTCGGCAGGCAGTAAGCTGCATGGTGCTCATCCTTCAACAAAGAGCTCAGCTGTGATGTAAATTACACATTAAAGCTCCAACACCTATACCACAACACTTGAAACGTCATCAAACAATAATTTACCTTCACAAGTGCATTTAAATTCCTAAAACCATAACCAACATACATTTCCATACACAATCCACCAACATCATATATCAGCATTTTGGGCATGCAATGCAATTTTCTAGAACCAACAAAAAATGACCCAGAGCATGAAAAGGTCCAGTTCAATATGGCTCAATCAAGGGACCTCCCCAAAATCATAAGAATTTTAGGTCCACTTCAACAAGGTTTAATCAAGGTGACATCATCACAATTAGGATCAAATCAGCCACAAGCCTACAAGAAATAAGAACAATTATCATGTAATATGCAGTTGCATCAAAATTGAGTATCGCTTCTAGTTGATTAATTTTGCAATATAAGTATCTTAACAACATAATATTTTTTTTTAAAAAAAAAAAAATCCAAACCATCAAAACTAGGGAAAAGAAAAAATCCTTGAATTGCACTTATATGCGTGAACTTGGACATAAATCTCATGTTCATCAATTACAGGAAGATGACAAAGTAACCATGATGCTGTAAATGGTTAATGGGTACCCGCAATCTTGAATCAATGCAGATGGTCTCAGATTAAACATGTACAAATTGATGTTTCGCTTCATTCTCCTTTTCTCATTTCCGAAAAAATAAAAGGGTTCCTATTAAATATGATAGAAAAAAGTATAATTTTTTTCCTTTTTGTCAGAAAAAAAATCATAGAATCACAAGAAAACCCATAGGCATCAATTTCCATTGAACACATGAAAGTATACAGTTAATTAACACTCTAAATGCAATTAACTCATCCAATTAGCCATCCTAGTATTCACATATCAAAAGCCCCAATATAATTCATACTATAAGGGTTTATGTCCATACTTTACCAATAGGTAAAATTAATGCTTTAACCCATTAATTTAATAATCTGGAACTTGAATAATGCATAGAAATCTATTACACATAAAAGCTCAAAATTAGCGTTTCAACCCATTAATTCAATAACTTGGAACTTGAATAATGCATAGAAATCTATTACACATAAAAGCTCCACATTAATTTTAATAATTAGGCTACTTATTAAAATTTTCCCAATTTTTGGACCTAATTAAAAGTTCTCCAAATTATTATTATTTCATGCTTAAAGAGGAAGTAGAGATTTTAACCATATAACAAAATCCCCAAAATTCATTCAACAACCCTAATTTTTAGACCCAAATCAAAGCCCCACAAATCCTCACCATTTATAGCTTCCATTCCCACAAGTATAACAAAAATTACAAGAAAAGGCTAAAGATTTTACTTCACAAGCACCTATGGCCGGAATTCCCTATGATTTCTTCTTCTCATTCCTTCTCTTTTCTTCTTCTTCTTTGTTTCACACGGCCAGCTGCTCTCCCACCCTCTCTATCTCGTTCTCATTCTCTCCCTCTTGTGCGTGAGTGTGAAGAGAAAGGAGAAAGATGAAGGAAGAAGGGAGAAAAAGGGAGGGCTGTACGCGGGTTTGGGAGAAGGAAAGAAAGGATAAAAGAAAGAAAGAAGGGGGAAGGGGCTGCAGACCGCTGCACGTGAGGGACAAAAAAGAGGGGGAGAAAAATGTTGTAAAATCTTAAAAATGCCCTTTTAGTTTAATGTAGATGAAAGAGAATGGGCTTTAATGTAGATGAAAGAGAATGGGCATAAGCTTAAAATTTAGAATGGTAACATGAGTAGTTTAATTCTCTATTTATTTGGGCTCTATTCTAGGTCCCACAATATGATAAATAATTATTTTATTTAATTTTAATACACCAATTAACTTATATTTATTTAATCAAAATAAATTTATTATTATATCTATTATTCTAACTTATTTCATGTCCTAATTATTCCATTAATTAATTTGGATTATTAATAAGTTACTAATAATAAATTTAATTATTTTCTTGAACGTTACAAACTTACACATATATATGAGTATA
Organism: Carpinus viminea; assembly: GCA_013348765.1. NCBI lineage: Eukaryota > Viridiplantae > Streptophyta > Magnoliopsida > Fagales > Betulaceae > Carpinus > Carpinus viminea. The sequence continues at coordinate 14,138,442 of CP054673.1, read as the reverse complement.
TGTGTGTATACATATATATGAGTATATGTGTGTATATATATATATATATATATATATGTACATATCAAATTTATTGAAAAAATAAAAGAACAATAAAATGATTTCAAATTTTTTATTTATTTCCCCAAATCCCTAAAACATTTCCCTCTCTTCCTCTCCCACGCTTCAGAACTGATTTCACAATTTTCTCTGCCTTGGGACTTCGTCGTTGACAGCTTTGAGAATTCAACAAGAATCGGCGACAGTCGTAGGTGGCTTCGGTTTTTTTGAGACTAAAATTCCAAAATTATAATCTAAAGGTTAATATAGCAAAACCCATCAATCAATAAAGAAAACCAATGAAATACTGATAAGTCTAAAGAAACCAACCTTGTATTTGGCAACAAGACAAGCCAACTTTTAAGAACCAAGCTCAGCACACCACGACTTTGAAACCCCGATGCAAGAACGTTTGTGCAATGTAAACACCATGCCTAGTTACGAGCAACAAACAACATCGGGGGTCCTTCCGCTTGACAAGCCAAGCGGGATTACTCATGGTGGGATCAAAGACTTGACGTCCGGATCTTCCCAAAGTTAAATGAAAAGGATTGCCGCTTAGTCAATCATCTGGCTAGGGCTCTCCGGTGGAGGAATCGTTGGTCTTGCCGAAGTGTAGCGAAGGAAAAGGACTGGCCCACAAGGAGGGAGGGAGTTTTAGGCGACGACTGAGAGTTGAGACGGGAGTTTGGGAGGTAGGCGACGACTGCAAGGAGGGAGGGAGTTTTAGGGTTAGGAGAAAAGATAGGTTATATAGTAGAACCAAAACGACGTGGTTTGGTTTCAACCAAAATTATATAACTATAAAAATTAAAAAATTAAAAATATTTATCATCATATCGGTTAACTGATAATAAATTATTAACTAATCGATTACCAACTGATAAGCTTTTCGGTATAAATTTTTTAAGCGATTACTGATCAATAACTATCGGTTATGGTTAATATCGGTAATCGATATAAACTACCATTTCATTACCAAAACCCTCCATTCCGTTAGTCAAGTCCGTTAAGTCAGCGAATAATACCTATGGATAGTATTGTGAGCAGTGCTGTCAATCGTGAATAGTGTCATGAACAGTACGGTCGATAGTTCGACTTAACAGCCTTGACAAACGGAATGAGAGTTTTGGTAATGAAATGATGGTTTATGGGGGGTGTAATTTAAAGTTGGTAGTTCAGGGGAAAAATGGTAATTGCGTGGTAGTTCATGGAGAGAAATGATAATTACCCTTTATTATTTTATTAACATCATTGGTAGAATGAAATCTTGGATCTGCCATTGTATAAATACACATAAATATGTGTGTGTGTGTGTTGATGTGTATGTGTATATACCCTAAAAAACAAACACACACATATATATGCACATACATATATACAAGTATGCATATATATGCGTGTGTGTGTGTTGATGTGTATGTGTATATACCCTAAAAACAAACACACACATATATATGCACATACATATATACAAGTATGCATATATGTGTGTGTGTATACATATATGCATGCATACATGCATATATGTGTGTGTATATATATGCGTACACACGCACACATATATATTATATATAGGGAAAAATACAAAATTAGTCCATGTGGTTTACCTGATTTACAATTTACTCCATATGGAATTAAAATGAACTTAGAAGTACTGTGGTATGCAAAAAAAACAATTTAGTCCCTACCGTTACCCGACACGACACGAACCCGTTTAAACTAAACGGGTTTGACGGTCACGGGTCACTTTTGTGTCTTTTAATGGTGCGAGGACTTTTAGGCGAGCAAGATACCCTTTGTATGGAAAATACAAGGGTTTTTTTTTTTATCAGAGTATTGCAGGTGATGCAGATGATAATTCAGCTAATTTTTTTCCTGGATTTGTGAGAAACGTGCATCACCATTTCCTTCAGAACTGTGGAGAACAAATATTTTCTTTTAGTTTAATTTGCCAATTTTAATAATCAAGATTTCTCTAAAAGATTATATTTTTCAAAACTTGGATAAAGTCTCCGTTCTTGGTGAGATGCAAAGAAAAGAACCTTGTAGGTAGACAAGCACCGGAATGCAGCCAGTAAAGCGAAGATTCCTCAGAATCTTTGGTTCATTGACGTGGTGCTATATAGGAACGTGTGTCCTTTGGGGCACACGACATAGAGGCGGGGTATTTTCCTCAGTGCCCTTTATGCGTTCCACATAGGCTTTTGGTGCTCCATTCCTGAGATTCATGAGAGTTGCAAAAAATGCATATTTAATATATATAAAATAGATACGCAATGCAGAAAAAGTAACAACAAAGCATCTATGTGAGTTTATACTCACCCGGGCCATAAAGCTCCTCCATGTAATTCCCTTGAGGCTCCAGAACCTCAAATACTAACAGAGGGGCCCATTCCCTCCATGCTGAATCACCTTCTAGGCTTGAACATCCAGCACATCTTGAAAGATCTCGATATGGGATCAAAGGACTTTGTAAGGATGGAGGATGATAACATGGAGCCCACCATAACTGGAGTGATGGGCTCATGCTTCTCAGTATTGACTCCTATGGAATTAGCATGATCCAACAATCAAATTCTTCGGCCACTCCCTTGTTGAATTTTCTTGGGTGGCCTTTGAGATGGTTTAATCACCCTTGTTGCCTTTTTTAGGATGGTCATGGGGGTGGCTTTCGGCCTTCAAACTTTCAATTGTTGCAATGTCTCTTTCTCCCAGCCCCATCCCTCAAAAAAAAAAAAAAAACTATTGAGGTCAGGGGATTTTCAATTTAAACCCCAAAGTTTCAAAATTGACAGTTTACCCACCTAAAGTTTCAAAAACTTGCAAAATAATCCTTCAGTTAACTTTTTCCGGCAACTTGGACGGAATGTGTCACCTCCAACATGATATAAGTAGAGTTCCATCTAGTGGAAACATCAAGTTTCAATGAAGATTTACACCCAAGTTGCTTTCTTTCTACACAAGACTTAAACAAAGCCAATCTTTGAGGAGATCCCTTCACATACTTCACCATATTTCGTATCCTTTCAATTGAATCATGTGCAACATTCTTTTGTTGTTTCTCTTGGTAAACGCTCACTTTCTTGGACTCCTCTGGCTCTAGTTGCTTCAAGACATGATACCAGTCAGTGCTCCCAGACATGGGGAGCTTCCACATTGTTCAAGACCTTTGAAACAGTGAAGGATGGTTGTGTTTTATTGGGTCTAAATACACATGGACTAATTGTAGGCAGGATGAGAATTTTGTTAAGGAACGTTTGGATCGCGCAGTTGCCAATTCAGAGTGGAGAGCCATATTTGGGAGGCCAATGTATACACCTTGGCGGCACGGGCCTCAGATCATAAGCCCCTCCTCTTGCAATTCTCCCATGATAAAGAGGAGCGTACGGAGCTTTATAGAAGTTTTAAATTTGAGGCTAAGTGGCAGCTGGATGATGATTTTGGGGGTCTTGTGGAGAAGACATGGCAGGATGACAATGAGGGGACTTCGGGGTTGCAGTTGGTGCAAAATAAATTGGCAGCATGTCAGAGAAGCTTTACTAGGTGGAGTAGTATGAAATATGGGAATGCTGACAAGATTATAAAAAAGAAGACAAAGGAGTTAGAAGGCTTACAGTTAAATGAGGGACCTAAGCATTGGGGAGAAATATCACGTCTTAAAGCTGAGATTGAATTGATTATGGAGAAGGAAGATACAAAATGGAAGCAGAGGGCGAAACAAAACTAGTATAAAAACGGGGATCGTAACACTCCTTTTTTCCATGCTTGGAAGATCACCGTCAAAGGATTAACCATATCAGTCGGATTGTAGATGAAGAAGGCAGAATTTGGTGTAAGAAGAAGGAGATCCCAGGAGTGTTTATTGATTTTTATCAAAAGCTCTTTACCTCCGAGGGGACCCAAGGAGCCGAGGACTGCCTAGCATCTTTGGAAGCCCGAGTAACTCCTAGCATGAATGAAGATCTATTGCAGGAATTCACCATGGAAGAGGTTGATGCCGCTCTTTCCTATATGCATCCTTTCAAATCTTCGGGCCCGGATGGATTCTCGGCTTGCTTCTACCAACGCTTCTGGGCAATTATACGTATTGATGTGGGTAAGGAAGTTCTGGATTTTTTGAATTTTGGTGTTTTTGATCTGTCATTAAATATAACTCATATTGTTTTGATTCCCAAAATCAAAAATCCCTAAAGAATTATTGATTACCGACCGATAAGCTTGTGCAATGAGCTGTATAAATTCATGTCAAAAGTGCTTGCTAATAGATTAAAGAGGGTGTTAAATTCCATTATTTCTCTGAAACAAAGTGCCTTTTTACCAGGAAGACTCATTACGGATAATATTATTGTTGCATTTGAGGCATTATATTCCATGAATACTCGGCTTAAAGGGCGGAGAGGATACATGGCGCTTGGACATGAGTAAGGCGTATGATAGGGTCGAGTGGGACTTTTTGGAATTGCTAATGCGGAAAATTGGGTTCAATGAACGTTGGGTGGATCTTGTTATGACTTGTGTGCGCACAATCTCATATTCAGTTCTTATTAATGGGAGGCCATATGGACAAATTAGGCCTACAAGGGGTATTCGTCAGGGCGATCCTTTAACACCATATCTTTTCATTTTATGTGCAGAGGGGCTGAGTACTCTTCTACATAAGGCAGAGAGGAATGGTACTATCACAGGCTTGGCCATTGCAAAAGGGGGTACCAAGATCAATCACCTTTTTTTCGCAGATGACAGCTTACTGTTTTGCATGGCCAATTTTATGGAATGGGGCAACATACAGGAGATCCTTGATATGTATGAGAAGGTGTCGGGGCAGAAATTAAACCGAGAAAAAACATCCATATTTTTCAGCAAAAACACCAAAAAAGAGTTCAAGGAGTACATTGCATTGAGTTCAAGAGTCAGTATTACAAACCAATTTAAGAAATACTTAGGCCTGCCAGCAATAGTAGGCCAGTCTCGAATAGGGGCCTTTGGAGGTATGAAGGGTCGGATTTGGGATCGGATGCAAGGATGGAAGGAGAATTTTTTATCCCAAGCTGGCAAAGAGGTACTCCTTAAGGTGGTTGTCCAGGCTATTCCTACTTATACCATGAGTGTCTTCCAACTACCAAAGACGTGAAAGGATATAAATTCTTTGATGTCTAAATTTTGGTGGGCTTCTAAGCAAAAGGATAACAAAGCGGTATGGATGAGTTGAAGCAAAATGGGTAGGACAAAGGAGATGGGTGGTTTGGGTTTCAGAGATTTGGAGTGGTTCAATTTAGCTTTACTTGCTAAACAAGGATGGCGAATTATCCATAATCCGGATAGCCTAGTTTCTAAAATTCTTAAGAAGAAATATTTCCCTCACTCGTCTTTTCTCAATTCTCAACTTGGGCGTCAACCCTCATTTATTTGGTGGAGTTTTGGAATGCAAGAAGCTTATTAGAGGAGGGGTTATCTTGGAGGGTGGGGGATGGTAAATGAATAGGAATTTGGACTGATAAGTGGGTGCTGGCTGCTCCTGGTGGATTTCTCCAATCTCCTGTGTGTGTTCTTGATCGGAATGCTAAAGTATGTGAGCTTTTGAACACGGGCACAAATTGGTGGAATACGGCTCTTATTCATGATATATTCATGGCTGAGGAAGCAGACTTAATTTGTGGCATGGCGGTGAGTTCACGTATTGGTGAGGACCGACTGGTCTGACGGTGTACCAAAAATGGTGAATTTTCTGTTAGAAGTGCGTATCACCTAGCCAGAGACAAATTTGAGATTGATATGGGAAGTTGTTCCAACAGGGATAGTAACCAGAAGTTGTGGCGAGCAATATGGCAGATTCAAGTGCCTCGTGTAGCAAAAATATTTTTATGGAAGGCATGTAGTGGTATTGCACAAAAGGAACATCACATCTGACCCCTGATGTACAAATTTAATTGTACTCGCCAATTGCATGAGTCGATTGTAGTAATGTGGCTGTGCAAGTGCGTCGAACCCACAGAGAATCGTGTTTGTCTAAAACCAACTTTAAAATGCCTAAACTAATAAAATCTTAACCTAGTTCCAACATCGAACGTGGCGTGCATAAAATTAAACTAAGCTAAAATGCAATAAAATAAAGCGGAAAATAAAACTTAATTAAAAGCAGTAAAAATAAAGAAATAAAATGCTAAGGTCCTAATCTACCTCACCATAATTTAATCAACATAAAAACATGCCTAGTTCATACTTCAACAACGATTACGCTACTAGGCGTATTCTATTTGCTATTAATTAATGCATACGTCTATTAAGCACTAATGCATGTCCTATTGTTGCTACGATCTTGTCGAACTACCGAGGCAAACAACATTACAAGAGGTCACGGATAATGGTCCAAGGCGAATATCCGATGTATCTCCGATTACAGCGATGATAAATCGACGTTTAACGACCAAGCAACAATCAATCAACCTTGTCACGAAATTGAATTGAAACGAACAAGTAAAACAGTAAATGACGAGCGTATTAAACTAAGCATAAAAATAAGTAGATAAAAACATGGTGAAGGGAAATAAGAGACTAAAGCAAAACAAATAAAAGCATTAAATTAAAGCGGCGTTTAGGAGTGTTTACAATGAAGAACGGGAGGTTTTGGGCCACAAAGGCACCTCAAAGCGCGTCCCAAGCATCTCCCAAGCGTGAAGAAAATGAAAATACACGAAGTCTATTTATAGGGTGGCGGGACACTAAAGTGCATTGAGCCTTGGTAGTGCGTTCGAATACCGCAATTATTTAATGGTGACGCATAGGCACCGTTCGACCGCAAATAACCTCTGGCGGCTAAGTGACATGGAGTGCGTTCGTGGTGCGCGTGTCCTTGGAGTGCGTGCTGACGTGAAGTGCCGTCGTGTGAGCGTTTAAGTCCTTTCTTGCCCTTGCTAGCCATGATTTAATGCAATGTGCACAACACAAAATACTAAAAACACTAAAAATGATTAGATATTAACAATGCTAAAGGCCTAACGAATATAAATTAAGGGGTCCAAATAAGCACTTTTAGGCACCGATCAAATACCCCAAACTTACATTTTGCTAGTCCCTTAGCAAAACAAAAGCGGAAAACACAATAAAACATAAGTCCGCGTGGGAGAACAATTGCATTGAGCGTATGCAACAAGCCTTTTAAACCTCTAGGAGTTCCCTAGAGGACGAGTGAAGTCTCGTGAGGGTTTTTCAGGAATGACACCCACAAACAATTATTTGGCACTATGTTCTTAATGGACAAAGCCCAACACACAAACACATGGTTCACACATCATTAGCAATTTTAACATGTTAAACATATGAACCATATCATCAAGGCATCCAAACATCATTTCATTCAAGGTTGGAAAATTGAGACAACACGTGCTCGTAAAGTGTAAAGTGAACTAACAACAAGATCATGGGGTTTCAATTACCCTCCAAAGACGTGTATCCCAAAATTCAAAGGAAAACAATGTGATAAATACAACCAAGGCTTATATTGAAAGATACAATTTTTTGTGTAGGCTGTGCAATGCTTGACTCCCTTAAGCTTCTAAATGACCTCTGTAACGAGCGTTGGGCCAGTGACTCCCAAACCAGGCGGTTTTAGGGCACTAGATGTAGAGACATCCCTAGGGCTTAATTACTCAAGTCAAAAGAGCTACGGAGCCTAAACTAGCCATACAATTTTTAGTTGGAATTTCTCATCTTTTGACGCGAACACTCATTGCTTGGCCAGGCAAGAGGTCCGGTTACTCAATGAAAAGCTCACTTATTTTGATTTTTTTTTTTATTAAAGCCAAGGTTTTCATCATCACATCATAAACCTAGAAATCTCAAGACACATACTTCAAAGTCAAATCTCATACCCCACAGACCCTAATGCTAGTGTGCATGTGAAATTTCAATCAAACAAGTGGAGTCTCTCTAATCCAACACAAGAATCAAAAACTGTGATTTCTAATGATAGGCAATGTTCAAACAAGTTAAACAAACCAATGACATGTAATCCACGATTCGATGTAAGTCATGACCAATCAACAACATAGTAACAAACAAAAAGAAAATTTTTATATACATGGCAAAACAAATATATACATGCAAAAACAAAACAAAACAAGTAAATAAAAAAAAACAGACAGAATGTTTGTCCTTGTCCACACCCCAAACTTAAATGACACATTGTCTTCAATGTGGCAAGAAATACATTACAGTGGGATGAGGAACCGATGAGCAAAGTCCAAGCGACCCCTAAACTTAAACATCAAAACACACTATAAAAACTAACAACAATCTTTTTCTAAAAGATAAAACATCAAAATGTTAATTGTTAGAAATCAAACAAATAAAATATATACATGAAAATAAAATATCAAAAAGAAAATAAAAATTATGTGCGGAAAATAAAAAGGGAAAAATACCGCACCTTCCCCGCTCATAAGGATGTCCAATCAATCCCTTCCATCCTTTTTCTTTAAAATAAGATACCCCTCTGGAAGGATGTTAAGCCATCTTATGTAGTTGTCTTTGTTTCGAGGGATCCACTTAGGAACATGGTTCCTAGATTTGTGATGGTGTGTGTGTGAATCCTCAAAGATTTCTACATAAGATGACTCTTGAGACATTGGAAAGATGGAACTTGATGATATGTCTCGAGAGGGATTGTCGAAAGTGAGCTTCCTTGTCATTGGGCCAATTTGAAATTGGCGGGGTTCAATCTGCTCCTTCTTTTCTTCTTCTCCATTCTCGATCAGATCTCAGAGTGGGATCCACTAAAGCCTTAGCTTGCTCATGCACCATGTCAAGGTCCAAATAAACTCAAATTGAGCAAAGCTCTCTTCCAAAGGATCCTCCAGACTTGGCTCTCTAAACCTCACATTTTTAGATCCAAATCATTCAATTTCATCAAAACACTCTCTCGGATGGATCCTCAAGACTAGGCTCACTAAAAGTATCAACATGATCAAGTAGCCTATCCAAGTCTAGGTCATCACTATCTAGCAAAGTGTTCCATCTCGGGATCCTCTAAACTCAAATCATGCAACACACCATTTAGCCTATCAAGATCTAGGTCACAATCATCTGAAACATTCTATCTTAAGTTCCTCTAAGCTACACTCACTTGCAACTTCATCTCAATTTCCTCATCAACAAGTATGGTGGTGGTTTGAGCATTGTCAAGTGCAGACTTGTTAACCTCAGTCATGTAATAATTAATGAAAGGACAATCATCAAAGGTGAGAATGATGATAACAATATTCACATATGATGAGGTGTGTGAGTGTGAGAAAGCTGGGTATGGGCATGTCTGGCTGCCATGAGTTGGTTCGCCTCCTCAAGTCATCGACATGAGCGTAGGAAAATGTTGCTCAAATGACTCTTGGGAGGATGAGCCATCTCATGACTCAAACTCCTCCTCCTCAACTAGGTTGAATTTAGAAACTAATTGACCGTTCTTCCAACCTTGTAATTTCTTGATGTTTGCCATATGGGCATCTATGATTTCTTGACAAGGTTGGTTGACTGCTTTCCTAAACGCCTCGAGTGTTTCTTCTAATGATGGTTCATGAGACGGAAATGGTGGGTTGGCCGACTAGTTCCATGAATTCCTTAAGAGTGTCTTCCAAGGAAGACGCCGAGGAAGTCATATGATGAATGGGAAGAAAAATGATTGTCGAACTACATATATTAGGAAATGCAGTTCGTCAACTTGGGAAACAAAATTTTCCGTAGCATGATCATGCCACGAAAAATCAGAATGTTGTTCCAGTTATAAAATTTGAATTAGATTCAAAACCGGATCGAGAAATCGGTGTTCAACGCTCATTTGAAAATTAGAAAATTGTCCCCAATGTGGACAATCACCTAAACTATGGTAAGGGCTAGAGCAGGTGAACACGGTTCATGTGGGTGCAAAGTGGTAGGGAAACATTAAAATAATCGAACGGAAGACTCATGCTTCACCTAAATAGTTCAAAATATTCCACATGAAACAATTAACAAAAATAAAATAAAATAAACACAAACTAAAAAAATAAACTAAACAAGAACTAATAAATAAACTAACAAAAAATAATAAACTAATTAAACGATTAAAAATATACTAACAAAATATTAAACTAATAAAAGCAAGTAAATAAATAAACTAGGTATAATAAATAAATAAACAAATAAATAATCAAATAAAATAAGAAAAAGAAAAACAGAACACATACTGTCTCGGGTTTGCTTTTTGCGGCCAGAATGGCCGCGAAAGCGATCGTTATCGCAGATGCAACAATTTGGCAGCTAGCAAGTGCGTTCAACGCAATTAAATGCGTTGAATGCAACTCGCTGCGTTCTTCGGGCGTGCTCGCCAGAAGAGAGAGCGAGCAGTGCAGCGTCCTAGAAAAGCGTGCGTGATTTTCGAAACCAACAAAATGAAAAAAAAAAAAAAATCTAAATTTTTTGGATTTTATCTATACAAAAGCAAATAAATAAAATAATTGCACAATTAAAATAACTAGTAGAAAGATAAAATTAATCTAAGCATAAAATTAATTTTAACAAAACACGATTCCCAACACACGCCAAAATTTGATGTACAAATTTAATTGTACTGCCAATTGCACGAGTCGATTGTAGTAATGTGGTGTGCAAGTGCGTCGAACCCACAGAATCGCGTTGCTAAAACCAACTTTAAAATGCCTAAACTAATAAAATCTTAACCTAGTTCCGATTTCAAACACGTGGCATAAAATAAAACTAAGCTAAAAGCAATAAAATAAAGCGAAAATAAAACTTAATTAAAAGCGGTAAAAATAAAGAAATAAAATGCTAAGGTCCTAATCTACCTCACCATAATTTAATCAACATAAAAACATGCCTAGTTCATACTTCAACAACGATTACGCTACTAGGCGTATTCTATTTTTACTATTAATTAATGCATACGTCCGTCTATCGATTAAGCACTAATGCATGTCCTATTGTTGTTACACGATCTTGTCGAACTACCCGAGGCAAACATCGTACAAGAGGTCACAACGGATAATGGTCCAAGACGATATCCGATGTATCTCCGTTACTGTGAGTCGACGCAACGATTTACAAGCAACAATCAACGCAACCTTGTCACGAAATTGAATTGAAACGAACAAGCAAAACAGTAAAAATGACGGAGTATTAAACTAAGCATAAAAATAAGTAGATAAAAACATGGTGAAGGGAAATAAGAGACTAAAGCAAAACAAATAAAAGCATTAAATTAAACCGACGTTTAGGAGTGTTTACAATGAAGAACGGGAAGTTTTGGGCCACAAAGGCACCTCAAAGCGCGTCCCAAGCGCCTCCCAAGCGTGAAGAAAATGAAAATACACGAAGTCTATTTATAGGTGGCGGGACAACGAAGTGCGTTCAACGCATAGTGCGCGTCAACGCGCACTTATTGTAATTCGAACATAGGCACCGCTCGACCGCAAATAACCGCCTGGCGACTAGGGCGACATGGAGGTGCGTTCGTGTGCTTGCGTTGCGTCCCTGGAGTGATGACGTGATTTAATGCAATGTCCTGCACAACACAAAATACTAAAAACACTAAAAATGATTAGTTATTAACAATGCTAAAGGCCTAACGAATATAAATTAAGGGGTCTAAATAAGCACTTTTAGGCACCGATCAACCCCTTATGCCCAGTTTGCAATATGGTGGTTGAAACGATGGTGCATGCACTTTGGAATTGTTCCTCAGCACAGATGTGTGGGTTGATTGCTCAAAATAGATTCAAAAGAGTTCCTGTGAAGCTAATGATTTTATGGGTATCATGGAATGGTTGCTGGACAAGTGCTCTGTGGAGGAGGTCCAATTAGCTACTTTGGTCGCGCGGCAAATATGGCATAGACGGAATACAATAGTGTTCGTGGGAATGCTTTCTACTCCCACATCAATTTTGTGAGTAGCGACAGACCAGTATAAAATGTTTACAACAGTGGCAGAGCACAAAGAGAGTCAAGTGGCGGGTTCCTCTAAGCTAACGGTAACTCTATGGCAGAAGAAGGTATTCTCAAAGTCAATTGGGATGCAGCCGTTGATGGCGGAGGAAAGAAGATAGGAATGGGAGCTATCGTGAGGGATTCTAACGGCAAGGTTTTGGTGATGATGTGTGATTCGTTGGATTTCATCCATGACCCAATCTTAGTAGAGGCATTGGCTAGGTGTGCTGTCGAACTATGCTTGTTGATGGGGATTAGGAAGATAATTTTGGAAGGTGACTCGCTCCAGGTTGTTCAAGCTCTACAAGCCTCCAATGGGGGACATGTTGTTATTGGTCCGATTGTAGAAGATGCACAGCAATTATGTCGAAGGTTCTTGATCTTCACAATACAACACATTCCCAGAGGAGCTAATGGGGAGGCCCACAATCTTGCCAAGTTAGCACTCTCTCGGGTGGGGCACACAGTTTGAAGGGACAACTTTCCTCTTCCTTGACCGCTGGCGCTACAGAGGAGGTCCAAGTAATTCTTTGAGGAACAGTTTAGGCACCTATTTTTGTCATTGTAATATAATCCCAGCCTCTTTTCTCAAAAAACCTAGGGGGTACTAGCTTGGGTAGCCTTTGTGGTCGGCTCTTGCTATTGCCTGTATTCCACTAGGGAGAGAGGGGGATGTGGGGTTTTGATAGGCTTTTTTGTTTGTATTAAGCGGCTCTCCGAGAAGTCTGATGTAGTCATTATTTTGGTTTATGAGAATTAATCCCACTTCAAAAAAAATTCCATCCATTAACTTAATGGATTCCATTAATGTGCCATGTCATATCCAATAAAATTATGACACATGTCATGTTTTATTTATGACTTTTAAAAAGCACACTTGGATTTTCTATGTCATATTATTATGCCAACTAATATTCCCACCTCAACTTTTTTTTTTTTTAACATTAAACACATCAGGTAAAATATTTTTAAAAACCCTAATTCTATCAAATTATTGATTTGAAATCTAATTCAAAAAAAAAAAAAAAAAATCTACTGGTAAATGTTTAGTTTTTTAGGCCTATCCCCTTTTCTTATTCTTCTTCTCCGTTTTTGTGTTTTTCTTCTTGTGCTTTTCTTCTTCTTCTTCTCCCTTTTTTTTTGGTCGTGGTTTTTTTTTTTCTCCATCTCTTCCTATCTTTTACATTTTTTTCTTGTCGTGGTTTCTTTTCTTTGTCTCTTCCTTTCTTCTACTTTTTTCTTATGCTCTTCTCCTATGTTGAAATTCCTCTTTTTCTTGGTAACTTTCAAGAGGGAAGTACAGAGATAGAGACGGAGAAAAAAAAAACCTCCATACATAACTTCTTTGCCGACAACCCTGATCAAGATATAGAAATTTAATTTCTAGACTTGCCTTCCATGTTTCCTAGTGGAGACACAAACTTGGGTGAAGAAGCGACAAGAAGATGACGGAGAAAAAGATAGGAAGAAACAAGAAGAAGAAGAAGTAGAAGAAGAGGAGGAGGAGGAGGGGATAGGCCTAAAAAACTAAACGTCTACAGATAGAAAATTGTTTTCTTTTGAATTAGGTTTTCAGATCAATAATTTGGTAGAATTAGGGTTTTTTAAAATATTTTACTTGATGATTTTAATATATATATATATATATAAAGCTGAGGTAGGAGTATTAGTTGGCATAATAATATGACGTGGAAAATTCAAGTGTGTTTTTTTTAAAAGTCATATATAAAATATGATATGTGCCATAATTTTATTTGATGTGATGTAGAATACTAACGGAATCCGTTAAGTCAATGGATGAAATTTAACGGTAGGGACTAAATTGTTTTCTTTTGTATACAATAGGGACTTTTAAATTTGTTTTGATACCACAGTGAGTAAATTGTAAATTAGGTAAACCACAAGGACTAATTTTGTATTTTTCCCTTATATATATATACGCCTGGCAAAACGAGTCCACAGGTCGACCTGTTTATGACCCATGACCCGTTTAAGTTAGACCAAAACACGACCTGTTTAGTTAACGGGTCGAAGCTCCGATTACACACTATTACTGTTTTCGCAGTTACCCGACATGACCTGAATTGCTTTAAGCTAAAACGGTCAACACGACTTGACGACTGCTTATGTAATTTTTAAAATGAAATAATAATATTAGCAATTCATCTCTTAAAATTAAACTCCTAGTTGGCTAGCATCAAATCACTTAATAAGCTTAATTGTCTAATAATAAAAAAAAAATCAAACCACATCATTACAATTTACAAATTATAAATACAATTATACAAATTGGGTTCTCATTTTTGCCATGTATTGTCCACTCTTGATCTTATATAACCCACAACTATGCTCATTTTAGCATGCTCCAGATGAACTTGGAATCTCAGAACTTGGAATGTCATTAGAATTGATATTATCTAATGTCATAACATCATCTTCTTCTTTATCTATGTTCATTAAATTTTGTTCTATATCAAAAGATAAGAAAAATTAATGTTATTAAAATAAGATAAAAAAAAAACAAGTAAATGAAGAAATTAAATATGCAAATAACTAATATTACCTTGCTCTCCACATAATCAATCTCTAGTGCAAACCAATGCCTCAATAATATCAGGTTTGAGTAAACTCTTATATTGATCAATCACATGTCCACCAATACTAAAAGTAGATTCTGAAGTAGCAGTAGAAATATGAATACTCAAAATATCACGAGCCATGGTAGCTATTTAGGATAACGAAATTCATTTTCTTTCCAAAATGAAAGGATATCAAATGTTGCACTTGTATCCAAATACTTGGGTTCATCCAAATAAAGTTCTAATTGAGTCTTTTGAGCATCTTCATCAACTCCATCAAATGTTAGAAATTCATGCATGAAAAAAGCGAACATAAACATAAAATTAATAAGTGGTTATGAGTATATATACTAATCTACTAATAAGTTAAGAAACTTATGATATTATTTACATTTTTCCCAATTTGAGTCTTCTTGAGGCCGAATAATTGTAGAGTTTGAAGTTGTAGAAGTACTATACTCATAAAAAGTTTGGTTAACTTTTTTTAAACATTGTCATACTCTTCGTATAATAGTACTTTACAAGGCGAAGCTTTTAATAAGGATTTAAGACAACTGCAATGGCAAACATTACACTGAATTCTGACCAATATTTCTCAAATTTGGAGATTATTTGATTTGCAATTAATCTCTTATACCCATCTTTGCTTACAAGTTCACATAAATCAATGTAACTACGGAAAATATAAATTGGCTTTGGGATATTTGGTACCAGATAAAGCACATGTAGCACGATAAAAGTAACCTAAAAAGGGCAAAATTCACTTTACCCCCCTTGAAGTTTCAAGGGATTTTCAATTTAAACCCTAAAGTTTCAAAATTGGCAGTTTACCCCATGAAGTTTCAAAAAGTTGCAATTTAAACCTCTTGTTAAGGTTTTTTAGCAAATTGGACGAAACCCTACCCACGTGCGTCTCACGTGCCTCTCACGTGCCTTATTAACAAATTATCTTCCAAATTTGCCCTCCCCTCAGTGTAATGACTTCGGCCTTTTTTTTGTTCAAGTTTAAAAAGCTTTTGACTACCCACACACATGCACGCACTGCTCATTCCAACACCCACACACTACACTCGAACACCCACGACAACACTCCAATACTCACGAGAAGAACAAAGATCCAAATCATGGTCCTCTATTTTATTGAATCAGCCAATCACGAGTACCAATAGTGAGGCAAGTTCGTGGTCTCCTTCTTTTTGTACCCCACCCACACGCCCACACGATAAACAGCAAGTCGACAATTTTGGTGAATTTGTTCCCTTCTTCATGGTCCTATTGCGTGGAGAAAGAGACAACAAACTACTTGCTTACTAAATTTCACTTTTGTATGAGGTATGTTCCAATTTTCATCTTAATTTTTGACCATCTAATATAGGGTTTTTTTTTGTAAATTTGGGGGTTTTGGGGGAATATTAGGGTTTGTGGTTATTGTCGATTGGTTATTGAATATTTAGGGTTCTTTTGTCCATTTATCCCAACATAACCCATTATTCACGTTTGTTTCTGCCATGCACCCACTAAGTGGGTCATTCAAACAATTTTAGGGTTTCTCTGCTATTTGAAAAAAAAACAAAAAAATTCCCAGTCAAATGGCAGTTTAGGTTTGTGTATTTAAGGTTTAGATGAAATTGACTAGGTCAATTTAGTGTAACTATAATGCCTCACGAATTAATTAACTGGTAATTAATTTAACAGTTCGTCTCCCAGCCTTGTTCCACTCTGAACAAGATCTTCGGGACCTCTACTCCTCAAAAACAAAGGATACTAAGCAGCGGAAGTAATAAAGTACTATAAACATTAATTAGTATAACCAGAGCATCTAACCAAAGATCATCGAAGCAGCAGAAATCATACTGTATACATCAGTACAAGTGATCTATGCTAAACCTTAATATGCAAGCAAGCATGCATCAAACCCTAAGTTTACAACATAACTCAAAAGTACTAGTTACCATGAGTACCCGCATAAGCTTGTAATAAGTCCTCAAGCATCTCCTGGATTGAATCCTCCACAAGAATCGGATGCTTCACGGTATCCACTATCTATAATAGTATAATCGTACATATGAAGAAAAAATGAAAATAATACAAGGGTAAGTCCGACGACTTAGTGAGTAGAAATCCACATGACGTACTCGTCATTAATTTGTGGATTCTTTTATTTATAAAATACATGCAACATTATGATATGACAGTTATTATGCAGGTGATATATATAGATAATATATGCTTATAATCATGAGTAACAGTAATAATTCAACAATATGGTCTACCCGAGATATTACTCATTCTCAGCAGGGTTGACGCTGTCCCGAGGGACCTGTAGTACAATGCCAGTGCCCCATCAATTGCACGAAACATACCGTATGTAACACTAGTGGCACAACCGAGTTCGACCTCGGGTGGCCCACACTGCTAATGACGTCCGTCCTATAGTGACCATCCATTGGGAATGGCTGCATCATTGGTCACGAGTCATTGGATCCAAAGCCCCCACATTGACCATAAAGCTAACTCATATAGTAAGCCCATGATCATTACTACCGCACGTACCGGTATACCATGTCTTACGATGCAATTAGTCTTATCAGTCTTTTATGTGCACAGTTTTACAAGTCTCATTATTATCTTGTTAACAGACACATTTTCACAAAAGAGAGTTTCCCGTAGTTCCAAAATGTATTTCATGAGAGTTGTAAAACATGCATGTTTAATATCTATATAAAATACGTGCAATGCAGGAAAAGTAACAACAAAGCATCCATGTGAGTTTGTACTCACTCGGTCCGTAAAGTTCCTCAATGAAATTTCCTTGAGGCTCTATAATTTCGAATACTGAGAAAAGACCTATCATAAGTTCTATTTCTACTAAAGCACAACTCTATAACAAGGAAACAAGAGCTATGAGACGGTTGGTGAAAATAGGGTTTCCTTGTAACACTCTGGCCGTACGTCCGGCTCGAGGCCGTACGTTCACTAAGTTACGACATGCCATACGTCTGTTCACAAGATCACGTCCGCTCTAATGTCTTTCAGGGAGAACCTCATTTTCTCTCTACTATCCGCCTATTCTCCGACTCCTAAGGCCAACAAAGGCTCCTTAAGGCCTCCTAACACAAATCGAAACCTCCATGCAAAGAAACAACACTAAGCTTAACAAAACGCTAGCCTAAGCAAGATCAAAGCACAACTAAGCTAACAACTACAACTAGCAACATAGAACTATAATCGAGCAGCATAACAACGTATTAAAAAGCTAAGAAAACCGAATGTTACCTCCTTGAAGCGAAACCTCAAGAGTTCCTCCTCCGACAACTCCGAAACACTCATGAAACCTCACAAACACTCACAAAACGGCCTACTGGCAGCCTAGGGGCGAAGAGAGGGGTTGAGGGGTGGAATAGGTGTGAAATGAGCGAGAGGGTGAAGGGGTATTTATAGGACCAGTAAGCAGCGAACGTCTAGCCAAATTGGCGTATGTCCAGTACTATTCCACAGTAGTCCAAAGGCTGTTTGTACATCTAAGTATTATCCGAAGGGTATTTCAAAAAGTAGCATACGTCCAGTACTTTTGGGTGTATGTCTGTGTACTATTCACAGAGTACGACGTACTATATGTCAACATATGTCAAGTGGTCCCCCAACGTATGTCCGTCAGAAAGTAACGTACATCCACGAAAAAAGACAAAAGCGTACGTCCGCCAACCCTAGCGTATTTTTACCCTAAAAGACAAGGGCGTACGTCCACTAGAAAGTACGTATGCCCGCACTAAAAGACAAATCAGAAGATAAATTTCCAAAATGCCCTTCTGGCTGATCTTAGTGACCCAAAGTCTAAATTTACCCTTTAACTAAGCTACTTATATTTGGGTAAGACCTATTTAGGGTTTAGTGTAATTGTGTTGTGTTGTTTTGATATTACTTGAAGCTTTGAATGCGGTACTCTAAATCTCAATTATATTAGGGAAAAAAAAAGAACAACTAATAGATTTTATTAGGTCCCCCAAATGATTTTTATGCAATGATTTTTCAAATGCTCCACAGATAGTCATTATGAATAATACTATTAATTTATCAAAAGCATTTACATTTAAATTGTACCTTTAGTAACATGATGTTTTATAGGAGAACACCACCCTCAATAAATAAAAATTTTATTTCGCATTGTAGGATGTCCAATTCAAGATTAGTGTTCGAGATTCACTATTGTGGTAGATTCAACATGACACTTGGGTGTGAGTATGTGGGGGGTGATGTGGCAGTTCATACAAAGAGTGTTGACCCCGATGAATTGTCATATTTTGAACTGGAAACCATATGTCGACCTTATGGGTACAACTCAGGAGATTTAATATATTTTCAAGAACCTAGTAAAAGTCTAGTAAATGGTTTGCATTTGATTACATCTGACCATAATGTACTATTTATGGTTGCCTCCCATAAATCTCATAACGTAGTTCACTTATTTGTTGTTTCTTTTAGGGAGGATTTAGTTGATGTAGAGGATTATGAGGAAGATGATGAAGATGAGGATGTAGGGAGGGTTGACCTTAATGACCCTTGGTGGCATGATAAGATTAGTGATGATGAAGATATATTTGATGCAGATGTTGATGACATTGATGGTGGGGCTAGACCATCAAAAACAAAATCAAATGGGTCCAATTGTAGTTGAGTGTTAGGAAGAGGAACAACATAGGGATGAAAGAGGTGTTAAAGGGGGTGATGATAGTAGACACGACGAACCTAGTGAACATGATAATGGTGAGGGAGAGGGTAATGATGATAGAAGTGATGACCATGATAATGAAGAGGGTGAGGATGCTATTAATCAATATGAATGGGGTAATAGTTGCTGTAATTTTAATAAATCTTTTAAGGATGATGATGACAACTCCGAAATGGGTAGGAGTGATATACTTGCGTCACCAGTGATCAGTGATGAAGATTGTGAAACACAATCTGCATGCACAGTAGATTTTTATGCTGTAGATCTACAGGATCCAACAATTAAGTTTCAGATGAAATTTTCAAACATTAAAATGTTTAGGGAAGCTATGAGGGTGTACAATTTAAAGAAGGGGAATGATATCAAATTTTTTTAAAATGAAACTGCAAGGTGCATAGCGGTGTGCAAGGATGCCAAATGTAAGTATAAGGTGTATGCAAGAAAGATGCCTGATGAAGAATCATTTCAGGTAAGATCTGTACAGTCTAAACACATTTGTGGTCGAAAATACCGAAACACCATAGTGAACTCCACTTGGATAGCACACAAGCTAATTGACAAGTTTAGGGTTCAGCCTAACATGCCTTTGGATGTAATCCAAAATAAAGTGAATGATAAATGGCATGTGGATGTCAGCCCAAGTATGATGTATAGAGCTAGGAGAAGGTGAAACAAAAATTGTATAGGAAGCTTGAAGACCAATATGGGAGGCTGTGGGACTATTGTGAAACCTTGAGGCAAACTAACAGTAGAAGCTATGTTGTAATGAAAGTTGACAAACCAAACCCAGATTTGCTTCCAAAATTTGGAAGACTGTATGTTTCTTTGACAACCATGAAGAAAGGCTTTTTAAAGGGTTGTAGGCCTATCATTGGGGGTAGATGGGTGCTTCCTAAAAAGACCATTTAAAGGCCAACTCCTTTCTGCAGTTGGGAGACATGGGAACAACAATATGTACCCAATTGCTTTTCGATTGTCTAGGCCGAGGTGAAAGATAGTTGGGTCTGGTTCCTTGAAACCCTAGTGTCTGATCTTGGTACCCATGCCAGGCATGCTATGCCTACATTCATTTCCGATTGACAAAAGGTAACAGTTTTTTCACACTTTAAAAAAAATCTTCTCGCAATTTGATTGAATATTATTTTGATAACATAAAATTATTTTATTTTGTAGGATCTTATGCCAGCCTTTGAGCTTGTTATGCCAATGGTTGATCACAGGATATGTGTTAGGCATCTATATGCGAACTTCAGAGACATTGGGGGGCATCGAGGGTTGGCACTGAAGGAACAGTTGGGTTGCAGCATTTTTATACACATAATATGATTTCAATGACCATATGAAAGGCTTGAAGAATATGAATAAACATCCATATGAATTTTTGACCGAAGTTGATCCTAGTCCATGGTCTAGGGCATGGTTTAGTGACTACCCAAAGAGCGACCTGCTAGTGAACAACATATGTGAATGTTTTAACTCATATATTCTGAAGGCTTGTGAAAAGCCTATATTGACCATGTAGGAGATGATAAGGAAGAAACTGATGAAAAGATATCAAGCTAAAATGAAAGGTATAGAGAAGTTAAATGGGAAGTTATGCCTTAGGATCGCTGCAAAGTTAGAAGAAATTGGATTAGAAGCAATTGATTGCATTACACAGTATGCTGGTGATTCGATGTTTGAAGTTATTTGTCCAGATAATAAACAGTTTATGATGGACCTTTGTAGAAAGAGGTGTGGTTGTAAGCAGTGGGAAATTACCGGAATCCCATGTCCCTATGCAGTGGCTCCTATACTTTATGATTGTAGGGATCCTAAGGATTATGTAGACGAATGCTTTATTATAGAGGTGTACAAGAAGGCATATGCTCCAGTTATATACCCAATGCCTAATGAGGAATAGTAAATCAAAACAAGTCATGATAAGTTAGAAGCCTTCAAGAGGAAGAATTACATTGGATAGGCCAAAGAAGCAAAGGAGAAGGGCTCCTAATAAGAGTAGAGACCCAAAAAATCCAAATCGAATGAGGAAATATGGGGCAAGGATGAAATGTGAGAAGTGTTATAGTCTTGGACACAATAAAAGGTCATGTCCAACAACTAGGAGTAAAGCATCTAATAGCAAGAACTCGGGTACAACAACTGTAAGTTTCTCATTCATGTCTATTATGTTTACTAATGAGAAACTAATATTTATAGTTCGATGTTATACATGATAGCCAACTTGTTTTTATTGTTATGTGTGCAATCATGAAAGGTTTGTTTAGGACACCTAAAGTGACCAAGGGCAGTGGCAAACAAAAACTTGTGCAACAGATAGTTCAATGACTTGCTATTCAACTCATATATATGTGATAACATTGTGATACTCAACTTATTTTTGTTCTTATGTGTGTAGTCAGAAAGGGCTGGTTCCAATACACTCAAAGTGAACAAGGGTAAAGGCAAACAAAAAGTTGTGAAGAAGGTAGTTGAATGATTTGGTATTATTGTGGTACAATTGTGTTAGAACTTAAATGCAAATTGTCATCGATCTTATTGGAAAGTTTTGTTGTTTATCAGGGTATGTGTGTACTTAGGTAACTAGGTCTAATTGTACTACATGGTAAAAAAAAAAAAAAAACCCTAAATTCTAAATTGTTATGAGAGGGTCAACCGAAAAGTTGTGATGAGCTATCTGGTCCACAATCATCTACTATTTTAAGGTAAGTAAATGTAACATGTTTTAAATTTTTCCAAATTTGGTGTTTTTTTAAACCTTATATTTAGCTTTTATATATCTCATTTCTTTTTTGTTTTGTTTACATATGAAGAAGAAGGGTATATCTAACAGGAAAGCATCTACAAGTTTTGGTGGTACACATTCCAGGAGCAAGGAAATCCACATCCCACAGCTTGTTGATGAGTGAGAGCACACACTTCTCCCTGGTTTTGCACCTTCCACTGTAGCTGCTGATAAAGTAAGGGATCACCTCCCCCTAGTTTTGCTTATCAAGAACAAGGACTTCAGACATGCATTATACTACCTCCAGCATGGGGTGTGTCTAGGGCTGGCAAAACGGGTCTATGGGTTGACCCGTTTATGACCAGTGACCTATTTAGCATAAACCCAAACACGACCCGTTTATTAAACGGGTCGAAGCTCAAAACATGACACGACCCGTGAATTTTCACGAGTCACCGACACGACCCGTGAACCCGTTTAAGCTAAACGGGTCTGTCGGGTCGTGGGTCACTGATACAACTCATGAACCTGTTTAAGCTAAATGGGTCTAACGGGTTGTGCCTGTGAACTTGTTTAAACGGGTCTAACGAAGAGAGGAATAGAAGAGAGGGGGATTGGGGAAAGCAACACAGTAGAGAGAAGGGGAGAGTGGCAGCGAGCAAAGAGCAGAGAGAGAGGGAGAGGTTGGAAAGGCATGAGGTAGGCTGAGCGACGACAGGCTAGTGGGAGAGAGAGTGAGTGAGACAGAGCGTCGGAGGCCGTGAGTAGGCCGGCCGGCAATCAAGAGCTGGGCCGGGAGACAGAGAGACGGAGAGAGAGTATGAGTGTGAGGCGGCAGCTGAGTGTGATGAAAGGCATCGTGAGGCAGTGACGGAGCCATCTGAGCGTGAGCATGAAGGTGAGGCGGCCTGACGGCAGCTGAGAGTGAATGAGCGATGAAGAAAAAAATTAGGTTTCAGACTTTTAGTAAATTCACTTTCACAACTTTTACTAATTCACTTTTCAACTTTTTAGTTTTCATCTTACTATCTTAGTCGTAGATTAGGTGTAAAAAAAAAAAAACAAAGTTTCACAACTTTTTCAGTTTTCATCTTAGCCGTAGATTAGGCGTGTAAAAAAAAAAAAAAAAAAAAACATAAATGGGTCTGGCACGGGTGACCCGCGACACGACCTGTTTAAGCAAGATAAACGGGTCGACCTGTTTACGACCCAAACCAGTTTAGGGTAAACCTAAACCCGCTAACTTCATGTCATGTTCATGTCGGGTTCATGGGTTGTGTCAAAATTACCGACCCTAGGTGTGTCACTTAGAGCCTTAAGAGATGATCTAGTACTTCCTATGTTGTCCATAGGAGGGCCTGCAACAAGGACTCACCATTAGATCAGATAGCTGGTATTTGCCCTAGTGTTCACAAAAAAAAAAACACTGGCCCAGTACATATTGACCTAACTGAAGATGGATGTGAAACTACAATCGAAACTGTTGCAAGAAGAGGGCCATTGACTAGGAGTGGTGGAAGTTTATGAATAGCAAGAAAAAGGCCATTGATAGCAAGGGGTGGTGCATAGGTGGGACAACAAGGGATGGGGCAGTCAGGGGTGGTTCAGTTAGGGGTGGTGTTAATGCTTCTTCATCACCAAACCAACTGAAAGGCAAACGCATTGTTACAACAGTCAAAAAAGGAATTGAAATTATGGAAGCTAAGAGGAAAAGAAAAAATCTAGATTGGAAGCCATAAGCAGAAATGTTTTAGACCTGTAAATTATCACAATGTTTGTTTTGGTATGTTAGGTGTTATATACAATGACATATAAATTTATCATTTTAGTATGTTAGCGGCTATGCCAATATTAATGGCATTATTATTGTGTTTTAATATGTACTGTGGTATGTAAATATTCATGCATTGTTAATGTCTTGATATGTTTTGTAGTATGTAAGTAGTCAAACATTGTTAATGTGTTTAAGTTACAGATTTCGTAATGTATGGTATGGTGTTTTGGTATGAGGATCTATGAATGCAAATAAACAGATTTGGTATTTTTGGTATGGTATGGTATTTTGGCATGAGAATCTTTCACTGAAATTACAGATTTGGTGTTGTATGGTATGGTGTTTTGGTATGAGAATCTATGAATAAAATTTACAGATTTGGTGTTTTTGGTATGGTATTTTGGTGTGAAGATCTTCCAATGAAATTCCAACTTTGGTAATTTTGGTATGTTTATACAGGTCTTCCACATACTATTATGAAGTTAAACTAAACAAGATAAATCCCACATGAGACTAATGTGTTTAAACAAAACAAATCCTAACAAGATAAATCTCAAATGGGACCAAAGTATTTAAACAAAACAAATTCCACATGGGAATAATGAAGTTTAATTAAACAAGATAAATCCCACATGGGACTGATCTCTTTAAACAAAACAAATCCCACATGAGAATAATGTCTTTAAACTACACAATGCCCACACGGGACTCATGTCTCTAAACTAAACAACTCCCATATTGGACTAAAGCGTTTAAACAAAATAGCTCCACAAAGGACCACGTAATTCTAACATATTACAAAATTAGCACAAAAAACTTCAGCATCATCCACCCAATCCACCGTGATGGCCAACCTTAAGACAACATCATACAGCTTAATTTGCAGAAGTTATGACCATTGGGAGTGTATCCAAAGAAGACCATACATAGTGCAAACATCAATACAATCCATGAACACACAATTATTGTTTGGTAATTCTTCTTCATTGCATGCATCTTTATGTCCCCGATCTCAATTTGTTTACGATATTGGGATATCTCATTCAGAAGTTGTTCCTTCATATGCCAAGCTTCACTTTCCATTTCTACTCTCACCTTCCCAACTTCAACTTTAACCAATATTTCACATTATTTCACTTGAGCCTCCAAATATTCATACCTTTGATGCAAATGATGTATCACCTTCCTACCAAAGGAGCACATTTTTTGATCAAACCATTTCAAAGAAACCACAGTCTTAGTTAATCTGCAAAACACATTACAACACATAATTACCAAACTAAATTAATTAAATAAACCAAACAAAACACATTACAACTAACAATTACCAACCTAAATTAATTAAATAAACCAAACAAAAGCAGTAAACAATGACGGTTTATATATTGATACTTGCCTTCCAATTTTCATAATTGACAAACCTCCTTCCAAAGTTTTTCTCAGTATTGGCGGCTTTGACAACAGTGGGCCATTTGTAGAAGCAAAAGCGCTGCATGGTAGATGAAGTACTGCTATGAGCTGAACCAAAAAAGCTTGCACCTTCATTTGAGGTATTTATTCTACATGATATAGTAATACATATAATTAGTCTACTTGCACATGTATAGTATTAATTGTCACATTTCAAAGCAGCCATACTACCATCATATAGTTGAACTAAAGTGGTAATCTAAAACCTATACTAATATGTTTTTGGCAAAATAATTACAGAATGACAGGATTGGAGGAAACTTATTTCAAGCTAAGCTTCGGGCTTATGCTGATGAGCTTGGTTTGCTCTTAAACCCTAATTCTTTAATTAATTACATATCACTTTATTAATTACTATCTCAGACCACATAAAATAGTGATAGCCAACCAAGCTACAAATGTGTCAAAGCTACAAATGCTTACAATTGTTCACTATACAATTAATTAATCCATTACTTGTTAACTCTAAATCAAAAAGTAATGTTTATTGGATGCTAAACCCTAAAGAAGAATAAACAAGAGGCAGATAATATTACCCTAAACAACAAGAACCATACACAATATCCCTACAAAACCCCTAATTTTACAGAAAACCCTAAAATATTAGATGCTCTCATGTTCTGAAATTAGGGCATACCGCATTAAGAAAGCCAATTGTTGTTGCCTGTGTGTTGAAGATGGGAAATGGCGAAGAAATCTCCACAAGTTCATTGCCATTACTGTTGTAGGGTTGGGTGCATGAGAGTTCTAGAAGTCTCTTGTCGTTGTCGTGCTTGATTGTGTGGATTTGTTGGAGTTAAAAAGGTAAGAACCAACGTACGCGTGTGGACCAGTGTGGGAGAGGCTAATCAAGTAATTTCAATACACTAAAGGGAGGGCAAATTTGAAAGAAAATTCGTTAATAAGGCATATGAGACACACATGGGTAGGGTTTCGTCCAATTTGGAAAAACTTAACATGAGGTTTAAATTGCAACTTTTTGAAATTTTAAGGGAGTAAACTGCCAATTTTGAAACTTTGGGGTTTAAATTGAAAACTCCCTGAAACTTCAGGGGGATAAAATGAATTTTCTCCAAACTTATAGTTTTGATTAGTCATCTTCAAATAAGAAAAAGCACACTTATAGTGAATATCACTTAAGCATAATATATATCGATTTCCATCTAATTGGCATATCTTGTCTTAATCCTATGTTATTCTCCAATGACATTTGAGTAATAGCCTGAAGAAAATTTTACTTTCTTACTTGTAATCCTCTAAAATACTTAACATTATTTCAAATCTTTTAGATAGCATGAGTGATCTCTTTCAACCCATATTGCACTATCAAATTAAGAATATGGGTACAACAACGCATATGAAAAAACTCACCTTCACAAAAAAGGGTTTTCTTCATGTTTAATTTTGGTTTTAGTTTTTCAACACACAAATCATTAGCAAAAGTATTATCTAATATTATAGAGAAACCTTTTATCAATCTCCCATTCTTTAAGCAAATCATATATCTTTTGAGCCAAAGATGCATCATTATGTGGCAGAGGCATGATGAAAAGCCTAACGCCCTTTTAGATAATATCTAATTTTTATCAATAAAATGTGCAGTAGGACAAATATATCCTTCGATTGTCAAAGAAGTTCCACATATTGGATGTCAAAATAATCCTCCCAGTACAAATATTCAACAAAGACTTAACCTTCTGTTTCTCCAACAAATGCATTTTAACCAAATCAGTCTTAGCAGTATTTTTAGAGATTAATAGCACATTACTATGACAACCCGATAAATAAAAACATAACTATTTTTTTTTAAGAAACATTACCCACAACAAGCGAATTGTTACAATGACATGATGATACCATAATATGTCATGAACATATGCATTAACCTGACTGAACAATATCATGAGCCTCACAGAGCTATATGCATCAATCATGATTAATCAGAATTTATATTTTTGCAACGAAATATAAATAACATTAGACATAACTTAACATATCAGAACTGATTAGTACATTTAAATGATTAAAGATTACATACAAAAGAATGACTATACAAAAGTGTTCCATGCGATACGAACCATATACAAAATATCAAGATCTAAACATATATATGAATGCTCTATTAAAGAGGACTAATAACTAGTCTAACAAAATAAACACCCCATGTATTTCGGGTCTCAGACACCGTGTTATCCATACATAGCCACGGGATTATCATCTATAGTCCTTGCACCTGCATCAACATCAACAATATTCCCTGCACCCCGAAAACCCGAGATACATGTGAGATTATGAGCCCGCCGTTTCTATATCATAAAGGCCTTAGCAGTTTGAAACTCACTATACTTTTCCAAAATAAATTATTTAACTTTATTCATATTTACATGATACATAACTCAACAATAAAACATATGAAAGTCATCATGCAATGTTTAGTTATAACAATATACATATGCGTTTCATCTCATATTGGTCACATATACATACTGATACGTCTAGTATAAAAATTATACAAAACCAATCATTATCGTCATACAATTCTTATGTTATGCATGCTCATGCTCATCATTGTCATTTTCATTTTCTTGTAAACCATATGCCTTGTCTTTACTCTGTTTGTCCCTACTTGTACCATTTATAGAGTAAAGCTAATTCTTGTTTTGCTAGCCTCTCCTTCTGTCATCTACAAAATAAGAATCGTTTTTACTTTGTTTGTCACTCCTTGGCCATCTACAAAGTAAGACCAGTTATCTTTCCTTAAACATTATTTGTCTCTATCCTTATTATGCTTACCTCTCCTTGGGCCATCTACAAAATAAGGACCGTTCTTACTTTACTTGCCGCTCCTTGAGCCATTTATAAAGCAAGACCAGTTACTTTTCATTTATCATCATTTGTTCCTAATCTTGCTTTGTTTGCTTCTCCTTGTGCCATCCATAAAGTAAGGCCAGATTATCGTATTTTTATCACCATTTTCATCATGAGGTCAACCTACTATAAGAGACATGCTATCGCTACCGAGGATTGTCATGTTGTTTCTCGTAATGCATGGGCCAGCTCGATGGTAGTGAGACCAAACTCAATCACCACCTAAGTTGTCACCTTGTTTATGTTTAATGCTTATGCCATGTTCATGCTCATGTCATGTGTTATACTCATATTAACAAGACTTTGAACTCATATATTATCATAACTCATATCATAAACATCATAGAATCATGCCATAAACCATGTGAATTATCCAATGCTCATAACAACATAATCATTACATCATCTTGCAAACCTATAAGGCTCATAAGAACATTTTGTCAAACATTCATCCTAAACATCTCATGAAACATCATTATATAATTATATTATCACCAAAACACTTTACATCAATCATTCATATAAATATCATTACATAATCATATTATCACAAAATACTTTACATCAATCATTCATTTAAACATCTCATGAAACATCATTACATAGTCAAAGTATCACAAAACACTTTACATCATTATCTAAACATCTCATGAAATATCATTATATAATCATATTATTACCGAAACACTTTACATCAACCATTCATCCAAACATCATTACATAATCATATTATCACAAAACACTTTACATTAATCATGCATCCAAACATCTCATGAAAAATCATTAAATAATCATAGTATTTCAAGCACCATACATCAATCATTCAACTAAAATGTCTTTTGTACTTTAAAAATAATATCCTTTTTGCTAGTAAGTAAAATATTTACCTTAATTTGCTTAGATTTTTTTAGTAACATTGACCCACTTGCATGCACCTATGTATTTACATAATAAACATATAGTTAAACTCAACTCAAACTTCATCAAGACACTTGAATCGTACAAGCATATCTCACTTTCTCACAACTAGGTTGATATCACAACTTTCTTACAAACAAATATAATTAAAGACTCATTATCTTTGTTAAACCATATACCCATCTACTTACCTACTTACTACATCTCATATTATATGCCTATTTACCATCTTATATACGTAACATTTATATATTCATGCTCATTGCCGTTTACCTCAATTTATAATACTAATAAATACTTATAATGTCATATTAGAACCTAAACCCCATAAGTCTCAATTTTCATGAAACCCAAGAAAACCTAGAGTTAATTAACACTATAAATGCAATTAACCCATCTAATTAGCCATCCTAAGGTTCACATACCAAAAGCCCTAAAACTCATTCAAGAACCCTAATTTTTAGACATAGAAGAAATCCTTAATAATTCTTGTAATTGACTCCTCTAAATGGAGATCCTAGTGCTTATACACCCAAAACACATCTACCTTAAAATCAAACCCAAATGAAATCCCAACTAATTAACTTCTACAAGAATTAGAGAAGAATCTCACCAAAATAGGGGCTTGTTGTCCACGAGTTAGAAATAAACATATTGTATTCAGAATTCAATCTCCACCATTCACAATGAAGATTCACGTGCCATTGACCTCCCTACAAAATTTTAGCTCAATCAGACCGCAAATGCTTGTTGATAGGAGCAGTTGATCATAACTGGATGAATTTTCCAAAAACTCACTTTTCTTTCTCTCTTGTCTTCCAAACAACACAGCACTCACTCTCTCTCTCTCTCTCTCTCTCACGTTCTCTCTTTCTGTCTTGATCAGCATCACCTTTTCTCTCAATCTCATATTCTCTTTCTTTCAACCATGTGTGTGTGCATGAAAAGAAAGGAGAGAAGAAAGGGGGAAGGAAGAAAGAAAGAAATGAAGGAGGAAGGGGGGAAAGAGGGGGAGAAACGTGATTATGTTTTTGGGAGAAATGAGAAGATAATGCTATCTTCTTTCATCTAACCATGGCTTGACACGTGGCATTTGGTAGATCTCATTTTTATTTTAAAGCCTCATCTTTTATAATTTGTCATATTACCCCACCTCATATTAATTCTATTTTTCTTAATTTCATATTTCACCCTTACCATTTATTTCAACTACAATTTACTATACATATAATTATTTACTACACTATGACTTATTATTACACTTTATTATTCTAATACCATTAACATACTTTATTTATTAATTGATTGTTACATTAACATTATTATTAGTTAATCTCTTTATCATTAAAATTTATTTTACATAAACATATCATCATTAAATAATATTGTTATCATATTATTATCACACAAATATTATTATTAATTAATCTTGTTTATATTTCAATTATGATAAATCATTATTATTATTATATCTATTATTCTAAATCATCCTATGTGCTATTAATTTCATTAATTAATTCAAATTACTATGAGATTATTAATAATAAACTTGATTATTTTCTCGGGTTTTACAATCATTACGCAAGTATCTTTTCATTTCACTTATACCATCATACTCAACAAATGAAAAAGGCAACTTATGCTTAATAATCGCAGCAACCAATAATTCTTTATATCTTTTAGGACAAAATTTTGAGCTACTTATTGACAAATTTACTTGACAACTAGATAGGAGTAATTGATAGATATCAAATCATTTTTTTCCCTACAAACCTTTATATGCTTCTGTAGATTTTCAATTCCATATGAACTGTTAGCTATATATTTATGATCATAAGACTTGTGTTTTACCCATATTCTTACGTCATTTGTATCTTTAAAAAGAATTTCATCAATATAGGTCCAAACTGTTAAGGTCTTCTTACGCTTCTTCTAAACCCATTTTTTTTCATCGGATTTATTTTTTTTGTCACAGCCGATTGAACTACCTCTTGTTGCCTTAAAAAATAAAAACTTTGATGCTCTGCTTGATAGAACCTTCAACGCCTCCAAGTTTCTGGATGTGGTGAGTTTGGCTATGACGTGCATCACCTTAAAGAATGACCAACACCAAGCTAAGTTTTTCCAAACCTGGTCCGCTGTCATTCTACTCCTTAAGCATGGTTATCATAATTGTGCTCTCATTCGAGTAAGATAATATTGACTTATTCTTAAACAAGGTTATTGATTTATAACTTATTATTATTCTTTAGATAATATATAAATTTTCCATTATCTTTTTACAGGTTGAGCATATAATCAACGAACTGAATATGTTGAATGCTCTCAATATGATAGATGGCTATCTCAATCTTCCGTTTGAAAGGGTAAACCTCATTGAAAAAGAAAGGTTAGTTATTTTTCTATCTCTAATTTGTTGAAAATTACATCTCGTCTTTTCAAACTGATTGGAAACATCTCACTTTTTTTTTTTTGTATTTTTATTTCCTGTTTATTGGTGAATTGATTGTTCACTTGTTATTGAAAAGTTTTTTTTTTAGAGTGTGCCTTGATGTAGTAGAAGAGTCAGTCACAACCTTATTCTATGTGGCATACAAAATTCGGGATTTATACACACACACATATATATACATAATATATGTATATATGTGTGTATATTATACATATATATATAATATATGATATATATGTGTGTGTGTATATATGTACATATATTGTATACACACATATATACATATATATATATATATGAGTAATTCTACCCGTGAGTTCACGTCCCTCCCTGTTGGCGTGGTGTCACGCCATGTTAGCCCTATCATTAAAAAAAAAAAAAAAATTGAAATTCTTTTGGAAAACCAACTTTCAGTATCCCAAATTTTCAAACCTCCTTATCTCAGCCGCTACTCATCAGCCCACTCTCCCTCTCTCTCGCTTCCTCCATGCCCACATAAGCCTACTCTCCCTCTCTCCTTCTCTCCCTCTGTCGCACCTGTCTCTCTCACTTCAACGAAAGATCTCCAAGCTTGAGAGGAAAGTGGTTGGTTAGGCTTTGCCACCCACAAGCACCAGCACCATCGACTTCGACCACAAGGTACCTTGCCATCTCTTGGTCAGATAACCCATCTCCAGCTCCGATGACCAAATGGCATCGATACCACCACGACTACCCATCACCGCCGACGACAATCAAAGACATCAAAATAGGTCATATTTTTACGTGTTTTTTTTTTTTTGAAGTGTTGTCATTTTTATGGATTTTTTTTTTTTTGCTGAGAGACTAATTATTTTTATGGGTGATTTTTTGGTTGCTGTATGGGTGATTTTCAGTTTTCCATGCTACTTGTAATTTTTTATTCTTTTTTAGTGTGGGTTTTCATTTTGGATGTGGGTTTTGATTTTGATTTTTGAGTATGAGTTTTGATTTTGGATGTAATTTGTTATTAGGTGGGTGATTTTGTGATGGTCGAATGAATCCAGAAGAAATTTGTTTGTGTTTTATTTTAGTTGTAGATAGTTGTGAATGTCAAGCTACCAATGTGTTCGATGAAATGTTTGTTAGAAAATTTATTGACTTTAGAAAGAAATTAAGAAGTTGTGTATGATTATTGTACTATGTGATCAAATGAGGGATTTTAAATAGAGTAAATTGTGTTGTACTTATTTTAATGGCGAGTGAGTGTTTTGTTAAGAAGTTGGGTTGTGATTTTTTTTTTGAAGTTAATGTTTGTTGTGTGATTTTTGGCTGGGTAATTGGCAAAGGGGGATTGAATATTAAGTAGGTTTTGATTTTAAATCTAGCTGAATTTCATATTTTGTGTGTAAAATTTGAGATTTAGACCCGAGTGCATCCATTCAAATGAATGATCAAAATAAGTGTGAAGATTTAGACTTGCACTTGGGTTTTTTTTTTTTTATATATGGTGGTATGGGTTTGTTGGTTTTGTTTAATTTGGGGTACGTATTTGTTGCTGGGAGTTTGTGTTTTTATTGTTAGTGAAAATGGTGTTTTTGTCTGTGTTTGTGTGCATTTCATATGTTCATATGTTTGATGAAATTTCCATGAGAGATTTTTTGTTGTTGATGTCTGTCATTGGGGTTTTTGTTTTTGTATTCTATATGTTTGATGAAATTTTCATGAGAGATGGGCAAATATGATATATGGGTATGAAAAATGCGGTTTTGATGTTGCTAGAAGTTTATTTGATAAGAAGGCTAGAAGGTATATGGGCATGGAATAATTTTTCTCGGCGTGCTATATTTTGGAAAAATTGAAAATAAAGTTGAATGCATTAATTACCTTTTTGAAAGTTTATGAGACTTGAGTTACAACATTGTTTTTTTCTTCGTTGAGATGTATTTCTGGTCATTACCATACCAACATCAGGTTTTAAGCTGATTTTTATTTCTGAATGGACACTAAGAGGTTCATCCAATTGGTCAAAGAGAAAAAGAAGAGAGCTTTGGAGAAGAAAAAAGCCTCTTTCAAATGGGAGCAGAAGTTGGAAGCCGTTGACTCAGGCTATGACAAAATGTGTACTCTCTTTTTTTTTTGTTGTTTGCAACCTTGTTGAATAGAAAAAATATTTTGCTTTTGTCTAGCAATTGGTTGTGTTTTGGTCGTGAATGTTGATGTATTTTATATAGAACAATTATGAATGAAGGTGTTGTTTCTGTTGAGTGCACTAAATCAATGACTTAATGCTTCGAATGTTCATGCAAACCATCCATAATCCCATAACATAAAAGGCTCAATTACATGAAAAATGCTCAATTCTTAATATCATTCTATTAATACAAATCGATTATTACATGAAAGGGTTGCAAATTGAAAGATACATGAGAATAAAGCCAAGTAAAAACAACATTTCGTTGGTGACCTTAAACAGCTCTGCCTCATTGAATTTGGCAAGCCCTCAAATTTCTTGGTTAAACCTTGATCACAAGAAGGGCAAAAACTTCCTCCCACAGCAAGCTTGAATTGCAGTTTGCAGTGGTAGCACTAATGAGCACCTATTTCTGCAGGACATTGAACTCATATCTGCATGAAATTGCTATAACAGAGCATAAGAAGAGAAATAGAGAAAAAAAATGGGGGAAAAAAAAGGCAAAGGAAAGTCTATAACTTTCAAGAAACCAAATGCCCAAAATTTCAAATGCCCCAAATTCTCAAAATCTTCTTAAAACCGGTAATGCATCAAAAATATGGTATCAATTTTAAAACTTCATTTAGGCAACTCATCAAACACATGGTATGCATAAAAAATTGAGCATGTTATAACCAAAGATACTCATGCTAAAAATTGGATTTAAATCTCTTCAAAAACATAAAAAATGAAATGCAGTTAGGAAAGCTGAGATTCAAACCCAGTTAGATTTAAAATCAAAACAAAAAATACAAGTAGCGTGGAACACTAGAAAGAAACATCCATATAGTTTTCCGAAAATCCATAAAAAAAGAACAAAAAATACAAGTAGTAGTGAAAACCGAAAATCACCCATAAAAATAACCAATCTCTCAGCAAAAAAAAAAAATCCCTAAAAATGACAACACTTCAAAACGAAAAAAAAAAAGAAGAAAAAACATGTAAAAATTTGACCTATTTTGATGTCTTTGATTGTTGTCGGTGGTGGTGATGGGTAGTCGTGGTTGTACCGATGTCGTTTGGTCATCGGAGCTGGAGATGGGTTGTTTGACCAAGAAATGGCGAGGTACCTTGTGGCTGGAGTCGATGGTGCTGGTGCTTGTGGGTGGCGACGCCTAACCAACCACTTTCCTCTCGAGCCGCCGGAGATCTTTCGTCGGAGTGAGAGAGACAAGTGCGACAGAGGGAGAGAGGAGAGAGGGAGAGTGGGCTTCTGTGGGTAGGGAGAAAACAATAAAGAGGGAGAGGGAGAGTGGGCTTATGGATGGCGGCTGAGAGAAGGAGGAGATGGAAATAAGCATTTGAAAATTTGAAAATTTGGGATACTGAAAGCTGATTTTCAAAAAAAAATTCAGTTTTTTTTTTTTTTTTTTTAATAATAGGGACGTGGTGTGGCACATCACAGTGAGGAGGATTGAAGACGAGAGCTAATTACTCATATATACACACACACACATATATACATATATTGTATATATATGCATGCATATATACAATGTATGTATACACACACACACACATATACACACACACACATGTGTGTGTGAAATTAGGTATGTGCTTCGTTGCCTCAATTTGATTTCGGTATGAAATTAGGGTTTTAGATTTTAAGGTTTGTGCCTGTTCTAGGGTTTTGTTTATGGAAGTTTTGGGTGGGTTTTAACACTTTCTGATTTGGTTGTACCTTTGATTTTTAGCATTCATGAGATTTTTCGGTAATTTGCGATTGCAATGCATTGAAGTTCAATTGTGTTCAAGTGTTCTTCATTCGAACTGTTTTAGGCACTTGTTCTTGATTTTTCTTTTTCTAGTTTAGGCTTGGAATTGATAAGAGAAGTTTGTTTTTTAATGGAATTTCTCTCGTCATCGTGTTCTTTCAAAGTTAATTCCTATTTTTTTTGTTTTCTTCTTTGTCTCATTCAGGAGTACAAGGCCGACATGAAAAACATGTTTGATTATTTGCTTGGTAGAACCTTCAAGGCCTCCAAGTTTCTAGATGTGGTGAGTTTTGCTATGACGCGCATCGCCTTGAAGAAGGACAAACACTAAGCCGAGTTTTTTCAAGCTCGGTCTGCTGTTGTTCTACTCCTTAAGCATGGTTACCATAATCATGCTTTTATTTGAGTAAGATAATATTAGATGATTCTTAAATAAGGTTATTGCTTTACAACTTATTATTATTCTTTGGATAGTATATAAATTTACCATTGTCTTTTTACAGGTTGAGCATATAATTAACGAAATGAGTATGTTGAATGCTCTCAATATGATAGAGGGCTATCTCAATCTTTTGATTGAAAGGGTAAACTACATAGAAAAAGAAAGGTTAGTTATTTTCCATCTTTATTTGTCAAAAATTGTACTCGTCTTTTCAAACTGGTTGGAAACGTCTCACCTTTTTTTTTTTATTTCCTATTTATTGGTTGATTGATTGTTCACTTACTATTTAAAAGTTTTTTTATTTGTAAAGAGTATGCCTTGATGTAGTAAAGGAGTCAGTCGCAACCTTGTTCTATGCGGTTTACAAAATCGGGAGTTTCCCAGAGCTTCAAGATATTTGTTGTATTCTTATAATCCGTTTTGGTAGGGAGTTTGCTGCTTATGCTATTGAATTACGCTTCAACTGCGGAGTAAATCTTAAGGTATATCTTCATTTGGAAAGTTTTCAAGAGTGAAAAGAAAAAAAAAAAAAAATCTCTATAAGAGTTGTTATATAAGTTTTCGTCATAATGTAGTTAGATAATTTTAATCGTTGTTTTATAACATGTAGTAATATATTATATTTGTGTTGTGTTTCTATAGATGATAATACAACTATCAACCAGATAACCAATATTAGAGTACAAAATGAAAATACTCAAAGATATTGCCTCTGAGAACAACATTATTTTACAACTTAAGGAAGTTTGTTCTATTTTACCCGAGATATGCAGTTTGAAGAGAAAGATGGATTGTATTATAAGTAATATTATATTTTGATTATAATGTTAACTGTTCATACTCATATGATGCGTACTTACTATTTGATGTAGAAAAATCTGGATGTGAACAACCCTAGTGATAATTAGCAAATTCTTCCTAAAAAGATATATATACACACATATATATATACACACACATACATATAGTGTATATATGTGTGTGTGTGTATATATACATATATGCAGTGGCCGATGCAGGATTTTTCCTACGTGAGGACATTTTTTTAAATTAATAAAATAACAAAATTAATTAAATATAAAAAATGAATTTTTGGTCTCCTATTTTGCTTTGTTGTATTTTTTGAATAAATACAAAAATAAAATTGAAAAAAATATAACGAACCAAACAAGTGAATAATTCAACAAAATTTTTAATTATGTTTTAAAACATATAAATAAAACTTACAATTTGTTTTGTTACAACCAACGGCTAACGCTAATTCAATTGTCATCGGCAAGTCTTTATACCTTAAAATCGCAACATGATTTCTTAATTATTGATAGTCTTGAATATATCTTTTTCAATGTACGTAATTAAACAATCATTCATCTATTAATCTCTCATTCGGTTATGTAAACAATTTTTAACAATATTTATTTATGAAATTATTCTCTCAATATTCATTTTTTAACAATAACAATATTTATTGATCTTCCTTTTTTTTTTAACTTACATGATAGTTGTACCCCCATTGGCACATTCTTTAATTTTTTTTATTGTTTTTTTTTATTATATTTGTGGCAGTTGTACTTCCATTTTCTTACATTCTTTATTTATTTATTTTTTTACATTTGTTGTAGCCTTGAATGCTTACAACACTCTGACTCCCATTTAGGCATATTTTAAAGTTTCTTTTAGTTTTTGTTATTTATTTATTTTTGTCTTGATTGTCTAGCTCATGGACTTCTACTTGTCCCCAAATCCCAATCAATATTCTCACATGACCACAAAAGAAAATGCATCATTTAGACTTTAAAGCACTATTCATCGTTTTCTACATTCCATTCATCTGAAACACTTAGTTTTCAAATTTCATTTTACTAAGGGGCATAATATATGGGTAAAATATGATGAAGGATGCATAGTCATAGCTGAAGGAGGCATAATGATAATATAAAAAATAAAAAAATAAAAATTAGAAGTGTAAGTAGGGGCGATTTTAGGGAGTTGAGTGAGGGCATATGCCCCCACTCGACCCCCCTAGATCCGCCCTTGCATATATACATATATAACACACACATATATATGGGAGTGGAGGTGTTGGTGGGGCGGGAGGCGGTTGTATGGGGGTGGGCTAAA
Source organism: Carpinus viminea (assembly GCA_013348765.1). Classification (NCBI taxonomy): domain Eukaryota; kingdom Viridiplantae; phylum Streptophyta; class Magnoliopsida; order Fagales; family Betulaceae; genus Carpinus; species Carpinus viminea. The sequence goes on along the minus strand of CP054673.1, from coordinate 14,100,443 downwards.
TATGTATGGGAATGGGAGTGGGAGTGGGGTCGGGGGGAGGGGAGGGAGCGGTTAAATATGCCTTGACCCTCAGGCCGAGGCAGGATATGATCATTATTGTTGATGACTTATCTATATAAAAATAGGTTCAAATAAGAGTCTATCTTGTTTATAAGATAAGACCAGTAACATGGTAGAAGTCTACATACATAGGATCTATGTATTAATATTTAAAGGAGAAACTATCAATAAATAAGTATGCATACACATATATATGTACACATATATATATGCATATATATACATGCATACATGCATATACACATACATATATGCATGTATATGTATATGTATATGCATATATATGCACACACACACATATATATATATATAAATATATGTATGTATGTATGCATATATGTGCATATACACATATATGCACATATATCTATGCAGTATATATATATGTGTGTATGTATGTGCATGCATATATGTATATATATATATATATATGTGTGTGTATATGCATATAAATATATGCATGTAATGGCAGAAATAAAGGGGAGCGACCTAGGGGCGGGCAGCCTAAGTAAAAAAAAAAAACTCTCAAAGTCTTAACCTCCAACATGACCAACACGACATAATAAATAAAAGGAAAAAAACAAATTTTACCCCAAATCCCTAACCCCTCTTCGGCTCTTCCAAACTTCAACCTATCCGGCAGGCTATAGGTTAAACACAAATTCTCTGCAATACTTTCATCAACCTTGTCCTTAACTTGCCTAAAGAATCACGACACAAGAAGCACCAAGATGCTTGAGCCTTGAGACTTGATACTTGAGTGGAGTCTTTGACCAAAAGCCTGTGTGTGTGACTTGTGAGTGAGTTTGAGTATTCTTAAATATGACATTTTTTTATTGCCTTTATAACTCTTTTTTTTCTTTTTCCTTTTATAGAGTGAGTTGGTTCCTAGAAAATATCAAAAGAAATAACGAAAATAAAGCATGTTCTTTGTCTTTTACTTTTATTGTTGCACAGTATGAAAAAAGTATTTTACTTTTTATTGCTACATAGAACTCACGAAAATTGAGCTTGTTGCTTTGTCTTTTACTTTTTATTACTATACAATGTGAAAGAAGTGTAGCGCTCCCATTGTAATCTTGCTTTTTTTCTTTTTTTTCCTATTCAAGAATTTATTGTTTATTTATTCATTTTGTATATTATAGTGCAGCTCTCTCATTGTAGATGCATATTTCTTCTTTAATTAGAAAATTTGCAAACTCATATGATTAACTGAAATTTATGAAGCTTTTTAATAGTGATATATCTTTTATTTTCATCATTTTGTTTATCTTATTATAATAAAAATAATATTGTTTTTTGTTGTAAGGTGTGTCTTATATATTTTAGGATTTTGTTAAAGCATCAACGAGTTTCAAAAGAATATTGCCAATTTTTTTTTTATTAATTCATTTTAGGTTAATAGCCATTGAAAAATGCTAATAATTTTATTATAATATTATTAGAAACTTAGAATATATTTCATTATACATGAATTGTTTAGTATAAGAATTAAAACCAATAAATAAATAATTTTTCAGGTTTATAAAAATTCTTAAATTGTATCATTTTATTATTATATATATATATATCTATACATGTACATGCATATATATATATATATGTGTGTGTGTGTGTGTGTGTGTGTATATGCACATATGCATGTATATGTATATATATATGTGCACATGTACATGCATATACATATGTGCATATATATGCATATACACATATGCATGCATATATATAATGCATTAAACAACAGAAAGGATTTGATTTCTTCTTGACAAAAATCTAAAATTTCAACATTCATTTGAATGGGTCTAGTTTTGGTAGGAATCTTTTTTCAAAATTTTTTGACATAAGGTAAAGAAACAATATGTTTCTTTCTATGCCAAAAAGCATTGGGGAGTTTAGAACAAACAGTGTCAATAATCTTGTTATTAAAAGCAAAAATCTTTGATTGCAACAATTTGTCAGAAAGTTGTTCAGCAATCTTTTTGTATTTAACTTATTGTTTAAGAAAATTTAAATGTTTAGTCTTGGCATAAATGAGATTCATTTTATTGACATCAATCTCAAATTTTGAAGCAAAATGAAATTTAACTGGAATGCCCATTTTAACTGTGGGCACACCATCTTCTTCAGCTTTAAAAGAATAAAGCATAAAAATAAAAGGAATTCCAAGAATCACTTTATCGGTCATATTTTTAACGATAATAGAAGAAATGTGAAAACAAACATTATTCTGGCAAACATGGACATTATGTAATTTATATTTTATTTGCAATTTGTTTCCACTAGCAGAATTCAATTTTTCAGCGAATTTTGCAAAATATTTACTAGGGATAAGTCCTTCTTGAATACAATTCAAATCAGCACCAGAATCAATCAAAGCAATAACATCAAAAGCATAATCTTGAGCAACAACAATATGAACTTTAGCATACCATTTGGGAAGAACAACTTTGTTGAATAAGCTGATAAACTTAATATCACTAGGAGACAAAATATTGTTGGATTCCTCTTTATTAGAATGCTCAAATTTGTTATCTTCATTATCAGAATTATGTTCTTGAAAGCAATTTTTAAGTTTTGTAATTACAAATTTTTGTTCCAAGTTTTTATTATCAAATTTTAAATTATGCAAATCTTTCTTTAAATCAACAATATCTTTCTTGATATTACTAATCTAATGTTGCAAAGCTGAGATAGTAGCAACTTTGGATTTCTGTTTAGAAAATCTTTCCAAAGTTTTATTAACAAATCTTCTTGTTTTCGATTTAGTTAGAACACTACAAGCTTTAGTTTTGTTGCAGCAAAATTCAGAGAAATCATTATTTTGTAAAATTCTAAAAATATTTTCTTTTTCACTTTTTCCAAAATTTTTCTTAAGCACTTTGATATCAGAATCAGTGGAATCATGGGAGAGATAGAATCAAAAGGTTTCGGATAAAAATCTCTCAAAAAACCTCTGTCTTACAATGGGTGGGGGAAGCTTTTTTATAGAAAAGCTTTAGTCAACAATCAGAATAAGAGAACAAGGTCAAAGTATAATTTTTCTCACGGATGAATAGTAACTATGAATAGTGAACAGTAAATTATGACAATCTTGAATCTTTGTCAGGCCAAATTATCGACATTCAGGTCTTCAAAATAGTCTGAAAATCTTGGGCAAAATCTTGAGAAAATCTGGGAATGTCTACAATAAGTCCAAAATGTTTCCACCATTGAAGGAACCAGAGAGGAAAAGTGTGTTTAAAATTTTTGTCAAAATTAAGGAACCAAAAATGATTAAATTCAGGAGTTTGTAAAAGCATGAATTTAAACCAGGTATCGATATAATCATAATAAGAATAATGAATAGCAGAATTAATAAAAGGTCTCAGAATAGAAGGATAAATTCCCCAATCTTTTTAGAAATGAATTTGACAAAATATGCAATATTGCCATTAAGTTCTGTGAAATCAGAAGTTTTGTAAAAAATTGGATTGAAATAAACAAATTTAGTTTGAATTAATATATTAGTGTAATAAGCTAGATTTTTCTGGGAATGTTTAGGAATCCAATGAAAATCTGGGGGGAAATAGAAAATGGCTAATTTATTGAGAGATTTAATATGGAAATGATTTTTTCAATAGAAAATAGGTACTGGAAAGAAGGGAGGCAGATGTAAATAGGAGGAATGTGAATAGGAGGAACTTAAGTAACAGGGAGAGAGGAAGTAGACTCTGGTTTTGAGACCAGATGCATAGAATAATCAATCTTCTCCTTGTCCTTTTTGCTTGTCATAGTGGCACTGCAAAAATTTACGAGTAAAGAAATTAGGAATTGAATTATAGAACCTTTAATATATTCTATATCAAAATCAAAAGCACTCAAAATTGCTTACCATCTGGCAAAAATTTGTTTAAATGCAATATTTTCAACATCTTTTTTCAATATGTATTTTGCAGCCTTGCAATCAATTCTTAGCAAAAATCTTTGATTAAGTAAATTAGATTGAAATTTTGTAATGCATAAAACAACAGAAATGATCTGATCTGAATGTACATGTATATAAATATATACATATATATGTGTGTGTTTATATGCATATATATGTGTATATATATATATATATATATATATATATGTGTGTGTGTGTGTGTGTGTATATATATGCACATATATATGTGTGTGTGTGTGTCTATGCATGCATGCATATACATATGTGCATATATATATGTATATACATGTACATGCATATATATGTGTACATGTGCATATATATATACATACATATGCATGCATACAGTGGCGGAGCTAGGATTATGGCTCATGAGGGTCAAAATTTTTTTAAATAAAAAAACATATAGCTAAACAAAAAATTAAAGAATATAACTTTCAAAATAAATAAACACTTCAAACAAAATTAATTATTGTTTAAAACATATAAATGTAATTTACAATTTATTTTGTTGCGGCTAGCGTTAATTTATTTAATTGTCTTTGACGAGTATTCATATTTTGAAATTGCTGCCTGATACTTTTGAATATATCTTTTCAATGTACATAACTAAATAATCATCCATCATATGATCTCTCATTCGGTTATGTAAACGATTTTTAACAATATCATATATTCTTCATTTAGTTTTTTCCTAAAACGATCTGTTATCTTTTAGGTTAAATTCTAATGTAAGAATCTAGTAGGTTGTAAAAGAAAAACTAACGTGTAAGAATAATGCATATTTATTTATAAAAAGCATAGCAGAAATGACTTTTTAAAATTCTTGAGTTGATCACTGTAATTTTTTTTTTTTGAAAGTGTTAATCAATGTAATTAATTTGTGCACAATTGCAATTAACTCTTAGTCTCTTAGGTACCATGCAATCACCCACAAAAAAACAGAAATAAAAAATAAAAAATGCTCATACAACCCTACATTATATTAGGGTAAGGGCTTAGGCATATGCTTAGCACCGAAAAAAAAAGGGCGCATGTCTAGGTGTTTTTTCTTGGGCATTTCATTGTGTTAGTAAAGCCTTCCTTGGAATGGGCAACAAAGCATTCAATTTTTTTTCTATGCCAATGCAAGCACTTAAATGAATAAGGGTGTTTTCCATGATTCCATCGTTATTGAAACGGTGCGTTTTCTTTTGTAAGTAATCATTCTTTCTTCTCTTTTCTTCTTCTACCTTTCTTTGACCTAATCTCTCATGAAATAGATCAACAGTGACAAAAAAAATTCTTGTTCGTGGTTAACTGTGGATCCTAATTCTACTAAAGGTAAAGAAAATTTTGAGAGGTGATAGGGGCATATGACCCCTCTCAACCCGCCTCCCTCTGCCTATTGAAGGTGGGCATTAGGATATCTAAGAAAATTCTATTGAGGTAAGGAAATTTTTTGGGGGTTGAAAGAGGGCATATGCCCCCTCTCGACCCCCCTCCCTCCACCCCTGCATGCATATACATATGCATATATATGTATACATATATATATATATATATATATGCATATATATGTGTGTATGTGCACATATATATATGTATGTGCATATATATGTGTATGTATATCCCTTTAAGTTCTTAAACACTTCTCTCACCGAAAGCCTCAAACTCACAGCCTTACGGCCTCATTCCTCCGATTGTTTTGTCTCGGTCTCTTGACTCTCTCTGTTTCTCTCTCACGCCCTTAACAGTTAGCCCCTCACTAGTTTGACGAAGACTTCGTTCGGGTCTACCATAGTCCTCAAAGATCCTTGAGAATATAGGCACTTGAGGGGCTTATTGTCTAGTTCTCTTTCAACTTTCAAAGCTAATCCGAGTAACTTTGCTGTAAAATTATATGTAATTATTTGAGGTTTATATCATTTTGGAAAAAAAAAAAAAGAAGAATTACTGGGCTATGTGTAGTAGTTATGAGTTTTAGTAAAGAGTTATATATATTTCACTTGATGAGTGGATTTGTCTTGTTTCCCTTCTACTAGGTTGTAGTCTTCTTTTTCTTATTTTTTTTCTTCATCTTTTGAAATGATTAAGGTTTCATCTGTTTCGTTCTAAAATATTTTCAACTAAAAACATGTTCTAGAACAATTAATGAATTTTTTGTGCTTGACTAATATTATTAAAATATATTTTTTTGAAAATTTATTTTGTTCTTTGGTTCATATTAAAAATGTGAAATTATTATTACTTAAACTTTTAGTAGGTGGCTGAGGCTCCAATCGGAATTAGTTTCCAATGGAGAAGAAATGGTGTCATGGACGATGATGACAACGTGTCATTTGATATGGACGAAATTGATATATATATATAATTGGGGAGGAGAAAGACCAAATTATTGCAGCAATGAGTAAGACAAGGTTGGATGTTTTGGAGCCATCAACTGGGGAAGCTCTTGGAGCCTTTCATGCAGCTCACCTCAATCTGGAATTGGGACTGCAAAATTTTATCCTAGAAGAAAATGATAAGCAGATAGTGGAGGCTATCAACTCTTCTACGAGTATGTGGAGTCGTTATGGACACCTGGTGGACGATACTCGACACCTTCTACATACACTCCCTATGTGAAAATGTGTTTTTATTCATCGCGAAACAAATGAGACTAGAGAAAGCGGCCACAATGGATGTCAGTGATAGAATATGGAAGGACCAAACTCCAAATTGTATTAGTGATATTGTTTGAATGGAGCAATTAACTCTATCTCATGATTATTGATGGAGTTTTCTAACTACACCTCCTAATTTTTCATCAATACGAATCTTCAATTTTATGAAAAAAAAAATAAAAAATCTTTTAGTAGGTAGCTCTAGGGGTGTTAAGAGAGTAAGCCGCTCGCTTGTGAGCTCAGGTTCGACTCAAATATTAAATGAAGTGTTTCATGGACACAAATCTTGGCTTGAATATTAAACAAAGCAAGCTCAGCTTGACTCGGCTAAGTTCGTGAATAGCTGTGAGCAAGCTCATATAAGGCTCGCCTTGTTTGTTAGGCTCGTCTTGTATGTTTTTTAGTAAGTAACAAATAACAATATATAGTAAACATTACTCAATAATAACAAATATATTATATATATTTGTTTTTTGTTATTTATGCATATGTGTTTATATATATATCATATATATGTATATATTATATATACACATATAATAAGTAAATAAATATATATATTGTAAATAATAAGAAAAATTATTTACAAACCCCCCATGAACTTCCTAATATCTCATTTTGGATCCTTGAACTTTCAATTACTCTCAATTAGAACCCTTCCGTTAATTTTAGCCGTTAAAAATACAAAAAAAAAGACCACCTTGGTTTTCATTTTTTTTAAATAAAAAAATGTTTTAGAAGTTGGAATTTTATGTAAAAGTCAGGGGTATAATCATCATGTAACGTTTAAAATCTAACGATGGGGTCTACATTGAGAGTAATTGAAAGTTCAGGTGTCCAAAATGAAAGATTTGGAAGTTTAGAGGGGTTTGTAAAATTGGGTAAAAGTTCAAGGGGCCAAAGTGAAGTTTTCCCTATTTGATATTATCATTAATCATTTTATCATATGATATAATCATACGGTACAAGTTATTGTATCATTTACTAAAAATATTATCACTAGATAGTTTATACTTTAGAAATTAGAATCGTATATCACATAATAATTAATCATTATATAATCATATGGTATATTTGCATAAGTTATTGTGTTATTTAATTAATGCATTATAATTATATACTTTATTCTTAGAAAATGTATATCACATGATCTTAGATCTAAGATAATATTAATATGAATTGTGAGATAATATGATCATATAATTTAAATATGAGTGTATGACTATTAGATTATAAGGAATTTAGGACTTAAAGTTTCAGCATTACCATTAGATTAAAATTAAATGATTAATAATTAAATAACTAATGTGTTTATTATAATTTATACATTATAATTACAATTTACAGTAAGTAAAAACTTAACAATTTTTACTTCCAGCAAATTGTTATGTAAACAATTTCTCATAACAATTCCTTATATTAGATTATAAGGAATTTAGGACTTTGTTGATGCACAATTTTTCAATTAGTGACATGGCACACCTGTCGAGTCTGGGTCAGGCACTGGAATAGGAGTTGAACTACACAAGTGAGAAAAAACAGAGGAATTGAAGAGACCGGGGGTGAGCCGGCGGGAATACTTTGATGCCTAAGTCAGTGAGAACTTTTAGAGATTATAAACGCAATAAAAGCTCAGAGAGAGTTGCGATTACTAAAATGTGAAGACGTAACTTATCTTTTGTAGGCATGCAACAATAGTAGTTCCCTAACCAATGACTCCCACAATCCTTGATTTTTTGCTAGGTAGTTATCAACGTGGGATATGATTGTTATATGATATATAGATTTTAAATCAAATATGCAATCTTGTATATGTATGTGCATACTTGAATGTTTATATCTAATTCTTATTTGAATAGATTTGAGATAAGTTTACCCTTTGTATGCGGTAGATGTGTTGATGTGGGGTATCCTCCACTTAGATTTAGTCGCTCTTTATGAAGTGGTTTCGGACAGAACATCCAAGGCCTATTTGGGCTTAGTCTCAACTTGGCCTCGGAGACCTATGCTGGGCTTGGTCTTGGTTTGACTTCTGAGGTCCACCATGAGTTAGGTCTTGGTCTAAGGACTAGGGCTCCAATGGATTGGGCCTGTCGGGCCTAAATAGGCTGATTCATGACCCTACAGTTACCCCTCAATTTCTTTGTCAAAATGATTATGGAAATTTTATGTCTCTTAAGGAATGGATTTGCCTTTGAGACTTGATTCTTTGATGAACCTTTATATGAAACTACCTAGGTTTGGACTTTGAGATAAAACACTCGAAATCGTCGATTTCGAATGGATACATCCGAGACCCTTGAGGTTGAAATTTCGAATGAAACATCTAAGACTTTCAAGGACGGAATTTCGAATGAGACATCCGAGACTCTCAATGACAAAATTTCGAGTTGAGAAATTCGAAACCCTCGAGGTCAGAATTTCGAATGAGGCATCCGAGGCTCTCCAGGATGGAATTTCGAGTTGAGACATCCAAAACCATTGAGGTTAGAATTTCAAATGAGACATCCGAGACTCTCGAGGACGAAATTTCAAGTTAAGACATCCAAAACCCTTGAGGTTAGAATTTCTAATGAGACATCCGAGACTCTTGAGGACGAAATTTTGAGTTCAAGACATTCGAGACCCTCGAGGTCGGAATTTCGAATGAGACATCTGAGACTCTCAAGGACAAAATTTCGAGTTTGAGACATTTGAAGCCCTTGATGTCAGAATTTCGAATGAGACATCTAAGAAACTCGTGGACGGAATTTTGAGTTTGAGACATCCGAGACCCTCGAGATCGGAATTTCAAATGAGACAGCTGAGACCCTCGAGGTTGAAATTTTGAAATTTGGCGGGATATTTTTCAAAAATTGGAATTTTAAATTTATGGAGGGAAATTTTTTGAAATTTTGAATTTCAAATTTTTGACAAGATGATTTTTGAAATTTTGAAATTCAAAATCCCACTGAGACGGTTGGTATGCGAGACCCTGTCAATTTGACCTATCTGTCGGTTTAGGTTCTCAAGTACCTCCATGCGTTGCAAAGACGCATGCCTTTCCCAGCACATATAATGTGCGTGTTTCCGAGGCATTTCCTTTAGATTCCCAACACCTCTTGATCGACGTCGACAATTCAAGTCTCCTTTTTAAGGCTATAAAAGGAGACTCACTTCTCCATTTTGTCATTTTCACTAGTCTTTTACACTCTTCTCCCTCAAAATCTCCATCCGAGAGCCCTATTCTCTTCACTCCTTTTCTCAACTTCTTTCCATTCGATCATTCAGAAACATGTCTAGAGGCGAAGACTTAGGTTTGAATGGTCTAGGTAACTCATACCCAGCTTTATGGCGCCCTGAATTAACCAAGGCCAACAAGAGGAGGATTAGAGCTAACTACTTCATCCTAAAGTCAGTGAAGCTTCGATTCGACAATGAGAAGGTTGGTGCTACTGTGCGCTCAGACGCACACAAAGTTTGCCTATACAAGACTATGTTTCATGCAGGTTTCACGCTGCCTTACTCGCAGGTTGTACAAGAACTCTTGAGCCACTTGCATCAGGCTCTTCATTAGATCGTTCCAAATGCCTTGAGGGTATTTTACGCGTGTACTGTCCTGTGGCTGATGGTTCTTGGAAAGGGTAATTTCCTTACCTACCGAGAATTCCTCTGGATGTATGAGTCCAGAAAAATCTAAAAACCAAGTGTTTATACAACTTACAGTCTCGACATGGGAGATTCATCCAAATGGATGACAAACATTCCAACAACTAAGGGTGGAAGAACAAGTATTTCTTTGCCACGGGTAAATGGGAATTCCATCCCACCAAGGTGGCTGAAGGTCCGAGAGTGCCTGAGAAACTTGGACTCCTTCAATGAGTGCTTCTAAAGAACCAATCCTCTTAGAAGAGGAGATGTCCGACGTGAACAAACTTCTAGTGTGGGCCTAACAAAATAGGGACCTAATGAGCTACTCGAAGCTGTTTGTGGCCACCATAGAAGTTGAACATCTGAACCCCATTGAGGGAGTTGTTGGTGTAACAAGGAGAAGGCCGCTCTGGTGCTATCCTTGATCCACAGTTGGCGGCCTCGGGTCCTCCAGTAGCGAACACTCAGGGTGCTACCCCCAAAATCCTATAGTCGATAAGGGCAAAAAGAAGATAGTAGACAAAGGCAAGGGCAAAATAGTGGAGCCTTAGAAGCTAGAAAATCCAGCTCCATACTGGCGGGGCTTTAAGGATAGGTGGGGAGCCTAAAAAACCCACAGCCCTCAACTTCGAACTATCGGGCCTCTAAAGATGGAGGGCAAGAAGGAGAAACCTGAAACCACTCCTCCTCGGTGGCTAGGGTTTTGAAGTTATTGGATGAGCTCGAGGATCTAGAAGAGCCTGAGGTGCCACAATTGAAGAGGAGGAAGTTGGTGAAGGCCTTAAACAAAGAACCAGCCCTTGATGCTCCTGCCGAGAAGAGCAAGAGTGGTTTTGTTGCTCTCCTAGCTGCTAGGAGGAAGATAGGCCTGAAGCCTATGATACGCCTAGTGGCGGCGTATGAGGCTCTTCTGTTTGGCGAGCCGATTGCTGTAATGCCTTTGGCAGAGGTTCCGCTTCCTCCCACCAATGTTGTCCCACTCACGGCTATTCCTGTAGACTTGGCATCTACAAGACTGTCAGGTCCCAATATCCAGCACATATTTGAGAACATTGAGATGAAGTCGGAGGACTTAATAGTGGGGGGCTTAACCAGACTGAGGCCCCTACTTTAGTGGTGGAACAAGAGGCTAGGCCTCGGGCCTTGTCACTTATTGTGGTGGTCAGGTCCCGAGCCCCTTCTCCTCATGCCAAGGCCAGGTCTCGGGCCCCCTCACTTGCAGTTGAGGCCGAGGCCGCTGCCCTTGAAGACAAGGCTTCATCAACTTATACCCTAGTGAAGCCCAGTGGCATGGATTGGATAGTGGGCAAGCCACTCTCTAAGCTTGGGGGCAAACTGAAAATGAATCCTTTCCAGGCTTTTAGTGGACATTTTCCCCACAAGGCTTTGACTGGAGATCAAGACTGTTCATCTCGAGGCATAGATGCAGATGTTGTACTACCAACTCGTCATAAGTTTTCATCTTTTTGATTTTTTTTTTTTTCGATTGGATCTAATCATGTGAATGAGTGCAATATAAGTGAAATTCAAATCTTTATTAATAAAACCAATATTGAGAGAGTTTAGCACATTACAAACCTCACTCCCCACTACCTCCCAATTTTCTTGGTAAAATCCTGCAGTCATTCCATTTGGTCCTGGTGCTTTCAAAGCGGACATTTGCTGCAAGGCGGCTACAACCTCTTCTCTAGAGAACTCAGTCAGCAACCCTTAGTTCATCTCCTTAGATACTCTCCCTGCCATATCTTGCAAGCACGAAGACATGTCTCTTGGCTCATCCAAAGTGAATAGATTTTTGTAATAGTCAACAAAAGCATTTTCCAAATCTTCCGTATTTGACCACACCACTCCATTCAAATCAGTGAACTCATGAATAAAGCCATTTCACCTTTTTTGCTTTACACAAGCATGGAAAAATTTAGTATTTTTATCTTCTTCTTTTAACCACAATTCTCTTGAACGTTGTCGCTAGTGGAGGTCCTCTTGCTCAAGGAGTAAATTAACCTCACATTGGAGTTGCTGCACCTGGGTTCTATCCGTGAGCCCCTCCTTTTCCTGCAATTCCTCCAATAGTTTACATTTATGGGCTATCTCCTTCTTAGTATTTTCGTTTTTGCCCTTACTCCATCTAGTCAAGCTTGCTTTACACATTTCAAGCTTACCCGTTAAGGTTGTCCATTCGTCCCCATGATGACATTTTTCCTTCCACACTTGCTTGATAATCTCCTTGCATTCCTTCTCCATGCCCCATTTTGCCTCATAGAAAAATCCTCTCTTTCTCCTCCTGGCACAAACCATACCATTCAGTCGAATGCAAATTGGATTGTGATTGATTAGAACTAAGTGCCGCATCGACCTGAACATGTGCTGATGGGAATAAAGAGCACCAATCCGACGTAGCAGTAGCTCTATCTAGTTTCTCTTGAATAAAATCTTGGTCCTCCCTGCCATTATTCCACATATATTTTGGTCCATTTGCCCCTAGTTTGAAAAGCTCACAGGCAACCAAAGTACTTTTGACATCATTCATCGAGCTTGGAGCTCATTGTCCTCCTCCGCATTTTTCTCCATTATCAAGGATCTCATTAAAGTCACCTAAGCATAGCCATGGTAACGGCTCCAAATTCGCAATGTGCTGCAATAAGCTCCAGGCCTCATGAGACTTACTAGCATCCGGATGCCCATAGAACACGGTAAATTTCCAACAGTCCACCATTCCTCTCACTTTGATAATAGCGTTAATGTGACATCGGTTGTAATTTTGAATTTCAAAACCTGCTTCATCATTCCAAAGTCACGCCAAACCCTCACTCTTACCAATGCTATCCATCACAAATAAATTACTAAAGCCAAATTTCGGCTTTATCTTCTTCATCCTCCAATATTAATATTGACATTATATATTTGACCCGTGTTAAGCATTAACATTTTAACTAAATAATATTATATGTAATATGATAATAGTAATTAGTATGTGTGGCATAAAGCATTTGACATTGTGATTTAAAAAATACTTAATATAAAATAAGAAAAAAAATACGCAAATGAAAAAAACACAATTTTTATAAAGTTAAATATTTAATTGTCCCTAGGGTTTGAAACTTTATTTTCCCTCCTAGGGTTTGAAAATTGAAAATTGGTCCTTATGGTTTGAAAGTGACCAAGTTAGTCCATCTCATGATCTTTAGTTAGTTGATGACGGATTGACATTGATAATTAGAAGTTGACACGTGGCCAATTAATTAATTTTTAAAAAATTAAAAATATATATATTTTTCAAAAAGAAAAAAGAAAAAAAGGTGGCTCAACACCCCATTTTCTTTTTTTTTTCTTTTTGAAAAGATATTTTTTAAAAAAATAAAAAAATAATTAATTGGCCACGTGTCAACTTCTAATTGGTCCACATGTCAATGTTAAGTCAACTAATCAACAAATGATTGATGGATTAATCACTTTAAAACCATAAGGACAATTTATCACTTTTCAAACCCTAGGAGGAAAAATAAAGTTTCAAACCCCAAACTAATTAAGTATTTAACCCTTTTTATAATCGTAATTATTGAAATTGAAATAATAAACTGACCCTAAATAATACTATATAACACAATTTTTATTCATAATTCCAAATTTTGAATTTTGAATTTTTGATTGAATTTAATCGTAGTCGTCCAATTTAATTGAATTTAATCTTGGCCGTTGGATTTGATCTATGGTATATAAGTGTAAACCATTTTGAAAGTGATAATTATATGGTGCTCCATATGACATAATAAGCTCATTAATCTAACGTTCTAAATTGAATAAGAAAGTCAAGATCCTAATAAACGATCTAGATCATCTATTGTGCTTGCATGGAACTAGTCTCAGACGCACACAAAAGATTAATTCCATAATGTGTGAGTTTTGTCGGTTGATTCTCTGCCGTCCAAAATACTTTGATGATCTAATAGTTGTTGGGTGATATTAATGGATGACAACTATCAAGCATTTACTAAGAAGTATGCATATGGTGTAACAAAGTCAGCATAGGCTTGCCTTGTTTGATCTAATTTGACGAGTAATGTTAAATGTTGAAAACGTATATATAATCAATAAATTAAATTGAACAAGCACACCAGATCTAAATAGAAATAGCCGTATGGGATAAGCTTTTATAAACGAATCAAACTGTTAATATTTAAAATTTAGGAGAAAATACATTTTGTTTCAATGAACTATTCATCTATTTGTATTTTTAATATTTAAAAATAATTTTATTTATTTTTAGTTATAAAAAAATTAAAAATTAATTTTTTAAAAGGCCACCCTTAATTTTATAATTTGTTATAAAAAAAATTTATTAGGGCATTTTGATAAAAAAGAGTCAAAATGGTTAATTTGCAATAATTTGAAAGTTTTTGAGATAAAATGTGATATTAGGGTTAAAAGAGGATAATTAAGGAAATAAAGTGCATTTTCTTCTGAAATCATCTCTGATCTCTCCATTCTCTCGACTCTCCTGTGTCTCCATCATCCTCCTCGCCTCCTATCTCTGTTGCCGCTCCCACCACTCCCCCAGTGCCCCCAACAGCAACCACCAACACCACCGCAGCAACCACACACCTCGACGCCCGGCTGAAGCTGAACGGCTCGTGCCCGGTTTTCAGGAACTCGCCGCTGCCGACCCTGCTGTCCACTCCGCTCTCGGAGGTCGTTCCGCTCTCACAGTACGCCGCGGATCGGAGGCGGAGGAGCTGATAAGATTTGTGGGTTTTTCTTTTCTTTTTGGGTTTTTTTTTCTCCGTTTCTTCTTGGGTGGTGGGTGGTTAGGGGTTTTGCCGTTTGATGTGTTTGTTTGGTTGCCCAGAAAAATGTGAAAATATTTTTGGATACATAGGTATTGGGGTCTCTGTTTTTTACTGAATTATGGTTTGTGTTTGATGAAATTTGAGCAGAAAAAGTATCTTCGTCTTATGAAACAGATGGGTGTTGGTCTTTCACATAATATTGAATTCTAGGATTGAATCATTTTTGTTAAATGCATGTACATATACATCCCAAAATTAATCGAGCTTGAGCTTGAGGGCTCGAGCTCGACCAAAATAGACAAGCTTGAGCTCGAACAGGGTTCCAACCCTATCGAGCTGAGCTCAAGCAACATTTCTAGGCTCGTGTCGAGCTCAAGCCTGGCCTCAAAGTAAACAAGCCAAGCCCGGACAAGCCAAGCTCGCCCAAGCTCGGCTCGTTTACATCCCTAGGTGGCTCCAATCAGGGTTAGTTTCCACCGGAGAAGAAATGGTGTCATGGATGTATAGTGGTGTGGGTATTCGCCGGCGGGGAGGATTTGATGAGAGGAGTTGTGAAAGAAAAATCATTTAATACAAAACAATGAGGTGTTTTACCATTTTCGTATGGCTATAAAGGTTTAAAACTATAATGACTTTAAATTCATGCCGGGTCGGTTTATAAACGGGTAACATGACATGTTATGACCCATTTATATAAATGGATTCGTGTTGTGTTACCTGTTTATAGACCGTGTCATGTTCGGGTTGGGCTTAAACGTGTTGGGTCGTAATCGAGTTGGACAAGAACCCGACACGTGAACACGTTTTGCCAATCCTAGCATAAACCCTTCTTCTCCCTCTCGTCTTCGTCTCGTTCCACACTAGAGCGAGAGAGATTTTGAGAGCGCATTGAGATAGAGACAAAGCTGAGAGTGAGTGAGAGAAATCGGGTGAGAGACCGAATAGAGAGGTGCGGTTGTGGCCATAGTCGGTATAGGTTTGTTGTTTTTATTTTATTTCCTGATTTGGATCCTTAAATTTACAGTGTTGGTTTCATCTGAATTGTTGTAGGTTTATAAGGCAATGGGTAAGAGAGGGAAGAGGCAGAAGATAGACACCAGATTCCCTAAGAGAACAGCTCGTGATGATGATGATGCGTCGTTTGACATGGATGATGAAATTGATGCTTGTAAGCTCATTCACTCTTTCTTTCCAAATTATTTGTGTAATTATTGTTTGATTGTACTGATAACAATTTATTATACAAAGGCATGATAGTAAATTTAAGCTGGTGATTGATATTGCTCTTAGTGGTTTTTGATTGTTGTTTCTTTGTTGATTGATTAGCTGATCTTGTCTTAGTCCTATTCTAGGTTAGTAAGAAAAAAGATTAATAGGTTTTTCATTATTTGTTTTTTCGTGGGATTGATAGTGACTTTTTTACAAAGTCATTAAGGTGGAATTTGAGCCACTTACTTCACGTTGGTACTATTGAAAGTTGAGAAGAAAGTGTTATGAGTTGCTTTATTTTTGCAGTTCACAAGCAGAGGGATGTTGTTCCGCTGGACGTGAATGGCGATGTTGGGGAATCAGATGAAGATGATGCGCCTGTCTTTGATCTCAAGGTTTTTGTTTGCCCTTTTATATGCAGTTGCAATAGTTGCTATGAAAATATTATATGTATTCACCTAGTTGAATGAAAATCTTGGTGTGGATTTATAAATCCTAATGATTTATTTTGTTTAAGATATACACAAAACTGTTTTTAAATTACAAGAGAGTGACGGATTCCTAAGAGTTGGAAATGTACTTTTTAAACATCTTTTTTTTTTTTTTGTTGAAAACATATAAATCTGTTCTTCACAACTCTGCTTTAGTTTTAGAGTTTGTTTGGATGAGCATAAGCATTGAACAAGGGAAGGCGTTTTCCATTTGTATTTGTAATTTTCCCCCCACCCATTAACACTATGTTGCTTATAGGGTGTCAATGATGATGAGGATGATGATGAGGATGATGTCGATTTCAATGCTGTCACCCAAGAAACTGGCTTTGCTGCAAAAAGTAAGGAAAAATAGTTTGTGATTCAATGCATTTTGTTGCATTTCATAATTTTGATTGGCTCCTATTATGAAAGTATTGCTCAAGCTGTTTGTTTGGATAATTTTCTGCTGAAAACAATTGCATAACTGCTTTGACATAAGATCGATGCTTGTATTTGAGAAAATGTAAACTAAAAGATCAAATCAATAGATCATCTTAACACCCACATATGCTGATACCTTTTTAAGTTAATACATGAATTTCATTTGAAATGCTTGAAAGAAAGGTGACAACTTGTCACACTTGGTGCATCTTCTGAACTGCATTATGGGCAAAAAGAGTCAGCAAATTGCTCGAGGAAAATATGCTCTAACGAGTTATGGAAATGTGCATGGAACACAAATAGAGATGGAGTAGCTAGGAATGATTAGCAATAACATTGATTTTTACTGGGAAATTTTTTTTCATGAGTAATTTGTATTGCCATCGTTCAGAACTGGAGACTTACAGTCAACTTTGTAATTTGAAGACGTTAAATTGTTGTTTTACATTCATCATTTACCTTTGCATCAATATTTTGGGGTGTTGCCCGGAAGAATGATCCAAGAAGTCTTTGGATATGATCCGGGCATGATTCCCCCTTTGTTTTAAATATGGATGCCAAAAATGACTCGTTGGAGTAATTCTGCATTATCCATGCTGTTGATATGCTTATGCTATAATTTTGGGAAAATGTCTGAGAATGGGTCATGTGTGGCAGAAAGATGTTGTAAAAAGGATAATGTATTGCTTTTCTTGAATTACTTATAGCACTTATTTTATTCATTATTTTGTAGTTTCCCTTTAAACAAATTCAAAATATCTGTCAATTTTGTAAAATAGTTTGTAATATTTAAGATAGCATGTGACCTATGTAATGCATGGAATTTATTTTTTTGGCATTTAAGGTTTGTTGTTTGTTTGTAAAATATGATTGTTAACACATGAGATATATTGTTATATTTTTTTCGTTTTGTTGTCCTATCAAATAATTCTCGTTCCTTCATTTCAATAATAAATAAAAAAAAATTCTCATTCCTTCATATAATCAACCACTCCTCTTATATATCATATTGCAACTTCAGTACTCTTTGGTTCAAGTAAGCAACATTAATCATAATTCTTCATTTCAAATGGTTATTAACTCCATAATCATATACTTTATTTCCAACAAGCATAGTTTTCTCAAATTTATCACTACAACACCACCAACGGCAACAATAACCCATTAGCAAAGAACACCCATCGATTTTGAGCCTTGCAAAGTATTTCACATTTGACCAATCACTTCATTTACTTCATTGCCTATATATTTTGCTATGCTTCTGAATCACTCAGTCTATATACTTCATGACTAGAGCTCTAGCTTAAGATTCCCTTTGTTTCTTACAGTGATTGGAGTTACATTTTTTAAATTAATTATGCATATTGTCTGCAGTTGTTAGGTCTCAGAAATTTTTACGGGAAAAGTTTGGCGGAGTTGAGGATGATATGCATGAAGATGATGATGAAGAAGATGAAGAAGAGCAAAAGCCTATTTGGGGTGTAAAAATGAACCAATATTATCATGCTGATAATCGTGATTTTGAGGTGATTTGAATATTATATGCTATCTGTCCTATCTTCCACCCTCTTTTTTTTTTTTTTTTTTCCCATCTATATTTGGTATATATTTTCTGTAACAATTAAATAATGCCTTAATGGCAACCATCTTGATCACTAACCATTTTTTTAGTGCATTCAGACGTAATTGAGGTTATTTCTAACTTCTTGTTTTCTGATGAAGCAACAATCAAGTGATGATGAGGGCCCTCTGGAAGAGGAGAAAGAGGTTTTGAAATTGCAGAGGCAAAAAGCAAAATCTTTATCAGTTGAAGACTTTGGCCTTGAAAATATTGATGAAGATGGGAATGATGAGAGTGATAGGGAATTAACTCTAGAGGTGAGGTTCAATTCTCTCCTTGTCAATTAAAAATAATTTGATAGTGAAAGTCAGTTAATCCTTTGGTCTTATTTGTTTGTTCTGTTTTTTTCTTAGGCTTTTTGAACTTGGGCTATCTCCTTTTGTGCTGCTATAGTTAATTTTGTTACTTGTTAGTTTAAATGGGACATATAAGCTATTAATTATTTTGAATGACATGTAACCCAATTTCTCTGCTTGTACAGGAAATTTCGGCCAAAGGAAGAAGCAGAAATAGAAAAGAAACCACAGATGACATGGGTGTAGCTTATGAAGAGGTTGAGAAAGATCTAAATGCTCTATCAAGGGAGGAACAGATGGATGTTTTATACAGGTGAGGCTTTTCATTTTCTATATTGGTAGTTATTATAGTTATGCAGTTTGGTGTTTTTCATCTCTGAACTATATCTTTTGATGACAATTCTATCAGATATGTGATATAAGTTAATAGTATGCTGTTCCATTCTGATCACAACTAAATGTGGTAGAAAACTTAAAATAATTATTGGGAGGGAGGATTTGTAGCAGAGGATGTAATCACCATTCTAGAGCTGAAAAAATTGTCTTAGAGAAGTAGCAACTTAAAACAAACTGATCTGAGAAGAAATCTAGTAAGTAGTGTTATTTCATAGAAATTTATCTAGTTGAGCTACTCTAACTCGCTTAGAAGAAATAAAATTTTGAATAAGATTATGTAGAAATCTGATGAAGGAAACTAATGCAAGATGCTTACTAGATTCATTTCCTCTTTTTTTTTTTTTTTTAATTTATTTTTTATAGGTAATCAAAGAGCTTTATAAAAATAGCGTAAGGCGCTTCTAAGTACACCGGAATTAATGGTAAGGACATCAAGAAAAGAAAAAGAAAATGCAAGAAAAACAAAAAAAGACCCAAAACCCACAAAACAAACCCAACACCCTGCCAAAAAGACCTATGCCCTCTTGCCTTTACCGCAACTGGAACCCTCATAATTTTTTTTTGATAAGTACTGGAACCCTCATAATTGATAGATTCATTTCCTCTTTTAACATAATGGAGTAACTCTATCTGCTTGTCCACTATTCCTAATTGAAAAATACCACATTATAATGATCACAATAATATTTCCTGGTGGTTTTGTTGTATTATTTTCCTTTGTTCAAATCAGGGGTTCCCATATAATTGTTCTTTCCTAGTCCAAATTCTGTTGAAAGTTGTGCCTGCAATTATATTCACGATGGAAATAGTCCTACGGGTGAAGCTTAACGAAGTACATAAAGAAATAATTTTTTAGAGTAATAATAATATTATTGAAACAATCGTATATGAAGAGTATACAAGAGAGCCGAACACCCTAAAGACTAGTACAATCTAAAAAACAAATCAAATATACCAAATTCTCTGAGTCAAGATTAGGAACATTTACAAACCCCATCCAAAAGAGATCTCAGAATGGAGAATTTTTGAAAAAGCACATTCGACTCACTATTCTCAAAGAGGCACCGATTCCTTTATCTCCAAATGCTCCACATTAAGAGGGTAGGAATGAATAAAGAAATAAATTTTACATTTTCCTTGAGGGTGGAGAGAGGGAAGGGGTTTTCTAAGAATGGAAGACATGGTGTTTAGGGGATTTATTAGCGAGTGCTTGTATGTGCGGTGAACTTTTTGAAAGGTGACTTGAAATACCCAAGGCAAATTGTAGCAATTATTGCTGGATAACAAGTGGGCTAGCCATAATTCACTTGGCTAGCCATAATTTGTCAGCCCACTTCACGAGGTAAGATGTTGGAAGATGCGAACGAAGAAGTGGGTTTTAAAGATATGGGCCTGAGTGGTTATAGGGATCAAGCGGGTGTTAGTTTAAATAAGTCTAACGGGCCAGATGGGAAGAAGCCCATAGGTGAAGTTGATAATGTTTGCATATCATGCAATGGAGAAGTGATTGATAGTGCTGAAGCCCGGATTCTTTTGATGAACATTGAGGAGTTAGTCTTGAAAGGGGGGGCTGTTTATGATCGGCGGGTTAAACCAACAACAATGGCTAAATGGAGAGTGAAGGAAGGTGAGGTTGTTGTTTTGAGCAAGTCTAGTAAGATGGACACTCAACTGGTAGTACCTCGACAAGAAGCTGAGAGTGTTGTAGTTCAAGAGGGAGGCAGTACAAGACCTCAATCTAACTGCTCAGATGATGATAACAAGTGGGCTAGCCATAATGTGGAAGCCCACTTCATGAGGTAAGATGTTGGAAGATACGAACAAATATGTGGGTTTTAAAGATATGGAGTGGTTACAGGGTCTAGCGGGTGTTAGTTTAAATAAGTCTAAAGGGCAAGATGGGAAGAAGCCCATAGGTGAAGTTGATAATGTTCGCATATCATGCGAT
The DNA here is from genome assembly GCA_013348765.1 of Carpinus viminea. Classification (NCBI taxonomy): domain Eukaryota; kingdom Viridiplantae; phylum Streptophyta; class Magnoliopsida; order Fagales; family Betulaceae; genus Carpinus; species Carpinus viminea. The sequence continues at coordinate 14,079,009 of CP054673.1, read as the reverse complement.
GGAGAAGTGATTGATAGTGCTGAAGCCCAGATTCTTTAGATGAACATTGAGGAGTTACTCTTGAAAGGGGGGGCTGTTATTATCGGCAGGTTAAACGACAACAATGGCTAAATGGAGAGTGAAGGAAGGTGAGGTCACTGTTTTGAGCAAGTCTAGTAAGATGGATGCTCGACTGGCAGTACCTCGACAAGAAGCTGAGAGTGTTGTATTTCAAGAGGGAGGCGGTATAAGACCTTAGTCTAGCTTGGCAATTGCTCAGAAGATGATAGTAGATGCTGCCATAATATTTGGGCTTTTTCCATACAAGGCTAAAGGAAAATTGGCCGCCTATCATATGGATACTACTCTGACAATATCTCAGGAAGAAGCCGCAAGTGTTGTAGTTCAGATGGGAGGTGGTACAAGAGCTCAGTCAAGCTTGGCGATTGCTCAGATGTTGACGAAAAATGTTACTGGAACATTAGAGCTTATTTTAGACAACCAAAGGAAAACTGGCCATTGAAGATGAGGGTGTTTTACAACGGGAGAGTGGGTTGTTAAAGAGGAGTTATTTGGGCCTCGTTTTTTAGGTTGAATCTGGTATAAGTAATGAAGTGCCAAGTTTGGGTGAGTGGGTCTCTGGAAGTGGGTATGTATTTAGGAATTTCGTTACAAAGGGTAGATTCTCACTCTACTCGCAAAATTAAGGTGAATAATCAGTGTGTTCAGTGGGTTTTAGAATGTGGAGAAGGGGATTGAAGGCTTCTTTTGAATTTTTGTGAAGGGGATCCACTGGTTCCTTTGTAGAAGGGGATGGGTGGGGGGAGTATAGAGGGCCAAAACTTAAATCTGGTGTGGGCAAACGGTTTAATTGGAGATGGAGATTAAATGATTTGTTCTCCTCTCGTGGGGATGTGAATTATCCTTCTATGGTTGTGATGACTTATCCTTGTGAGGAGGCAAAGCGAATTGAGCTGTTGATTGTCCATCCACCTGCAATGGTTGAAGAACAGTGAATGCCTTATTTGATGTTTTTGGATTTGGTGGTTGAGAGGATAAAAAATTTCTATCATGTAGTGGGCATGTTGTGCGAGGGTTTGGAGGATCACTGGTTGGGTCTATTTATTGTAGTCGAAGCAAGTCGACATCATAATAGTTTGGCTAGTGTCCCAAATTTATGTTATAAGTTAGCAGATAGAGGTTATCGTGAATTAAAGAGATTTACTTGTTCAATGAATTATGGCAGTAAGGGAGGTCACTCTCATAGAGTGATAGGAAAGGGGAGAGGTTCTAATTGTGCCTTATGAAGAGTAATGGTACACATTCCCGCTCCTACGCTTACTCCTTAACCTAGCTTTTAAAATTACCATTGGATTTGAGATGAATTATTATTGGATTTTGATCTAATAGTAATTTTAAAAGACACGCCAAGAAGTGGGAATGTGAGAGTGGGAGAGTGTGTAGCATTACTCCCTTATGAAACCTAAGATAGTATTCTGAAATGTGAGAGGACTAAATAACATGGATTAAAGGATGAGGATTAGAGGTCTTCTTAGAGATTGGAAGGTGGATATTGTTTGTTTACAAGAGGCAAAATTGGAGTATATTTCTAGGGAGGTGATTAAGTTGATGGGGTTGTCACATGTGGATTAGTCATACTTGGGATCGAGAGGGGCTTGAGCGGGTGGTGAAGATGGTGGCTTGAGCGGGGAATTTTTTGGTAGCATGTTTGTTTAGAAATGTTATTGATAATCATGAATGGGTGTTTGTTGGTGGACGCAGTGGAAGGGTTCTCTGATCTTCGTCTGGAGGAAAGGAGAAAAAACTTCGTAGGGTATATTTATGCGAGCACTCAATGCCCCTTTTGGTTGGTGGACACAGTGGAAGCGGCGTGTCTAGTGAAGGAGGATGTCGCTAAGTCTTACCGTGAGGGGGATAAGGTTCTGATGGTCCATGGGGGTGCCAACAAGGCAGGGAGGTTTTTGGAGGTGTTCGTTTATGTGGAGGGGGGTCGTAAAGGTGTTTTATGGCTCACGAAGGGCTGTTTTGGGCAAGGTTGGCATCGTTTTGCGGGCGAACTGCGTCTTATGTTGGTTTCCCCCATTGGCAAGATTGGGTCGGAGGTGTCTGATGCGCACAATGTGCCAAGACTGCAGATTCCACTTAATAACACAGGTTGGGGTCATTACGGGATGCTCAAAGGATCGTTCCATGGTGGAGGTCTTGCAATCAAAGCCTTGACTTGAGTTGGAGGATCGGTCGCACGTGGAGGCAGAGAAAGGCGGGGTTAAGCAGAGGCATGCGGTGGAAGGTGTCCTAGATACTATGCTGGCGGCTGGTTCTGAGAGGATGATGTGGGGCATTTCTGTCAAAGGTTGGGTTAATGAACTGCTAGGGTTTGTTCATTTAGGATTGGGCCGGGTTCTTGTTGGGCTACTGGAAGGCCTTCTTAAGGGCCTAGTAGACATTCCCCTTAGTAAACGGATTAGGGCCCTTTTAAAAACCTTAAATGGTTCTGAGGGTCTTGGGGTGAGGCCTTCGTTTATGACATTTTCTGCTGGGCTTGCTAATGGGTTTCACAAGATTGGGTTTGGGTTTCCTCTTAAGCCCAACAGAGTGACGCCGCCTTCTCGTCAGGTTTGGCCTCCTATTTGTAAGTCTTCTTCTTCGTGGTTGGCATTTGAGGTTCATTTGGGAGTGTCCGATGTTGTGCCATTTATGGACTGCTTCAGGGGTTGCATGGTTGACGGACTCTTGAGCCGGTGAGTACTTTTGCCCTCCATGTGCCCTCTGCTGATGTTGGGTCTGGGCCTTCGTTGACGGTATGACAGATCCTGCCAGTGAGTTTGCTATTGGAGAATCTGGATGCGCTTGCTTCTCAGACTCGTCTGGATGTGCTTGTTTCTCAAGCTCGTTTGGTGCTTGAGCCTTTGGATGTTGGGTCTCTGGTTCAAGCACACAAAATCGGGACTGATGCTGGGTCTGGGCCTTCGTTGACGGTATGACAGATCCTACCAGTGAGTTTGCTATTGGAGAATCTAGATGCGCTTGCTTCTCAGGCTCGTCTGGATGTGCCTGTTTCTAAAACTCGTCTGGTGCCTGAGCCTTTGGATGTTGGGTCTCTGGTTCAAGCACACAAAATCGGGATTGATGTTGATGGGTTCTCTTTGGGGGCTATCGTGTTATCGAAGCTGGATTGTAGTCCTGCCATTCAAAAGGCCTTCTCTCTCCCTTGGGAGGAGGATCTCTGACGAGCCCGTGGGAGGAGGTTTCTGGGTCTGGGGTGGCGGCCACAATCAAAGCACCGGTGTCGGAGGCCTCCTTGGCCAAGGCTGTTTGTAGTTCTTCTCAGGCTCTAAGTTTGATTCAACGGGGGTTTTTTGGTCTGAGGACTGTCTCTCCTCCTTCCTCGGGGGTGAAGGAGGTGTCCTTGTCCTCTAAGGGAAAGGTTCCTCTTCAGGAAAATGACTTGCTCTGTAGGGGGTTTTTAGGGTCGAATTCTACTTCTTCCTCATTGCTGGAGATGTCGTCTAAGTAGGATAACCCCCTTGTTTCAAAGTCTCTACTGGTGTATTCCCAGAGGATCAAGGATAAGGTTGCTAAGCAATTGTCATCGTCGAGGATAAGGTTCCCAGAGGAGTCTGACTTAACACTCACTGTCGTCGCACCGCCTGATGCCGGTGATGGGTCATCTCAGAGGTCGGGACTTGGCTTTTCGATCCCATCTGCGGAGGAGTTTCTTGAATTTTTACCGGCGGGCTCTCTGAGTAAGGACTGGCAGGATTTTTTCTCCTCTTTGCATACAGACCGGAGGGGTATGTCTGAATCGGAGCTTATCAAGGAGGCTTTTGCTCTTCCTTGGGAGGTGGATGAGCCGGTGAGCCCATCATGCAGAGATGAAGAGGCTTCCTCTTCTGGTGTTGAAGGAGGCACCCAGATGGTGCGCCTCCTGCCCCGATGAAAAGCTTGCTTAGACGTGGCTTTCTTGGTCCGAGAATTGGCTCCCCCCACCCAGTGGTGTTGAAGGAGGTCTTGCCGGCGTTCAAGAACTCGGATATCTCTACAGAGGATGAAGCCTCTTCTATCTCTGGGCCGGTGATCATTCCTTCTCTGCTGGAGGATAAGCAGGGAGTTCATTCCATCGCTACCATTGTCTTGCCTTCCTCGCAGGTCTGCGAGTCTTCCAATAGGACTGTGGAGACGGAGCCTAATCCCATTAACTCCTCTGTTTCTTGGTATAACCGGAGGGTGAAGGGAAAGGTGGCTAAGCAGCTGAATAAAAACAAGGAGTTGATTGGAGGCCGGGTGTTTTACCTCGGGGGGATCGGGTGTCTGACGCTTTGGACCTCGCTCCGGTTTTGGGGTTGTCTTGGGGAGGTGAAGACAAGAAACTTCGGGATATTATTGAAGCTACGGTGCCTAAGGTCAAGGGGATGAGAGAGCTAAAAAATCTAGACTGTGACATCTCTCCTGAAGGACAAGCGCGACGGGCTGGTCGGGATCAAGAATGCACGCTCATTCTCTCCGGAGGTGCACTAGGGTCTCCTTGGGGAGAACTAGGCTGTTCATTTGGGGTTTTTAGGCCCTTTGCTGGTTTTGGGTTGTATCGGGTTTTTGGGGCTCCTTGGTATACTTTTGTGTACCTAGAGGCATTGGTGTTTTGGGTTTTGTATGCTTGAGGCGCTTTGCTATCCTTGTGTGTACTTAGAGGCGCTTGGCGCTTTTTTTTGATATATAATACACTGACTTATCAAAAAAAAAGCAATTGCTTAAAAACAAGGACTTGCTTTATGAGGTTGTGGCTGATATTTTGGTGGAGGGCTATTCTAAAGAGGTGATTGATATGATGAATTTTGCTCCTGTGGTGGCGTTGTCCTGGGGAGGTGATGATAAAAGATTGTCGAATCTTTTTTCTGTAATTGAAAAGGAAAAGCGGAAGCTTGCTGCTCCTAAGGTGAATGGGAAGTGGGAGCTTAAGAACTTGGAGTGCCCTTGGAACTCTGAGGCTAGAGGTCGGAGATCCTCTTAGGCGACGTGCCTATGAAGGCGGGGTTTTGTTGGGTCTAAATATGTTTTTTCTTTCCACCTTGAGGTGCAGTAGGGGGCTTGGGTTGGTTTTGGGGTGTTTTTTGGGTTGTTTGGGTTAGTGTGGGCTGTCTTCCTGGTTGATTTTTGTTTCCTGGGTTTGTTTTCAGGGTTTGTCTTTGGGGCTACTTATGAGCTTGGCGCCCTATACCCTTTGTATTTGTTGCTGCCTTTTGGGTTTTTTGATATACAACTGACTTATCAAAAAAGAATGTGTTACCATATTTACTTATCAAAAAAAATTTAGTTTGGCTTTGGTTTTGTGGAATCATCTGGTTCAGCAGCATCTATTTTTGGTTGTTGATTCAGAGCCCCTTTTAAGTTTTGGTGGGAGGTGTTTAATATTTGATTGTTTTTGTGTGAAGAAGGTATTAAGGGCTTGTTTGGGATTGTGTTTGAGAGGCTTAAAAGTACTTTTAACACTCAAAAAACCCGTTTGTAGAAAAAAGTAGTCGTTTGGTAACAAAATTAAAAGCACTTTTAAGAGTCCAAAAAGCTTAAAAATTGCCAAAAAGCACTTTTGGCAAAAGCTCTTTTTGACTTAAAAGCTCAATTTCCCAAACGCAATCTCAAACAAGTTCTAAGTTTGTTACATTAGTAGTAGGTAAAAATACATGTTTGCCATTGTTATTTGTATTGGTTTATTACTTATCTAAAAAAAAGTTCTTAACTCTAGCTATTGCTGCTTTACAAATACTAATACGCTATTTTTTTTTTTTTTTACAAATACTAATACGCCTTATCCAAAAAAAAAAAAATACTAATACGCTATTTTGCTGGTCTTTTTTTTTTTGGGCACCTAATGATGGCTTCTTGTTGAAAATGTATGTATCTGTTTTTCACCAACAATAGCAGTTAACGTCTAATTCTTTTGTGTCGTTGGTTTACAATATTTTTATCCTACAGTTCTGCCCCAGAATTAGTTGGTTTACTGTCAGAGCTGAATGATGCACTTGAACAGCTTGAAAGCAAAGTGAATCCACTTCTAAGCAAGGTATTTATCTGTTCTTCTTTTACCATTTTATTAGGTACTATTTGCAGTGCTCCAATGAGGATGACTTAAATGGCATGTGCCAGGAAATGGGTTTATTTTTCTTTGACGTCTGAATCAATCCTTTTAGAGGTGCTGGTATTGTGTTTTATTTTGTTTTGATTATCTGTGTCATCTGCTCGGGGTTGATAATATTTTCCACCTGGGATTTTGACTTGAGATGATTGGTGTATGTGCTGGATCTTTTTGGTTTTTAAAAACATGCTCTTAAAGGTCTGTTTGGTTCCTTTTTATAAAAACAAAAGCAATTGAAATAGCAAATGTGTTTTAAAAGAGTGTTTTCAGAGAATTAGTATGTTTTGAAGGAATATCAAAATGGTGTTTTTTATGACAGGCTGATTTAAGAGAACATCAAAATTAGTAAACGTGTTTTAAAAGGGTGTTTTCAGAGAATTAGTATGGTTTGAAGTAATATCAAAATGGTGTTGTTTGTGACAGCCTGATTTAAGAGAACATCAAAATTATGTTTCCTAAAACTGAACAAACAGAGCTATTAAATCTTACTTATCAAAAAAAAAAAAGTTTCCTAAAACTGTTTTCTATTCCCGGGTTCAGGATAGAAGAAAACATTTGAAAACATCTTGTTTGTGAGTTTTCTTCCTGTTTGGAAAAAATAAAATAAAAATAAAAATAGACAAGCCTGATTCTGTAACATTTAGATATTAAAATGCTTTTATATGACTGGTTAGGTTGAACAACCATCCATATAATATACAAGGGTTTTTTAATAAGTAATAAAAAGTATAATTTGTGGCTTCTGTGCTAACCCCTCCCCCACAACCTAAGGGTCTGTAAGATGCAAAACTGCATTTAGATCATTTCTTGGTATTTGTGACAGCCTGATTTAAGAGAACATCAAAATTATGTTTCCCAAAGCTGTTTTCTATTTCCAGTTCAGGATTAAAGAAAACGTTTGAAAACATCTTGTTTGTGCTTTCTTCCTGTTTGAAAAATAAAAAATAAAAATAGACAAGCCTGATTCTATAACATTTAGATATTAAGATGCTTGTATATATGACTTGTTAGGTTGTACAACCATCAATATAATACACGAGTTTTTTAATAAGTAATAAAAAGTATAATTTGTGGCTTCTGTGCTAACCCCTACCCCACAACCCGAAGGGTTTGTAAGATGTAAAACTGCATTTAGATCATTTCTTGGTATTGAGCAATGTAAATGTTTTGATGTTGTGTGAAGGTGAAAAAGGGGGAAATCATGATGGAAGGAGGGATCCGCTATTTGGAGGTGAAGCAGCTTCTTTTGCTAGCCTATTGCCAAGCCATAACTTTCTATCTCCTTCTCAAATCTGAAGGGCAGCCGGTTCGTGATCATCCTGTGCTAGCTCGCCTTGTAGAGATCAAGAGCTTATTGGATAAGGTCTTCTCTTCTCCTTCAAAAGGCTAAATTTTCTTCTATATCCATGAAGTGTATTACCTTGAAAAAAATAATTTGATTTACATTAATATTGTGAAAAGGGTGATATGTGTGTGCATGTAGCTCATGTTAAAAGGTTTCATGAAAAACTAGAGAGGAACAGAGGCGGCACGTTCTTATTTCATGTAGCGTACCTCTCTCATAATGCATATATATATTGTGACCTTGAATACAAAGGCCAAAATACCCACATAACATATTAACCCTAATAAGCTCTTCTAACACTCCCCCTCAAGCTGGAACATATATGTCATATAAGCCCAGCTTGGAACAAATAAACTCTAGTTTCTTTCAACACAAGGATTTCGTAAACATATCAGCTAATTGATCTCTAGACTTCACGAACGGTATATATCTCTTCTGAGTATCTTCTCTTGAACAAAATGACAATCAACATCAATATGCTTGTTCTTTCATGAAAAACGGGGTTAGATGCAATGTGTGTAGCATCCTGGTTATCACAAAATAATGGGATTGGAGTAGGTGCTGGGAATCCAATTTCCCGGAGAAAATGTTGTAACCATGTCAACTCACTGGCAGTCTGTGAGAATGCCCTATATTCTGCTTCGGCATTGGACCTTGTCACTACTGTCTGTTTTTTACTTTTCCAAGTTACCAGATTACTGCCCAAGAATGTACAATATCCTGTAGTAGATCGTCTATCTAAGGGAGAACCTGCCCAATTTGCATCAATAAACCCTTCTACTCGGAGACGTTTATTATGTCTATACAATATCCCAAGGCTAGGAGGTCGTTTCAAATATCGAACAATACGAGTAACAGCTTCCCAATGTCAAACCCTAGGGGCCTCCAAGAATTGACTAACAATACTAACTACATATGAGATGTCTAGCCTAGTAATAGTGAGATACTTCCCAATTAAGTGATGATACCTATCAAGATCTTTAGACAATTCCTCTTCATCATTTAGTAATTTCAGATTAGGATCCATTAGAATGTCAACAAGATGAGTACTTAGAAGACTTGTTAGATAAGGCATCCTACACTGTCTTTGGAATGGAAATAGTAGAGAGATGAGAGATAAAACATGAAAATGAAGGAGATAAACAATTAGTGGATACAAACTGACTGATGGGATGGTGAATGGTGCAAGAATGTTTACCTTTCTGGAGGGCAATATGCAGGGAGTTAGATGTGGCTGGAGACATTGGATCTGAAGACAGTAAGGATGATGGTGGAGAGGCATGAGCTGATGGGTGTGGCCGGTGCGTATAAACCTGGAGCGAAGTAGGTGAGCGTGGAGGAGAGGCAGACTCATATAGATATGGAATAGGGAACGAAATAGGGACAACATCTAGCTCAAGGGAAGAGTCACTCAAAGAAGTAGCAACAGGAAAATAGGGAAGAGACTCAACAAATGTGACGTTTGCGCTAGTGAGGTAGCGGCGACTAACCGGACTATAACAACAATATCCCTTTTGGGTTGTGGAATAACCCAGGAAAACACATTTAGTAGCACAAGGGTCAAGCTTATCATAACCAAGGCCCAAATTATGAACATAGCAAACACACTCGAAGACCTTCAGTGGCAAGGGGAACGGAGGTGAAGAATAAGCTCAGCAATAGTAGTAGTATCTCTTATATATGAAACCAACCCTAATCAAATTTATCAGATTGGACGTGAGAAGAATGAAAGAGATCTGAATTAAAACACTCTAGAAGGGGGACAAATACACATTTATGATTTGAAATGGAATTTGGATTGGAGTCTTCACTGAGGCTTCAGATAGAATGACATAGAAAAGATTAAGAGAGGCCAAAGTAAAGGAAAAGAAGCATTGCGGCAAAGAAATATAACACCCACTTATTTTATCACAGGGGCAAATTGGAAAGCAATGACCATAGCCATAACAGCGTTCAGTTATAACTCCACCCTGCACATTTTTGTTGATTAGAAATGCCAAACCTGATCCATGAATAACAACAAGGTGTGGTTTTCCGCCTAATGAAATAAATCAAGTAAACTACCTTAAATCCAGGTATATTGCTAATGAGTGTTTGGATAGTTGGTTGGGATCAATGGCGATAGGTGTTATTTGCAAATTGGACTTGGAAAAGGCTTATGATCATGTTAACTGGGAGTTTTTATTGTATATGCTGCACCGATGTGGCTTCGGAGAGAGATGGAGGGATTGGATTGAGTGGTGTATCTCGTCAGTAAGATTCTCTATCCTGGTTAATGGTACCCCGAAAGGTTTCTTCAAAAGTTCGCGTGGGATTTGTCAAGGGGATCCGTTCTCTTTGCTACTTTTTGTGTTGGTGATAGAGGCTTTGAGTAGGATGGTGAATGTGATCATTGAGCAAGGTCTTTTGACAAGTTTTCCCATGGGAGGGTCTTCTTAGATTTGGTGATTTCTCACTCTTTATTTGCTGATGATACTCTGATTTTCTGTGAAGCTCACCCTCAACAAGTCCGTTATGTGCATCTTTTTTATGCTTTGAGGCTGTTTCGGGGTTGAGGGTTAATATTGGAAAATCTGAAATTGGGGCTATAGGTGAGGTGGAAGATATTGGGGCTCTAGCTACTATTCTTGGGTGTAGTGTTGCAGCTTTGCATATAAAGTACCTAGGCCTACCTTTAGGGGTATCATATAAGGCTATGAGTTTGTGGAACGGTGTGGTTGAACAATTGGAATGTTGGATAGCTGGTTGGATGAAGTTGTATCTTTCGAAGGGAGGTTGCTTAACTCTTATTAAGTGTATGTTGTCTAATCTTCCAACGTATTTCCTATCTTTGTTCCCTGTTCCTATGAGTGTAGCCAGAAGAATTGAGAAAGTCCAAAGAGATTTTCTATGGGGAGGTATGGGAGGTGAGCAAAAGTTGCATCTTGTTAATTGGAATCAAGTATGCCACCCCGTTTGGGTGGGTGGTCTTGGTATACGAAACGTACATAAGTTCAATCAAGCTCTCTTAGGGAAATGGCTTTGGAGATATGCGAATGAGCATGAGGCCTTGTGGTACAAGATTATTAAAGCTAAGTATGATGAGCAGGAAGGTGGATGGTGTTCAAAGGAGGTTTAGGGTCCTTATGGCGTGGGTTTATGGAAGCATATTAGAAGAGGTTGGGATAGTTTTGTCAAAGGGTTGCGATTTAAGGTGGGGGCAGGGTTGAAAGTTTGCTTCTGGTACGATATTTGGTGCGGTGATCAACCATTGAAGCATGTTTTCCCATCGTTGTTTAGTATTGAGATATAAACAAGCTTGGGTGAAGGACAACTTCATCTGGAGGAATGGTAGTGTTGAGTGGGATGTCATCATTGTGCGGTCTGTCTAGGGCTGGGAATTGGATGTGGTTTTATCTTTTTTTGACCAGTTGTACTCTTGTGATATCTCAAAGGGGAAGTTCGAGGTAAAGTTGTTCTATAAGGCCTTATCCAATCTAGATCATGAGGTATTTCCTTGGAAGAGTATTTGGCACACCAAGGTGCCTTCGCGTGTTGCTTTCTTCGAGTGGACTGCAACTCAAGGCAAAATCCTGACCCATGATAATTTGCGAAAGTGGAATATTGTGGTTGTGGACTTGTGTTATATGTGTAAGAATAATGGAGAATCAGTAGATCATCTACTTCTTCACTGCGAGGTGGCTAGTGCTCTTTGGCATTTTATATTTAGTTGGTTTGGGCTGCATTGGGTTATGCCTGGCAGGGTGAAGGATTTATATGCCAGTTGGTGGACAGGAGGGTGTTCCTGGAGTGCAATTGTGTGGAAGATGATTCCTTTGTCTTATGTGGTGTGTATGGAGCAAGAGGAATGCGAGATGTTTTGAAGATTCCATTAGGACTTTAGAGGAGTTCATCCACTTTTTCTTTTTTACTCTTTTCACTTGGACGGCCGCTTGGTTAGCTCCTTTAGTGATTAGTTTTTTTTTATTTTCTTTCTCTATGTTCTTCTTCTAGTTAGGCACCCTATTTTTTTACTTCCCGTGTAAATGGGTTGTACCCCTCAACGCTCTTTTATTCAACATTACTTATCCAAAATAAAAGTTTCTTTCTATTAGCAATATTGCACTAGCAGGACAAACAACCTCACAAGGCCTTGAACAGTCAAGCAGACAATCCTCCTGATCAAATTCTGTTAGGGTTGCTTGAGGTTAGCTCAAACAATGATGTATATTATTTGGCATTATCAGAACGCAAGACACGAATCTTTTGAGCAAATTGAGTCTTAAGAATAGCTCTAAACGATTTTTCATTAAGAATAACCATATCATATGGGAAAAATCATCCACAAAGGTTACAAAATAATGGAATTTATTGGATGCTACATTAATGGGACCCCATACATTAGAATGAATTAACTCAAAGGGACTTGAAACCCAACAAACAACTCTTGATAGAAAAGGGACACAATGATGCTTATTAAGCTGACAAACTTCGCAAGGCACAGAAGACTCATGACAAAGATTTGGGACTTGATGCTTCAACGTAGGAAGGAAAGGATGACCAAGACGACAATGCCACTAAAGAGTTGAGGTTGAGATTGACGATTGCAAAGCCCGAGAAGATGTAGGTGTAAGATCCAGATAATATAATCCACCAACTTCATGGCTCATACCAATCATCCTCTGCGTTTTGAGATCTTGAAAAATGCACAAGGAAGGGTAAAAACTAATAGAACAGTTAAGAGCTTTAGTAATTTTACTAATGGATAACAAATTAAAAGGAAAACCATGAACATGTAGAACAGACAACAATTCCATATCAGGACTCAAATGTGTATAGCTTGAGCCGGCCACATTAGAGCAGGAACCATTGGCTATGGTGACACTGTGTGGTGTATCAATAGAATGATAATCAAAGAAGAAGACAAACTAGTCATATGTTCATTGGCTCCAGAGTCAATAATCACGGGTCGCTAGTGGAGGATAAAAGATAGTGAGATGCAGTACCTAACTAAGCAAGAGTAGCAGTGGAAGAAGAAGAAGCCCGTTGATGGGCTAAAAATTGAGCATACTCATCTTTCGGAATGGAGATAAGATCATGCTCTAAAGGTGTGCTCGAGCTAACCGGTGGTCCATATGTAGCTGGAGAATCCTCACGAAAAGAAACCTGGTTGGCAAATGTAGATGGTGTGCCATGTAAATCCCAACAATAATCCTCTCCATTTTCTTCAGGCCAGTTGAGAGTGGTTGATACATATTCCTCTCCTTACAGATTGCCACAACTTGATTGTAGTATTTGTCCATAGTTTGAGTACCTTACTCAAGTCCAAAGTATTGTTTACATACTTCATAAATCCGAGTAATATTCCCAGCACTAGTGTACATATGATTGAGATGATCCCAAATATTCTTTTTTTTTTTTTGATAAGTCAATATATATTAAGAAAGCGTAGAGGGGCGCAACCCATAGTACATAGAACGTATACAAGGGAAAGCCTAAGGGGGAGAAGAGAAACGAGAAAGGAAATCCGGGAAACTAATTACAAGTGGGGCAAGAGCCAACTAGCTGTCCAGTTGTAAAGCGTAAAAAGAAAATAATGAAGAATTTCCTTGAACAACCTCGTCGAGTCTTCAGAGCATCTTGCATTACGTTCTCTCCAAATACACCACATAAGACAAATGAATCATCTTCCAAACTATTGCACTCCTCGTGCGACCACCCGTCCACCAGCAGGCAAACAACTCTCTAACCAAGCTAGGCATGATCCCAAATATCCTTGGCAGTGGGAAGATAGATACATGAAGATCCAATATGAGGCTCAACACTATTCAGCATTAGAGAAATAATTTGGTTCTCTTCTTGGTCCCATCGGCTAGTTGAGCTAGCTTCAGAAGGTTTTCCCAATGTCAAATGATCATATAGACCTTTCCCTTTTAAGAATATCTCTACTGATCGTGCCCAATAAACATAATTTTTTCCATTTAATTTCACACATGTCATAGGGGTATTACCCATAGTAGCCGTTGGGATTATATTTGATTCAGGAGCCATATGTGTCTTAATCTACCACAAAGTATACCAACAGTCCAGCAATAACAGTTGACCCCCAAAAAAAACCACCAAACAACGAATAAGCTTGTATCAACTGGAAACCACTCAAACCTGGCTGGAATAGTTTACAATGGACTGAACAAACCTGAACCGGCCGTGAAAGCAGTGTGAAACTGAAACTGAAACTGAACTGGGATATCCTATTCCGGGAATAGGAATAGCTTCAGGATATCCTTATCCCGGATAGAGGACAGACAGTACCTGTAACCAAACAGAATTCTTCTCCAAAATCAACCAAAATTTTGCCGGCGACACTCAGTCCATGTCAGCAACCACAATGACGACGAAAACGGAGTACACCGGTGATCAAACTTGATCAAATCCATGCAATATCCACCCAAGGTCCGCTCACCGGAAGACGCACCACAACTAAACTTGTCTCCGGCCATCACATACGGCACCAAACATCACAGAGAGAACCCACGACTCCAAACAGCACCCACGATTCATTGAAATTCATTATAAAACCCAATTTCACCTAGTAACTAAGCAACATGGGACTTAGCACCTATGACCATCTTTGTAAACCACCCACTCTATATGAGCTTCTTCTCATCTTCCCAATATGGGACCGGAGTGTTATATATATAAATATGTATATCAGATTGCCTCCCTTAGTGATAATGTATAAAATTAGTTCAATGGGTGCACCATGGCTGTTTCTCTGTGAATATCATTCCCTGGATAAGTGTAGCAGACCTATACTAAGAGTGCTGCTTGAAATATCCAAATTGTAATGCAATAATCTAAAACTAATTCTTCCTCTTTTAAAGGTTTGGAAATTCCTTTCTTGTAATAACAAGAATTTTTAGAATATATTGCTAATATTGGTCATTACTAAGATTTATTGTAGCCAACGAGCTCTAGCTTAAATGGAACTTCCTCTTCCCACTATAATGGAATGGAGGGTGAAGTCGTGGATTCATGATCCATACCAATAGAAAGTAAATATTATGATTAGTTACCATGCTAGATAGGTATGCATTGCTCATTTAACATTAATATATCTAATGATTTCCTGTAATTTGCTTTTACGTTTGTCTATTCTAATGATTTTTATTATTATTATTGATTTGCAAAAATAAAATTGTCAACATATTGACCAGATGGTTATTAAAACTAAGCAGTTTCTGTTATTGTTTGCCATATTCTTTTGGTAAGAAAAAAAGCAGAGAGAACTTGGATGAGGCCTAAGCTTGTCATTATGAATTGGTCAGGACTGTTGGTTAATAACAGGAAACAAATTGGTAAATTTGCCTATTTACTACTTTTTTTTTTTCAAATTAGTTATATGTGACAATTTATAACCTGTTTGACCATACAAGTACCTGTTTTCTGCCCATTGTATTCCTCTCATTTTGAGCACAAAGATTATTACAATAGTACTTCTTGGTGTGGTGCCCTGCTTTCATAGGTGGAGTTAGTTTCCCTCATTGCTTGCAACTTTCTAATGTTTGCTTCACTAATCAGACAAAACAGCTTGATGGGAATCTTCCATCTGAGCTTGAGGAGTTCCTGAACAACAATCAAGAGGTAGAAATGTTAGTAAAGTTGGGTACAGAGAAAACTACACTGGCTTCTGATTCTTTCACAAAAGATCAGGAGCCTTATCCTTCAGCTGAAACCCGAGGAGCAACAGTGGTAGTTACTTCTTGACTTTTTTTTTTCCCCGAGCAGTTACTTCTTTACTTTGTCTCAGTAATATGTGCTCCTTAAGTGATTCTCTTTATGCTTACCTTTTAGTTTTCTTTTAATACCGCAGGTGGGTGACACAGCTGAGCTGGAAAAGGTGGAGTCTTTGAAGATTAATGAATACAAAGCAGGAAAACGTAAACATCAGGTGGAATATAAATCTTAATTCCAATTAATTGGGATTGGCTACATTAATCATGTTACTTGGCCTATCTTGGGCCATATTGGTTGCTGCAATTTCGCTGATGCACAGCTGTTAATTTATGGCAGAGTGATCAATTCAGTGGACAGAGCATGGAAATGTTAAAAGTAAGAGCTGCCCTTGAAGAAAGATTGAAACAGAAGGGTATTCTTAGTTCCATAACTCCAAAGCCTGATAAAGCCCAGAGACATCTGAAACCAGTCAATGGGTACTGTTTTCCTCCTAGGCTCTCAATTATTTACTTGCTCCTAACATTGAGAGGACTAATTGAGTGAATTTGGAATGTAACAGTCAGCTTGTGACATATGATGATTTTGATGATGATGCTATAGATAGATTCAGCAATGGTCACGCTAGTTCATTGAGCTCAAGTAAACTTTCCCAAATTGTTGCTGCAAAACCGAGTAAGCCCAAGGTATAAAACATGGTGTGACTACCTCTTGGAGAGTTTATGTTTCAATTTAGAGTAACCTGCATATAAAAGATAGCCACTGGTCAAAAACAATACTGTTGATCTGTTTGATAAAGTAGCTGTGAGCTACTCAAAGAATATTTTTCTTGATACTTTTTTTTTTTGAAGACTTTGAACATGGGCGTCATAATATGCTCGCTCATGTTGGTGTCAATTTTGCAAACCATGTTGGATATTCCTCCAAGGTAGGCGCGTGATACTGACTTTAATGCTTCGTTTCTACCCTTGCATATTTAGTTGGGACAAGAAAGTGCCCTTACATGTCTAATCATTAATTACTGCCCCCTAGGAATATATGTTTTGATGGAAAAAATTAATTAATTTACAACATGTTGCTTCAATTGTTTGCTCTTTTCAAGTTCCTAAGCGTTTACCACATTTGCACTATCATTCTAAAATGACTAGTCAAGTTGCAATTAGAACGCCCTAGAATCACTTATCTTAGTCTCACATATTAAGAAACCAATGTGAGAATTAGCATCCATGAACACATTTTATAATCTACCCACTCAATGTGGGGTATTCATCTTCCCAAGGTGGGACTAACTTGGGTATCACAATCTTCCCCACTCAAACCCTTGACGGTCAAACATGATGTTAATAGGTTACTCTAATACCATTTATAATAAACTAGAAAAAGTGCTTGCCACAAGGGGTTGACTCAGTGGTTGGACAACCTAGAACTTTAAGTATGCTCCTTGAGGTCTTAGGTTTGAAACCCACTAAGGGCAAATTGTTTCTTGGGACCATCGGACTGGGGGTTCGCCCCTTGAATTAATCGAGGTGCACTTTTGGGAAACTCCTTGCTAAGGGCTTGTGCACTCTCAGGATTAGTCGGAGTGAAGCTCCAGATACCCGGTGCCAAATAAAAAAAAAAGTGCTTGCCACATATGCAGTCACTCTAAAAGGACTTGGTCAAGTTGAAATTGGAACTCCCTAGAATCACATATATAACCTAGTCTTACTTAGTAAGAAACCAATGTGAGACTTAGCATCCATGAACGCTTTTTATTCTCCACCCAATGTGTGGAATTCATCTTCCTAATGTGGGATTGACTTGAGTATCGCAATTTACCTCGCTCAAATCCTTGACCTTCTCGTCAAGGTCATCGTTATGTAGTGCCTTAGCACCATATGGTGACTAGGTTACTTTGGTACCATTTGTGACGACTTAGGGAAATCACTAGTCGTATATGTGCTATCACTCCAAAATGACTAGTCAAGTTGCAATAGGAGTTTCTAAGAATCATCTATAAAGCCCTATCGTACTCACTCAATATGGACAATTCATTTTTACAGTTTGAGACTAAATATTAAATCGCTACTTATTCTAAAAGTTTAGGTTGATAGGAAGAGCTGAATTTAATCATTTAATTATATTCGTGAAATATTTAATTTAAATGAAGGTTGAATTGGCGGATTCAAAGTTTGAACTCATGACTTCTAATTATGATACAATGTCAAATCATCACTTATCTCAAAAGTTTAAGCTGATAGAAGATATGAATTTAATCATTTAATTATATTTTAACATTAACTTGGGTGTCACATCTTAGTAGCACCAAAATCACTATTTGCAAGATTCAATTTTTCTTAAATATGTCCTCAAATGAATGTTCTGAGTCACTATCAAACTGTCAACTCTCATACCTTGAATGATTTCAGCAGTCTGTAATTCTAGTCTTCCTGCAACTTACAACTCTAGTTTATTTGACTATTTATCTGTTAGCGTTCAGGTTTTTTGTGTGGGTTATTATATCTGGTCAGCTGTGGTCTAGAGTATTTACCTTTAATCACGGCCTAGGGATTAATGGGTCTGCAAAAATTTTGGTTATGATCTATAGGAAAATCTTTCGTGTATACTCTTTTTAATATTGGTTCTTCCCCTTTCTGAAAAAATTTCCTACTACTACTAATTAAAAGTGAAAAAAAGAAAAAAGAAAATGACTTCGGGAAACCATGATAGCTAGTTGACTTTGTTGAGAAGTTTATAACTATCACTATTGAATTAACATCTGCAAGCAATCTTTTCTGGAAGGTGGTTTCTGGTGATGATGATTTACCTAAGAGGGATGATATAGGAGCAAGGCGGAGGAAGCATGAGCTCAGAGTCTTGGCTGGAGCTGGAATCATATCTGAGGATGGTATTGAGGATGAAGTTGGCAATGTTGATACTGGTGGGGATACTGACATGGAGGATGGTGATATAGAAGATTCAGAAGTCGAGTATTATAAACAAGTCGAAAAAAGACGGGCTGCAAAACTTGCTGCCAAAACAGAGATGTATTCAAGGTATGTTTCTGCACTTTGATTAGTTACTTTTTTTCTTCCTCCTATTAATTATAGTGAGGTTGCTTGTTTTATTATGTTCGCTGCTAGGGATTTATATTTCCCAGTTCATCTAAGAATAAGAATGATAACTCATCCAAGTTCCTTTGCTATATATTATTCGCTTTAGGTTTCTCAAGTGCTATAGATCACTCCCTCTCTCTCTCTCTCTCTCATATGTGTATATATATATATATATTTGTGCATGTGTTTCATTGTAACTAGTTATTTTTTTCGTTGTTATTATGTTTCTTCCAATTATTTTATGGTTTATGAATGCCAATCAAGCCCTTAATCATGGTTGTCTTCTCAAACATGCTTTCTTTCTGCAGGACCTCAGCAATCCCATCATTGCCTGAAACTTCAGATGGAAAACGGCTAATCACTTATCAGGTGAGCACACCCCCACTTTCACTGGCTTGTTAGATCTTTACCATGAATCAGTATTTGGACTCGTCATATATTTCCTGCCAAATTTCCCACAGATGGAGAAGAACCGGGGGCTGACTCGTAGTCGCAAGAAGCTGACCAAAAATCCGAGGAAGAAGTACAAGGTATTACGCCAGAAACTCTGCTTGGATGTAAATTGCCTCATCCTCTGAATTAGTTACTAATCTCTCTCTCTCTCTCTCATCCAAAATCTACAGGAACAACACAAGAAAAAGTTGAATCGTCGGAAGGGGCAGGTGCAAGAGATCAGGAAACCTGCTGGTCCTTATGGTGGGGAAACCACTGGAATTAACGTAGGAACCAGCCGGAGCACCAGATTCAAAAACTAGTTAAGATTTCTTTGTTTCAATTTCTGTTAGTGTTGGCGCATCCAAATTTCCATAGAGAGAGCATAGTTTTTGTTGGATCATGTATGAAGTTTGGTTTGCGCATCCAAATTTTGATATGATATGTATACGTATACTAAATATTACAAGAGGAAAGGCCCAAGGCTTCAAAAATTGAGCCATGGTTATTTTAAACATTATCAATGATTTTACGTTTTAACGGTTGAATAGTAATCAAAATCTGTTGGTACTAGCCACTAGGATAAGATTATCGCTTGGCAAACTTCTTGAAAAGTGTGTTTGTTTTTCAAACATGAAAAATGATCAGCAAGTGTTATACATCCTTCTTACTTATCAAAAAAAAAAAAAAAGTGTTATACATCCTTCTTACCCTTGGTTTTTTTGTTTGTTGCTGCAAATTCACTATTAAATCTGTAGGATCTACATGTGGTCTCCCATCTTCAATGATAGATTTACCAATTTCTTGTACAGAAATAGATAAGAGATGATCAAAAGAAAAAACAAACATTTCTCCTTTAAATCCATACCTAAGACAAGCGACAAAAATTTTGAGCGTTATTTTTGCCTCAGTTCTGTTTTAATTTATTTTAAGATTGGAACTATCAAACGCTTGTGTCTATTTTTCTGTCAAATTTATTGTACAAATTGAGTGAAAATGCAATTATATATCAAGATGAAAAAAAAGGTTGAGAACTAGGGTTGGAAGTATGGTAAAGAACAAGTGGACACTTCATGGTGCAGCTACCACACACAATCTCTGATCAATGGAGGGAAAAAGGGGTTGTGGGGGAACATTATACTCCGGCAATTCTCATTAATCGTCTTAATGGCTTCGCAACAATCAGGGCCAATAGTCCCAATTTGACCTCTAAAAAGTCATCACCCTAACTGGTTTATGCCTTTCTCGGACGTCTCTGGTGGTTGGCAATGACTAGGGCACCAAGCCAACATCACCATACACACAAGAATCAACAGCACCGAGAGGGTCATTGCTGTTAACTTTGCTGCCATGCTATACGATAATACGATTTTTAGAGACTTGGAATTTAGTGTAAAACCAGAGTTATATGGTAAGAGGAACCAAATCACACCATTTATCAATGCAGCTTAAATTTGAATTCATTATGTACCAACCTTGGTACTGCTGAAAAGTAGATGTATGATCCATCCTATAATGTTACACATCTTTTGAAACATCGTCCCCATGTTACATGCTTATAGTCTAATGCCACCTCAAAATTGTTTGAGAATCCAACCCAAAACCCTGCTCAAGAACCAATATACGCTTAAACCTGATCAAGAAGGGTCTCAACTGCAGTGAGATTCACACCAGAAGCCTCAAAGTCAGTCCCATCGATTGTCTATGCCGGATTTAGGATCCATTTTTTGGGACAAAATTCCTGCATTAAATCATGTACCACTGCCAGCCTCGGCAGCCTTTTTCTCTTTCTGTTTCTCCCTTTTTTTCTTGTTACGAGATGCATTCTTGCCCATTGCTCTAAATTAATCAACAAATTGATGAGCAGTTCATCATGAAATCAGCGTTATAAAAATCCAATCCATCAACATAAAGAACAAATGAACAAATAAGGAGTGTACTTACTCGTTAGGACTCTCCCCAAACAGCTGCCATTACAAAATCATCAAATCATCAAAACGGCATAAAGCAATTAATACAATCCAATAGAAACTCAGTCTAAGCAATTGGAAACTTGTTTTATTATAAACAAGAAGATAGAACAATTATAATTGCATGCGTAATCTGAACAAAAAAAAATGGTCTGAGCACACATGCCAAACACATCTAAAAGATGGAGTCGGCCCTGATTTAAAATAATAATAATAA
This sequence comes from Carpinus viminea, assembly GCA_013348765.1. Classification (NCBI taxonomy): domain Eukaryota; kingdom Viridiplantae; phylum Streptophyta; class Magnoliopsida; order Fagales; family Betulaceae; genus Carpinus; species Carpinus viminea. The sequence goes on along the minus strand of CP054673.1, from coordinate 14,058,107 downwards.
TAATGATAAAGAAACCAGATCTAGATCATTTATACCTCTGCCTGAACAGCAGCCGCATTCTTGGCATGTGGTGGGCGATATGCTGCAGGCTTTTGTGCAGGAGGGTTGTTGGAGGTGGTTTTTGTGGAAGCCTGGGAAGCTTTTGACCCTTGTCCTGAAAATAGTCCAGACTCTTCAGTCAAAAAATAAAAAGTATACAAGTGGTCATTCCAGGAACGAATGAATATTCAAAACACTAACTATGAGACAGAACCTTGTGGTTTGGTTTCTTCGACCTTTAAGGAGTCAATAGACTTGATGAGTTCAACAATTTCACCATACCTATCGGGTGAGACTGGTTTCCAATCAGCCTGTACACAGATTCTTAAAAAATCAAATTGAGTAAAGCTAAGCTGATATAAAAACATTCAAAGAACAGTCACGGTCAACACCGACCTGGAACAACTTGTCAAACATCTTCTTGAAGTATAAGGATCCGTTGTAGTGGAAAATTTTAATCCTTCAAGAAGAACAGGAAAATCACAAAATGATTCATTTGGAATAAGTTTCCCAGGAACAAATCATCAGACTGAATCCCATCCTCCTCATCAAAATATAGCATGGGAAAAATATATAAATATCCTAAGACTTCAATTTGAAGCTTTTCAAGTATAAATAATTCAAGGTTTCCTTTCATCTCACAAAAGGACTTATTTTCTACATACTATCACAATACTTGGAAGTAGTTGGAACATATGATTAGGCGCTGAGTCACACCTTGTAGTTTAAGCATCATTAACTTTTGGTAGCAAAATTGGAACCAAATAACACTACAAAAGTAGAAACTGTACTCAACCAGTGAGGATATTCCCATAGGTTTAATATTAAGTCAAGAACCTCAAAAAATCCCCTCAAATGGAACAATTTAATCGATATAAGGTGGGCAATCTGAATGATCTTTAATGTCAAGAACAGAATTTTGCATCCATGGATAGACAAATACTTAGTTTGGGATGATGGTAAGGTGAATCAAAATTTACTCGGAAAAGGTATTCAATCAATCAAAATGGGATTTAAGCCTCCAAACACAGTTCTAGGTAAACATATGGAAATGTCTTAGTACACACCATTGACATGCACCAACTACCTACTTACCCTCGCTTCCAACTGCACAAAATCCTAAAATATAAGAAGGATTAACCTACCCATTGTCAACTTGTAGTCTTGGAGCTGTTGTAGCAGTCATGAAATAGCGTCCATCGGAGGACCATTCACTCGTCACAGACCATTCAGCCTTGGTTGTTCCAAGTTGTTTCTTCTCAACATAGTCCCAAAATGCCTGGGTATAAATGAACTCCAGATATGAGAACAAGTATATGTTGGTTTGATAAAGAAGCTAAGACATTTGTAGATACAACTTTCTTAATTTTCAACCTCTTTTTCCTTCAACTTTTCAGTAAGGAAAAACCAAATTCAAAGAGTGGGGAAAAAGCTGGAAAGGCTCCACAGAGTGGGAAAAGAGCAAGACAGACACAGGAGAAGAAATAGCTACTGATTCTGTCCCAAAGTCCCAATTAAGAACCTGAGAAGTATTCCTACAAGTAGAACCGTCAGTCTCAGAAACCACTAGCAACAATATTCTTTCACCTCACCTTACATCTTACGATATCAATATCTCCAACAAAGACTTGTAAAAGGGTCTAGCAATCCTTTCACATAGAAAGGCTCCCAAGAAGAGACTTAGAGGGTGTTTGGTAAACCCCATCACACTCCCCCACAAAGAATAACAATTCACTGTTCATGAATTAAAAAAAATAAAAATAAATGATTGGTATGAGAAAATGAAAAAGTGGTATTGAAAAGTGAAAAAATTTGTTTTATAGTGATTTTTTTATTTGAATAGTAAATGATGTGATATAAAAAGTAAATGATTTGATATTTTTTTTTTTTGAAAAAATGAAGTAAATAGTGTGGTGGAATGTGGGGGAATGTGTTGTAATGGGGTGTTGTTTGCCAAACAAGTCCTTAATATAAAAATAAAAAATAAAAATCTCCATCTATTGACCAAGTACATGACGTAACTTTTGACCAACCACATTCAACAACTTAACTGATTATGTTGATCAACAAGAAGAATTCTATTTTACAATTTTTCCAACACGGAAGAAATCACAACAGATTTTTTTTTTTTTTGGAAAGATGAGCGTCATAGTCATGGTAGGACCAAATTGAACCTTTTTTTTTTTAATCAAAAGGACAAAAGAGGTAAAGAGCCATTGCTGGTGCAGAGTAAAAGTCTCGGGCTGCCAAGCACAAGTGTGTGGATTCTTGAGAGTAACTACTTCATAATTGAAAAAAATGCTGAGGGTCAGACTATCTGAGAAGCCATCCTCCCAGAATTCCACTTAAGTGGAACCAAAACTAGGTAATGGTCCTTTTAAAAGACAAAAGTGGTAACAAAAGAAAGCAAGAGCATCTAAAATAACATACCATATTGCCAGGCAAGTTTCCAAAACCTGCCAAACATAGAACTACAAAACAAGAGAATTAAGGCCACAAATGTATAAAAAGAATTTTCTTTTCTTCTAGATTCATATATATAGTCGAAGAATTTTATCGAACCCAGAAAAGAATATATGGATTTACTTTTCTGAAGAAGTATGAGATCAATTTTTTAACTGACTCATCCAAAAAAAAGAAAAAAGAAACAAGGATACATTTCCCTTTTGGGTTCCACCGGAGAGTATTGTATGGGCCTGTTCCAAGCTCAAGTAGAGGATTGCACTTCTTGTCAAACACAGTTGCTCTAGCGGGCATAACTAAAATTAGTTAAGGAGCAGTGCAATAATCATGCCAACCTTTGCATAAAAAGCTCCAAAACGGGTTACAGGCAGGGCATATGGATGCAAAATCATCATCCGCATTTCATTTTCAAAATCCACTAAAATTCCAATCAAACCTATGCATAGCAATAATAAGCATTCAAAAAAAGAAAAGAGGAGGAAAATCTTTCCAGAAATTAAAAAACCTTGGTCCATCACAATTGACACTAGAGAATCATTACCACATGCTCAGTGACTGAGGATCCACTAGTGCAGGAGCCCCACCCGCCTGTTATTAGGTTATGTTTATCCTAATAACACGAGTCACCATTAGAAACATCTGCTTATTTGGGCAGTTGTCTCCCTGAAATATGTAATGTAACAGAGAAAAAGGATACATCCATAAACAACTGCAAATTCTGAACCGGAAGATGACCACTGAACATCATGAACAGGCCCCTCTTTACCTGCCAGTTTATTCAATAATCAGTTGCTCACAGGCAGATAACACCAATATTTGATTTACGATAATCATTTAGAACATACGAAGAGACACGACTCCTTCATAGGTCCCATCTGTTGTCAAGTAGATTAACTTTGATTCTCCATAGTAACTTTGGTTGGTTTTATCAACATCAGACTGCACCACAACTAGAAGCCCAGTAGAGCCATGATTCCAATTCAATTGCACTGTTGAACACGGAAAAACTCCGACGAGCAATAGGTTGACTCTGTGAATCTTTTCCACAGGCAAATATCTGGACACTGGCAGGAACCCCCTACATAGGTAGAATGTTCATTATCAGAACAAACTAATAATGAACGAAAAAGCATTGAACATGAACTAATAAGAAAACCTTGAATATGAAAGTTGAATATCAGTCGAATTTCTAGATGCCTGTATGTTATCAGAAAATTAAGGGAAAAATATAAAAAAGCCCCCCAAACTACCAGCTGTTTACAATTTAGCCCCCCAATATTTAAAAAGTGATGTAGCCCCCCAAACTACCAAAATGTAACAAAAAGGCCACTTATTTTTTTATATTCCTATAATACCCCTATTCTTTTAACAAATAAAATAATTGTAAAAAAAAACTAAACAATTTTTAAAAAATACATAAAAAAGGGCTTATAAATTAAAAAAAAAAAAAAAAAAGTTTTTTGGAATAAATAAATATTAGCCATTATTTTTTTGTGGTTTTTTACAATTATTTTAATATTTTATTTGTGAAAAGAATAAGGGTATTATAGAATACAAAAACTATTTTATTACTTTTGAACATTAGGGGCTAAACTATAAACAACTGGTAGTTTGGGGGGCTTTTTTATATTTTTCCCAAAATTAATTCATGTCTCTAGCCTAAATGGACGCTAGGCAACTCATTGGATCTGCTGAACCTCCACCACTACATATGTTGACAAATTAGTCAAACAAATTCGTAACTGTTTATGATACTCCCAAGTAGATAACATAATTACATATGATTGATCGCATGAATCAAATCAATTTAATTTCAATATTTTCTGCATTTCAAAGATCTACCAATTCTGACCTCTTTCACAAAATTTCGAAAAAACAGCTCAACCAAGCCTTAACCCTAAATACATGGGTCTGCCAAGCAATCGGGTATTATCTCAATTTCTGTTTTGATTAAAAGAGACAGAAGTCAAAACTTTTTCTATGATAGCATAGTTACCATTAAATAGAAGTGAAATAAAAATGGAAAACTCTAGTCTGCAACAAAGTTGCCTAGAATGAAGTATGTTGGAGCTTGCCGTATGGGTATAGGTTCCTAAACCTGTTATATATTATGTTTGGGCTAGGCTTCATTGATATGCTATTTGAGGTTGTGGTTTGCATCATAAAGCTTATTTGGCTTGCTTTGGCATGATTTGTACATATATACATACCTATATACAACTATCTGAACAGAATCTTATGTACGTACATTCATATATATTTACAAACACAAAATCTTATGTACGTACATTCATATACATTTATGAACAAGTAAAATTTATTAGTAACATGTCCTTTTTTCTCTTTATCTTCAACATATACAACCACCTATGTAATGAAGTTTTTCTTATAAGTAGAAATTCCTTAAAAAGTGAAAGGGCACTACCCAAGTACACAGGAAGTATACAAGAAAAACACTTAGGGGTTTTTGGAGAATTGGAATGTCAAAGTACCATAATTCAGGATGCATGATCTGGTCCTGGATTTGTGGAGTGGGTAAGGAGATCCAGTAAGTCTGGTCTGCAACCCACATCTATGGATATGCAGAATGTTATAAACTTGGGACACAATTGAACAGCAACCAACATTTCCATGTAATTCCAAGCAATCACTTCTTATATCAAAAACACAAACCAGTCCCCAGAATCAGCCAGGGTCTGTGGAGCACAAACCTTAGATTCAGGAACAAATGCTGCCACGTGGGACCCAGGGGCTTTAGAAAGCTCAATTGCAGCCACTCCAGGAACTCTTATCCGATGGACAACTCCTTTGGAGAAATCCCCAGCATCAAAAAATTGGATCTCATTAGTTGCCAGCCGACATGCAACAGTTTCATCAAAGCTAAACTGAATTGAGGGCCTGGGCAGAACAACCAACAATTAAAAATGCAAAAACAAAAACAAAAAAGACAAAACAAAAAACAAAAAACAAAACAAAACAAAACAAAACAAAAAGAACCTGCATTAAAACATGCATAAACCACTGTTTTTCCAGACAATTGAGCTTAAATTCTCTATTAGGCATCATATTACAATCATCTTGTAAGCTATAAATTGTAGGGGTAAGCAAATTAACCGGTTACCGATTACCGACCATTTACCAAATTTAACCGAACCTATATTAACCATAACCGATAATTATCGGTTAAAGATTTTATATTGATAAGTTTATCGGTCGATAATCATGTTAATTGTTTGTTATCGGAAAACTGATATGAGCGATAAGGAGGTATAAATGTAATTCTCAAATTTTTTTTTTATATAAAAAAATTTTAAATTGAGAATTACATTTACAATTTTTTTATTCTTCATAATATACAATTTATAGAAAATTCGGTGCATCTTGGGCATTATTGTCTTCAAAACTGTAACTTTTTGTATATAAGTGTGAGAATGCTTGCCAGCTATCTCTTCTAACTGCCCATGGCCATACATGTGTCCCCCAATGATAAACCTCTCTTATTAGTTTTCCCCTAACCCTAACTCCCTCTCCCTCTATAGACCGTCGCCTCCCCCATCTGCTCTCTCAAGTTGACTCGCTTGTCTCCTCTCTCACTCTCTCCCACGGCACTCTCACTCTCTCGGACTCACAGGATGGCGTGGTGCGACAAGCTTTTCACAAATCATCGATTTCTCCAAGTTCTTACGGAATCCCACTTTTGAGTTTCCTTCTTTCTTCTTGGTTTTCATAGGCATTATAAGTTTTCAAACTGCTTTAACCCACACGTTTAGCAAGGTAATGTTGCGGTTTTTCATTTTCATGCTGCAAACCCATTCTTGAACTCACAGATTTCTATGGCTTCTTTAGCCTTTGACATTCGGTTTATTCTTTTTTGGTTTGGATAGTGTTGTTGATGGGTTTTCCAATGAAAACCGGTTTAATCAACCGATTACCGATATCACCGATAATTTTTGGTATAAATCCTTATCGGTTGGTAATCGGTTAGGAAACGATTAACCGATAGCTTATCGATCCGTAATCGGTAACCCCCAAAACCGAACCGATATGACTAATAAACAGCCCTAATAAATTGTTTACAAGGAAAGGGTCAAAACTAGGGAATAGGATCCTCTCCAATTCAAAATGGGCTGGAGAATATCCAGTTCATGGTTAAGATTTGTTTTAAAAATCCTAAAGCCACAAATAAGACACTTGTCCCACTAACCAAAAATAATAATAAAATATTATTTCATATTAAAAAATAAATAAATAATTAAAAAAAAGGTGGTTGGCCACCCCATTGAGGTGGCCGGACCACCCCCAAGGGCCATGGGCGGCCGAAGTCACCCTAGACCGGCTGGTCTAGGGTGGTCGAAGCCACCCCTAGGCCCAACAGGGGTGGTCTGGCCACCCCAAGGGTCAAACGATTTTTTATTTTTTATTTTTTATTAAAGATTTGGCCATTGGGGGTGGCCCAAGCCACCCCTAGCCCCCAACTGGGGTGGTTCGGCCACCCTCAACGGGGTGGCCAACTACCCTTTTTTTTTTAATGTAAATTAATATTTTATTATTATTTTTAGTTAGTGGGACATATGTCTCATTTGTGACTTTCAGATTTTTTATAACAAATCCTAACCATGAACAGGATATTCTCCATTTTATTTTGGACCGGAGAGGATCCTATTCCCAAAACTAGTCAAAAAATTTCAAATTTACCAAAATATGAGGCCTTGAAAATTACTAGACATACCATGTGGCTTTTGTCATGTTCTTTTGGAATTGATGATAGACAGCATCACCAGTCTCCGTCTTCCATAAGATCAAATTTTTTTCCTGTGGTGTTGAAGCTTTTTGAAAGGTTTGAATAAAATTCCCACATGGGGTCAAGGAAGCTGCAGCTAGATTGGGGAGTTGAAAAGATCTGATTTCTTTGGAGCTGCTGCAATCATATATGCTAATCACATTGTCAGATTTCATCACCATGAGTCTGGATCCATCTTCACTGAACTTTGCATTCGAGCAAGGAACCTTTTCAATCTTAATACCAGGTTGACCATTGCTGAATGGAGGCCCGTTCCAGAGTGAGAACCCTCCTGGTCCCCGAACTGTGAGAGGAGAAAGAAAAATAAGAGAGATAATATACAGTTGATGATACAGAACACTACAATTAGGTACCTAAGATCTCCAAAGATGGTGAGGGGTCAATGGCCGCCATAGCTGGCTGACAGAGGTATATGTGAAGGAGAGGCTACCCTGTTAATAAAATGACTGCAAAAGAGTGTTAGGATGGATATTTACAAGAACAATTTTGCTTCAGCAAGATAATACTAGAAAGCTTGCCACTGAAGTACTTAAGCCCACAAAAAATGCTAGATAAATTATAATGCCTTTTAATTTCTGGATATTATTTTGTGAATGGATTATTCGTTCTTTTCATTTTTAGGGTTAAATGCCCTTTTCATACTTGGATTTTAACGACTTTATTTTTTCCACCTAGAATTTGTTTTGTATCATAGATGGTACATATCTTATGGGTAAATACGGAGATAGCACCTCCTATATTCCATCCATGAAACTAAAGGATCTCCATGTCAACAACAAAAAATTTGAGGTATTTATCCATAAGACATGTACCATCTAAGTAAGAAAAAATAAAGTCATTAAGGCCCAAGTATCAAAAGGGCATTTAACCCTAAGTTTTATCCTAGAGCTAAAGCCCATTGTTAAATATTGCCATCTCCGAGCTTCAAAGACATATAATGCAACTTCTCTCGAGTAAAGTTGCAGTGTCTCAAACAGCATAAGTGACTCATTTCCCCACTGTAAAATCTAGATTATTAAGTATGCATTAAGATTCATGTCATCGTTTGTTTGGTCTTCTTGTTGTTTCACCCCCACAATAATCTAAATACCTTCTCAATTATCTGATGAGCACAATTTTGCATAAAACAACATAGAAAAACAAAGCATCAGACAAGTAACTTACATTCCGTGTCAAAACAATCCTTTAAATACAAACAACAAAGAAGCAGATATACCTTTTGGGATTCTATGTTATTGCTTGTAAAATCACACGGAATCTGCCATTGCTATCTCTCCGCTACTAATAGATTAATTGACATAATTCTAATTAATAGACAAGCAAACAAAGAACTGTGCCAAAAGCGTTCAATGGTATCACTTTTGAGCTTTTCAATTCTCGGGTACTGCAAATGAAATGTTCAATATGCAAACTTTTTAGTCGTTTTTCTTTTCGTGCGTTTTCTAAGCATCCAAACGGAGCTTAATCATTTGAAGTTGAACATCAAGAGTTTAGAGAAAGAGAGAGTTACCGGGTCGGAGGATGTAGCCGGAGAAATGGTCGCCCAAATCGAAGCGATCTGCGAGTTGGGCGTGTTCGGGTAGGCGGACCTATAAATGGGCGGTGTATATATTGGGCTTCAAACCTGGAAAGAAGGCAGCCCAGTACCCAAAGAAAATAGAAGGGTCAACAAGCACACCCATATATTGATTGAATAATGTTATTTAGAGCATATTTAGGTATGCGTAAAAGCTTAAAAGTGCTTTTAACATTAAAAAAACCGTTTGAAGAAAAAAGGTACCCCGTTTGTTCAAAATATTGAAAGCTCTTTTAAGGGTTCAAAAATTCTAAAAAGTCAAAAAATACTTTTGAATTTTTTTACCAAATATGTCGGTTTTGTTTGGCATAACTTTTAAATATTAAAAGTATTTTTTAAGCTCTCTAACGCAATTCCAAACAGGCCCTTAGTAGACTCTTATACGACTATCATACAACAATGATGTGACAATAAAAATCAATATTTGAATCAACAAATGCTTATAAAAATAAAAATTAATAGCTAATATTTAAGGACACATCATCATAGTTATATAGCAGTCATACAAGAGTCTACTAAATATCATTTCTCATATTAATTAGAGACTTTCTTTTTCTTTCCAATCATTTTCATTGGCTAAGAAGACAATGGAACAAGGGTATTGTAGTTGAGGGAAATTAATATGGGCTTGAAAGTTGAAACCACAAAGTGTTGAAGCAGGATATATTTGTAGCTTCTTGACAAATAAGTATGGGGAAATTACATTTTACATCCTTGAACTATCCATTAATTTGTACTTTTACCTCCAAAGTTTCAAATGATTCCTCCTTACTTGGTCATGCTTTCAAACTGACTCGAAGACATTACAAATATAAGAGCGAAGCACTAGAACTACAAATTACACTTGCTTTATAAGGGCACGCTCCTAAGCTAGCTTTCACACTATCTTAAAAGAAAGATAACTGTCAATACATCTCTAAGGTAAGGCTTTATCACAAGAGGGAGGAGGGATTGCATTTGCCATTGACCTCTTACCTATTAGTAAAGCTTGAAAGCCCGCCCTACAGATAGGAGTTCCTATCTCTATTGCTTATCCAACCCGAAGACTCTTATTCGTGGTGACATTTAATCTCCACAAATTTTAAATTATGGCAATTCGATCACTTTGACCTTTTTTGTCCCAAAATGCTCCCATCACATTTTTTTTAAATAAAAAAAATCCAAAAAAAGAAAAGAAAAAGAAATATACTGAGATGGCCAAACCACCCCATGAGGGGTATCTCCCATCGTTTGCCTCTTTTCACTCGTATCATGCAACCTCTACCCTTTCCCTCTAATTTTCTTTTCCTTATTCCCCTCTGATTTTTCTCCAGTTCTCCTTCTTCCCTTCTGATTCTTTTCCAATTCTCCTTCCCCTTTGATTTTCTTATTCCTTACAAAACTACAATGAAATCAAAGGAAGCAAAACAAGAATGAAGAAAGCGAATCCTACTCCTCCCACTACAGGTAAACCTATTCTCTCTCTCGTCTTTACAATCTATTTGCTTGTTGAGAAAATCCTTGGGAGTGTGGAAAAGAAAATTTTGATGGTTTGGATTCTTACCCACAATGCCTGCTGCTCAACCTGACTCCGTAAAACCCAAACTTGCGTGATTTGGGTTCATTTTATGCGGGTAGCAGGTTAAATTTTTCAAACCAACTAGGCTGAAAAGAGCTCTGACCCGACTCACCGAGTGTAAAATGAATATTACCCCTCACTTTACTCTAAATGGATACTCTTAATTTCAAATGAAATTGAGAAGATCATATTCCTTGTTTTTTAGAGGGTAGTTTTGGCACGTGAGAGCTTATGACATTGTCAGGCAGTCATTGGTTCATGGATTCGGCAATATTTTTGGTTGGAATTGCTAGCTAGTAGCTACTATACGTAATTTTGTAGTGGACAGAGTTTTTCTTTAAAATAAATTGAAAGAAATTATTCCAATCTAATTTATAAAAATGACGTGTCATTCGAAAAAAGAATTTATCTCTACAGGCAACTCAAAGGTGATCACTTTGCGCCTCGAAGGTGATCACTCTGCCCATAATTAATCGATGGTGGTCATTTGGGCACATTTCCCCCATCATTTCATATGTATATCTGCTAATGGGCATTGTAAAAAAAAATTGCCAAATTGGCTGCATCCTATTGGTATTTTGGAAGCATTTTCACTCATTTTAGGACTATTAATTTTTTATATGATCTACGAATCTGACACAAAATTAGCAAGTTATAATTGAGGAGTTTGACCCGTTTTATTAAATAGATCAAATTAAAGTTGACATGTATAGTCTTAACTTATGCCTCGACATGATTGAACCCTACATGCAACATTTAGAACAAGTAATTTTTAACATGAACTTAATACAAAATTAGCGAGTTAAAATTAGGAGTTTAATTTATTTAATAAAATGTGTGAGTATAATCTTATTCATCCCTCGATACGACATAAATATGACACGCCTAACTTGTTATGATCCCGTAACCATTAGAATTAACCAGTTATTGTGTAGCTGTCGTGAAAATATAATATGTTGGCGTTTGTCTTTGTCAAGGATAAGATAGCTAGCTAGATTGATGGAACTTTCCCTCAAACAAGATGGGGCATTTGATTTAATAAGTATCCTTTTATTGTCCACCAAAGATATTTGTATTAAACAAAATTAGCAGAATATCTTCCGACAAAATAAAAAGCATCAACGTAATCCGCCGCTAATATTGTCATTAGAAAAAAAGTTGTAGAATAGTGATGCTGGTGAAGGCATCTTATCACCATCATTAAGAAAATGAAAAAAAAAAAAAAAAACCAGAACAAATGGAGGTCGGTTGTTTTCTTTGTGAAAAGCCAATGTCCCTTGACAATGATTTTGCACCTTCAAGAAGCCCTTTTGAACTCACCAAGGGAGATGTTGACCCTACCAACCTTTTACATTATTTACCAGTCCCATAGGAAATTCAAATTTATGCTTTTTTTTTTTATTTTTTAACTCTCCATTTGAGGGCAAGCGAGCTTAGGATTGGCTCGTGCTCGACTCAATTATTAAATGAGGTATTTCGTAAACATAAATACTAACTTGAATATTAAACAAATCAAGCTTGATTTGACTCAGTTAGGCTCATGAGCATCTCGTATAAAGTTCGAATTGGTAGTTGTTCACATAGTTGCTCATATTAATATTAAAATTGATATTTTTTTTCTAATAGCATCATTTTATTATAAAAATATGCATATCCTCTCTCTTTGAAACCAAGTGCCTAGCTTTATTGACTCAGACTTTTGCTCGGCTAGTCAGGCTAAGCAAATACTCATATGCAAGCTGGCATCTTGAGCTGTTTAAGAATACTTGAAGTTTAAATTTATAATTAAAAAATAAATTAAACTTGACTTATTATGAGCTTGAGCTCGACCTCAATTTTTTAGCTCATCCTTGAGCTCGGCTCAAACTTGGCTCGTTTCCACCCCTATATTTAGATGAAAAAGAATTTGAGGCAAGATTTTGTTTAAATTTCAAATTTAAAAATATTTAATGTTGATTTCACTTATTTAAGTAAACACAAGGGCTTGGATCTTTTAAGATTTACAGCACCCAAATCCTAAATTCAAATTCTATAAAGAATGTGTCATTATACAAATTACATGAATGTTATCATTTTTCATATGGACAAAGTTTTTTCCAAATTGGATTGGAAGAATTTCTTTCAACCTATTATATAAAAGTGATATCTGTTCCTTTTTTTTAATAAAATTTATTTCAACTTTGTCCCTGGTATTGAAAAAACATATGTATCTCATTTATTCAAGGGACACGTGTTACTTTTATACACTAGGTTGAAGAAAATTATTTCAACCCAGTTTAGAGGAAAACTTTGTCCACCACGATTTTCGTCACAAGAAATACTAAGAGTCAATATTTTCTTTAATATTTTGTTCATCTCATTTTACGAATTAACCATTAAATTTATGGACTTATGTGAACTCCATATAAATCAATTGTGGATTCCACAAATCTAATAGTTGATTTATTAAATTTATAAAAAAAAATGGGTCAAATATAGGAAACTTATTGACCTCTAGCATTTCTCTTTTCATTGCTACTAATTGTTAGCACCATCACCAATATCAATTGGGTTTCGGTTAGGCAAAAAATTGAGACAAAATTGTCTTCATTTTGAAAGACAATGACAATTTTGTCTCAATTTAAACACTTTTTTGTCTAACAGGCTCCTCTCCATTTCAAAATAGATTGAAATGGAGAGGACCTTGCACCCACCAATATTATTGTTATAATACTATCAACACCATCATTAATAATTATTATAATACACAAATTTCTTAATATAAAAATATATTTCATCCAACTAATAGAAATTTAAATTGAATAGATTTAAATTTTGAAAATTTCAAATTCTTCATTCTAATATAATCTCATATAAAATATAGATGGACCGAATTCAACATTCTCTAGCAAGAAAAACAGGGTAGAAGAGAAAATGAAAAAGATGATCTGTTGATTTGATCATTGCTTTTGATAAACACATGATACATTGATCTAAAGTCTATTTAATTTAAAAAATAAAAAAATAAAAAGGGTTCATCATACTTCAACAAATTCAAAAAAAAAAGAAATTCTCCACCAAATGGGTTGAAAATGAGGGTTAATTTGTTTGACCATTCAAGGTTAATATATTTGTTTATGGATTGTGTTATATTCATGTTTCATGATTATATCAGTGTAATTAGTGTAATGAGTTCCCCATCATTGAATCTTAAACCATGCAAACCTCAAGATTTGACGTCTTTTTCAATCCAATATACAAGGTTCTAGGTCAAATGAGACTGACCACCTACCAAGCTTAGGTTCCCAATAAAATACAAATTAAAATAATATAATCTAAAGATAGCTAGAATTCACTCTTAAAAGCATATGAAAGTTGGGTTCAAACCATCCTTTGTATTTTTATTGTTTTGATTTTTAGCAATTCATATAGTAAATTTAAGAGAGTAGATGGAGTATATTCACAAGAAAGCTAGAATTCACTCTTAAAAGCATATGAAAGTTGGGTTCAAACCATCCTTTGTATTTTTATTGTTTTGATTTTTAGCAATTTAGATAATAAATTTAAGATAGTTTTTTTAGGAGTATATTCACCAGTAGTGGCTATTTTAGTTACCAGTTTTTCAATACAAACTTACAAATTAAGCATCTCCAAAGATGTTCTAAATAACATTTTATAAATAAATGTAGGTATATTATATGCTATTTTTCTCTTCCAGTAGACACTTCAAAATAAAAGTTTTGCTAAAATTTGCTACAACTTGTAAACTTTTTTTAATTCTTTATTTTTCTCTCATTTCTCCCTCTCCCTCAAAGTAAGGATAAAAAACAATATAAACAATTTTTTTTTTAAGTTGAGAGTTGAGTAGATGTTTATGTTGGAGATTGTTTTAAAAAAAAAGAAGAAGCAATAATATAAAAAATTGTATTTTGAATAGTTAAAATGACTATTATGTTGGAGATGCTCAGATTATCGATTCAACTCTCTACTTTGTTTAAATATTATTTTTTATAGTGTTAAATACCTTATTCACCCATATGATTTAACTTCTTTATTTTTTGATCCTTAGGGTTTACATTTTTTTATATGAGGTCTCTTTAGTTTGCTTAAAGAGAAGATGATCTCTTTGTCAAAATTTCGTCTAAAATTTGACGAAACATCACATCAACACCAATCATGGTTTGACATGTGTTCATATAATTAAATAATTAAAAAAATTAAAATTAAAGACATTAAAAAATTATATTTAATTAAATTGACCGGTCTAGGGGTGGCTGAACCACCCCCATGGCCCTTGGGGTGGCCGAACCAACCCAAAATGGCCAAAGAGCCACCTCAATTTTTTTTTAAAAATTAATTATATAGGACACATGTCAAAATGTGATTGGTGCTGATATGGCATTTCGTAAAAATTTGGATGAAATTTTGACCTAAGGACCATCTTCATTTTTAAGCAAATTAGAGAGACCTCTTGTGATAAAAAGTAAATCCTATGGGTCAAAAAATAAAGAAGTTAAACTACATGGGTGAATAAGGTATTTAACCTTTTTTATATTATTTTTATTGTTTGTTATGCAAGAATGAGAGGGAGATGAAGAGAAAGAGAGAGGAAGAGAACAATGATTGAAATAATGGTTAAATACTTTATTAGTCCCTATGGTTTGGAAACTTTATTTTTTCATCTCTAAGGTTTGGAAAGTGATCAAATTAGTCCTTGTGGTTTTGAAAATTGACCAAGTTAGTTCATCCGTTAGTTTACGTTAGTTGACTTAATGGACTGACACGCGGACTAATTAGAAGTTAACACGTAACCACCTAATTAAAATTTTTATTTAAAAAAAATTCAAAAAAAATATTTTTCAAAAAAAAAAAGGAAAGAAAAAAAAAAACCTCCGTGGACCTCACAATTCTCTCAAAATGGCCCTCATGTACATGAGTTCTCCATCGGACCCTCCTTCAACTTCATTCCTAGGCAGAACACCGGCACCCATTGAAATTGGCTCTACAACCTTCAAAACCTTCCACTCCTTAGGTCCACAGTCTCTCCTCATTGCAAATCCACTCTTCTTTCCATTGCAATAAGTCCTCCACACCGGCTCTTCAAGCAGTACGCTCACACCTTTCTTTTCTTCTTCTTTTTCTTTATCGCACTCCAGCGCAATTCAAACCAACCCAGATGCCATTTCCCAAACCAGGCCACTAATTGGGGTAGCTAGCTCGATGAGGAAGGCAAGCTGAGAAGTGCGATCTCTTTGGAAAGCAAAATGTACGTGCCCACGTCCACTAGGGGTGGTTTTGGCCACCCCTTTGGCTCCATGGGGTGGCCCGTCAGGTGTTTTTTTTTTTTTTTTTTAAATACATATATTTTTTCTCTTTAAAAAAATTAATTAGGTGGCCATATGTCAACTTCTAATTGGTCAACGTATCAGTCCGTTAAGTTAACTAACGATCAACTAACGAATTAACTAACTTGGTCACTTTTCAAAACCATAAGAATTAATTTAGTCACTTTTCAAACCGTAGGAGAGGAAAATATAAAGTTTTAAACCCTAAGAACTAATAGAGTATTTAACCTTTAAAATAATTATAGAATGTGTTGCGGTCAAAATGACTATTTTGCTAGAGACAAAAAATGGTTGATAATAACTAAATATAACTATTTTCAGGCCTTTAGGAGATGCTTTTATAAGACTCAAATTCTCTAACAAATTTTTCGATAAATATATAAAGAACCTCTAAAAAAAAATTAGTGGAGATTGGAGATGAAAGATGGGTGGGTAAAAAGGAAGAGTAAATTGTTGGAAAAAAAAAATGTAAAAAGCTACCCTCCTAATTTTCAAAGGTAAAGTTTGAAAACAAATTCCATTGAAGTGACCATCAGGCTAATATATTCTCAACACCCTACAAGAAGTAGGGGAGTCAAGGATGTTTGTTGTTGTTAGGTCACTTTTTATAATTTAAGCATGACGCCATTACTTGGATGTTTAGGTTCCAAATATTCTTAATAGCAACAGGTTGCTTTTTTTTTTTAACCTCAAATATTTTTTTTAAAAAATTATATTTTAGACTTAAGTTTTTAATTAGACGATTTAATAGCTGAGTTTACAAATAAATAAATAAATTTAAGATACCTAATATTTTTATTTGTCTGAAATAGATAATAAAAATAACAAGAAAACTATTACCTTTCTCATTACAAAAATTAAGTTTTTATTTATTTATTTATTTACTTATTTATTTTTTTAAAAAAGCTAGAGGCCACAAACTGCCCCTCAATTGGGAGTTGTTAAAAGCCACTACTTCTATTGAAGAGTGGCCGAGCCACCCCTCTCTTGAAGCCAACCGGCAGTTGGGTGCCACACGAATCACCTCTTTATCCCTCAAACACTACCACCCCAATAGAGAGACGGTTCTATATATAGATAGAGAGAGAGAGAGAGATATATATATATATATATATATATATATATATAATGAAAAGGGTATAATAATTTTTTCAAGTTATTTTTGTTATTTATTTTGAGGAAAAAATGAGAAGAAAAAATAGAATTAAAGTATTTGTAAACTCATGTAGTAAAGTAGCAAATTGAAAATTCAAGTTTGAAACACAAAATTCGAAAAAAGTACAAGCTATGTTTGCCAACGTAATCTCCAAATGTTTAATATTCTCAATTTGATAAACACATTTTTCTCAAATACATATACTTTACTCTATGAACTATCTACTATTTGCATTTTTAACCCCATTGTTTAAAAAGTGATATTTTACCCTACTAAAGCATCTGACATTGACACTTGACCTTCATAACCTCCGAAAGTATTTTGAGTTGACACTTTACCCCCTTGAAATAACTAAGTTTTAGGGGATAAAGTGTCAACTTGAGGAGAGGAGGGTAAAGTGTTAATTCAAAATACTTTAGTGGGGTAAAGTGTACTTCATTGAGGTCAAGTGTCAATATTAGATACTTTGATAAGGTAAAGTGTCACTTTTTAAATATTAGAGTTAAAAGTGCAAATGAGTGGATAGTTCAAAGAGTAAAGTGTATTTACTTCATACATTAATAAATAACTCAAAACATAAAAAACTTTTCAAATATATAATTGTCATGTACATTATATTGTTCCTTAAATTGCTAATACTTTATGCATATTCAAAAGAAAACAAAGTTTTTCTCCAAACTAGATTAGAGTAATTTACTTCAACTTAGTCTGTAAATATGACATGTGTTATTTGAACATGTGAAATACACATGTTTTTTTAATAGTAGAGACAGTTGGAATAAATTTTATTAAAAATTCATGTACATTTCATATGTTATTAAAAAAAATGGACATATGTCACTTTATTGACTAGGTTGAAGAAAATTTCTCTAATCTAGTTTGGAGGAAAACTTTGTCCAACAAAAAATGGTTGTTACTAATGGCAATGCCCCAAATTTGGGATTCTTCACAAAAGCCCAACTTGCCCAAAAAGCTAAAATATTTCCCAAACCCTAAGAGAGTACTTATTTTACATGACCATAGGGCTCCTCCTTGCCCACATAAGCTATATATCTAAAATTAAGCAATTTTTATAGGTGGCAATAGTGAGTCCACAAATCTGTTAGAAAAACAGTCCATCAAATTGCCTATGTGTGACATGATGTCATGTCGCATGGAAATCAATTAACTGGTAATTGATTCTATGGGTCGCCTCTTAGCCTACATCCCTTATGGGACAAAACTCAAGGATTGTAACCTCTCCTTAATGAGAGAATATAATGGAAGATTTTAAACTATAGGAATAGAAAACAATAACTAAACAACAAGTATAATTACTAGAGTAAAGATAAATACCATCACATAGATAAATCATTGACCTACGATTTTATTGAGGGTTTTCAAGGTTTTCCTAGTCCAAAATTTTTCTACCATATTGGAGAAGATGGATATCATACATCTCTAGAAAGTGGCATGTGCATTGTATAGGCCAAAAGGCATACATCTGTAAGCAAAGGTGCCAAAGGGACATGTGAAAGTTGTCATCTCCTGGTCTTGGGGATCAACAACAACCTGATTATACCCGGAGTAGCCATCTAGGAAACAAAAGTAACTCTAGCCAGCTAGACGTTCTAGGATCTAATTAATAAAAGGGAGTGGAAAGTGATCCTTCCAAGTATGGGAGTTGAGCTTCCAATAGTCAATGCAAACGCGACATCCCGTGGTTGTGCGTTGTGGAATCAACTCTCTAGTGGAATTCTTTATAATTGTAATGCTGGACTTCTTTGGAACCACTTGAGTGGGGATGACTCATTTGCTGTCTGAGCTAGGGTAAACAATGCCAACATCAAGTAACTTGACTACTTCTTTCATCACAACCTCTTGTTGCCTTTCATGGAAGGTCAGCCTTCTTCTACATGGATCTGGTGCATACAGATAGAGGGATCAATTCCTTTTAAGTTTGCTACAGTCCACCTAATAGTTTCTTTATGCTCTTTCAACACTTCTAACAGACTGTCTTCTTGGTCCTTTTGTAGATCTGAAGCAATAATAACCGGAAGGGTGTCGTTAGATCTAAGAAAGGCATACTTGGGCTTGTCTGGCAGTGGCTTCAATTCAAGCTTCAGTGGAGACTCAAGGGAAGGAACGAGGGGAGTGCTTGATGTCAGAGGCAAGGGTTCCTTCGGTACTCTTCATGGATGAAAATATGCACTGGCTGCTATCTTTAACAAATCATGGACCTCCTCAATGTACTGGTTAGTGTCAAAATCTTCAAAACCAAAGTGAGTTAAACAAGCTTCCAACGGATCCTTGGTCAAGAGACTAAGGAGTGAATCTTCTACATACTCTTCAATGTTGTCCAAAAAGAAACACTCATTCTGATCAGGGGCATGCTAGAATGTGGTGAAGATATCCAGCCTAACCTTCATATTTCTAAATGAGATTTCCATGACTCAAGTCCGGCAGTTGATGCATGCATTGACTGTGGCTAAGAAAAGATGCCCAAGGATAACTGGAATTAGCTTTTCAGGATAGGGAATGAGCTCGGTGTCAAGCACGATGAAGTCCACTGGGAAGAAAAACTTATCTACCCTAATGATGACATCTTCTACAATTCCTCTAGGTTTCTTAATAAACTGGTCAGCTAGCTGTAGAATCACTATGGTGGGCTTCAGCTCCCCTAGGCCAAGTTGTTGATACACTGAATATAGTAGTAAATTCACCCCGACTCCTAGATCTAGGAGTGCTTTATCAATTTTCTTATGTACAATGATGCATGAAATTGTAGGGTTTGGTCCTTAAACTTCGGAAGGGTGCTATGTTGAATCATGGAACTCATATGCTCAATAAGGAGGACTTTCTTGGGAATGTGATTTTTGGTTTTCCTTTTTTGAGTACACAAGTCCTTAAGGAATTTGGCATAGGCAAGCACTTGCTGGATGGCATCTAAGAGGGAGATGTTGATTTTTACTTATTTGAAAACCTCCATCATCTCTTGTATTTTCTCTCCTTGTTTCCCAAAGTGAGAGGGTGCCTTGAGACGTTCTGGGAATGGGGCTCGGGCTCATATGGTGTCTCTGAATTAGGGGTAGTTGATGAGGATGTCTCATTGTTACTTGCTTACCTTTTTCCTTTTGTAGAGTCTGTGAATCCTCAGCTTGCTCATCTTTCTTTTCCTCTACTTGATTGTCAATCAGTCTTCCGCTTCTTAGTGTGGTGATGGCTTGAACTTGTTGGTGATATGACGTACCCTCATTTACCATGTAGTGCCCTTAGGATTTACCACCAGCTACTTGGAAGCTTCCTTCTTCCCTCCTATTGAGGATGTTAGTCATTTGCCTGACTTGAACCTCTAATTTGGCAATGGATTGAGAGTGCGAATTTACTGTTTGAGTCATCTCGCCTACCCTGTTGGTCATCTCGCCAACCCTTCTGCTTATCTTGCTCACCATTTTCAACATTCGATCTTCAAAGTTAGAATCTGACCGATGAGGCAGGGCAGCTTGGTATTGCTGCTATGGAGGCCGGTATGTGGAAGGAACTTGGTAAGGTTGGCTGTTGGATTGAACTTGATTGTGTGGCCTTTTGCCCGAAGCTAGATTCTTCTTGGAAAAATTGGGATGATTTCTCCACCTTAACCATAAGTATTTGAACACGGATCATTACCCGGTTTGAATTAAGCTACATTGACTTGCTCATTAGAAACATCAATATAATTTCCAGCAATAGGACAATTATTTACATGATGCATAGGACTAAAATAGAATGAGCATGGTTTAGGTTGTGTGTTCATGTGAGTAGTATTAGAAGCAAAACCAGCAGTCATTAATTGATCCAGCTTCTTGGTGATAGCATCAACTAATTGGGTGGCCATGTCTGAAGAATGCCCTACTTCAAAAAGACTCACTTTGATGCTTTAGGTGCAGGTGCTCTCCGTCTATTGGAAACCTATCTAATAGAATTGTGGCTCTGATTTTCAAACATAGCCCATGTTTCATCTTCACTTTTCAACATGAAATGTCCCCCCACATGATGCATCTATTACATTCCTATTGGACTTGGTCAAACCATCATAGAAACTCTACACTAGCTACCATTTGGGGACATCATGCATGCTCGATCCCAGTACTAGAATGGCTCCAACTTGTCCTTATAAGCCCAATTTTCAATGAAATTCTTGCATTTGACCTGAAACACAAAAACAAAACAAAATCAAACAAATACAAAAATATTAAAGAGTTAACATATACAAGTTAAAAGGTTTGAATGTGCAACATTCAGCACTTATCAATCATCAAATGTACTAATTAACATACCCATCATCAAAATATACATATTACAAACCAAAAGATAACTATTTAGAAAGAAGATAATAAGATCAATGCCTAATCTTGAGTAATGCTAACATGATAACAATCTTGATCATCTCCCCGTATGGTTCCTCTATTGGACTTCGCTATACCGGGTCCATATCTTCAAAAATGACCTAAATCAAGTGCTGAGCAACCACCATGATTCGGTTTGAAGGCATCCTCCTCTATACTAGCTAAACCATGCAATTATACATAATGGAGAGGAAAAGAAAAAGAAAAAGAAAAAAAAGGTAACTTAAAAGACTTGGTGAGAAATAATGAACAAGCTATTTAATGATGAACTTTGCATGGTAAAGTATGCAACATTTGATATATGACAGTTATCTATGAATGCAATATGGATATAGTACATGCTATAATCATAAGAATCGATGATAGTTCAATAGTATGGTCTACCCGAGATATTACCCATTCTCAATAGTATTGACATTGTCCCAAGTGACTTGTAATATAATACCGGTACCGGATATTATACATTATCGTCCATAATACTAGCAACCTGACCGAGTCCAACCTCGGGTGGCCCACACTACTAATGATGTGTGTCATGTACTAATCGCCGTTAAGACTGCGCTAGTTGCGAAACAACCATTGGATCCAAGACCCATATAACAACACACACATTTAATCATAAAGTTAATATGTATAGTAAGCCCATGGTAATTATCCCATATGTATCGATGTACCATGTCATACGATGCAATTAGTCTTGTCCAAATTTTATATGCATGTTTTTACAAATCTTAATGTCATTATCTTATTAAGTAGCACATTTTCGCAGATGATACAATTCTTAGTGCAGTAAGGTGTATATTGTGAAAATTATAAATATGCATCTTTGGTACACAAAATAGTCTTAGAATGCGGAAAAATAAATGTCGAGCATTATGTGAGTTAGAACTTACCAAGGTCGAATAAACTCTCCGAGTATTCCTCCAAGTAATCTGGGTTCTCCGAATCTATGAAAAACTTACTATTAGTCTTAAATCCAACTAAAACAAACCTAAAACACGCAAAAAGGGATGGCAAAATGTCGGGCTGAGATGACATTCCTTGGAACGTCTCTAGGTGAGCACTCCGCCTAGGGGCGAGCGTTCGGCCAATGAGGTTCAAGTAGAGCCTCATTTGGTCCAACATGTTTCCGAGCCTTCTCAACTGGTCTTAAAGCTACAAAAAGGGTTTCTAACATTTCCTAATCAAAACAACGTCTCCAAGCAACAACGATTAAGTCTTGATGTGGTATTTTTAAAGTAAAAATATCAATTATAAAATTTATCACTCGTAATAGTACAAATCCCATAGGATAGGTGTGACAACCCCGATGGGCAAATCAATTAACTAGTAATTGATTCCATGACTCGCCTCCTAGCCCAGTCTCTCATGGAATAAGACTCGGGGATTTCAATCTTTCTAGTCATAACGAGAAACTTACAGCGAAAGACTTTACTAAGATTATGGGAATATGAGATAATAAATGAAACATCACACAACATGCACCAGAGAAAATATAACAACATTATCACAGATAATCATCAAATATATTAGTCATCAAACTATCATCAAGTAAGGGGATACAAACCATAATAACATAATAATATTATTCTAAAAAAGGATCAATAAATTATAGCCTAGATTTAAGCTTAAGCAGGGCTAAAGAGATAAAAATCTTGATCATATCTGTACGAGCAGTCCCTCCATCTTTCCATATGGTTCTCAGCCAGATGGGATCCATATCCTCAAAAATGACTTAAATCAAATCCTGTGCAATCACCCAAGTCGGCTCTGACGACATCTTCTCCTAGGGCAATTAAACCACACAAATATTTGTAATAATGGGGGAAACATAAATAAAAGAGGGTAAGTCTAAGACTTAGTGATTTTTAACACAAAATGCCCATGCTAGTTTAGAAATAAACTCAGATGTTTTTATAAAATAGATGACAGTTTGTATTACGAGTGATATATATATATGCATATGATACAAAGTAACAGTCATAATTTAACAATATGGTCTACCCGAGATATTACCATTTAATTCACACATGTATAGTAAACTCATTGCTATTATACCTCATGTACCAGTATATTATGTCATAGAATGCAAATTATCTTACATATATTTTACATGCATATTCTTTTTACAAGTCTCACTTTATTAATATTTTCAGTACAATGTTTTCTCAAAATGCTAGAATTCATGTGTAACAATTATAAACAATAAGAGTTGCAAATATCCATGTTTTCTTGGTACACAAAATAGACGTGCAGTACATGAAAAATAACATTGAGTATTATGTGAGTTAAAACTCACCTAAGTCGAATACCGCTCTGAGTAATCCAACGATCCGGTTCTCCAAATCTGTGAAAAACCATCTATTAGTCTTACTTCTATTAAAACAACTTTAGAGTAAGGAAAACAGAAGCTAGGGACTGCTGGTAAAAATGGAGTTCTCTGTCATACTCTGATCGTACATTTGGGCTTGGGGTCGTACACTTACTATGACACTTCGGTCCATACGTCCGATCTTGAGACCGTATTTTCGCTTCGAGGTTTTCAGGGAGAACCTCATTTTATCTCCAATATCCACTTATTCTCCGACTCTTAGGGCTATTAAAGACTTCCTAAAGCCTTTTAACGCAAAATATAACCTCCATGTGATTGTACCAAAAATAGTACTCGCCAATTACACGAGTCGATCGTAATAGAATGGATGTACAAGTGCGAGTGTCGAACCCACAGAGAATCGGCTTTGTAAAAATTAACTTTTAAATGCCTAGACTAAAAATACCTTAACCTAGTCCCAATATCGAACAAGTAACGTGTAGAAAATAAACTAAACTAAAAATGCATTAAAATAAAGAAATAAAATAACTAAAGTCTCTAATCCACCTCACAATAAATTAATTCACATATAAACATGCTAAGCTCATATTTATTAAACATTTATGCTACAAGGCATACTTTGAGCGCTAACACATTGTTCATATTTTCGTCTATCGATAAAGTACATATGTATATCCTATTGTTGCTACACAATCTTGTCAAATTACTCCAGACAAACACTGTTACAAGAGGTCACAACGGATAATAGTCCGAAGACGAATATCCGATATATCTCCGGTTGCAACGAGTGTTGACGTTTGACGATTTGTAAACAATAATCAACACACTTTTGTCACTAAAATGCATTGAAACGAATAAACATAAATCTTAAAAAACGGAATAATACGAACTAAACATAAATATATATAAACAAATTAAAGTGAATGGAATAAGAGACTAAATAAAAGTAAAATAAAATATAAATTAAATAAACGACAATTTAGGAGAGATTTACAGTGAAAAACAGAGGGTTTTGGGCCCTAGAGGCGCCTCCCAAACGTGAAAAACAAATGAATACGAGGTCCAATTTATAGGTCGTCATCGAGTGCATTTGAACGCACTACTGCGTTGAACAATTATATTTGTGGCAACGCAGGCACACGTCAATCGCAAATATTAGGGTTGATCGTTTAACTGCAGTTATGTTTTCCAACGCACTAAGTGCGTTGAACACACTTTGGTGATCTTCACTTTAAGTCTACTTTCTTGCCCTTTGCTAGCCATGTTTGTTGCAATGACTTGTACAACACAAAACACTAAAAACTAAAAACTATACAAAATATTAGTTATTAACGCAACTAAGAGCCTAACAAATATAAGTAAAGGGGGTCTAATAAACAATATTTGACACCGATCACCATGCAACGTAACAACGCTAAGTTAGACAAGATTCAAAGCATAACTAAGCTAACAACTACAACTAGTTACACAAAACAACAATCAAGCAGCATGACGACATATTAAAAAGCTATGGAATCAAGCGTTACCTCTTTGAAGCAAAACCTCAAGAGTTCTTCTTTGGCAACATTGAAACACATAAAATACTCATAACACTCACAAGAATGATCAACAAATAGCCTGGGGGCAAAGAGAAGCGTGAAAAACGAAAAAGGGTAGGGGTATTTATAGCTAAGGGGCTCTACCAACTCCTCAGAAAAGTAGCAGACGTCCACCCAACTCTAGTGTACGTCCAACACTTTTGCATAATGGTCTAAATGGTGTCTTGTACGTCCGGTATTAACATTGTTGTGTGCCCAAAATAATAGGCAAATGACAACTGAGCTAAATTGGACCTATCATGATTTATTATTTATTTGTTTGTTTACAGTAGATGAAAATTTATTTGTATCTTATGAAATATCTTCTTGTCAAAGTTTTTTGATTTTACAAAATAGGAATAACCGACTCCAAGCAAAATGGACATTATAGGAAGAGAGAATAACTTTGTTTCTTTCCTCTTCCCTCCAACTGTAATGCC
Organism: Carpinus viminea; assembly: GCA_013348765.1. NCBI lineage: Eukaryota > Viridiplantae > Streptophyta > Magnoliopsida > Fagales > Betulaceae > Carpinus > Carpinus viminea. The sequence goes on along the minus strand of CP054673.1, from coordinate 14,032,477 downwards.
CTGTGTAAGTCAATTAACTAGTAATGGACTTCATTGTTCGCCTTTCAGCCTTGTCCTTCACAGAACAAGACTCAGGGACTGTAACCTCTCTTAAAAGAGAGAATACAATGGAAGACTTTCAACCACAGGAATAAGAAAGAAATGACTAAATACCACAATCATAACAACCAGAGTAATGATAAAAAATCATAGCATAAATAGATCTTCAAATGTACTGGTCAAAGACCAATCATCAAATATAGGGAAAATATATTATAAGTGCCTAAGTCAGTGCACCAAAATTAAAAAATGTATAGGTTTTTTTTTTTGACAATTTACTCCCTGGTTCAATTGAAATTACAATAAACTTCCTACCGTCCACCATTTTCATCACAAGAAATACTAGGAGTCAATATTTTCTTTAATATTTGGCTCATCTCATTTTACGAATTAACCATTAGATTTATGGAATTATGTGAACTCCACATAAGTCAATTGTGGATCCCCAAATTTAATAGTTAATTTATTAAAATTTTTTTAAAAAAATATGGGTCAAATATAGGAAACTTATTAGCCCCTAGCATTTCTCTTTTCATCGCCACTAATTGTTACCACCATCACCAATATCAACTAGGTCTCAGTTAGGCAAAAAATTGAGACAAAATTGTCTCCATTTTAAAAGACAATGACAATTTTGTCTCAGTTTTAACACTTTTTTGTCTAATGGGCTCCTCTCCATTTCAAAATAGATTGAAATGGAAAGAATCTTGTTCCCACCAATATTATTGTTATAATACTATCAACACCATCATTAATTCCTTCTAATAATTATTAGGTTTTATTTTTACTCTCGGATGTAGAAATTACACTCGCACTGCTTTGGGAGATTAAATATTAATTTTTAATTTTAAATTTTAAATCTAAATTTTTTTTTAAAAAAAGGTGAAAGAAGAAGGGATCCACCCATAGGGTGGTTGGTGGGGACCACCTTGTTAAGAAAAAAAAAAAAAACGTGAAAGAAGGGGCCAACCACCAGAAGAGAAAAATGGAAGAAGATGGCATAGGTGGTCCCGCCTTTTAGGCCACTGGTGGCTGGCCACCACTGCATCACTGGTCTGGTGGTGGCCCACCACCCCAAAGGTCACCACCCCTGTACACACCTTTCTTTCACTTTTTTTTTTTTTTTTTCTTTCTTTAATGGGTGGTTTTTGCAGTGGTGGCGAGCACATCCAAGGGTGGCCGAACCACCGTGCCACCTTCTTATTTCACGTTTTTTTTTTTTTAATATGGGGTGGTCCGGCACTATGGGTGGATCCGCCACCCTTCTTTCTTTTCACCTTTTTTAAAAAAAAAAAAAATTAGATTTAAAATTTAAAATTTTAAAAAATTAATATTTTAATCTCCCAAAACTATGCTTTGGGATCTCGTTAATGGTCACATTTAAAAGTGTAATGTGTGATTTTATTGTAGTTTTTACATCCAGGAGTAAATTTTCAAAAAAACCTAAGCATTTTAAAATTTTGACTGTTGACCCAAGGTGTTATTATATATTTACCCTAATAATTATTATAATACTCAAATTTCTTAATATAAAAATATATTTCATCCAGCTAATAGAAATTTAAATTGAATAGATTTAAATTTTGAAAATTTCAAATTCTTCATCCTAATATAATCTCATATAAATTTTAGATGGACTAAATTCAACATTCTTTAGCAAGAAAAACAGAGTAGAAGAGAAAATGAAAAAGATGATATGTTGATTTGATCATTGCTTTTGATAAACACATGATACATTGATCTAAAGTCCATTTAATTTAAAAAATAAAAAGGGTTCATCAAATATATTTGACAAATTCAAAAAAGAAAAAGAAATTCTCCACCAAATGGGTTGAAAATGAAGGTTAATATGTTTGACCATTCAAGGTTAATATATTTGTTTATGGATTGTGTTATATTCATGTTTCATGATTATATTAGTGTAATGAGTTCCCCATCATTGAATCTTAAACCATGCAAACCTCAAGATTTGATGTCTTTTTCAATCCAATATACAAGGCCTGGAAACCCAGTTTTCTGGCTTAATTCTAGGAGGCCTCCTAGGTCAAATGAGACTAACCACCTACCAAGCCTATGTTCCCAATAAAATACAAACTAAAATAATTTTTTTTAATATATAAATATAATCTAGAGATAGCTAGGATTCACTCTTAAAAGCATATGAAGTTGGGTTCAAACCATCCTTTGTATTTTTATTGTTTTGATTTTTAGCAATTCAGATAGTAAATTTAAAAGAGTTTTTTTAGATGGAGTATATTCATCAGTAGTGGCTATTTTAGTTACCAGTTTTTCAATACAAACTTACAAATTAAGCATTCCCAAAAGATGTTCTAACTAACATTTTATAAATAAATGTAGCTATATTATATATTTATATGCTATTTTTCTCTTTAGCAGACAGTTTAAAATAAAAGTTTTGCTAAAATTTGCTATAGCTTTATTTTTCTCTCATTTCTCTCTCTCCCTTAAAGTAAGGATAAAAAACAATAAAAAAATATTTAAAAAAAGTTGAGAGTTGAATAGATGTTTATGTTGGAGATTGTAATAAAAAACTAGCAGAAAAAATACAAAAAAAAAAAAAAAAAAGTATTTTGATCAATTAAAATGACTATCATGCTAAAGATGCTCAGATTATCGATTCAACTCTCTACTTTCTTTAAATATTATTTTTTATAGTGTTAAATACCTTATTCACCCATATGGTTTAATTTCTTTATTTTTTGATCCTTAGGGTTTATATTTTATCATATGAAGTCCATTTGGTTTGCCTAAAGACGGAGATGGTCCCTCCGTCAAAATTACGTATAAAATTTGATGGAACGTCATGTTAGCATCAATCATGGTTTGACACGTGTCCATATAATTAAATAATTAAAAATAACACCCCCATGGCCCTTGGGGGTGGTCGAACCATCCCAAAATGGCCAAAGAGCCACCCAATTTTTTTTAAAAAAATTAATTAAATATAGTTTTAAAAAATTAATTAATTCATTATTTAGACATGTGTCAAAACGTGATTAGTATTGATGTGGCTTTCCGTCAAAATTTCAACGAAAGGACCATCTTCATCTTTAAACAAATCAAAGAGACCTCCTGTGATAAAAAAGTAAAACGTAAGGACCAAAAATAAAGAAGTTAAATCACATGGATAAATAAGATATTTAACCTTTTTTATATTATTTTTATTGTTTGTTAAGAAAGAATGAGAGGGAGATGAAGAGAGAGAGAGAGAGAGAGGGGAAGAGAATAGTTATTAAAATAATTATAGAATGTATTATGGTCAAAATGACTATTCTGCTGTAGACAAAAAATGGTTGATAATAACTAAATATAACTATTATCAATCCTTTAGGAGATGCTTCTATAAGACTCAAATTCTCTAACAAATTTTTGGAAAAATATATAAAGAACCTCTAAAAAAACAATTAGTGGAGATTGGAGATGAAAGATAGGTGGGTAAAAAGGAAGAGTAAATTGTTGGAAAAAAATGTAAAAAGCTACCCTCCCTAATATTCAAAGGTAAAGTTTGAAAACAAATTCCATTGAAGTGACCATCATGCAAATATATTCTCAACCTCCTACAAGAACTAGGGGATTCAAGGATGTTTGTTGTTGTTAGGTCACTTTTTATGAGTTAAGCATGACGCCATTACTTGGATGTTTAGGTTCCAAATATTCTTAATAGCTACAGGTTGCTTTTCATTTATCTTAAATAAATTTTTAAAAAAATTATGCTTTAGACTTAAGGTTTTAATTAGACGATTTAATAGCTGAGTTTACAAATAAATAAATAAATTTAAGATATCTAATATTTTTATTTGTCTGAAATAGATAATAAAAATAACAAGAAAAACTATTACCATTCTCATCACAAAAATTAAGTCTTTATTTTTTATTTTTTTTAAAAAAGGTAGAGGCCACCAACTGCCCCTCAATTGGAAGTGGTTAAAGCCACTACTTCTATTGAGGAGTGGCCGAGCCACCGCTCTCTTGAAGCCAACCGGCAATTAGGTGCCACGCGAGTCATCTCTTTATCCCTCAAACACTACCACCCCAATAGAGAGATGGTTTATATATATATATATATATATATATATATATATATATATATATTATGAAAAGGGTATAATAATTTTTTCTAGTTATTTTTGTTATTTATTTAGAAGAAAAATGAGAAAAAAATAGAATTAAAGTATTTGTAAACTCATGTAGTAAATTAGCCAAATTGAAAATTCAAGTTTGAAACATAAAATTCGAAAAAAGTACAAGCTATGTTTGCCAACGTAAACTCCAAATGTTTAATATTCTCAATTTGATAAACACATTTTTCTCAAATACATATACTTTACTCCATGAACTATCTACTTATTTGTACTTTTAACTACAATATTTAAAAAGTGATACTTTACCCCCTAAAGTATCTGATGTTGACATTTGACCTCCATGAAATGCATTTTATCCCCCTGAAGTATTTTGAGTTGACACTTTATCCCATCGAATTAACTAAGTTTTTGGGGGGTAAAGTGTCAATTTAAAATACTTCAATGGGGTAAAGTGTACATTATGGGGGTCAAGTGTCAATGTCAGATATTTTAATGATGTAAAATGTCATTTTTTAAATATTAGAATTAAAAGTGCAAATGGATGGATAGTTATAGGGATAAAGTGTACTTTCCTTATACATTAATAAATAACTCAAAACATAAAACACTTTTCAAATATATAATTGTCAGGTACATTATATTGTTCCTTAAATTGCTAATACTTTATGCATATTCAAAAAGATAGTTTTCCTCTAAACTAGGTTGGAGTAATTTACTTCAACTTAGTCTGTAAATATGACATGTATTTCTTGAACATATGAGATGCATATGTTTTTTTAATAGAAGGGACAGTTGGAATAAATTTTATTAAAATTAATGTGCATTTCAGATGTTATCAAAAAAATGGACACATGTCACTTTATTGACTAAGTTGAAGGAAATTTCTAACCTAGCTTGGAGGAAAACTTTGTCCAACAAAAAAATGGTTGTTACTAATGGCAATGCCCCCAATTTGGGATTCTTCACAAAAGCCCAGCTTGCCTAAAAAGCTAAAATCTTTCCCAAACCCTAAGGGTAGTAGTTATTTTACATGACCATAGGGCTCCTCCTCACCCACATAAGCTATATGTCAAAAATTAAGCAATTTTTATTGGTGGCAATAGTGAGTCCACAAATCTATTAGAAAAATAGTCCATCGAATTGCCTATGTGTGATGTGATGTAACGTCGCATGGAAATCACAACTGAGCCAAATTGGACCTATCACAATTTATTATTTATTTGTTTGTTTATAGTAGATGAAAATTTATTTGTATCTTATGAAATATCTTCTTGTCAAAGTTTTTGATTTTACAAAATAGGAATAATTGACTCCACACAAAATAGACATTCTAGGAGGAAAGAATAACTTTGTTTCTTTCCTCCTCCTCTCCAACTGTAATGCCCTGTATAAGTCAATTAACTAGTAATTAACTCCATTGTTCGCCTTTCAGCATTGTCCTTCACAGAATAAGACTCGGGGATCGTAACTCTCTCTTAAAAGGGAGAATAAAACGCAAGGCTTTCAACCACAGGAATAAGAAAACAATAACTAAATACCACAATCATAACAACGAGAGTAACGATAAAAAATCATAGCATAAATAGATCATCAAATGTGCACCAAAATTAAAAACTCCACAGGTTTTTTTTTCCAACAATTTACTCCTTGGTTTAATCGAAATTACAATAACCTCCTTATTGTTAATTTTTGTTAACTACCGTTAATTTTGTTAAAGTGAGCCGTTTCACTTAAGTCCATGTCAGTCGATTTTTTTTTATCCTATATGTCCACATTGGACACGTATGATCAAAACTCATTGTTTTGGATGGTCCAAAATGGTGAGTTTTGGCTTAAACTCCCTAATTTTTATTCTCTGCCATCTCCTAATTCCTCCAACACAAGAAAACAATTCACCGTGAAATCACCCTGCCAACTCAAGCCAAGACCCTCCGGCGACAGAACCCACGGGCGTGACATAAGGAAAACTCCGCCCATTAATTACCACCATTTATAAGCTTCACCAAACCAAAACCAACCGACCCCCTGTATTTTCTCTAAACTAGTGGTGGGCAAAAACCCTCCTAACCCGATTCGCCCCAGATCTGCCTGAAACCACTAGATTTTAGTGTATTTTTTACTATTACAGGTTGAAAAACACCAAACCCACAAGGATTGGGTCGGCCCGCGAGTTCAGTTTTTAAAAGGGGGCGAGTACCTAACCTACCTCGCCCACAAACTTAAAGAAAAAAAAAAAACCCTAGATTCATAAGTTCCTCACTTCCTCTTGTTCTTGTTCTTCTTCTTCTTTTTCCACTCAGCCACATGCCCTTTCCAGTCTCCCCGTCTCCTCGTGACTCCCTGTCTCCCTGCTCTCTCACTCTCGCATGTCATGGGTTGCTAGTCGCCACTCCACTCCCTTTCATCGGCGAAGACCACTAGTCGCAAATCTGCTCTTTAATCAATGATTCACCGGCCACTAGTGCCGATCCAAGGTTTCTCTATCTTCAAAAGCCGCTCTTTTTGTGGTTTTTGGTTTCTGGGAGTGATTTTGTAGTTTGTGGTTTGTGGTTTATACTCTTTTTGGCTTTGATTTTGCCGATTATTTCCAACTCGACCAACCCATCCGTCGAACCCGCCCTGTTCTACCCGAATACCCGAAGGATTTACTACCTCAGTGAATATAGCGAGTAGGAAATTATTGTGACGCCCCGCCCAGTGGGAATATCAATTATCCAGTAATTGACCCCACGGCATGCCATCCCAACCACGTCCCTTGGAGACACGACCTCCGAAAAATCACTTTCCTCATCGTAACGAGAAAACTGCAGCGGAAGACTTTACTAAAACTATGGGATTTAAGAGATAGTAATGAAACATCACACAACAGTACCAAAGATAAAATAATACATCCATAACATAACAAGTGGTCACCAATGTACCGGTCATCAGACCGTCAACAAGAGAAATAGATACATTGCAAAGTAGTTACATCAACATAGTCACAAAATATCAACAGATTAGAGCCTAAACTTAAGCTTTAACAAAGCTAGCAAGATCAGAATCTCAATCATGTCTGCACGAGCAGATCCTCCATCCTCCCACATCGTCCTAAGCCAAACATGGTCCATGTCCTCAAAAATTATCGGTATCAGATCCTGAGCAATCACCCACGTAACCTCCGATGGCATCCTCGTCTAGTGCAGCTAAACTGTACAATTATTCGTAATGATGGGGAAAGACATAAACAAAAAGGTAAGTCTAAGATTTAGTGATTTTTAACGCAGATAATACACATGCCAGTTTTTAGAAATGAACTCAGGTATTTATTGAACAAAATAGTTCATCCATGACAGTTTAATTATACGTGATATATGTATAAGAATGATATATGCATATGATGTCAACAATAGTCATAGTTCAACATATGGTCTATCCGAGATATTACCCCTTCTCGGAGGGTTGATCTTGATGTGGTAAATTTGTGACCAAATTTATCAATAATAAAATACCACTACAATAGGACGAATCCCGTGAGGATAGGGCTATATTGAGGGTGTCAACCAAAGGACCTGTAAAGGAATGCTATTAAAATTAAAGAATAAAGTTTAACCTAATTTAGAAACAAGATTGATGATTGTGACTAGAATGCATAAAATTAACCGCAATATAAAATTGATGATTTCAGAGAGAGAGAGAGAGAGTAGGGTACCGACTTCACCGCAATCCGTACACAACAGTAGCCGTAATTCGATCCACACAGCTTATAATCACACATGTTATACGACAAGAAAATTCATATTAAAGGATAATAATAGTTTATCTTTGGTTGGCACGGATCGTCCACCTAACCACTAAGATGTGGCACGACCCGTCTTCCCTAGGTATAAACTATAAAATCTTTTAATGCGTTTTATATGATTAATGGAATAGCATAACCCATCTTCGGTTGGCACGGTTCGTCTACTCTAAACTAGGGCGTAGTACGACCCGTCTTCCCTAAGCATGGTCTATCTAATCCTATTAATCATATGCATATTAAAACCATTACACAACCATCGGTTTTATGATCACAGAAAATAAAATCGATTGAGTTCAACACATGCAAAATAAATTCTAAGACAAGATAAGAATTTTGCAAGCATTGATTTTAGAATTGAATAACAATTGCATTATATTAAGAACAGAAATCAATGGTTTGCAATCCTCACAGTTATGTAATCAACATATGTAATATAAACTAAATGAATCAATTACAATCACCGTTGTGTGTTGGAGAGGGTTACATCGGTACCCACAATGGGGTTTAGCGCTCATCTTGATGAACTCCATAAACTTGTATAAAATTCGCACCCAGAAAAACCTCCTTTTTACATTGTATAAGGGCCTATTTATAGACACTAGGAAACCCTAGAAACCCTAAAACCCTAATCATGGCCGTAGATTAGTCTCCTACTTCAACTAGGAAACTTGAAGATGCAGATTTTAGCTGTCCACGCGCCTGCCGGGTTAAGTGACCCCGAGTGCGCACGTTCGCAAGGCTGGGCGATCGTTCGCCTAGCGCACGTTCGTCGATCTTTACGTTCTCCTCTTTCCCAATTTCCAACTAAACATGTAATTGACCTGAAACACCAAATAAAACAAAATCAAATAAATAGCAGTGTTAAGGTATTAACAAATGCAAGTTAAAGGGCTTGAATGTGCAACATTCAGCGCTTATCACACCCCCAAACTTACATATTGCTAGTCCCTTAGCAATAGAAAACAGAAAATGAATTGAACAACAATAACAGATAAATCCAGCTTTCGTGGGATGTACGGTTGCATTTAGCATATGCAACAAGCCTTTTAAACCCTAGGAATTCCCTAGAGGGAGTGAAGTCTCGTGAGGGTTTTCAGATACCCACAAACATTGTGCACAACTCATGTTATCCAAAAGTTAAGCATCACCAAACCCATGATCTTCATTCATTAGCAAGCTTAAAAGATTAAACTCCATCTTCACAATAAATTGGAAATTAGAGTCTAATTACTTACACAAAATTAAGGCATCACAAGTTCAAACAGTGTAAAGTGAACTAGCACAAGACTATGAAGCTTCCAAACAAATTCAATGTGCAAAGCCTCAATATCTCAAGATTCACTAGAAGTCCTATCGAATGAACAACAATGGCATACTTTTCTTATTTATTTATTTTTATTAGGCTCGCAATGCTTAGTTCCTTAAGCTTTCTAATTGACCTATGTAGCAGTGTTGAGCCAATGACTCCCAAACCAGATGGTTTTAGGGCATTAGATGTAGAGACACCCCTAAGGACTTATTAACTCAAGTCAAAAGGCTCTGAAACTAAACTAGCCATAATGTTAACCATATCAAAACTCCTCACCTTTTTGGCGTGACGCTCAATGCTTAATGAGGCAAGAGGTCCAGTTACTTAGTGAACAATTCATCAATGATTATCATCATTTCAAATTTTTTTTTTTTTTTTTAGATTTAACCACATCAAAGCTCCTCATCTTTTGGCGTGAGCACTCCTTTGAGGCAAGAGGCCCGATTACTCAATAAAGAAATTATCAATGGTCAAATTTTTATTTATATTTTATTTTATTTATGCCAATGTGTCTACTCAATAAGTCACCCAGTGTCACTCAAAACATAGAAACATACACATTAAACCTACATGTTATACCTCACAAATCATGTGCTAATGTGCTTGTGTTGAGCAGATCAAACCGTGACATCTCAATTGCCTAAAGCAAGTAATAAACTAGAAATTCCAACATCAGATCATGTGTTCAACATTTTAAGCTCACTGATGAAATCAATCACATGGTTTAGATCAACCAAAATTTAAAGATAACATGAATAAATTTTTTTTTTTTTTAAAAAAACGAGACACTGCGTGAAACCGTGTTCCCATACCCCAAACTTAATCATTGTCCCCAATGTGGAATTTATGGACGAGTTATGGATTGGAAGTTAGAGAATTTGTTGGATTAGGCGTGGCTCATAGCACACCCCCAAACTTGAACGGACAAACCGTTTGTCTCGCAAAGAAAACCCAAAAAGTAATACAAGAAAAAAAATAAAAAAAAAAATGACGGTAAAAACCAAGACAACAAATTAAATGGATATCTGTGGGTGCCTCCATGAGCGCTTAAGTTTAACGTCTTGACCCGGTAGCGGCTCAGCTCCGCTGCTAGGTGGGACGGAAGATGATGCCCCTGCTGCTGGTGGTAGTCGATCCAAAATGTCCCGGAGTATGGTAGTATGAGAAGCCGTTTGTGTTTCGATGTTGGTGAAGCGCTGTTCCAGCTTTTCCAAGCGTTGATGTGCACCACTCAAGAGCTCGTATTCAGTGCGGCTGATGATGACAGTGTCGGCTCTCCCCCTTTGCTGTGGTGGCGGTGCATCTTCTTCCATATGCTCAGCTTCCTCCCCTCCTTCCTCAGCTGGTATCTCAACTCTAACTTCTCTGGGCATATGAGACTGGCTGTGGTTCCACTGGTTCTTGCCGAAGAACGGGTGTTTTGATACCGGTCCATCTTCGGGGGTGCCCTTTATTCCCTTCTTCTTGAGAATGTGAGTGAGCAGGAATGGAAATGGGAGCCCCCATGACTTTGTATTACTGGCCTTGCGCGTAATTGCACCATCCCAAAATTTCTGAATCTGGTTCCAAATAATGGACGGGATTGAATACCAGTGGCCCTTGTGAAAGGCGTATAAGGCTTGTAGGAATTGGTCACGCCTCTGTGACTTGTGCCCCAGTGGACAGACATTCCGGTACAGAACATAGTCCACAAGTAAGAGTGGCTGTGGCAACTTGGACCGGCTGCCTGCATTCCGCTTCTCATCGGCATATTGGCCGGCACACATGTCTTCAATGATCTCGGAGACATAGGGGGATCCGGCTGTTCATCAAGTTGGGCATCGGCCGGTGGGTGCTCGTCGTTACAATGCAGCGCGGCGGCAATGTCGGCGGTGGTCACGTCCAATGGCTTCCCCTTGACTATAGAAGAAAGGGTACCCGGCTTATTGCAATCCCGGGAAAGGTTGGAGTAGAATTGGACGATCAACTTGGTATATGCCGTTGAGGTGACAGGTTTGAATAATTTCTTCAACCCTCGACGCTTGAACTCTTGGATTGCCCATTGGGTGGCTTCAAAGTTTTTGAAGTCACCGTTGATGTCGAACTCAGTCTCAAATAGAATCTCCCGCTGCTCAATAGTTGGATGGGAGGATTGGGCACGGGAGCTTGCCGCTTGGGAGGTGGAAGGAGTGGTCCTTGGCATTTTGGGGCTCGTTCAGGCTTTTTGTCGAGCAGGTGGTGGGCAGTCTAGAACTCTCCTTGTGAAAATGCACCTTCGAGCAACTCCAACCCCCTGCAAAAATAACACAAACAACGAACCCAGCAGCACCACAAACCCAACTTGTGACGACCCAATCACAAAAGACACGAAACACAATGGTTATGGAGTGAGTTGTGAAGGTTGGGGTCAATTTTTATGGGAGAGGGAAAAAATGGAAAATGGGGTAAGAAAGATGAACGTGGTGGCCGGATATGGAGGTATGGGGCCGGTGGTTGCCGTGGGTGATGGTGGAGGAGTGGTTGGTGGTGATTCGTGGTGGTTTGATGGTGGGTTGAGAGTGGTGGAGAGTTGACGGCGTGAGGAACTGAGTTCGTGGGGTGTGGGGAGTTGATGGAAAAAGATGGGTTGTGGGGACCGTGACCTAAATAGGTCACGTGAGAGAGCTGGTACCCGATAACGATCGCCCAATGCTGGTGAACGTTCCCACGATGCGTGTGTGGTGGCGGGGACGAACGTCATTCGCCTCGGCGCTGGCAAGGGAGCGAACGATCGTCTTTGGTGACGAACGTTCGCTTCTCGCTTTGCAACACTTTTAGAACACTTAGGGAACGATCGCCAATGTCTGAGCGTTAACGTCGCTTCCTCAAGCAAATCTCATTATGCACGAGTCAAACTGAAGACACGAAAGAAAGAAAATAATAATAATAATAATAATAATAATAATAATAATAGAACTATAACAAAATTAAAAGCAACAATGAAAAGTAGCAAAAATAAGAGAATAAAAGTAGAGTGAACACAACAAATGGTACCTCTCAGTGGCATCAGTACCACTGACCTCCATAAAGACGTTTGAGATTCAGGACCATCCAAACGCCTTCATGTTCTCTGTATGCCCGCTTAAAACGAGTAGGTGGGATCCGTCAGCTTGACGGATTCCACATCTGATCCTAGGTCGGGGTTCTGAATACAGGGCTTCACTCTTTGACCATTGACTTTAAAAGTGTTGCCATCCCTTGGGTCCCTTAACTCGACAGCACCATGAGGAGATACTGAAATGACGGTGAATGGGCCGTCCCATCTGGAGCGGAGTTTACCAGGGAAGAGCCGGAGTTTGGAGTTGAAAAGCCATACCTTCTGGCCCGGCTCAATTGTCTTAGGCCTGATGTGCCGGTCATGAAAAGCCTTTGTTTTCTCCTTGTAGATTTTGGAGCTGTCATAAGCGTCATTCCGCAGCTCTTCCAATTCTGTCAACTGAAGCCTTCGGTGAGATCCGGCTGCTTGCATGTCAAAGTTGAATTGCTTGATTGCCCACAAAGCCTTGTGCTCCAGTTCCACTGGGAGGTGGCATGCCCTTCCATAAACCAGCGGTATGGTGACATTCCAATCGGCGTTTTGTAGGCTATCGGTAGGCCCATAGTGCATCATTAAGGAAGACCAATCCTTGCGATCCGCCTAACTGTCTTCTCCGAATATGCTTGATCTCCCGGTTGGAAACCTCTACTTGGCCACGTTTGGGGATGATAAGGAGTGGCGACCTTATGAGTAATGAGTACTTGAGAAGCGTGGTCTTCAAAACCGGTTGCAAAAGTGCTTGCCTCAATCATGATGATGGCTCGAGTACCAAATCTGAAGATGTTGGTTTGAATGAATTTCACCACCACCTTGTGATCATTAGTCTTGGTAGCCACAGCTTCAACCCATTTGGAGACATAGTCTACACCTACCAGAATGTACTCATACCCAAAAGATGGCGGAAAGGGGCCCATGAAATCAATACCCCAAACGTCAAAAATTTCGATGATGAGGATGGGGTTAAGCGGCATCATATCCCTCCTAGACATAGCTCTCTAGCCCGACATCTCTCACAAGAGCCCGAGTAGTCGATGCATCCTTGAACAGAGTTGGCCAAGTGAAACCACATTGTAGAACCTTGGCTGCGGTTTTCTTAGCACTGAAGTGTCCCCCAGAGGCTAGAGAATGGCAAAATGAAAGGATACTGTGGAACTCACTTTCGGACGCCTTGCCTTATTATCGATCGGCAGATTTGAACAATTCCGGGTCTTCCCAAAAGTAGAATCGGACTTGCTTGAAAAAGCGGTCCTTGTCTTGCTTAGACCAATGCGGAGGAATCTGATCTGTGGCTAAGTAGTTGATGATGTCCGCATACCATGGTGGTTCTCTTGGAGTTATCGCAAACAGTTGCTCATCCGGGAAGGAATCATGAACTGGAAGTGGCTGAACTGTCTCAAACTGAATTCGAGAGAGATGATCGGCAACAACATTTTCAGTGCCTTTCTTGTCCCAATTTTTGATGTCAAATTCTTGTAATGTAGTATCCATCGAATCGACGGGTTTGTTTCCTTCTTTGCCAATAAGTGGCCGCGGCGCATAGATGATTACCTTGGATCCCAAGAGGTATGATCTAAATTTGTCCAAGGCAAATACCACAGCTAGCAACTCCTTCTCCGTTGTGGTGTAATTGACTTGAGCATCCATCAGGGTCTTGCTAGCATAGTAAATGGCGTGAGGTAGCTTGTCCACACGCTGTCCCAAGACTGCACCCATAGCAAAGTCGGATGCATCACACATGATCTCAAACGGGAGGGACCAATCAGGAGGTTTCATGATGGGAGCTGAAGATAGCAGGGATCGGAGCTTCTGAAACGCCTCATGACACGCTTCATCGAAATTGAATGGAGTGTCCTTGGCAAGCAAATTGCACAACGGTCTGGAGACCTTGCTGAAGTCTTTGATGAAGCGCCGATAAAACCCGGCGTGCCCTAGGAATGAACGGATCTGCTTCACTGATGTAGGCGGCGGCAGATTTTCAATCAGTTCTACCTTTGCTCTATCCACCTCTATGCCTCTTTTAGATACAATATGCCCCAGAACTATCCCCTCCTGCACCATAAAATGACTCTTCTCCCAACTCAAGATCAGGTTAGTCTCTTTGCAGCGTTTAAGCACAAGTGAAAGATTATGGAGGCAATTATCAAAAGAGGACCCAAAAACAGAAAAGTCATCCATAAATACCTCCAAAAATTTTTCTACCATGTCGGAGAAGATTGACATCATGCATCTCTGGAAGGTGGCAGGTGCATTGCATAGGCCAAAGGGCATGCGCCTGTAAGCAAAAGTGCCAAAGGGACAGGTGAATGTCGTCATCTCCTGGTCTTGGGGGTCAACAGCTACCTGGTTGTAACCGGAGTAGCCATCAAGGAAGCAGTAGTAACTCTGGCCAGCTAGACGCTCTAGGATCTGATCAATGAAAGGCAGTGGAAAGTGGTCCTTCCTGGTGTGGGAGTTGAGCTTCCGATAGTCAATGCAGACACGCCATCCGGTGGTAGTGCGTTGAGGAACCAGTTCTCCAGCTGCATTCTCCACTACTGTAAGGCCAGATTTCTTTGGTACTACTTGAGTAGGACTAATCCATTTGCTGTCCGAGATGGGGTAGATGATACCAGCATCAAGTAGCTTGACTACTTCTTTCATCACAACCTCTTTCATGTTAGGATTCAGCCGACGTTGTGCCTCACGGGAGGGTCTGGCTCCTTCTTCTAGATGGATCCGGTGCATACATATGGATGGATCAATTCCCTTTAGGTCTGCCTGATCCACCCAATAGCTTCTTTGTGCTCCTTCAATACTTCTAATGATTATCTTCCCGGTCTTTCTCAGAATCAAGCAATTATGACAGAAGAGTATCGTTGGCACCAAGGAAGGCATATTTAAGTTTGTCGGCAGGGCTTCAACTCAAGCTTCGGTGGGGACTCAAGAGAGGAACAGGAGGAGTGCTTGATGTCAAAAAGGGTTCTTTGGTAATCTCCATGGGTGAAAATCTGCATGGCTGCCGTTCTAGCAAATTATGGACCTCTTCAATGTCTGGTCTGTGTTGAAATCTTCAAGCAAAGTGAGTTAAACAAGCTTCCAACGGATCATCGGCCAAGAGACTAGGAGTGAGTCTTCTACATACTCTTCAATGTGGTCCACAAAACACTCATTACGATCCGGCGTCTTTGGAATGCATTGAAAATGTTCACGCACCTTCATATTTCAAAGGAGATTTCCATAACTTGATCCGGCGGTTGATACATGCATTGGCCGTGGCTAAGAAGGACGCCAAGGATGACCGGGATCACTTCTCGGGATGTGGAGCAGCTCGGTGTCAAGAACAATGAAGTCCTTTGGGAAGAAAAACTTGTCTACCTTGATGATGACATCCTCTATAATCCCTCTGGGTTTCTTGATAGACGGTCATTAAGCTGCGAGAATCATTGTAGTAGGCTTCAACTCCCCTAGACCAAGTTGTTGATCGAGTATGGTAGTAGATTTACCCAGCTCCTAGATCAAGGAGTGCCTTGTCAATCTCTTTCGCCCTATGATGCATGAAATGGTAGGAGCCGGGGTCCTTGAACTTGGAGGGTATTGTGTTGAATCGGAGAACTTACTTGCTCGATGGGAGGACCTTCTTAGGAATGTGATTTCTGGACTTCCTCTTACAGTCTGAGATCCTTCAAGAATTTGCGTGCGGTACGCTGAATGGCATCAAGGAGAGGAATGTTGACCTTCACTTGTTTGAACACCTCCATCATTGCTTGTATTTTCTCTCCTTGTTTTCCAAAGTGAGAAGGTGCCTTGAGCCGTTGGGAATGGGGCTCTCTACATATGGCATATCTGAACTAGGGTCGGTGAAGTAGATGTTTGATGATCACTTGCTTGCCCTTGTCGATGGGTGTCTCCTTCTTTCTTTCAACTTTATTGTCTACGGTTCCGCTTCTCGAGTGGTGATGGACTGCACATCTTTGGTGTGAGGATTCTTCATCTATCATGTAAAGCCCTTGGGATTTATCACGGTGACTTGAAGCTTCCTTCTTCCCTCTGTTGAGGGTGTTTGCCATCTGTCCCATCTGAGTTTCTAACTTTGCAATGGATTGAGTGGGAATTTCTTTGTGGTCATCTCATCAAACTTTCCATCAATAGCTCCAAGTCTTCCATCAATCCCCCATTCTTCCGTTCACCTCACCCAACAAGTTCAAAATCGTTCATCGTGGACTCGCACTGTGTGGGGCGGCCTGGTATTGCTTATGTGGAGGTCGATAGGTAGAGGACGAGTTGTATGGCTGTCTGTTGGATTGGGCTTGATTAGGTGGTCCCGAGGTTGAGTTCTCTGCATTCTGACCCTTCCATGAGAAATTCGGATGGCTTCTCCACCCCGGGTTGTAAGTGTTGGAATATGGATCATTGCCCGGTCGGGAGAAAGCAGCATTAACCTGTTCATTAGAAATATCAGTATAATTTACAGCAGAAGGGCAGTTATTTACCTGATGCATAGTGCTAGAACAAAATGAACATTGTTCAGGCTGGGTGTTGATGTGAGCAGCATTAGGGGCAAAACCAGTTATCAATTGGTCTAGCTTCTTGGTGATGGCATCAACTACTTGAGTGGCCATGTCTGCAGGGGGTCCTACTTCACAAAGGCTCTCCGTCTTTGGTGCCTTAGGTGCGGGTTCTCTCCGTCTATTGGAAGCTTGCTGACGAGAGTTGTTGCTCAAGTTTTCAATCATCGCCCATGCCTCCTCGTCACTCTTTAACATGAATGTCCCACCGCATGATGCATCTACCGTGCTCCTGCATGACTCAGTTAGACCGTCATAAAAACTCTGCACCAGCTGCCATTTGGGGACAGCATGGTGTGGACATGATCTAAGTAGGTCCTTAAGCCTCTCCCAAGTTTCATGTAGTGGTTCACCCTGGTATTGGGTGATACCAGTGATGGCCCGCCTAATATCATTTGTCCTTCCTATGGGGAAATATTGCTTGAGAAAAACTTGTTGAAGTTGATCCCAAGAAGTGATAGAGTTGGGTTCTAAGGACTGGAACCAATGTTTGGCTCTTTCCTTAAGGGCAAAGACAAACAGACGCATCTTTAGGGCATCCTCAGTGAATCCCGTCAATTGAATGGTAGAACAGATGGACTGGAATTCACGAGGAATTCATAAGATTCTCATGGGAAATCCTAGGAAAGCTCGGCAGACTCAGATGGTGCTAGGCTTGATCTCATAATGAGTTGCCGTATTTGCGCAACGAGACATGAGGGAGTAGTGTATGTGGGTGGAATGTAATGGTCTGTAAAGCTACTGCGGAATGCCACCATGGTGTCAATGGTATTTTCCTTAGACAAATTAGCTTTCCTTTCGCTCTAAGTTGTCTAAGAGTGTGTTCAATGTCGGGTCACAAGAAACTAAGGGCAAAGACAAAGATCGGCGACCCAACATAAACTAGAATTGAAAATAAAACAGAAATTAAAGACCAAAACAGAAATTAACAAACAAAATTGCTTAAAATAAAAGGAAACGCTCACAAAGCGTACTGTGGTGCAATGGAGTGTCTGCTGCGAGAGAAGCGAGCGATCGTCCCAGAGGTGCGATCGTTAAGCTTCTCGATAGTTTGAGACTACGGAGGCGATTCTGCGATCGATCGCTCGAGTGCGATGATCGTTGGCGAATCTGAAAAACACTGCAAGGCTGAGCGTGAACTTGAAAAGAAAATTAAAAAACCCAAATTGAAAATAAAGAAAATAATAAAAAATTAAGCTAAACTTAATCCTAAAATTTAATAACAAAACCGTTAAAGCAGGTCCCAACGGCGCCAAAAATTGATGTGGTAAATTTGTGACCAAATTTATCAATAATAAAATACCACTTAATAGACGAATCCGTAGGATAGGGCTATATTGAGGTGTCGAACCACAAGGACTTGTAAAGGAATGCTATTAAAATTAAAGAATAAAGTTTAACCTAATTTAGAAACAAGATTGATGATTGTGACTAGAATGCATAAAATTAACCAATATAAAATTGATGATTTGAGAGAGAGAGAGTAGGGTGCGACTTCACGCAATCCATTACAACGTAAGTAATTGATCCACACGACTTATAATCACACATGTTATCGACAAGAAAATTCATATTAAGGATAATAATAGTTTATCTTTGGTTGGCACGGATCGTCCACCTAACCACTAAGATGTGGCACGACCCGTCTTCCCTAGGTATAAACTATAAAATCTTTTAATGCGTTTTATATGATTAATGGAATAGCATAACCCATCTTCGGTTGGCACGGTTCGTCTACTCTAAACTAGGCGTGAGTACGACCCGTCTTCCCTAAGCATGGTCTATCTAATCCTATTAATCATATGCATATTAAAACCATTACACAACCATCGGTTTTATGATCACAGAAAATAAAATCGATTGAGTTCAACACATGCAAAATAAATTCTAAGACAAGATAAGAATTTTGCAAGCATTGATTTTAGAATTGAATAACAATTGCATTATATTAAGAGCAAATCAATGGTTTGCAATCCCACAGTTATGTAATCAACATATGTAATATAAACTAAATGAATCAATTACAATCACCGTTGTGTGTTGGAGGGTTACATCGGTACCCACAATGGGGTTTAGCCGCTCATCGATGAACTCCATAAACTTGTAATTCGCACCCCGTAAAAAACCTCCTTTACATTGTATAAGGGCCTATTTATAGACACTAGAAACCCTAGAAACCCTAAAACCCTAATCATGGCAGAGATTAGTCTCCTACTTCAACTAGGAAACTTGAAGATGCAAGGCCGGGCGATCGTATTTACGCCTAGCGCACGTTAAATCGATGCAGCAAGCGCCACGTTCTCCGAGCGACGATCGCGAGCATGCGCGATCGTTCGCTAGCACAAGATGGTTCTTTTCTTCTTCCCAATTTCCAACTAGGCTTATGTAATTGACCAAACACCAAATAAAACAAAATCAAATAAATAGCGGTGCTAAGGTATTAACAAATGCAAGTTAAAGGGCTTGAATGTGCAACATTCAGCGCTTATCAGATGCTATCCCGAATGACCTATAATACAATGCCAGTGCCCCAGCCATTGCATAATGTATTGTACATAACATTAGTGGCACGATCGGTTCCGATCCCGAGTGGCCCACACTAACTAATGACGGCTGTCCTGTAGTGACCGAACCATTGAAAATGGTTGCATCAAGGTCACGAAACCAATGGATCCACAGCCCTCATATAACACACACATTTGACTATAAAGTTAACATGTATAGTAAGTCCATGGCCATTACTACCGCACGTACCGATGTACCATGTCATACAATACAAATTATCTTGTCTGTATTTTACATGTATGTCTTTTTACAAGTTTCACTTGGTTAATAGATTTGGTACAACATTTTTTTCAAAATGACAGAGTTCATGTGCAATAAGTACAAACTATGAGAGTTGTAAAATATGCATGTTTTCTCGGTACACAAAATAAACGTGCAATGCATGGAAAATAACAATGCGCATTATGTGAATTAAAACTCACCGGTCGATACGCATCTCTGAAAACTCCAAAAGGTCCGGTTCTCCAAATCTGTGAAAACCTTCTATTAGTCCTAATTCTACTATAATAGCCCTAAATCAAGAAAAACAGAAGCTATGGGACATTTGACGAAAATAGGGTTTTCCTGCCACAGTGACCGTACGTCCGGCTCAAGTGCGTACATCCGCCATACAACGACAAGTCGTATGTCCGATCTCGACACCGTACATCCGTTGTATGGGTTCTCGGGAAGAACCTCATTTTCTCTCCACTATCCACCTATCTTCCGACTCCTAAGATGGGAACTACCTAAAGCCCTTTAGTCCAGTTTAAAACCTCCATGCAATGTAACAACGCTAAACTAACCAAATGTTAACCCAAGCGGGTTTTAAGGTGCAACTAAGCTAACCACTACATCTAAACAATAACGAAGCAGCATAACAACGTAAATAAAAGCTATAGATCGAACGTTACCTCCTTGAAACAAAACTACAAGAGTTTTGCTTCACAAACGTTTTGAACTCGCAAACTCCTTGCACACACGCTCATCAAACACTCACTAAGCTTGGAAACACTCTGGCAACCTAGGGGCGTTTTGAAAACTGTGTAAAATACGAGGGGTAGGGCTCTATTTATAGGCCGAGAAAGTAGTGGATGTCCGGCCAAGGGGCGTACGTCTGATGGTTCTTGCCCAGTGATTCAAAGGTTGCCTCGTACGTCTAGGTATTATTTAGAGGGTATTCAAAAAGTAGCATACATCCAGTGATCCCGCGTACGTCTGTCAGTACGGTTTGCAGAGTATACGTCCGATGGTCCCCCCAAGTACGTCTGCGCAATAGACAACAGCGTACGTCCGGCCAAAAGTCCAAATTATCCTTCTAGCAACCTTAGTGACCCAAAGCTCAAATTAACTCCCCCAACTAAGCCACTTATGCCTAGTTAGTAATTTGGGTCACTACAATTATCAAACCCGCTGGGCTCAGGTCGGTGGCCAAAAAGGCCAAACCCGCCCTAAACCGACCCGTGCCCAGCCCTACTCCGAACCATGTTCATTCTCTTGGAAAAAATTTAAATTAAATTCATTGAAATAACCAAGAAGAGAAGGAAAACCAAGGAAACAAAAAACCATCGGCGCCCAACTCTTTTGCTCCTCAGAAAACGTTTATTCCCCTTCAAGTTCTCACTTTCTCCAGAGTGTTTCTCTTTCCCTATAAATGGCTCATGCATGGTTTGATGGGCTTTTTGTGGGAAAATGACCATTTTTAATCATAATAATCACCATTCTTCAACTACAATGCTTGTGTTTCTGATTTCATGCGCAGGTCTTTTAGTAGCGACTCTCATTGCATAATTTCTTTGGGCTTCTTCCTCTTATGCTGCTTCTGCGATACAGAACCCACCCGTGCAACCACTCAGTTTGGTGTCATGGACGAATTGCTAGGGTCGCGTTCGTGACGCCGGACTGAGTGGTTGCGCCAGTGGGTTCTCTCAGCAGTGGATCTTGGTTTGAGTTCGCTGGGTGGTTTCACGGTGAATCGTTTTCTTGTGTTAGAGGAATTGAGAGATGGCGGAGAATAAAAGCTAGGGAATTTAAGCCAAAACTCATCGTTTTGGACCATCCAAAATGATGTTGGACACATAGGATCAAAAAAATTGACTGACATGGACTTGAGTGAAACAATTTGTTTTAAAAAAATTAACGGTAGTTAACAAAAATTGATGGCGGGGAATTTATTATAATTTCGATTGACCCAAGGAGTAAATGTTGAAAAAAAAAAAAACCTTAGGGAGTTTTTAATTTTGGTGCACTAACTCAGGGACTTATAACATATTTTCCCTCAAATATATTACAACCCATGATAACTGTCAGAAAAAAAGATAACAAGATCAACACCTAAGTTTAAGTAGTGCCAGCATGATGAAACCTCAATCATCTCTGCCCGAATGGATCCTCCATCGTCTTGTATGGACTTGAGGCAGATCAGGTCCATGTCCTAAAAAATGACCCGAATGAGGTCCTTATCCACCACCAACTGGATATCTGTATCCATCCTCCTCTATACTAGCAAAATGTACAATTATACATAATGGATGGGGAAAATAAAAAAGGGTAAGCCCAAAAGACTTAGTGAGAGTAATGCACATAATACCCATGCCATTTAGTGATGAACTTTGTTTGGTAAAGTATGCAACATTTCAGGTATGACATTTATCCATAAATGTAATATAGATATAATACATTCTATAATCATGAGAATCAGTGATACTTTAATGGTATGGTCTACCCAAAATATTACCCATTATCAACAGAGTTAACGCTGTCCTAAGGGACCTGTAATAAAATGGCAGTGCCCTAACCATTGTACCTTACCGTTTATAACACTAGCAACCCGACAGAGTCCAACCTTAGATGGCCTGCACTACTAATGATGTACGTCCTATAGTGAACTTTATATTAAGGATGTGCTGCGCTAGTCACGAAATAACTATTGGATCCAAGCACTATATATTACATCAACACATATACATATTTGACCATAGAGTTGACATATATAGTAAGCATATGACCATTATCCCATACATATCGGTGTACCATGTGAAGCAATTAGTCTTATCTGTATTTTACAACCATACTATTACAAATCTCATCGTCTCATTATGTTGTTTAATAGCACATTCTTTACAAATAGTAGAGTTCATAATGCAACTAAAAATATATTTCATGAGAGTTTCTAAATGCATGTTTGGCATACAAAATAGTCGTGCAATGCAAGAACAGGTATTGCTATTATTATGTGAGTTCGTACTAACCTAGGTCGTACAAATCCTTCGAAAACTCATCCAAATGGTCCAAATTTTCTAAATCTGTGGAAAATCTATCATTAGTGAAAAACCTATCATTAGTCCTAAGTCCTAACTAGCATGAACCTAGAACACGAAAACATAGGCTATAGAATGATTGGCCAAAATGGTGTTCCCCTTTAATCACTTTTAGGCAAGTGATGGGGCTCTATGCCAAGCGTTTGGCCAGAGAGATTTAGGTAAAATCTCATTTGGTCCAACGATCTCCTATGCAGTCCTAAGCTGGTTCCAAGGCTACAAACTATCCTCTAACACTTCCTAACCCAAAACAATTATGCTCATAACATACACGTGCTTAGTCAGCTAATATATCACATGTTTTTTTTAAAAAAAAAATCGTAAATTTTTACTTACCTTGTATGCTCACTTGATTCCTCAGACATTTCAAACCCCTACTATAACAAAAAATAGCTTATTGTTATACACAATAGTAGATAACATATTATAAACAAATAAGGTCCTAATCGAGAAGCAATCAAGCTAAAATGTAATAAACCCTAATTCTACTCATTGTATATTGGTCAAACGTTCGGGCTTGGGGTCTAAGTGTAACATTTGGCTAGTGCAGGGAACATTTGATCAGATGCCAGAATGCATGCAAGGCTCCTATCCTCAAACCACTACATATAAATCTCATCGTTGGCTTTTAATGAGTGCATGCAATCATAATACATTATGACAGAAAACTTGGGAAAACAATAGGTGTTTTTAAAATGCTTGAAAACCTTTTCACTTTTTTATAGAGAATAATAACACAAAATCATCATAGTATCCTCAAGACTTGTAAGAAGCATGAAAATCACAAGAATAACATGAAAACTAATTGAGCACAAAAGAGTTTTACCTTAAAGATGGTCTCCCACTTTAAAATCTCTTCATTCTTTCTTTAACAATCTCTTCTCACACTAGGGTTAGAGTTTATGGTGTAAGGGTGGAGTTTGGGGCAATGAGGGATGGTATTTATAGGGGAAGGGACGTAGATTGGTTTGAAAAAGGTGGAGAATTTGTTAAAATTGCTTTTTAGACTATCACTAAATGTTTGGTACTATGGTCGAATGTTCAGTGTACTATTACACAATGGTTTTAGGGTTGCAAATCGAACATTTGGTCAATACCTAAGGATTCTCAAATGGGTCAACAAATGTTTGGGGTGGTCCTCTGTCAAACGTTTCTACTAATGGTTGGGCTCGAACGTTTGGTAGTCTTCCATTGAACGTTGCTAGAGGCTGAAAACTGGGCTTGGACTACTCTTTTTAAATAAAAAAAATTCTTAAGAAAATGTTTTAAACCTCCTTAATTTTGAGTAATTTACAACAAGCAATAAGCTCTTATTAGGGTTTGAAATCTTAGGGCATCACAACTACATAGGTGGGTTATTATTTTTAAGGGAATAATTAAAATTGTAAGTGGAGAGGAGTAGGATCCTTTCCATTTGAATAATCATGATTGGTTTAATTTGTTTCCCATTTAACCTATTGTCATAGAAGAACCTTAACAAAAAGAAAAGAAAAAGAAAGGCTTTCAAATGTTAGCATATGAAAATTGTGAGTGCATTTTGTCTTTCCTCATGTAGGAATTTTCACACTTCGAAGCTTATGCATTCTCATTGAGTGACTACTTTTAATTTTAGCCGTTTAGTTTTACACATGGGAAATTTAAAGTCTGTAACAATTTAACCAAACAAAAACTTAATTAGTAATTTTGAATAGGATAAACGAGAATAATAAATTTTAAAGAAAAAAAAACTATAATAAAAAATATTTAATTAATTTTTTAAATATAAGATAATGTCTTACATAATCACTTGAGGTCTTGAAATTTATCGAGCTAGTTCTGAGAACCATTTCATAATCCATATTACATTTCACATATCTAATAATGTATATATTGCCATATGATTAACAGATTGGTATAACATTCAAAAATTTTAAATAATGTTACACTATATATACGGTTAGATATAATAAAATAGTTACTTTTCATTTTACTTAAAAAGTTAAAATTAAGAGAATACTATTACATTGAATGAAGGGTATCATGGATGGTTCTTCTCTCATTGGATCCAAACCCTATATATCACATCCACACACATACACATTTGACCATAGAGTTGACATATATAGTAAGTCCATGACCGTTATTTACATACCGGTGTACCATGTGAAGCAATTACTCTTATCAATATTTTACATGCATGCTATTACAAATCTCATCATCTCATTATCTTGTTTAATAGCATATTTTTACAAATAGTAGAGTTCATAATGCAACTAAAAATATATTTCATGAAAGTTGTAAAATGCATGTTTGATACGTAAGATAGTCTTGCAATGCAGGAAAAGTAATGGCTATTATTATGTGAGTTCTGATAAGTGCCAAAATATTCATATTTTAACCCTTAATTTACATTTGTTAATTTCTTAGTTTTTGTTATTTTGTTCCATTTTATTTTCTTTTTGTGTTTTCTGTGTTTTTGTAGGTCATGGAAGAAAAGGAAGCGTTTCTGGAAATGTTCCAAGCTTAAAGGGCAAATTGGAAAGATCTAGAAGATGTGGAAAGGATTAAATCGGAATTTAACAAATTGGAGCAAAAAATCGGATTTGATTCAAATTTGGATCCTGAACATGTCTCGGTATTTTGGCCATAACTTTCAGCTCAAATATCGGATTGAGGTGATTCCAACGGCATTGGAAAGCTAACTCAAAATTATACAAATCATTGTGAAATATAATTTTCCAAATTTGGACCGCCGCAATGCTAAAATCACTCTGCAAGTTAGAAGCCCAATTCTAGACGAATCCTTCTCCGATTTGTAATAGGATTGTCTCCTAATTTGTCTAGGAGATGGAATTCCGAATTTCCTAGGTTTACTAAGGTTTCTAGGACTATCCTAGGCTTATAAATAGACCTATAAGCCTCACAATTAGATATACAATTTCAGAGAGGAGAATTTGGAGGCTACTTCAAGGAGCAATTTTCCGGGTTTATTCTTTTCCTTTATTTTATGAAGATGATTAGCCTAAATTTCATGTGTAACTAAACCTTTAAGTAGGGCTTGATTGAAGCCCTGATCATGTTTATATTTTAATTCAGTATTGGTGCCTTTGCGATAATTGCATTATGATATTTAACTTGATTAATTCCTGCTTTCAATAATTCCTCATATGTATTTGCCTGATCAACATATGCATGTGGTATGGACCTGTTAGTTAGATCAATTTGGATGACCGAGTCCTGGGTTTAACATAAGTAACAAAAGATATCCACACCGGGTTCTTGGGTTAATCAACATGGAAACCGGGAGTAGACACCCATACCCTAGGTCTCATGTGTTTGTCGGTTTTCACAGTTTTTATGCTTTCTTAAAGAACAACTTAGTAGACACCCATACTAAATCCTTTAAGAAAGAAAAGAATTAGAGTAGACACTCATTCCTAATTCGTTGCTTAGGGAAACCAATAATCTAAGGAGTAGACACCTATACCCTTAGGTTGGCAGACATTAAATATTCATAATGTGATCAAAGCATTGACATACTGATTTATTCTATAAGCATGATTAGCGGTGGAAATCAAAGCCCTACCTCTTTCTCATTGTTTAATCAAACTCAATTTTATGTCTTTTATTTTATATTGCGAATTTATTTTTAAACATAATTTACCAATCCCTGTGGGATCGATCTTGCACTTACACACTCTACTATACTTTTGACCTTGTGCACTTGCAAGTAAAACATACAATTATTTGCCTACTAATTTAGGTAGATATTTGAACAACAAGTTCATACTCACCTAGGACGTACAAATCCTTCAAAAACTCATCCAAAGGGTCCGAGTTCTCTAAATCTATGGAAAACCTATCATTAGTAGAAAAACTATCATTAGTCCTAAGTTCAAACTAACACAAACCTAGAACACAAAAGCATAGGCTATAGAATAACTAGCCAAAATGGCATTCACCTTTAATCACTCTTGGGCAAGCGATGGGGCTCGATGCCGAGCGTTTGGCCAGAGAGATTTAGGTAAAACCTCATTTGGTTCAACGATCTCCTACACAGTTCTAAGCTGGTTCCAAGGCTACAAACTATCCTTTAACACTTCCTAACCCAAAATAATTATGCTCATAACATACGTGTGCTCAATCAGCTGATATATTACATTTTTTTTTATAAATGAAAATCGTAAATATTTTCTACGCTTGCTCGATTCCTCGGACATTTCAAATTCTTACTATAACAAAAAAATAGCTTATTGTTATATACAATAGTAGATAACCTATTATAAACACATAAGGTCCTAATTGAGAAGCAATCAAGCTAAAATGTAATAAACCCTAATTCTACTCATTCTATATACTGGTCAAATGTTTGGGCTTGGGGTCTAAGTGTAACATTTTGCCGTGCATGGAACATTTGATCAAATGCCAGAATGCATGCAAGGCTCATATCCTCAAACCACTACATAATAAATCTTATCATTGGCTTTTAATGAGTGCATGCAATCATAATATACTATGACATCATGAAAACTTGGGAAAACAATAGGTGTTTTTAAAACGCTTGAAAACCTTTTCACTTTTTAAAGAGAATAATAACACAAACTCACCATAGTATCCTCAAGACTTGTAAGAAGCATGAAAATCACATGAATAACATGAAAACTAATTGAGTACAAAAGAGTTTTACCTTAAATATGGTCTCCAACTTTAAAATCTCCTCATCCTCTCTTTAACAATCTCTTCTCACACTAGGGTTAGAGTTGATGGTGTAGGGGTGGAGTTTGGGGAGAAGAGGGGTGGTATTTATAGGGGAAGGGGCGTAGATTGGTTTGAAAAAGGTGAAGAATTTGTTAAAATTGCTTTTCAGATTGTCGCCGAATGTTCGATACTATGGTCAAATGTTCAGTGTACTATTACACAATGGTTTTAGGGTTGCAAATCAAACATTTGGTCAATACCTAAGGATTCTCAAATGGGTCAACAAATGTTTGGGGTGGTTCCCTATCAAATGTTTCCACTAATGGTTGGGCTCGAACGTTCGGTGGTCCTTCATTGAACGTTCAACCAAAGGCTAAAAACTGGGCTTGGGCTACTCTTTTTAAATAAAAAGGTTTTTCTTAAGAAAATGTTTTTAACCTCCTTAATTTTGAGAGAGTAATTTACAACAAGCGATAAGCTCTTAATGGGGTTTGAAATCTTGGGGCATCACAACTACATAGGTGGGTTATTATTTTTAAGGGAATAATTAAAATTTAAGTGGAGAGGAGTAGGATCCTTTCCATTTGAATCATCCTAATCGGCTTAATTTGTTTCCCATTTAACCTATTGTCATAGAAGAACCTTAACAAAAATGAAAAGAAGAAGAAAGGCTTTCAAATATTAGCACATGAAAATTGTGAGTACATTTTGTCTTTCCTCGTGTAGGAATTTCCTCACTTCGAAGCATATGCATTATCTTTGAGTGACAATTTTTAATTTTAGCCATTTATTTTTACACGTAGGAAATTTAAAGTTTATAACAATTTAACCAAACAAAAACTTAATTAGTAATTTTGCATAGGATAATACGAGAATAATAGATTTTAAAGAAAAATAAAATTATTATAAATAATATTTAATTAAATTTTTAAATATGAGAAAATGTCTTACTTAATCACTTGAGGTCTTAAAATTTATTGAGCCAATTCTGAGAACCATTTCATAATCCATATTAGATTTCATCTATCTAATAATGTATATATTGCCATATGATGAACAAATTGTTATAACATTTAATTTTTTTTAAATAACATTACACTATATATACAGTTAGATATAATAAAATAGTTACTTTTTCATTTTACTTAAAAAAGTTAAAATTAAGAGAATACTATTACATTAAGTGAGGGTATATACTATCATGGATGGTTCTTCTCTCATTCTCCTACTTTTCAAAATTATTATTGAATTCATATGATTATATGGATCCCACACGTGGAACTTACAGATCCAATGATGATTTTGAAAAGTGGGAGAATGAAAAAAGAAGAGAAAACTTCACAAAGGTCCATAAACTTCCATGTATTTTGATAATACTTCTAAAAGTTCATAAACTCTCAATTTCACTCGTTGACATTTTAATTTGATGCAATAAACCATCTTTCGTTAGGGTTTGACCTTAAACCAATGTTAAAATTGATGAAATGATTTTTGTACTTATGAAAGTTTTTAAAATTTTAAATTTATCCTTGATTTTCACATTAAATTAAAAAACAAAAACAAAAAGTTGATGGTATTTTGGTATTTTTCATAGCATTAGTTAGGATTTACCTTTAAATTTTAACATATGTGGTAGATTGTATCAAATTAGAATGTTAAGAGCTGAAATTGAGAGTTTTAAATTTTGGGGCTTGTCGAAACACTTGGAAATTTTTAGAAAACGTGTGTGAAGTTAACCTAAAAACAAATGAGAGGAAGAAAAAAAATATTATTATTATTTAAATATGGTATTTGTTTTTTTATTATATATGTAGGAGCCCATTCCGTGTGTTAAGGTACAATATAGTCTCCCGCGAAGGAACTACCCCCAAAAGGACAAAGATCAAAACCGCGTGGGTCCCATCGATGACAAAATCCGCCACCCGTGGACTTTTGCGCGCACGGCCGCAGTGCAGTGTGGACCCCAGTTCCACAAAATCTCCCCCCAACTAATTTCTACTCCCCCGATCCTTAGACTGTGACTTGGCACGTGCACCTCCTGATAATGGCACGTGCTGAGTTCGACACGTGGAGGCCATAGGCAGCGAGTAGATCGTCGGAACCTCCCACAACAACAAATTCAAACTCACGGGTACCAGTGAAAAAAGTTGTGGGGGGATTTGGAGAATCAAAGGTGCGGCAGATGGTGGGGTCGTGTGGGACCCAATGTCAGAAAACCGCCCACCTGAATGCGGAAACTGCTCTGACAGCGATTTCCCGCCAAAAAGCAGACAAACAAATTTTTTTTTTTTTAAGTAAAAAATAAAAAACAAAAGGGAGCCAAAGGCACTGCAGTCTGCAGCCGCAGGAGGGTTCGATCGAGCCTCGGCTCAAACCCACTTGGAGCCAGCGCGCCGCTTGGTTGCAGTGAGAATGCAAAGAGAAAATAAATTTAAGAGACCGAACCTTTTGAGGAAAATTATGAAATAAGTGTGAAAGGGGTTTAATTCATTGATTGATTCCTTGAATTTTTTTTTTTTTTCTTCTTCCACGTCAGCTGATTGATTGAATTATTTCTCCAAAGATGACATTATTTTTTCACAATAATTGCACGCATCCGATTATAACGACTCGATGAAAACTCTAATTCTCAATTTAAAATCGTGATGTTACAACTTAATCTCTTTTTTTTTTAAAAAAATATTAATTATATATGCATTATCACCTTAAAATGAACCATTGATGTTTATTAGACTAGAGGCCAAAACAGGGAATTGAACATGACAACTTATGATGTAGACCAACCAAAGACGAAGCCGCGTGAGACGTCTCATTGGGCATTCATTCTATGCAAGTTAATTTGATGCAACTTTCTAGTTGAAGGTGATTTAGCCTTTTATGTTACAAACAAATTGCATCCTAAGATTCTCATAATATCCTGTCTAATAATAAATTTTTTTTTTCAGATCTAAATTACTGTTCGAAGATCAAGTAGTTCATATTTTATTAATATTTATTATGATAGTTGAATTTAAGGGTAATTATAAAATTAACAAAATGTGATCAGTGGTTGAGGAATATGCTTTTGCTCGAAGCAATCAAAAAGGCAAAAATAAAGAAAGAAAGAAAGAACAGAGATGCTCAACTTTGTGTGACAAAATACAAATTCCGACCAATTTTGTCAAAAAGAACGTTCCTTTTCACTGACAAAACTAACAAAGATAACTCCTTTTAATATAGGCTTAAATTATTTTTCTATTAAATTTTTTTTTTTCTATTTTATTGGTAGAGGCACCAATTGTCAAAAGTAATAATAATATATGTCAAAAATGAGAAATTTAAATTAGTGGCTTCTGTTTCATAATGTGTGATCTGAACTATTTATTAAAAATAAAAGTAATTAGTTTTCAATTGTCAAAAGCTTTTCTCTTTTTTTTTTTTGCAATTGTCAAAAGTAATTAATTTTCAATTTTCAACTTTTTTTTTTTAAAAAAAAAATTCTTATTGCAAGTACTGTATTGTCTATTCTGTTGTCAATATTGAAGCTAACCGATGAAAATGTCCTCTGTGATGAATAGGACAGCTCATCGCTTCTTTTTTTTTATTTTTTATTTTATAAAAGGGTTGTATATCAACCAAATAATCATAATGTCTCCGAAATATAAGAGAAAATATTCGTATCAGAACATACTCAAACCCTACAAAATATCAATATATATAAATGTAAGACAATGTAGTAGGGTTTGTTTAGATTTGTGCTTTTTAAAAAAAAAGAAAGTACAATTTATTAGTAATAATTTTAAAATATGCAATTTGAAAATGTGATTTTTAAAAACTAATTAAGTGTTTGACAAAATTGCTATGACCTTTAAAATTGTAGTTTAATATTTAAAATTGTGCATTTTCAAAAAAAAATTATTGCCTACTTCTTGAAAATGCATATTTTCTGATATTTCAAATAGCAATTTTTTTTTAAAAAAAGCACAATTTCAAATAATTTTATTTTTTACAATTTAGTTTAAAACCGTATTTTTTGTCTGTGAAATCGTCTTCCTTGTGTAATGTTTATCTTTTGCTCATATAAGAAAAAGACAAAAATACTCATAAAAAAAGAAAGAAGCAAAAAACATTAAATAAAAATAACTAACTAACCCACAATGCCGTGGGTCATCTTGTGAACTATGGTAGTGACTAGTGAGTGCAGTGGGTCATTTGGTGAACCACAGCAGCTTCATGGGTTTGGTAAGGTCATTTTTTTTTCCCCAGAATATTTTAATATCTTTATTATATATATATATATGGAAAATGTTAAGTGTTCTCTCAGTGTCCTCTCAATTATGATATGCCTTTTAAAATCATCAATAGATTAAAAGTTAATAATGATAATTTTAAAATTAACAATAATTTTAAAAGTCACATCATAATTAAGAGAACACCAAAAAGTATTTTCCTATATATATTATGGCATTTGATAGGTTGGTCAAACTTGAAAAACGAGTTTAGACCCAAAAATAAAGACATAGTGGGGAGTAAATATGTGATGTGCAGTAACGATGACAATTTTAAAATTAACAAATGAACTCCACATGAAATGACCGAAACACCTAAACCTTGTTTTTGTCCAACACTAAAACCTAACAAAATCTAACCACAAGCCTAATCGGCCCATGAATGCTGACGTGCCATTATTTTAACTGTACAAAGAACGTTGAGAGTGGGGCAGAGAGAGTAGCTATCCCCAATCTTGTCCTTTGCTTTTGTCTTGGCCAATAGAACAGCATATTTAGGTATGTTGTCAATTTTTGATATTATTCATAATAGAAATGTTAAAGGCACAATATACACATAATAAAGACCCAACTTTTTCTTTTAAGTGTTAAATTTTTTTTTAAAAAAAAACTATTAGTGGAGGAGAGAGAAAGCTTTAAACTATAAAATATGATAAAAGTTAGATCTTTGTTGGATCTTTGTTGTGGTTGTATCACATCTCTATTCACAAATATGACACGAAAATAAAATGATAGTTAGGGTTTGGTATAAACGAATTTGGGTCATAAATGTGTTAGCCCGTTTATGAAATTATATAATAAATATATGTTGAAACAGATCAAAAGTGTTGTGTTTGGATCCGAAGGGGTCAAACAAATAATGTTGGGTTAGATCAAATATATCACATTTGAGT
The DNA here is from genome assembly GCA_013348765.1 of Carpinus viminea. Classification (NCBI taxonomy): domain Eukaryota; kingdom Viridiplantae; phylum Streptophyta; class Magnoliopsida; order Fagales; family Betulaceae; genus Carpinus; species Carpinus viminea. Next base: position 13,999,944 of record CP054673.1, on the reverse strand, counting down.
CTTAATGGGTCATGCGTGTTGTGTTGAGTCACTCATGGGTTGAATTCGAGTTTAAGGGTTTGACTCTGTTTAGCTAAACGGGTTGAGTTCATGTTTACCCTTGTTAGGTTAGTGGGTTAAGCAGGTCAACTCGAACCCGAAACCGCCAACCCTAGATGCAGTAGATTGGGATTACTTTCTAAACTAGAATTGGAGATCTTGGAGTGTATTGACCAAGGGGTGTAAAATCTCGAAATTTCAATCCATTACAAGCATCTTCAACAGGACTTTAAAAATAGATTAAAAAATAATATTTAAATAAAGTAGATTGTAAAATAGATAGTCTGCTGGAGTTCATTATAAAAAAAGGAATAGTTAAATTAAAAAAGTTGATTTGAAGTAGCTAAAATAGCAATCAACTGCTAAATATGCTCTTAGGCGGATACTATACAACTATGTGCCAATTACACCGTGAAAAGTCAAGAAATACATCCAAAACCACTAATAAAAGATCTTGCATAAAAAGCGTCAAAAATTTCCAAAACGAAGTATGGCATAAAATAGCCTAAAAATTCTATTGATTCTATCTCAAAAAAGCCATTTAATTTAACCATCGAATGCTTCCCATCAATGCCACATAGTAATATTTCCTCTTGTCTTGCAAGTCCCAAGTCGGATAGGTCAAATTTCCACATCAACAACTAAAATTCGATTATGCATTGCATTGGGATTTAGTTGGTATGGCTCATACCGGTGAGAATTACAACATAACGGTAAAAAAGAGCCAATAAAAGTATTGTTTTTTTTAAAAAAAAATGAAAATATGAGAATTTCATCGATTAAAGATCATGAACATAAAGCTTTTAAATAGCAGAGTAAAAAGTTCTTACAGCCATAAAAGCATAAAGTTCTATAAAATTATAATCACTTGGTATGAGGTTACAAAGTCTATATACAAAGTCATAGATATAAACAAAAATATTTACAATTTAAGAGTATGTTTGGAATTGTATTTGAGAAATAAAGTTTTTAAGTCAAAAATATTTTTTGGCAAAAACTTCATTTTTAAGCTTTTGCCAAAAGTACGTTTTAGTCATTTTTATACTTTTTAAACCATTATAAGGGCTTTTAATGTTTTTTTTTCTAAACAAATGCTTTTTTATTCAAACAGACTTTTTGAGTGTTGAACGTATTTTTAAGCCCCTTAAATATAATCCCAAACATACCTTAAGTGTTATCTATGGCTTTAATCTTCCGCTAACCCATATACAAATATAGTTAAAGAGCAAATATGCTCTGAGCAGATTATATCTAAGATATGGGTAGCCAAATTTCTGAAACAAAATTTATTTAAACTAGCCATGAGAGGTAACCCCTCATGCCAAAATATTCAGGTCATAAGAAATAATCCCTCATACCTAATTATTTTGGCTCATTCATGAGGACAAATCTAGAGAGAATAAACTTACTATTCAAAACAAAAAACACAACAAACAACTAACAAGTAGTAGTAGTCAAGGAAGAAATGAACAGAACAACAAAGTAAAGGATGGATGGCTGCATAATAAAGAGACGAAGTTGTTGATATACTCAGAGAACACCTACAAACATTTAAAAAAAAAAAAAGATGAGTGTATGAGCGGAGTGTAGAAGAAGAAGAGGAGAGAAGCAGGTAGCAAATTTCCCTCTTGACAATAACAATATTAGGGATGACTCATGGCCATGATGGCAACGGGCAAGGTATTTTATTTTTTTATATTTAAAAGTAGCTGTTATTAAAAAAGAATAAGCAAAACAGAATTACACAAATTACAGAAAATAAATTATATAAAAAATTAATATGGCTAACTTTGTCACTTCCTAAAATATTTTAAATTTGGTAACTTCACTTCTTAAAATATTACGTTTTTTGCAAACACTTCTTTAATGTTTGAAATCTTTTACTTTGGTGTATCGAACTTTCAATTTGTTTCAGTTATCCCATTTCGTTAGATATTGAGGTTAAATAAGACGATAGAAATAGTAAAAATACATTTTACCCTTAAAATTCGCACTCCTCTATTAAGATTTAATTGAAAATCCTAATGGAGGAGATAACTAAAATGAAGTGAAAGTTCAATAAATCAAAGTGAGAAACTTTTAAACATTAAAAAAGTGTTTGTAAAAGGTGCAACAATTTAAAGAGTTAAGTGAAATCTTCTCTTTAAATTTATATATAAGGGCATTCACAATGGAAGAGCTAATTTTTTTTTTTTTTTATGTAAGATAGCTCATCAAAACTCAATTTATCTAGTTTAGTTAATAACTTTTTAAGGGCCTCCTACATCTTATTAGTTATATTTTTATCTATATCATTTAATTTTTATTTTTTATAATGATTGTGTTTTTCTTAAATATCTTATTTTTCAACTTTTGAGAAAAAAGTGATGTAGAGAGAGAAATAATAGGAGAAAATTTTGAAAAAAATGAGATGTGAAAGAAAAATAGTAGGAGAAAATTTTTAAAAAAGAGAAAACAAGTGAGAAACAATGAAAAAAATGTGGGAAGAAAATTTTGAGAAAGATAGTGAGAGAAAAAAAGACGTGGGACGAAAATTTAGAAAAATAGCTATTTGAATAGTGCCACTACATGTAACTTTTTTTTTTAGCTCATTTAATAAAATATTTATTTTATATATTTTTTAGTTTCTCCAATGTAGAAGGTATTTTATCAATTTAATGAACTATATTAAATAGTGTCATTTACCTCATCCATTGTGAATGCTCTATGAACCATAAATAAACACATTCTATCTTGGAAAATCTGTAAAAAATATGAAAATATATAAAAAAAAACTAGGAAAAATGAAATATATTATTCATGATATCTAATGGGAGGATATCATAGAATAACAACAAATATCATCATATTAATAAAACATTAAATTGTTCTCAAAAGGTAAATCAATCGGTTGGGACCACGCTTAATAAAGTAAAAGTCACTAATTTAAATTCCCCTCCATCCCTTGTATGGACATTTTAAAAAAAAAAAAACATTAAATTATCATTTTTTGCATTTCTTGTTGGATAGTTTGTAAAATTTGATTTTTCTCTAGGCTAACTAAATAACTAGCCAAGCCACAACTAGTTCTTTCAACCATGGTTAGGAAAATTGACTTCATCTATGGTTAAGTTAACTATATTCTCTCTCTACAGAGTTGGATATTAGCTGTCAAACAAATAATTCATATATATATATATATATATATATATATATATTTTCGAGAGAACTTTTACGAATATTAAAAATATTTTCTAAAACTTTATAAAACGCTCCCACAAGTCATTCTTTTCTTCCCCCTCTCTCTCCCCCACCCAGCTTCCTCAGACGCTCTCTCTCTGGTTCTGGTTCAGGTCTCTCCCAATCTCCAACTATTGTCGTCCCTTGGAATTCATCTCGGACTAATTTGGCCTTAAAGCGCTCCATACCAACTGATTTTTGTGGTTTAAGCAAAGTTATGTAATTTTGGATAAATGTACATAGCTGATTCAGTGATTTTTTGCAAAACTTCATCCCTGATTTTTGCATAAACTTCACGACGCCGAAACGTGAAAACCCAACAAATTCTAGCAGAAGTCTAAACTAATACACTCACAGAAAGAGACGCTCAGAAAGAAATAAGAGTAATTTTTTTTTTTCTTCTCTGAAGGGGACGGCACGGTCAAAGTAGAAACGCCAACATAAGCCATTATTCATTGGGCTTTGACTAGAATTTCGTGTGTTTTGGTTGATTTCTGAAGTGGGTTCTGGAGGGTTTGGCGTACAAAGCTGGAAATGATTGTGAGCTCCTTCTGCAATGCAGACTCAAAGTTCTCGGTGAGTTCCTCAAAAGCTTTAAACCTTTCATTTATTTTCTCTCAATCTTTTCCCCTGCTTTTATTTCTTTTGCTTTAATTATTATAGCTTTAAAGTAAACGTGTTGCTTATTCTTCAAGCCAATTTGAGATTATTATTGTTATTTTCTATGAATAACTAATCATGCCCTGTTAACCTTCCGATCAAAGTACTTGCGTCCACTCCTCTCTCTGCTTTTGTCTCTTCTTCTTTTGAGATGATTGAACGGTCGGGATTGTGTTGATGGCTTTCTTTGGATATGTACTCTGGCCCTGTGGATTGCTTGCTGTCTGCAGTTTTTTGTGTTCATTAAGATATTATTCTGGGCCCTGGCTATTAAATAAAATGGGTAGGTATATTAATATGGGCATAATTGATTAGATTTGGTGTTCGTTCATGCATGGTTTAATATTTAATTTGGTACCGCCAAACCCAAATTTCTTTAATTTAGTTTGTTCCCAACCATGCCTACAAAAAAGATTTTTATTTATTATTGTCATCTAACTTTTGTATCATATACCTTTCTCTGTTTAATTAATTGTTAAGCTTGGCTAAACGGTGCACTGTGATTAACAAAATCATGGACTCTTGGCCCTTTTGAAAGAATATACGCGTCCTTTATTATTTTATTGTTTTTAATAATTATATGATTTTGTCATCCTTAGAGTAGGTGATTCTGTTCTTCATGGATTCATGGGCCTGTTGTCTGCTTGTGAACTTACTGTTAATTAATTAATTATGATGATATCGTTTTAAATTATATAATTGTAACAATCACATTGGATAGATGTGTATTATATATATATATGATGTTAGGAAATGAGGATTAACCTCTGGCCAAAACAGTGCATGTCTTGTTTTTTATGATATAAACTAATTTTGCATGGTTTCGTGTACGATTCATATAAAATTAGATTATTTTAAGGTATAATGAAAATGCGAATATAGTATATAATGAGCTCATAACGGCTGTGCTCTTAATAGGATGATGCTTCTTAAGGTAAAGTCAATCACATTGGATGGTTCAGATTTAATTTTATTATTACTTTGGGTATTGCAACATGGGTGGATTTTGCAAGTTTCAATTTCTCCATTACCAAAATGCATTTGCTTCTTGAACTTTTATTTAAATGTTTGATTTTCCCCACGAATATTTATTTAATGAACTGTTTCCCGGTGCTTTCGATGGAGTACTGCCCCAGATGGGGTTGTAGTCTCTTTTGTTAAACAATGATCTCCTAAAAATTTAAAAATATCTAGGAATTTTAAAACTATTTCAAAGTCCATTGTTGATTTCTTAGAATATGGTATAAATAATTTTTTGTTCACATCATATCATATTTTTAGACTTTGATGTTCCTGTTATGGCATTTTGATAGTGTTATCTTTATTTTAATGTGTTCTACCTTCATTTGCATAATTAACTCCTCTGGATTTTCTGGTGTAACTTGATGCCAATCAAGGAAAAAACCAAGCTGATTAGTTGATTTAGATTTAAGTATTCTCCTTGTGGTGGTGTCTGGATATGCAAGTTGATTACTTATGTTGCATTTTGTCTTGGTTTTTATTACAAAGACTGGTTCTTATTTCTGTTTCTAATTAGGGAGAAGAAGGGATAGAGGTAGGAAAGATGACGACAGAACACAAAAGGAGCCCCTGTTCTGTTGAACAAAGTAGTCTCACTTCTCTTGCATCTAAACGACACAAGGCTGATTTATCTGCCAAGGTTTCTTCTTGTCTTTTTCCCCGTTTTCAAAATTTCTTTTGTTGGAGTATGGACGTGCGATCCCAAGGTAAAGTGGCATAATTAGCAATTATAATAGGCAGGTCATGTGCCTTAAGTAGCCTAAATTATTCATGTGAACATATGATATCATGTCTCGAAGGTGGTCTAAGATTCACCCTAAAGTAGCTTTGAGTCCCTCTTGGACCCAATGAGAAATAGCTTGCTAGGGATCTGTCATATTTTGGTCTCTGTAACTTTCTTATGTTAGTTTTTTATTTTTATTTGTCTAAATTTGCTCACTTTGACAATAGGAGAGGAAGGAGAAGCTTGGTGAGCGAATTGTGGCCCTGCAACAGCTTGTTTCACCATATGGGAAGGTAAATATGGAAAATTGATCTTTCTATTAAAAAACCCTTCAGGATATTGATGTCATGAACTTGAATTACGCACTGGTCATTCATCTCCAATGGAGTTTATGAAAATTATTTCTTGCCTCCATTTTAAATTACAAAAATAATCTTAAAGTGAACTCCCATTGAGTTGCCCTAGAAAAAAGAAAAAAGAAGACAAACAATCAACAAAAAAGGAAAAAAGAAAGATGTTATTTGGGGCATGCCATGATAGAGATGTTCACCATTGCTGTGATTCTGAAACTTTTCTGATTTCACTGCAGACAGATACAGCTTCTGTCCTTTGGGAGGCAATGGAATACATACAGTTCCTTCATGAACAAGTCAAGGTTTGGCCTTTTCCTTCTATACTTTTCTGAACTATCATTAGTAGCCACTTATTAAATGCCATTAATATGAAATACTTTTTCTTTGCTGGGCTCATTTGCTTTTGTCTTTATGGGTGCTTTCAGGTGTTGAGTGCCCCATACCTTCAAAGTAGCCCAACTAAAATGCAGGTAGTAACAGAATAATTGTAGGAGGATATATTATGAATTTCATATCTGATAAAGGTTGTTTTATTTCATAGTTGGTGAAAAATTGATTGTTTTGTGTCCAGGAATTAGGAGCATACAACCTGAGAAGCAGAGGATTATGTCTTGTTCCAATCTCCTGCACTGCTGGGGTGGCTCGAAGCAATGGTGCAGATATCTGGGCCCCCATTAAGACTACTTCCCCTAAACTCGAGAAGGCTATATCACAATTCCATTGAGACAATTTGGTGCTCAGAAACCAGAGGGTTTTGATCAACCATTTTATTGTGCAACAAATTTTTGTTGGGCAGATGCAAAACTTGTGATTGAATCTTAGCTTTAGCACAAAGCATCATCCATGGAAATATGGCATTCGAGTGGGAAAATCTTTCAACTGTCTGAAAACAGTATTTTCCCACACCATATTCTAGTGTCGAATGTGTATTTCTATACTGATTATGCGAAAAATGTATATTTAGAAACTTGAGAGGTGTATAATGACCATCATAATATGAATTAATGAATATGTGGGGGGGTTAACATAATATTTCATTAATAAAAGCAAAGATTACAAAAATTTCAAGAAAAAAAAGAACACAATACATGGTTAAGGATCCTAAAATAAAATCCAAGTTTAGCTTATGCAGCACTCATGGATCGATTAAAAAACAGGTTTTGTCAAATAAATTACTCGATTCAAAATTAAGGTTCAAGCTGAATATATTTTTGGTTGATTAAGAAAATATTATTTATCTTTTGTAAAATGTTTTTTATTTTTTAAATAATTATAAATTGTCTTTTGAGTTTAAGTTTTCCCTTCTCAAATTCTCAAAGTTTGTCAGATTATTGTTAGAAGCTGTTAGACGGTCTTCGGAGTTTGGTGGTTCAAACCACCATGAGAAGTTGAAGGACCTTTGTTGGAGGTTGCCTGAAGTTGTTTATTGTTTTTTCGTACAAACCAAACGTCAAAAAATAATTTTTTAAAACATATTTAGTTGAAAAATGTTTTTGCCACCAATTTTCCGTTGACAACCAAACGCCAAAAAATATTTTTTTAAAACATCATATGATTTAGTTGAAAAATGTTTTTGCCACCAATTTGTCGTTGAATCAGTGTAAGAAAAAGGTCACCGTGAATAGCAATTTAAATCAAAAGCTTAGAAGGATGAAATCCTTGGGAGATCTGCTAAAGCAAGCAAGAAAGATTTGAAAGCCTCAGCAGGAAAGGCAGCATTGAAATCCTAGGGCTCCCAACTGTTGAGAGGAACCACCGCAGGAAAAGAGTGAATAAAGGAGAAAGGGATAAAAGAAAGAAAAGAGAGAAAACGGGTGCAGGAGTAAGGAGCTGTAATCGAGTGGGTGCTGTTGTCAACAGCTGGTGGGGAAAAGAAAACAGATTCTAACAAATGCATCCACATAAATTCAGGATAAATAACAGAAGAAAATGCAGAGATTATACATTTTGGACATAAATTTCTTATAAACCAGTATGGAGAAAATATCTTCTAACTCATTTAAAATAGTGTCAAGTATCTATAAACATTTAAAACGTACATTAAATTCTTAAAGTCATTAATTGCAGTTTACTAATTTAGACTAACGTTTTAAATGTTTATAGACACTATTTTAAATGGGTTAAAGGAAATTTATGTCCATACATTCTAGTTGGAAGGCTAATTTTTATGTCCAGAAACTCATTGAACAAAGACCGTAAACGGTTTTCTGGATTTGGATGATGATTTTTATGAAATATATGAAGAACAATAAAGAAAATGATGAAGAGCTGAATAATGCAGAAATATATTGAAGATAATTGAGCTAATTCGAGATGCTCTTTCTCCCATTACGTAACAAGCCAGGAATCTTTTTCGTACCCCTTATTGAGGAGAGTACCCCCATTATATCACCCATTCTGTTAGGATATATTCTAACAGAATGGCCACCTGGTTTCCTTTTCTAAGGTTCTAAAATAGCTAAAATACAAAGAAAGAAAATATATGGAAATAACCTTGCTAAACACAGGTTTCAACAAACAAAATGCATATATAAAAAGTAGATGAAAGGAGGACAACTGTATTCCCACAATCTCCCCATCTGGTTTCCTTCTTTGCACCCATAACAGGACCTTCCCCTTCAAAGCACTTGCCCATAAGGTGGGGGTGCTATTCCTACAAAGCCCAAAGAGACTCCTAAGTATCATCCTCAAATAAAGCTCCCTTCTAACGGATCAACACTTCTGTTATCACCCTTCCTTTCTTCTTGGCCATACGTTGTCAATCACCAATTCAGGCTTGAGCTTAACCTCTCCATTTCCATCCACCAGTGGAAGTGAAGGTAGTGGTACTATTTGTTGGCCCAATTTCTGTTTGAGGCAAGATACGTGGAAGACTAGGTGGATTCTTGCTTCTAGTGGTAAATCTAGCTTGTAGGCGACCAAACCAATTTTCTGGATGATGCGAAAAGGGCCAAAGAACAGAGGTGAGAGTTTGAAATTCTTCTGCATAGCCACCGTTTTTTGGCGGTAAGGTTGAAGGCAGAGGTAAACCCAATCTCCTATTTCAAAATGTCGCTCTATACGCTTCTTATCCTCTTACACTTTCATGCGATTCTGTGCCAATTGTAGGTGTTCCTTAAGAAGAGTTATAACAGAGTTGCAATCCTTCAATTGTGTATTTACAACAAGGTTTGTTGATGTCCCCGGAACATAAGATAATAGGGAGGGTGAAGGATAACCGTATACTGCCTTAAAGGGGGATAAACCAGTAGAATAATGGTAGTTTGTATTATACCACCATTCAGCCATGGGCAACCATAAACTCCACTCCTTTGGTTTAGTCCCCGCATAGCATCTTAGGTAGGTTTTGAGGCACTTGTTTAGAGACTCGGTTTGGCCATCAGATTGTGGGTGATATGTTGAACTAAAAGCCAATAAGATACCTTGCAGCTGAAAGAGTTCTCGCCAAAAAGTGCTAGTAAATATTGGATCTTTGTCTGAAACAATGGTTTTTGGCTTACCATGGAGTTTGAGAATGTTATACAAGAAAATGTGAGCAACCTTAGAAGTTGTATAAGGATGGGAGAGAGGTAAGAAATGACTATATTTAGTGAATCTGTCCACCACCACTAGAATCACCGTGTAGCCATGAGAGAGTGGCAAGCCTTCTATAAAATCCATAGAAATATCTGACCATACGCATGTAGGTATAGGTAGAGGTTGGAGCAATCCTGCAGGGAGGGTGGTCTCATGTTTGTTTTCTTGGCAGATTGAGCACTCTTTGATAAACTATTTGATGTCTCTTCGCATCCCTTCCCAATTAAAATCTACCTTAGCTTAATGGATCGTCTTATGATAGCCTGAGTGACCCATGGGGTTGGCATGAATGTAAGCCAAGAGTTGGAGTTTGAAGGCTGAGTTCTTATTAATCCAGATATGACCCTTCCGTAAGATCAAACCTTGTTGAAAGGTATACCCTTTTGGTGTATCGAGTCCTTGCTGTAATTTAGAGTACAAGTCCCTAGTAACAGCATCTTGGAGAGAGGAGGATTTCAAGTCATCCACCCAAGTAAGAGTGGGAAAAGAAATGAGAGAAATAGTCACTTCATTCTTAGGATTCTCAAATTGGCGAGATAAGGCATCAGCTACACGGTTCTCTTTCCTTTTCTTGTACTCAATCACAATGTCATACCCAAGTAATTTGGAAATCCAGTGTTGTTGGGTTGCTGTCCCAATCTTCTGCTCCAACAAAAATTTGAGGGATTGCTGGTCGATTTTCACTTTAAAAGACTGCCCTAACAAATAGGGTCTCCATTTCTGAATTGCCTTAACCAAGGACAGTAACTCATTCTCATAGGTGGAAAGGCTCAATGCTTGTCCTTTCAGAGCCTGGCTGAGGAATGCAATGGGATGACACTCCTGCATTAACACAACACCTAATTCGGTACCAAAAGCATCACACTCAATGGTGAAGGTCTGAGTAAAGTCAAAAAGTCTCAACATAGGGGGACTAGTCACAGCTTACTTAAATTGGAGGAAAGCTTTTGTGGCATTATCATTTCAATGGAAGGAGTCTTTCTTCAATAATGCTGTTAGGGGAGCTACAATGACTCATACCCCCTAATAAATTTTCGATAATAGCCAATAAGGCCCAAAAAACCCTTTAAAGACTTTATGTTTACAGGAGTTGGCCATTGAAGCATAGAATCAAGCTTAAATGGATCTGCCCGAACCCCATTATTGGAGATAAGATGACCTAGGTATTTGATTGATCTAAAACACCAAAGATGCACTTAGAAGCCTTAGCATAGAGGAGTTTAGATTGCAACACAGCCAATACGGTTCTAAGGTGATTCAAGTGATCAGCTCAAGTCTTATTGTATACCAAAATATCATCAAAGAAAACCAAGACAAATTTTCTCAAGAAGGGTTTGAAAATGTCATTTATCAACCCTTGAAATGTAGATGAAGCATTAGTAAGGCCGAATGGCATTAATAAAAACTCATAGTGTCCTTCATGGGTCCAAAAAGTAGCTTTGTGGTATCCGGATTTGATGGTATCCTGACCTTAAATCTAGTTTAGAAAACATTTTGGCACCATGAAGTTCATCTAACAGCTTATCAATTATAGGTATAGGGTATTTATCTTTGATAGAGTTCTGATTTAGGGCCCTATAATCAACACACATCCTCCAGCAACCATTTAGCTTTCTAACCAGTAGCACAGGGGCAAAAAATGGACTTTGACTAGGTCTAATTACCTATACTCCAAAAGTTCACATATGATTTTTTCTATCTCTGTTTTCTGGTAGTAAAGATATCTATATGGATTAACAGATATAGGTTGTGTGCCTTTGAGGAGGATTTGATGATCATGAAACTTGGGAGGTGGTAATCCTTTAGGTTCAACAAAGATGGATTCAAATTCCTACCCTACCTCATGTAGTGGCTCAGGAATAGTATTAGAAACATTTGCCGACTCTTGTGCATATAATTATAATAAGACACCCTTATTTTTAGAAGTTGAACTCTTAAGAAAATGATGACCATCTTCCAGTGATAATCCAGTAGGGCTTAAACCATTAAGGGTTACAATATGCTCACCCCATTGAAATTGCATGGTTAATGAGTCAAAATTCAACATAATAGGCTTTAATGTTCTTAACCATTCAATTCCCAACACAACATCACAACCTCCCAAAGTAAGAATATAGAAATTAGTGATGAATGTGTCACCTTGTAGTTTCAAGGCTACCGATTGACATCTCCCACCACTCATGACCTTAGCACCATTTGCCACCTTCACATGCAATTTAGGGGTAGGCACCACCAAGAAAGGAATCTTCAGTAATAAAGCAGGGTCCACAAAATTGTGTGTGCTGCCAGAATCAACCAAGATGACCACATGTTGATTTTGAATGAATCCCACCAAATGCATGGTATTGGGGCTCACTAACCTGCAATAGCGTGTAATGAAATGGCTGGTTCAGTACCTTCCAGCACAGCATTCTTAACCAAGGTTGGAGTATCATCAGTGGAGTCAAAAAAGATCTCATCACCATGGTTCTCCTTCGGGAAATCCATTCCGGTCAACAGGTAAATTTTGGGAGATTTACACTTGTGCCTTGGGTTCCATTTGTCATCACAGTAGTAACATAATCCTTTCTCTCTACGCTCCCACATCTGACTCGGTAAGATTTTTTGAACAGGGTAATTGTTTTTGTGGTCTAATGCTTGGGTTGGGTGAGGCAAGGGTTGGTGCTAGAGTGGAGCTTGAAGAACTCCAGTAATGGTTACAGTTAAAGGATGAGGTAGGGATGGCTGGTTTGAGAGATTTTCTAGTGCTTATTAAATATTCCTCTTGAAGTTTAGCTAAGCCCAAAGCAGCAACTAGAGTCAAAGGATTAAGCATTCATAATGGAAGACAAGTCTCATCCTTGAAGCCACTTAGGAAGCAGCTTAGACGATTCCTATCCGAAAGGCCACATAGAGGTGATTGGAAAGGGATTCAAACTGAGAAGTATATTCGGTGACAGTTGAGGTTTGGTGCAACTTGGTGAGAGCTTCCATTGGGTCATCGTAGGCAGGGCCAAAACGGGTGAGTAAGGATTGGAGGAAAGTCTTCCAAGTAGGGAACTGGCCAGCCTCATCAGCATCTTGAAACCATACCAAGGCCTCTCCTTCCATGTGAAAGGAAGCCATGTGGACACGCTGATACATGGAAGTATGGTAATATTCAAAAAACTGGTTAACCTTGTATGTCCAATTAAAGGGATTATCACTAGAGAACCTTGAAAAATCCAATTGTAAGGTACGAGTATGAATCTGTCTCTCCTCGAAATTGGTCATGGTCATCTTCCGGTTGATGGCGTCGAAAATCCCTATCATCGCGCCCATCCAACTCAGGGTCCTGTTGGCACCCATCATCACTGCCAGGAACACGCTCCAAGTAGCCATGGTTAATCACCGCTGGAGGTGGAGGGACCTGATTGGCCAAGAGCGTCTACATCATCTCATGCAGCTCCAGGAGGTGTTGCTTAACTTCAATGTTAACTGTGTGTTGCAGGTCAATAGCTTCTTGGCACTCCCTTAGAGATTCAGATATTTGAAAGAGACAAGTACCCTCTATCATTGCAGAGAATGCGAAAGAGAAAAAAAAAAAAATTGGTGTTTTCTAGTGGTTTGGGAAGCTAACTAGAAGAAGATCGTTGGCTTTGGATACCAATTATAAAGGGTTTTCTTGATTTGGATGATGATTTTTATGAAATATATGAAGAACAGTAAAGAAAATAATGAAGAACAGTAAAGAAAATGATAAAGAACTGAATAATGCAAAAATATATTGAAGATAATTGAGCTAATTCGAGATGCTCCTTCTCCCACTACGTAACAAGCCAGGAATCTTTTTGTACCCCTTACTGAGGAGAGTACCCCCATTATATCACCCATTTTGTTAGGATATGTTCTAATAGAATGGCCACCTGGTTTCTTCTCTAAGGTTCTAGAATAGCTGAAATACAAAGAAAGGAAATACATGGAAATAACCTTGCTAAACGCAGGTTTCAACAAACAAAACGTATACATAAAAAGTAGATGAAAGGAGGACAGCTATATTCCCACAATCTCCCCACTACTCGACACGTGTAGTCCTCTTAGTGTGAGGTAAAGCTAACCATAGCTAGCTCTGCACCCATAACAATGACTTTGTTCAATCTTCACGGAAACTATGTTAAAGAATGCCAGCTACAAATTGATTCATGGAATTCACGTACATTGTATATAAAAACAGGAACATGATAATTAGTGTTAGCTTTCTTATGGTATACTTTTTCATTAAATTTTGCGAAAGAAGCCCACACATTTGTAATAATTAAGATACAAATTGGAGTACAAAAAGAGAACAAAGATAAATCACTCAATTTGCTGAAGTGGGCTTAACCTTCTCTCTAAGGAATTGTAGTACGTGTTCGCGTTTCCAGTTGTCGATCCTGTGACAAGGGAAAAACATTTTCAATAAGACCAGTTTGTAGAACTTATTTTCTTCCCTTGAATGATAGAAATGAAAGATCAAAGATATAATTAAACCTAACATCATAGCCGTTGCTCCCTCGGAAAACCTAAAACCATACCCATGCATTTCCATGGTCAAAATTATATTACACGACTGTCAACCTAAAATGCCACCAAATGGTAGCTATCTAATTTCCATGGTATGAGGTTCAGATATCAACAATCTTGGACCAAGGCAAGATCAAGGTCCAGATAGCTACCGCTGTTGGATCAAGGCAAGACCTAAGATATGCCTACCCTATCATACCTGCCCGTATTGACATGACACAACATGACATGGGTACGCATACCAAACAGAAATGGTGGAAATTTCAGACAACAAATGTTTCTCTAACACTTGGACACAAGCCAAACAGAAATTATCAGCCGATTAACATAGGGGCAGTCTATGGTGAATGACAAAAGAGGGAAAGGGGATGGGGTCTGACCAAGTAGGAAGATGTTGTACATCTGCCAGTTTAAGAATTTTCAGCATTATCATTTAATTATCATCAATCAGGTCAAGCAAATCTCTCAACCCAAATTTCTATTCATCCAGTATAGATACTGGGGCTTAACAGTTAGTGACAAAAAGAAGCTAACCTTATTGTTTCTTTGTGTTGGCCAGCATCATCAAGCATCATCAGCTTTGGTGGAGAATTGAAGACATATTGAACTTTAACTGAAGGGAATTGATCCTTCTCTTCTTCAATGAAGCCCACAATTTCAGGATAGAAAACCAGTTTCCTCATGCAGACCTCCAGTACAGCACCGGAATAGGTAATCTGCAGCTCCACGTAGTCAAAACAACATCTTTTTCCTTCCCTTGGGAGTAAATGGGTGGAAATGTAAAGTCAAGAAGATTTAAGGCCCCAGCTGGAACATGATGCATGTAAAGACAATGTGAATTGGAACATGGTGCATGTACAGACATTGTGAATTGGAATATGATGCATGTAAAGTCAAGAAGATTATAGGGAGGTTGCGAGTTGGATAACTGGCATGGACACTTCTACCAAAGAGCCATGTCTACGTTGGACATAGACATTTTTAATACGCTCCCTCATTTTTGTGTCCAATACACCCAATACGTGTCCACGGTTTTTAACTAGTTAAAATGCAGAACACTTGGCCAACATGGATTAAATATGTAACAGGAGGCTGAGAGATATCTAAGTGGGTCACAAGACATGGGCGTAGTTGACATCAATGTCATAACATATAACTTTTAATAATTTATGAATGCATGTGTACTACATTTTTATTTTCTTGTTTCCCCATTCTTAAATCTTAAAAATGCCACATTTTGCTCTATCTGAATTATATCTTGATAGGTTATTTAGAAACCATGTATCTGGTAATTGAACATATATAACTTAAATTTCAAACGAATTTGGACTTGAACTAAAAGCAATGTATGTCTGTCTACAGTATTGCCATGTGCCTCTTGGGTCTATGTTCAGCTCTTTTAGGATTTGCCAGGTTGGCATCTTGGTGTTGTTTTTTTCCCCCCTCTGTGCCATAGACTTGCAGCGAGTTGGTCAATCTAATGAAAAATACAGCCTAAGAGCACTGCTCACTACCCACAATGACCTCATGGGGCCATTTCATACCATCTTAAACCAACTATATTAGGCCATGATGCCCATTCCTATAATAGCCTAAATGCCCTTGTATTTGACCGAACTTCTTCTCAATCAAAGTTTTTCTGGCTTGTAGAAAATTATCTAAAAAAATAGTTTATTTTTCTCTTATGTAAGCTAAGTACGGAAATGGACTAGGCAATTCTTTTGAAGCCAAGAGAGATGGAAACCAGCTATAAGCCTATAACTACCTACATACATGGGGAATAATAGTCCTGTCATCTGCGTGTAATGAGAAAGCAGTACCATGGGAGTTTTGACTCTTGGACTGCAGTAATGAAAGGTCTATAAGACCAAGCTGCATCCTAGCCAAGACAGTCATGTTGATAACAGCATTAAGTCAACTTCTCTTTTGTCTATGAAGAAATTTAAAGGGCCCGACATTTGAATTGCCAGTTGTAGAAAAGAAAAAGAACAATTGAGTCCATGGGACATTTGGAAGCTATTGGTGTAAAGATGAACATGATCGTGAAAATTTAAGTCTGGCAAAGGGCTTATCAGGATGTATAAAAAGGTTCAGTAAGGGTCCATTTAGTAAGGCGCAACTCGAGGACACAAGAAGTATACATGAGAAGCACCTAAGAATGAGAAGAAAAGAGAACAAAGAAATCATGAAAGTTAAGCACAAAAGGAATTAAGCTTAAAATTAGCAAAAATTATAAAACGTGAATCTAAAGAAACATTAGATTCAAAGCATAGCTTTTAGCTTCGAGAAATTTAATATATGTAAAAATATTATCCATACCTTGCTCGTTGAATCATCCGAATCCTCGGAGCAACATTTCAAACAATCTGATACCAAATCTACAAACAAAACATGGACTTTAGCCTATCTATAACAATGCTGAAAAGTAACACATAAAAATCTTATGCATGCAGAATTCCAGGAGCAAACTTGAGACCAAATAGAAGTCAAAATGCTGAGGAATGAGCTAATCGATATATCAATAAAAGTCAGTAGTCCCTAATACAAGCCATTCACATCCCATCATCATTTATCCAGTCAACTTATATTTTCAATTCCAATCACTCTGCGCATAGACAGTAGAATTGCTAGTTCTAGTTGTAATAAATTTTATTACAATGCTTTCAGACATGTCTCTAGACTTTGATCAAATTCAAAATTTTTACTTGAAATATATATCTTATTGTTGAGCATACACATGGTGAAAAACAATTGGAAACATGTCATAAGTGTTAGTGGTTAATATAACCATTAGACTTAAACCCATTAGCTTAAGCTTTTGGGTGTTTCGCTGAAAAACTCCCCTCAAGGGAGCCAATCTCCCCAATACTCCAAGAGAAAGAATTATCCGTTCAAAGCAACAGAGCATTGAGATCTTTGTATTATATCTATATGACTCCATACGCATTTCTTACTATGAAATCCTTCCACATCTTCAATTTAAATCCAACAAACTGTAATAGGTAATATAGTTAGTTAGTTGAGAAGGTTGGTTATAATACAGTTTAGTTAGTTTGGTTAGTTGAAGTGTTAGTTGGGGAAGGATGTATAAATAGCTTGAATGAGAATGTAATAGGTATCTTGTTAGTGAATTGTTCATTGTGAACTTGGAGGAGAAGTCCTCGAATACTCATGGAGGTTTAGGTATCCTCGAAATACCTAGTTTAATAATCAATACATTCTTTCTTTCTATTCTTTCTTCTTGTTCAAAACTTTCGATTTTACAAGATTATGGAGCTGTTGGGTTATAAAAGTGTGCAACAGAGAAGGTCGTGGCAGCACCAATGGGAGCAGCAGGATAGTATGGAGAGGGAGCTGGGTAGCAGCAAGATAGCATGGAGAGGGAGCTGGATAGTTTTAAAAAGCTGGAAGAACTTCAGATGATGGAGATGATGAGAGAAATGTAGATTAATCTTGCATCCTTGGCTGCCAGTTTCAGGAAGGAGATGGATGAAATTAACCAGAAGGTAGACATCATCTCTAGACAGAAGGGTACAATGCATCAGACTGAAAACAATGTTGGTGAGACTCGTGGTCATCCAGCTCAATGGGGAAGGCAGTCAAGAGGGGAGTCATCAAGCTTTGGTGAGAGAATTTACACTAAAGGCTTGAGGTTGGAGTTTCCTTGCTTCAATGGGGAAGATCCCGATTCTTGATGCTATAAAGCAAACCAATTCTTTGAATTTGATGATATTCCTGAAGGTCAGAGGCTAAGCCTTACTGCTTTTCACATGGAGGGTAAGGCCTTGTCATGGTTTCAAGCTTTACGTAGTTCTAATAATCTTTCTAGTTGGAGTGAGTTTTTGATTGCTATTCAAGTGAGGTTTGGTAGAGGGTCTTATGATGATCCTATGGAGACCTTATCTAAACTTAAGCAAACTGGTTCGTTGGAGGAGTATAAAACTCAATTTGAGGTGTTAGCAAGTAGAGTTTTGAGGTTGATAGATTCTCATAAGTTGAGTATGTTTTTGGGGGGGGATTGAGAGATGATATTAGGGGGCCGGTGAGAATGTTTAATCCTAAAACATTGAATAATGCATATGCTTTAGCTAGAATGCAGAAGGAATGTATTGTGATTAACAAGTATGGAAAACCTGTTTGGGGTTCTTTTAGAAACCAGGAGGTGGGCAAGGAAGAGGATAGAGTGCAAAATGGGGTAAGACTGTAACTCTTGACTATCATGGTCAGCAAGTTGGGAGGCATCAAGAAGAAATTAAGTCGCCTTTGAATGAGAAGATAGAGATCCAAGAAAAATTCAAGAAAGGAGCAGAGAAGTGTGACCAAACAAAAGAAATCAAGAACACTGACAAGTTGGATCAAGAAAAAGAAGAAACAGAAAACAAGATGATGCAAGAAACAAATCCGGTTGAAGATACTCACAATCTCTTCGACCAAATGATTCAACCAAACCAAAAGGAATTGAGCCTATCAAAATCTATCAAAGTGAAGACTGTTCATTTCTTTGGAGTCTATGGTGGCCATGAAGTCTCGTAGGTTGCAAACTATTGTTGTGATCGTGTTCATATGGTTTTGGCTGAGGAGATAGAACTTGTGAAGGTGAAGTCATTTGATTATGGAGCAGCAAGGAAAGAGGAAATATTGAGGCATCAATGGTGTTTTGATCCAGGCAAGCAATCCTACTCTGTGGTATATGTGAAGCTTAATTGTTCATTAATCTCTTGGGCAACACATCATTTTTAGGTGCTGAAGTATTTGGTTGGCTTGAGGCATCAATGGTGCTGGAAGAAAAAGAATGTGGAAAGGTTTAGGCTAGGGACTGCATTTGGGGCCTAGAGCTGTATTGTGCTACTTTGCTTACCTATATAGAGACATGTGTAAGTCAAATTACACTTGGTGTATGTTGGCTGAAAACATAGCTTGCAGTTCGGATGATTATGATGGATGGTAGCTGTAAACTCATGGACATGTGTTGAGGGCAATTGCTCTTGAGAAGGCCAACGCTGTCATGCAAGGGTTGATGGCCAGGTACCTGTGAACAAGACCAACGTGTTTTGAAGAGGAAAAGGAGGCAACAAATCATGGAAGGGCTAGGTGGCAGTTGCATGAGTTTATACGTGGCATTGATATGATTCAAAGGCTGCCAGCAAAGGAATGGAGCTTGGCTTTTATTTCAAGCGCACCTTGTGATCAAGGTGCTTTGAAGAGGGGAGTAGTGTAATAGGTCTATAATATAGTTAGTTAGTTGAGAAGGTTGGTTATAATACAGTTTAGTTAGTTTGGTTAGTTGGGGAAGGATGTATAAATAGCTTGAATGAGAATGTAAAAGGTATCTTGTCAGTGAATTGTTCATTGTGAACTTGGAGGAGGAGTCCTCGAATACTCATGGAGGTTTAGGTATCCTCGAAATACCTAGCTCAATAGTCAATACATTCTTTCTTTCTATTCTTTCTTCTTGTTTTAAGCTCATTAACAGTGCATTCATCATCAGCTCTGTTACACAAACCCAACACACAAGTCATGATTATTAGCTAACACTCGCACCGAACTGCCTGGAAAACGAATGACACAAACACCTAATACATAAATCCATCAATCAACTGAAATAATTTGTAACAGAAAATTTTAATCCTAAAGATCAGAAAAAAAAAAAACTTAAACGCCAGAGAATTCAAGACCCACCAAAAATCTGGGAACAAAATTCAATTTTTTTATTGAACTGTGCGGTACCCAAAGGATTTATAAACAATAAATACCTGGGTCCTTGACATACTCAGCGAAAGTGTTGCAATCAGAGCAAAGAGCAAGGCCCGTAAAGCCCAGATCCTCGCACTCCCTCGAGCTCAATTGCTCTTTTGCGGTACGCAAAGGTACAGCAGCCAATAGGAGAGCTACAGAACAAATATAGATCAACGACCCCATCTCTCTCTCTCTCTCTCCCTCCCTGTCGAAAACTCTCTCCAGTCTTCTCTTCCAACCTATTAATCGCTGAAAGAGTCAACGACGGTGCCGTTTCCGAAGCGGAGAACCTGCGAAACGAGCCTGCGTTTTATGATTCAAGTGCGGTGTCGTTGAGCGTGATACGGTGTACGGTGTTTTTTTAATGATGTGGCTACCACGGCCACGGTATACGGCTGTAATTTACTTTTTTTTTGTTTTTTGTTTTTGTTTTGTTTGTTTGTTTTTTTTTTTGGTGTTTTATTTTAAATTACAGCCGGCCCATGGTTTACGGCTGTAATTTACTTTGATTGTTTCTTAACTTTCTTTAAAATCCTATGCCGTATATAGCGGCATTTATATTTGCTAATGATATACCGTTTAAACACGCAAGAAAAACTTCACTTATTTATTTGATGTTTATTATTTTTACAATCGTTTATTTATTTTAATTTTAAAAAGTTTAATATCATGTCTTCATATTTTAAAAAGTTTGCAATCATACCATTAAGATATAAAATTAAATCAAATGGTTAATAGGTGAAATGTCTTTTATATCCTCATAAAATTTAGGATAGAGTTTGCCTCCGATCTGTGTGTGAAGAAATTCTTCTAATCTATTATATAAAATGACATGCGTTACTTTTCATATGTTTTTTAAATAGCATGTGAGAAGCACATGCTAATTTAATAATTTTTTTTCTTCAACTTTGTCCTTACAATTAAAATACCACCATTGTAAATAATAGGTTGAAGGAATTTCATTCAATCCAGTTTGAAAAAAAACTATCCTAAAATTTATACCATTACAAAATTATCTTAATTAAATAATTAAAAATTAAAAAATAGCACAACCCACGACTAACTTGGTTGTGGGTTGTCTAAATTTTGAGTGATGATATTCATACAACCAGCGTGGATGAACAGTACCCATGCTGGTTGTATTTTAATATTTAAAAAAATGTGAACAGTCATATTAAAATAAAATAATATTAAAATACAAGCAGCGTGAGTACTGTTCATCCACGCTAGTTGTATGAATATCATCACTCGGGTCATGTAGTGAAAATTTTTATTTTTTTAAAACTAGTGGTATTTTTGGTATTTTGGCAAGCGTTAGAAATTAACAGAAACTTCTAACGAAGAATGGGTGACATTACTATCTTTCTTACGCTTACCTATTTCTAGAGAGACTTTAGTAACTTGGGTCTCACAATATTTCTGGTTTTTTGGGACTAACGGGCTTCTGACAACCCCTCCATTGTTTTGTAGGTGGAGGTCCTTCTTGAAAGTCAGCCTAAAGTCAGGGTTGGTTTTGAGCACCAACATATCACTTCCAATATTACAGTTTCTATCCCCTTATTGTGATTGTGTGTGCTAGCTGAGTAATGATATAAGGAGGAATATAGTCTTTCTAAAGTCATCCAAAATGTGATAGTGCATTTAAAATTATCATTCAATTTAAAATGATCATTTTTTAATTTTAATCTATTGGTGATTTTAAATATTTCATATCACACTTGGGATGATTTAAAAAAACTCTAGTCCTCCTTATATCATTACTCGTGCTAGTGATATATCACATAAAATGGAAAATACTGAAAGACTGAAGAAGGGTACATTTTTGTATAGTAATATTTGATCAACTAACTTGTCTCATCCATTTTTTGCAGTCTTTTCCTCTTCACCCCTTTTCTTATCCACAACCAGAGTTGGGATTTTATCATTGTTGCATATCTGGGTATCCTCTTCCAAGGGCTTGTATGTGTAAAACCAAGCACACACCACATAATAGAAGAGATTAATGACTTGGACTCCACTAACAAGCAAATAATAGTACTCCAATCTTCCCCTGTTGAGGTTCCTATCAGGCAGCCAGTTGCTTTTAATGCCAGCAGAGTACTTATGAACAAGTGACACCATCAGCGTGCCTGTATAATTTCCCATTGATATTGCTATCCAGTAAAGTGCCACGGCCGTGCTTCTCATGCTTTCAGGTGACTGATCGTAAAGGAACTCCATGTGCCCAACAGACATGAAAACTTCGGCTACCCCATGGAGACAAAACTGAGGCACCAACCAGAAAACACTTACTGGGATAATTGCTTTTGGATCATCCAACAAGTTGTGGTTGGCAGCCACTGCTTTTCTCTTGATCTCGACAAGTGATGAAACAATGGTGGCAAGAATGTTTACCATAAATCCTACACCCATTCTTTGCAGGCATGTGATGCCCGACGGATTTCCGGTGAACCGGCGAGCAAAGGGTACAAAGAGACGTTCGTATAGAACAAGGCCACTGAGCATGGTTATGACGCCAAAGATGGATAAAGTGGCCGGTGGGATTTGGAAGGATCGGGACAAGTGACGATCCATGCTACGAGCTTGTTGGATGGTGAAGCTATTCTGGTGAGAATATGAGGCAACAAGTAAAATTCCGGCAGCCCAAATGGGAAGCATTCGGATAATGGATTTTAGCTCCTCCACTCGATGGATAGTGGCAAGCCTCCATAGATTTGGTGTCTTTGAATCTGTTATGTCGCCTTCTGTTACTATTGCAGCTTTATCTAGCCACCTGCAGGCAGTTAAGTGAAAGCAGTTTAACCATTCAATTTACATGATATTATTATATATGGGTGGTAATTCGTGTTTAAGTCGAATATATGGATCTACTAAGACAAGAGTTACAGTAACTCAAGAGACAAGAATTACTAATGATAAATTAACTTTATTTTTGTTAATGTAAAAGTAGAAAAGAGTATTCTAACGTTCATACATTTTCTCTATAAATAAGAGTATTATACACAATCAAAAATATCAAGAAAAAATGTAGTTATAAAAAAGCTTTAATGGATGTGTGGACACATGTTATAAGCCGAACCACTTTAATTCTCTTAGTCTCATTTTTCTTCCCTAAATTATAAGTTATAATAAGATAAACTGTAATGTAATCCACTAATTTCGTATTTGGTTTAAAACATTTTGAATAAAATTGTTAAAATTGCTTACTTGAATTGATTGGAGTGTAGAAGCCTTCCATGCAAAGAAATAGCAGCATCGAGTTCTCTATTTTCATACAAGAGCCCTGGATCTGCTGGTACAACTTGTTTCTTCTTTTTCAAGGCTGCAACAGCCACCTGAGCCAATCTAACCAAGGGGCTGCCCCCCGGTTTTAATCTATTGTAAAGAGGGAAACCAAACAAAAAGGCCAAGATTGACAAGGCCATGGCTATGGTTGGGAGCCCAAGACCCCAGCCCCAACCCACATTATCTTGGATGTAAACCACTACAGTTAGGGCAGTTAATGTTGCCATTCCCATGCTAAAGTAATACCAATTAAACAAATTCCAGCTTCGGGAGGCTACACTTGATTTGGTCATGTCAAATTGGTCTGCAGCAAAGGTAACTACACAAGGCTTGATGCCACCTGAGCCAATAGATGTAAGAAGGAGAGAGATGTAGAAGACCCACAGCTGTATTGCTGAAGCTTCCTTGCAGTTCTTCTCTTGAGTTGCACATGGTGGAGGGTGAAGCTTTGGCAGTACTGCTGATATGGTGATGCTAACCAATCCCTGCAAGAAGAAAATAAAATTATTTAATTTATTGGTTATATATATAATGTTAGATTTTTTTTTTGGAAAAACTTTTACTTATCACCTTCTCCTTCTGTTTCAACACTTTTGCAATTATACCATTCAAATTTAAAAAGTTACAATGTCGGATTCTCATACATAAAATTTTTATAATGTCACCCTTACCATTAAGATTTATAATTTTATAGTTAAATCGAATGGTAAATAGGTGAAACATCTCTACTTACACTTTTGTAAAATTTTTGAAAATACAAAATTATTTTTTTAAATAGAGGTATTTTGGCATCCTATAAAAAATTCTAACGGATATATAGGTGATATTACAAAAATTTTAAATATGAAAATCCGACATTACATTTTTTAAACCTTACAAATATAATTGCAAAACTACTTGAACATAAAATAATAATAATAATAATAATAAAGTGAATTTTTGTGATATATACTATTTCATAGATAATAGAACCAGCCATGATGGTCCAAAAGCGGCCTGCAAAGGAGTCAGCAATCAAAGCACCAATCAATGGCGTGAAACTGGCCGTCCCACCGAAGTTGGTGAGGGTGTTGGAGGCCTGCACCAGCGGCATGTTAAGCTCTTGCGTCAGATACGTTATCATGTTTGCATGGTACCCAGTTGTCGCAAATCTGTCGCATATTTCATTTCCTGTAGTCAAACAAAAGACTAATTATTGCCGGCCAACTCCATGACTGCATGTTTTTCCTAGGACCCAAGAAAATTGAAAAGCGAACACATATATATATATACACCAAGGATGAATGGCATTGTTCTGAACCCTCCAAGCTTCTTCTTCTTCCTTTGAAGATCCTCCATCTTCTCCTGCTTCTCGTTGCCTCTCTCCAACTCCATTTAATTTGTGGTTGGTTCCCTTACATCCAAAGGGAAGTTCCAAGAGGACTATATATATAATTGTACGTGGATCAGGATTTTGGACAAGAAATGAGAAGAGTGGTGCGTGGGACCCAAGCATTGGCATACTTGGCCTGTATTTTGGTGGAATCTTATCACTTTTGTCGTACCATTTGGTCTATCAATTGAGCTTTGTGTCCATTCATATCAATGATGTGAAGAGATATTTCGGATTCTGGCTTTCATTTTCCCAATAGGGGGTTAATTATTTGATATTGCCCTTCCAATATCTTTAAAAGTCTCCCACTGTCATCCATGCGTCCTCTATTTTCAATGTTAATATCATGTGTCATAAATCTTTTTGAAGATATTTTAACTTACAATACCCTAATAACTAAAATGCCCTGGTTTTCTTTTTCTTTTCTTTCATTATTCAAAATTGTCACTAATTAAAAGTATAGGAAGCGACCCACAATTCACCACCCGTTGTTACAAAAGTTTAACCCAATAAAAAAAAAGACAATTTTCGTAGACTATTTTGATTGAAATGAAGGATAAATAACAGAAAACACTCAATTCTATATGTGAGTACTAAGCAATGTGGGGATAATTGTCATCCCTATCTACCTTCAAAGAGGTGTAACGATCAAGAACAAGCATCTATTATCAAGAATAGATGATTTATTCGATTGATTTAAAGATTGATTTTTTGTCCGGTCATTACCAACTTAAAGTTTGAAAAGATGTGCTAAAAACAACAATCCGCATTCGGTATAACCATTATGAATTCTTGGTTAATTATGTCATTTGGATTAACGAATGCTCCATCGGCATGTGAACTTGTCAAACAATTACAACCGGTAATTTGAAAAGGTATAGGTGTGATTTTCGAGCTCCTAAACAAACTAGACAAATCAATTACAGGGACTAGAACTACCTCCTAGCTACATGCCTTCTTTTATTTAAGTAGATTTATATACTTTCAGTTTCTCACGTTCATAACAGTACAACACAAGTGAAAATCTCAAAACAATTATACTTAAATATCATGGAAACTTTACTTAACGTCTTTAAATTTTTATTAGTACTTTTGTAATTACTTTCTCAGAGTCCCGATCACCCATTCAAAAATAAGTTTTATAAAAACTCTCTCACATAATTTCATCAAAATGTTAGTAATTAGGACAAATTAATTGCCATAAAAAAACAAACATGCATTCGATTTCGTGATCGCCAAAAGGTAAAACTTTTATGTTTGTCATGGTACGAAAATGACAAATTAATAAGCAAATTTAAGAGGAATCCATGGTTTTTCGGTGGATGATGATAATTGGTAAAAAGAAAAAGAAATGCATAGGATGACGTCCCCTCTTACGTAAACTAAATCAGAATGTAAACAAAATTTGACCTGTCAGGCAGCTACGATACAAAAATAAAGAAAAGCAAGAGACCACAAAAAGCTGAAAAGTGCCAAATTCTTCCCTATAATTATTAAGGTCCGTGACCTTCTAGTCTTTTTCTTTCACATGTACATGCGTGTTTCAATTGATGTGAGCATTTGCATTCCAATTCCTTCTATCAATGAATCTTGTGATTTTTCCTGCTCCGTGGCAATGATCAGTACTTCACTAGAATGGCAATGATTGATAATAATAATAATAATGAGTTAATGGTGAAAAATGGCCAGTGACTTCCGGTAACCACTGACAAAGGTCTGACAAGTGGTAATTTGAAAATGAAAAGCTTAAACTTAAAAAATAGTTTGTGATTTTGAAAAAGGAAAATTATTTTCTAAAAATTAAAGAAGTTTTTTTAGTCAAATCGAAGATGTTTTTATTTTGATTATTATTTTTTGTCGTACTAAACACAAAAATAATATAAATAATATTTTTAAAAATTATTTTACGCAACAGATGTTAACTTATCACTTCTAATGCAGCTATTTCTATCCACTCGTTGTGCTTGTGCTATATCAGGAAAATGCTGGAAAGTTGTTTGTTTAATTCACTTAAATCACAACAAAATAAACTAAACTTTGTAACTTCAGTTTGGTGACCTACCAATGGCTAAACACGTCACTAATTGGATGGTGCCATGTCATTAGTGACGTGGATCGCAGGGCATCAACTCACCGCTCTAGAATTGTATTTGGTGACTTATCAATTGATGAACACGTCACCAATTAATAAGGGTGATCATGCGGTTACGGTTAGTGGATAGTGGTTAAAATTGTTAACCATTTAAGTAGTTAATATATTTTACTAACCACTAAGCGGTCAACCACTCAGCTAGTAGTTAACCGCATTAGGTTAACTGTTTTTTTATTAACCGCTTTATGGGCTTTTTTTTTTAGCCGAATTTGAAAATTAGGCTTCTTCTAGGCTCACTTTAAATGTTTTTTTACCACTTTATTTATTTATTTATATTTTTTTGGGGTTCAATTTTCAGTTTTGGGCTTATTTTGCCATTTTCTATGCCTTTTTGGCATCAAAATATGCATTATTTAATAAGCATATAAGTTGCAATATACCACATTGGGCTTGCTCCAAAATGAGCCCATATAAAAAAAATGTATGCCTTCTCCTCTCCAACTTTATTTGGTTTTAATTTGTTTTTGAAGAGTTTATTTTGTATATATTGATCAAATAAACAAACACACAAGTATTGAAATATTATTGCATGAGGAGAAGGTATACAAGTTATATATAATTATATATAATAATAAATAAATAAATAATATATTAAAAAAGTGGTTAGCGGTTTTTGAAAACCCACTAACAGCTAACCACAACTATTTAAGCAGTTGGCAGTTACAAAGCGGATAATAAAAACCACATGAACACCCTTACCAATTAGTGACGTGTGGAATTAAACACTTCATCCTTTAAAAGGTGACATGTGGAATTTTAGTAGGTCACCCAAACTTGACACGTCATTAACATTGGTGACATGTGAAGTTTGACATGTCACACAATTTAAATGACCTACCAAGCAGTGGCGGAGCCAGAAGATTAGACAATGAGGGGCATTTTTTTTAATAAAAAATTAATTAAATATTAAAAAATTATTTTAAAAAAATTAAAATTTTTTTTTTTCTTGAACAAGGATCTACGGACAATTTTGCTAAGTCTACTTCAACACGATGTCATTTAAAATTTGATTGGAGCTTAGTAGGATTGTTGTTTTTCTTAATAACTATAATTATATATTTATATAATTAAAATATGAAACATCAAACATAAACTAATCAACCTATATATATTCATAAATACTGTAGGAGAAATAATTAATTTACAAAAAATAATTTAAATTTTAATCTAAAATTTTAATTACATACCTCAAATTCAATTCAGGGCTAATGACACATACTTTAATGATATTATAATAAAATTATTAGAATATTATAATAACAATTAATCTAACAAATCAACAAAAAATGTAGGAATAAAATGCACAAATAATAACAAATAACATACCTGATAATCACAATAATCTACTAAAACTCATTGATATTTGACAAAATCTCAAAATATATATATATAAAACACACCTAAAAAAATGTAAATATTATTTTAATCAAAATATAAAAAACAAAATTTTAATAACTAATACCTCATACAGCGAGATATCTATATATATATATGCACAAATTGCAGGCCCTGCAGACTGCACGGACACAAGCATCCTTTTGTCTACAAATCTACAAAGTATTAAAGTATTTTATATATATAATATATTTATCTAAACCGCCTCTCCACTCTCCAGGAAAAAAAAAATTATATATATATTTACACGGACGTACACTTACATTAAAGCACGACAGTGAACATACAAGCTGTCAAGCTGTAACCCACTGACGTCAATATCTTTTACTTTTAAAGCCCCTGAAATTTATTTCCAAAAACCAGCTTGGGAAATGATAATGGACGTGAAGGTGAAGGTGAAGGAGTCTACAATGGTGCGGCCGGCAGGGGAGACTTCGAAGGAATCGACTTTAAAGCTTCTGGAGGAAAGCTTACTGGCCGGTATACCAATGGGAGAACCATTGGGGATATTGTGGGTAAAAGCTTAGCTCTTTTTATATGACCCTTTTTTTTTCTTTTTTTTTTTTTAAGGCTGTTCCTCTTTTTCTTTTTTTTTTTTCTTTTCTTTTTATCTTGTTTCTTAATGAAACGGTGCGTATTGAAGGTTATCTTCAACCTTTGAAAAGTTTCAACCTCTGAAAATGGCTAATGGCTCAAAAAAAAAAAAAAAATAAATAAATTATGAATCTGTCAAATTCATGGGTAAAGGGTCAGGGTCAGGCTCAAGCATGAGGGCTAGGGGGCAAGGGACATCGTTCATGGCTGATAAGGGGCATGGATTTCCGCCACTGCTACCAAGCTTAACATGTCACATATTTTGGTGACCTGCCAAGCATGACAGGTCACCAAAATTGGTGACGTGTCAAGCTTGACATGCCACCAATTTTTGTTATGTGTCTAGAGTTGTAGGTCACAAAATTGGTGACATGTCCAGCTTGACAGGTCACCCAAAAGAGTCACAAAAATTGGTGACATGTCAAGTTCAACACGTTACCTTGACTTGTCAAGCTTGACATGTCACCAATTTTGGTAACATGCAACAAAAACTTTACATGTCACTAAATTTGGTATTTAAAAAAAAAATCCACCCAATATATAATTTTAGGATTTTATTTTATAATTTATTTATTTATTTATTTCCCTTGAGCACCTGTGAATTGCAGAAGAGTTGAGTTGAGGAAGTCATCAGCAGCTGCACTAGACATTAACTTAACCAGTGAAAAGTTAAATGGATTTTTAGGTAAAAGAAATGACAGGCAATGAGATCTATGTACAAAAATAAGTAAAACCAATTTGACCAACTCAATGGATCGAGTTCAATTAGCAAATTCTGATCCAAGGCAGGATACGACAGACGGGTCAGGCTCTGTTCTCGTCTCAAACTACCTGGCTATTTCAGCAATCGTTGCTCAGCAATTTACTAACTCCTCAAGACCAAACGATTTATCTACAACACAAATTACAGCCCCAACACAGAAATTTACCATTATGTTTCAGAAAACTGAGATTTGTCATTACACAAAGGACAAAACAAATACACACTGCTAGGGTGAGATTAATTTCAGAAAACTGAGATTTGTCTTACGGAGCCAGGGTGAGATTAATTTAAGAAGGCAGAAGATAAACACCTATTGCCATCACAAGGAACCTCGGTGGCCCCACATTTACCATTGAAATTTATAACCAAGAAAGACCTACAAAAACATTGGACAAATATATAGGCAAAACTCAATCGGAGGTCGCTGAAAATCTTAGTTGCTGTCTTGAGCTACAGGGGGAGAGGAAGGTGCCTTGTCAGTCTCCCCAGAAGAAGTATATGACTTTATATATGAACGGGCCATCTTCAACATCAATTCCACCTCTTTCCTGCACTGCATTAAGTGAACGTAAAAGTTAAGGTAAGTTAACTTGTCATCAGGTGAAGCTACAGTCAAAATCCATTCACTTCTTCAAGGACAGAATTGCACAATTATGAACAACAAGTTTTAAAGTATTAGAACATAACTATTAACTCATAAAAATTAATCTATTAACAAAAAAACGGTACTACAATTTTATTTTTTCTTATATCATGTTTACGTAAGGCTGGGAGAACGTCAGGAGAACATTACGGGGAGAACCCCTAACAAACCCCATACAAATATATCTCACCTATTTAAATAAAAAAAAATTAAATCTTTGTTCTTATAAATATATATGATTTTAAAATAAATAGTGTAAAAAATTAGCAAGAAGAATATATGGATTATAATATAATTAACGCAACTAATGACATATGAATTATACTAAAATATAATTAATTACATTGAATATAATTAACGCAATTAATGATGCTAATTAATAACTTATTTTTTTAGAAAAAAACGGTTATATAATATATATATATATATATATATGTGACGTCTTTTCTTTTTTTTTGAGAATCATAAACGTATTATTACATAATAATTTAATTTATATTATTTATTTCCTTATTTGATTTAGGCATTAATAGGATTTGATTTATTGAATAATTTAAATATGAAAAACTCTTGAAATATAATTACACTAATTAATGATCGATTTTTTAAGAAAAAATCGGTTCATTCTTAAAAAACCTGTCATAACCTGCACAATGTGCGGGGACATCATTCCTTATAATTTAATTTCAAAACTTAAAACACATCTTCATCGTTTTATTATTATTATTATTATTATTATAGATTAAAAAAGTTGGGTAAAAAATCTATTACACCTATTTCAATAAAAAAAAAAATACTAAAGGTTATACAACAGTATATTGCTAACATAGATAACCTAGAAGAAAGAAAGAGAGACAAAGATAGATAAAAGAGACGGTGGAGAACGGAGAAAACCATATTTGAATGGTTGGGTTTTTTTTTTTAAGGGATTTGATTGTTTGAGTTATATATAGAGACCAAGTCTGTGTGAGAGTTCAGTGGGATATTAAATGCACAGTTTCAAAAATATAAAACACTCTTTTTTTCACTTAAAACACATGAACTGGTTCAATTTTTATAACAGGTACTATGCGCAAGATTCTTCATTATAATTTAAACATGTCATTTTTCATTATAAGTTAAAAAGACGTATAAAAATATATATATATATATATCACCTCTTTAAATAAAATAAATAAAATTTTGTTCCTATAAGTATATATGATTTAAAATGAATAGTATAAAGAAAAAAAATAAAATAAAATAAAATTCAAAAAAAAAAAAAAAAGAAAAAAAAAATAGCAAGAATAATATATGGATTATAATTTAGTTAACGCAATTAGTGACACTAAGATTATATTGAAATATAATTAATGCAATTAACGATGCTAATTAATGACCGATTTTATATATATATATGATATCTTTTTTTTTTTTTTTTTTGAGAATCCTAAACGTATTAATATACATAATAAATTGACTAAACGTAATAATTTGATTTATACTATTTGTTTCCTTATTTGACTAGAAATAATTTATATATAGAAAACTCTTGAAATATTTAATGCAATTAATACGCTAATTAATGACCGGTTTTTTCTTAGAAATCCGGTTCACTCTTAAAAAACCGGTTTACAAATTATGACTTAAAAAACCGCTTCAATATTAAAATAAAAAGGGGTACATGCCACATGTCGCAATATTAAGACACTTTTGAGAGTGATTCAGCTTTTATATATATATATATGATGAGGACAAATCATTCCGGCACATTTCAATCAGATATGTACTAACCTCATCGATAGCCCCTGACCTAATTTTGGATTGCATCAAACACCATTTCTTAAAATGTGCACCTGTAAAAGTTATCACCAAGTCAGTTAAAAACTAACTTCCCGGATAGGGGAAAGAACTTAATGTTAAACTATGCAATATCAAACTAGAAGAAATCTTGTTGAGCGATGATATAAGGAGGTTTAGAGCATTTCTAAAATTATCACAAATGTAATGTGACATTACTATTCAATTTAAGATGATCATTTTTTAATTTTAATCTGATGGTAATTTTAAATATGTTATATCACATTTTGGATGACTTAAAAAAAATTCTAATCCTCCCTATATCATTACTCGTGCTAGTGATATATCACATAAAATGGAAAATACTAAAAGACTGAAGAAGGGTACATTTTTATATAGTAATATTTGATCAACTAACTTGTCTCATCCATTTTTTGCAGTCTTTTCCTCTTCACCCCTTTTCTTATCCACAACCAGAGTTGGGATTTTATCATTGTTGCATATCTGGGTATCCTCTTCCAAGGGCTTGTATGTGTAAAACCAAGCACACACCACATAATAGAAGAGATTAATGACTTGGACTCCACTAACAAGCAAATAATAGTACTCCAATCTTCCCCTGTTGAGGTTCCTATCAGGCAGCCAGTTGCTTTTAATGCCAGCAGAGTACTTATGAACAAGTGACACCATCAGCGTGCCTGTATAATTTCCCATTGATATTGCTATCCAGTAAAGTGCCACGGCCGTGCTTCTCATGCTTTCAGGTGATTGATCGTAAAGAAACTCCATGTGCCCAACAGACATGAAAACTTCGGCTACCCCATGGAGGCAAAACTGAGGCACCAACCAGAAAACACTTACTGGGATAATTGCTTTTGGATCATCCAACAAGTTGTGGTTGGCAGCTACTGCTTTTCTCTTGATCTCGACAAGTGATGAAACAATGGTGGCAAGAATGTTTACCATAAAGCCTACACCCATTCTTTGCAGGCATGTGATGCCCGACGGATTTCCGGTGAACCGGCGAGCAAAGGGTACAAAGAGACGTTCGTATAGAACAAGGCCACTGAGCATGGTTATGACGCCAAAGATGGATAAAGTGGCCGGTGGGATTTGGAAGGATCGTGACAAGTGACGATCCATGCTACGAGCTTGTTGGATGGTGAAGCTATGCTGGTGAGAATGTGAGGCAACAAGTAAAATTCCGGCAGCCCAAATGGGAAGCATTCGGATAATGGATTTTAGCTCCTCCACTCGGTGGATAGTGGCAAGCCTCCATAGATTTGGTGTCTTTGAATCTGTTATGTCGCCTTCTGTTACTACTGCAGCTTTATCTAGCCACCTGTAGACAGTTAAGTGAAAGCAGTTTAACCATTCAATTTATATGATATTATTATATATGGGTAGTAATTCGTGTTTACGTCATGTCGATGCATAAATAAAAAGAACATATGGATCGATTGAGACACGAGTTACAGTAACTCAAGAGACAAGAATTACTAATGATAAATTAACTTTATTTTTGTTAATGTAAAAGTAGAAAAGAGTATTGTAACGTTCATATATTTTCTTTATAAATAAGAGTATTGTATGCAATAAAAAATATCAAGAAAAAGTGTAGTTATAAAAAAGTTTTGATGTGTGGACGTATGCTATAAGCCAAACCACCTTAATTAATTCTCTTAGTCTCTTTTCCTTGTTCTCATTTTTCTTCCATAAATTATAAGTTCTAATAAAAAAAACTGTAATCCACTAATTTCTATTTGGTTCATTTCAAGTTCGCCATTTGATCCTAAAACATTTCGAAGAACATCGTTAAAATTACTTACTTGAATTGATTGGAGTGTAGAAGCCTTCCATGCACAGAAATAGCAGCATCGAGTTCTCTATTTTCATACAAGAGCCCTGCATCTTCTGGTACAACTTGTTTATTCTTTTTCAAGGCTGCAACAGCCACTTGAGCCAATCTAACCAAGGGGCTGCCCCCTGGTTTTAATCTATTGTAAAGAGGGAAACCAAACAAAAAGGCCAAGATTGACAAGGCCATGGCTATGGTTGGGACCCCAAGACCCCAGCCCCAACCCACATTATCTTGGATGTAAACCACTACAGTTAGGGCAGTTAATGTTGCCATTCCCATGCTAAAGTAATACCAATTGAACAAATTCCAGCTTCGGGAAGCTACACTTGATTTGGTCATGTCAAATTGGTCTGCAGCAAAGGTAACTACACAAGGCTTGATGCCACCTGAGCCAATAGATGTAAGAAGGAGAGAGATGTAGAAGACGCACAACTGTATTGCTGAAGCTTCCTTGCAGTTCTCTTGAGTTGCACATGGTGGAGGGTGAAGCTTTGGCAGTACTGCTGATATGGTGATGCTAACCAATCCCTGCAAGAAGAAAATAAAATTATTTAATTTATTGGTTATATATATAATGTTAGATTTTTTTTTTTTTGGAAAAAACTTTACTTATCGCCTTTTCCTTCTGTCTTGACACTTTTGCAATCATACCCTTTACGTTTAAAAAAGTGACGATGTCAGATTCTCATATATAAAATTTTTTGCAATGCCACCCTTACCATTAAGATTTATAATTAAATCAAATGGTAAATAAGTGAAACATCTCTACTTACACTTTCGTAAATTTTTTGAAAATACAAAACTATCTTAATTAATTTTTTAAGAGAATAACTTCAATTCGGATGGGGCAAAAATGTGGTGTTTTTTGCCCACCAATCTCATACTGACACCTCATAAAAAGAGAAAAAAATGCAAAACAAAATTCTACACCCTCCCGCATGAAACCCACACTGCAGAAGAAGAGACTTCACGATGGAGCAAGAAAGAGAAGAGAAAGAAGAGAAAAGAAGGAAGAAGGAAGGATCTCGTCGTCACCAGGTCTCCGCTGGGTCTCGACGGAAGGATCTCGTCGTTGCTCTGAGACACTTCGCGGCCGACCCACCTAACAACCGACCCACTAGCCACCGAGACCCACGGCTGGGTCTCGCCGGCCGTGGGTCTGGTTTTTTTTTTTTGTTTTTCCTTCCGGTCTGATTTTTTTTTTATTGTTAGGATGATAAAATCCCCAAAAGGGTTCACCTTCCCCTCTAGGTTTTAGTTTTGATGCATTAGAAACGAATTGGTGGCATTAGAATCAATTTTTGATGCATTAGAAACGATTTTTTAGGCTTGCCGGAATTGTTTTTCGTTCGCCGGAGAGACCAAAATGGTGGGCGGGCGTCGACGGAGTGGGTCACGACCAGACTCACGGTTGGGTCTGGCCTGGCCGGCTGTGACCCACGGCGGCTTGTGGGTGGGTCTCCGGCCGTGACTCATGGTGTTTCTCCGGCCACTGCTCAAAAACCAGTGGGTCTCTGGCCACTGCTCAAAAACCAGGAGAAGGAAAAAAAAAACGAAGAAGATGATGGGAGTGATCTGGTGTTTCTCTCTTATTTTCTTAAAATACAATAAGTGAGGTGGCAAAATTTGAATGGAAGGCAGAAAACATGGGTTTTTTGCCAAGACCGGATGGCAGCACCTCTCATTTTTTAAATAGGGATATTTTGGAGTCCTATAAAAAATTCTAACGGGTATATAGGTGATATTACAAAAATTTTAAATATGAAAATCTGACATTACATCTTTTTAAACCTTAAAAATATAATTGCAAAACTACTTAAACATAAAAATAATAATAATAA
Organism: Carpinus viminea; assembly: GCA_013348765.1. Classification (NCBI taxonomy): domain Eukaryota; kingdom Viridiplantae; phylum Streptophyta; class Magnoliopsida; order Fagales; family Betulaceae; genus Carpinus; species Carpinus viminea. Next base: position 13,964,411 of record CP054673.1, on the reverse strand, counting down.
TAATAATAATAATAAAAGTGAATTTTTGTGATATATACTATTTCATAGATAATAGAACCAGCCATGATGGTCCAAAAGCGGCCTGCAAAGGAGTCAGCAATCAAAGCACCAATCAACGGCGTGAAACTGGCCGTCCCACCGAAGTTGGTGAGGGTGTTGGAGGCCTGCACCAGCGGCATGTTAAGCTCTTGCGTCAGATACGTTATCATGTTTGCATGGTACCCAGTTGTCGCAAATCTGTCGCATATTTCATTTCCTGTAGTCAAACAAAAGACTAATTAGTGCCGGCCAACTCCATGACTGCATGTTTTTCCTAGGACCCAAGAAAATTGAAAAGCACACACACACACACACACATATATATATATATATATATACCAAGGATGAATGGCATTGTTCTGAACCCTCCAAGCTTCTTCTTCTTCTTCCTTTGAAGATCCTCCATCTTCTCCTGCTTCTCGTTGCCTCTCTCCAACTCCATTTAATTTGTGGTTGGTTCCTTTACATCCAAAGGGAAGTTCCAAGAGAACTATATATATATAATTGTGGATCAGGATTTAGGATAAGAAATGAGAAGAGTGGTGCGTGGGACCCAAGCATTGGCATACTTGGCCTGTATTTTGTTGGTGTGTTATCACTTTTGTCATACCATTTGGTCTATCAATTGAGCTTTGTGTCCATTCATATCAATGATGTGAAGAGATATTTCGGATTCTGGCTTTCATTTTCCCAATAGGGGGTTAATTATTTGATATTGCCCTTCCAATATCTTTAAAAGTCTCCCACTGTCATCCATGCGTCCTCTATTTTCAATGTTAATATCATGTGTCATAATTAATTAAGTGGATGGTTCTAAGACAAATGAATATATAAATCTTTTTGAAGATATTTTAACTTACAATACCCTAATAACTAAAAGGGTTAAATACCTAATTACTCCCTAGAGTTTCACTTTTTTATTTTTTCCTTCTTAGGATTTAGTTTTTATCATAAAAGGTCCCTATGGTTTTAATAAAAAATTGGTCCTTCCATCAGATTGACAGATTAGTTAACTTATGAAATGATCTTGAACTAATTAAATCTTGCCATGTGTCGTGTAATTAGTTTTTTAAAAAATTAAAAATTAAAAATAATTTAAAAAAAACAAAAAATTTGGGGTAGTTTCTTTATTTTTAGAAAATATATATATATTTTTTAAAAAAGAAAGAAAGAAAAAGTGGATTTCTTCCGTTCACCAAATTGGGGTGGTTTGCCACCTCCAATTTTTTAAAAATATATATTTTTAATTTTTGTTTAAAATAAAATAAATTACATGGCGTGTGATATTTAATTGGTTCACGTGTCATTTTAGTTAATCAATAACGACGATGGATGGAAGGACCAACTCGTCCTTTATCAAACCATGCAAGGATCTCATATAATAAAATCAAACCCTAAGGAGGAAAAAATAAAGAAGAAACTCAAGAGTAATTAGGTATTTAACCTAACTAAAATGCCCTGGTTTTCTTTTCTTTTCTTTCATTATTCAAAACTCATTAATTAAAAGTATAGGATGTGACCCACAATTTGTTACAAGTATTATGCTAATATAATAGCTACGTAAATAATATTGGAGGAATGGAATCCTATAGAAGGAGATAAATGGCGGAGGAAAGTAGGAGATGCTTGGACAGTGGAGGGCGCTGGTATTAAGCTAATTGATCTTTTGCTCTTGAGGAGGAGAATCACAATAGCTCAAAAGGTGTGGGTGGTACCCTACAGTGAAAAGGGTGTGCTTTGCTGCATGCTATCCTACTGTAGGGAGGAGAATAGTATAAATAGTGATTTCCATTGTAATGAGTTGGCTATGCAAGCTTTTGATATTTTGTAATTAGTCTAGTTAGCTTAGATGTTATGTTAGCTAGACTATTGCCCTTATAAGTGCAATATTGCAGAAGCTTGAATAATAAACAAGGCTGATCATTGAGCCTTTTCTTGAGTGAAACACTGTGAGTCTTGAGTGAAATATTTTGAGAGTTTGCATTCATTTTCTGTGAGGGAATTTGGAGTGTAACAAGTGGTATCAGAGACACACATTCCTGAGGAGCAATGGCAGAAGGTACTCGAATGAATCAAATGGGAGACAATATAGTTGCTGTGAAGAAACAGATGGAAAAGTATGACAAGGAGTTTGAAAGAATAGATAATCAAGCTAAGCAGACAACTCTCGATGTTGATAGAAGGTTTGATGAAGTTTTGACCAAACTAAATCTCGAAATGATGACGCCAGAGCTTTGATTCACCTCAAGGCGGAGGCGATGGGATGGGATTCGAGGAGAAACAAGGAAGCAACAGTTTGTTCTTCCTAATCCCAGCGGCAAGAATAAAGAAGTAATGCGAGATGAAGGGGTGTGGACTGGTGGAAGCAGTTTTCCAATGCAGTGGCAGAAGAGGTCTCCTGTGCAGCAGATTTCCAATGATTTCCATCATCATGGAAACAGAGAAGGAGGACCACTTGGCAAGGCTTTCTGAACCTTCGAGGCGTAATCCATGAAGAAAAAGTCGGAGGAGAGTTCATCAACCGCTCATCCAATTGGAGGAGGCGAGTATGATGATCGTGGTTATGGTGGAGATATGCAGGTGGTTATGGAGGATATGGAGGTGATCATCATGGCGAGGAGCTTGGCTATTATAACAAGGTCGGTGAGAGTAGATTTTCCTACTTTTGATGGCAATCGATCCCTCGGGGTGGATTTATAAAGCCAATAAGTTTTTCATGTCCATAAAACTTCTTATAATCAGAAACTATTGCTTGCATCAATTCATATGGAGGGTAAAGCTCTAGTTTGGTTTCAGGACATGGAGTTCTCTGGTAGCTTATATAATTGGCATGTTTTAACCCAAGCTTTATTAGAAAGATTTGGACCATCTGGTTATGATGATCCTATGGAGGCACTTTCTAAATTAAAGCAAACCACTACTGTTGATGATTACAAAGAGAGATTTGAGGCTTTGTCCAATAGGGTGAGGGGAGTGGATGATCATAATAGGGTAAGTTGTTTTTTGGGAGGGCTAAAGGATGATATCAGGCTACCTGTACGTATGTTTAAACCTCAAACCTTGTTGGCAGCTTATGGGTTAGCTAAGGTGCAGGAGGAGTATGTCTTGACAGGAAGAAGGTATAGGGGTGCTGCTGGAAATTTTTCTTCCAGTCATAATCTTGCTAATAATATGCCTAGGAGTGGGGGGTTTATGAACCAGAATCCTGCCATAGGAACACCTAGAGCTGTAGTTCCTGTCCACAAAATTTCTCGAGCGGATGGAAGATAGAAGAAAGAAGGGCTTGTGTTACAATTGTGATGCTAAGTGGCGGATGGGCATAAATGCAGAATCCTAAACTTTTCTCATTAGAAGGATTGGAAATTTTAGAAGAAAATCCTACTTTAGAAAGTGAGAAGGAGGATTTGATGGATATAAATATGGAGGAGGGGAACCCTGAAATTTCATTACATGCCATCACTTGCAGTAATCACCCCAATACCATGAGATTGATTGGTGGATAGGAATTCATAAAATCATTGTGTTGGTGGATAGTGGAAGTACTCACAACTTTCTAGATTCTTCTATGGGGAGAAAGTTGAAGGTGTCAATTTCTAAGGAGCAGAGGATTAGAGTGAAGGTGGCCAATGGTGAGGAGGTTGTGAGTGAAGGAAGTGTATGCAATTAAAGTACTGACTTGAATTTCTTTTCACTTCGAGGCTTATATGATTATACTAGCGGTGTGATATGGTGTTAGGGATTCAATGGTTAGTTACCTTAGGTCCAATAATTTGGAATTTTAAGGTGCTGACTATGGAGTTTACAATGGCCAATTAGTCCTATATGTTGCAGGGCCTTATAGCTCCCTTCTTATGGGAAGAATCTGACTTGATGGGATCAAAAGAGGAAAATTCAAAGGGGTTATTTCTGCACTTATTAGACAATGTGGAGGATTCCGTGAGTGAACCTTTAGGGCTGGAAGTGGAGGAGTTGTTGGGGTCATTTGAGGATGTTTTGCTGAACCTAAGGGTTGCCACCTAATCGTTCTCATGATCATTCTATCACCTTAAAATCTGATGCCCAACCAGTGTGTGTGAGGCCCTATAGGTACCCTTATTTTCAGAAAGAAGAGATTGAGAAAATTGTGGCTGAAACTGTTGCTGTCTGGTGTCATTAGACCTTCTCAAAGCCCTTTCTCTTCTCCCTGTGTTCTTTGGTTAGGAAAGCAGATGGCTCTTGGCGTATGTGCATAGACTATAGAACCCTAAATAAGGAGACAATCAAGGATAAGTTTCCTATTCCTGTGATTGATGAATTATTAGATGAGTTGCATGGTTCTATGATATTTTCTAAGCTAGATTTGCGGTCTGGTTACCACCAGATTAGAGTTAAGGCTGAGGATATACCTAAAACTGCATTTAGGACACATGAAGGGCATTATGAATTCTTAGTAATGCCCTTTGGTTTAACCAATGCACCTTCAACCTTTCAAAGCTTGATGAATGAAATTTTCAGACCTTACTTGAGGAAATTTATTTTGGTATTTTTTGATGACATTTTAGTTTATAGTGCCAACATCAATGACCATTTGATTCATCTTAAAACAACCTTAGATGTGTTGAGAGCTCACCAACTGTTTGCCAAGAAGAGCAAGTGTAGGTTTGGATGTTCTGAAATTGAGTACTTAGGGCATTTGATCTCTGCTGAAGGGGTGAAGGCCGATGGGAAAAAGCTGAGTGCTATGGTGGAGTGGCCTAAACCTAAGTCCTTGAAAGCCTTGAGAGGATTCTTGGGGTTAACAGGGTACTATAGGAAATTTATAAGGGGCTATGGTTCTATTGCTGCACCATTAACTGACTTGCTTAAAAAAAATGACTTTGCTTGGAATGAGGGGGCTGAAGCAGCCTTTGAGGAGTTGAAGGTAGCAGTGACTAATCCCCTAGTTCTAATGCTACCAAATTTCAACTTACCTTTTGTGGTTGAGTGTGATGCTTCTGGGAGAGGTATTGGGGCAGTTCTTATGCAGCAGCAGCCCTTGGCCTTCTTTAGTCAAGTTTTGAAAGGAAGATTCTTACTCATGTCCACATATGAGAAGGAGTTATTGGCTTTGGTAGCGGTCAGGAAATGGAGGCCTTATCTCTTAGGGCATTTCTTTACTATCAAAACAGACCATCAGAGCCTCAAATTCTTATTAGAACAGAAGATTGGTTCTCCTATGCAGCAAAGGTGGGTCTCTAAGTTGTTGGGTTATGAATTTGTGGTGGAATTTAAGAAAGGGCAAGAGAACAAGGTGGCTGATGCCTTATCTCGAAGAAATGAAGATGATATGCAAATTGCTTCTTTGGCAGTAATATCATACCCCTCTTTGGAATGGTTTGTCGAGGTACAAGAGGGTTATGCTCATGATCCTACTTTGCAGACCTTGATTAAGAAGGTGGAAGATGGATCCATGGCCAATTCTAAATTCTCCATCAGACAGGGCATTCTCTTGTATAAAAGAGTTTATATTCCAAGTATTTTTGCAGGATAAAGTGTTACAATTTGTTCATTCTAGTCCCTTGGCTGGTCATGCAGGGTATGATAAGACAATTCATAGGGCAAGGAAGGATTTCTTTTGGCCTGGAATGAAATCTGATGTGAAAAGGTTCATTAGAGAATGCGACATTTGTCAAAGGGTGAAGGCAGAAAATGTTTCTCCAGTGAGTTACTTCAACCACTTCCAATTCGAGATAGGCCATGGCTAAGCATCTCCATGGATTTTATTGAAGGCCCGCCCTTATCTCGTGGATATAGTATCATTTGGGTTGTGGTGGACGGTTGACCAAATATGCCCATTTTTAGCCTTGAAACACCCTTACAGCTGAAAAAACTGGCTCAAGTTTTCATGAACCAGATTGTTTAAGTTGCATGGTATGCCATGACTATCATTTGAGATAGAGATGCAACTTTTACTAGTAAGTTTTGATGAGGTTTTTAAATTACAAGGAGTTTTCTTATCCTTTTAGCACTGCCTATCACCCTCGATCGGATAAGCCAATTGTGAACAAGTTTGTGGAGAACTATTTGAGATGTATGGTAGGGGATAAGCACGGGAATGGGTGTCTTGGCTGCACCTAGCGAATATTGCTACAACACGCTTTCACCACTCAACCAAGTTTACACCATTTGAAGCAATGTATGGTTATTCTCCACCTAAGCTTTTAACTTATAGGCCTGGCACTACAAAACTGGCTACTGTTGAGAACCAATTACAATCAAGGGATCAATTGTTGCAGCTGTTGAAAGAAAATCTGCAAAGGAGCCAGAATAGAATGAAGAAGTATGCTGATCTAAAGCGCACTGAAAGGGTTTTCAAAGAAGGGGATTTGGTGTACCTAAGGCTGCAACCTTATAGGCAGATGTCAGTGGCTTGGAGGCGCAACTTGAAGCTATCTCCTAGGTTCTATGGACCTTTCCAGGTTGTGAAAAAAATTGGCACAGTTGCTTATCACTTGGACTTGCCTGCAGGATCTTGTATACATCCTGTTTTCCATGTGTCACAGCTGAAGTTGAAGATTGGAAGGTCTGTTATTCCTATTGCTCAATTGCCACCAGTCAATCAGCAAGGTGTGATTCAACCTTTGAACACGAGGAGTCATGGATGTAAGGTCTAGAAAGGTTCACAACAGGGGTGGAGTTGTCGATCCACTTAGCGAGCTTGAGGAAGCAACATGGGAGAAGTACCATCTTTTGAAGTCATCTTACCCACACCTTGTGGGCAAGGTGTTCTGAACAGGAGGGTATTTGTTACAAGTATTATGCTAATATAATAGCTACGTAAATAATATTGGAGGGAATGGAATCCTATAGAAGGAGATAAATGGCTGGAGGGAAAGTAGGAGATGCTTGGACAGCTGGAGGGCGCTTGCTGAATTAATTGATGCTGCACACGTGCTCTTGAGGAGGGAGAATCACAATAGCTCAAAAGGTGTGGGTGGCTGCTTACAACGGCTGAAAAGGGTGTGCTTTGCTGCATGCTATCCTACTGTAGGGAGGAGAATAGTATAAATAGTGATTTCCATTGTAATGAGTTGGCTATGCAAGCTTTTGATATTTTGTAATTAGTCTAGTTAGCTTAGATGTTATGTTAGCTAGACTATTGCCCTTATAAGTGCAATATTGCAGAAGCTTGAATAATAAACAAGGCTGATCATTGAGCCTTTTCTTGAGTGAAACACTGTGAGTCTTGAGTGAAATATTTTGAGAGTTTGCATTCATTTTCTGTGAGGGAATTTGGAGTGTAACACAATTCACCACCCGTTATCACAAAAGTTTAACCCAATAAAAAAAGACATTTTTTGTAGACTATTTTGATTGAAATGAAATTGAAATAACGGAAAATAGTCAATTCTATCTATGAGTACTAAGCAATGTGGGGTAATTGTCATCCCTAGCTACCTTCAAAGAGGTGTAATGATCAAGAACAAGCATCTATTATCAAGAATAGATGATTTATTCAATCGATTTAAAGATTGATTTTTTGTCCGGTCATTTCCAACTTAAAGTTTGAAAAGATGTGCTAAAAACAACGATCCGCATTCGGTATAACCATTATGAATTCTTGGTTAATTATGTCATTTGGATTAACGAATGCTCCATCAGCATGTGAACTTGTCAAACAATTACAACCGGTAATTTGAAAAGGTATAGGTGTGATTTTCGAGCTCCTAAACAAACTAGACAAATCAATTACAGGGACTAGAACTACCTCCCTAGCTACATGCCTTCTTTTATTTATATTCTTTTATTTAAGTAGATTTATATACTTTTAGTTTCTCACGTTCATAACAGTACAACACAAGTGAAAATCTCAAAACAATTATACTTAAATATCATGGAAACTTTACTTAACGTCTTTAAATTTTTATTAGTACTTTGGTAGTTACTTTCTAAGAGTTCCAATCACCTTTTTTTTTTTTTTTTTTTTTTACATATCCACACAAGAAGGGGAGGGAGATTCGAACTAGTAACTTGCATTTTATTAGGCATGATCCCAGCCAATTGAATTACCTCTTGAAAACAGTTCCGATCACCTATTTGAAAAAAAAAATAAGTCTCATAAAAACTCTCACTTAATTTAATCAAAATGTTAGTAATTCAGACAAATTAATTGCCATAAAAAAACACACATGCATTCGATTTGGTGATCGCCAAAAGGTAAAACTTTTATGTTTGTCATGGTACGAAAATGACAAATTAATAAGCAAATTTAAGAGGAATCCATGGTTTTTTGGTAGATATGGCTTTTAGGGTTGATGATGATATATAATTGGTAAAAAGAAAAAGAAATGCATAGGATGACGTCACCTCTTATGTAAACTAAATCAGAATGTAAACAAAATTTGACCTGTTAGGCAGCTACGATACAAAAATAAAGAAAAGCAAGAGACCACAAAAAGCTGAAAGGTGCCAAATTCTTCCCTATAATTATTAAGGTCCGTGACCTTCTAGTCTTTTTCTTTCACATGTACATGCGTGTTTCAATTGATGTGAGCATTTGCATTCAAATTCCTTCTATCAATGAATCTTGTGATTTTTCCAGCTCCGTGGCAATGATCAGTACTTCACTAGAATGGCAATGATTGAAAATAATAATAATAATAATTTTCCATATAAAGCTCAATTTGTTTCGAAGTCAAATGTCTTTTTGGATCATACGGAAAATGAGTTAATGGTGAAAAATGGCCGGTGACTTCTAGCAACCACCGGCGAACGTCTGGTGATTTGAAAACGAGAAGCTTAAACTTAAAAAATAGTTTGTGATTTTGAAAAAGGAAAATTATTTTCCAAAAATTAAAGTAGTTTTTTTAGTCAAATCAAAGATGTTTTTGTTTTGACTATTATTTTTTGTCGTACTAAACACAAAAATAATATAATTAATATTTTTAAAAGTTATTTTACACCGAAACAAACAGATGTTAACTTATCACTTCTAATGCACCTATTTCTATCCACTTGTTGTGCTTGTGCTATATTGGGAAAATGCCGGAAAGCTGTTTGTTTAATTCACTACCAAAAAAAAACTAAATTTTGTGACTTTAGTTTGGTGACCTACCAATGGCTAAACACGTCACTAATTGGATGGTGACGTGTCATTAGTGACGTGGATCGCAGGGCATTAACTCGCCGTTCTAAAATTGTATTTGGTGACTTGTCAATTGATGAACACGTCACCAATTAGTAAGGGTGATCATGTGGTTGTGATTAGTGGATAGTGGCTAAAATTGCTAACCATTTAAGTAGTTAGTACATTTTACTAACCGCTAAGCAGTCAACCCCCCAGTTAGCAGTTAACCACATTAGGTTAACTGTTTTTTTACTAACCGCTTTTTAGGCTTTATTTTTTAGCCGAATTTGAAAATTAGGCTTCTTCTAGGCTTACTTTAAATGTTTTTTCCCACTTTATTTGTTTTATTTGTTTTTGGGTTCAATTTTCAGTTTTGGGCTTATTTTGCCCTTTTCTATGCCTTTTTGGCATCAAAATATGCACTATTTATTATTTTTTTTGAGATGAAATATGCGCTATTTAACAAGCATATAAGTTGCAATATATCACATTAGGCTTGTTCCGAAATGAGCTCATATAAAAAAAATGTATGCCTGTTCCTCTCCAACTTTCTTTGGTTTTAATTTGTTTTTGAAAGTTTATTTTGTATATATTGATCAAATAAACAGACACACAAGTGTTGAAATATTATTGCACGAGGAGAAGGCATACAAGTTATATATAATTATATATAATAATTAATAAATAAATAATACATATATTAAAAAAGTGGTTAGTGGTTTTTGAAAACCCACTAACCACTAACCATTTAAACAGTTAGTGGTTACAAAGAGGATAATAAAAGCTGCATGAACACCCCTACCAACTAGTGACGTGTGGAATTAAACACTTCATCCTTTAAAAGGTGACGTGTGGAATTTTAGCAGGTCACCCAAACTTGACACGTCATTAACATTGGTAACGTGTGAAGTTTGACACATCACACAATTTAATGACCTACCAAGCTTAACACGTCACCTATTTTGGTGACCTGCCAAGCACCAAAATGGGTGACGTGTCAAGCTAGACATGTCACCAATTTTTGTGATGTGTCAAGAGTTGTAGGTCACAAAAATTGGTGACATGTCAAGTTCAACACGTCACCCATTTGGGTGACCTGTCAAGCTTGACACGTCACCAATTTTGGTGACCTGCCACAAAAACTTCACACATCACTAAATTTGGTATTTAAAAAAAAAAAAAAAAAATTTCCACCCCATATTTAATTTTAGAATTTTTATTTTTTATTATTATTATTATTTTCTGTTAGCTTTTCTCCCTTGAGCACCTGTGAATTGCAGAAGAGTTGAGGAAGTCATCAGCAGCTGCACTAGACATTAACTTCACCAGTGAAAAGTAAAATGGATTTTTAGGTAAAAGAAATTACAGGCAATGAGATCTATTTCAGCAATCGTTGCTCAGCAATTTACTAACAATTCAAGACCAAACGATTTATTTACAACACAAATTACAGCCCCAACACAGAAATTTACCATTTTGTTTCAGAAAACTGAGATTTGTCATTACACAAAGGACAAAACAAATACACACTGCTAGTTCTCTCTTACGGAGCCAGGGTGAGATTAATTTAAGAATGCAGAAGATAAACACCTATTGCCATCACAAGGAACCTCGGTGGCTCCACATTTACTACTGAGATTTATAACCAAGAAAGCCCTACAAAAACATTGGACAAATACATAGGCAAAACTCAATCGGAGGTCGCTGAAAATCTTAGTTGCTGTCTTGAGCTACAGGGGGAGAGGAAGGTGCCTTGTCAGTCTCCCCAGAAGAAGTATATGACTTTATATATGAACGGGCCATCTTCAACATCAATTCCACCTCTTTCTTGCACTGCATTAAGTGAATGTAAAAGTTAAGGTAAGTTAACTTGTCATCAGGTGAAGCTACAGTCAAAATCCATTCAGTTCTTCAAGGACAGAATTGCACAATTATGAACGATGAGGACAAATCATTCCGGCACATTTCAATCAGATATGTACTAACCTCATCGATTGCCCCTGACCTAATTTTGGATTGCATCAAACACCATTTCTTAAAATGTGCACCTGTAAAAGTTATCACCAAGTCAGTTAAAAACTAACTTCCCGAACAGGGGAAAGAACTTAATGTTAAACTATGCAATATCAAACTAGAAGAAATCTTGCTGCAGACCATTACAAGATTGACAAATTCAGGTAAAACCCATACATGGAACTATATATTGATCTATAGGTACATCTTACAAAGAAGACCTACGAAGAAAAATATTCGATAGGTTAATACACTGCGTTGACTGAGCTGGTTGACAAGACAAAAGGGAGCGAAAAAAAAAATACACAGCAGAGATGCCTAAAAATCTGATGATGATGATGATGCAGCATGTGTTAGTTATCAATAAAAATATATGTGCTCAACTTTTGAGATAAATCAAGGACAGAGTGTGAACTAGATTGCAAACCTAGAGACACAGGACAGATTTTAGGCACATTTGAATGGACATACACAGAACGACACTAAAAAGGAGGTAATCTCCCAAAAACAGAACTTTGCAATTTGTCCAGTGTTATTAAAAAAGATTGCTCCAATGCAAAACCAGTTGAGCGAAGTCTGCCTAGAGAAGGGGAAAATATATATATATATATACAACCATTTTAACCACTTTCTCTACAAAAGTGAAAATCAAGTAAAATTAAACAGAGATATTGCTTAAAGCTGCTTTCTCTTAGCATACAAGGTCCAATCACCAAGGACATCATGTTAAGGCTCAGTGCTATTAAAAAAGAGGCCTACAGAAAAAGGCGCAGAATGCTCTTTTTTTGGGTGTGGGGGAGAAAAGAAAGAACTTCTTACCCCTAAAGCGCTCTTGGATTAAGCGCACCTAAAGCACAAAAACACTTTTGAGTTTTTCTTTTCTTAAAAAAAATCTAATAATAGACTGGATCTTAAACCAAGTTCATTTTACTAATGATTAGTAATACTACATTTATTCTTATGCTATGTTTTCCTTCGTATGTCAAATTTGAGGGATAACAAATTAGAAGAAGACACTATGGCCAGGTGTGGTACGGAAAAATGGACCTAAGAATGGAATAACTATTCTTCTAAAATGAGCAATAGCTATTTGGTTGTGCCCACATTACTTAAGAATAGATATTCTTCTAAAATGAGCAATAGCAATTCTTCTTAAAAAATGTGGGAATAGGTATTCCCCCTGGAGAGAAATAGCTCTAAAAATAATATCCTTAAAAACTATTTCATCATTTTCATTTTGACCTCCTTCCCCATGGGTGGCCAACCATCCCAAACGAAACTCCGGGAGTGGTCATGCTCACAGCCAACCACCACCCGACCTCACTGATCCAGCCCACCGCTTGCCACTGTCGGCCCTAGTGGTAGGCTGGAAACCATATCCCGCGGTTCTCCACTGTCTTCAGCCACCGTCCGCCGCAATCCCCATTGGCCCTATGTCGTCTCCCACCACCACCTCGGGCAACCATCCGCCTTAGCCCACTGCAGATGGCCCAAACCACCAGCAACCACCACTTGGTCCAGCTCATTGCTTGCCACCCTGGTGGTGGGCTGGTGGGCAGTGGGTTGCAGTGGGCACTGGCCGGATACAGTAGAGGACTACATGATATGGTTGCAGGTGGTGGGCCGGGCTGGGGGCTAGCTGGTGGTGAGCTGGGTTAGGTGGTGACCGACAGTCGGAGAGGTCGGGTAGTGGCTGACAATGAGCTCTGATTTAATGGCCATGAAACACCAAATCGGGTGGTCTTGACCAAGGCGAAAGGGATGCCATTCAAGTGTTATTTTTATAAAGGGTATTTTATGAAATTTGATTCAGTTCCAATTAGGAAATTTGGCCACATCACCTGCCCTCCCTTTTTTGGGTTTTTATTTTTATTTTTTTTTATAAATTATTCTAGGAAAATTTTCTTTAAGATAAAAACAAAACACAAACTACAGAGCACTTCAAATAAAAGCTATATGAAAATAGAAAAGACGTTCAAAACAAAGCATTGATTTTGTTTGGTCTATGTTTCACCTGAAAGCAAAACATTGATTTAGTATTTGATTTTATTCTCTTGTTTTTTTTTTTTTTTTTGGGGGGTGGCTGTAAATTTGTAGTTTATTGGTTTAGTGATACTAAATATTTAGGACCTGTCATCATTTACTAATTTACTAATATGGCCTATTGTCACATTTAAACATTACTACCAGGCAAAAGTTGGCGTTGGAAACGATCATTTCTAAGTCACAAATGCATTCATTTGAGGTAGGCAAATTTTAGGGGAAACTTCACATACCCCCCATGAACTATCGTACCTTATGCAAACACCACTCCAATATTCAAAATCTCTCACTTTGGTATATCGAATTTTCGTTTCGTTCCAAATATCTCCTACCGTTAAATTAAACAGAAAATGAGAAATATGACCAAGGGTATTTTAGTAATTTCACACTCCTACGTTAGGATTGAACAGGAAATCCTAACGGAATGGAAAAAGTGGAAGAAAATCAAAATTCGATATATCAAAGTGTGAGACTTTGAATATTAGAAGGGTGTTTGCAAAAGGCGCATAAGTTCATAAACAGTAAGTGAAGTTTCCCCCAAATTTTAGATCCTATTCTTGTTGCTAATGAATACCTTGATAGTAGAGATTGAGATTTGGTGATCTGAGGGTTATTTGTAAAATGGACTTAGAAACAACTTATGATCATGTATTTTTATTTTTTATTTTTATAAGTAATGTGAATTTTATTAAAACGCGCAGAGGGGTGCAACCTTAAAAAATTATGTACAATAGAAACCCTACGAAATATACAAAGGACACATATGCAAAAAATCTTCTATAGTCGGTATTTCATTACGGTAATGAGCCATTGTCTACACATGTAGCATAGCAATCATATTCTTCCTCACCCCATCCACCAAACACTCCTTATCCTCAAAAATTCGTGCATTCCTCTCCCTCCATATGCACCAAATGACACACAACGGAGCCATCCTCCAAATATCTCTAGATAGATCCCTCCCCCCCACCTGACTCCAACAAGCAAACAAATCTATGACCTTTTGTGGCATAAATTGGGAGTTTCATGTATGGGAGAAGATGTGGGTTTGGGAGGAAGTGGTGCTCTTGGATAGCTCATTGTATTTCCTCAATGCGGTTTTCAGTTTTGGTAAATGGCTCTTCTACAGGCTTCTTTTAACAGCTCTTGAGGCTTGAGGCAAGGGAATCCTCCATCTCCTTTGTTGTTTGTCCTAGTGATAGAGGTTTTGGGTATGATGATTTCAACCACTGAGTGGAGATTCGTTGGCTGGTTTCTTTGTGGGGACATGGGTTGATATCTCTCATTTTTTGTTTGTTGGTGACGCTTTGATTTTTTTTGGGTCTTATCAAAATCAACTTTACATTTTATGGAGCTTGTTCTTATTATTTGAAGTTGTTTTGAGCTTGAAGACAAACTAGCTAGTCGAATTTGGTTCCGATGGAAAATGTTGATAATGTGGTGGGGTTGGCTCGGATTTTGGGTTGTGGGGTGTCGTCCTTGCTGATGAAGTTTCTCGGTTCTCCTTTGTGGGCTTCCTTTAAAGCCAAACAAATTTGGGTCGGTGTTATCAAGAAGATAGAACGTCGGTTGGCTAGTTGGAAATGATTGTATTTGTCTAAGAGTGGGAGGATTACCCTTATCAAGAGCACCCTATCCAATTTACCTATGTATTTTATGTCCTTCTTTCCTCTCCCTTCAAGTGTTGCTATTCATATTAAGAAGCTCCAACATGATATATTATGGGGAGGGAGAGGTGAAGAGATCAAAATATCACTTGGAAAGTTGGTCAAAGGTGTGTATGTTGATCTCTAAGGGAGGATTGGGAATTAGGAACCTTTTCAGGTTCAATCAAGCTCTCTTGGGTAAATAGTTGTGGAGGTATGGGCTGGAGAGAGATGCTAGGTGGAGAGTGATGGTGGACTCTAAATATGGAAGTTCATGGGGAGGGTGGTGTTCTAGTGAACCTGTTAGGGCTTAAGGAGTAGGTTTATGGAGCAAGTAAATGCCAGTTCCAGAGATGGAAGCCCCTGTCTCGTTCCACATGTTGTTGTATTTACTTACATTGAGAAGGTAAGGGGAAGATAGGTTGTGGTGGATCCCTTCCAAAAAATGGTTGTTCAGTGTCATGGATTTGTCATGATGATTTATGGTTACCTTGGAAAAGTGTTTGGAGGACTAAGGCTCCATTGAGGGTGGCTTTCTTTGTGTGGTTAGTGACACTAGGGAAGATCTTTACCTTAGACAATCGCCAGAACCAGCATGTAATTGTGGTTGATTGATGTATTATGTGCAAAAAGAATGGAAAGTCTTTAGGCCACCTTCGTCTTCAATGTGAGGTTGCTTGTGCCATCTAGAATGTATTCTTTAATAGGTTCAGGTTGTATTGGGTTATGCCTAGATGGGTAGTCGATTTGTTTGCTTGTTGGTGGATTACTAGCAACACGCAGTGTGTTGTTGTATCGAAGATAGTACCTTTGTGCCTTTTGTAGTGTTTTTAGAGGGAAAGAAATGATGGATGTTTTAAGGAGTGCAAGAGGCTGTTGGAGGAGTTGAAATCTTCTTTCTTCAACACTTTGAATCTCTAGACAATTGCTTATGTTTTTCCTTTAGTGATTAGTTATCTTGAGTTTCTTGTTCTTTTTGCCACTAATTCCTAGGTAGCTTGTCTTGTATTCTCCATGTATAAGTGGAAACGCCTTACACTTTCACTTTCAATGATATTTAGATAATTTATCAACAAAAAATAAAATAAAAAGCACTACCAGGCCTGCACCGCGAGAGTAGTAACTGCAAGAATTACCTATGGAACCAACTCGAACAATATAAATTATGATATAACCTAAAAAATGTATATGGTTGCTAAAAGAACATGAGACTACATGAGAACCAAAAGAAAAACAAAGCAGCAAAGTTTACAACCAAGTGGTTGCCTAGATGGTATCTGTAGTGAATTCCAAGGGAGATTTCACCTTGACATGTTAAATTTCAAGCTCAGCAAGGTAATGTAGGATCCAGATGTTCAATTTCGAAACAAATAATGATGCTATGCATACCCCAAAAAAGAAAGCCAAGAAAAAATGGGGAGAGGAGTCAAAATCTTGAATAAAATATTCATGTCCCCTTAAGTCCTACTTGCATGGACCATGCAATCTCCACCTCAATCTAACAATTGTACAACATATAAAAGTTGCATTCCATGCCCAGTAGAGGCTAAGTGATATTCTCGTTAGTCAATAATTGAAGTGGAACTACTTTGAACCATGATAAATTCTAAATATTCACACTTCATCTGCACTTAGAAATATGCGACCCAGAATATAGATCATGGTGCTACATGAAATGGGAATGAGTGCGTGGTACATCTCTTATTTTTATCAGTAAGTCCACGTCCACATACATCAAAATGGGGAACTATGTAGGTCAGGCTTGCATATGATAAAAGGTTGTCCAATAAGAAATTAGAGTGCGATAAGGTAGCTTCAGTTAAAATATTTGTAAATGAGCCATTAGTGCCCAAGAATTTTGAAAGCTATGCAAGATTTTAATATTATCTTTCCATATTACTGAATTGAAAGTATACCAAGTTTTGGTACTGGATTTGGATCCTGGGTCGCAGTTGAGTAGGGTAGCATTCAATTATGGTAACACCGATCCCATGAAACAAAATTTTAGTAGCAATATAATTACAAGCATGAAGCGCATGTAGATAAATGGCAGTGAAAGAACAAAATGGGGTACAAGCCAATACTTACCCACTTTTATGTCTACGGTAATTGAGTTTTCAGCATTTGTCTCTATACGCCATCTACAGTGGACCTGTATGCAACATCAACAACTTCACGTCACCTATAAAGTAGACAAATCATGATGATAGAACAAATAAATCAATCAATTGTTTCTTTTGCAAGTCATATCTATATTAAGCAAACAAATAAATGATATTCACTTGTTCTTAAAAAGTCTTATACCATATACTGTGGAATAAGTACCACAGAACAAATCTAAACAATCAATAGATACCAAGTCTCCTATCTAGCTGTGTCAAATTTCGTGTTTGTCAGGAACAAGTTATAAATGGCCAACATACCAAATGGATTAATTTCAACCCACAGAACTGAACCTGCTGTTGAAACAAATATTTGCCACTGCTACAGCACATCTCAAACATGCCTTTCCATAGTCGATATTCCCATTCTCCATCCCTCTACCCTAATTTCACAAGCAAAGAATGCTAGGCCACCAACCAGAGTAGGAGCAAATGAATAATCAGCATGAATTTGGTGTAAGTATGAATTTATAGTACCTCATGGGGAAAAAAAAGAAAGACTTCTTTTGCAGAATTAATCATTCCCTCTCGTATATTTTATAAATAAACGAAATCATGTTCAAATATGCAGTCGAGATAAACATATGAAATGTAAAATCCTTGAGTACTCTACTTCCCCATTGAATGATAATACCCTAAATTGGCTTAACTTTTTTTTTTTATGAGTAATAAGAAGTTTTCTTAAAGAAGAAGAAAAGCGTGAGGCGCCCCTAATTACACAGTGAATATACAATGGAAGCCAAAGTTAACCCACTGAAGAAACCCACCCACCCAAAATAAACACCCTGGGAAACCAAAGCTAGCCCAGAAAATCCCAATAAACCCACCCAAGAACCCTCAAACAAACACACCAACGCGATGCCTGCTAACCAATCACCCTTTATGACACAATTGTATTCCCCTTCCTTCACCTAGAGGATGCCCTAGCAATGCCATAATTAATGGAGCTTTCTAAATTTAATAGCTCCCTCTTGCCCTTAGTCCTAGGCTGTGCGACTTCCATTTCCTATAGAAAATCCTCTTTCACGTCATCCAGCAACGCGCCGAAATCGGATTCTCCTCTTCATCACAATCCCACACCCAATCAAGGGGATTGGGGGACAACTCTCCATCCCAATCGTTGTCTTCCTAATCCCACCCAAACTTGAAAGCTTCATCCAGAACTCAAGATCGACCACTCACTACTCCATCTTCCTGAACAGCCAAAGATGACAAGGAATCCCCTTTCTCTTTCAGACTTGGGTTAAGAAACCCTTGCCGTAGAATTCCCCTCATTGGATTTGAATTCTTAGAAGCAGGCTTCTCTTGAATTGCAACAAGTACAACCTCCGATGAAGTCCAAGCAACAAACCCCGCAACTGGTTTAGAATGGTATTGTACCTGCAGAGCACTAAAAGATTCCACTGCCTCAAGAAGAAGAGAATCTTTCATCCGAGCTCCTCTTTCTCTCTTATCTCTCTGGTAGTAACTCAATGTCTGCTTGAATATCGGAATCCCACTCCCTGGAGACAAGCATGATCTCTCTCCCAAGCCTAGAGCCCCTTCAGAGATTATAGCAGAATTTTGCAGCACAAAGACAGGTCCAGATGAAAGCGTAGAAGAGTGATGGATTGAAACAAGAGGATCAGAAAAAATCACCTAGTCAGAACCCTTAGCATTCAGAGACTCCAAACCATGACCACAACCACGATCTGGATCCAAAACTGAAGCCGGAACGGTGCACAGATCTGACCCGGGTTCCGAATCAGGCTCCAGACCTGATTTGGAACCAGGATCTGGAGCATGATCCAAACCGGGATCTGATTCGGGATCCAGACCTGATTTGGCTTAATTATTAACTAAAGATGATATTGGACGAACCATTTAAAATGGAATAAATTTGTCAATTTGACTAGAGGTGAAAATGCAGATAATGATTTTTGATATCCGCATCCGCATCATGCGATTATTATCTGCATCCGCGCGGTTAATGCGGATATTATTTGCTATCCACATTTGAGGTAATAGGCGTTTTAAACTTCTAAATTGTAATTCATTAATTATTGCTTCTAGTAAATAAAAAAAGAAAAAGAAAAAGATATTATTTATAGACTTATGGTTGTACACTATTATTCATATCACACTTTCTAATAATTTTGCCAATTAATTTTCATCACATACATTATTTAATATTTACCTTCTAGTAATTCTATAGTTGGTAACAAGAAATAACATTTTAAAAATAATAATAATAAAGGAAAAACATATAAGGCAATTAATTAGAACAAATTAAAAGAGTTTTCTAAAAGTGAAATCCAACAACATTACAAATATAGCAAATATAAGAAACATAAATTAAAAAGTATTAAATATAATATATATAAAATATAATATACATTAAATATAGAAAGGAATGCGGATGCGGATAATATCTGCATCTGCATACCCTAAAACCGCTATCCACATCTACATCCGCATATGCAGATTGCGGATAAGTGCGGATAGCAAATGTGGGCGATTATTATCCACCCGCATTTTCACCCCTAAATTTGACCATTATCAAAGAATGCTCCCTCAGCAGCCTGGCAGAGTAATAGACTGGGATAACAGATAAACTTTTGTCAATTTGACCATTGCCATGACTTCCGGTCAGCAATTCCAATAAATTTTTACAGCAAGTACTTAAAGATATAAATTTATCGAAGTCAGAAATTGTTCTGATTGGGGAGGTGCAGGATGTTGGATTATTGGCCAGTGTTTTTGGGTGTCTGGTGGTGGGTTTACATATGAAGTATTTGGGGCTTCCTTTGGGGGCGCATTGCAAGGCGACAACAATTTCGAATGGTGTGTTATAGACAATGGAGAGGAGGTTGGCGGGATGGAAAAGGTGCCTCTTATCGAAGGGGGGTAGGCTAACGTTGATTAAAAGCACTCTCTCTAACATTCCAACTTATTTGTTATCCCTTTTTCCTATTCCTTCAAGTGTGGCAAACAGATTAGACAGGTTGCAAAGGAATTTTTTATGGGGTGGTATCAATGAGGAGAATAAGTTTCACTTAGTTAAATGGTTGATAATTTGTTCTCCTTTGTAGAATGGTGGGTTGGAGATTAGAAATCTGCGCAGGTTCAATCAAGCCTTATTGGGGAAATGGTTATGGTGCTTTGCTACGGAGAGGGATGCTCTTTGGAGGAAGGTAGTTGAGGGAAGGATGGCTGGGGGTGGTGTACTAATTAGGTTATGAGGTCCTATGGTGTAGGGGTTTGGAAGCATATTAGGAGAGGATGGGAGTGTTTCTCGAAGTTCCTTAAATTTGAGGTTGGTGATGGCTACCATATTAGTTTTTGGCATAATACTTGGTGTGGTGATCAACCGTTGAAGGTGTCTTACCCTGAGTTGTATCGTATTGCAAGAAACAAAGAGGCTTGGGTGAGTGACAATATGCAGATTTTAAATGAGGCAATTCATTGGAATGTTCATTTTATCCAAGAAGCTCAAGATTGGGAGGTGGAGGTGGTGATGGACTTTTACGGTAAATTGTATGAGACCCGGCGCCATGTGTGGGGGGAGGGGGGGTGGATCGGATTTGTTGGAGTCCTTCCAAGAGGAAGTTATTTGAGGTTAGCTCCTTCTTTGATGTGCTTTCCATTTCTTTGGATAGGTATGAGGCGGGGTGTTCTTTCCTGTGGAAGGGTATTTGGAAGGTTAAAATACCGCGCTGAGTTAGTTTTTTTGTGTAGATGGCTTCTCTTGGTAAGATTTTCACTTTGGATAATCTTTGCAAAAGAGGTTTGATTGTGGTGGAGTGGTGTTATATGTGTAAGAGGAGTGGTGAGTCCATCAATCATCTTCTCCTTCATTGTGAGGTGGCTCGTACTCTTTGGAGTGTGCTTTTTTCTCTTTTTGGTGTGAAGTGGGTAATGAATGGGAGGGTTCTTGATCTCCTGGCCTGCTGGAAAGGTCAAAGAGGTAATAAAATGGTGATGAGGGTGTGGAGAATAGCCCCCTTGTGCCTTATGTGGACTATTTGGAGGGAGAGAAATGCTCGGTGTTTTGAAGATAAGGAAATGGTAGTGGTGGAGCTTAGCAATGAATTTCTTCAATCGTTATTTTTTTGGGCGGGGGCTTTGAACATTCCTCAAGTTTCTAATATGCAACAATTTGTAAAAGTGTGTTCTTCTTTTTCTCTTTGAATGGATGGACTTCTTTGTATACTTCCTGTGTACTAGGGTTGCGTCTTTCTGCGCTTTTTTAATGATATGCTTACTTATTTATCAAAAAAAAGTACTTAAAGATATGACAATATGGAGAAACAATAATCTGAAAAAGATTTGCATAGATGCCACCCAGCAAATTCAATACAAATTAGCATGTGAAAACTGTAAAGAGGATAGCCAAGTAAATAACAAAACATCATTTACTTCAACACAAGAAGGCAAAAAATTATATTACAATCTGAAGAAAAAAAAAAAAAAAAGAAAAAAATCAACAAGTGAACAATGACAACATCTCAGAAAAATTGTGATCTCTCACACAGTACAGAGACTTTGACTTGAACTCTTATAAGGCAGTGGAAGAGGCATGAAGCAATGCGCTAAAGTTCAAGGCAATCAGACCAGTTGATTGGAAGAAAATGGGTAAAAACATTACAGCTGCAGTTACAGATATTTATCCTCTAATGAAAAAAGAACATATCTCTCTAAATATTCAACAGTAGCAAGAGTGCTATGCCAAGGTTAGAAGTTAGAACAGCCAAGACCAAGTTGAGCATCAAATTTAACAGAAAATGGAGTCTTAATGATGTAGCGTGACATAAGGGGTCACAAAGACAAACAACAAATAATTCACAACTGTTCTCAAAAAGCGAGATTCAAGTAACAAAGGGGATAAAAAGTTGGTTTGAGCACTACTACGACTGCTGTAAAATTTTGAGTACGGTTATAATACCCATGGGCTCAGACAGGCTTCATGGATATCCCTTCATAAAAAGCCCAATAAATCTTGTGAGTTGGAGAACTTCACAAGCTGCAGCAACACTCCCATGAGATTCCAATGAGAAACTAGTAAGATTATTGACTAAACAATTAAAACTAGACTGTCGTAGAAATGCAGAAAATTTCAATTATGGCAATAAAGAACATATTCAAGCACATCAATAACACAAATCTAAAGCAATAATAATGAACAGGGAAGAATCTAATGGTTTATCAAATAACTAATTATCAGATGCTGACAACCAGCTTCTGCTTTTAGCACGCCATATGAAGAGATTCCAACAAGAAACTAGTAAGATTATTGACTATATGATTAAAACTAGACTGTGGTAGAAATACAGTAATTTTCAACTATGGAAACAAGAACGATTAAAACTAGACTGTAGTAGAAATGCAGTAATTTTCAACTATGGAAACAAGAACGTATTTAAGCACATGAAAACCACAAATCCAAAGCAATAGTAATGAAGATGGAAGGATCTAATGGTTTATCAAAATAACTAATTATCAGATGCTGATAACTAGCTTCTAGATTTAGCATGCCTTATATGGTTCTCCATCAATTGTTTATCAGGTTGAGTTTGGAACTGTTCCTCCTCTATATATATATATATCAGATTGAGACATACAGCACACAACTCAATCATATACAAATGTTACGGTATAAAACATGATATGCAAAATATTGAATACCTCAAAGTATGACCCAAATGGAACATCATGTGCCTGTTGCACGGTCTCAAACACCTAAAAGAATGGAAAACTCATTATAATGATTTCTTAATAAAAATAAGGCGCCCTAGAAGATGTGAAAAAGAAAAGTAAGACGCAAGCACCTTTATAAGTAATGAAAGATATGTGCTTCATAAAAGAGAGAGAGGAAGTCACATATCCTGCTCACACACTTATACATAATTGACGCCACAATACAAGGAAGATATATGCATTCATACCAGCATTTTCTTGTCTGGCGATAGAACAGCATGCTGGTACTCTGTCATGGCTGTGTCTGGAGGGCACATTGGACTGTTACAAAGGGATCTGAATGTTATCTCTCTGACTTGACCATCATATTCATTTGCAGCATGCCACTGTCCCATCTGAAGAAGGAATAAGAAGAAGCATGAAATCTCAAGTTGATACAACCACCAACAAACAATTGAAGATATAATTCTCCTAGGGTTGAAAAATTCCACACCAGGACTTAAAATTACTTAGACTAGCTTAACCTTTAGTATCCTAGAGGATGGGAAAGTATTGTCAGAGCAACATGGTTTCCTGAAGCCTCCATGCCTCTGTCCACGAAAGCTCCTTGTCAACCCTTCAGCTCAAAAATGCAATTGAGCTTGCAATCCAGGCCATAGATGTAATGAGAGCATGGAATTTCTCCTCATTCACTAATTTGCATATATGAATATCGGAGACAAGTGTAATGGCCCAAGAAAAAGTGCTACCCACATCTACACTATTACACCAAAAAGACTAGCCAATTTGGGGTAATAGCGTAGATGTGACTAGTGCTTTTCCTAGTTTGTTACAAATAGTATCAAAGCCAGGTTGTAATTCCATGTAGTATTGTCAGCATTGCATGACGTAGCCCTGATGAGGATGTTAGGGGTTTAAGGGGGGAGTGTTTGTAACATCCCAATCCCATATTAGGAGAAGAGTTGCCCACATAGAGTGGGTAGTTTATTGAAAGACACTCGTGATGCTAAGTCTTACATTGCTTACTTACTAGATGAAACTGTGCTTTTAAGTGATTCTACTAGTTTGTTTGGGGTAATAACGCAAAGGTGGTTAGCACTTTCCCTGGGTCGTTACAACAAGCAATAGCATTAACTATTATCAATTGCATGGAACTAAAAAAGACAATGGGCCACCCGGCATCCATTCAAGGGACTAAAGTCTTAGTCTTTTAGGTTGAGATGCACAAGGCATTCCAGTTGTGACAAAACCAACATGAAAAATAGCAAATGGTGCAAAATAAATCTACATCAGGAACTCTAGCAGTATGGTGCAGAATAATGAAAAATAGTGTCACCAAGCAAGTCATCTTTTTAAGACAAATATAAGGCTGCCTACACCTTAGGAGAAAAATATCAGGCAATTAAGTTTAATTCAATTACTGTAAAAGAAGAGAGAATTAAGACTGATAAGTGCAATATAAGAAAGGCTGAAATAAGAAAAGAAGACCTTCTAAAGAGAACATCGGTGTGGGCAATGAGAAAACTGCATGATTACCAAAGAGTGAGAAAAAATTATGGATTTTCATAGAGTCGAATAGCATAAAAGAATTTACACGCTCAACCTCAAGTGTTTAACAGTAAGTCTGTCAAATTCAGTTGATTATCTTGTTCTATGCTTACGATGACTTTGCTTGCATCTAGATAGAATGCATCAACATGCCCCAAAATCAATTGCACTTTACAGTATAAAAAAAGCTTTTGTGTCTCACATAAGACATACACCTAAGGTAAAAGAAACTATCCTTACTTGTTTACACACCTAACAAAGAAAAATTTGGAAACAGATGTAGCGATAGGAAAAGGGCAGCATATTGTGTGTGCACATGTGGCTATTGTTAAAAGAGCTATTAGGGCCATTAGGGTTTGGAGGTTTTTTGGTCATTGTGATATTTCTCTAACCCTATATAATAAGATGTGTGGTAGGCTATGGAACTAGAAAGTAACGTGCTTCCACCTTTTTGTGTCTAAATGGTTCATACAAACTACAACATGGTATTGTTGTAGTTTATCAGAGCCTTAGGGTTTAGATTTTGGTCCCTTTGTTTGTAATAGATTTCTGGTCCTTTTCTTTTGGTTGAACCTCACGCCTGTTGGTTGTGAGTCTCCTTCTGATGGCAGCACTCCCTGTGTGGGTGGTGCCTTGATGAAGCTTTAGAGTTGTTCTTGGAGACTGAGAAAAAAAAAAAGAAGATATTTGTTTATGGTGTTTTGTGATGATTTCAGTGCTTGGGTGGTGTTCCTCTTAGTAGTTCTCATGTTAGTTGAAGGTTTCTGTGGTGCCTAGCGGCGACGTCTGGCCATTAACAGTGGTTTTCGTGGTTCTTGGCCTTTGTTGTGGTGTTAGCTGAAGGTTTATCTGATGACTTATGTGTTGTTCTGAGGAGTTTCCGGCAAGTTTTGGTGGTCTCTAGCATTTTTCCAGTGAGTTCTAGTCGCCATGGCAGGCTTCCAACAAGTTGGTTGACAATCTCTGTTTGGCTGCGGGTGTTTGCTACTCCTATCCTTGGATAAGGATAGCTGGAGTTGTATTTGGATCTTCCCTATCTTGGATAAGGATAACTGGGTTTGCTGATTCATAGCGGTTCAGCATGTTTTTATACGGGTTCAGTGGCTTCCAGGTCTGGTTCATTGGTTTTCTTACCGGTTTAGTGTGTTTTTAGACCAGTTCAACGTGGTTTTGGACTGGTTCATTGGTTTTCTGTCCAGTTCGGTAGTTTTCTTTCCGGTTCAGATGGTTTGGATGCCAATTTAGTCACTTTTACAGCCGGTTCAGTTGGTTCTTGACTGGTTCAATGGATTTCATGACCGGTTCAATGGTGTGTTAGCCCGGTTTGTGTTGGTTTGGGCTTCATTAATCTTCCATCGGGTATGTTGCTCAGGGGGAGAAGTTCCTGTCCAAGTTTTCATTGTTGTTGGTTGATCATGGGAAATGTGATCGTTGTTTGTTATTGAGATCCAATTGGCCTGGGTGTTTTGTGGTGATATCCAACCAGCCTTGGTGTTTTGCGGTGGTTTTTGACTGGTTAGTTGTTTTCCAGTGAAATTTTACAGCCTTGCTGCTTTCCGGCAAGATCCTATCAGCCTTGGTGTTTTTGGGCGAGATCCAACCGCTCGTTGCAGTTTCGGCTGAGGTTTCGGCCAACGTTGAAGTTTTTAGTGAATTTTCTTGTTATTTTATTCAGTCTTTGTATCATGTGCTTTCCAGCTTGAGGGAAAGTGTTAAGAGTATTTTTTTCTAGGGGGGGTGTCTTTGGTTTGCTCATTTTTTTAAAGCTGGATTTATATGATATATATGCTTCAAATTGAGGGGGAGTGTTAGAAGAGTTATTAGGGTTTGTGAGTCATCAGGGTTTGAGGGTTTTTTGATCATTGTGATATTTCTCTAACCCTATATAATAAGACGGCGGTAGGCAACGAAACAAGAGAGTAACATGCCTCCACCTTTTTGTGTATAAACAGTTCATACAAACTACAACATGTATATAAATCATAAAATTTGTAGAAGAAAAATCAGAGAACAACTGATTTACGCTGCAATAAGGTATCAACTCTAAAACCATGGTTATGCATTTAGACTTAACACTCCGAACAATTCGGTAGAGGTTCTGCCCAAGGATATTAAACAGATAACAGGTGCGCACAACTGATATTTATATCCTGTTTTACTGTATAGAATAAGTTCATTTGTTTCTTTATTTCATATTAAAAGCAAGAAATAAAATAAAGCATCAAAATTTTTGTCACAATTGATTTGGTTTGCCTCACACTTTCACCTCTAAAAGCACAGTTTATGTGCTGACTCTTAACCAAAGGCAAGGCCAACTCTATCCCCTAGAGGCTTATGTCCAGGTATATCAGGTAAAAGCTAAAAACTCTAGCCACACAAGTTGACCACTTCAATCATTTTTAATGCCCTGAGGCACACACCATGACAAAGCATGTTTAATTACCCCGAGGGATCATGCCCAGGTAAATCATGCAGATGAAAGTTGCGCATCGCAGGCCTTAGCACTCACATAGACTCATAATTCAGATAAGTTAACTTCTCTGAAATATTTCTGGATGGGAAATTAAATGAATAAATATTTGACAAAATCTAATTAGGTGATTCCTAAAGATTCAAGATGACAAAAGGAAACTTCATAGCTGCACCTTACCTGTCTAAATGGCAGAAAGGTAGCAATGTAATAAGAACGAGTGTCCTCTAAAGCAACAGATTGATTCTTAAGATTTTTATGAGCACAAATGCATAGTTATGTGAATAGCAAATTTAATAGCCAATATATGTACTTCTGGAAAAATGAAAAATGATGAAGACCATAAGCTAGCTTATTACTTACAACAAGATTAGTATCTTTCCGTGCTGCTCGATACTCATTTGTGAAATTTGAATCATCATTCAACAATATATTAAAGAACTGCTCAGCTGTGCATGGGAAAACATCCTGCACAGAAGATAAATTATAGCATGCTAATAGTATGAAGATAAAGAACTAAATCTAAGATGTAAAAGAAAAGAACAATGCATACATTGTTTATGCCAACTAGAACGTCTTCCTTGATAAAAGCTGGAAGCTTCCCAGTTTTTGGCACAATATCTTCAGGAATCTTAGGCTCAGTTTTACTTCCTTTAACAGAGCTGCTATGAGCACGCAGGGCTGACTCAGCCCTCTCCTGAATACCAGAAACAACAGATCACATGTAAATTCAAGCAGTAGAAAGTTAATAGATTGGAAAATTTGGAGCAAACAAAAAGAAAGCCAGCCACAGGAAAATAAAAAATAAAAGCAAAGGCAATTAAAAAAATAAAAAAGAAAGAAACTTGAACTGTAATACTAGCAGCATATGTTTTCCGAATAATCAATCAACTTTTTGTCAATAAACGAAAAGAAATGTAGCCCCAGAAAAATCAAGAATAAAAGCAAAGGAAATTCACCAAAAATAAAGAAATTTGAACTGTAGCATTGGTAGCAAATGCAACAGAACATATACTTAGTCTTAACATTACTAAATAATTAATAGGGTTAATTATCTTTTTAGTACTTAGGTTTTCATGTTTCTATATTTTCTCACCTAGGTTTCAATTCGCATTACCAATGGTACCTGACTTATGGATAAACCAATTTAGTACCTCTATCACCTTTTTGTCAACTAAACTAACAACCAACCATGGTAGTGGTTTCAACCACCCCCTACAACCCGTTTGGGGGTGGCCTAACCACTCTTAAGGGCCTTGGGGATGGTTTGGCCACCCCCAATGGCCAAAAAGGAGGTGACCAAAACCACCCCCAAAGGCCATGGAGGTGGTTTTGGCCACCCCCTAGAGGCCATGAAGGTGGTCAAACCACCCACATACCAACTGCATGGGGTAGCCTAAACCACACCCATTGCAATCTATTAGTTTGACTAATAAAATGGTGATAGAGGTACTAAATTGGTATTTACCCATAAGTCAGGTACCATCTGTGATATGAATTGAAACCTAGGTGGGAAAAATAAAAACGTAAAATTCTAGGTACTAAAAAGGTAATTAACCCTAATAATATTCAATCTCTTCTTCAAAGTTCCAAATCAGGCTCGCATGGGGTGGGCTTGTGGAAATTTATTTGTATGGGATGGCAGAATTTTAGGAGGTATTTTAAGTATAATGTTGGTGAGGGCTTGAAGATTTGCTTTTGGGTTGATGTTTGGTGTGGTGATAGGGCTCTCAAGGAGGAGTATCCCGGCCTGTTCAACATTGCTAGACTCAAGGAAGCGTCAATAGCGGATAATATGGAGCATTCTAGCAATTCCATTCAATGGAATATCCAATTCACCCAGCTGATTCATGATTGGAAGATGGGGGAGTTGGCCTCTTTTGATAAACGCTTATACGATTGTAAGCTGCGAGGTGAGGGGAAAGACAAGTTATGGTGGGCGCCTTCTCGCAAGGGTCTTTTTGAGGTTAAGTCCTTCTATCGAGTGCTATCGCCTCGCGGGTCGGTCTCTTTTCCTTGGAAGAGTGTTTGGAAGTCCAAAGCTCCTCCTAGAGTGGCTTTCTTTGTTTGGACGGTGGTTCATAGTAAGATCTTTACTCTAGACAATCTTGGGAAGAGGGGTTTGGTAGTGGTGAACAGATGCTGGTTATGTGAAACGGAAGGGGAGTCGGTTGATCATCTTCTTCTTCATTGTGCGGCAACGAGGGACTTGTGGAATGCTTTCTTTGCTCGGTTTGGGCTTTGTTGGGTTATGCCTTGCTCCGTCAAGGAGTTATTAGCGAGTTGGTGGATGGCGGGTCGTACGAGGAGCGCTGTTGTCTGGAAGATGGTCCCTCATTGTATTTTGTGGTGCATTTGGAGGGAGCGAAATAATAGATGTTTCGAGGACTCACCGAGGACTCGAGAGAAGCTCCTCCATTTTTTTCTTGTCACTCTCTTTTCTTGGACTACAGGCTGGCTTGCCTCGTGGGCTATTAGCTTTGTAGATTTTCTTTTCTTTTTTTCTTTCTCTCCCTAGTCCCTTTTGTATACTACCAGTGTACTAAGGGTTGCACCCCTTTGCACTTTTGATATAATATTTTGACTTATCAAAAAAAGTTCCAAATCAGGCTCCGTCTATTTTGTAGTTGATAAGCATGACTAAGCAAACAAAAGAAAAAAAAAAAAAAAAAAAAAGAATTGTTGAGCACAAGAGATGAACCTTTTTCTCAGCTTCCAACATTGCATGCAAGTTCTTTGTTGCACGCTGCAAAGCTCGTAATGCGTGATTCCTGTTCCAAAACGATGCAAATTTATATCTGACTCTACCTGAAAATGGCAAAGAAAATGAAGGCCATATAAACACATCTTGACAGACAAACTTATTGCAAAAAGAATAGAAACCCTTCAATAATGGGTGTTTCCTAACAAAATCAATTCAGGTGCAGAATGAAAGTACAAGTATTGAATTGAGCATCCCCCACCTCTCCATGAGACAGAGTTTTCCTCCAACCCAATCTATTAAATTGTCATGTCTCCTTTAAGCATGTGAGAAACAAATGCTTCTATATTAGCATTAAAAGAGTGGGGAGCTATTTTATTATAAAAGCATATGTTTTTCACATGCTATTTAAAAAACATATGTAGGACACATGTAAATTTTATAAATGAAAACTCTATCCATTTCAGTGCATTTTTCCATTTTGGTGAATGGCAATCCATATGTTTTCTTTAATAGCTCTCATGGATTGAGACAAGGAGATCTTTGTCACCTTTTCTGCTTGTTATCACTATAGAGGGTTTAAATAAAATGTAATCTGCATATTTATTTGAGGTTTTCTTTGAGGCTTTTTTGTGGAATCTAAGCACTCTGGTGTGGTTGACATATCACATGTGTGGATGATACTTTGGTTTTTTGTGGGGCCAATGTTGACCACCTACACTATCTACGTGCCTTATTTTTATGTTTCGAAGTTGTTTCCGGTTTGAAGATTAATATGAATAAGTCGAAATTGGGTCTTGTGGGTAATGTCAATATGTGGATGGGTTGGCTGGCATTCTAAGCTACACAGATTCTTCTTTGGAATCTGCTCAAAGGGTAAGAGACTTTTTTTTTTATCTCTCGATGCCTCTGTCTGTCCCTGTTTGCCAGACCCAAATGGATTCATTGCCCTATCATATTCTGGTGTTTGGAGTATCTTGGTTTTCCATTGGGAACCTCTTATAAGACAAAGTCTATTTGGGACAGTATTATTAAGAAGAAAGCATGTCAGTTGACTAGTTGGAAAATAATGTACTTGTCTAAGGATGGTGGAGTTACCTATCAAGGGTATCCTTTCCAATTTGCCTAAATATTTCATGTCTCTTTTCTCTCTCCCTATTGGTGTTGTAAACCACAGAGAAGCTTCATTGATATTTCTTAAGGGGTGAGCTAGGTGAAAGGTTACCTAATAAGTTGGTCCAAGTTTTGTACTCCGATCTCTAAGGGAGGTTTGGTTCAAACTTGTTAATGTTCAATCGTGCCCTTTTAGAAAAAATGGCTATGGCATGCATGAAACCATGACCTATGGTGTAAGCATAAGGCTATTAAGGAAGCTTTTCTGGATTTATCTAGTAATGCTTGCATGAAAGATGCTTCCATAGCATAAGCTCCCATTAGTGGAACATAAGCTTTTATTAGAGCGGCTCATGATTAAGAGGTGAATGTCTTTGCTTCGTTTTTCGATTAGTTGTACTCCCTTAAAGTAAGACAAGGAGGTAAAAATAAGCTTTGTTGGGCCCCCTCCAAAAGAGGGTTGCTCGATGTTAGATCCTTCTACAATGTCCTTGTTCATAATGATGGCACTCCCTTCCCTTGGAAGAGTATCTGGCGAATTAAAGTTCCTTTGAAGGCGGCTTTCTTCGCTTGGTCGGCCACCCTAGGGAAGATCCTTACCACAAATAACCTTAGAAAGTGATATATCATTGTGGTCAATTGGTATTGTGTGTGAAAGAGAAAATGAGAGTATGTGGATCTTCTTCTCCATTGTGAGGTTGCTTGTGCCTTATGGAATGCTATCTTTAGTCATGTTGGTCTGTCTTGAGTTATGCCTAGACAAGTAGTAAACTTATTTGCTTGTTGGATGGGGTTATTTTGTAGCACTCTGACTATGTGAAAGATGATGCCTTTATGCCTTTTATAATGTCTTTGGAGGAAAAGAAATAATACAAGTTTTGATAACCATGAAAGGACAATGGCGAAGCTTAAATATTTTTTTCTTTAGTACTCTGAACTTTGGACAACTATGTTTGTCTTTCCTAATTTGCTTAGTTTCTCATGATTTTCTTGCCCTTTTTCTCCTTCTAACTAGATATTTCACTTGTCTATTTCCAATGTACTTAAGTAGTTAAGTCTCACTTTTAATTTATTAATAGGGTTGTAAATACAAGTGTATATTAACCGTCACTATCTGCCTGCAACTATCCATTATCCGCTTTCTACTATCCGCGTATGTAGTTGTGGATAGCGGTTTTAGGGTATGTGGATGCAGTTAATAACCACATCTACGTTCCCTTTATATATATTACTTCTTTTTCTTTTCTTTTTTATAAACCCATAATGGGGTGTTTGTATGTTGTTTGTTATTTTTAAGTTGGCATGTGAAATAGATATGGATTTCATGTGAAACACTAGGGCTTAAAAAAGCATTAAAACATGCCCAAAACACTAAAAACAGGTTCAAACTACTGATATGGGCAACTTTCACCCATCAACACTTGTGGGCCCCACAACCTTTCTTATGTTGGCTTTTATTTTGTGTAGTAGCTGACTAACTCCTTTTACCTATGGGTTTTGTATTCTATTTCTCCAAGTTCTCCTTGTATTAGGAGGTCAACCGACTTTGGTCCTTTACAAAAGGACATGTGGTTCCTTTGAGCATAGTGAATTAGAAGACATCAGTGGAGTGTTGCACGTCTTTGTTGAGAAAAGGAGTGCTGGGTAGAGATACAGTCGGAGCAAAAGTGCCGAACCTGTTTTCTTCTTGGTTTTGGAGGAGCTAAAACAAGAGTGAAAAAGAAAAGGGTGCGACTTTCAATGAGAGAAAAATAAAGAGACCAGTCTCCATCTATTCCAACAAAAGATAAGTTTGTTTTTTTAGGGGTTGTTTGATAACCGAGATGCGGATACACTGTTCATGGGAGAGTTACTGTAGCACATGGAATAAGACGATTTTACCCTCCATCCATGTTTTCCCCAAAAAAAGGACCAGACTCCTCTGCCCCTCTTCCTCACCTCATCACCAACGAGTTCTTCATTGTGCTCGTCAACTCGATCCCCGAACCCTTTAACGCCGTCCGAAACACCGTCACTTGTTCTACGGCTGGTAAAACACCAGCAATACGCCGTTACACAGCCAAACGTCCGAGTAGTAGACCTCGACAGAGCTGTCTTTCTGGTAGTAGATCCCAATCTTGTCGTTGGGATTGTCGGCTCTGACGGTGACGTCGAACTCCGGCGAGACCGTCAGGACCGACATGGTCATCGCCGTCGCCGTCGCCGCCATGCGCTTATGGTAATGTTGTCGATGGAGTAGTTGGGCGATTCGGGCGTGGAGACGAGGTAGAAGATGCCGGCGGTGGATTTCGAGCTTGTTGAGCTTTTTCTCAAGCTCAGCCATGGTGTGCTTGAGCCTCGAAGCTTCGAGAACAGCCTCGTCTCTCTTTCTCGTCGCCTGAATCAGCTTGTGCGACAGCTCCGCCACCGCAATCTTCCACTGCTCCTCTCTCACCGCCGTCGTCAACGCATCCGCCGTCGACGGCCTCAGGCTCTTCCGAGTTAACGACGAAAATATTGACTTGAATATACCGTTGGGACTCGCAATCAAATAGTTAGAGTGCTTGTTGTTGACGCCATTGTTGTCGACTGGAACAACCGAGATCTTCTCCCTCGTGTGCGGCCGGCACTTGTAGCACGAGACCGAACCGTCCTCTCCGGCCGGCACTTGTAGCACGGATTCGAGGGGACCGTCTGACCCACCGGGTGGTGGGGTTCGGCGGTGATGGTGGATAAGCCGGGGACCTTCGCTCCCCTAAAACCTGTTCGGTGAAGAAGTTTGGTGGAGAGGGGTATTTGGGTAATTTAGCTTAATGGGTATATACTGTCTGTAGATTTTTTAGGAAAAGGACAAAAAATATACAGTAACTCCATAACTCCACAAACCTTTTGTCAAACACCCCCTTAATCTTGTCTTTTGCATTCTCCTTTGAGGAATAATCTCTATTGTGTGATGGTGAGATT
Organism: Carpinus viminea; assembly: GCA_013348765.1. Lineage (NCBI taxonomy): Eukaryota > Viridiplantae > Streptophyta > Magnoliopsida > Fagales > Betulaceae > Carpinus > Carpinus viminea. The sequence goes on along the minus strand of CP054673.1, from coordinate 13,930,972 downwards.
TTGGTGTATTGACCTGAGCCAACAAAACATTCTTTCTCTCTCCTCTCTTAATTTCAAAAACAAAAACACTCTCTTTTCCCTCCTCTCTTTAGTTCCCTTTTTTTGCCCTAGCAGTGGCACGTTGAGGCGCCGCATGCTTGGGTCCAGCGAGCTATGATGGAACGGCGGTTTTCCATTGAAGCTACATCATTTCGTCTTTCGTCTAAGGAAGGGTTCTCTGATTTTCGTCTGGAGGAAAGGAGAAAAAACTTCATAGGGTATATTTTGCGAGCACTCAATGCTCCTCTTGGTTGGTGGACACGGTGGAAGCAGCGTGTCAAGTGAAGGAGGATGTCACCAAGTCTTACCGTGAGGGGGAAAAGGTTCTGATGGTCCATGGGGGCGCCAACAAGGCAAGGAAGTTTTTGGAGGTGTTAGTTTATGCGGAGGGGGGTCATAAAGGCGTTTTATGGCTCCCGGAGGGCCATTTTGGGCGGGGTTGGCATCATTTTGCGGGTGAACTGCGTCTTATGTTGGTTCCCCCCAATGGCAAGATTGGGTCGAAGGTGTCCGAGATGCACACTGTGCTGAGATTGCAAATTCCACGGACTAAACATGCTGGGGGTGGGGTTGATGTGGGATGCTTTAAGGATCGTTCTTTTGCGGAGGTCTTGCAATCGAAGCCTCAACTCGAGTTGGAGGATCGGTTGTGTGTGGAGGCAAAGAAAGGCGGGGTTAAGTAGCAGCTTGCGATGGAAGGTGTTCTGGAGAGTTCTATGATGGCGGCTGGTTCTACGAAGAAGATGGGGGGCGTTTCTGTCAAAGGTTGGGTCAATCATCTGCTAGGGCTTTTTTCATTTAGGATTGGCGGGTTTTTGTTGGGCTGCCTGAAGGCCTTCTTAAGGGCACTATAAACATTCCCGTTAGTAAACGGATAAAGGCCATTTTAAAATTCTCAAATGGCGGTTTTAGGGTGAGGCCATTGTCTATGGCCTTTTCTGCTGGGTGTGCTATTGGGTTTCGCAAGTTTGGGCTTGGGTTTCTTCTTAAGTCCAAAAGAGCGACACGGCCTTCTCGTCAAGTTAGGCCTCCTACCCTTAAGCCTTCTTCTTCGTTGTTGGTGTCTGAGGATCATTTGGGAGCGTCGGATGCTATGCCTCCTGAGCCGGTGCGGTCTACCGTTTATGGGTCTGCTTTGGAGGTTGCTTTGTTGACGGATTCCGAGCCAATGAGTACTTCTGCCCTCTATGTTGCCTTCGCTAATGCTGGGTCTAGGCCTTCGTCGATGGTACGACAAATTCCTCCGATGAGTTTGCTAATGGAGAATCTCTCTCAGGCGGAGGCGCCTCCTTCTCAAGCTTGTTTGGATGTGCTTGAGCCTTTAGACGTTGGGTCTCCTATTCAAGTGCACAAAATCGGGACTGCCGTTGATGGGTCTTCTCTGAGGGCTGTTTTGTTATCAGACTCTAAGCTAGTTAGTAGTCCTGCCATTCGAGAGCCCTTCTCTCTCCCCTGGGAGGAGGATTTTCTAGCGAGCCCTTGGGAGGAGGTTTCTGGGTCGGGGTGACATTCACTGTCGAAGCGCCAGTGTTAGAGGCTTCTCTGGCTAAGGCTGTTCGTAGTCCTTCTCAGGCTCCAAGTTTGATTTGTTGGGGGATTTTTGGCACAAGGGCTGTCTCTCCTTCTCCCTCAGGGGTGAAGGAGGCATCCTTGTCCTCTTAGGGAAAGGATCCTCTTCCAGAGAATGGCATGCTCCATCAGGGGTTTTTATGGTCAAATTCTGCTTCTTCCTCATTGCTCGAGAAGTCGTCTAAGCAGGATGCTGAGATTGATGATGGGGAGGTTTGGGTTTGCTCTACAGTCTCGTCCAATGGGGCGGTTGAGCTGGGTCTTAACAACCCTGTTTCCAAGTCTCAACTAGTGTATTCCTAGAGGGTCAAGGATGAGGTTGCTAAGCACTTGCTTAAAAACAAGGACCAGCTTGCTGAGGTTGTGGCTGATATTCCAGTGGAGGGCTATTCCAAGGAGGTGATTGATACGATGAATTTCGCTTCGGTGGTAAGGTTGTCATAGGGAGGTGATGATAAAAGATTGTCGAATCTTTTTTTTGTCATCGAGAAGGAGAAGCGGGAGCTTGCAGCTCCTAAGGTGAAGGGGGAAGAGGGAGTTTTAAGAACTTGGTTTGCTCCTTGAACTTTATGGCTAGAGGTTGGAGATCTCAGGCAAAGTGCCAACGTAGACGGGGTTTTTTCGGGTCTAAAAATGTATTTTCTTTCCCCCCTAAGGTGCAGTAGGGGGTTTGGGTTGGTTTTGAGTTTTTTTTTTTAGGGATTTTGGGTTTGTGTGGGTTGTCTTCCTGGTTGGTTTTTTTGTTTCCTGGGTTTGTTTCTTGGGGGCTACTTATGAGCTTGGCGCCCTATACCCATTTGTATTTGATGCGCCCTATTGGGTTTTTTGAAATATACAACATTACTTAAAAAATAAAAAAAATAAAAAGAGGAGATTTTGGTGTATTGAGGCTTTAGGTTCTAAGTGTTTTTTCTCTACTCTTTTGTACGCCATCTTTTGATAGTGAATTTTCTATTGGTCATCTACGCCAATCGTCGTGTGTGATTGATTTTTTTGCTTTCTTCTTATTTTTCGCATCTCACGGGTCTTGGAAAATAGGATAAATTTCCTAACACAAACTATTTTCAAAATCGCTTAAAATTGGCCTTAATAAAGACCTAAAGAATGCCCAAAATGTACATTACCTCATGCAGATAGTGGATAATAACTGCACAAATGCGAATAGTTATCGCATAATGTAGATACGGATACAGATACCTAAAAGTGATAACTGCATTATGTGGATGCGGATGTTGCCAAAAACGGCATCTGCTTTCGCATTTACAGCTCTATTTATTAATGATATTTCGATTACTTAATAAAAAAATATAATTGACTTTAATAAACCTGATCATAGTAAATTAAAAACACAGCCTGCAGCAAAAACAGCATACTTACACATCGCAAAACATAATTCAACCACAACCATGTTAAAATCCAATACCCATGACTACCATGTAACACACTTTTACATATTAAATCAACTACTATAACAACTAAAGAAAAAGCGTTAGCCACATTTGCACTATCACTCTAAAAGGACTAGTTAATTTATAATTTTTCTATAATCACTTATATAACTCAATTTCACTTAGAAAGTAAGCAATGTAGGACTTAGTACCTATGAATGTCTTTATAAACCCCCAACTCTACATGGATTACTCATATTCCAATATTAGACCGGGTCTTACAATCTCACCCCCCCCTTAAACCCTTGAAGTCACGTCATGCAGTGCTCCAATACCCTATGACATTATTAGGTGGCTCTAATATCATTTGTAACAACCTAGGAAAAAGCACTAGCCACATTTGCGCTATCACTCCAATATAACTAGTCAATTTTGGAATTTCCCTAGAATTACTTATATAACCCAGTTTCACCTAGGAAGTAAGCAATATAGGACTTAACACCGATATGTCTTTAAGCTACTCATCTTCCCAATATAGGATTGGGATGTTATAACTATCATGTCAAAAAATATTCTTCTGCAATACATACAAAACCTTAATAGCACCCTTACAAAACTAACAATCTGGAAAACTAGGAAGGGAAGGACAGAAGTAACAAGGAATGGAGGGACAGGTAAAACTTTGTGAGTGAAAAAAGTACCACTATGGTAGGTAACACAGAAAAAAAAGGCCAATAAATCTTCTTACTCTAAGATAAGTCTTTCATTAAACTTCTGATAATTCGGAAAGAAAGAGGCATCACATGATTAATCCACATGAAATTTTGAGAAACATTCATTAATTAATTTACTTCCCACTAGGATAACCCTAAGAAACCCAATATGAAGAAGAGAGAAGCAATTCAAGAGAATCAAAAGAAAACCACTTCATCAATACCTTTAAACCCTATCCTCCAGAAGTCAATACCCATTCTCAAAAAAGCAAACAGAAAACATCCTTTCCTATTTTTGTGAAAAGATCTTGTTTAATTCTTCCTAGAAACAAAAAAATTAAGTTCTATGCATAATCTTTTCCTACCCTTTTCCAATTTCAACAAGCAAATTCTTATTGAAATACATGTTTTTAGCTCAAGCAGAAGACTGCAACCAGCTGAAACTTTTTTTTTTTTTTTTTTTTTGATAAGGTAAAAAGATGCAGGGGTGTTGCAACCAGCTGAAACATAGACCGCAAAAAAATTACACTAGTACAAGTATTCACAAAGACTTCAGGAATGGAGATCATATCCTTATTATTGATATAACTTATTTAGAACTTGTTCAAATTAGGGCTTTTGGTGGCTTTGTTGGGGTTGCTCATGTTATTGGTATTATCCACACAAATGAATCCCAAAGGGTTGGCTTGAGTGTAAGTCACTTGGTCCTGGATGCTTCATAGGTCTAAGATTTGACCCCCCTTGACTGCAGATAATTCTTTGGGACTACAGCCGCAAGCAAAAGCCCGAGCCATCCCCGAACCTTGTGGAAGGGGCACTTTGAACGGTGTCCCAAAAATCTAGTCCGCCCCGGATACCACAGTTATCAAAAAAAAAAAAAAGTTATATCAATGATTACTCTCTATTTCAACTTGAAATATCAGGTCAACTAATTTTTTTTTTGATAAATTATTGTCATATTCAATGGATGCACCACTCTAGCACCATATTCTAGTTTGATAAACCATCAACATAATACCTGTCGGATTTCTAGGGAATAAATTAGGAAATTCTATTTTTTTGAAATAAAATCTAAAATTACTATTTCAGATGTTAGAAGATTCTGGTTCTTGTTTTCTAGCCTAGAGATTTGCTGATTTGATTTGTGATTTGATTTCCTGATTTTATGGCTTTCCTAATTTTATGGCCTTTCTGATTTGGTGGCCTTCCTCTACTATTTATTTTGTAATTGTCTCTCTTGAAAAATAATAAGAATGATTATTCTTCTTCTCAAAAAAACCTACATGGTATCAGAGCCTTGTGCTCTTTTTCTATTTCCTTCTTTCTTGATGATGTCATATAAGGCGATGACGCCAAAGAAATCCTACCGACTCTTCCGGTACTTCTGAAACCATTCAGCCCAATCCCACTATTCCTCCCACGTTTGTATCTGCTGATTCCTATCCCCAGAATTCAGGCACTTATCTCATGGCTACAAAACTCAATGGGCACAATTATCTCGAGTGGGCTCAGTCCATAAAATTGGCGATTGATGGCGAGGCAAAATTGGGCATTTGATTTGGCGAAATATCGAAACCTCGCTGGTGACCCTAATCAAAAAAAATGGCAGTCCGAAAATTCTCTTGTTATTGCTTGGCTCATCAATTCAATGGAACCTGCCATTGGAAAACCTCACCTATTTCTTCCCACTGCTAAAGATGTCTGAGAGGCCGTTCGAGATCTTTACTCGGACCTAGAGAATTCTTCTCAAATTTTTGAGTTGAAAACTTGACTCTGGAAATCCAAGCAAAATGATCGTGATGTTACTACTTATTACAACAAATTGGTGACGTTATGGCAGGAACTTGATCAGTGTTATGATGATGTTTGGGAGAATTCGAATGACTCCGCTCACCACAAGAAGAGAGAGGAAGACGACAGGGTTTACATGTTTTTAGCTGGCCTTAATCACAATTTGGATGAGGTTTGAGGCCGCGTTCTCGGCAGGAAGCCATTGCCCTCTATTCGTGAAGTTTTTTTTGAAGTTAGATGTGAGGAGTCAAGGAGAAAAATCATGCTACACAACACCGAATCTGGTTTCAACCTTGAACCTGACAGCTCTGCCCTTGTGTCAAGAGGTGTTGAATTTGACAACGATGGGCGTAAGAAACCATGGTGCGAGCATTGCAAAAAACCGTGGCATACGAAGGAGACGTGCTGGAAGCTTCATGGTAAACCAGCAAATTGGAAACCAAAATCCAAACGAGACGGTCGTGCCTACCAAGCCACTGCTGCAGAGACTCAGGAGCCTTCTACCAACTCGGATGCAGTCCCTTTTTCCAAGGAGCAATTAGAGCACCTGTACAAATTGTTTCAATCTCCAAAATTGTCCTTAACTCCGTCTTGTTCTTTGGTACAGAAGGGTAACTCACTTGCTACTGCATTTTTAGGTGTTTTTCCTAACTCTGTTCTTTCTTGGATAATTGATTCCGGAGCAACTGATCATATGACTGGTTGCTCCAAATTGTTCTCATCCTATAGTCCGTGTGCAGGCAATAAAAAGGTCAAAATTGCAGATGGTTCCCTCTCGGTAATTGCCGGGATAGGAACTATCAAACTCACTTCGTTGTTAACCCTCCATGATGTGCTCCACGTTCCCAATTTGTCTTGCAATTTGCTGTCCATCAGTAAAATTACCTCTGATCTTCAGTGTCAAGCTAATTTCTACTCTTCTTATTGTGAGTTTCAGGAATTGACCACGGGGAGGATGATTGGCAGTGGTAAGGAAAAAGATGGACTCTATTATTTTGACGATGGACCTAACTCGAGTAGACAATGTCAGAGTACTTGCTTAAATTATGTTTCTGGTTCCAAAAATAATGATATTATGTTATGGCATTATAGGTTAGGCCATCCTAGCTTTCAGTATTTAAAATACTTGTTTCCCAATTTATTTTGGAATAAAAGTTCATCTTCTTTTCAATGTGAAGTTTGTCAGTTTGCTAAACATCATCGTGCATCTTTTTCCATCCAACCCTACAAACCAACTACACCATTTACTATGATTCATAGTGATATCTGGGGCCCATGTAGAATATCTACATATTCTGGAAAAAAATGGTTTGTGACCTTTATTGATGATCACACGAGATTAAGTTGGGTTTATTTGATGAGGGAAAAATCTAAAGTGGAAATAATTTTCAAAAATTTTTACACCATGGTACAAACATAGTTTCAAAAAAATATTCAAATATTGCGAGTGATAATGGTGAGAATATTTCAAAAACATGTAGAGCCAATTTTTTCTTGAAAAAGGAATTGTTCATCAAAGCTCTTGTGTCGACACTCCGCAACAAAATGGTTTGGCTGAAAGAAAAAACAAACACCTATTGGAAGTAGCTCGGGCATTGCTGTTTACCAATCAGGTACCTAAATATCTTTGGGGTGAAGCCATTCTTACTGCTACATATCTCATAAATAGAATGCCTAATAAGGTTTTAAGCTTTGAAACACCTTTTGATGTTTTTCATAAGTTTTATCCAACAAATTGGCTTTCTTCTTCTTTACTACTAAAGATATTTGGTTGCACCACTTTTGTTCATATTCATAGTCATAATCGAGGAAAACTTGAACCCCGAGCCACAAAATGTGTGTTTGTTGGTTATGCTCCCACTCAAAAGGGGTATAAATGTTTTGAACCCATTTCCAAAAAAATGTTTGTTACCATGGATGTTACTTTTTTTGAATTACATCCCTATTTCACGCCTCATCTTCAGGGGGGGGAACCAACAAAACAAAGATTCAGCCTTTTTTCATGATCTTTTCCAAATTGAAGACTTGCAAAATAATCCTTCTCCAACTTTGATTATTCAACCTGAAAACCCAAGCTTCATTATACCTAGTGAAAGTGAGTTGAGTTTCTTAAATACTGAAAAGGCAAGTCCTCCTACAGTGCCATCTCATGATGTTCCTAACGAAGGAGAAATAGGAAAAAAAACAACAGCGTTGGTACCATTTGACATTGTCTACTCGTGACAAAGGACATCTCAAAAGAAAGGGTCTTCCAATCCTTTGCACTGCCAAGAATCCGTAAACCCTCCAGGTCATGTCCTCACCGAGCCTTTAACTCACGTTCAGCCCATTTCATCTTCTAATTCTAAGTTCTCTAGTTCTGAACCCGAGTCTGGTTCCAATCCTGAGGTCAATGATTCTGAACTTCCCACTGCTGTCCGAAAGGGTGTGAGGTCTTGCACCCAGCATCCGTTGTCCAATTATGTGTCAAATGAAAATCTCTCACCTGTTTTTCGTGCTTTTACCTCACAATTGTCTTGTATGGAGATTCCAAATACTGTGCAGGACGCTCTAAAAGTTCCTGAGTGGAAGGAGGCTGTCTTCGAGGAGATGAAAGCTCTTGAAAAAAATGGCTCGTGGGAGTTAATTGATCTACCGAGAGGAAAGAAAACTGTAGGATGCAAATGGGTGTTTACAGTCAAGTATAAATCTAATGGCTCTCTAGAACGGTATAAAGCTCGATTGGTTGCCAAGGGATTCACTCAAACCTATGGCATTGATTACTTGGAGACATTCGCCCCAGTCGCAAAGCTTAACTCTATAAGAGTTCTTTTGTCACTTGCAGCTAATCGTGACTGGCCTCTACAACAGTTGGACGTAAAAAATGCATTTCTCAATGGAGACCTGGAGGAAGAAGTGTACATGGATGCACCTCCAGGAGTTTGGCACAAAGGTGTGTAAACTGAAGAAGTCCTTATATGGGTTAAAACAATCACCAAGAGCCTGGTTTGAGAAATTCCCTCAGTTTGTTAAAAGTCAGGGGTATACTCAAGGACAAGGTGATCATACAATGTTTATAAGACATTCACATGATGGGAAGATAGCAATACTGATTGTGTATGTAGACGATATAATTCTCACTGGAGATGACGTATTGGAGATGAACAAATTGAAGACTTCCCTCTCATCAACATTTGAGATCAAGGACTTAGGATCTCTGAGGTATTTCCTTAGGATGGAGGTTGCTCGGTCGAAGAAAGGGATTGCTATCTCCCAACAGAAGTATGTCCTTGACCTCCTTAAGGAGACTGGGATGAGTGGTTGTAGGCCAGCAGACACTCCAATTGATCCTAATCAGAAACTTGGAGATGACAAGGAAGGTGATCCAGTAAATACAACTCGGTATCAAAAGTTGGTGGGAAAGTTAATTTACTTATCAAATACACAGCCCGATATTGCTTTTGCTGTGAGTTTGGTAAGCCAATTTATGCACTCACCCTACGCAAAACATCTTGAAGCAGTTTATCGGATTCTTAGATACTTGAAAAGCACACCAAGTAAGGGTTTACTCTTCCAGAAGACCACACAACAGAACATAGAGGCATACACTGATGCAGATTGGACAGGCTCAGTTATTGACAGGAGATCCACATCAGGATACTGTACTTATGTCTAGGGAAATATGGTCACATGGCGAAGCAAAAAACAGAATGTGGTTGCAAGGAGCAGTGCTGAGGCAGAATATAGGGCAATGGCTAATGGAGTTTGTGAAATGCTATGGCTGAAGAGAATTCTTGAAGATCTGCAGATGCCAGTGAACATGCCAATGAAGTTGTATTGTGACAACAAAGCTGCCATAAGTATTGCTCAAAATCCAGTACAACATGATCGCACGAAGCATGTAGAGATTGACAGACACTTCATAAAAGAGAAGATTGATAGTGGAACTGTTTGCATGCCTTTTGTTCCTACTACTCAACAAATAGCCGATATCTTCACCAAAGGACCTTTCAGACCTAGTTTTGAGCTCTTTGTAAGCAAGTTGGGTATGATAGATATCTACGCTCCAACTTGAGGGGGGGTGTCGGATTTCTTGGGAATAAATTAGGAAATTCTATTTTTTTTAAATAAAATTTGAAATTACTATTTCAGATGTTAGAAGATTCTAGTTCCTGTTTTCTAGCCTAGAGATTTGCTGATTTGATTTGTGATTTGATTTCCTGATTTTATGGCTTTCCTGATTTTATGGCCTTCCTGATTTGGTGGCCTTCCTCTACTATTTGTTTTGTAATTGTCTCTCTTGAAAAATAATAAGAATGATTATTCTTCTTCTCAAAAAAAACCTACAATACCTAACCCATTGCACCACCAAAAAACATGATAATTCCTTATATATATATTCAGAAAAAGTTCTATTTAAGAACAGCAGCTAACTTTGAGAAAATATAAAGAATAATTAAAAAAAAAACTTCTGTCTTCAAAACCAATCACTAACCATCAGGACTTCCCAAAGGAGGTACACCGTGCCCACCAGCACCCATGCGAAGAATAATTGTAATAGCAGGATTAATGAATGCATGTTGACTTCTTCGTACCTACACAAATGAGGAAAAAAAAAAAGGGAAGAAGAAGAAGAAGAAGAAGAAGAAGAATCAACAACGAATCAGCAAAATATATGATTCAAAAATGTGATCAGGGGAAGACTAGAGAGAGAGAATGTGTGAGTGAGTGAAAGAGCATACCTCATCTATATCTTCAAATGGTATAACTACCTGTCATATGTAAATTTAAAATTTAAAATAATAATAATTAAAAAAAATAAATAAAAAATAAAAACCTGTTACAATGAATAATGTATTTGTCCAAAATGAGAATACCAACAGTGTTAGAACCTCTTTTTTTTTTTTTTTCTTTTTTGATAATTACAACAGTGTTAGAACAGTGTTGCTACTTGAAGAGTGAATGTGGCTTCTTGGAGTGCAATTGGTGAGTTCTGAAGGTGTTTGTGGGTATCTGCAACTGCAATCCAAGGTGCATATTGGTTGGGGTTTAGGTAGCCTTCACTGGGAATTAAGTTTGATTTGTTTTCTTCGAGTTTTTGCACAAACTTCCTCAGGTTTCAGCACTAATACATTAATGTTATAGTTGTGGAAAGAGTGTTTTACAGAATGGCAGGGAATGAGCTATTTGATGTTGTTCGAGCTGCTTTATATGTAAAGGATTGAGTATATTCAAAGTGAAGAGAAAATTTAGTATCAGAGCTCTTTATACTGAATCGCATTAATGACACCTCCCTAACGTCCTCAAATTTACTAGTAAAATATTGACTTTTGCATTACTTCATTAAAATAAAATAAAAATAAATAAAACTAGTATAATATTGACTCAACCTTAGGAAAGAAGAATGACAGGCTCACCTTCATTTGCTTAGAAAAAACATTTGAATGAAAGCAAATGTGCCATGTGGAGACATACATACGACCATGATATAAGAATGACCTCTCAAGTGCACAAGAATAACTATGTTCAGCAACCTGAAATAGATACTCTGTTTGTTAGGTATGCAACTAAAATCACCGGGAAAGACAGTATAAAGACTCATACATGGTTATAGTTACGTATGTGCTATTTGAAAGTTCAGGAGATAAACATTACCACAAAAAGAGTTTATGCAACTCACCTCATCTGGAAGGAGATCAAATATTGTTTGAAGAGGCCCTGGCTTTTGATGAACCACTGTCAGTCCTGGTTTATCTGAAGAAATCCTTCTCCGAGGATTAGCTCCAGGATAGCCATTCGGTATCCTAACAGTAGTACAATAGAAAAACTATCATTATTATTGATAAGTAAAAAAAATTAATTGATAAATAACAAACTATAATTATTAGGAAAAGAAATATGATTATAATAACAATAACACCAACAATATAGGAGTAGGGGTCCATCCTAGCAATTCAACATGATGCACATTTAAAAGGGAACTAATCTAGACCAGTGCAAGCATATTTGGTGTTAACATAAAACAGCTCTAGTCGGATTAGATGCAACAGCAAGAAATGAAATATCAAGCAGACAGAAAATTAAATGAGAAGCACAAAAGTTTGTTATGTCCAAGCCTAATGAAAGAAGTATTCAGATCAAATACACAAAATCAATTCTAAAGATAAGTAAAAGGTCAAGTAAAATGCAATAACCGCAAATACAGATACGCATGCATGTGATCAACTCATTCATGTATTTGAGCTTACACGTCCCACAACACCAAAAAACAAAGACAAAATCTTATTTGTGTGCTTACTGTCTACCAGGATTGCATCATCAGAGTGCTTTCTTTAATGCAGAAAAGGAAACTTTGACGTAGATCGAGAGTGTTATGGTTTGTATAAACGATTTAGACACAAAAGGTGGAGGCTATTATATTATTGAACTTATTGAATTTATGTTAACCTAATACAAGCATCCAATTATATAGGATTAGGGAAATACCATAAAACCCTAAACCCTAAAAACTACCTCCAAAACCCTAATAACTCAAACCCTAACTCTTCTAACACTCCCCCTCAAGCTGAAGCATATGCATCATATGAATCTAGCTTGGAAGATACAAACAAATGAAAAACATACTCTAACACTCCCCCTCAAGCTGGAACAGCTTGGAGCGCACAATACAGAGACTCATGTAAATAACAAGATAATTTAATAAAACTTTAGCGCTAGTCGAAAACTCATCAAAAATTTGAACAATGAAGATTTGATCGGATCTCACCGCAAAACACCAAGGCCAGTCGGATACAACGATCACTAACAACATTGGATCGGTTCTCGTCAAGACACCAAGGCCGGTACGGATACATCGATCACAACATTGGATCAATTCTCACCGTAAAACACCAAGGCAGGTCGGATACAACGATCACCAACAACCAACGCATGATGAACCAACAAGTTTCACCGGAAAACAGATTATGGGGGAAAAAAAAAACTTCACCAGAGACTCGCCAGGACTTCAAAAGAGCTTCAAAACAGGCCGGAGACAAGCATAACATGCAAGCAGTACTAAAAACAGAAGAAAAACACTGAAAAACAGAACAGAAAGAGTCATTGGAGGCCAGGACCTTCGCTGGAGACTGGCCGGAGTATCATCAGAGCTTGCCGGAACTTGCCGGAGAAGACAAAACAGGCCGGCCACTCCAAAAACAGCAACAACAGATTCAAACGATGACTGCAGATCATCGTTCCAACAACACAATCGTCAAACGACTGGATTTTTTATTTTTCTTTTCTCGAGGCCAGTTGCTTCTTCGCCGGCCACCATAGACAATGCCGGCCATCACATCCAGCAACAAGAACTCAAACCCCAACAGCAACGACAATGATGGGTTTTTTTTTTTTTTTTCTTTCACCGAAAGTGTTCCTTCGGTCTCCGTAAAACAAAAAAAAATTCTGCCACCAAGGCACTGCCCGTGTGGGCATTATGCCCACTTGGGCGGTGCTGCCACTAGAAAAACACTCAACAAAACAACACAAATATAGCGAAAAAGCACTACTACAAACAAAGGGCTAGGGATTCAAACCCTAAGGCTCTGATACCATGTTATAGTTTGTATGAACGGTTTAGACACGAAAGGTGGAGGTTATTATATTATTGAACTTATTCAACTTATGTTAACCTAATACAAGCATCCAATTATATAGGCTTAGGGAAATACCATAAAGACTAAACTACCTCCAAAACCCCAATGACTCAAACCTTAGCTCTTCTAACAGAGAGAATTTAAATCAGTGGACATTCTGAGCACAAGTATATATTCATTCAGTAGATCCAAATACAGCAGTAAATATTCATTCAGTAGATCCATTCATATTTGCAACTATAAGACAAATATATATATATATATATATATGTAATATCAATTCATAAATAAGTGCAAAGGGGCGCAACCCAAGTACACAACATATATGTTTGTATGTATGTATGTAAAATATATTTTTAGGTATTGCACATAATTTTTTCTTTTTGGTAAGTATTGTATATATAGATAGATATATGCACAGTGAGGGAAAGATTAATGGGCTAACCAATTTAGCTAAAAGTTAAAATTAAAAAGATATAACAAAAAAGCTACCTGGAAGAATTTACGGGCAGTTTTATTGTTTTTATATGGAGACAGACCTGACAAGGAAATACAAGACTTGTATTGATCTCTAGAAGGAATAATGAATGATATTTAAAAGCCATCAAATAAAACCAACAAAAAGGAATACACCTGCCCTGGTGTGGTCTCCAATGGGTACCAAACTGCACCAGTTTGACCTTCACTTTCAACTCGAACAGCCGTGGAACCAAGAACAGCACTTTTCCAAATTATATCCCAGTCATATATTGTGACGTTAATCTGCTATGCAGTAAGGGGAAAAATCAGTTTCATACACCAGACCAACTTAAAGAAGCTAGTAATGCCAACAAAGAGATCTGCATTAAAATAAACAAAAGACAAATATACATTTATCTTTCTTTCATCACATCATATATTTATATGTGCATGTCCAACATAGAAGGATGAAATATCAACTTTGATCAGTGCTAAGTCCAAAAAGTACAGACATAGTGATGGAACCATTAAACTCAAGTTCCATCTGCAACTTGGACAAGAATATGAAATTAGTATTGGTAGAAAGGCCTTAGGTACTTCCTTCATACTTGGGTTGTGCCTTCGCTTTTTATAAAATTTCGATTACTTATCCAAAAATAATAAATAAAAAGGTCTTAGGAACTTAGTTTCATACCAGAGACCTGATCAACTCCCTGACTTCATCCAGATTATGAAGTTAATAGATAGAAGGAGGGCGACCCCATTTGAGTAGCCCTGCCTTTTGACCAAAGAAAGATAGAAAGTAAAAGGGCTCTAAGGATATTGCTTACTCAATTATTGAGAAAAAAAGCTTTCAAAGGCAATGAAGAAAATTAAACGATACCTTTTACAACTAAAATTTTTGAAGAAAGTGCAAAGGGATAGAACCAGGGGCAGAGCTAGGATTTTAGTTCAAATGGGTCAAGATTTTTTTTAATAACGAGAAAAAAAAAAAAAAAAAAAAAAAAAAAAAAAAAAAACTAGTTAAATAGAAACTAAAGTACACACTTAATTAAAATATTAATTATCAATTAGTTATTATTTAAAACATATAAATGTAACTTACGATGTATTTTCTCACGCCTAGTGTGCTAATTTATTCAATTACCCTTGACAAGTCCTCAAACTTTGAAATCCCTACATAATGTTTTCATTACTCATAGTCTTTAATATATCTTTCTCAATGGTTAACTGGTTAACAAGGTTGACAGGTCTTTTTTGTATATATGCTCTTTGGATTTGATCTCTATCACTAGGATGATAATTCAAATTTTTTTTTCTTAAGCAACTATCAACTAGCAAATTTGCTAAATCTATCTTGACACGAGCTTGTTTAGAATTTGACTAGAGCTTAGTAGAATTATTGTTTTTCTCCATAATCTCAAGTAACTACAATTATTAAAATGTACAGCAAAAAAATATATATTCATAAATAATTAATTTAAAAGAATAATATAAATATAAAAGCTTATTCAATGTAAAAATTTTATTGGATATTTGAAACTTATTAATACATTGATTGCAAATCGCACTCAGACAAGTCAAATCTCAATTTTATTGTTTGGCAAATTGAACTAGAGTTATATTATATTATATTATATAAATAGTGGTGACTGCTTAGCCTTTTTTTTTTTTGGTGAAATCCATTCTCAGGTTTAGTTTAAAATGGTGCTCTTTCAAAAAAAAAAAAAAAGTAAAATACTAAATCTTGTTTAAAGTGGTGCCACAATTTAGCCCTTAGGATTTTTTTTTTTTTTTTTTTGGGTAAAGCTAGTCCTTAGATAAGGTTTCAGACTTCAGTCAGCACTAATTAACAAAAGAAGAAGAAAAAAATAAAAAAGCCTTTCAAGTTTTATGCCAGCCCCGCATTCCTTGTTTTAAGTGTTTGTGTGTTTGTCTTGTTTCAAGGCTTAAAACAACGAGTTTTGTGCGTTATTTAAACGGTGTGTTTTTTGCAAAAAAGTTAAGAGCTTGTCTTCTTCCCTCTTTATTCTGCTTCCTTTTGTTTGACCTAATCTTTAACATGAAAGGCTGAGATAGAAGCAAACTGGCTGAAGGAAAAAATAACGAAACAACAACAATCTCTTTATTCTGCTTCCTTTTGTTTGACCTAATCTTTAACCTGAAAGGCTGAGATAGAAGCAGACTGGCTGAAGAAAACAACAACGAAACAACAATGAAACAACAACAACAACTGTGTTGTCAGTTTTTCATTCCATGGCATGCCGACTTTGAAAGGAAACGAACATGCATGTTAATAAAAAAGACAAAAAGAATAAGAGATGATGATGATGATGATGAATAGAAAAAAAGTCAATTTAAAAGGTTATGACTCTTCTTTTCCCAATATTGTCCCACAACTAAGTCTTCTAAATCTACATCCATAAGAATCATAAGGATGATAAATCATGATAAGAACCTGAACAGGAAGCTCATCAACAGAAAAATTAAACTCCTCTCCCCACATGGGATTTCTTGATCCAGGAACCATTGAGCTGCAAGAGCAACAGCATTTAACATTAGATAAAAGTAGTTATGATAAAGCTATGGTGATACCACATAAGAACGAGCAATAAATCTTGCTCTTAGTGAAATGAAAGAAAGAATATGAAAAGAGCATACCATTTAAAACTTCGAACAACTTGTTCAACTTGATAGCCAGATTTAAGTATAAAACTTTATAGTTTTCTTTACAAAATATATTATAAGCAAGGTCAACTTTGCATACAGTTCTGCAAACCGAGTATTTCTATCTCTTTAATATTATTACTTAAAGTCCAACATATGGTTACATATACCTGATAATATTGAAGAAAAGAACGAGGATAGGCAAAATCTACCAGACATGAAGCGTGTGACACCAAGATGCCACCTAAATACTGTCCTTAAGTTTGCCAACCATAAACTCCATACGTGCAATATGAGAAACTATTGACAACACTTAATAATCCAAAGTCATTAACCACAAACCTTAAGAAACCTAACCCTTCCTAAGTAATAAACTCTAATCCTAAAAGTTTATTTAAGATTACTCTCAACAATAATCACATGGTCTAAAATTGACAGATTCTTATTATCTTTGGAGTGGTAAGAACATTTTCCAGAGTTGACACAGAAGCGACTGCCAAGACTTTTATCAGACCACTTTCCTCTGTTGTTGGACTCTGGGGTGCCCAGAGGAGGGAGCGGGTATTTTAAATTTGAAAATATGTGGTTGAAGTCTAAAGGTTATGTTGATCAGGTTAAAACTTGGTGGATGTCCTAAAACTTGGTTGATGTCCTATGATTTTCATGGATTACCAATTTATGTTTTGGCAAGTAAGTTGAAAGCATTGAAGGTGGATTTGAAGAAATGGAATGAGGTGGTATTTGGAGATGTAGGGAAGAAAAAGAAGGAAATGTTGGAGGGAATTCGAGATCTGGATATTATTGCAAAGGGTCGTTGTTTAGTGGAGGAATGGGTGAGGAAGCTGGATATGTCTAAGGAGCTGGAGAAAAGTCTTCTTTTAGAGCAAGTGAACTAGAGACAAAATCACAAGCTTTGTGGTTGATGGAGGGGAGGATAGAAACACAATATTCTTTCACAAGGTGGCCAACTCACATCGAAGGTATAATCACATGGATTCCTTGAGTATAAATGGTTCTATGTCCAATAATCCTATGAGTATAAAGGAGCATGTAGTACATTTTTACAACAAACAAAAAAAATTGTATACTGAACAGTGTACTTGGCGGCCAAGTGTGGATGATCTATCATTCTTGTCCATTGATGCGGATAAGAGTAATTGGGTAGGGCTTTTGAAATTTCTCTCGCATCGTCGGCTGAAATTCTCTCTCTAGCCCGTCGGACGTGGGAGAGTTGTGTTGTCATACAATGTCAATCGAGTGGTTTTCGTTGAGGTTAATCGCTGGAATGGATTATGTGGGTACTTTTATTGAAACGAAAGCGTTGAGTTTCGATCCAATGTCGGGGAGTGCAATTGGAAGAGAAGAGCAGAGAAGAACTCGCGATGATCATGGTCTAGCCAACTATCTTCTAGCTAGTGAGTGCCTAGGATTACTTGACAAACAATGAAGTACGCTTTCCAACCTACCTACTTATATCTATCATTGTTCCCTATTTTAGTGGGTGTGGCTAATAGACTAGAGAGGCTTCAAAGGGATTTTTTATAGGGTGGCATTGGGGATGAGGTAAAATTCCATTTAGTGAATTGGAAGAGGATTTGTACTCCGATAGAGTTAGGTGGATTAGTAGTTCGAAATTTGATTCAATTTAATCAAGCCCTTGTGGGAAAATGGTCATGGCGGTATGCTACAGAGAGAAAGCTTTTATGGAGGAGATTGGTGATTGCAGCTGAATATGAGAGTACAAGGGGTGGTTGGAGTTCAAAGGAAGTATTGGGAACTTATGGAGTGGGCATGCAGAAACATACTAGAAGGGGGTGGGATAAGTTTTCCAATTTTGTTCGCTTTGAGATGGGGGTTGGGTCTAAAGTAAGTTTCCGGCATGACATTTGGTGTGGGGATAGCCCGCTAAAGCTATGTTATCCAGCTTTGTTTAGTATTGCCTAGCATAAAGATGTGTGGGTGGTGGATAAAATGAACCTTCAAGATGGAGTTATCCAGTGGAATGTCATCTTTACGTGTTTAGTCCAAGATTGGGAGATGGAGATGATACTCTCCTTCTTCGCGAGGTTGAATTCTTTCCAAGTTCAACATGGCGAGGAGGACAGGTTAATTTGGAGTCCTTCCAAGAGGGTCATGTAACACCCCATTCCAAGTGGTATGGTATTGTCCGCTTTGGCCCAAATCTGTACGGTTTTATTATTGGGTTTACCCCCAAAAGGTCTCATACCATTTAGAGAGAGTATGCTCTAAATAAGCACATCCCCTTTCTCACACCTAGGCAATGTCGGAAGCCATAATCACCCCCTCTTAGGACACAATGTCCTCATTGGCAACCCTCATGGGCTTGTGCACGTTCCCCCTATCCTAGGCTAGGCTTCGGCTTTGATACCATATGTAATACCTTGTTCCAAATAGTATGATATTGTCCACTTTGGGCCAAGCCCACACAGTTTTATTATTGGGTTTACCCCCCGAAAGGCCTCATACCATTTAAAGAAAGTATGCTCTATATAAGCACATCCAATTTTTCAAACCCAGGTAATGTGAGATGCCACAAATCAATTTGAAGTAAAGTCGTTTTATAAAGCATTAAATAGCCAAGCTGGACATTCATTTCCATGGAAGAGTATATGGCGTGTAAAGGCTCCGTCGAGGGTGGCATTTTTTGTGTGGACAGTAGGCTTGGGGAAAATTTTGACACACGATAATTTGCGTAAAAGGAATATTGTGGTGGTTGAATGGTGTTGTATGTGTAAAAAGAAAGAGGAAACCATTGACCACCTTTTACTTCATTGCGAAGTTGCATGAAAATTATAGAGTTACGTTCTTTCTTTGTTTGGGGTAGACTGGGTTATGCCGAGACGGGTGCTGGATCTGTTGACTAGCTGGGGCGCTGTGCGTGGAGGTGGTCCAGCCAAGGAAGTATGGAGGATGGTTCTATTGTGTATAATATGGTGTATTTGGCATGAGATGAATGCTCGGCACTTTGAAGACATTAAAACTTCGATGTTCAAATTGCAGAAGCTTCTGCTTAACACAATATATATATATAGGGAGTATACAAGAGAACCCCTAATGGGAAGAAAAAAAATACATAAATTCAGAAAATGTGCACAAGTAAAAACACTAAAGTTATGATGAGCCACTATCCACATATATATATATATATATATATATATGGTTCTCTTGTATACTCCCTATGTACTAGGGTTGCGCCCCTCTGTGCTTTATTAATGATATGAAATTACTTATAAAAAATAAAAAATCACATATTTCACAACCAGCAACTGGCTCTTTCCAAGTCCTAACAGTTAAATATTAAATTACAAAATGCTAAAATTCCTAAACTTAAATTGTAATCATAAGTACATTAATGCCTTTAACATAAAGCTACAGAATTAGATAAGTATCTTCTATTTTGTTAATTACTAAAAGTAAAAACTGCTATAATGCTGTTAAACATTAGAGTTCTGCTATTAACAAAATCTGTCCCAACCTTCATATCCAGCCACATATGAAAAGTTTGATATATGTCATTATATTTTTTTTTTCTAAACTCTCAACCATTCAGGCAAGTGCAAAGTAGGGGAAAAAGATCAAAGTAACCTGAACCGCTTTTCTGAATTGCAAGTGATTATAGCATAAGGATCTGATGTGCCATTTAAGTTTGCACCAATGAGATTCTTAGCCGCCAACAATTCCAACTGAAAAATAGAGCACACACCATCTCATTGTCAACAAGCAAGAGAAGATCCATTACATCATGCCAATATCAAATACAAAAAAAGCACTTGATGCCTGTATTCATAATGGAAACAAACACCAGAACCAAACATGATTACAAGGTCTTATATACCTTGATTAAGTATGCTGAATTTGTTTGAGGATCTCCTTTTGAGTTGCCCATCTACAAAATAAGGGCAGGACTGCACGTCAAAGAAGTTAAAAATTACTCCATGAAGCAGGAACATGCAGACTGTGTCAGGCAGGATAAATGCATTTCCAATATATGTCGAGGTGGCATAAACTTTAAACAGCTTTAGCATGACTTTACAAAACCAAAAAGAAACATATATATAATGATTACAATAATAATAATAACAAAAACAATGATGAAAATAATAGAGAAACATAATGAAAATGTACACATAAAAGGAGACAACAATCAGATTCTGAAACAAAATTGTACCCTTACAACTGTTTGGCAAACTTTTGCAAACATTTTTCGCTTTTTAAACACTGAAAAACACTTTTCAGACAATAGTTATCTAGACGAGTTTTCAAATGTAGTTTCCACCACTAATCCTCTTTTCAAAACAAAACACATAATATTTTTCAGAAAACAAAAAACAAAACATTTTTTAGAAAACTTCCCCCACATTCAAAGAAGTTTTTGTTTTAAGAACTCATGCTCACTTTTTTTAGATGTGGAGGCTGACCATTTTATTTACAAAAAAATTAAATAAAAAATAAAAGTGAAGTTTGCCCCCTTTCACTAGAGTTGAGTCGCAATTCACTAGAGGTTGGTCTTCCTTACGCACCTCCAGTGGAGACCATCGCCTTCACACTGCACAGAGGGTGGCAGCTGCCAAGCATGGAACCCAACCTCTAGTAAGCCCAAATTTTGTCCTTTTCTTTGCTTTTTTTCGTATTTTTTTATGTTTTGAAAAATTAAAACAAGACAAATTAAACATTTTTCTTTTCAGTTATCTAAATGAACTTTCAGATATGGCCTCCATAGACGCTACTTTGTCAGACGTGGTTCTCATAGACAACACTTTCCAATTCACTTTTTTTCGAAAATGCTATTCAAAACACAAAATTGAAAGTGCTTTTCGAAAACATTTAGATAAACACTTCCATGGAGCAAGTCAATGCAGCCACCCAACAAAAGTATTTTCAGTTAAACACTTCAATGCAGAATTCAAGCTTCAAGTAAAAAACAGCACTGCCGTAATGTATTTGGTAATGACAATTACATGTAGGAAAAATCTGGAATTGATTAACTCAAAATTGGAGGCTTTCATTTCCTACATAATAAAGAATTCAACTCAATTTTCTAATCTCTAACCCCTTTTAGGCACCCAAGCAGGTGAGAGTCCAAAACTAAACATTTTTATCATCTACCTAAAACACAATTCATATAATTGCTGTAACCAATGAAAGAATCACACCAAATATTGCTGAACACCAAAAATTGCAAAAACGTCCGAAATAAACTAAAATAATAATAATAATAATAAATTGAACTTAATAACTTATCCTCATTTCCAAGGGAAAACGCCACACCAAAATTCTCAGAAGAACAAAAAGCTCACCGTAACCCCAGGATTCGACGGATTACCGTCGAGGTGTTGTCGATCAACGTCGACATCTCCGCTCCGGTAGGTGAAGAACCAGTAGGCGACGATGACGAAGAGCGAGGCAGCCACCGTAACCTTGATCTCCACCAAGAGGGACCAGAATATCCAGCGCCGTCTCGATCATGATCATGTCGAGCCTGAGAACCGAACGAAATCCCAGAGTCAAAAGAGAAGCCAGGACGCAAAAAATCGATCAGAAATTGAATGGCAATAGGGCTTGTTTTAGGGAATGGCTAGGGTCTTGAGGGTTTTGGATGGCCATGGCCACGTTGAATTTTCAAGCAGAGGAGCAATTCAGAGTCAAGCTTGGACCGTTGGAAGGGCATGTCGCATGGAGGTTGGAAATTGATTATTGTTTGTTAAAGACCGATATGTCCTTGAGCTCGTAGCGTAATACTGGTGATGCCCTGTTGTGCGTGTAGAAGTTTCGGCGGATTGTGAAGGGCGGTTTGGGGAGCGTGCGAAGATCTGACGCATTCAAACTCTCTGTTGATCGTGGAAATTATATAGTGAAGTGTGAGTCGAAGGAACAAAAGTAATCGTTGGAAGTGGTGTTATGACTGGATTGCCCTTCATTTATGAAAAAACAATGGAAAACTACCCTTTACCCCTAAAGTTTTGGGCAAATTTTTAATTCGATCTTTAATGTTTAAATTTTTACAATGCATTCCCAAATTTACAAATTTTTGCAATTCAATTATTCTAACTTTTTTTTTTCCTAAATTACCATCATTCAAAGTTTTTTTTAAAAAATTATAATTAAAAATTAAGGAGTAACCAGCCACCCCAATTAGGCTTGGACATGGCTTCGGCCACCTTAGACTGGCCATTGTTTTTTTAAAAAAAAACTTGGGATTAGGGTATTTTGGAAAAAAAAAAAAGTCAAAATAGTCGAATTGCAAAAATTTAGAAGTTTTGGGGGTGCATTACAAAAATTAAAACATTAACGGCGAATTGAAAATCACCCCAAACTTTTATAGGATAAAGTGTAGTTTTTTCAAAAAAATAATAATTCAGCTAAAGTGAATACAATACCCAAATAAAATTTTTTAAAAATACATTATTATTATTATTATTATTATAGAGCTTTTGAAAAACGTAGAACAGTGGTAGGTAGATTTGTAGTTTAAAAAAAAAAGGTATCAAGGCCATAAAAGATGTCCAGACTGACTACTCTATTTAAACGTTATCATAATAGTACTTGTTTATTAAAATTCAATGAAATAAAAGCCTAAACAATAAGAATCACAACGTTCCTTCGAACCTAATTCAACCAGATTTGTGGTGATGTTGAAGGACATTTTATAGGGGTTTTGAGGGTTGTTGGTAAGAGTTTTGCATGTCACCATAACATTAGGCGTGCAGAAAAAATAGTGAAAGAAACAAAGCAAGGTAAAGCGCAGATTCCTAAGAATTTGGGCCATCCTTATCCTAAAATTCCCATCAAAGTTTCAGTCCAGTGCTGAGTATATTTTTGAGGAGAGGAATCATTCGGGCTTTGGCTCAAGTGACAATGACAAAAGGGGCCAATAAATTTGGTAGAAGATTTCAAATGTTTGATGAAAACTGTGGAATTATATATTCATTCCATCATACTCTTTATTATATTTATCTGCTACAAAGAACAACTTTTGTTTTTTTTTGTTTTACTTTTTGTCCTTTATGTATTAGCTGGTAGAACAATGCTCATCGAGTCTCTAAACGTCCATTGGTACATATTAGAAATATATGGGGGGAAAAATAAAAGACAAAAATGAGAGGAAACTGAGACAACGTAATGTGCTACATTTTGTATATTGCATTATATTATATTGAAGTATTACATAAACTTTTATTTATAGAGAATCTTTAAGTAATAATCAAGCAAATTTAGTGACTTAAGAAAATAAAATAAACACTAGAATGAAAAGGAAAGGTAATAAACCTAACAAGTAAAGAAATAAACATAGTGAATAATATAAATTATTTTTAACATCCTCCTTAAAACGCAAGGTGTAAGTTTGAGTTTAGAAGAAGAAATGGAATATATATATTACTTTGTTGAAAAAGATGCAAGAAGATTTGCTTGAGTGACACCTGAAGAAACGCCAGAGACTATGGCCTGAGGAGTAGTGGTGGCGACAACCATTGATGGCCGGAGGAGAACGCCAAAGTAGGCTATCAAAGGAATGCCTAAAGATGGTGCCTTGAGGAGGCCAATCACTGCTTGGCAAAAAAGGGCCGGTTGAAGGTGTTGGAAATTGGGCATGTGGCCTGGATCCATTGGATCAGGTCTAATGTCGGCTAGCTAAGCCGAGTTGACAACAGTTCGTCCTGAATTTAGGGGACCCAGGTATAACCCATTGAAATGGATTGGCTTCATGGTCGAACCTCACTCAATTGATTTGGATTGAATTTACAACCGACTAGCCTCTTCAGCTAACCCGGGTTTATATCCACCCAATTGGCCTGTTCCATTGAACCAAGTGGAGCACTAGTCATGAGGAGATCAATGGGCCGATTTAATGGGCCGATATGGCCCAAAACCTGTGGACTTGTTGAATGTGTCGGTCTAGCCAGAGACCCATGGACTAAACCATTGAGAATGGGCCCGAATGACATGAAATCATTTTTGGGCTAGCTTGAACCACTTTGAAATGGCTTGAATCATAGTAAACCAGATGTTAATACTTTGGACAAAGATGAACCAGCCAAGAATGCACTGGAACCAGACTGAACTGGTTGCGCATGTTCAGGAATTAGACTAAACTGGTCAAGAATGCTTTTGAACCGTTTTGTAATTCATAAAAAATAAAAAGAAAAAAAAATGAATGGACCCGTTGAGAGGAACTGAAACTGGATGAACTGAGTTGAACCTAGTTTGGACCGGGCCAAGCACTTGTGCAACCTGTGTGGGACTAGCAAGAGCATGAAAATACGAACCCAAGAGGCAGCAAGCACATACAGGCAAGTGGGAGGAGCTAGCAGTGCATTCCAACACGTGGAAAGATTGAAAGTCAAGTGCTAACAACTTTTTTCAAATATCAACGGCACAACATACAATCCTGAACGCCCACTAGGAAAGTGACCACATTCTTCGTTGACGCAATAGGGTTCATATTTACAAGGGTGGTGAGGGACGTAGTATTCCACGTTTGACTGTTGAAGACACAGGCACTCCTAGTGCCAAAGGGAAGGACAAAGATGCATGTACGAATCGTACATGCGGATCCAGGAATTTCATCTATAGGGGGCATGTTTTTTTTTAATGAATACAAAAAAATAAAGTTGAAAGAAAATATAACTAACGGAATAAGTAAATAAATTAAACAAAAATGTAATTATGTTCTAAAACATATAAATATAACTTATAATTTGTTTTGTCACAACTAACGCTAATTCAATTGTTATCGACGAGCTTTCGTACCTTAGAATCGCAGCATGATTTTTTCATTACTGATAGTTTTGAATATTTCTTTCTCAATGTAAGTAATCAGATAATAATTCATCCATTGATCTCCCATTTTATTACGTAAACGATTTTTAACAATATTCATTGTTGAGAATGTTCTCTCAATAGCTTGTCGTCAGAACGAAGTAATCAATGAATCATGATTCTTGAATAACAATATAAATTTAATTACATATTTACAATTTTACATACTCAATTTTTCGTTGAAGTTATTATTAACAATAGTTGAATAAATTTGAATCTCGATTCTGAATAGCAAATTAGCAATATAAATATTAAAACAATTAAATTAAAAGAATAATTTAAATCTAATCTAAAATTTATTTACATATTTACATACCTAAATTTTTACTTGAAGTTGAAAAGTGAAAGAAAATTGAGGCTTAATTTGTTGAAGTTGAAAAATAAGAAAGTTAGAAGACTAGAAAAATAAAATTTAATCACTTTTGTTTTTTCAATTGTAAGTTGTGGTGGCTCAAAGCTTTTATTTTTCTTAGGGTTTATTGTTATGAAAATTAAAATAACATATTTTAAATTTTTTTTAGTTGAGAAGCTGGAGGCAAAATCCTTTTTCTTTTTTTTTGTTATTAGGGTTTTTTTTATAAATAAAATAATAATAATAATAATAATAATAATAATAATAATAATAATAATTAAAGCCAGCCAAAGGCTCAATGCTTTTACTTGCTACAGCTTTTTAAAGGCCTTGCTTATTTTTTTCCTTTAACTTATTTGTGTCATGGACCCCACCTCCGACCCCCATACCATAAGTGTTAATCAACAAAGCAACGTTTGGACAATGGAATAAACATTGTTCATCATCTTCTTTATTCGATTCTTAAAGTGAAAGTGAGAATCTGAGGTTTTTAATTTTTTTCAAATTTTAACTTATTAAAGGACATAATATAACTTAAGCATGAGAGTAGAGCATAATTATGGTTGAGAGAGGCATAATAAGGGCAAAAAACAAAAAATACCATGGTAAAGAAGATTTTAAGAGTTGAGGGTGGGCATTAATTCTTAGATCCGCTCCTTGTGTATGCGATGGTGACACTTATATGGAAGCAAGTAAGAAATCTTCAAAACGCTAATACAAGCATGATTAATCTCACCACTACACCCCCACCGCCTAGAGCATAGATACATTCCCTAATACCGATACCAATACCATGGTTCAATGTATGGAGATGCTAAATGAACTGAAAGACGAGATCTCAATAGAAACGTTCATGAAGGCAGTAAACGCATTTAAGGCTAAGCATCTCCAAATCAGTTTCATAATGATGGATCAAGATCCCCGGCTATTCCTTCAAAATTGCCAGCCGATTTTTTTGAGAATCTTAGCCATTGGATAGATTTAATGGCTCAGAATAAAACACCCACTTTTTTAGTGGATCTCATATATTCCCGAGGTTGAATTTCAAAATTCAAATCTAAGTTTATTCTCTCTCAAAATTCCAACCTATCTTTACCTTTCTCTCTCTTTCCCCTTCTCTCGTTCACCTCGATTATGTGAAGCAAACCCTCGTCAACTCTCTCTCACCATCTTCTCCAACAACAAATCCAGTCAAAATGGTAGTCGAACTCCAGAGCTCAAGTCTCACCCTCTTCCCCAGGACCTTCAGGGTCACACCCGACCCATCGAGGCTGTACGACCTGGACACTGACCTAGATGCCATCAACAACCACCTTAAGTCATCAATACTCTCTCTGTGATTAATTTCTTCTAATCGAACTCTCCTTCGGCAAATCTCCAGTCAAAATGGTAGTTGTACCCCGGATCTCAAGTTTCACCTTTTTTCCTATGACATTCAAGGTTGCACCCAACCGGTGTCGACCTCGACGCCATCCACAATCACCTCAAGTCCTTGGTACTCTCTCTGTGGTTAATTTCTTCTAATCGAACCTAATCTTAAGGTTTTGTTTAGTTCGTGAATTTAAACTTTAATCATTGAATTTATTCTTTGTTTCGTTGTTCAGCAAATTTATGGTGAGAAAATATGCTGGCAATTTGGGATTTAGTTTTGATTTTGGTGTGACTAGTATTTTCTTTGGGATTTTCTAATTTTTTTCTTTGGTACATTTTATTATTGGTTTGAGTATGTTGCATATTTTTTCAATGCTTTTAGGTCGATTAGTAATTTCAAATGCGTTGAATCTAGTTTTATTATTATTAGTATTTTCTGGAGCTCAATCAAGTACAATTGTTACCTCTTGGTTGGTTTATTTCTCATTAAGAAGTAAAGTTTCAACATGGCTGCTATTTCTTGGTTAATTTCTTTATAATCAATGAGAAATAAAGCTTGAAGCTTTCATTGTTTGACATGAATTTGCTACTTGTCTGACGACAAGAGTACTTACAGAAATTGGCATGTTGAATAGATGTTGTTGCCGAAATGGTGCCCAATGCTACCCTCTTCCATCTCTGTCATCATTATTAGTGTTGTATTTATTGATGTTGTATTTATGGTAGTTCTCTATCGGTAGATGAGTATGATTGTCTCCTTCATAACTTTGCACAATATGAGTGGTTTCCTATAACGTATGGATTTTGGAATATGTTGGTTATTAGCTGAGAGCCACCATTGAGGGTGAAGGGGTTGTGGCTCTATTATGGAATAGAAAGAGGATAAGAGACTTACGAGTGATGCTAAAGCTCATCTTGAAGATAAGGATAGGAGTTAACACCAATGCAAGATTCCCAATTGTATTTGTACTAGTAGTTCAATTGGAGTTATTCCTAGAGTCATTCCCCATGTATAATTCGTATCAAGAGTCTTAGTGTAAAGTCTATTTACTTATAAACTTCTATATATACATCAATGCAAACCGGTGATTATACATTCCAAACCATAGAATTACTTGTTCTTATACTTACCAGTGTAGTTTTACTAGCCTCTCTTTATGATGAGCCTAAATTTTTTATTCATTACTTTTTTTGTTTCAAACAAATTGGTCAATAAATGTAACTCGTGGATGTAAAATTGCTTTATTGGCTTGTAGATGTAAATGACATAAAATTACATTCGTGGATGTAATAAATGTAATCCATGGATGTAAATTATAATAAATGAATATATATCTTAATTTCATCTTCATCTCCTGCCAATAGAAATAAATATAATCTACAAATTGTCATATTGATTAAAAGGTTTTATACAATAGTAACATAATTTTCAAAATTAAATTGATTCTATTAATCACAAAAGTATCCTCTAAACAATGCCAACCCACAATCAATGCCACCATTTAAACTCGCACTAAGATAGCGATCCTTTGAAATGTTTCATAGTGACAATAGAAAATTAATGTCCTGAACATGTTTCCAAAATCAAAGTTAATTTTCAAATAAATAAGAATATGTTAAAACGTTTATTTCCATTTATAAGTTTGTTACTTATCAAGGAAATTCCTGAGATTCATATTTGTATTTGTGTTAACAGCAAGAGGTGTTGGTATAAGGGGTTTGTTAGGGGTTCTTCCCATAGTGTTCTCTTGGCGTTCTCTCAATCTTACTTAGAACATGATTTAAGAAAAAATAAAATTGTAGTATCGTTTTTTTACCAATATATTAATTTTATGAGTTAATATTTAGGTTCTAATGCTTTAAAACTTGTTTTTGTATTCAAAACTAAAACTTAAGGGTGGAAAGTTAACCCTTTAGGGATGATATCACCCAAAATGAATTTGATCATCCTAAATTTAGTACTAATGCCTCAATTTTGATGCTAATGCCTAAAAAAACCAGTGGTGGAGGCCATTACAATTTTTTTTCTTAAATCATGTTTTATGTAAGTCTGGGAGAACGCCAGGAGTTAACTATGAGGAGAACCCCTAGCATTTTCCTTGGTGTAATATTGAATCCATCAATTACCTAAAAAACAAAATAACACTTAACTTGTCATCTTAATATGAGATGTATTATTCTATTCAAGTATGAACAATTGAATAATTGTACTTGACTAATGTACAAATAAGAAAAAGGGGAGAAAGGCATTTTAATTTATTGGAAGAGTAAAATTATATAAGTTTACCGATAGAAATTCAATGAAATTAGTTTCACATCTATCTCCAAATGGTTCAAATATTATCCTTGGTACTGAATAAGGCACTTGCTCAAATCACTATATTATAAAAAAAATAAAAATAAAAAATAAAAATCTCATTAGCAAAATTACAATTATTTTTTGCTATTTCACTATAAACTCAAATTATGTTCACTTGACGAGAATAACATTCTACATGTGAGTCAAAGTTATCATCATGAATATTGAGAAAACAATTAATTTCCTGTAACTAAAAAGAAAATTTAATGTATCTTATAGTATTAAATATAATGGAAAACTACATTTTATCCCCAAAGTTTTGGGCTATTTTCAATTCGACCTCCAAAGTTTTAATTTTTGCAATGCCCTCTAAACTTTCAAATTTTTGCAATTCACCCATTTTGACTTCCTTTTTTTTCCCCCCCAAAATGCTCTCCTCCCAAGTTAAAAATTAAAAATTAAAAAATTAAAGGGTAGCTGACCACCCCAATTGGGCCTAGGGGTGGCTTTGGCCACCTCAGACCGGCCGCCCCCTAATTTTTAAATTTTATTTTTTTAACTTGGGATGGGGGCATATTGGGAAAAAAAAAGAAGTTAGAATTGTTGAATTGCAAAAATTTGAAAGTTTGGGGGGTGCATTGCAAAAATTAAAATATTGGAAGTCGAATTGAAAATTGTTCCAAACTTTGGGGGGGTAAAGTATAATTTTCTCTAAATCTAATAAGTCATATGAGATAGATGTGAATTTATAAAGGTAGAATGTTACATGGGAGATCTTTTCACCGACATTATTATTTGTTGTAACTTTTGTTTCTTCTTTGTCTGATTCTCAACCCAACCTCTTATTCGGTTTCAATCCTTCCGACCCTCCTTCTTCTTGATTCTTTTAATGGTCAAGTAAGTTTTCAATTAATGAGATATGAATTGCAGTTTCATTGCCATTTGACAATGACATGTGTAACCCCTTCTTCTTGTAGGAATATAATATTATGCTTTTCTCTTGAGGCTATAAGAAATTCACAAACTAACTTTATTAAAAACATCAAAGTATCATAATATTATTACGACTCCTCAAATATAGCTAAAATTTAAACTACAAGTCTTATAAAATAAAACAACTAAAAATCAAAACACATTAAAATGATAAATTCACTTATTCCACTCCTCTCCTAGGTGTGACTTTTGATTCTAGTTCCCCTGACTTGTAGGACCATCCATGCTTCCATCTGGGTTGTTTTTAAGACATTTTGAAAAGAAGCAAGTATGAGTCAACTACTTAATAAGTAAATACATCATACAATAAATAAAATTGGAAATTTAGTTCCAAAAATACATCATCAATATCGCTTAAACAATATTAGGAAAATGTTTTCATCAAGCAATAATAGCATCACATCATTCATGCATCATTAGTTAATAGTTCAATATCATTATAGCTAACACATATTTACGCCTTGTGTGCAAGGGTTGGCGATCACTAGGATCCCGGTTCCATTCCTGTAAGCTGCAAGTGGAACCGCGTCAAGGATATGCATTCACTCGATAAACTTTTGTGCACTTAAGTGAGCCATTCCCGGCGGATCATACAAGATGGCTGCCCCCCGCTCTATCTTTTGGTACCATCATTCATTCATTTGTAGGCCATTAAGTATCTTAAAACATTCATGCATTTATTCATTCATTTTCATACTTTCATTCATCATTCTTTCCTTTCTTCATTCTTTTCATTCTTCATTTTTTTTCATAACATTTTATAAAATATCATTTTCATAACATAGCGGAAGCATTTACATAAAATGTCGTTTTCATTCAAAAATCATATCATTTTGGATACATTAAAAAGGGTTATCAAAGAAGGTTAATCACTTTATTTTGTTTCTTTTGAAACAACTTTAGGAAAACTATACATAAACTTTTGGAAGAAATCAAGGGTTTGATTGTATCTACTTACCTCATTCCTAAGCTTTCACAATTCAAAACATTTCACATAGCAACCTATGTAAACAATCACAATAATACTCTTGTTAATAACCTTAAAACTAATCACTTTTTCCTATTGTTTAATCCCCTTAAACCTTGCTGTCCATACTAATAGCAGATCTGATTTCTTCTTTTAAAACACTTGTTTCACACCTCACATTTAATTATTTCATTTGAATAATCAAAATAATATTATGTACTTAATAAAATCATGAAATCATGTTTTACTAATCATATTCATGTCTTTTAGAAGAAGAAATTAGATCTAGCATGTTACCTTTAATATTGACAGCAAGTATAAGAAGATTAAACATTACTTATTCAATATCTTATCAATATACTACTAGATTTCCTTCATACTATTCATAAACTAACACTATATATCAATATTAGGAATAATTAGAACTCATACCTAACAAGAGTAGGTTGTCTTAGGAGGAAAGATGAAAAGATAAATTCTGCTCTCTTAGACAACAAACTGTTTGATATAAGAAATCAGTTTCTTGTATTAATTTTAAAGTATTTAAGACATAGGGAAGGTAATAAATCATAAGGAATATATAGGAGGTTAATAAAACATAATGGAGGAATTCATTTCTAAGATTTGATGAGAAAATCAACTATATGAATACTTACATAAAATATGAACAAAAATTGTAGCTTCTGGTACAACAAGAATATTAATGATTTTGGCTTGTAAATTAATTGGTTTTAACTTGAAGATATAAGGAATAGAGGGAGAGAAAAGAGAGGAAGAGAGGGTTGAACTTTGAAGACAACCGTAGGAAGAAATGGGTTGTAATGAACAGCTGCTGGAATGGTGAATATGCTGGCAACCTTAGTATAAAATTGATAGCTAAGAATAACATATGGTAGACTTCCACTAATTACTCTAGTGTTCTAGGGAATAATGGTTAGATTTTAATAGGTGCATGATGACTAGTATTCTAGAGTATAATGATCAACTTTATAGGTAGTATGATGACTCTAAAGTTCAAGAAAATAATAATCAGACTTTATACGTGGTAGGCTTATAATAAAATAAGTCTAGGCTCTTTAATAATTCTTTTTCATCAACCTACAAAAATAGAAAGAAATAAACAAGGAAATAATCATAAATAACACATAACATAGTAAGCAAAACTACTCTAGGAGATTTGGGGAGTTACAAATCTCCACTCCTTATAAAAATCTCGTCCTCGAGATTTGATCATACCTATCACTCAAAAAGATAAGGGTATCTCTCTTTCATCTCGTCTTCGTGTTCCCATGATGCTTCCTTGGTAATGTGATTGCTCCAAAGAACTTTGACCACAGGTATAGTTTTGTTGCAAAGAACTTACTCTTTTTGCGCCAAGATACCAACTAGAAATTCCTTGTAGGATAGATCCAAACGAACTTGAAGTGATTCAACCTCTAGTACATACGAAGTGTCGAAAACATATTTCCGTAGCATCAAAACATGAAAAACATTGTGAATTGCGGATAAGCTAGGTGGTAGAGCTACCTGATAAGCAGTTGCCCCAATCTTCTGTAAAACATCAAAATGACCAATATACTTGGGACTAAGCTTTTCCTTTTTCCCAAATCTCATAACTCCCTTTATTGTTGCTATTTTTAAGAACACTTTGTCTCCTTCTTTGAATTCTACCTCCCAAAATTTTCGATTTGCATACATCTGTCGGCTTTGAGCAACTTCAAGTCTTTTTCTGATAATAGCAATCTTATCACGTGTAATCTAGATAATCTCTGGACCAAGAATTCTTCACTCCCCAACATCATCCCAATACAAGGGTGACTTGCATTTCCATCCATAAAAATACTCGTAAGGTACCATCCCACTGTTGGCCTGATAACTATTGTTGTATGCAAACTCAATCAATGGCAAGTATCAAACCCAACTACCCTTGAAATCCAACACACAAGCTCACAACATATCTTCGAGAATCTGAATCATCCTTTCTGATTGTCAATCTGTTTGAGGATGAAAAGTAGTGCTTAAAGTCAACTCAATACCCATTGCCTTTTGCACACTTCGTCAACAACTTGAAGTGAACCGTGAATCTCTGCCTGATGCAGTATTAGATGGTATGCCATGTAGTCTCACAATTTCACTAAGATAAAGCTCTGCTAGTCTATCCATGGAATATGTCATCTGAATTGGTGTGAAGTGAGCAGTCTTTGATAAATGGTCTACCACCACCCAAATAGAATCATAACCTCCTAGAGCTCTAGGAAAACCTGACACAAAGTCCATGTCGATCTCATCCCATGTCCAAACCAGAATAGGAAGTGGCTGTAACATTCCTGTAGGTCTCTGATGCTCCACTTTGATTTGTTGACAAGTCAAACACCATTCCACATAATTGGCCACATCCCTCTTCGTTCCGCTCCATCAATAATATTGTCGAAGATCCCGATACATCTTGGTACTACCCGGATGAATTGTATATAAGGAACGATGCGCTTTTATAAGAATGATATCTCTTATATCTAAATTGTCTGGTACACATAGTCTACCTCGATATCGTAGAACACCATCATCTGCAATCTTAAAATCCGGCTTCATTCCTTCTCATACCTCCTTCACGATCTTAGTTAAGTTCAAATCCTCACCCCTAAGCATCTTTAATCTGATCTAAAATAGTCGGCTTCACAATCAAATTACTCAGCATTGCACACGTATCATCAATCATCTCGATTTCGACTCTTCTCCATATCTAAAAGAATCTCATGCCTAGCTGTGAACATTGTAGTCGTAGTACTTGAAGATAATTTTTTGCTGAGAGCATCTACTACCACATTTGCCTTGCCTGGATGGTAGTTAATGTTGTAGTCACAGTCTTTAATTAACTCCAACCATCTTCGTTGCCTCATGTTCAGCTCCTTTTGAGTGAAGAAGTAATTTAAACTCTTGTGGTCGATGTAAATTTCACAATGCTCCCCATAAAGATAATGCCTACAAATCTTCAATGTAAAAACAACTGCCGCAAGCTCCAAATCATGTGTTGGATAGTTTTGCTCATAATTCTTGAGTTGGCATGAAGCATAGGCAATGACCTTCCCATGCTGCATAAGAACACAACCAAGTCCCTTATGGGAGGCATTACTATAGATAACATAACCCTTTGAACCCTTAGGTATTATTAACACTAGAGCAGTTACTAGTCTCTTCTTCAACTCCTGAAAGCTCTTTTCACAATCATCAGTCCATTGGAATCTCTCATTCTTTCTTGTCAGCTTTGTTAGTAGAGCGGCAAGACAGGAAAAGCCCTCCATGAACATTTTGTAGTATTCGGCAAGTCCCAAAAATCTCCTAATTTCTCTCACATTAGTCAGTCTAGTCCAATTCACGATCGTCTTGATCTTACTCAAATCCACAGAAATGCCATTCTTAGAGATGACATGTCCTAGAAAAGAAACCTACTCCAACTAGAATTCACACTTTTTGAATTTAGCATATAAATTCTTCTCTCTCAAGGTTTCAACATAGCCTTTAAGTGCTCCTCATGCTCCGCTTTACTCTTTGAGTAAATAAGAATATCATCTAAGAAAACCATTATGAACTTATCGATAAAGTTGTTGAAGACTCTATTTATCAAGTCCATGAAGGCAGCTAGAGCATTAATCAAACCGAAAGACATGACTAAAAACTCATAATGTCTGTAGCGAGTCCTGAAGGCTGTTTTTGAAATGTCCGCTTCTTTGATCTTCAATTGGTTGTAAGCAGTATAAAGATCGATCTTGGAAAACACCTGAGCTTCTTGAAGTTGATCGAACAAATCATCTATGCTGTGCGGTAGAGGGTACTTGTTCTTTATAGTAACTTTATTAATCTCCCGGTAGTCAATACAAAGTCACATTGATCCATCATTCTTCTTTACAAACAAAACCAGTGCTCCCCAAGGAAAAGCGCTAGGGCGGATGAAGCCTTTATCCAACAGGTCTTGCAACTGCTCCTTTAGCTCTTGTGATTCAACAGATGCCATCTGATATGGTGCTTTAGAAATAAGCGTAGTACCGGGAAGGAGATCAATCGCAAACTCTATCTCTCAGTTTGGAGGTAAGCTTGGCAATTCCTTTGGAAAAACGTCAACAAATTCCCTAACTACAAAAATGTCTTCAATTCTAGGTGTATCCATAAGTGATGTAACCAAACATGCAAGCAACCCTGAGCATCCTTGTCTATGTAGTTTTGTTGCTTGAAAGGTTGAGATCAACTTTGGAAGAGAGTTCCATGTGTTCCACATAAACGAAACTCTGCTTCATTAAGAGGCTTAAAAACTATTTCCTTTTTAAAACAATTCATACATGCATGATATTGGGATAACCAATCCATACCAAGGATAGCATCAAACCCATTCATCTTGAATACAATAAGATCTGCGGATAGGAGCTTTCCTTGAATTCTCATAGGACAACCCCTAAGCACATAATTGCACACAACTAGATCTCCAACTGGAGTAGTAACAACCAACAAACAATTTAGAGGCTCAGGCACCTTACTACACAGTTTGGCATAAGTATTGATACAAAGGAATGTGTAGCACCAAAATCAAACAAAGTTGAAGCATGCCATGAGAACAAAGGAAGTATTCCTGTAACAACATCGTTAGATGCTTCAATATCTCCATATGTGAGTGCAAAAACACGAGTTGTAGCTGTGCCCCTCTGATTAATATTTTTAGCCTGGCCAAGAGCATTATGAACTTGTGAACAGTCTTTAGCAATATGTCCTGGCTTCCCACGCTTGAAAAATTTGCCAGTACCCATCAGACACTTCCCAAAATGAACTTTGCTACAAGTTTGACATGGAGTGTGTTGTCCACTTGCATTAGGAGATGGCTTGTTGAATTGCAGTGCCCTTTGGCCATTATTATAGTAAGGCCTCTTGTTGTGAACTGATCCTTCTTGCTGAACCTGACGCTTTGTTTGATTATTCCAGTCCATGCTTACTTGAAAGTTTTGCTCTATGATAGTAGCCAGATCAACTAGTTCAGGAAAGTTTCTGATCCTCAGCGCAATAATGTGATCAAGGATCCTTTGATTTAATCCACGCTCATACTTTTCAGCTTTCCTGGCTTCATTTGGAATTAGATATATTGTGAAATGAGAGAGTTCAATAAATTTGGCGACATACTGCTTAACCGTCATCGATACTTGAACCAAGTCAGCAAACTATGGAGATTTAATCTCTCTAGCAACTTGTGGAAAGAAACGATCTAAGAAAACCTTCTTGAAATGCTCTCAAGATATTGCGACTCCTCTCAATTCTTGTTGCACAAGATCTTTCGTTGTAGACCACCATTCATCTGCAACATCGGTAAGATTATAAATGGTGTACTCCACCTTATGATTGTTAGTGCAATTTAGTACCCCAAATATCTTCTCCATTCTCCTCAGCAAATTTTCAACAGCATTGGCGTCAGACTTCCCATTGAACACTGGTGGGTTTTCACATGTAAATTATGCATAGGTGTTTGCCATCCTACTACTAGTACTACCCATACCCTGACCATTAGCAATGATTTCCAAGAACCGTGCCACAACAGTAGCTAATCCTTCTAGCTCGCTAGAAGTCTGCCCATTGTTCCTATTGTTTTTGCCCTCATTTTCGCTTTAGTTGTTAGCTTGACTCCTCCTTGTACATGCCATCTATGATGTAGTTAACGTATAAAACATACAATTAAACTCATTCATACACGCATAAAACACATAAATCCTATGCACACTCAAGTATAGGCCGGGAACAATCCTAAGAAAAACCACATCCTAAAGTCACATTCTATTGTCATAACCTATGAGTTTACAGAATCTTATAACCTTTGTTCTGATACCATAATTGTAACACCCTTTTCCCGTAGGAATATGATATTATGTTTTTCTCTTAAGGTTATAAGAAATCCACAAACTAACTTTATTAAAAACATCAAAGTATTATAATATTATTACAACTCCTCAAACATAACTGAAATTTAAACTACAAGTCTTGTAAAATAAAACAACTAAAAATCAAAACACACTAAAGTGATAAATTCATTTATTTCACTTCTCTCTTAGGTGTGACTTCTAATTCTAGTTCCCCCGACCTGTAGGACCATCCATGCTTCCATTTGGGTTGTTTTTAAGACATTTTAAAAAGCAACAAGTGTGAGTCAAATAGTCAGCAAGTAAATACATCATACAATAAATAAAATTGAAAATAACATTTAGTTCCAAAAATACATCATCAATATCATTTAAACAATATTAGGAAAATGTTTTCATCGAGCAATAATAGCATCACATCATTCATGCATCATTAATTAATAGTTCAATATCATTATAGCCAACACACATTTACACCCTGTGTGCGAGGGTTGGCGATCACTAGGATCCCGGTTCCATTCATGTGGTTGCAAGTGGAACTCCGTCAAGGATATGCACTCATTCAATAAACTTTTGTGCACTCAAGTGAGCCATTCCCGACGGACCATACAAGATGGCTGCCCTCGCTCTATCTTTTAGTACCATCATTCATTCATTCATGGGCCATTAATTATCTTAAAACATTCATGCATTCATTCATTCATTCTTTCTTTCATTCATCATTCTTTCCTTTCTTCATTCTTTTCATTCTTCATTCTTTTTCATAACATAATCATAACATTTTATAAAATGTCATTTTCATAATATAGCGGAAGCATTTACATAAAATATCATTTTCATACAAAAATCATATCATTTTGGATGCATTAAAAAGGGATATCAAAGAAGGTTAATCACTGTATTTTGTTTCTTTTGAAACAACTCTAGGAAAACTATACATAAACTTTTGAAAGAAATTGAGGGTATGATCGTATTTACTTACCTCACTCCTAAGTTTTCATAATTCAAAACATTTTACCTAGCAATCTACGTAAACAATCACAATAATACTCTTGTTAATACCCTTGAAAACTAATCACTCTTTCCTATTGTTTAATTCTCCTAAACCTTGTTGTCCATACTAATGGCAGATCTGATTTCTCCTCTTAAAACACTTGTTTCACACCTCACATTTAATTATTTCATTTGAATAATCAAAATAATATTACATACTTAAAACAATCATGAAATCATGTTTACTAATCATATTCATGTCTTTTAGGAGAAAAAAATTAGATCTAACATGTTACTTTTAATATTGACAGAAAGTATAAGAAGATTAAACATTACTTATTTAATACACTTATCAATATACTACTAGATTTCCTTCATACTATTCATAAACTAACACTATATATCAATACTTGGAATAATCAGAACTTATACCTAACAAGAGCCGGTTGTCTTAGGAGGAAAGATGAAAAGATAAATTCTGCTCTCTTGGATAACAAACTATTTGATACAAGAAATAAGTTTCTTGTATTGATTTTAGAGTATTTAAGACATAGGAAAGATGATAAATCATAAGGAAGACATAGGAGGTTAATAAAACATAATGAAGGAATTCATTTATAAGATTTGATGAGAAAATCAACTATATGAATACTTACATAAAATCTAGACATAAATTGTAGCTTCTAGTGCAACAGGAATATCAATGATTTTGGCTTGTAAATTGATTGGTTTTAGCTTGAAGATATAAGGAATAGAGGGAGAGAAAAGAGAGGAAGAGAGGGCTGAACTTTGAAGACAATCGTACGAAGAAATGGATTGTAATGAAGAGCTGTTGGAATGGTGAATATACTAGCAGCCTTAGTATAAAATTGATAGCTAAGAATAATAGGTAGTAGACTTCCACAAATTACTCTAGTGTTCTAGGGAATAATGGTAAGATTTTAATAAGTGCATGATGACTAGTATTCTAGAGTATAATGATCAACTTTATAGATAGTATGATGATTCTAAAGTTCTAGAGAATAATAATCAGACTTTATAGGTGGTAGGCTTATAATATAATAACTCTAAGGTCTTTAATAATTCTTTTTCATCAATCTACGAAAATAGAAAGAAATAAATAAGGAAATAATCATAAATAACACATAACATAGCAAGCAAAACTACTCTTGGAGGTTTTGGGTGTTATAGCATGTAAGCCTCAGTATCTGGAGTAGTACTTGAACATATTTTTATATTTTGAACATGTTTTCCTTTTCCTCTAACATTCCTTCTACAAGAGCATATGCCTCATTATTGTCAACTACTTCAGCAACTAATTTTACCACCCTTGGATACAATTTTCTATAACACTGAGTAACATTTAAATTCACATCCCCTTCAACATTTCTCGTCTTAGTATTTAAGATAGGCCCACTCTTTGCTTCTATTGTTCACCTCTTCAAAATGTATGCATCATGAATTCTCTTGATATCAAGCAAGTAGAAAACTTTCCAATCATGACAACACAAAATATCAAATGTTTCAAACTGCATGCAACTACATGAGATTATCTTATTGTTACGGTCGAAAATTATTTTATACTTCTTGTCTTTCTCATAAAGTGTAGCAATATATTCATGCACTAACTGACTCTCACTGTGATGTCTTATTATTGCTACTTATGCATAATTATACTCATCGTGAAAATTTTTAAATATCACAAGTGATATCGGACAAAAAAAGATAAGGAAACAAACACTCAAACTCACACACACACAAGATAGATAGAAGTTCACCACCCAAGAGATAACACCAAAGGAATATAGATTATCACCACCCAAAATATTACAACAAGGGATACAGAACTAAGAACTCACCACTCTAAGGTTCATACCAAAGAGATACAGAGATACAAAGAGAACTCTCCTCTCAAAGCCAATGGCTAGTGTTAACTCAACTCTGTTCCCCTACACTAGCACACACAACTATTTATAAAAGCTTAGAACAACCCTCTAAGCATAGGATAAACACTTAATACAACTAAACAATCAACTAGGATAGACAAGGAGCAACAATTTCGTGCAACAGCCAAACTGAACAAATAGCTACCTTTGAAGTCAAAGTGTGGAACACATATGCCTGACAGTTAGATAGCAGCTAACTTAAAACGGTCATAACTTTCTGTGTCTAACTCCAAATGCATTCAAACTAGTTTTGTTGGAAATATGAGACTCTGAACTTCAAGTTTGACCTATCCATGTGCTTAAAATGATGAAAGAATGGCCAGCTTTAGAACACACTAGACTGGATCTAGATTTCAGCATTTTGGCATTTGCATTCTATTGGGCTTGTGGACTTAATTGGAATGAAACTTGGACTAATGTTAAATTATCATTACTAGACATACCCATGTCAGGCTCCATCGGTTGATGAGGACTTGCCCTTAAGTCCATGGTCTCTTCGATTTCTTCATATGGTGCTAAGTCACTCACATTGAAAGTGGTAGAAACACCATATTCTCCAGGGAGCTCAATCTTGTAAGCATTCTCTCCAATGCGTTGGAGCACTTTGAAAGGACCATCGGCTCGTGGTAGAAGCTTAGATCGTCGTTTCGCTAAAAAACATTCTTTTCGAAGATGAATCCACACCAAATCTCCTTCTTTAAAAGTCATTGGCTTTCTATGCTTATTGGCTTGCGTACGATACTTTTCATTTTTCTTCTCAATTTGACCTCGAATCTGCTCATGTAACTTCTTGATTCCCTTAGCTCGTTCATCAGCATCACCACTAAATTGAATAGTAGTAGGAATTGGAGCCAAATCAAGGGGGCTAATGGGGTTAAAGCCATAGACAGCTTCAAAAGGACTGCAACTAGTGGTTTTACTAGTAGACCTATTATATGCAAATTCAGCTTGGGCAAGGAAGAGATCCCATTAATGGATGTTCTTTCCCACAATGCTCCTCAAAAAGTTTCCCAAACTTCAATTAACAACTTTAGTTTGCCCATCCTTTTGGGGATGATATACAGAGCTGAATTGAAGGATAGTTCCAAGCTTTCACCAAAGTCTTCGCCAGAAATGACCAACAAACTTGGAATCATGATCAGAAGTGATTGTTTTGGGAATGCCATGAAGCTTCACTATCTCCCTGAAATACAAATCAGCAAGATGAGATGCATTAAGAGTTTTGTTGCACGGAACAAAATAGGCCATCTTTGAGAATCTGTCAACAACCATCATAATGGAATCTTTGTTCCTTTGGGTTCTGGGTAAACCCACAACAAAGTCAAGACTAATATCTTCCCATGGGGAATTTGGGACAAGCAATGGAATATATAGTCCGGTGTTTTGTTTGCGACTCTTTGCAAGGTGGCAAGTTTGACATTGCTTCATGTGTCGCACAACATTTCGAACCATCTTGGGCCAAGTGAAATTCTCCTGCACAAGAGTTAAAGTTTTGTCTCTGCCAAAATGACCAGCAAGACCTCCTCCATGAGCATCTTTGATAATGGCTTCTCTTAATGAACATTGGGGAATGCATAAATGGTTGTTTTTGAAAAGAAAACCATCTTGCACCAAGAAATGGTTGTCAAGAACATTAGAACATTTCTTCCAAGCATAGCCAAAATCAAGGTCATCTTTATAAAGTCCTTTGACAACATCAAAACCCAAAACTTGTACTTGTATGGCATTAAGTAAAGAGTGTCTTCTACTTAAAGCATCAGTTACTTGATTGAGTTTACTTGCCTTGTGCTTGATTGAGAATGAATAGGCTTGCAAGAACTCACTCCATTTTGCATGTCTTTTGTTGAGCTTTTGCTGGCTGTTCAAATACTTCAATGCCTCATGGTCAGAATGAAGTATAAACTCTTTGGAGAGTAGATAATGATTCCAATGCTCCAAGGATTAAACAAGAGCATAGAATTCTTTGTCATAGGTAGAATACTTCCTGCATGAGTCATTGAGCTTTTCACTGGAAAAGGCAATGGGCTTGCCTTCCTGGCTGAGAACACCTCAAATTCTTAGATTAGAAGCATCACAATCAACTTCAAACACTTTGGAAAAATCTAGAAGTATAAGGATTGGTGCCTCTGTCACCTTCTGTTTGAGATGTTCAAAGCTCTTTTGGGCTTCTTCCATCCACTTGAACGTTCCTCCCTTAAGGCATTATGTTATGAGAGCAATAATGGTGCTGAAGCCTTTGATGAAGTGCCGGTAGAACGATGCAAGTGCATGAAAGCTTCTTATGTCATGAATGGACTTGGGAATAGGCTAGCTAGTGATTGCCTCTACTTTTCTAGGATCCATCATAAATCCTTCCTTTGAAACAACATAGCCCAAGAAAATCAGGCTATTTGTGAAGAAGCGACACTTCTTCAAGTTAACATACAACTTCTGTTCTTGTAGAGTTTGAAAAGCATGTTGAAGGTGCTCCAAATGCTCTTCGTCAGATTTGCTATACACTAAGATATCATCAAAGTAAACAACAACAAATTTTCCCATAAAAGATTTAAAACATGATTCATAAGGCGCATAAAGGTACTGGGAGCATTAGAGAGGCCAAATGGCATCACCATCCATTCATAAAGGTCATCTCTAGTTTTAAAAGCTGTCTTCCATTCATCACCATCTCTCACGCGAATTTGATGATATCCACTATGAAGATCCAGGTTGGAGAAGACTGTGGCTCCATGAAGTTGATCAAGAAGATCATCTAGACGTGGAATAGGAAAGCGATACCTGATTGTGATTTTGTTCACAGCCTTAATGGTCGATGCACATACGCCAAGAACCATCCTTATTTGGTAATAGAAGAGCCAGAGCAGCACAAGGACTCATGCTTTCTCTCACAAGGCCTTTGGTAATCAACTCATCAACTTGTCTCTACAACTCTTCATGCTCTCTAGGATTCATTCAATAGGTTGCCTTGTTAGGTAGAACGGAACCTAGAACAAGGTTAATGTGGTGGTGTATGTCTCTCATGGGTGGAAGACCCAATGGAAGCTCTTCCGGAATAACATGAGAAAATTTCTCAAGAAGTGATTGTAAGATAAGAGGAATTTCAGTCGGGTCTTTCTTTTCTACTACCACTAGAGCATACCCTTCCCCACATTCTGTTAAAGCTCTCTCAACTTCACATATAGAAAGTAGATTACTACCCTCCCCTTTAGAAGGTTTAGGTGTATTCAACATTCTTAACGAAGCTAAGGTAATATTGGTTTTATCTTTTTTGAAAGAATAAGTGTTTTTGAAACCATCATGAAAAGCTCTTCCATCAAACTGCCATGGTCTACCAAGTAATATATGACATGCATCCATTTGAACAACATCACACAAAACTTCATCCTTGTAATTTTTTCCAATAGAGAATTGAACTAAGCATTTCTTAGTTTTCTGGATATCATTGCCCTTTTTAAGCCATTGAAGCTTGTAAGGATGGGAATGAGGTTTTGTTTTTAGGTTGAGTTTCTCCACCATGGTTGTGGACACCACATTCTCACAACTTCCTCCATCAATGATGACATTACATACCTTGCCACTATAAGTGCATTTGGTGTGGAAAATGTTGTTCCAAAGTCAATCTTCTTCTACGTAGGTTGACTTCAAGATCCTACAAATAATAAGAGACTCCCATTGATCCGCATATGTCCATTCTTCCTCGGACCCTTCGTCAACTGGTTCATCCTCAACATCATCTTCCAAATCTTCCTCAACAAGTGAAATCATCTTGCGATTTGGACAATCAAAAGCAATATGCCCAAAACCATAACATTTAAAGCATTTTCTATTTGAATTAAAAGTATTGGGGTGATTTGAACCTGCTGGAGCTTCACTCTTGGCTGTGGTTTGGCTTCATCCTTGGCTGATTTGACAGCTGTAACTTTGGAATAAGGGGTGGCCTTGGTAGTAGAACTACTCCCCCAATTGGTGATTCCTCCTTGATTGAAAGGTTGATAGGTACTTCGATGCCT
This sequence comes from Carpinus viminea, assembly GCA_013348765.1. NCBI lineage: Eukaryota > Viridiplantae > Streptophyta > Magnoliopsida > Fagales > Betulaceae > Carpinus > Carpinus viminea. The sequence goes on along the minus strand of CP054673.1, from coordinate 13,887,079 downwards.
TTCCTTCAATTGCTTTTCGACCTTGTGTGCTAACTTACAAACATCATTGTAAGTACAATAAGGTTGTAATTCAACCACATTACTAATTTTGGAATGTAACTCTCCATGGTAACAGGATACCATTTGCTCCTCCGATTCGACAATATCACAATGCATCATGGAGTGATCAAACTCTGCTGTGTAATCCTCCACAGAAAGTTCATTCTTCCAGAAGTTATGGAACTTGACAAAAGAATCTTGTCGATAATGATCCGACAAATACTTCCTTGTGAGAGCCTTCTTCATCTTTTCTCATGTCACAATACAACTTTTTCTTTCACGTTCCCGGTGCTTCTTAACGTGCTCCCACCAAAGAGAAGCATGCTTTCTCAACTTGATGGCAACAAGCTTTACCTTGTGGTGTTCTGGAACATCTTTGTAATCAAAGATTCGCTCAATGGTGTTAAGCCAATCAATGAATTCATCGGGTTGCATTCTTCCTTCAAATTCTGGAATGTGCACCTTGACATCATATTGGCGTTGGACATCATGAAGTCTTAGATTACGAGGATGAGGTGGAGTGTTGTCACTAGAGGCATGACTACGAGCTTGGTGAAAATGATTAATATCCTCTCCATCATTGTTGGAAACTTTATTATCCGATTCATGATCAAAGGCTTCAACACGTTGTAAACGTTCTTGGAGCTACTGGACTTGTCTCCTCAAATTCTCTACTTTGATATCTCACAGGTCTCTTTCGGGGACTAATGGGGGTTGGCTAGCCCGAGCATGACGACCACGAAGAGCCATAAAAACAAAAACTTTGAGTAACCTTGCTCTGATACCAATTTGATACCTGACAAAAAAGGATAAGGAAACAAACACTCATACTCACACACACAAGATAGATAGAAGTTCACCACCCAAGAGATAACACCAAAGGGATATAGATTATCACCACCCAAAGGATTACAACAAGGGATATAGAACTAAGAACTCACCACTCTAAGGTTCATACCAAAGAAATATAGAGATACAAAGAGAACTCTCCTCTCAAAGCCAATGGCTAGTTTTTAACTCCAACTCTGCCTTTCTACACTAGCACACACACTTATTTATAGAAGCTTAGAACAACCCTCTAAGCATAGGATAATAACTTAATGTAACTAGACAATCAGCTAGGATAGACAAGGAGAAGCAATTTCGTGCAGCAGCCAAAGTGGAAAAACAGCTTCCCTTGAAGTCAAAGTGTGGAACACATGTCTGACAGTTAGATAGCAGCAACTTAAACGCCATAACTTTCTGTGTCTAACTCCAAATGCATTCAAACCAGTTTTGTTGGAAAGATGAGACTCTGAACTTTAAGTTTGACCTAGCCATGTGCTTAAAATGATGAAAGAATGGCCAGCTATGGTGTTCTAAAAGAACACACTAGACTGGATTCGAATTTCAGCATGTTGGCCTTTGCATGCTGCTAGGCTTGTGGACTTAATTGGAATGAAGCTTGGACTAATGTTAAATCATCATTACTGGACATACCCATATCAACAGGAATATACATTTGTGTTTCATGCTTCAACAAAGGAGAATTCTTCAATCCCAATGTGGGTAATTTTTGTCGAGAATTATATTCAACCTCCAATTCCTTAGGTCGCTTTTGCTCCACCACACGCTCAAAATGTTGAAGAAAATTCAATATACCAAAATTTGATTTTAAGTAAGCTTTCAAGTCCCCATTCAAGCTTTCACTGAGTTAAGTACTTCTTACTCCCAAAGTAAATGCATTCTTCATTTAACACTTAGCCCATTTTGTCTTCAATTTATATATACCTTCCAACCAACTAATTGACCCACCATTATATGTCTGCATCATTTTTTTCCAAGCATTTTCAAATTTAGTCTCATCTTTATAATTAAACATACAAGATTTAAAGTCCCGTAACAAATGAGAACCATCCTTCATCAAATGCCCCAAATCCTTGATGCCATTTTGCATTATGTGCCAAGTGCATAATCCATGCTAGGTGTCTGGCATCACCTTAGTTAATGCATTTGCCATTACAGCATCTTGATCTGTAATGATTGTTAGAGGCTTTTTACCTCCATGTGCATCTAAGAAATTCTAAAAAAGCCATTTAAATGATTCTACCGTTTCATCATATAAAAGTGCAACACCAAAAAATCACAACACCTCTATGGTGATTGAAACCAGTAAAGACACCTAAAGGTCTCAATTCTTTATTCATGCCATATATAGTGTCAAAAGCCATAACGTCGTCAAAATAGGAATAGTCAATGATCATTCTAACATCAACCCAAAAAAATATTAGTTATTTGTTCCTCATTATCTAATTGGACAGCATATTGAAATGATGGATTTTTAGCAAATTGTTCATTAAAGTAATTTAATAAGCAACCAGCTTCACCATATATCAAATTCTTTTGCCATCTTGTTTAAAGATAATTTTTTTTTTTTTTTTTATCAAGCTCAGTATATCCAAGATTTGTTCTTTCGCCAACCTCTTTACTCATTAGTTCATGGGTTGCCTTAGGTGAGATTCTCGAAGCACAAGCCAAATCAACTATAAATGCATGAATTTCTAACATTTTTCGATGTGACCTCATTATATGAACAATTTCTTGAAGATGAAAAATGTAATACCCCGATAAAAACAACCATTTTTATTATTCAAAAACCTTTTCACAAAAGCAGTTAGAAAGGTTTTCAATAGAATTGTTTTAACAAATACCCAAGTCCTTAGTATTAACCCAACAAAACCTTAATCCCTTAGAAAATAGAAGCCAAACACTAATCCTCTGGAGGTAGACGTACGCTAGGTCAAGTGATTGTACGCTTTGTAAATAGTATAGTGGACGTATGTGGGACCACACAGACGTACGTTACTTTTTGAAATATCCCATAGGTAATACCTGAATGTATGAGATACCCTTTGGACCGCTGGGCAATTAGTACCGTAAGTACGCTAGGGTTAGCGGACGTCCGTTACTTTTTTAGAGAGTTGGTAGCAGCCCTCAGCTATAAATACCCGTCGCCCATCCCTTCATTCTCACCCCATTCCAGTTCTCTGGCACACCCCTAGGCTACCAAAATTGTATCCTTGCTTGTTGAGTGTTGTTTGGTGAGATTAAGCTTTAAAAATGAGATTCCAAGGAGGGGAGATCATGTCTGTGCATAGATTGGGGTAAACTCTGTCTCTTTACATTCCAGCACTGTTTTACCTTTCAGCTTATACCTTGATGAGTTTTCCAAAGTGTTCATTAAACATTCCTTAAAAGTGTTAATGTTTTCAAAAGATCTCTTAAAGTTTCATTGTGTTGAGATTTCTTATGTTGCATATGCTTATTTGTTAGCTCAAAAGATGCTTAGAGGTCTAGAAATGTTATAGGAAGCAAGTGTTGTTTGAAAACTTAAATGTGTGCTTAACTTACTAAATGGATGTACACCATCGGGGTTGGACGTACGATCAGGGAGCAGAGCACCAGTTTATTGTTCATGTACAATTTAGTTTAGCCACCTTATGGTTAAACACGACTTACTATAACGGTGTGTTGTATTCCGCTACAACAAGACTTAGCTTTGTCGGAGGATTCACTCAAGTGCGCGAGGTAAGTGGACACTTACAACCATTTTTTACTTAAAATGTGGAATATGTCAGTTGACTAACCACGAGTATGATATGACCATGCTTACTTTATGTAAATACTTTGTAATTGCATTATAAATTGATTGTTAAGATGCATCGTATGACATGGTACACCAATACGTGCGGTATAAACAGCTATAGGCTTACTATATAAACTTCATACTATGGTCAAATGTGTGTGTTATATAGGGGCTTTGGATCCATTGGTTTCGTGATCAAGGTGCAACCATTCCCAATGAATGATCACTATAGGAAGGACATCATTAGCGGTGTGGACTACCTGAGGTCAGACTCAATTGTGCAGCTAGTGTTATGTACGGTAGCATGCAATGGTTGGGGCGTCGGCATTGTACTACAGGTCTCTCGGGACAGCACCAATCCTGTTGAGAATGGGTAATATCTCAGGTAGACCATATATGTGAGTTATGACTGATAAGAGCTAAATATTGTATATTTGGACCCCTTAATTTGCATTAGTTAATCCTTTAACTATGTCGTTATCTGACGCTTTGTGTTAGATTTGTGTTTTAGTGTTTTGTAGGTTGCTGAAGAGAAACTGCATCTTAAAAGGGAAAATTGCAAAGTCTTGGAATAAAACATACTTTGAGAAGATCTAGAAGATGTGGTTAAGCTTGACCAAATCAAATGAAAGAGAAAATCGGAATTTCCCTAAATGGAGATAATTTCAGATTTGATTCAAATTCAGATTCTGCACATGTCTCAGTGTTTTGACCATAACTTTTTTCTCAAATATCGGATTGAGATGATTCAAACAGCAGTGGAAAGCTCGTTTAAAATTATACAATTTATTGTGAAATAGGATTTTCCTAATTCGGAAGTTTACTTTGTCAAAATCGTCCCACAATATGAAAACGCAAATTTGAGCGAATCTTATCCGGATTTGGATTTAATTGGACAGGGAGACTGACCTCCGAATTATCTAGGTTTACTTGGGCTTTTAGGACTTCTCTAAACCTATAAATAGACCTATTTGCATTCAAGAAAAGACACACAAGCCTAGAGGCAAAAATTCACAGCTTCTCTTTAGTTTAGTTTTTCTGTAGTTTAGGATTTATTTTTATGTCAGCTAACCCCAACTAAGGTTGGGAATGAAGCCTCACCATTGAAGAACATCATTGCTGTTATGTAAGTTTTATTAATCTGATTTTATAGAGTTTATTGTTTCAATTGTTTTACTCCTAATTAATTATGTGGAGTGATTCTTAGATATCTCTTGTGATTCAAGGATACATGTGATGATTTGAGATAATTTCATATGATTGATTGCTTGGTTTTAACTCATAAAATTGATATCCCTTGTGATTTGTTCTACGGATACATCTGGTGTTTCAATTAGATTTGGATTCTTTTGTGATTTGATCAATGAATGGATACATAGGATGCTTTTGATTAATTCTTTGAAGCGTAGTAAAACATATCTAAGATTTTAATTGTGAGAACTTCAGATTGATATTAATGACCATATAATATGTTGTTATGAAGTGGTGAGTGTGAATTCCCAAACCTTAGTAACTTTACCTTTTGTTTTATTTTATTTATTTTATGTTTTGTCTTTTAATTTTAAAAACCCAATTTCAAAACCTTTTTGGAACTAGATTAGGATTAAATTAGTTTAGATTTAAATTTGCTTTCAAAAATACAATTCCCTATGGGTTCGACCTCGCACTTGCAAAACTATTATATTGCAAACGATTCGTGCACTTGCGAGTACATTTAATTTGTACATCAAATTTTGGAACTTACATTTTGCTAGTCCCTTAGCAAAACAAAACAAAAAATAAAATGAAAGCAATAAAATAAATCCTCTGTCATGGGAGAGACGATTGCATTTAGCACATGCAACAAGCCTTTTAAACCCCTAGGCATCCCTAGAGGACGAGTGAAGTCTCGTGAGGGTTTAACAGGAATGATACCCACAAACATTATGGCACTATGTTGTTAACAAGAAATAAGTTTCACATAAACCATGATTCTTATTCATAAGCAAGCTTAAAAAGACAAACACCATCATCACAATCAACGGGTATCCAAAATCAAATAACTCATAAATGGATAATCAAGACATCATATGTTATGAAAAGTGTAAAGTGAAAGTAGCATATAATCAAGAAGCTTTCAGTTCAAACTCAAAACAAGCTCCACAAAATTCGTAAGAATCCCAAACAGATGAAACAACCAAGGCAAGATAAGCATATATATTTCTTTTCCTTTTATGTAGGTCATTGCAATGCTTAGCTCCTTAAGCTTTCTAATTGACCTTAGTATCGAGTGTTAAGCCAATGACTCCCAAGCCAGTTGGCTTTAGGGCACTAGATGTAAACATCCCTAAGAGCTTATTAACTCAAGTCAAAAGGCTACGGGCCAAGCTAGCCATATCATCAATCTTTAAATTTCACACCTTTTGACGCGAACACTCAATGCTTAATGAGGCAAAAGGTCCGATTACTTAGTGAAAAACTCAAAATGATCTTCTTCTTCTTCTTCTAATTCTTTTTTTTTCATTCATTTTTTTCTTTATTTATTATCTTGCAAGCCAAGGTTAATCATCAATAGGTCATCCAACAAATCTCAAAGGAACAAGCTTAAGCTCAAACATCATACCTCACAGAAAACATGCTAATGTGCTCATAAAAATTTAGCTTAAAACAAGTGAAATATCAATTATCCAAAAATGAGTCAAAAGACTTAGACACCTATTGACATAATGATATGTTTAACCCTTTAAGCAAGCCAATGAAATGCAAATCACAGTCACAATATAACTCAAACTTGACAAAAACATAGCACAATATTTTTATTTTTTCAGCACAAAAAGACAAATAAAAATAAACAAATAATAACAAAAACAAAAATAAATAGACAAAGTGTTTTCCATAAACACCCCCAAACTTGAATTACACATTGCCCTCAATGTGTAGTATAGCAATACATTACCGGAAGTAAGGAAACGCCAAAGTGAAAAAAACTAGAGTCTCCCAAATTTAGACACCAACACACAACAAAACTAACAGCAATATATATAAACAAAACATCACAAGATTAATTGTCATTAGAAACAAAAACAAAACTAAAAACAATTAATGAAAAGGAAAGCAAGAAAATGTGGAGTGAAGTGCATAAAATAAACTGGAGGAGAAAACTTTCAGGCTTCCCCTATCATCGATGTCCAATCAATCCCTTCCACCTTCTTCTTCAAAACTTTATATCCCTCTGGAAGGATATTTCGCCATCTTATATAGAATTGCTTGCTTCGAAGGATCTTCTTAGGAAAGTGGTTCCTAGATTTTGCTTGTTTGCATAGATCCTTGAGTATCTTGGCATAAGATGGCTCTTGGAGACAATCTAGAGATGGAACTTTGGGTTCTTGATGTGTCTCAAGAGGTACAAGGATGGTGATGCAGAGCTTTAGTACTCACTTCCATGTCACTGTGCAGATTAGGATTTGCTGGGGGCTGACTTTTCTCATGGTGCTCAACTCGCTCAATTTGCTCAACTTGCTTTGTGTGCTCCTCTTTGTTATCTACAATTTCATCCTCATCAAGTGTGGTGGTGACTTGGGCATGCTCATGATAAGAATTTTTGGAATCATCCTCATCACTCATGTGGTGCCTTTCAATCATCAATTGACTTTGAAGCTCTTCTTCCTCTATTCTATTTAATTCAATAACAAGATGACCGATTTGTCCTTCTATCCTGGCAACAGAACCTTTCAGCTCTTGTATGTCTCTAGTGTTGGACATGGTGGCATTCATGAGTTTGTCGTTTGACTACGTGAGTGCTTGCGTGTTTTGTCGATTAATCGCATGAATGCCTTCATCATTTCTTCCAATGAAGACTGAGGTGCAGGTTGTGGTGCTTGATAGGCAGGTGGTTGAGCTTGATGATTGAACTGCAGATAGTCTGAATGGTGCAATTCCTGAAATTGGGGAGCATAATTTCCTATAGTCTGAGCTGATCATGAGAAATCGGATTGGTTGTTCCAGTTCGGGTTGTAAAAATTGGAATTTGAATCACATCCCGGATAGGAGAAACTAGTGTTCATTTGCTCATATGAAAAATTAGAAAGTTGTCCCCAAGATGGACAATTACTAGAACAATGATAAGGATTGGAGCAATATGAACATGACTTATGTGGTGTGTATGTGTGAGAAGAATGGGTTGAGTAGATCTGCTGCTTTGAATTGATAGAATCTATCACGTAAGTCATTGACCTCAGCTCGTAGATCTAAACAATTGTTTTCCTCATACACATTATTCATCTCTCTTTGTTTTGTTTTTTTTTTTTTTTTTTGAAAATAAACTAAAAACAACTAACTAACTAAAAGAAAATAAAACTAAAATTTAAAAACTCACAAAACGGACCAAAATAAAATTTTGGCAAAAATCTTCTTGTGAGTGCTTTGCAGAGGTGCGCCGGCGCAAGATAGGTGGGATCGAGCGAGCACGCTGATTTGATGATGATGCTTATGAGCGTGCGCCTATGTTGGTGCTGGTTTGAGAATGCAGCCGGCGTCAGCGATTGCCGATCACTCGCGCCATGCGAGACAAAGAATGCGGCGAAACTGCAAATTAAGCCAAAACAACAAAACAAAACAAAAAGAAAAGAAATCTTTTTTTTTTTATTAGAACAGGATAAAATAAAATAAATTGCAAAAACATAAAATCCTAATTATAACTAGTAGAAAGATAAAATCAATTTAAACATAAATTGGTTTCAAAATTAAACAACTCGAACGGCGCCAAAATTTGATGTACAAATTAAATGTACTCACAAGTGCACGAATCGCTTTGCAATATAATGGTTTTGCAAGTGCGAGGTCGAACCCACAGGAATTGTATTTTGAAAGCAAATTTAAATCTAAACTAATTTAATCCTAATCTAGTTCCAAAAGGTTTTGAAATTGGGTTTTAAAATTAAAAGACAAAACATAAAATAAATAAAATAAAACAAAAGGTAAAGTTACTAAGGTTTGGGAATTCACACTCACCACTTCATAACAACATATTATATGCTCATTAATATCATCAAGTTCTCACAATTAAAATCTTAGATATGTTTTACTACGCTTCAAAGAATTAATCAAAAGCATCCTATGTATCCATTCATTGATCAAATCACAAAAGGAATCCAAATCTAATTGAAACAGATGTATCCGTAGAAACAAATCACAAGGGATATCCAATTTTTATGAGTTAAAAACCAAGCAATCAATCATATGAAATTATCTCAAATCATCACATGTATCCTTGAATCACAAGAGATATCTAAGAATCACTCCACATAATTAATTAGGAGTAAAACAATTGAAACAATAAACTCTATAAAATCATATTAATAAAAACTTACATAACAGCAATGATGTTCTTCAATGGTGAGGCTTCATCCCCAACCTTAGTTGGGGGTTAGCCCGACATAAAAATAAATCCTAAACTACAGAAAAACTAAACTAAAGAGAAGCTGTGAATTTTTGCCTCTAGGCTTGTGTGTCTTTTCTTGAATGCAAATAGGTCTATTTATAGGTTTAGAGAAGTCCTAAAAGCCCAAGTAAACCTAGATAATTCGGAGGTCAATCTCCCTGTCCAATTAGAAGTCTGAAATCCGGATAAGATTCGCTCAAATTTGCGTTTTCATATTGTGGGACGATTTTGACAAAGTAAACGTCCGAATTAGGAAAATCCTATTTCACAATAAATTGTATCATTTTAAACGAGCTTTCCACTGTCGTTTGAATCATCTCAATCAGATATTTGAGCAAAAAGTTATGGTCAAAACACTGAGACATATGCAGAATTTGAATTTAAATCAAATCCGAAATTATCTCCATTTAGGGAAATTCCGATTTTCTCCTTCAATGACCTATAAAGCATTAGTTTTATTTTGCATTAAAATATTTAGGTAGTTATCGCCGGTAGTACACCATGATCTTTAAAAAAAAAAAAAAAACCAAAACCTTACCCAATGGTGTATTAACAGAGGTAATGCCCATTTTTGATTATTACTCAAATTGCATGTTTACTTTTATAATTTGGGCTCATGTCATACATATGTTATAAGGTCTACTTATTAAGTCGTTAGAATTACGTTGTTACTATTTTCTAGGAAACTTGACTTGACACTCTGGGAGTGGCATGTCTACTGCTACCTGTGTGATTTAAGACTTGGTCATTATTACAGGTTTGTCATTATTATTGCTTAGTTGCTCCAGGTTCTTACTTAATGAATTATAGTAACTCAGATTTATTCACCATCTATTGCATTTACTCTGATGATGCTAGAGGGGCGATTTCTCGTTTAGTCATAAGTTAATATAAATGGGGTAATTGCCAGTGACTCTACCAAATTAGCCAAGACTAATTTTGGAGGCGTTACAACATGGTATCAAAGCTCACGGTCTTGCCAACCACAACTGTAAATCTGAGAATAGGTTACAATATCTAGGTTTGATTTTAAAGAACTGGAGCATAGGATATGTTTAGTTCCCCTGTTTGTTAGTGCAGGCTAATGTAACAGCCTTTTTTATTGTTTGGCTTGGGATGAATGGGATTGCCTGTTCCACATTACATGCACTTAATCCTACTTCATACTCAAATGTGTGATGGTTGTAGACGTCGACCGACTATTCGCGAGTGGCCAACTGAGTTCGAACCTAATGCACCAGAATACCAACCTTGCTCTGGTGAACGCAAGGTTTCAACCTGGTCTAGCCAGAAGCCAAAGCCTTCACCTACTTCTGAACCAATTGAGGAAAAGAAGACATGAGCAACAACCAAGAAGAAACCAGCAATAGCCAAATACTGTAGCGTCTCAACAATATGAGATTTCCCACCTATTCCCAGGAGGTTTAACCCTCATCTTAGCGAGGAAAGGAAGCAAGCAATGCATACCCATCTGACCCATATTTCAGATAAATACGCCTGGATGGAACTAGAGGAGATTCAACTGCTAAAGGTAGGAGCGTTGTTGGAGCGATCCAACAGTTAGAGGACTGTTTCTCCAACATCAACAAGGACTATGAGGCGGTGGTTAAGGATGAGGAAGACTCATCTAAAGACTCGTCCAAAGAGAGTTAGGTTTTAAGTAGTATCTTAAGGATTAGATAGCTAGGTCCCCTCTCACACTTAGAAGTGATGAGCTTTGTGTTTAGTTGTATGAGGTTGTTTTTGAAGCACAAATGAATGTTCACTGTACCTCGGAATTTCAGAAACAAAATCAGTTTAAATTACCCAGTTTCTTGTTAACCTTTCTATGCTTTGAAGTTTTTTTTTTTAAATGTGTTTTAGGGTTTGAGCAGACGTATGCACCCATGACCGGACGTACTCTCTAACTCAGCTTTCTCTTTAAAATAGCTTAACGTACTCTAAACCCTATTAATTTCATTTTTCTCTCACTTTCTCTTAACCTGAACACCTTGCAACCCATTTTCAGCCAAGTCTCCAAGGAACTCAAAGGTTTTCAAACTCACATTACGGATTAAACTCGAGGTATGAGATATTTCTAGGTTTTCCCCATTTTTTCGCCACTTAGGTTTTGAGTTTTAAATTTTGATTTATTGCATTTTCTTGTATACTATCTGGTTGGTTGTGAACTAGGATCATACTATAGGGTAGTTAGGACTATATTCTTGCATTTTTCCCGATTAAATCTTTATTTTTTGAATTTTGGGGCTTTTGCCCTAAATCCGAAACCCATGAATTTCCTTGATTTTCTCATGCAATTGATGCATGAAATGAAACCTACACCCTTCCATGATGACCTAGGAACAAAACCCATTCACTCTTTTTGCCTGAAATTGATTAAAAAAATTTGGGTCAAACCCTAGTTCTTGAAAATTAGGGATTTCGGATTTTTGTGGATTTGATGGTTTTCTTGGTGTCCTTCGGACCAATTGAGACCAAAAACTTGTAATTAGAAACCCAGTCTGCGACCTTGACCATTTGGATTGGGATTTTTCACCCAAATCCAAATATTACCAAAATGCCCCTCATACACCAAGAATAGGGTTTTTCCCCTAATTCGATTCCGTAAAGTCAATTCAAATTCGTTTATCAATTGTATCCATAAACCCTTTTTCAAAGGACTTAGTTTACAAACCCGATCCTTGAAATTGTGTTCGAACCCCGTAATGCCCTCAATGCCTTTCTTTTCCTAGAAATGGTATTTTCATCCTTTATAGCCTGACTTAGTCAAATGGGCCCTAATTAACCACTAGGGACCCCAAGTCCACCCAGCTATTTGAAATCTCAAACATTTTGGTTGTCCCTAAAATGACCAAAATGCCCTTATTCTGAATAATCCTTTCTTCGGTACCAACTTGCTACCACAAAGGTACCAAGCCTTTCTAAGCCAAAATTTTTAAGCCACACCATTCAGAAAATATCTAGATACTCTTGACTCAAATCAATTACCTAAGGGGTTAATCATGATGTCCAATCATCCTATTTCATCCGGCATCATTACCTTATCCATTAACCCTATCTAGTTTGGGTCACGACATTAAAATTCACAAATAAATGCTTTGTGATGCTTTACATTTTGCATGGGTTTTTACATGGGTTAGAATTTTGCATAGTCTTGAGAGTTTAGTCTTGATTAGAGTTTCTGATGCAGGGTGATGGCATGGACAAAGGCAAGTGTAGCTGTATCCATTTCCTCATGTACATGGTCGCATAGGGTCCAGCACGAGGCATAGTTTGCCTAGGATCTGGAGTCCAAGGTGGAGGTTGAAATGGAGGAAGCCAGAGCAGCCCTAGTAGGCGGGCCAGGTCCCGAGGGTCCCATCAGAGAGGCTAGTAACGTGACAAACTCGGGCGATGGGGACTTCGTTTATGACTGTGACCGCTTTTGCAAGTTCAAGGCGTAGCGCCGATACAAGTACTACATCAAGTGCCGGATAGTGGTAAAGAAAAGGGTCGAGGTGGTGGACCTCAATGCACGCATTCCATGGATACAGGAAGTGCTAGATGCCTAGGGTTGGACGGAGATAGTGGAAGATCACCGCCCAGCGATCGAGGTTTAGTCTGTGAGTTCTACGCCAACCTATATAGAAGGGTTGATGATTCCTTCTATACTTGGGTTAAAGAGAAGGAGATCCATGTGACCCCTAACCTCATAACTATTATCACTGGAGCACCGTAGGTGAGCAATCCAGAGTATCCCTGGCTAGTTGACCACCTTCTCGCCCGAGCAGAGATGGTCGAGTGCTTCGTAAGGGGACGCCCTCACCAAATGGAGATAAAGGGAATGAGTAGCTTCTAGATCCACGACTTTAGCAATGAGGTTCGGTGCATCTACCGCATCTTGATGAGTCGTGTGCTCCCGTTGCTAAGCCTCACTTTGATCACTATGGAGAGGGCCTGATGCCTCTACGCTCTCCTAACCAAGGCTACCATCAACTACAGCTCCGTAGTCACAACTATGATGATGTCAGTTCGACTCGCAGACTCGAGCACAGCGTAGCCCTATGGAGCTTTGATCACTCGGATCGTCCAGAACGCCAGGGTAGTTATTGAGGGCATGATTGAGCTAGTGCCAAAGAAGGGACCCTCACCTCGTGTTACCTTAACATAAGTAATGCCCACCTTCAAGAGCCTGCACAAGAACCGAGACCCCAACAGTGGAAGGTGGCGAGAGCAGATGGAGCATCCACCTCTTCTAGCTAGGACAAGCAGCTAGATAGGATGGAGGCCTCACTCTGGACTTACGTGCAAACCATGCAACGCCTCGCGCAGACCGTTCAGGAGGATCAAAACATCATGACCCAGTTGCAGGATCACTTGATGGGATCTATAGATGTTCGGGATTACAGCATCCCCAGCTCTAGCTATAGTCGAGGGAGAAGAAGTCCTGGTGCGAGAGGGATATCGGGATAAGCGTCTGTGGAGACGACTTTGAGGAGGCGATCATGCTCTTAGGCTGTTGTCATTTCTTTTTAGCCGTTGTTGCTATTAGTTGTTGTTTTGGTTAAGTCCACCGCGGTGGTGGCAATTTTTGGTGTATTATGCTACAGTATAAGTCCACCTTGGAGGTGGCAATTTTGATTGTATATGACTGTTTATGCTTGTTTTTAGCATGTTGATATTATCTTTTCTTTTCTCAAACTTCGAATTGTAAAACTATTTTCAAAAACAGTTGTCTAATCTTTGATTTCAAAAGCTCTTAATTTCAAAGACAAAATTCCTATAAGGAAGGGAGAATGTAATACCCCGATAAAAACAATCATTTTTATTATTTAAAAACCTTTTCACAAAAGTGCTTAACAAGGTTTAAAGAGAATTATTTTAACAAAGACCCAAGTCCTTAGTGTTAACCCAACAAAACCTTAATCCTTTAGAAAATAGAAGTTAGATACTAATCTTCTGGGGGCGGACGTACGCCACTATTTTTAGCACGGACATACACATGGGGACCACTGGACATACGTTCTACACATAGTACAGCGGACGTACGTGAGACCACACGGATGTACACTACTTTTTGAAATACCCCCTAAGTAATACTTAGACATACAAGACACCCTTTGGACCATTGGACAAATAGTATCAGACATACGCTAGGGTTAGCGGATGTCCATTGCTTTTTTAGACAGTTGGTAGCAACCCTCAACTATAAATACCCCTCTCCCCACCCTTCATTCTCACCCCATTCCAGTTCTCTGGCATGCCCCTAGGCTCCCAGAATTGTATCCTTGCTTGTTGAGTGTTGTTTGGTGAGAGTGAGCTTTAGAAAAGGAGATTTCAAGGAGGGGAGATCATGTATGTGCTTAGCTTCGGGGTAAACTCTGTATCTTTTTACATTCCAACACTATTTTACCTTCCAGCTTATACCTTGATGAGTTTTCCAAAGTGTTCATTAAGCATTCCTTAAAAGTTTTAATGTTTTCAAAAGATCTTTTAATGTTTCATTGTGTTGAGATTTCTTACATTGCATGTGCTTATTTGTTAGCTTAGAAGAGGCTCAGAGGTCTAGAAATATTATAGGAAGCAAGTGCTATTCAAAAACTTAAAGGTGTGCTTAACTCACTGAGCGGGCGTACGCCATTGGGGCCAGACGTATGGTCAGAGAGTAGAGCACTAGTTTAAACGTCAATCGTGCATAGTTTAGTTTAGACACCTTATGATTAAACATGACTTAGTATAACGGTGTATTGTATTCCATTATAGCATAACTTAGCTTTGTCGGAGGATTTGCTCAAGTGCGTGAGGTAAGTGGACACTTACAACCCTTTTTTACTTACAACCCTTTTTTACTTAAAACATGCGATATGTCAATTGACTGACCACGAGTATGATATGAGCATGCATACTTTTTGTAAATACTTGGTAATTGCATTATAAATTGATTGTTCAGATGTATCGTATAACATGGTATGCTGGTATGTGCGGTATAAACGGCCATATGCTTACTATATATACTTTATACTATGGTCAAATGTGTGTGTTATGTAGAGGCTTTAGATCCAATGGTTTTATAACCAAGGTGCAGCCATTCCCAATGGACAGTCACTATAGGGCAGATATTATTAGCGGTGTAGGCCATCCGAGGTCGAACGCAGTTATGCTGCCAGTGTTATGTACGATAGCATACAATGGCTGGGACACTGACATTATACTATAAGTCCTTTGGGACAGCACCAACCCTACTGAGAATGGGTAATATCTCGGGTAAACCATATATGAGAGTTATGACCTATAAAGCATTAGTTTTTCTTGTATTAAAATATTTAGGTAGTTATTGCTGGTAGTATACATCATGATCTTTAAAATATAAAAAACCGAAACCCTACCCAATAGTATATTAATGGAGGAAATGCCCCTTTTTTATTATCATTCAAATTGCCCATTTTTAAAATAACAATAATAATAATAATTTAATGTGATTTTTCCACTAAAAGAAAATAAAGAAAGAGGCACAACTTTGTTTTTCTCATGTAACAATTTTGAGGATATGATTTATCGGATTTGGCTTGTATACCTGCTGTAGTTCTTTTGAATGGCCCAGATTTTACCAAGGGGTTTTTTAACTCAGAAAACTAACGGCGTTCAACACAAGTTTCTCACCGCCGAGTACCAGGGCTCTCTCCCTCCCAAGCCCACTTGTCCACCACCCACCTCTCTGAAAGGGCAACACCACCACCTTCTGTCTCTCATCTCCACCAGCTATGGCTCCCTCCTCCTCATTGACCAAAATCCTAACTTGAACGTTTAGGATTTCCTTGAGCACCGCAAGACCACCAAGATAACCCTTGTCCCACTAAACCCAAAACACTTGTTGTCACCAGACTCTATAATCAACGCCTGGGAACTCATGGACGGCCTTGACAACTTTGACTCCGATTCGGAAAAGCCTATCTCGTCGATTTTTGACTGCCCAATCGCCATTCCGAGCAAACCCAGTTGTTTCGGGTGCACGAGCAGTGATATGTCACTGAAAAAACTGTCTGATTTATTCGAAATTTCGAATCAGGGAAAAACTCAAAAATTTTGTTTCAGAAAATTCCTCATCTTCGATGAAACCGTTGTGGCCGATTTTATCTAAGGAAGCTTTGGTGTCTAAAATGGATCCCAATGTGGTTTAGAGGCATATAGCTAATGTGCCCATTGACCAATGTCATCCAGGCTATTGATTTGTACTCAACTCAACCCGAAGGGATGTGATCATTGGGGTCCAGTACATTTGAGTTTTTCATTTTCCAATTATGATAATTTTTGGAGGGTTAGGATGGTCAATGAGGAGGAGGGAGCCATATGTGGTGTAGGAGGGAGCTATATGTAATGGAGGTGAGACCGTGAGAGATAAAAGATTATGGGTGTCGCCCTTTCAGATCAGAGAGGTGGGTGGTGGTCAAGTGGGGTTGGGAGGGAGTCTGAAGACTCAGAAGCAGAAAATGATGATGAAGATGGGTAAGCGAGAGACTTGTGTTGAACGCCGTTAATTTTCTGGGTTAAATTTGGGCCGTTCAAAAGAACTACAACAGATATACGGTAGTTTACACTACCGCATAGAAGCCAAGTCTGATTTATCATATGGATTGCACAAAATACACCTTTCGTGCCAACCATTTACAATATGTCACATCAGAATGGAACACATTGCTAAAATAAAACCAAACTACTTGATTATATGAGGAAAAAAAAGAGAGAAGAGAAAAATGAGAAGAAGAAGAAAAGGAAGAAATGAAAAGGAAGAAGAGAGGTACAAGCCCATGATCGAAAGAAAGTAGAAGAAACGCCATGGGTGGGTGGAACTTGTGGCTAGCTGTGGATGGAAACGTCATGAGTGGGTACAAGCCCATGGCAGGGAGTGGGTGCAGACCCATGGCTGGCCTGGATCTGGCTGGTCACCAAGACCCACAACTCCGGCGACTTTATTTTTTGATTTTTTCTGATGGGTCTTACTTTGGTGGGTTTGATTTTTTATTTTTTATTTTTATGGGTCTTGCTTTGGATCTTGTTTTTTTTTTTCTTTGGTTTTTCACATGGCTTCGGTGACTTTTAGAATGATAAAATCCAAAAAATGGTTAACCTTCCCCTATAGGTTTTAGTTTTGAATCAAAATTAAGTTGTGAGTCATTAGAAACGAGTTTTGTGGCATTATAATTGATTTTTAAAGCATTAAAAATGAGTTTTTAGACATTAAAATCGATTTTTGAGGTTGAGCATTTTTTTTTTGTTCGCCGAAGGTGGCTGAAGGCGGTGGACGGTAGACGGCGGCAGCATCTGGGTGTGGGTGGAGTCGGCAGCTGCAGGGGTGGTGACTAATATTTGTGAGGGAAAATTAATCCTATATTTTGCTAACATACAAATTTTTTGTAATTTTTTTTTAAAAAAATGAGGTGTCAAATGGTGAATGGATTGCTCAAAAGTCACTTTTTGTGAAACATACACACCCAAGACGCTCTCTATCATATGACCCAATAGAAACCGCCCAGGTGTTGGAAAGCAATTGGAATGTCACACGTGCACTCCTAAAGCGGGAAGCGTACTAGTACGAAGTACATTTTTAGTAGCTAGGTTTATAACGTTAACTTGCTCTTCTCGTCCTTGCACGCCGCCGAGTGTCTTCACTCTTTCACTACTCTCACTCTCAGGTACTCTCTCTCTATCTATCTCACTCCAACACACAACACATGCATACATACTTATGTACATAACGCATGAATGACTATGTATGTAGCTGTTGGTTTTGAATTGGAGCTCGTTTTGTCTTTCTTTTTCTTTTTTTGTTTTTTTTTGCTCCTTGGACTCTTTGTGAAAAAGTCTATGTGGAGCTTGATATGCTTGCTAATTATTTGCATGACAGCCTACCCATTTCCTGCAAAATCCTTTATCTATCACATTTTTACATGCATTTTGTATGGTTATCAACTTCGTGGATATAGAGGACTGTCAATTGGTCATGTTCCTGGCTGCTGATGTCTTTTATCCGTTTGAAAGTGATTCTAACTAAAGCATGTTAGCTTATGGTGTTGTCAATTGTTGGGTAACTTTTTTTTTCTTCTTTTATTTGGGGGGAGAGGGGTTAATGAAGTTTGATATTACTTATTCATCCAAAAAGAGAATAATAATAATTTATATTATCTTATGAAATGAATTTTATTTTATTTATACTGATTGCATGTCTAGCAAAACTCAACATTGGATTTGCAATCAATATTTTCTAGTTTGTAATGATTGCATTGTTGAAATTTTGAACTTTTAAGATAAGTGATGATTTAATATAATATCAGAGTCAAAGGTCCCGAGTTCAAACTTTATCTAAGTTATTCACCTTCTATTTCAATTAAATATTTCGCATGTTAAGCCTCACTTATTAAAAGAGAATTTGAGCCTACAAGTGAGCGAGAGTATTAAAGTATTGATTCAATGATTAAATTTACATCTTTCTAACAACCTAAGCTTTTAGGACAAGTGATTTAATATGCATGTATACCATTTAGTTTTACACAATCAAGCCTCGATAGAGGAGGAAGGTTGTGGTAGATTGAGGATTAGCATAAAATTTTGTCACATTTGATGGACATGGAAAGAGAGAAGATATGGGCTTGAATGATGCAGAAGAAAGAAGATGATTTCAAAATATTGTTAGGTCTGCATATTGGGAATGGACCATTCTTGGTTTCTGATGAACTTTTAGTTTAAGATGGGGGCATTAGACCTATGGACCATGCTATGGAGTTGGTGCGACACCCTAGAAAGTTAGTCCCATTGGTAGATTGCCCACATTGAATAGGTGGATTATAAAGATGCTCGTGAGTGCTAAGTCTCACATTGATTTATTACTAAGTGAGACTAGACTTTTATATGTGATTTTAGGAATCTCTAATTGTGACTTGACTAGTCCTTTTGAAGTGATAGCGGCAAATGTGGCTAGTGATATTATGTGGCACTAGAATGTTGCATGATATGGGTCTTAACAAGGACGTCACGTATTTGAGTGGGAGAGATTGTTACTCCCCACTAAGTTAGTCTCAAATTGGTGTATAGATTGGCCACATTAAGTAAGTAGATTATAAATGTGCTCATTAGTGCCAAGTCTCATATTAATTCCTTATTAAATGAAAACAGGGTTTTAGAAGTGATATAGGGAGCTCTAATTGTAACTTGACTAGTCATTTTAGAATGATAGCATAGATGTGCACTCCTTTAACAGGGTTTGGGGCTAAATAGAAATCCTAATCTTGACTTTTCTTCCAACGTCCAACATAGAACTCAATCTTTTT
Organism: Carpinus viminea; assembly: GCA_013348765.1. Taxonomy (NCBI): domain Eukaryota; kingdom Viridiplantae; phylum Streptophyta; class Magnoliopsida; order Fagales; family Betulaceae; genus Carpinus; species Carpinus viminea. The sequence goes on along the minus strand of CP054673.1, from coordinate 13,867,695 downwards.
CCTTTTTGTTATTTTTACTCTTCTTGTGAGTTTAGGAGATGCTGGATTGAACTTCACAAGTAGTTTGTTGAGTTTACAATTTCAGAAAATTTCATTCATTCACTAACATATGCTTGCATCTTGTTTCAGGCTAACCATAAATGAAAATCTTTTTGGTGCTACAAATGTGCTGAGTTTGGAAATATTGTTGCATGGCTCCTGCTCAACCATTTATGGACATTGACCTAGACGTTAAACCTCCCATCGCAGCAAAAATGGCACTTGACAAGGAGAAGAGGAGTTCCCAAACAAACTCAGATGGGAAGGGTTTAAGGTGCAAGAGTAACTGTGGAGGCACCAACATAGAGACACAAGCTATGTTGGATGATCAAACTAAGGCTCTAAAGTGCCCTGAGGATCTTGAGGTTGATATAATTGGATGTACAGTTAAAAGTGAAATAAGGTCCATTAAAAGAGAGGACCCAGATGCGACTGAATATTCAAGCTCATTTGCCGACACTACATCTAATAATGAGAATTGTTCCGGATTGAGTGAAGGAGAAGTGGAATCACAATTCTTTGGTGATGATAGTTTAGCTTCCGCATTTGATGTGTTCAGTAGTTCGCTTCAGATGAGGTTTGTTTTAATTCTATATTTTGATTCTTTTAATTGTTTTTGCCCCCTGCTTTCTTGGCCAAAGATGGAGTAACCTCTAACCCCACAAGTCTCTCACCCACAAATGGTTGAACCCTGCACTCAACCTTAGAAAGGAGAAATATGACTAGGCTACAAGGCTATTGGTTTTTAATATCTTATTTATTTGTGCATTTTTGCTATGAAAAACCTAACATAGGAACCTTGTTAATTATGTATCTGATTGGTTACCATTGTAAAATTTATATATTGAAAGTTGATAAAGTGATAATGTTTAATATTCTTTAGTGAAGCTTTGGCAGTTGAGAAAGTTGATAATAGCAATTGTACCTTAGGAACTATTATCCTAAGTTAGTGTAGAACAATGTACTAAATGATGAAGCAACCGTAATTGATCTTGCAAGTGATGCTGTTCTATTATATGGGACCATATGACAGTATCATCTCTGGAACTTAAGTCCTGATACTAAATTGTAAGGATAAAGCAATTCTCTTCTTTCCATCATGCTAATTGACAGCAATACAAGCACTTGTTTTTTGTTGCTTTTAAAGATGTTGTACTTGACTAAGGATACTTAACTGTATGGATTTTGCCAGTTTGAGGAATTCTGTCCTTTTAGACCCTTTACAACTAGCAGTAGGGCATGCTATTGTAGTTAGTGTAGAAGAAGTGACATAATTCTTATTCAAACCTTGTTCTATAGAAGGTCTATCAAACCTTGTTCTATGGAAGGTCTTGAATGTATTATGTTCTTATGTTATAGCATAAAGATTAGATACTTGTAAAAGACCAATTCCCAAGTTTTAAGCTTTTATTTTTAAAGTTGGTGTACTCCTACCTTTTCCAATGAGGCCAAGTAGCTTTTCTTAATTATTCTCAGCCCAAGGTGTAATTATATTTCATTTGCACATTAAATACATATAACCCATGTGTTAGAACAATGGTTACGAAATTAAATTCATCATTTCCCATTAACTTAGGCTTTTAGGATAATTGGTATTTTTTCACGGTACTAAAGTAGGTAGTCCTGACTTTAAACCTTAACATTGTTTGGCCCCAGTTATTGAGAGGGGGGGCATTAAATAATGGTTAAGTGATTAAATTCATAATTGGTAATTCATTTTAGGCTTTTGGGACAGTTGATAATTTATCACCCTATTTTGATTGCATATGCAATGGAAGCTTTCTTCATTTGGTTAAAATGCCATATTTTAAAAAATTGAACTGAAAATGAAACCAGAAAGGTGATGGTTTATCAGCACCATGATCAACTAGTCCAATATCAAATCTTTATTCTAATTTAATATCTAACTTGGTGCATGTATAATAATTTAACTTTCATATTTAGAATTAAGGAATACAAGATTTATTGAGCACTTGAGGGAAAAATATTAAAAAAAAAAAAAAATCATATTTTTTAAATGCTGTTCAATTGTCAAATTAGAACCATGGTTGCCAGTTCGCTGGTTCAACAAGTGAACTGGCCTGTTCAATTTGCTTCAATCCAAGTCAACTAACAGAATAGTTTGAGAGGATTGCTGGACTGGATATCATACCAATAATGGTTCAATGGGTTTAACTGGTCAGTTCGGCCTGGTTTTTAAAACTGTCAAAATGTCAATGTGTTAGTCTCAAATGCTTGCTGTTGGCTGTCTTGCACTTATATTTTGGTATTGGCTGCCAAGAACTTTTACATTTTTATTGGAGGAAAGATCGGAGTTCTTAATCATGATCTAGGTTTTCCATTTAAGGCCGATTCATGTTTTAGTTCCATTAAGTTGGATTAGGTTTTAATATGTTAGTCTTGATAGAGGATAAGAGAAATGGTACATGAGAGGGAAGATGGGATGTATAAATGTTCTAGGCTTCACTATCATTGATCTAGGCTCTCACTAAATAACCATGGATGGCGGTTGCCATCAGTAATGGAGGAGTGCCAGTTCTTTTAGAAAAGTTTAAGTTTGTTGTGGCTAGTAAAGTGGCTCACTACAACGTGATAATTCCACCTTTTAGTTCAGTCTAGTCGAAGGATATAAGATGAGAGGGATAGAAACACTGGCTCTGATTCTTGTGTTTACCCCATTTCTCACATTTCTTCACAAAGCATAGTTATGGATATACTAAAGTATTTGGGTCTATGTTAATGTGAATAATAGGAATTTATATTCTAAACTAATCACTCTTTAGTTTCACTGTAGCAGATGATACATGATATGCATCCATAATTATTTTGTTTACGTGCTCGTCAATTTCAAAGATAATTTATACATTACAACTTCATGGGCTTCGCTTACTCAAGAAAAAATTGTATGCTTCCACTGTAGAAAGAAGAAGTTGACAAATCACTGGAGGAACTTTATACGCCCTTTGATGTGGCGCTGCAAATGGACGGAATTGAAAATTAAGGAAATAGAGTCACAGGCATCAAAATATTCCAGGGAGATTGCAGCACATGACCAGAGAAAACACTTGGGATTCGATCAGCTTACATCTGAAGGATTGGGGTCAAAGTCATTGCCATTTTCTCGTCAATGTTATAGAAAAAAGGCTATAAAGAGGAGGAGGAAACGAAAGAGAGTTGAAGACACTGCTGATATAACATCATATATGTCACAACATAATCTTTTCTCTTATCTTGGTACAAGATTCTTCTTTATACTTAATGGTTTTGGCGCTTTCCCCCCAACACCCCCCCAAAAAAAAGGAACTAAGGAAGTGTCCATGTGTGACTTTGTGATATATTGCAGAAATTAAGAAGTCTGATCCAGATGGCAATTTGTTGGCTGATGATTTTGGTAACCCAGGTAAGATTTTCTGCTGCAGAAGGATTTTGTTACTGACGTATGGCATGTCATGTTACCACTACCTGAATAATAGGAAAAGCTGAGAAGCATCATAAGACATTTTTCACTTCATTTTGGTATTTTAAATATCTATGCATGCCTGCACATATATATGAGAGAGAGAGAGAGAGAGTAGTTTCATATTATACATCTCAATCATAGGTAGTGCAGTGTTGTGTTGTCAATCTTCGTTGAGATAGCTTGCTGCTGCTTGCTGCTTGGTGCTCTTGTCCATGTCTAGTATCAGCTTTAATTTCATTCTAACTTATATGAATATCTTCTATTAATGGTAATCATTCTACTGGTATTAATATTTCTTTAAATGTTTCACTGAATGCTGCTTCTTTCTGTTATTTGGGGCAGTAATCACAGACCAAAATGATGATTGCAATGACAAATTTGGCATTGGTAATAATTGGTCATTTCTTGAGTTTAGAGATGGTGAACAAATTTTGGAGCAAGTTCTTTGGAAAATTGAAATGGTGCACTCTCGGGTTCACAAGCTGAAGAGTCAAATTGACATGGTACTGTCTAAAAATGCTGCAAGGTTCTCTTCCTCTGAGAATTTGAGCCTTCTGGCACTTTGTGATGCACAGACTAGCTCTGCTCACAGTCCTGCATTCTCTGCTGGCAATGGAGACAATGTATCAGTGGGACCCGTGTATTCTCCAACTAAGAATGTATCTGAGTGTGATAATGTAGATCTTGTTATGCCTGGAAGTGCCATTTTAAGTTATGGGGAAACAATTCATGTACCTGATATAATTGAAAGCACAGTAGGACTGTTATCTGCAGCTGATGTCACCCTCCATCAGCCACAGATTGGAGATTCATGTGAAGATGTAAGCCTTCTCTCCCCTAACAATTACAGTTATTCATGTAACTTGGTCAGTTTATTACTAGATGGCGGCCATGGAATCATACTTATTTATCTGAATATTGTTACAAAACTTAAGTTTCTTTTTTCCTTTAGGTTTTGTAAGAGTCTATGTCAGTAGCTTGAGTAACCCACTTTTTTCTCCTTTGATTCTGTCTGTCAGAGTACACAATTATTGCAACTAACCCTAAATCGTTTTTGAAAACTTTTTCTTGGGAAATAATCAAACCTGAAGTTGTCCTTTGCATGTAGTTATTTTCAATCCTTGGTTTTCTCATTTTGGTTTCAACAACACTGTTGAGGCCCTACCATACTCCATCTCATCTACCTGGAGAAAAGAAAGATAAAAGAAAATCCTTTAATGTCTTAATGAGACTTGTTCAGTAAATCGTTTAGGTGGTCTCATCTATCCTACCAGACCCCCTTGATGTGTTCATTAAAACCCTTTTGGCTGTCAGATCTATTCTTATATGCATCCACTTTTTTGAGATAATGGTGACATGGATGATCTTCTAATTGCTTTGGGAATACATGCAGATTGTAGATAGTGTTCTGGTAAATAGTGTGGTAGGTGAAGCAGAGAAGGACAGTTTCAAAAAGGTAGGTAGTCATTCCACAGAGATGCATCAGGAGGCAGAGATAGCAGACCAAGAAGAAAGCACCAATCCCCCTTCAATTCCAACATCAGAACCTCTTACTGTGGCAAAATCTGTTGGGCCTCAGGAGCAATCATCTCTGTCATCTTGTTTAGCTTCAGAAGTCCATTTTCCAAGGAATAAGAGAAAGCGTGGGGAGCGAAAAGCCGGCTCTGTTGGTTGGAGCAAGAGATCCTCAGGTGAGCCTGACAGCCAGTGAGTGAGGATTTGTAGTTTGTTCTATGTACTTGCACAAAGTAGGGACTTATCCACAAGTTGATGCATTAACATGTAGCTCCTGCAGCCACTATTAGATTTATCAATTCTGCAGTTTCTCTAGTTTTAGTGGGAAAATTTCTTAGCCTACAATAGCCAAATTTCAACCTCAAGGAGTAGGATAATTCTTAGCCTACACGTGTCAGCTTCGTTTATCTTTCCACCACTCGTGGCAACTTCTTTGTCATACTCTTATTGGTGCTGTCCCAATGTGGCATTTAACGGTTTCCGTTAAAAATTAGGTACAAGTACCTATTTGTTAATTTTGTATATTATAGGGAGCTCTCATAACACTTTTATACCACAGAGAGCTTATTGCAAATCAGTGTAACGATAGGGTTTGATGTTGCATTTTTTTGCTATAACTAATCTACGTCAACATAAAATATTGCGTGGTGGAAAGATAATCGACCGATCGTTTTGATTCAACTGTAAAAACATACCATCTATCACCTTATACAGCGACCATTTTACTTAATTCAAGGTTGTTTCTTAATTTCTATTAGATGAGCCAGGAACTGAGAAGATTGTCTTTTATTGTAATCAACTTGGTCCAACTTTTTTTTTTTTTATTTAGAGAAAATTACTTATATCATTGGGGTTTGCACTTGTAACCAACTGAACCCTTGATACCAAAATTATCCTGAAAATCTCGAGTAATTTATGTACTCAAAATGGTCCATCCATATGATTGTCGTCTAGCCTCTTGACAAAAATTGTTAGACGCATGCATACGTGGCTCCATGTTTCCATGTCATAACCTCTCTTAGAGTGACACATCGCAAATCTAATGAGTCAGACTGATTTGTTGCCACATTAGAAGATATAAGTTAATGTCAAGTGAATCAAAAAGTCCACGTCATTAATTAATGAAAGTAACAAACTTATACCTAAACAACATTATTTTTTAAAAATATATTATAAAAAATGCATTATTTTGTAGCAAAACTGAGACGGACAGGGTAACCTTACTAGATATCAGATTTTTTTTTTTTTTTACATTTTTTATTTTTTACATGTCCACATAAAAAAAGGAGGAAAGAAGATTCAAACTAATGACCTCCACTTCATGAGATGTGGTCCATAACTGATTGAGGTTTGAGCTACCCCTTGGAAACTTTTTTTTTTTCACCTTTTTCAATAGATCTTGAATAAAATGTTTATCTTAGTAGGATTAAGAGTTCAAAAATATGGTAGGATTATCTCGTATTATGTAACCTAGGGCACAATAAAGATTTCAAAAATATATATATCTAATATGTAAATATTTCTTCTAAAACGTAGATTGGATGTGTATAGATTCCCCCTATGAAAATGTAAATATTTCTTCTAAAATGAGGACGGAATGCGCTGAAAATTATGCGACAAGAAGAATCTTGTTGGACTTGATATAATCAATCGATCGGGGATACTCAAACTAGGTTATATAGTCTCTAATCATGATTTGTAATTGTACGGCATGTCAAAAGGGAGGCAAACAAAATAGCTCACCATTTAACGAAAGCAGCTATCCGTCAATCTCAGATCACTTTTATCCAAAGTATTTACTGAGTAATAATGTACTTGATTTTTAAATGAAAGTATGAAGCTTTCTCTCAAATAAAAATAAAATAAAATTCCCCGAAAGTCAAAAGATAAATTAATAAATCATAAATAGGTGGGATATCTGCTATAATGTCTGCCTCAGTGTGCTAGCTTTTGTGAAAGATCATATTCATGGTGGCACTGCAGAGTGTCAGAACATGGCACGTGTTGGCAACTCACTGCAACTATGATGGCATCATAACTCGCACGTGATGTGCTGACCCTAAGAACATCTAAAAATGATTGAAGCCCACAAAGCCAGAGATTTGGACCATCTTGAAGCCCACACAAAATATAAAATATTTTTTTGAAAATAAAATATGAAACATTTTTCAAAAAAAATCAAAATATGATATTTTTTTATAAAAATTTTAAAAAAAATTCCCACACCATTTTATAGGAATATTTTTTAAAAATATATTTTATTTTTTCTCAAGCGTATAGGTTGACTTCCTACTTTTCAAAAAGAAAAAAAAAAAAAGGTGGTGATGCATCTACCTCCAACGAATATGAGAGATGACCATATTGAGACACGGCCATCCCAACAGAATAGGTGTGGCTTCATGGTCACCCCAATAGCTTAGGGGTGGTTGTGTGGCCACTCCTTTCCTCCATTGTAGGTGGTCACACAATCACTCTTTTTTTTTACTATTTATTTATTGTTTATTAGTAAGAAAGTTAAGACTCCACACTTAACAAAACAAACTAGTGTTGCATGTTTAGTTTTTTTATTTTTTTTTTATTCAAAAACACAATATTTTTCAATTATCCAACAATTTTCTTAAGTAGACACCAGAAAAAAAATACTTTGTAAACCCCGTGGAGAACACTCCTCAACCTTCTATCACATTAAAAAAAATATTAAAAAAAAAATAAAAAGTTTTCAAAATGTTTAACAAACGTAGTAGTTTTTAAAATGTATTATAGTTTAATTGGTAATAAATATTAAGGTGATAAAATTTGAACTATTTAATTTTAAAAACAATAATTATGATATTAAGATTTTCACTATGGAATTAGCCTAACAACTCCAAAGCATCATGAATAATTAATTTAGAATCAAAACTTTTACATTTTCTAAGATAACCCATGGTGAAAGTTCTTAGGTTATACAACACATATACAAAACTTTTACATTTTCTTAGATCTACTGTTATGTATTCTGACTTTCTCTAATAATTTTTCAATATTTTTATTTTTATTTTTTGGATTTGACCTAATTTAATAGTACCAGCCAAAACTGAATTTAGTTGTTTTTGGTTGAATTTCAAAAGGCATGAGGATTTAGTCCTTAGTGGGGATTTGAATATCCATATTTTAATTAGCATTCACACATGTTTGGTTAACATTAAATTCAGGAAAGTCCATAAAGTTAGAAGCCACTGTCCCTTTCCTCCAAGCTCTTAATTCCAACACAAAGTGGAAACACATGATTTCCATGGTCTACAATGTACAAAAGCAAAAGATGACTGCAAACCATAGTTCCTTTTGACTCAAAAATAAAACCCTTTTGTCAATTTTGGATTGCATCCCTAAAAATTTACTCTTTCTGAGTAAACATTCAATTATTTGTATAGAGATAAGAGCTCATACTTGTCCAATGGGTGGGTGCAAAATTCCATTCCAAATTATTATAAATTGATGGAGAAGAATCAAGAAAGTGGGAAAATAAAAAAGATTCAAGTCACACAATCCAAAGAGAAGATGATTGGGTGGAGTTTCATCGCTGCAAAAGAAGAGAGAAAGGAAATTTGATTGAGCCGCAACACCAAAAAAGAAGAGGAGTCGTAACACAAGCAATTTTTTTTTTTTTTTTCATCAATTCTAATCTCCATCAGATCGGAGGACAATAGTTCACTTAAATATACTAAGTGACTAAACCTAACCCTAATTTGAGTAACTTTAGGCCAATCTCATTTACAAAATAATAAACTCTTAAAAATTAAAAGCTACTAACTAAAAGAACTAAAATAAAATTACATGACACAATAAACTCGTCTTGTCCTGCATCATTCTCTTTTGATTTGGCAAAACTCGACCTAGAGTTTAAAAACGTACAAATTGCATGCTCTTGGAGTTTTTTTTTTAAATATTGAATATCCTCTAAAATATTTGGGTAGTTTTAAAATCTTGAAAAGGGTCTCAAGATTTTTATTCAAAGCATAAGATGGAACATGATCATTAACAAACATGAAATAACTAAGATTAATCAGGACTACCCTTCCCAAAATTGGCCCAACATCTTTTTCGTACTCTTGGTGCATTTGACATAGAATTTAGGGTGGCTATAGAAGATTAATCAGGACTACCCTTCCCAAAATTACCAAAACATTGATCGGAAAGATTAATGACACTACTTACCTGATTTCTTCTTCTTCTTCTAGACTTTCTTCAAACAGATATCATTTTGCCAAATTCTCCAGATATTGAACACAATTTGATGGTACAAAATATGATAATGAATATCCAAAGAATTAATTTAGTGAGATATTAATTAAGAAATTAACAGAGGGCCTATCACTATTCCAACATATCCAATCATCATGTCTTTTTTCTCTTTGCAGCAGCTTTTAGGGTTCTGGATATAACACCACCCACAGACTGAATCATGATGCCATCCATTGGCAAATTATTTAGAGCCAAACTGGACCAATTGCTTCGTTTTTCTCTCCTTTTGAGGACTATAAAATGGGTTCCTTTCCCCATGTTCTAAAGTTCTACAATTTCACAAAGACGTGCAATTTTTGTGGGTGAATAATATATTTTTTCTCTCTATTTTACTATCTGAAATCTTATCAGAAATACGTTTATATGCTTCCTAGTAAATAATCCACATCTTGGTTGTTTAGATGTCTAAAAAAAAAAATTAGTAATTTTAGTCTAATTGGTAAAAGAAAATGAATGCTAGGAGATTCAAGGTCACTTTTGTTAACGGCTTTGTTTTTTGTCAATTATTTTATGCTTCCAAGTTAAATACATTAACAAACAATTCAAAACATAAAAATTATTTTTCACTTTTATGTCATATCATAACACTTTTTAAATAAAAAAACAAAAACACCCACAAATCACATTAACAAACACATTAATATTTCTCAAAGTGCACCTCATTCATATATAATTTATGTGTGATAGAATAATATAGAATACTAATGTCAAAAAGCTAGCAGTGTTGTGCAATCCAACACATATAAAGTAACATCTTAATACAAAATTCACAAGAAAAGGTAATTTATATTCATATTTTTGATGCATATTTGTGATTTTAGGTCACAAAAAGAAGGCATTTTACTACTCCAACAGTAGAGGGGGATATTACAAAAATGATAGTAGAAAGGTGAAAAATATAGTTAACCTATTTAGTAGGGGATTGAGAAAGTGAAAACAACTAAAATAAAAAAAAAACCAAAAAGTTTACTTTGATAGTCTATGATTATTGTGTCAGAAAGGCAGGCCAAGCATGTATTAAACAAATTAATGCCCTAAGAGATCTCACTTGCTCACAATCATAAAGTCAGGAGCTAAACATGATTACAGGGGGTATAGATACTTTCCATGCCCTAGCAAAAGATGGGGGAACTTGACAAGGGTACATGTTTTTCCCTTTTAAAAGTGATCATGGGGGGGCACTTTAGTAACCCCAGCAAAAGCACCCCCATTTACTTTGCCTTTGAAATTTCAAATTCTCTCTCTCTCTCACTCTCACTCTCAAAATCAATAAGAATCATGCTTGCCAAAGCAAAAGAAAGGGTGGGTTGCAATAAAGAATGGAGAAAAAAGAAAAAGCCCATCTTAGAGTTTTACAAATTGCAGAAAAAAGGGTCTTCCTTCTCTTCTCAACCCAAATGAGACTTCTTTGCTCTCCTTCTCCAGCTCCTGCATCCTCACTCTCCACTCTTCTCAGTTCATGCAGGATCCAAAGAACTCAAACAGCACAAGGTATGCCCCCAATCTCACATTAACATACATACATTCATACATATTTCTTGCTTTTACATGTGATGGATTGTCTGCATATATATATATATGCTTTATCCTTAGTTTCTGGTGATGAAAACTTTGATCATTTGGATTGTCTGCATATAGATAGATATATATATATATATATATGCATTAGTGTGTTTTTTTTTTTTAGAAGGGATTAGTATTTTGTTAATTTTGGCACAAAGTTTGCAAATTTGAGATCCTCTTAGGACAATTCTCAGACATGTAAGGATGTCACTTTTTAAGGTAAACCATGGTGGTAATAAATGGTGTGGTCTGACCAAAACAATTAAGGTAATTAATTGATTCTCTACATGTCATATATATGGCTCAAATCCTTTTCAAAGTAAAATGTCTTTCTTTTATTTATTGGAACATATTCTAATATGACCCAAAGCAGTCAACTGTTCATTTCTCTATGTTACCCTTTCATGTTTAAAAAACTTCATTGAGGGTCATTTGACTCATTTCGCCTCTAAATTATATGAAAAATATATATGAATTTATTTAGAAATATTGGTGGATTTAATCATTTCATTAATTAATAGGCGTCTTGTTTAGGACCAAATTAAGACATTTAATTTGACAAGAAGAGCATAATACCTTTACTTAGTCTACCCATCTTGACTTTTTATCCCTTTAACAAAAAATTATATTATAATAATGTGAAAATTAAGACCTCTGAAATAATAATACATTATACATACAACGTACTGTTGCATTAATTGTGGGCTGGTCAAATTTTGTGGGGGCCCAACAAAGTTGAACGTGTTCCAACTAGGATGTAATCAAGGAGGCCCATTATCAACACGTACAGCTGATGAGGCCCATAGGCTTGTGTTGGGCTCAAGTTTGAAGACTAAAATCCCATAATAAAACCACAAAAGGTAAACTTTAAAGGAGACTAGGTCAATTCATCAGAATAAAAGCTTAATTTGAGAGAGGGGGAAGACTTTGAAAAAAAATACAAATGAGAAATGTCTCCTTTTTTTTTTTTTCTTTTTTTTTTTTCCTATTCATTGCCTAGAAAAAGGGGCGAACGGTTATTTAAGTAGAATGTTATACAATTGTTATATGATTGGAATTATATGACTGTGAAAATCAATTATAATTTTTTTTTTTTTTTACAAATTCTTATTGATATAAAAACTAATTTTTACTTTCACGTCATCATAGTCCTGTAATGGTCTGAAACAAGCTGTTAGAAGGAAATATTCAAAACTAAAAGAACCATAAGATGGTCTTTGGTCAGGGTCAGGGTCAGTGGTGCCAAATATATAGCCGTTGGAAAAACTCCAGACCGAGTCTAAATTTGACCCACCGCAAAAGTATTGTTAACGCCAAAGAAGGGGTCTCCTTTTGGTTTTTTGGACGAATGCAGTCTTACGTTAAATTTGTCAAATATGTCTCAACTTTCAACTTTCAACCCAAACTTGGAAAGTGAGCTAGCTGTTTAATTGCCACAACTTTGAATAGGTAAATGAATTGGAAAAATCGTTCAGGTATTAGTTTTTACTACAATTTTTTTATAAACTGATAGAATATGTCAAACGATAAAGACTATATAATTGACAAGCCAATTTGTTTTTTTCTTTAATTATTTCACCAATTATGAACTGTCATATCAGCAACAAATTAAGCCTATGCGTTGCAAGTAATGCTATATATTGAACAAGTATCCACCAAAGCTGACATGGCTTGGTCGTCCACGCTACATTGACATGCGGATAATTGTCAAATATATATATATATATATATATTTATAGCATTACTCATGCATCACATAACATATGAAGAAAGTGTATATATATATATATGACATGCATGCACATGTACGCAACAGGAAGCCCTGGTATCAAAGAGCAATGGAGATGGCGACTCTATGGAGAACAATATCCAGAACCCCAGAAATCCCAAGCAATGCAAATTCCAACAACTACAGAAACAAGCTAAGAAAATGTACCTCTCTAAAGGTTGCCACTTCCTTCACAAGAGTCTGTCTCTGTGCTCCGATCTCCTCCTACAATGAAGTTTTCAGGGCGGAGGTTCCACCGAGAAGAAGCAACAGCTACCCAAGATCGAAGCCATTTCCCATCTCACAGGAGAAAGCAATAATTCCCACCACAAGGCTTAGCGTGGAAGGCAGAAGAGTTTTCCGGGGAAAATCGTTGACCGATGATGTTTTGATGAGAAGATTTGTGGTTGAAGAGGAAGCGATGATGCAGATTAGAAGGAGAAATCAAATGGAAGTTATAAGGAGGAGGAATATTATGAGAAGGAAGAAGCTTGGGCCTAGTCGTCTTAGTAGAATGGTTATGGCTGCGGAAGAACAAAATTAATAACTAATTAAAGATTTTTCAGTTGGCTTAATTAATTACCTTGTATGGGCTTTTTTTTTCATATCTATTTTCTTATGAAACAAATTAATTTATCCAGAATTAGCTGGATTAATTAATTTATTTATTTATGATTCTATAATATGGTGGATGATATTGGCTAGGAAAAAAAAAACACCCTTTCTATCAGAATGTGGCGTAAAATTTTATTTTTACAGCATTCAATAAGAAATTTGATATATTAAGAAAAAATATTAAGTACAATGAAAATGAAAACACGGTATCTTTAATTCAAATCAATCTCATTGGCTTTTTCATTCGTTATAATCCATGCCTGCCATCCATTTCTGAGCCTTCAACACTAGAGTCTTCAAAATCAACCAATTAGACGGTGATTCTGATAGTTTTATTAATGGGTATTTTATCTATGAAGTATTTTGTCAAGAGAAGGAAAAATATTTAATATGAAGGGTTTTATATTATTTTTTGGTGTTTCAAGTTGAAGTGTTCTGCTTTTTATTAATTGGAGGGTGCAAAATACCAAATTTACACTACGACGTAGTTGAAGTTATTTAAAAAAAAAAAAAAGTTAAAAAATTTAGGAAATGGTGCATGGGTTGGGGCAAAAATGAGTCCAGGAACACATAATGGTTGCAAAGAGAAAAGATTTTTATTATTCTTGGTTGAACCTCCACAAAAAAACATAGGTTAACAGCCCCAGCTAACCTACTAGTATTTTTGCTTGTAAGCCACTCAAAAACAAATATAAAAAAGCAAGGTTGGTGGTGCATCACCCCCACAAAGTTAGGTTGTTTTCTGACTTTTAATATCACCTCCATAGGAATAAACTTTCCTTCTCTTTTGATTTTATTCTACTACCATCTTTAATTTTCCTGCTACATTGTTTTTAATTTATCATTTCTATTCATGTTCTATATATAAATAAGAAGTATTACCTTGTATTGTATCTATATATATATATATATATATATATATAATTGGTCTTCTTTGCTTATTTTCCTTGGAACAAATAGTTAAAAATACAAATATTATTGTTTATTTAAACAAAAAGGCAAAAAAATTAATAAAGAAATCTTGAATTATAGCCACCTGTGAGAAGTCATGAACAATATATTTTGGTTGACCTACTAAAAAGTTCTAAAGAGAGGACAGTTTGTCAAATCTGTCAAGATGGATTAACTACTACATATTGAGCCATGGCACTCAATGACAATAAAATGAAATTCAGGCTCCTTTTGTTGGAAAACATTTTCCAAGAATTGTAAAATACTTTGTGGCATTTGCTTCGTTCGGAAAATGAGCAATAACGAAAAAAGGCTGGCAACTTTCAACGGAGGTTGATGAACATTTTATGGTTGTCTGATGGTTTGAGAATGAGAAACTCAAATTTAAAAATGATTTTATGTATGACGGTCTTACGTGGGTGTATTTTTTTTAAATGAAGTAGAGCCTCATTTTAGGTAGGTAAAGTACTAGAGAGCATCTTCACCGGTGTTCTTGTATTCTGCCACAACAATTAAAAAGACAGCTTTTTAATGATGTAATGGGAATCTTTCATCATTCATCATCAACAACAACAAATAGTAGAGATTACCATCTTGATACAATGATGAAATGGACACTTTACCCTATTTGTGTTCCTTTTAATTTTAATGCCAGAATGTGGGTGAGATCAAATTAATTAGGGCATGACTCATGATGTGTTTAAATACAATTCTATATGGATGAGAGGCTGCTAAGTGCTACCCACATATGATTTATTACTATATCTTCTGAAAGGGACTGATTAAGCTCATGTGTCCACAAGACTTGCCACTTTAAACTCAATAAAACCTCTTCATTTTATGTTTAATTAAACATTAATTAATATATATGTTAGAGATATGTAATTTGCTGTTTAATTAAGGTGAATTCAGCTGAATAAATACAATAAAATTCTCACTATTTTCTTCGTTAATTTGGTGTAGGCCGACAATTGTCATGGTTGCATACAATTTGATGATGTGATACTGAAAATTAATTTTTTATTTTTATTTTTTCTTACTAATATTGATCTTATACGCTAAATTTCACTGTCACCCAATACTGAATTTAGATTGAAAAACCTCATCTCCTTTCCATGTTTTGATCATTTTGGTACCCAAAATAGAAATTCATATATCCAATTACTTGTTGATTTTTCTTCTCAACATATATTTAAGAAGTAATGCTGAAAGTTTCTCTTGTATCACTCTAAGAATAATGTGGCTATTAAAATTATTATTGAATTTTAATCAAATTATGATTTTAAAAAGCCGCCTAAGTTTCGATGAACATAAACATGACCAAAAAAAAAATTCTAAAAGTACTCAATGTGCCTTGTTTGCTAATGATTTGAAAACACTATTTTTTTTTTCAAAATGAAAAAAATACAAATAATTTAGAACATAAAAATAATTTTTTAAACGTGAATCCATAAAAGAACACTTCTATGGCTTTTTATTTTTTGTGAGTTAATTAATTAATTTTTTTAATAACATTCATTCAATCAAAAGAGATTACAACATAGAAACAAAATACAAGTTAATCTAAAAACTAAATCCAAACACATTCTTAATACCTCAATGAACTGTTAGGAGATAAAAAAGAAGTTACTAGCGAATACAGCTGATTAAAGCCGTGGCGCTCAATGATAGATAAAACCATCTAGAGTAACAAAACCCTAATAACTTAAATCTTGACATGTCTCCAAAAAAACTGTAAAAATTAAGCAAAAAAGTAACAATGGAAAAGAGATTTCCTTCACAATTATAGAGTCTGAGACCCAACCGATTCGGATTATTTTAAAAACTCAATCTAGACATACTAATACCTCAATTAATTATTATTGACATGTTTGCATAAAAAAAGAAGAAGAATTTAAACTAATAACTGACTTAGTTCCAGTTAGATGTCTTAAAATTGAATTCTATAACCTGCGTAGGGGCAGACAAAGAAGACAACCCTGTCTCTGTGTCCAACCCTATACTTGACGTATATTCCATCACGCCTCACGTGCGTGGACAGCGAGTGTAATTATTGTACAACAAACAGCATCACGTATAGCGACGTTTCCGAACACCATCATGCGGCTCCAGAGTTTCTAAATCTTTTTCAGATTTATTCTGATCCAACGCTTCATAATTCATATCACATGGCTAGCATTTGATTGTCTAGGGCCCACATCCCCCATCAATGTGGTCCTGCACCACTATCTTCGTCATACTATGATACTCACCAGTCACGGGTTTTAGCCCCCACCTCAATCTATAGCGACTGAACCTCACGCTCCAATTACCCTAAACGCATTTTCGGCCATGAACGAGAAGATATTTTTGAATTTTTTATAGTATTTTTGTCAAATATAGTTTTTTTCTTGTTTAATTACTGTTTATATTTATAAGATTAAATATGATAGAACCAGATCTCTATCGCAATTGTGGAAAAGTCTATGACGAATATGTGAAATCTAGTTTGTATTTCACCTCGTTTGTGCCCAACTCGGTTCAACATTTTAATCGCTACTATTTAAATTTTATATATATATATATTTATTTACTTGTTTAGGTATTTTGATATAGTGGAAGCCGTATTTATTAGGGATGTCAATTTGGTTGATAATAACCGGACACCAACCAGTAGCCGGGTACCAACCGACAACCGGTTATTGGCCATCTGGTTTTAAAACTAGTTGAAAAAAAAAAAGGTAATTGGGCACCTTGGTCCATTACCAATTTTTATATTTTTACATACTCAGTTATAACCGATAAACGGGTATATATATAACTGGTTGAAAAAAAAAAGGTAACTGGGTACCTTGGTCCGGTTACTAATTTTTATATTTTCACACACCCATTATAACCAATAACCAAATGTATATATATAAAACTAGTTCAAAGAAAGGTAATTGGGTACCTTGGTCCAGTTACCAATTTTTATATTTTCACACATCCAGTTATAATCAATAACCGGGCGTATATATATATACGGGGATACTTCACTTACCCCCATGAACTTACATATCTTTGCAAACACCCTCTCAGTTTTCAAAGTCTCTTACTTTAATGTATTGAACTTTCGTTTAGTTCCAAATACACTTTTATCGTTAAATATTATAATTAAATTAAATAGTAAAATTATTAAAAGACTTTTATACCCTCAATTTTTTAAAATTTCAAATTTGCCCTTTTTTTATATAAACATTTTTAATAAAAAAAATGATATTTTAGTAATTTCATATCCATTCGTTAAGATTTAACAAAAAAATATAACAGAAGGAGAAAGTGGAAGGAAATCAAAATTCAATACACCAAAGTAAGAGACTTTGAATATTTAAGGAATATTTGCAAAAGGCATGAGTTCATGGGAGGGTAAGTGAAGTTTTTCCTATATATATATATATATATATATATATAGGGGTATCAACCGATAATCGGTTGGTTATTACAAAACCGGATAACCGGTTACCGATTTCAGTTTTCTAAATTTAATAACCAGATACTCCGGTTATGGTTACTGGTTTTAGCCAATAACTAATAACTAGAACCGAGTTAATAACCCTAATATTTATAGTCGCTTCTAACTTTAAAATGTTGTACAGATGTAAATTATGTAATTGACACCTCTTGTATTAATTTTAAGAAATAGTGAAACTTTTGGTGAAATTGCGTGAACATAGTTCATAGTAGTAAACACATAAATTTATGTATTTATAATTCTTTTTTAAAATTTTTGTGTTCTTAATTTTTAGTGATTATGAGAATAAGATAAATTTCTTAACATATAAAATAGGATGGACAAGTGTGTACCAGAATTAGGGAGAGAATTAGACTAGGTCTTGAGCCTTTACCCATCAAAATAAAAATAAATAAATTTTTTGTATATATTAATATTTTATTTTAAATTATTTAAAAACTATGGAACCCAAAAGAAAAATAGAAGATTAAAGACAGTTTTTAATTAGATAAAACTCAGAAAAGAGATAAATGAGAAAAAGAGCACGTGCCAAAATGTATTAATAAATAAATGTGTCTGACTTCTGATCATCAAGTTGTGGGGTCCGTCATCAATGGAAGTTTGAGGAAAGTAGAGAAAACAGTACTAAAAACATAGACCCGACTTAATCGGGACCCCGTGTCATCATAAAAATGGACTTGACCCGACTTCAATTTTGGGTTACCATAATATTTTGTCTGCACCCGGAGTCTTGTCACGTTTTGGAAACTAAAAAAATTCTTTTGTCAGCAACCCTGAAAGTGGTTTGAAAAATATTTTCTATTGCTTGGCTCAAATGTATAATTGTCAAATATTTTTTATATTTTTATATAATCTAAAGAGTTGGAATAGTGATAGAGATCGCGTAAGTGAACAGTATTTATGTCAGCTTGATTTTAACAATTTTAATATTAAAATGTTATTAACAAAATAATAATTATATAATATTTTAATATTAAAATTAGGCTAACGTGAGTACTCACTACTCAAAGAATTGTAAGAAAGAGAGACGACAAAAGTGACCTACATAGAAAAATAGTGTGTGAGAATAAAGTGCATTTAAAAGTGGGATTGTGATTTAGTGTAATTGTCTGTCCAAATTGCTTGTTCAATAATAAAAGATCTTTGAGGGTGACATCAAAATCTAGAGCAATTACAATTGTGAGAAGAATGTCGTGAGGCTTGCTTACTTAAACATTGGTAAAAGTTTACATACCCTTCAAACTACCACATAATTAGCAATGTTCCTCAAACTATAAAAAATTGTCAATGTTCCCTCAATGACAACACTACCCTTAATAAAATAAAAACAAAAAAATACCAAAACTTCTAGAAAAAACATAAAACTCAAACTAAAGAAAAATTCCAAAGGTGGCAAATTTAAAATAATAAAAAAATCCTTTTTATAAGAAAAAAATTAAAAAATTTAGATTTTTTTTTTTGGTTATAAAAATTTTAATTTTTTGTTTTGTTTTATAACTTTTTTAAGTAAAAATTTTATTTTTAAAAAAATTAACAATTTTCGTTGTTTTTTTAAAATAAAAATTTCCCTTAAAAAAACAATTATTTATTTAAAAAATCATTAAAATTTTCATTTAAAAGATTTTTTATTTTTAAAAATAATCATTCTTTTTAAATTAAAATTTTTCGTTTTTTAAATATATATTTTTTAATATGTATTGTGTATTTTTGTCTTATTGAGAAATACATATGAACATTTTTATTTTTTTGTTAGTTTTAAAGAATATATTAATAATATTTTGATAGTTTGGAGAAATATTATCACAATTAAAGTTTGAGGTATTGTTGTCAATTAAATAATAGTTTGAGAAAGTATGTAAATTTTATTCTTAAATAGTTTATTCGAACAGTCGAAAACTTGTTCCAACGAATAAGCCTCATAAGGAGCTCTTTCATAATTGTCTACCTAAAAGGTGTGAAAAAAGGGCATAAAATGATATACACAAGTGGCATAAAATGGTATACACAAGTGAAAAGCATAAACCATTTTACATGCTTCGTTAAAGTTATTTATTTTGGTCAATAAAAAAATATTTTATTTTTATATTAGCCAATTTAATTGATATCAAACATTAAAAAAAAAAAAAAAACAAAATTATAACATGTATTAGAGTTACCAAAATATTTGTCAATTAAAAATTTTTTAAAAAGGGTTAATTTAAAAATTAAAAGTACTCAAATTTAAAATTTAACAACTAAAAATGATGGCACAAAAACCCTACACGCACCTCGAGGCGCCCTTTTTAATTTTTAAATTTTTTAATTAACTAGGGGTATGTTGCAATTTATACCTAAACATGTAGTGTATTTTCATCCATTTTAACAAATAAACTAAGGAGAAATAATTTTATAAAAAGTTGATATGGATGATTTTATACCAATTAAAAGAATAATAAATTAATACTGAAGGGCTAAAATATACTTTTCCCAAAAAAATATTTTTAAGTTGGCCAATATTTCATGCTGGTCAAACATTAAAAAAAAAAATTATAACATTCGTCTAAGCCGACCTGCCTAAGACTTTACCAAGACATTTGTTTTTTTCTTTTAAAGATAATTTCCATGGACACCAAATTACTCAAATAAAAAAACAAATGCTCGAGTGCTGAAAATGATGGCACATACGTGTCTACACGCACCTCGAGAGGCGCGTAGCGTAGAGAGTAGAGAGAGTAGAGAGAGAATGTGGTGGGCAATTTATACATAAACAAAATATTAGAACACTAAAGCTGCTATAAGGTAAAAGAAATAATGATGATAATGACGATGATATAGATGATAATTATCTTCTGCTTCTTCTTCTGCTGGCTCTTCTTCCTTTTGCTCCAAAGCTGCTTCTTTTAAGGTGCTTGTGCTCTCAGTTCTCTTAATTGACCATGTTTAGTTCTGCAGGCTTTTGGGTTGTGCTTAATTGTTTATGATCTGGTGCAGAAGTTAACTGTTGTTGAATTTTGGGAGTTGGGTAGTTTCTGTTGCAGAGGTTGGAAGCCACATGTTAGTTTTAAGGTATTTTTCTTGTTCAATTCTTTGATTTTTTGGATCCCTTTTGCCCTCTGTCTGTCAGATGTTGTTTTCTTCCATAATTGTTGTCTGGAAATTGTTAAAAATCAGTTTTCTTTTCAAGAATTGCTGCTTTTACACCTTAAGATATGCTCTCTCTCTCTCTCTCTCTCTCCCTCTCGAAATACTCATGTTTTTAATAATATTTAAATTTTTCAGAGAGATTACCCTTATACAGAGAAAGTAAATCAACCCTGTGGAAGATTTTCTTCATTTAATTAAGAGAATAGAAAAAAGTTTCTTCTTTGTCTCAGAGGATAATTGTGCTTGGAAGTTTGTGTTTGTTTGTATATTCATTTTGCTAATATTATTTTGTCATATCTCATAAAAAAAGTATGGAGGTTGTCTCTGTTACATAGTACGAGACTTTGAACCTAATCTGCCATTTCTTCTGTTTCCTCCCTGTCTCTATCTGCACAAGAACTTTTTTCTTTCATCATCTTTTTTTGTGGCTACCGGGTGTTTACTCAAAGGTTTCTGTTTTGTTTCTTCTATACCCCTTTGATGGTTAAAACCTGAGCTGTAACTGCAGTAGGTGACCTCCTTCTTGCTGATCCGTTTAACATTTTCAGCCTATATTTTATATCCGTTAAATCACTATTTATCCCAAAAGTTTAAGTCGATAAGAACAAATGAATTTAATAATTTAATTTATATTCTAACAATATCAATGGCCAATTTATATTCCAAACGTCATGCTAATGTTTTCATGTTGATTAGACTAAACTGGTTCTAAGCACCTCAGAATAATAGCTTTAAGCCTTTAAGAGAGAAAGTTGAGAAGGAACCAATCATTTATGGATTGTATAAATACTGGATAGTTCTTGAATAGCTTTACTCTGAATTTCCAATTTGGTTGTGTCAATCTACAATCATTAGATTGACGAAAGGTACAAATTTCATGTGTTCTAGATGTTATCCTAAAGCTAATTTTCTTTTGTTTGATTCAGCCACAAAGATTTTTATTTCTGCATACTGTATTGTGTAATTTTAAGAAGATGTATGTATACATAAACAAGTACGTACAAAAATCATATAGATGCATGCAAATGTCTTTTCACCTGCATATACTGAATTTTTTGGTTTTATCTTCCTTTACAGGGAGAAACAGTAATGCTAGGAGCATGGGAAAGAAAGGCAGTTGGTTTTCTGCAATCAAGAGGGTGTTTAGTCCCCATTCTAAGGAGAAGTTAGCCAATGTAAGTTGACATCTCAACCACGTTGGATGCCCAGAAGCAACTGAAAATGCTTCATTTTTATAGTAATAAACGGCGTTGTAAAAGATCATTATTAAAAAGAAGAAAGAAAGCTGCTGGTGATGCACAGTTGACAAGCCACAATTCAGAAAAAAGTGGTCCAAATTGTTGAATTACTATTCATTCTTCATTTTGAGTTGCTTCCAGTGTATATTCAGCCACTGAGTTCTAGATATCTCTTTTATCTGAAAATAAATAGCAAATATTCCCTGGAGCAATACATTTCATTGAAACTTTTGTGCTGTTCTAGTGTTTCAAGTACCTTTTCTGGATTCAGAGAGCAAAAGTCACTTGCTTCCACATAAAAAATACTTCTGAATTGAAAACTGAATGGTACCTTAACTTCTCTTCATTATTACTTCATAAATTGCAGGACTCAGAGAAGAAAAGCACAAAAGAAAAGAAGAAGAAGGGGTTAGGAAAACTAAGGCATGCGGAGTCCAATTCTTTCATTCCCCCCCTATTCAGAGAGCCAAGCAGCATTGAGAAAATATTTGGGGATTATGAAAGGGAGCAACAAGTAGTAACTTTTAGGCCTCCCACGCCTCCTGAGCAACCAAGAACACCCCCTTTTGTGCCTCCTAGAGTTTCTTCTCCAAGGGCTCCTTCTCCCAGGGTTGCCTCTCCTAGGGTTGCTTCTCCAAGGGTTGCTTCCCCTAGAGCTGTCTCTCCTCGGATTGTTCATCACCCGAAGGAGATTAGCCGCAGACCAGAACCAACTCTAAGAAACCACCATGCTTCAGCTACTAAGATCCAAGCAGCCTATAGAGGTTATATGGTAAGTGTCCATCTTCTCTTTTTAATTGGAAAATTTTAGAGACAGTTTTCAAGGGCTTGTGGTGTCACAGCACATCTAATAAGTAAATATGACAATATGAAGGTAAGGTTCAATACAGATAGGTGTTATTAATTTGTTAAGTACACGCTCGTTCTATGGTCACATATGACCATACAGATGAATTTCCTATTATTTAAATGTGTATTTTCAGGTTATGAAGGGCATTTGATGTTAAAGCTAATTGTTTGCAATATGTTTGAAAGCAAAACTGTCATTAAGTCTCTCTAGAATCACGAACTCCATGCTTGGACTGTATTTCGGCCAGAATTGTTGGTCCAGTTTTCTCACAAAGAATCTAGTTTAATGCACAATATTTTCAGATGGCAAAACTGAAACTTTGAGGCACAAGTTCACTTTCATAGCCTCCTCAATTTGAGCATAGGATTCTCAAACATCCCCTGATACTCTGATAAGGTTATCTTGAGGAATCAACTGATAGAAGTTCATCTGAGTCAACTCTAGGTTTGGGTGACTATATGTTATGCAGGACAGATCTAGAGTTCCTACCAGGAGGGAAAAAATAATAAAGGATTCCCCTAAACCACTTTGGCTGAGCATGTTCTACTTCCAAAACCCAACTCACGTAACTGTTACTTGTCATACAGGCAAGGAGAAGCTTTAGAGCATTAAAGGGTCTGGTAAGGCTACAAGGAGTGGTGAGAGGACAGAATGTGAAGCGCCAGACGGCAAACGCAATGAAGTACATGCAACTCTTGGTGCGTGTCCAGTCGCAGATTCAGTCACGGAGGATCCAGATGCTAGAAAATCAAGCTCGCCGCCAAGCTCAATTCAGGAATGATAAAGAAGTGGAGAGTACCTTTGGCAAATGGAGCCAGGCAGTAAGTTTTCCTATGTTTTACATGATATTGAGTCTGAGCTAAGTAGCTATAACTTTTGTCAACAAACTAATGCTCCCCATTTTTGGCCCATCATTGGCGCTTTTGAGATTTGACCAATGTGTTCAACAGTGCTAATCTGGGTTACAAAAATTAATTCATTCTGCTGTGTCGATTTTAAAAAGCATGCCTTTGGGTCTGTGCCTTTACCTGGGATTGACTCTGTGATGCATCTTATCCTTATCTCTTGATCTTCATTTTGGTATTGTAATGAAGAACTAGTCTTTTGGAATTTCCCCAATAGACTCAATGATAATTTGATTGTATAAAGTGGATAAGAACATACAGTTGGTGCTGTGTCTGTTGTTTAAATTTCTATTATTTCTTTTACAAGAAGTAACATTCACAATTGAAGCACTGGTGTAGTCTGAGGCAGGTAACAATGACGACTGGGATGATAGCTTGCTAACAAAGGAGGAGAGAGAGGCAAGATTGCAGAAAAAGGTTGAAGCAGTCATCAAGAGAGAAAGAGCCATGGCCTATGCATATTCACACCAGGTACTCTCTATTTACACAATTGACCATTCAATCAAATCATGAATGGCCATCGACAAGTCCACTTTATTTGTCATAGTTTTGATTCACTATTTCTTCGTATTATGTAAGATCTTAAGGGCATGTTCTCATATATGGTCTAGATCCCAGCGCATGTATCGTTTCAGCAATTAATAGTTAAGAGCTTTTAGTTAGGAATTGGGGCCTGTAGATCCATATTGTGTTAAGAAACATCATAATGCGTGTACTTTCTGAAGGCCCATCATAGTAGAGTTAACAGAAAGGACAGTGGCAGAACAATGCTAGACTAGTTACAAGTTTCTGCATCTCCCGGAGTTGGGCGTTTGTAAATGCTAACATTATATTATTTGAAAATTCTTGTTCAGAATCATTGAGTTCGAGAAACATTACTACATGTATGTTGGTTTCTGAATAAACTTAAGCTCTTAATACTGATGTGAAGAGCTTAAGTGGATACGAACATACACTTTGGCGTTGAATTTCCTATTTTGCTACACCTAATCCGTGAACAACTTTTAGAGGGATTTGCTTCCTTCTAAAACCTTGCTCAAGAGAGCCATGTTACAATAAAATGCATATTCTTATATCTTGATATTTGTTCTCTTCATGTCAACAGTTGTGGAAAGGCACTCCTAAATCTGGTCAAACACCTCTGCTGGATATCCGATCCGGGGGATTTCCTTGGTGGTGGAACTGGTTGGAACGTCAGGTGCCTCCAGCAAATCCACCCGAAAGCATGAAGAATTTTCAACTTACGCCTCCACGACCGCAATCCGAGCTGAAGCCAAGCCCGCGGCCCATGCCAAGCCCACGGGCTCAGTCAAGCAACTACATGCAACGTCATTTTGGGTATGATGGTATGGACATCTCCACACCAAAATCCACAAAATCGACTATTCTCCCGGCATCAAAACTGTCTCGAACCCCTCCTCCAAACAGAACCTCACTAGGCAACAGCGTTGGCTTGTCAAAGTATTCAAGAGCAAGAGGTAGCGGAGCTGATTCCCCTTTTGATCTGCCATTAAAGGATGATGACAGCCTCACAAGCTGCCCACCATTTTCGGCTCCGAGCTATATGGCTCCAACTGTTTCAGCCAAAGCCAAAGCCAGAGCTTATAGTAACCCCAGGGAGAGGTTTCCGGGGACTCCAAGCAGTGAGTCAAAGAGACGTCTTTCATTCCCCTTGACACAAGGCATTGGGATCTTTCAAGTGGAACAAGGGCTCGTTTTTCAGCAAGGATTCAAGCTCTCAAAGGATGTTAGACAAGAACCAGTCACTTCAATCCGTAAGCAATATGAGTGTGGATTCAACCGTTTCTTTACCTGCTGGGGTTGGAAGGAAGCCATTTAACCGATTTGTGTGATTTCTTTTGTTATATTTTTGACATTTTGTTCCCCCATCGTCGTGCTTATTTTGATTGAGTGTATGTTGATAGTTTGATTTATATAATACTCTGATGTAATATAATAAAGAAAACAATAGGAAATTATGGTTTGAGTGTAACAGGATTGGGTTTCTAAAAGGTATTATGACATTTATTTTTTAGGATTGCTAAAGAATTTTAACTCTTAATCCCAAAAGCAAGTGCTCATGATATGTTCGAGGGCTCGCCATAAATACCATATTTTCGTTCCTGCAGTACTTTACAAGACCAAAAACTACAGGTGGAATTGGTCTTCATCCCTTCTCCTTCACTTTCTCAGCATCCAAACAAATTGTTATAGCAAAAAATGTTGTGGACATGCAGGAGACCACAAACACATCACAAGACTTTGCCAACTTCTCACAAGTGGACATGGATCAAAGTGTTAAGGATAGATGTTGCCATATATATATATACGGAATGAATAGCATTGGGCTTAGAAAATCAGCTCATCCTATTAACGCATTTTCTTCTTCCATCATGATTAACGGAAAGCATAGGATGTGAATTTGATTTTTTTTTTCCCTGAAAAATGATAAGATGCTGATGTTTGCTTTAAAGAGTATAAGATGCTCCAAATCAACTCACATTTCATATGGCGTCTTCAGCCCATTCTAGTACAAAATCTCACCCATCCATTGCTAGCTTTGGCTAGTAATAACCACGTTCTTTCTATGCTCATGTGGCCTTGTGATTTGATGCACAATACTTTCAAGCATGGATAAATCCAGAAATTCAACAGTAATAGCGAGTGGCATCAAACCATTGTACATCAGTGGCGGTTTTGATATATATATATTCACCGTCACTATTCACGATTACTTTTCATTTGTGAACAAATTTGTACTTTGACCTTGTACTCTTATTCTTATTGTTGGATGAACCTTGACTATATAAGAAGCTTCCCCCACCCTTTGTAAGGCAGAGCTTTTTTGTGGTTCTTCCTGAAAGCTTCTAACCATTTCTTCCTTTGTAATTTCCATCTAGTTTCTTATTTCCTACTTCCATATTTCCTTTTCTTCTTCTACTTTTGTAAGTATGATTTTAACACTTCAATAATATTTTAAGTTCAGTTTAACTAATTTATTTTCAGTTACTTTTATTATATTATTTGCATACTGCCATATTGGACGGTTTGCATGGTGTTATATAATCAAAAATGTCAGGGTTGAAAGACATTGGTTTCAAGCTAAATTATGAGACGATAGTGCACAAATTGATGTTGTTATCAATGATGTTAAAAAATTTGTTTCTAAAGCTCCAGTTTCATTTCAAATTTCCCCCCATAGTACTTTTTCAAGATATTCAAATATTTCCAAAAAGAAAGAATTGATAAAGACCTTTCTTGATTCTCTGGATAATTCCTCTAATGAAGATGAAGAACTCTGAGACCTTTTGTCTATTCTGGTATTCCCTATTCTTATTATAATTATATCGATGCTTGGACTAAATTCATGCTTTTCCAAACTTCTGAATTTAATCATTTCTGGTTCATAAAATTTGACAAAAATTTCAAATGAACTTTTCCCTTTTGGTTTCTCCAGTGGTGGAATCAATTTGGCCTTATTCCAGACACTCTTCCTCCCCCATTGATCAATGCCTTTCACCTTTTCAAGACTTGATATTAACGTCAATCAACTTAATCTCAATTTAATTTCTGCTAAAATTAAACATTTAAATTTCCGCTAAAATTAAACATTTAAATTTCCTTAAACAAGAAGTTAAATACAAAAAGATTGCCAAACAACTTTTTGATAAATTGTTACAATCAAAGATTTCTGCTTTTAATAACAAGATTGTTGACATTGTTTGTTCTGAACTTCACAATGCTTTTTGGCACAAAAGAAACAATATATATATATATATATATCAAAACCGCCACTGATGTACAATGGTTTGATGTGTATATATATATCTTCAAACTCAGAATCAATTAAGGCAAAAAAAGCATGATGATCGGTCAAAGGTGCTGCTACACATCAGTCAATGGTCCAGTCATACTCTTGAATGTGTAGCGAGTTGAATTTGATTCCACATAATTTCTTATGGCTGAGAAAGAAACTTCTTTATTGGAAACCCTGTAAAACCAACCAACAAGGAAAATAGGCAGAACATTTAAATAAGGACTTGGACCATTCTGGACTGGCATGAACATACAATCAAAGATATAATTATTGATGAAAACATTTTCTTTGATCACTTGTGGGAGTAAGGAATAACTTCTTCAGAATAACATCAATAATGCAACAGAACTAAAAAGGGAAAATTGAAGCGGTAAAATAGTGTGACTTTCAACCCCACTAAAATGATCTTGCCACAAAAAGTAGAATGACCAGGCCCCTTCAAAAACTAATTTGAGAAGATAATTGATTGATCTTTATAAACTAAAGCAAGAACAAGAGAAAAAGTAAATGTTGTAAAATGAAACATGCATGGATAAAAAGTTAGAATTTGCTATCAATATCAGGAAACTAGTCGCTTAAGATGCTTCTAGCACATTGTAATTTTTCTGCAGGAAAGGATTTGCATTTCAATGGACAATTCCTCAATATCTTAATCAACCTATAAATGTTAGCAGAAATTCAGAGTGCTTACCTAGATGAAATTTTACCATGTAAAAGCTGGTAACACATATGATGGATAAGCATCATATTTAGATGCAAGAACTTGCACAGAAGATAAATCTGCAGCTTCTCCAAAATTACCAACTCCAAGTTCTGTTGCATGAATTCCACCAGTGATAAAAGCTGATTGGATTCCAGCCTCATTTGCACCCTTGATGTCATGGTGGAGAGAATCACCCACAGCAATAGAATCAGAAGAATCCACACCAGCCATTGCCATAGCTGCTTTGTAGATTATCTGATACAGTTGTCAAAATGTATGATATTAGAGTCAGAGGAGCATACAAAAAGGATATATGTGTGTGTAACAGAAGAAAATACAATGACGAACACTACGATAATAAGGAAAAACGCTTTAATCAAGAGAAAAACACAGAACATAAATCATATCCCACCTTCCAGAATTTACAACTCCTAATCAAAGTTTAAATATCACAAAAAGCCAACTGATAAAACATCATGTGGGACTATTAGAACAAAATAGAACAGAAAGTTCGATCAAGTTAAACCTTGATTAAATATCACATCTCTCAAAACTGATTGGCCATTTCCATCCATGTGTCCAACAGTGAATCATAGTGATAAATTAAGGGCAAAGAAGTTTCAGGAATTATTTGACATGTGCTACAGTGCTACGTAAGAATCTGTGAGATAACATGGAAACCACTTCAAACGAAGTCCGGGTGAGAAGTTTAAATAAACAATTAGCACCGACAGAAAATACAATGTGAGGAGAATTCAGATATGATTTAATGCTATTTATGATCTCAACTGTTGTATTGGCTGTGGAGTTTTGAGACAAAAATAGCTGATTGTTTGTTAGCAGTGCAATTTATTAATTCATCTATACAAGTCAAAATTGCATTACAATTTTTTTGCTATAACATCTGAGAACAATTTTCTTTAAGTTGAAACTTGAAATTTCTGGAGTAAAGAAATTTTATTCTTTAATCATTTATAATGGTATTCTTGCTTACATAATTATTATAAGCTAAGGGAGAGATACTGAGGGACTGCATATTGCAAGCAGAGTTATCTAGAGCACCACTGCAATCTAGAACAAGGATGTGAATGCCTAGAGAGCACATGAGAATGCAATGCACATCGTGAAATATGATGACAATGATGAAGATTAAGACAAGAACAATGTGACTCCATCACCTTATCAGGCTTGCCCATCCATTTCACTTCACCCCCAAGCTTCTCATATTTGGCCGCCAGAGTACCTAATTACGTTAAAGTATTTACATAAAGCCAAAAAATTCCAAAAACTAGAAGAAATTACGGAGATGCCATATTATGTGCAACTGACTAGCATTTTAAAGAAGTTAGAAACAAAACCATGCAATCCAAGTTGACTTCTAAACAGCAATTAGATACAATTCACAAAAGGGTTAAATTGCTTATGGGGATTCAAAGGAGCACTAACAGCATCAAGGATGTCTCCAGGAGCATAATATGTATATATTTTTTATTATTTTTTTTTGTAAGTAATGCTCATATATGAGCGCAGAGGGGCGCTACCCTAGTATACTGGAAGTATACAAGAGAACACCTAAAAAAGGAAGAGACAAGAAAGTCAGAAAAAACAAAAGAAAGAAAGAAAGCTCTCCCACCTGAAACCCAGCAGAGAAAGAAAAGCCCAACAAAAAAAACCCTCATGACACCATAAACCCTAGACAAAAGCCCTCCCACCCGGGACCCAAAATGAGGCTTAGCGATGCCGCCCCCTTGTGCCTTGCCTTTCCCTTGCCAATTGGAAGTAATATCATTGCCATTGTTAACTAAGCTCTTCAAGTTGAGCAGCTCCCAATGAATTTATACTTTGCCCGAGTGACTTTTACTTCCTTATGAAAATTCTCTTCAATGGCATCCAACATTGCCAAGGCTGGATTCTCCTCTCGTCATAATCCCAATCGAGGGGGTCGGGAAAGTAATCTCACTCATCAATCTCCTTAGATGGATGACATATGTCCAGAGGGAAAAGGTTATCACCATCCTTATCCCACACCACAATCTCCCTAGAAGGGCCGAAACCTACCGGCCAATTTTGGGATTGTAACAACCCATTCCAACTAGAGTCCTCCCTCTCCTCAACATCATAAATTATTGAGAGGCATGGGATGCATCACTTGCAATAGTCTACAAATATTGAGTTGGATTTGAGATTTTTACAATTCAGATATCTCACAAAGATGAGATGACTTTGTGATTTTGATGCATCACAAACTAAGGATGATATGATTGATAAAACTAATGGACAGCTTCATGCAACATTAAAATTTAAAAAATGATTTATGAACTTGGAACTCTGAAGTTCTCACTTTTTAAACAAAACAAGAAAATTTCTATGCCCTTTCTGCCTCCAGAATGCGGTTTAAAAAAAAAAAAACCGTTCTGCCTCCTGAATGCAGTTAAAGAGAGGCCAGGGAATATGTGGATAGAGTGACAGTGTAGTTCCAAATAGCAATATGACTGGCACATAAAACATAATGACAAAAAAGGAATAAACAAATTCTGTTGTGCATATTCTCAGGCAACCAAACAATTACAAATTCAGAAGCTTGAGCACAACAGAGTGAGAAAATTTATTTCATTGAACAAAATAAAAAGTACTCTAGAAACCAAGGAATTATCTATTTGGACATTAAAAAAGAAAGCTTACAATCAAGATTGGTCTATACAAGGCTAAAAACTTGAATTATAAATCCCACTGTCTTTATGATGTATTTTATCATAATTTTGCAGATGCTGTGCTAAATAAATTAAAAGACTAAATTAAACATTTTTACCAGGCATTACACTCAAAGCCCTTGCCTCAACAGTCACGTAATCAGGATTTGCTACCACCATAGGAATTCTTTTGGTAGCACAGTGCTCTAATATTTTCTCAAGGTCCTCAAGTTTCGTGGGAACTGCAGCACCAGAAGGATGCCCCAAGGCTTCAGTTCCATGGGCCAAAATAAACTCAGCTTCTTCAACATTCTCTACAACTTTTAAGCCTAGACCCTACAACAAGAATTTGTAATCCAGATCATTTTACAAAATATTCCACAGCTATCATGAATAATTTACATTCCTCCCTCCATCCCATCTTGTTAGTCCCATATTCCTTGTCGAATGTCCCAAAATGTTTGTCAAGTAGCCAAAAACAGTACAATATTTTCTGGTTTTCTGATATTTCCCTCGCTTGAGATAAAAACCAAATAGATATGAAAAATGCTGGCTAATTTGGGAAATTAGTGACTTTATCTTGCATGTGACATAAATACTTTGTCCAAAAAAGTCAGAATTACAGAAACGAACCAAGAAATTGGGACACAGGGATTGTTATTTAGCACAATGATTCTTCAGACAAATCCATTTCCCAGGTTTTGTTTGTCACCCAAATGAAACCCATCACAAAATTTTATTTTTAGTGTAATTATAAAAATAAGTAGGCAATATCATAGGATCCTATGAAGATGAGTGTTATCTAATTCCATAAATTCTACTGAATGCCTACATTTAGTGACACACTGTCAGTGGATCCAATAAGATACTATTCATCAGAACCACTGCTACATTCAGGTTTCACCAACAGGATTCTAGTAACACTTTAGTTTGTCAAAGTGCATGCAAAAGCAGGTTTCCCCTTTAAAATCAGTGATTTGGGACTAGTGAGTTTCAACAGCCTTGATAAAAGCAGGTTGCTTTACATCTTCATTATGTTTATAAAAGAAATTAAAGGAAGAGAGAGAGAAAGTACCAAAATACTCCGAAAATGGTAGGGTTTCAATAAAGGAAAAGTATAGAAGAAAAATGATCACAACTAACACTTACACCTTTAGCATACCTCAAGAGATATAGCACCCCGGTCACTCCAAGTCATATGGATGCAAGATCTTCCAAGTGCTGCAAACCAAGCATCATCTCTCCTATTTAAAGCAAATCCACAAAGAGACAAGCAGAACCACTCTAGTATAATAGAGTTTTGGAAAAAAAACACAATTTGCAACACAGTTGGCCACTATATAATGTTGGATAAGTACACCAAATGTGCCCAAACAACCAAAATCATAGATCACTTCACCTTCATGCATTATTGAATAAGTTATGGGAAAGACTAGTACAAGAAATATAAAGAATTAAGTTAATGCATTAGTAGCTACAGATAAGATCTATTGCGGATAAATTGAGAACAAGTTGCCTAAGATGATTTGACTGGGGGAAAAAATACCTTAAAATGCACGAATAAGGAGTGGTTTGATTCAAGTTGAAGATGTTGCAAGAAACTTGGAAGAGAGAAATAAAATATATATAGAGGATTTAGGCAATGAGAAAAAATAAAATAAAATAAAATAACCTAATGGCTTCTGATTTAATAAAGGACATGGCCCTGGATGTAGCTGACAATCAAAGGATTCATGCATCAAATCCCAAGAACTAGGGTTATATGATTATTGAGTTAAATTGTCTTTCACTTCCATAAACAGAGATTTCAAAATCAGAATTTATATATGAAGCAGTATTTGCTAATCATGCTACTGCAGTAACTCCAATTAGAGCAGCATTATGTAATGCAAACAAATCTAACTCAAGGACAAAATATTAAAAGAATTTTCTGTCTCATATAAATCTAAGAAAGCATATTCTGGCCAGCATCAATATTTTCATCTGCAGTAGTCAACATCTTCATTTTTCTTTTTCTTTTTTAAAAAAAGTGATTGCTCCAACAGAAGTTGCACGGAATTTCAAGAAAATCGAGGCGCTACCAGTGCCTTGCATCAACCAAGCACCTAGGCAAGTGCTAGGATTGCTTTGATGGCTGAAATAGACACTACAAGAACTTTGACACAAAAATGATGTTTAGCCTTGTTAAAGAAAGAGTCATGATCAGTTGGCTGGAAGCATGGGGTGTGGTACTGCTGATCTGCCTTTGAAGTACTTGGGTCTTCCGCTAGGGGCATCGTTTAAGCTTAAGGCTATTTGGAGGATTTGGAGGATTTGATGGCTAGGAGATTGGCTCCTTGGAAATGGACGTATCTTTCCAAGGGGAGGGTTGCTTTGATCAAAAGTACTCTTTCTAATATGCCTACTTACATGCTATCGTTATTTCCTATTCCGGCTGATGTGGCAAAACGTATTGAGAAGATTCAACGGGATTTCCTTTGGGGAGGCTTGAATGATGAGGTCAAGCTTCATTTAGTTGATTGGGACACGGTGTGTTCTCCCATCTCCGAAGGCGGATTGGGAATCCGAAATGTGAGAAAGTTTAATCAAGCTCTATTGGGAAAATGGCTGGGCGGTTTGCTCATGAGGATGGGGCTTGGTGGAGATCGGTCTTGGTCGCTAAGTATGGGTCTTCTCGGGATGGTTGGCGTTCCTGTGATATTACTGAGCCACATGGGGTGGGGCTTTGGAAGTATATATGTATGGGGTGGAGTAATTTCAAGCGTCATTTCAGATTTGACCTTGGGGTTGGCTCTAAGATCAATTTTTGGGAGGATGTTTGGTGTGGGAGAGTGCTCAAAGAGACATTTCCTGGTTTGTTTAGCATTGCCAAGTTCAGAGAAGCTTCTATTGCAGATGATATGGAGCGTTCCAATGGTACCATTCAATGGAACATCGTTTTCACCCGTTTGATCCATGATTGGGAGGTGGAGATTCTAGCTTCTTTCTATAATTGTTTGTACTCCTATAAGTTTAGAGGGGGTGGGGAGGACAAGTTGTGGTGGGTTCATTCGAGCAAAGGTGCCTTCGAGGTTAGATCGTACTATCG
This sequence comes from Carpinus viminea, assembly GCA_013348765.1. Lineage (NCBI taxonomy): Eukaryota > Viridiplantae > Streptophyta > Magnoliopsida > Fagales > Betulaceae > Carpinus > Carpinus viminea. The sequence goes on along the minus strand of CP054673.1, from coordinate 13,833,596 downwards.
GGTTCTCTCGTCTCATGGGCCCATTTCTTTCCCTTGGAAAGGCATTTGGAGGACGAAGGCTCCGCCTAGAGTGGCGTTCTTTGCTTGGACGGTCGCGAGAGGTAAGATCCTTACCATCGATAACCTTCGCCGGAGAGGCATGATAGTGGTTAACAGATGTTGGCTTTGTGAGTCAGATGGGGAGTCGATGGATCATCTTCTTCTTCATTGCGGAGTGGCGAATGCCTTGTGGAACGCCATTCTTAGCCGTTTGGGGCTCTATTGGGTTATGCCTAGTTCGGTCAAGGAGTTGTTGGCTTGTTGGTGTTCGGGGGGTCGCACAAGGTGTGGTGGTTTGGAAGATGATTCCTTTGTGTCTTATGTGGTGTATTTGGAGGGAACGAATGCAAGATGCTTTGAAGACTCTGCGAGGTCGTTTGAGGAAATTCTTCATTATTTTCTCTTCACGCTCTACACCTGCCAGTTGGCTTGCTCCGATTGTAATTAGTTTCCCGGATTTTCTTGCTCGTTTATCTTCTCCCCCTTAGGCTTTCCCTTATATACGTCCTGTGTACTATGGGTTGCGCCCCTTTTGCGCTCTTTTATATATATTTGACTTATCAAAAAAAAAAAAGAAAGAGTCATGTACTCTTATTAATCGGTCAGGCCTCCAGTTGATATACATTAGCATAACATGCCAAAAGAATTAAGAAACAACAGTATCTGCCCAGTATAATTGAATACAACAAATGGATCAAAATCTAAGGAGAAGTTCTAAATCCATACCTAAAATGAATTTCAAACAAAGCATAAAGTAAATAAGTCAATCCACATGGTAAGGAATAAGGATGCATAACAATCCATTGTGGATTGTTATGCATCCTTATTCCTTACCATTCGGTGTTCAGAATGACTACACATACCATATTGGATCAGAAACAAATAGAAACTAATGTAGTATATCTATATTACTAGAAAATGCAACATGTGAGAGGTACTAACGTGTCCATCGTGAAAAAGGGCATAATGAATGGCAATCTTAAATGTAAACCTTTGCAAGTATTGATGTGTCAATTCTCCACTAGTGACGGCTCCTACAAAAAGAGAGGTATCAAATCCAAGGCTCTTCATCTTGTCAATGGTGGTTGACGCACGTCTTGAGGAATTACTTATAATCACCATCTTGCTACCAGTCCTTGCTAGCTTTTCTACTATTATTAAAAAAAAAAAAAAAATGAAATTATTGTCTGCTTTATTGCAATTAAAAAAGAAGGAAATTATACACCCATTAGCATTATCAAATCCCCTAACCGAGATTACAACATCATGGTTAATACCAGACACTAACAGATGAAAACATACATGTCAAAATTGCTCCCGGATAAGGTTGTTTGCCATCATGAAGGACTCCAAATTGATCTAAAAACCATGCCTGCAAACATGTCACAAAACTGCTAGTAACTGATATTTCTTCATAGAACATGAACATGCACATATGTACATACGTACAAGCATACATATAGATACATGAATTAACCAATGCATATGTGCATACACACACACATAGACACATATTTTTGCATGCATATATGTAATACCAACATGAATGAACATTGCTAGTCTGGATAGCTTCAACTGGCCTTGATTTCAATAGTTAGACACCAAGGAAGAATCACAACAAAACAGTAGAGATGATCATGATAATAAAGCATATTCAACAAATGAATATCTCAAAATTCACAAATATATCATAAACTAATCAAATGGGGTACCTCCTACAACTTGACTTTTAACTATTTAAACAAAAAAAAGATCATCCTTCAGCAGAATAACCCAATAAAATAACAAAATTCACACCCAAAGGCTCTGTTTTGCTGGAAAACAATTCCATTGGAACTTTTCACCAATATATATATGAGGGGATAATCAAATGGAGTACCTTGAAACGACGCGTTTCGGTGAGTTGTTGAAGCCCATTCAAACTCTGAAAGACCAGAACCTCTTTGGATGGAACAGAGCATCTGGGCATCATTCTTCTTCTTCTTCTTTGGCTCAGATTTTCTTTTTCTTTTTTTAATTCCTCTTTTAGTCTTATTTAACCTGTCACTGCATCTAACTTTCTATGCAGAAACGGTAAGTGGGTCGATACAAATGGGCTACCCGCTTTAGCAAAAGGAAATGAGCGCTCTCAGACACAGTTTTCTTATAAGTTGGGTGTTTTTCAACCTAATTTATAATAAGTGTTTTTTTTTTAAATAACATATAAAACCTATATGTATTTTTAATAAAATTTATTCTAATTTTATCTCTGATATTAAAAAGGTATATATTTTTCATAAGTTAAAATGACATTATTTTTATAAATTGGGTTGAAGGAAATTTCTATAACCCAATTTGAAAAAAAATTTTGTCATGTTCTTTTTTAGTGTTCTTCTTCTATTCTCTCGTTCTAAGTAAAAATTATTTTATAAAAAATCAAGCGAGAGAAATAAAAGCAATTTATTTTTGTTTTTATAAAATAATTTTTACATACGATTATGTCCTAAGAATATTAGGAGAGCACTTAGCAAAATATCCATTATTTTAACGTTTTTTTCTTAGCAATACCTGTGCAAAGTAATTTATGGTGTTGTTTTTGAATTTTAACATTGTTTCAATTTTTTTTAAAAAAAAATAAATTAATTCCTTGAGTGAAAAAAATAACAAAATTATTTGCTCATGCATATATTTTTATGGGAGTTAAGTTAATTTATTGGGGAAAAAAAAAAAATTGGTTTTACCCCACACCTGTCGTTTTGCTGAATTTGTTAAAAAATACAATTTTTTTTTTTTTAATTGAGTTGGCCAAATTTCAGCCATTGAATAAAGCTGAGTTTCACAAAATAGAATATATTTGGCTCCTCTTTCCAAAATCTCTTTTTTCTTAATTTTCAAGGCTGCTTCTCCTCAGGGTCTTTTTCCGAACAGTTGAGCTCGTGAGATAGCATTTTAACGGATCGTCTGCGGTTCGTATCATTTAAGTCATTTTTGAACAATTTCAGCAAATAGATATTAATATTATCATGATCAAGCTTCAGGTGAAATAGTTATAGTTGGTCGCTCTCGACGATCCTTTTATCAATTAGGGGAGGGACCCTTTTCCTCTTTTCCGCTTTGAATAAAAAAAATAAAAAATAGTAGGAGTGCCGATTTTTGACACGATCTATAAACCTAATATAAATCTATCATAAAATTAATGAGTTAAGACTGAAATGTCTGACCTATATTAATTAAATGTATCAAGTTATAATAATTAACTTGTACAATATTATACACATGTCTCAACACAATCTAAACCTAACACTCGACATTTAGGGTTGAAAATGTTTGACATAACTCGTGAGTCTAACATAAACCCAACTTGAAGTTAACGAGTTAGGGTTAAAAGGTTATAACCCGTTTAACTAAATGGATCAAATAATTGACCTATATAATCTTATATTCATGTCTTGACACAACTAAAATCCGATGTGCGAATACAAATTGAAACCTTACTTCTTCGAAGACTTAGAATTAAACCTACATACAAAAATATTTGTTGAAAATGAATGAAAATTGTCTCATAATGGTTCTTAAATACACATCTTCTGGAAAGACACCAACAACGTCAAAGGTGGTCTGCCGTTATTGAGAAATCATTCAGTTGGTCCGTTAACGGCTTCCCTCTCTCTTTTAGCTTGGCCATGGATTGTTTCATAGCCTCCTTCCTTTTTTTGCTGGCCAGAACTTTTGCCTGGACACCGCTCACATTGGGGTCCTTCCTCTCCGCCGGTGCAGGTGCCGGAGGCCTTCTCGCCGCCGCACTTGCACCCTTATCACCGGCATTCAAGCCCAGCATTGCACCCGCTAAGCCCCACGTCACCGCCCTGGAACATGAACCCACGACACAATTTGTAATCATATTCCTTTGTCCATACACCCAAGAAACAAAATAAATAGTTGATTGAAAAAGACTTGAGGCCTTTGCTTTGATGCAATAAACAGACCACACAGCAGGTGTTTGATAGAAAGCCTCAACAAAGACAAACACCTAAACAGAACGTATACAAACCTGCGATGGACGAGTTTATTGTCTGGTTCTTCTTCTCCATCACCACCTTGATGGGAAGCCCACACTCTTTGAAACCCCAGAGATGGAAAATGGGTAGTCTTCTTTGTTAACCTTGTGGAAAAGGGTGATGCAGGAGCAGGTGCTGGGGTTAGTGAATGGGCCATGAATCTATGCCGATTGAGGTTGTTTGTTTTTTTGAATTCAAAAGAAGGGGACTTGTATTTTCAGTAGTCAATAATTATGACATTGTGGGAAAAACATATGAAGTGGATAGATAGTGTTCGTTGGTAGCTCAGGATGTAAAGAGAAGAGAAATCCATTGGCTGGTACCAGATAAGGTTCCATATTCGTGGACCCTTTTGTGGTTGATTTACTAGCTTTTATATCTTTCTTATCACCATTTTCTTTTCTTCTTTTTTATACTTAAAGAATGACCAACAAATTGACTGTACCATATTTTGTGTTCAATTTATAATTTAAATGTTTTACTCTTCAGAGTAACAATTAAAGGGAATGGGCTTCCTCTTTCTTTGGGCCTCAAATAATAATACAAAATTTATATATATATATATATATATATATTGAGACAGCATATTCCATTTCTCACAATTCTTGATGCTACGCTGAAGAACTCACAATTGACCACACAAAACATTGCATATTGGTTTGCTGCATACAAAATGCTTAACCAGAGGGTGAAAAATCTTACAACCCAAAAGATTTTTTTACCAATACCCAAGCCAAAGACGTGGTGGAGGATTGGGGCTATAAGGCAATTCGAGCCTCGCCTACTTAGATGGATCAAAATTCCTAGTAATTTTGGGAAATTGTTAGCCAATTTTTTTGAAAATCTCAGTCATTAAAGAAATCTAATGGCTCAAAATTAAACACCCATTTAATATATGAGAGATAAACTTAAAATTTTGAATTTTGAAATTCAATCTTGAAATATGTGTTATCCACTAAAAAAAATGGGTGTTTTATTTTAAGCCATTAGATTACTTTAATGGTTGAGATTTTCAAAAAAAACTGGCTGACAATTTTGGAAAAATTGTTGGGGATCTTGATCCTACTTAGATAGGGTGCTCAAACAATTTGAGATGCTTCTCACATGAAATTGCCCTAATTACATGGGATCTCTGATATTAGTATTGGGGTTGCATTATAATGATAAAAAAATGTACTTTAGTTATTTGACAATTTTTTTAACTTTATTCAAATATTGATTTTTTTTTTTTTTACAGAAGTTATTATTTCGAGTCTCTTATTTTTCTTTTCTAATATAAGTATTAAGCTTGCAGCATTACTTCCATCAAAGTGTTTTTGTATTGAAACCTGCACGGCACTTTGCAACAACAAACAAGAAAACATTAAATAGACCTCATTAAAATCATAATATATAACCACCAACTACTTGCAACCACCTTCGTTTCATTTTTTTTCTTCAACCGTCATGGAGATAAGCTCAACTTTGATCACTAGTTCTTTAGTATCAGAAAGCATTTGGATAAGTAACATTTGGAAGTATTAGAATCTTATAGGAGGACGGAGGAACTCTATGCACGACTTAAAAGGTGTCAGCCCAACGACGTCTTATTTCAAAATTAACCTCCATCCACATTCTTCCATGTGTTCTAGTATGAAGGGATGTGTACATGTGTAACCTTGTGTCACAATTGAATGTCCCTCACATTTAGGATTGTCTCCAAATCCTAATACAAAGTTGCCAAAACTAAAATGTTCAATACTTAACATTCAATCAAGGACTTTGGTCAAATGCAAGAATGGGGGCAATTGATACACCGAGATTTGACCTCCCTAGGTTTAGGCCATAGGGCTCTTGAGGGGGCCTACCAACCTAAACCTAAATTGGTCCAATAGTATTATTTATGCAGTTGCAGGAGAACCGAACTAAACTACAAAACACCAAATTATTCCTCACCTAAATTGGATTATAATCTCAATATTGTTAGCAATTTCTCCGTAAACCCATACTAAAAGTAATAAGCGAGCATCACACTTCTTTGTGGTAATTACTCCGTAGTAGAGAAAAGATTATCGACAACACATGACAAAATTGTACAAGAGAGAAATGTCTTTCGAACAGAAGGTGACCAAAATGAAAGGTGAGAGGACCAAAATGAAAGGTAAGCCATCCATCTCATTCATTTTGGTGAATTCACTCTTATGCTAAAATATGCTAAAAACTCCTCCTCAAGAGGACATTGGTGAAGTCACTCTCATGCTAAAAAAAACTCCTCCTCGAGAGGACATTGGCTTAAGCACCGAGATATCTCCCTCAAACTCAATCAGACTTCAAAGTCTCTCATTTTAGTACCCTAAAACCCGATACCATTCAGCAACATCACATGTTACCTCACACACCCACAATATTTCCCCCGCGATTTGGCCCCTAAAATCAGAACAGAGAAGCACCGGGTGGGAGAAAGAGGTGGGACAAATCGAATGATCAGAATTCCTTGAGGGCGAGAAGCAATAGAACAAAACATCGCTGAAAGCTTTGAAGCAATAAAATTCCAACGCGACCAAACTTCTTTTCTAGTAAAATTTGCTTCTCCAAAGGGCAGATCCGGTCATCCGCTTCTCCAACTATTGTTACAGCATTGTGCACAAACATCTATAAATTTTTAATCGACTTCAAAACCTTATGATGTGGCATTATGCCACGCGTCACTATCGTATTGGTTGAGTTATTTAGTCCCACAAGAGTTATACAATTTTGAATAGTTATTTGGAAGGCAGGAACCAGTCAGATCAATTTCAGAAATCCAAATTTAAACTCTTTGCAGCCAGGCATCACAGCAAAGCACAAAAACTAGTGGGCAGCACTGTCGGGAAATAAGAGTTTCTTTCAGAGGGAATTGGGGGAATGGGGTTTAGTAGTCTAAAAGAATAAAAACTTTTTAACTAACATGACAAGTCAAAACTTTGATATAATAATTCATGCAAAATAAAATATCCATATAATCTAATTACCATCTAGAAGATGCAAAACAATCCAAACTTCAAAAATTGGCATAAATAAACAACGAGCTGCAAAAGCATAAGTTCTTCAACAGTTTAACTGGGGAAAATAAAGAGGCTAATCTTCGTCTTCTTCATCATCAGCCTCGGCAGCTGAGTTGAAGGTATTCAATCTCTCAATCAACTTCGCCTTCCTTTCCTCATAGGTGAGCTTCTTCAAATTAAACCTGTTAAGAACCGCAAATAGGAACCATCAAAACTATTTCTCTGCCTAACCGAGTAAAAGAAACCACGATAAAAAATAAAAAAATCCTGGGAATTTGAGAAGTTGAGCTTTCAAAAAGCATAACCAAATAGTGAAATAATAAATAGTACTCATTTGATGACAACAATAACAGTAACATATACAAACACCCCAAAAGCAACAAAAATAAATCAAAAAATTAACGTACCTCTTATGTTCCTTGGGAGGCTGCTTCTCAGATTTCTTCACGGTGGGATCAGCACGAATAGCTGCATGAACCTTTTTGTACATCTCCTCAATGCTCTCGGGCTCAATCCCTTTTTTGATGTATTCACTGAAGTGAGACTGATACTTATCAGGTTCCTCATCCATTAAAACCTGGTGTACCAGTGAACAATTATAAGTTAAATCAGATTACACGCCACTTTACAAAAAGCAATGATAGGCTAACAGTCATGAAAACGAATCTGAATCCATACCTTCATGTAATCAGCAACATGTACACCGTAAATATACTTGCGGTGAACATCTGGATCAAAATGCTTATTTTCTTTGTCATAGCCGGCAAACCTTTTCTCACTGTGTGGGATATCCAGACCACCATCCAATGCTCCCTATGATTATTTAACAAAACAATTCATGCAACTACTAATTTCTAATATTAATGAGATGCCTACAAGAGAAATAAATAACCAAGAAGGTTATGAAAGAACAGCTGTGGTTGAGCGAAAATTACCTTGAGGGCACCAAAAACACGGTTTCCGGTTGTTGTCCTTAAAAGACCAACATCAAGGAGGGCACGGAATGGTCTCCTGCTCTCTGCAGGTTCAACTGAATAATCCTCACCAGTTGCCTAACAATACACATTGTTACCATCAAAATAAATTTACATAAAACCCCAGCAAATGGGATGTCATTCAAGGTGGAAGAGGGACAGGGGGAGATAACATTATGCATATTCCAATATACCTCAACATTGCCTTCATACTCATTGTCCATTTCAAGCAAGTTCAAGACACGACGTGCCAAAAGAAGGCCAGTACAGTAAGCTGCATGCATTATCAACAAGTATTACACAAGATTGGAACACAGGCAACTGAAAGAAAGAGGTAAAGAGAAAGGAGGAAGGAGAGGGGAAGAGCTATGGAAAAGCTACAAGTTATATACCTGCTGCATAGTTAGTAAGGCCAACTTCAAGCCCATAACGTGGCAACTCATGGGAATACGCAGCAGCAAGAACCAAATCACCAGCAATACTAGCAGAGATCACTTGTGCAGTGATATCCTTGTTGGTCTAAAACAGGATTAAGGTTTGAAACACAGAAGACACAGCAGATACCATAATCTCAAAAGACATCCTACCAATTTGAATTGACGAGCAAACTCATTTCTAGTAAGTTACTGAAGACCAAACATGCCCATCACAATCAACAAATCCCAATACTAAGATATCATGAGACCAAAAAAAAATACTATTACATCTAAAGACTTGATTCAGTTCACCTAGTCACAGTTGAAAAAAAATGTAATAATTAATTCTTAAAAAAAATCAGTAATTGTTCAAATGAAAGCAGAAAACTGAACCATTAACAAGGTCCTAAAAGAAAGATGCTCACCTAAACAATAACTGAAAAGGTAAATTAAAGATAAACGCAAAGCAAAAATTAATATATAGCTATTTTAGGATACAAATCGAACAACAAAACGATACTTGGGAGTATTATACTTGTTCTTATCCTGATTAATCAAACGGATCCTGGCTCTGTAGTCCGTCTTCCCCTCTGCAAATAATCAGGAAATCATACCCAGATGGAAAAATAATATTAACCCAAAGAGAATAATTGTGAACCATTAAAGTCAATACAATACCTCGCCTTCTCTTAAACTTGACCTGAAACCGCTTAAAGTAGGCCTTGGATTTCTGAGCTTTGACAAAGGCCTATAATAAACAACAGAATTATTTGAGGCCCATTTGAAAACATAATAAAGACACTACAACACTAGTTGCAACAACAAGCGGCTAAACTGTAGCAGAAGGTAATTATTGGTTCCACATCGTAAATGAAACAAATGGTGTTAAACTCAAATTCATATGACTACATCCTTGCTTGCATAATACAAAAGCATACGACATGCAACACAATGAAGGCATGCCCATAACAACCATAAATAACATTGAGATAATCACTACAAACAACCTATGACCTACAGTAACAATGCATAGAAATGTATAAATATAGCTGGAGAGTAGGTTAAGAGCCAACAATACTGGTTATTCAACACAGAAAATGTACATATATATATATATTCAGAATTGACACTTGTGACAACTTAATATAAAATCCATAATACTAATTTGTAACACAAGATCTGATTTAAAACATTTAAGAAATTATATGTTTTAAAAAAAGCTAAATATTGACAGCATGGAAGAAAAAACCGAATATCGTTTCCCTTTGGCCAAACCAATTCTTCCACAAACATAAGGCCTGAAGCCCAAAATGTCCTTTCGATTTTTCAAGAGAAGTCAGGAAATTAATGAAATTGAAACCTCCGAAAACTATAGAATCTGGATCAAAGGTCACCCCCATACAATATAATTTACCTACAAGGCTTGGTTAACTATCAGATTCAAAATCTTACTTTTCTTTCTTTTCAGATACTTTCAGCACCAACAGAAAAACCGGACACAGTCCATTCAAAAGGACAACCTAACATCCATCTAGAAAAGATTCTACCGATCCCATACACCAAATAACAGATTCAAAAGTAGTGCATAAGAATCAACAAAACCAGAACACAATCCATACACCAAATTATATTTTCAAACGTAGATCACAATATTCGACATAACTCTCATTTCTTCTACACCACAAACCCAAGAACCAAACAGAATCCAAAACACTATCTATACCAACCCCACAACCCCAGATTCCGAGACAAGAGCAAACCCTTTTCAAGCAAACAAAACCCAACACATAACTATCCTCTTCTGTTTCTTACACTTTCCCAGCAACTAAACAACGCAACAACAAAAAACGGCAGTGGAACCGAGTATTCAAACAATCACTAAGTATTCACATAGCTGAAACCAACTATTCAGGAACGACAAGAAGAAAATGCAGAGCGAAGATTGCGACTCTCACCATTGCTGAAGCCCGATCTGACTCTACGAAGGTGAGGGAGGAGCGAGAGAGACGGCTAAAGCTTTGTGAGGGGGTGTAAATAAAGGATGAGTGTTATAAACCCTAGAGAGCTAATGGGGGCAGAAATATAAACGTTCGCGATTGATTAGGCAGGAACCAACGACTGGGATTGATTTGGAGGACATCGCTAGGGTTTTGTGGTTTTAGTATTAGTGGCATATTGGTCATTTCGAGGCCAATCGGTGGGTTTGTGATTCGGTGTGGTCAAGCTCATTGATATGTTAAAAAAGAGGGAATCAGATTCTGCCACGTTTCATACTCAATGGAGTTGGGTTCTAATTCTCAAATTATTAATTAAGAGAAGTTTAAAAGGAAAAATACAAGAAATATTTCATTTGAAATCCCTGGAAATTATTTTGGTATTTATCCATTATAATTATTTAACCTTGAAGCAAGAGACTACCTGTCCTAGAATTAATTGGGTACACAAAAGCCAAAAAAAATTAAAAAATAAAAAGAAAATATGTGTTTAGCAAAGCATTCTCAATTTTTGTTTTTTTAGAATGGTAATAATAATTTATTGATGTGATATAAATATTAAAAAAGTTTTAAAATTTTTGTGAGATAGAAGTGAATAAATTTGGTTGGTAATGTAAAGAAATAAGTTGATTTAAAAAAAAAGAATTAATTGATGATTGAAATGTGAAATGAGTTTTGAAATTTTTGCGAGAGAAAAGTGAATAAAAAAGAATAAATATATAAATGATTGTAAGAGAATAAAATTAGATGATAATATGATTTTTTTTTATTTTGCAAACTAATATGTATTTTTTTATTTAATTTTTTCTAATACCTGAAAACTGTTGATAATTATTTTAAGTGCCCTTAGTCTCATAATAATATGAGAAAATAACACTTTATAATATAGCATTTATATTTGCTTTAGTGAACCTTTTGATAACCCTCTAGGTATGAGTTTTCAAAATGTATGGAGGTGATGTTAATCATTTTAATGGGCATATGATCTTTCTTTTACTCAGTTGTCCGCATGGATGAATTATTCTGACAAGAGGCCTATAGTTGGGGCTCGATTTCACCTTATTTATTTAGAGGATAACTTATAAGGGTTTAGTGTAAACCAAGCTCTTTGTGCCCATCAATTAGAATAGAATAACTAGGAAAATCACACACAATAAATTAAGATGCAAAACACTAAATTAAAATCCTTTCTCCCATCATCCAAATTAAAAAAAAAAAAAAACCATTTTTTTCCCAAACCCATTATTTTTCTCCCCACTTCTCCACTCTCTCTCTCCAAAGGCAAAGGATCTTGTCGAAGCCTAACCCAGAGTAGCTGTTGAAGGCGCCGAAGTCCAGCCCAAAGTTGCTGGAAAATTTTGGTTTTGTTTTTGTAAAAGGAATTGGCCAGCAAAATTTTTGTAAAATTTTCCTTCTCACACGACAAAAAAAAAAAAAAAAACCCACAACAGTCAGTATTACAATCATGCAGGAAATTATAATCTAGTTCTAAAGACATTTGAATGCTTAAAATCAGTTTCTGTACATATAAAAAAGGGGGCAAAAGCTTTAGTGCATAAATTCGTTCTATTTTGGATATGGTTTTAGTATCAAATTATTTAGTAGACAAAAGAGACATTGAAGCTATGATTATTTTCAAAATCTTTGATTGATCTCAATACTCGGGCATAAGCCTCCAAACAAGAATATGTGAATTTAATCTAATCTTGTGGTTTCACTCAACAATAGTGTCCTGAAAATATAATTAAATGTAATTATTAAATCAATATATTAAATGTAATTATTAAATCAGTATGGTCTGATCTCCGGCATCTTCTCTAGCGTTGGGCTGGGTTGGACTCTGGCGCCTTCTACGGTTGCTTTGGGTTGGGCTTAAGCAAGATTACTACTGCCATCGGAGAGAGGGAGACAGAGAGAGGGAGAGAAAGAGAGCATGGAGAAGTGAGGAGAGGGAGAGAAAGAGAGAGAACAGAAGAGAAAAATGATGGGTTTGGGGAAAAAAATGATTTTTGTTTATTAGATGATGGGATAAAGGATTTTAATCTAGTGTTTTGCATCTTAGTTGATTGTGTGCGATTTTCCTAATTGTCCTATTCTAATTGGTGGGCACAAAGGGCCTGGTTTACACCAGACCCTTATAGAAGTTATGCTCATTTATTTATTATGGCTATGTTTGGTAACTATGTTGCTTGGTGTAGATGCTGCTGTGAACTTTCAAAAACTATGCATCTAATTAAACTAATTAAACAAAAGAAAGATGTCTACAAAATTTTTAAATGTTGCACAGTACTCCCATCCGGCAAATTACACTTTTATCCTAATATGCATTTATTTATTATTTTTTGTTCAGACCATGACATCTCTCCGACAACCCTTTTCTCCCCCGCCTTGCAATCTCTCTCTTCTCCCCCCCTCTTCTTCTATCTTCTTCCTATACCACCTACCCTCCCCTGCCTCACTTTCTCCCCCCACTCCCAAACCTTCATCCTTGACCATGCCTTGACACCAACCTCTCCACAGGCAACACCCACCTACCCCAAAAGTCAATCGGTGACACCCACCATGAATCCACAATAGCAATGCTCACCTTGAAACCACACTGGCAAGATCTACGACCAGGGCACTAGCTCCGCGACTACCAACAACCAGTGCACTAATTCTTCTAGGTTAGTGTGTTAAAAATTTATGTTATTGCTTATAATTTATTTTTACTAGTTGTAGATTTTCATTACAATGCTAAAACCAATTACCCACCTAGTTGGAAGAGGACGAGCATGGATTCTCTTGGCATGTGTAATTTTGGGGACCTTAGTTTTGGGTTCAACTTCATTTTCTATACTCTTGGTTGTGAATTGAAGGTCTTGAGAATTTATAGATAACACTTTTACCAATTTGGAAACTTTTGTCTTTGTTTCCATAAATTCATAATGTAGTATTGGATTATAATTTAAGGATGCATTATTATACCATGTTGTAGATGATTTTTTTATTTATTAAGTAAATTTATGTACGTGTAAATAGCTAAATTTACTTTTAAAATGGAGCTTAAATGCTTAATTAATGAAACACTACAAATGCACAACTTTTTTTTTCGAAAAAAAAAAAAATGTACAACTTGGTTCACAATCTGCCTCCCTTTTTTTTTGGTTGGTTCTTGAAATGTTTAGAATTGGCAGAGTACTCTTTAAGTTTTTTTTTCTGAAGTATTCACTAAAAAAAAGAAAAACCATTCCATGTGTTTTTGAAATAAATTTTGGTCTTTTAACTATCAAAGAGATCCTTACGTGATAAGTTTGTAATATTTATATTGTTATTTATTTAATATATGGAGAATATAAGTGGCTTTCTTAAAACTGTTTTTTATTCATAAATTTGATTATCCCTAAGTTGTGATTCATTTGCTAGACACATAATCTTGTTTCAGTAATCATTCACTAATAAAGATAATATCAAAGACATGGATAATGGGTAGAAAATTACAATTCTTAGAAAAATTTGTATATGTAAGATTTGGAATTGCTTATATTTTGACAAACACTTGGAGGAGAAGATGCTAAAAAATGTTGATAAATGGAGTGAAGGATGAGACATATATATGTGGAATGTGAATTGAAAAAATAGTTAATTTGTTGTCATTGTATTAGTTTAATGATATCATTTCATTACAATGCTAAAAGCAATTACGCTCTTACTTGAACCCATAATAAAAAAATAAAAATAAAAATTACCATATTTATATTATGTGCCTACATTTTTATTATGCTTTATGATTGATCAAGATTTTCTTTCAAAATTTGAATATTTTCTCTCTGCTTCTTAATTGAAGCATGTTTTATTATTTCAAACTTAGTTTATTTATAAGTTAGTAGACTTTTATGATAATTACTTGTGTATAAAGCATTCCTATTTAATCAGTATTCCGAACAAGTTTTTGCTCTTTTTCTGTTGATGGTTGCATTAACGGATATGATGATGTCTCATGCGAAATCTATTTTCATTTATTTTAAAACAATGTCAATGGTCTTTCACAAAATCACTTTTCCTTCATGTAGTCACGAGTTAATTATGTTGCAAATAGCGATACGTTGAGTGGACGTCTATTATGTTACTGTGGAGTTGTTGCCTTTGTAAGGTACTCCTAGATAAATTTCAATTGCAGTCTAAAGTGGTATGGATGTGAAAAGTACAAGATATTGTCTAATATTTATTTTTCATGTATTTTTTTATTTGGCATAATTATGACATTGCTTTCACATTTTGTATCATGTATCAAGTTGGTAATTGTAACTTCTTTGATTAGCTGATAACAAAATGTCAACTTACGAAAAAAGAATAATGCAACGATTGAAGAACATTGAAGCACAAACCCAAGCAAAAATTGGTAGACTTGAAAAATTGATGAAAACTGAACTAGTCAAGTATAAAATGGAAGCACAAACCCAGATAGAAGTTGGTGGACTGGAGAAATTAATTGATACTGAACTAGCAAAGTAAATATGTGGCAATTTAAGGATGAGATGTGGTAATCTAGGACAAACTTGAATCAGTCTAAAGATAAGACATACCAGTTTAGAGAAAATATGTATTAAGCTATGTTAGCTTCGATTATTTTGCTTATGCTATTTTGTGTTAGTGGTTACAAAAGATCTAGTAGTAATAAGTTGATGTGAAGATGTACGTCTTCACTTTATTATCAGATTATTAATCATCGTAATTTATATTTTGTTTGTATTTGGCCTTTATTGTACTAGTTATTCAGTATGATCTTTAACTTTTAGCCTTGTTGAAAAACCTAAAATGACTCAAACTATACTTAGAAGGGGATTGAATAATTTTACACAACTAACATATAGCCTAAAGACCCATAGTCTAATCGACACACACTCTGTTTGAAAATACTAAATCATAGTTACTTGGCATGGCACATTCGGACGACTTGCAAACAAGGCAAGACAAAAATAAAATTAACACTAGTATAATTAGATTGAATACCATGTTGTATTTTCAATTTGGGATAATATTGTCAATTTGTGATAATACGATTTATGGTTATTATTGTTGAACTTTTTGATTGGCATTTGTGGAATTTATTAAAAAATAGTACTATCTATTTAGTTACAAATGTAGGATTCAATTGTACATTTACAAATTTACATTAAACTAATGTTCGATTAAAATACATATTATATGGTCTTAAACAACAATAATATGAAAGAAAAACTGAAAATAGTTTAACATAAATTACTACTCATTGACAGTTTTCTACATGTGAGCTGTTATTGCCTCTCGAACTATAATCATCATTTCTTTGCTTCTGCAGGAATGGTCCGGTGGTTGTTCATGCGATACATACAGAACAATTGGCATTATAAACAATTGCAATATATCGACTTATTCTTGCTTGTAATATGCCATTAGGGTATCACAAAATAGTGAATCATTAGCACTACAGTCTTTGCAAATGAAGTTGTGTATTACACAACATGCGACCACAAATAATCATTGGTTTTGAATCAGGTATGGATGCATATTCTTGAAAATAGGGAATCGGGCTTTTCAAACTCCAAAATTTCTTTCCACAGCTAATTGTAATGAGCAGTGCTTATAATTAAACAATTACATTGTATTCTTAGGACGATGTCAACCATAACAAAAGTCTTGAAAATGGTATTACTTGTTGCAATGAGGAAGTAAAATTCTTATAATATTTGTATCTTGAATCTACCAAAAAAAACAATATGAAAATAAGCAAGTACACTATTAGATTACATAAGGATGCAACATAAAAATAACGTCATTGGCGCATTGCATATTCTAAAAATATATATATGTTTCCATATAATACCTTCAACCAGCATGGAAAACGAGCTTTGGGATCGTGAATGCACTCTAAAAAACTCGTGAGTTATGTGTGTTACCCTCCCAACTAACATAAACGTATGTAAGCAAATGTCAAAGTCCACCAAACACATGACATTTTGTATTATTGTTGACTTCCTGTCTTTGTAGGGCACAATGTTCTCACCTTAAATGTACGCTTCAACGTTGTTGCCATCAATTACCCTAACGCATATCTTGAAACAATAGTATTACAGAATAACTGATCAGATCTTGGATACAAAAGACAAGATATATATGTCATTTATTTTATTACAAGTTAGACCTGGCAAAACAAGTTGGCGGCTCAACTCGTTTACAACCCTTATGACTTGCCACCCATTTAAGTTCGATGGATCCAGGAATTTCATTCACAAGGGGCATGATTTTTTAATGAATACAAAAAATAATGTTAAATGAAAATATAACTAATATAATAAGTAAATAAATTCAACAAAAATGTAATTATGTTCTAAAACATATAAATATAACTTACAATTTGTTTTATTACGATTAGCGCTTAATTCAATTGTCCTCGATGAGTCTTCATACCTTGGAATCGCTGCATGATTTCTTCAATATTGATAGTCTTGAATATGTCTTTCTCAATGTAAGTAATCAGGTAATTATTCATCCATTGGTCTCTCATTCGGTTATGTAAATGATTTTTAACAATATTCATTGCTGAGAATGCTCTCTTAACAGTTGCTGTCGCAACTGGTAGAATCAATGGCAATCACATGGCCCCGCTTATCAATATAATGTAAAACAATTGTCAATCATTCTTTAACGGATATATTACGGATTCATCAATTAGGATAGCAAATGATGACTCACCAAGATCTTTAAGAATAGCATCTAACGTTTTACTTGCTGCAGCATTTGTTATATCTTTGTGAATGGCCTCTGCAATCATTTGATGATTTTCATGAGCATTTTCTAAAACCACCTTGTCAATTTCTTCATTATATTTCTTAAGAAACTACAATAATTCAAGAAAATTTCCTTAATTACTTGAACTTTTAGATTCATCATGGTCACGAAATGCTAATCCTTGTTGTTGTAAAAAGCGAATATAATCAACTGATGCATTCAAACGAGTTTTGTATACTATTTTCTGCTGATCCGATTGCTTGTAAAAAAATGTTATGACGCTTTGTTTATAGTTTAACAAAGCTTCACATTTTGTTGAGCTTGATTATGTGCACTATTGTGAGCCCCACATAACTTTCAATCTTCTCTTTCTTTTTCCAATTACTAAACCCTTCAGTAACAAATGAGTATCCCCAATTTGTTTTCAATGTCCAATTTGAAGAAATAACAATATAAACAATATGTAGCATCTTTTAAAATGTTGTATTTCAATCATTTATATTCTTTGAATCATGATGGATTAAAATGACGAATTGTTTTTTTCAAATTCTTTTCTTGGAAAATCATGGTTAAAGGGTTGACAAGCTTCTTTTTCTAGAAATGCTCTTCGTATTTGGTCTCTGTTACTAGGATGATAATCATACCTTTTTTTTTTTCTTAAGCTGGGATCTCCATGCATATTTACTAAATCTACTTCAATACGAGGTCGTTTAAAATTTGATTTTAATTCAATAGAATCGTTGTTTTTCTTCATAATTTAGATAACTACAAATTATATATTTATACAATTAAAATATGAAACAAAACTATATAAATTCATAAATAATTAAATATAAAAACAATTATCAAGAATAGACTGAATTAATAGTAATATAAATTTAATTACATATTTACAATTTTATATACCTCAAATTTTTGTTGAAGTTATTATTAAGAATAACTTAATAGGCTGAATCTTGATTCCTAAATAGCAAATTAGCAGTATAAATATTAAAATAATTAAATTAAAAGAATAATTTAAATTTAAATCTAAAAATTTAATTACATATTTAGATACCTTAATTTTTCTTTGAAGTTGAAAAGTGAAAGAAAATTGAGGCTTAGTTTCGTTGAAGTTGAAAAATAAAAAAATTAAAAGCCTAGAAAAATAAAAATTTAATTACATTTTTTTTTTAGTTGCAAGTTGGCGGCGGCTCAAAACCTTTCTTTTATTTGTCTTAAGGTTTATGGTGGCGGAAATTGGAATAACATATTTTAAAGCTTTATTTTAGTTGAAAAGCTGGCGGCAGCAGCTTTTCAAAAGCTTTTTCTTAATTTATTTGTCCCCATAGACCCCACCCCTACTAGGCCAGTGCAATACTATAAGTCTCAATTAACAAAACGCACCGTTTGGATATGGATACTATTTATCATCTTCTTTATTTGATTCTTCTGAAACTGAAAATCTAAAATTGAAGTTTTTAATTTTTTTTTCAAATTGCAACTTATTAAAGAACATAATATGTTTTAAGCATAAGGGTAAAAGACATAATCATGGTTGAGAGAGGGCATAATAAGGGCAAAAAAAATTTTTTTACCATGGTAAAGAAAATTTTTAGGAGTTGAGGGTAGGCATATTGAGGGAGGACATAATATGCCCAGTGAATCCCCCCCCCCCAAAGATCCACCCATGTGTTTAACCATAACTTGTACACGACCCATTTGCTAAACGGGTGAAAACTCCACACTCAAACACGATATGATCAAATTAGCGTGTTACTATGTAAACCCGTTTAACCCATTATCTTTAGCAGGTCGTGTCGAGTTGTGTGTCGACTCGACATGACCTGCTAAAGATAATGGGTTAAATAGGTTAACAAAACTCATTTAGCCCAATAACCCGTTTAACACGCTTTGACCCAACAGCCCCAACTTGTTTGACCTGAAAAGTGGTGTAAGTCTAATTTTATTGATATTCAATAATATCACTCAGATTAATATATATCAAGTATACCCATAACACAAAATCACTTACCAATTAAGCTAATATAAAACCATATTAAGAAAGAGATAGTAAAATCAAAGTTAGAAACAATATTTCATCATTACAAACATAAACAAAATGCATAAACAATATTCCATCATTATGCTCCCTTAGTCCCTTAACCCTTTAGCCTTTACTTCTTTCTTTCTTGTACAACAGTGCAAGCGTGCGGCCCTTTAGGTTTAATTATTCTTTCTCTTTTTTTTTTTCTTTTTTTTTTTTAATGGGTTGGCAGGTTACCTGCGGGTCAAGTGAGTTGACAAAAAACAAAAATAAATGGGTTGACTCGTTATGACCCAAATCCGGTAACTTTGTGTTGTGTTCATGTTGGGTTCTTCTTGCTCCAACTTGTCAGTGTCCTTGATTTCTTGCTGATAACATTAGATCGATAGCATTCATCTATGGCTCTCAAATCTGTAGGAATTTTGATAAGAATCTTTACATAGAAGGATTTGGTCCTGTGAGAATAGAAATCCTATAGAGGACTAAAGAGAAAAGAAATGAACAAAATAAACGTAAGAATGACAAAATGATTCTTATGTTCATAGAATTCCTATTTATAATAGTCTAATACAACTCTTGGTGAAGAGTTATATTTGTTCTCTTCTTTCTCTATAAAAGTTATCACCTTTTAGAGGAAACATATGGTGTAAGGATGACCATATTAATTATGATGTGATCACCCCTACATCAATATCTCCCACTTGATCACACTATAATATTTGGTGATGAACCCTAATAGTATATAATTACTATGATAGTAATATTTTTAACCCATACCTACTCTCATCTATAAGAACTATAGATCAGCATTAGATTGCTATATAAATTCACGTACGCACGTTTTGACATTTCAATCTAACCGCATCTTTTACCATATATTGTTAAACCAACAGTATATTAGAGATGACTTCATTTCGTTATCTTACAAATGAATGGCATCAAATCTCCATGGTTGGGAGTATAGTCCACACCCATTTCATAATTGACGACTTCAACTGTAAACAAACCATGTGTTGACTTGAGTTAAATTTTTGATCAAGTACTTCCTTTAAAGTCATCATTCCTGTGGTTTTCCTTAATACACCTTATTAGCATCTTTTTATACCCTCGAGCATAGATATTGCCCAATCTCAACATAATGCCTTTTAATGGACTTTTTATTTATGTGAGATTTAATATGTGTACCTCATTAGTGTCATCTGCCCTAAATGACCAATAATTTTCCCAATAGATAGAAGTGCATAAAATTGTTCTTCTAGGTGTCCCCAGATCCTTCCGACTATACGTCAACCCATGTAGCTATCACCTAGGTGTATTTCAATCACATTGTTGCTACATGCTCTCTAAATTTATCCAGAAGTAATCCCTTAGTCATAAGATCGACTACCATCTCTATTGATGAAATAAATTCAATATTTATTTCACCTTTCTCTACTATATCTTGAATATATGCCTTGTTTGGAAAATGCTTGCACACTCCCCAACCCCCTTGACACTGTTTATTGAACAGTATTTACTGAATTTCGCAGTAAAATCTGACTTTACTGAATTTTGCAATAAAATTTGACATGCGTCAGGATAATTTGTCTAGCAAAATGACCATAATACCCTTCGACTTTTTTTCTTGCTTGTTGCTTTCTTACCGTAATGTCCTAACAATTTTTCAAACCTTGAAAAGGTAGGGGTAAAATGGGTGTTATGGGTGAAAGGGCAAAATGGAAAAAAGTTTCAAACCTGTCGAAAATATGCTTTTCTAACTTACAAAATGGAATGTCCCTGCCATGAATAGTGCTTGTTTTCAGACTTGGGGGAGTGTGTGGGTGTTTGCCAAACACCCTCATAGTGATAACTTCTATAAATGCGTTTGTCTTTGGAGCTATGTGCTCCATTTTTTTATTAAAGAGATAGCAGACTTGTTATCACAAAACACATTTATTAGTCTACTAGATATACCTAAATTAAACTGTGACAAAAAATTAAATATAAACCAAATTACTTACCTTTACGCTGCATGCAATGTACTAAGTTCCATTGTGAACTTCGCAACATAACCTTGGTTTTTAATCACGATCTCGCCGAGAGCAAAAATCTTCTTTGAATCTTCTAATGGCAGACTAAGAAATTGCATAATTTTCTTGACTCTTTTGATCTTCCACAACTTGGCTCGGATACAACTGTTGGAATTTTGATAAAGATCTTTACATAGAAGGATTTAGTCCTGTGAGGGTAGAAATCCTATAAAGGACTAAAGAGAAAAGAGAATAACAAAATAGACGTAAGAATGACATAATTATTCTCATGTTCATAGAATTCCTATTTATAATAGCCTAATACAACTTTTGGTGAAGAGTTGTATTTGTTCTCTTCTTCCTCTATAGAAGTTATCACCTTCTAAAGGAAATATATGGTGTAGGGATGACCATACTAATTATGGTGTGATCACCCCTACATCGATAATATCTGCCTTCAATTTTGCCTTACAATGTTCATATATGGCTTGCATTTGTCTAATTAACAATTCAAAATCCATGGAATCGAACGGCTCTGAAAATCTTGCTTGAAGGGCTTCTAAAAATTCTTCCCATGTTACAAAATCCAATCTTTTTGCTTTATTAAACTAGATTAACACCTCCCCTTCCATGTAGCATGCTACTATAGGCACTTTCAAATGCCAACGTATTCGTTCAAAGGAGAAAAATTGGTTGGCATTCTTTATCCAAGCTGATGTATTACGCCCATCAAATTTGAAAAGCTTTACGGCCATGGAATCGAACAATCTGATACCACTTGTAACATAATAGTTACTCAAGAATAGAGAATGAAATGGAATAAGGAAAGAATGAGAAAAAACTACTTTTTTTATTGAATCAAATGACTAATTTGAGATGACTAGTCTCCTACAAACTAAGCATTTCGAGGATGCTTAAACCTCCAAGGTTCACAATGAACATTCTACAAATCTTTGATACATTTACAATTCTCTCATGAGTCTTATATAGACTCAACTCTAACTACTTGGGCCAACTACTAGGCCTAACTAACAACTAACCTAATAATAGAAATGGGCTATAATATCTAACTACTTTAACCCATTATATATATATACATATTTTTTTTTTTACTACCTAAATTTTTTTTTCCTAAGGAATTCGGGGGCATGGCCTATCCAGCCTAGGGCTTGCCTAACCGCTAGGCGAGTTAGGCCAGCGCCTAGAGCCCCCATTTCACAAGGCCCAAAAAAAAAATTAAGGCAAAATATTTTTTTAATAAAGCAAAAAAAATGCATACAAATTTAATACCCTCAATATGCTTTCTTGAGGCCATCAACATGCTTTAAAAAGATTATATATATATATATATAAATATAATATGGAGGCCTTAGCATGTATTTTGCACAACGGCCACGAGGCCCTCAACATGTTTTTTTTTAAATAATATTATTTGTTTATAATATCGAAACCCTCAATAAAATAAGAATAATAATTTAGAAAAAATAAAAATTTGAGAATCCCACCAAAAATCTAACCTCTCACAAAAAGTTAAAATTTTAAACTTTTCACCATTAAATAAGGTTAAAATGGTTATTTTGCAATCTACGGAAATGGTGAAAGACAAAAATAAGCCTGATTAATTTAAGTATAAAGAATAAAGTGTAAGGGCAAAATGATAATTTTAGTCTCAAACAAAAAATCACTATGATTGCGGAATCGGTGCTTATTTATAGCTTATTAGGTAAAAATCTCTTGCAATATTAAAATATTAAAATAATTAATATTTAAATATTAAAAAAATAAGGCCTCATTTCAAAGTTTTGCCTAAGGCCCCCAAATACATTGAGTCGGCCCAGCCCAGCCCCCTCCAAAAAAATTATGTTATTGTCTAGAAGGCTTGCAATAATGCCTTGCCAACAAAAGCTAGCTTGTTCAAAAGAAAAAATATGACAAATCCATTGTGCCCAAAATGTGGGTCATAGAACAAAACATTGGGCATATATTTTGGAGTTGCCAGTCGACAAGAGATGCATGGAGAGTATGTGGTCAGAAGCTTCAAAATAGTTGTGTGGAGAATGCAAAGTTTATCCATATTGTGGATACCCTTAAGAGCAGATTGGATAAAGATGACTTTGAATCTATGGTGATGGTAATAAGAAACTTGTGGGTTATGAGAAATTCCTTAATCAATTGAAGCATTTTTGCCACATGAACCAACTTGTATGAAGATCAATGGAATCCATTAATGATTACAAAGATGCCAAAGTAAAACCGTATGAGAAGAGTGAATATAACGCTCCGAACAAGACTCAGTGATGGGTGACCTCTATTTCTCAAAAACAGATGATACTAAGTAGCGAAAAGTACTAAAGTTCTGTAAACATTAATCATTACAACTAAAGCATCTATCAAAGAACATCAAAGTAGCTGGAATCATATTATTATATATATTATCATTACAATGGATCTATACTATACCTTAATATGCAAACATGCATTAAAGCTCCTAGGACTATAGCATAACTCAAAAGTATTAGTTATCATGAGTACCCGCCTAAGCTTGCAATAAGTTTTCAAGCATTTCCCGGATTGAATCCTCCACAATAACCGGATGCTTTATAGTATCTAGGGCTGGCAAAACGTGTTCGCGTGTCGGGTTCGTGTCCGTCCTGATTACGACCTGACACGATTAAACCCAACTTGAACATGACACGTTTAGTTAAACGTGTCGAACCCCCCAACCCGAACTCGACATGGTCCATAAATGGGTAATACAACAGAACCTGTTTATATAAATGTATCGTGTCATGACCCATGAACACAACCTGAATGTAAAATAATTTCAGTTTTTAACCTTTTTTTAGCTTCATTTTGTTTGTAATTGCTTTTAAAAAAAAATGCAACGAATACAAATAACAATCTTTCCTCTACTCCTTTTTTTTTTTTAATCAATCTTTTCTCTACTTACTTCCTAAACAAAATCTCTACAACAATAATCAAGTGAAAATCCTAAAAAACAATAACCAAATCATCAAAGTATAAAGTTTACAAAGTTACAAACCATCAAAGGCCAAAGCTTACAAGGTTACAAACCATCAAAGGGCAAAGCTTACGAAGCTTACAAAACCAAAATTAAAACCTGTTTTCATACAAATCCATGCTAATAAGGTTTTTCAAATTGCCCAACTCTTTTGGGATTTTCCTTGTTATGTCATTCCTATAAAGCTCCCTGCAACCCATTAAAGAATTTCACACCCAATTAGTCAATCACTTCATAATTATATTAAGCCAAGGAAAAATTGGCATGATATTCTAAATGAGAATAACGAGCTGGTGTAAACCCGACTCTTTTATACCAATTAGAATTAAACACCTAGGATTATCACACCAAAAGAAATAAAGCAGTTAAACACCCACTAAAAACAAAACCCTATTTTTCTCCTCTTCCCTCTCTCTCTCGCCATGAATTGCAACCGGAATTCAATAGCTTGAGAAATTATTCTCTCTCGGTGCTCCCTCTCTCTCCTCTCTCACTCTCACTCTCATAGACACACATGGCGTGAGAGAATTTTTTTTTTTATATTTCTCTATTTTCTCTCTCACGAATAGAAATATATATAAAAGAGAGAGAGAGAGAGAGAGAGAGAGAGAGAGAGCTATCGGAATTCATGGGCTACAATTCACAAAGACAGAGAGAGGGGAAGAGAAGAAAAGTAGGGTTTGTTTTTAGTGGTGTTTAATCCGTGTTTTCACTTTATTTATTTTGGTGTGATAATCCTTGTGTTTAATTTAATTATTATTAAAGAACCGGTTTACACTGTGTCCTTATAGAAGTTATTCTCATTCTAAATATGGTCTTTTTCTAATATGATTCCAACAATCTTAAACTAATCAATGAGATTAGAACTAGATTTTTTTTTTTGTAAAAAAAATAAATTTCTTCTGTTTATTTTAGTTTTTCTCAGTGACCAAATGACAAACACAGCAGAAACGGAAAATTTAAAAGAATGTGTAAATTCTGAGAGAAATTAAAGAGCAAAACAAGTACTGCAGATGCTTAAGCTCGCCAAGTACATAACCTAAACTCCCAGAGATATTAGAATTGCCCAAATCCCTGAAATTCAAAGCAAAGGAAATTAATTGTCTCATAGATTCATGTTTTTACAATGGAACTTATGCTTTCACAAACAACAACAAAAAAGTAAAAACACAATTTGTTAATATGACCAATGCAAACAAACCCAAAAGGGCCAAAACCCATAATATGTTAATACCACAATCTCTTACCCAAATGCAAACAAACCTAACAAATCCTTAATATCATAAACAATCTTTACAAAAAAATCGCATAAGAGAGAATGAGCTACTTGGAGGCCGTGAGGTGAGAGAGTGATTGGAGTTGAGGCTGTGGAAGGGGCTTCGGTGCGATGACGACCCAAGATATGGGTAAATTGCAAATGGAAGAGCTGTGATTATGAGGGCCTGAGGCTTCTGGTGAGAGACCGTGAGACAGAGAGAAGAGTTTGAGTATGAGAGCTTGGATTTGGAACTTGAAAGGGGCTTTAGTTAGGGCTGGCAATTTAACCCGTGACACGCGAACCCGACACGAACACGACACGTGAAAACCGGGTTAGGGTTGTGCATATTCGGGTTCGTGTCATAAACGGGTCGACCCGTTTATGACACGTTTATATTCGTGTCGTGTCGTGTCGACCCGCCGGGTCACGGGTCGGGTCGTGTCAACCCGTGACCCGGTGGGTTGACACTTTTTTTTTAAATTTTTTTTTCAGTATCTCTCTCGACTCTCAGTCTTTCACCCTGTCTCACGACTCTCACAGTTCACAGACTCACTCTCACTCACATAGTCTCAGACTCTCAACCTTAAAAAAAATTCTTGTTCTCTCTCAAAATCGTGCCGCCAGTCTGATCTCACGCTGTCACGCACACCACCAGTCCAATCTCAGGCACCGCCACGCACACCGCAAGTCCGAATCGTCCGATCTCACTATTCTCACGCTTTCTTGTTCTGTAAGGAGGACAGAGCGATTCTGCAGTCAACAGTCACCCAGTCTATTAAAGGACCCTCACGGCCTCACTCCTCACCGGCACTACGGCTACCACTAATTTTAGCCTCTAGGTATCTTCTTCAAGGAGAAACCCTAGATTTGTTCTTTACTTTTTGTTGGCTATTCTGTTATGACAATCCCGACGATAATAAAAAATGAGAGGAGCTAGTGATTGGGGGTGTAGCCTTGTAGGTAGGTAGATATGGGAAAGCATGTACTGGATCCAGATTTTGTGTTAGTGGTTTTGGGGGTTTCATGTGTTTAATGTCGTTTGAGTGTTTGCTTGGAGGGCATTGAAAATCTTGGCTTCTGAACCCTTATGATTTTGCTCTGATTTGGAATGGAATTCCTTTGTTGGATTCGTGCACTTGGTTGTTGTTTGGTGTTATTAATTTATTATTGTTGTCTTCCGCTTTCTTCTGTCAATTAAACTTGGAGATGGAAACTTGAGCTTCAAAAACAGTTCTTTGTTTTCTTCTGTCAATTTACTCGTAATCAAGGCTTTCAAATTTCTCAAAAGTGCTGTTAAAATTGGAAGTATATCAATACAATAACATTGAAGAAGCTCACATGAAAAAGTTAAAAATTCTTGAATCATAGATCTATAACGCCCAAAATCAGATGGTTAAGGAAGCAGATATGTTTCTTTATAGAAATTTTTGTAGTTAATATGGTTTCCACTTTCCAGTATTGGAACTGCTTTAGACAATAAGCCATTCTAGTTTAGAAATGCTTCCAAAATTCTCAGTAAGTCAAGCCTAGAACAACCATGTTACCTTACTAAAGCGAGTAGACTCAGAAAAAAAAAAAAAAGAACTTTGGAAGATATCATGATGTTGTTTCTTCAACTTTGGATTGCTGTTTTGTCCAAGTACAGACAAAGTTTGTCAGGTTTGTTTAAAATTGAGTACATAACCTTGAGAATATATTATACTATATTTATAATTTTAAATAATCTCTATATATATATATGATAATGGTAAACTAATAATATACTTGTTTGAGGTCTTTAATACATTTTATAACTAATTGACCAAATTAAATTCTTTATTAAGTTAAGAAAAGCTGTAGTTGATGTTCTCAGAATAAGGGTCCGTTTGGGAGTGTGATTTCAATAAGTGCGATTTTAAAAATTGCGTTTTTAAAAATTGTGTTTTTGAAATCGTCACTTTTTAAAATCGTATAGGCGTTTGGTAAAACAGGCAAAAAAGTACTTTTTTTATCAATTGAGTGTTTGGGTAAAATTAGCATATAATTGCGATTTCAGACCAAATAGGTAAATATTACCTTTTAAGTGAAATCGTGATTTTGGTTTAAATTCGCACTTTTTCAAATAAGCATCACCTAGTCAGCTTATTGAAATCGCAGATTTTTCCACGATTTTAAAATTTGTGTTTTCAAAATCGCAATCCCAAACACTCCAAAATTGCGATTTGGTTTAAAAACGCAGATTATTTTTTAAAAAACGCACTCCCAAACGGACCCTAAGTATTTGCAGTTTAATATGACAAAAGGAAGCATCAATAAAGTTGGTTCTTTTTTTTTTTTTTTTGGATAATATATAAAAGTATTAAGTTATAATTAGAATTATTTTGAAAACACCAGGACTTGAATGCTAAAACCTGTTGGAATTATCTAAACAGGGAAAGAAAGAATTCTTACTTTCATTGACTAGAAATGAATTGCAAGCCACATTGCAAGTGCAGGGAAATTACCCTCATTGTACACATAAATCTTGATGAAGTTTCAATGAGCTTTCAATGGTATTTAGTCTTGTTTTCAGTTGTGTTTTAACTTTAGATGCTTGATATGAGGTGTTGGCTAGACTGCAATGTTTTAAGATATATGTCTAACCAAGACTGTTTTATTAATGTTGATGTGTGTAGATGAGTAACGAAATACATACAGAAGATACTGTGAAAAATATTATGGATGACATATTTGAAGATGATGTGGTTGAGTTAAATCCATCACAAGAACCTTCTGGAAGTCGAGGCACTAGTAAAAAGGTAATCACAAAGCGTAAGAGGACTTCAATCGTTTGGAATTTTTTTGATCCCATTCATGTGGAAGGTGATGATATGGTACGGGCAAAATGCAAGTCATGTGGTAAAACATACAAGGCTCCGGGCGAATATGGAACTGGAAATATGACTCGGCATATGAACAAGTGTGCTAGGAAAGACACACCTGATGTTGGGCAAATGCTCTTATCTGGAAGTCAAGGAGGTATGTCAGTAATTTCCTCTAAATTTGATCCTAAAAAATTTAGAGAATTGATTGTTGCATCGATTATTAAGCATGATTTGCCTTTTCGATATGTTGAGTATGAGGGTGTGAGAGAATCAATGCAGTATTTGCGTCCTGGTGTCCAACTTATATCTAGAAACACTGTTAAGGATGACTTGTGTAAAATGTATGCAAGTGAAAAACAAAAGCTTAAAGCTATGTTGAATCGTTGTAATGGGAGGATTTCTTTAACATCTAATTTGTGGAGTTCTTTAACAACGGATGGGTATATATGTCTCACAGCACATTATGTTGATGCAAATTAGATCTTACAAAAAAGGGTGTTGAACTTTTCATTCATGGCCCCACCACATAATGGATCATCTTTGTGTAAAAAGGTGCTAACTATGATACAAGAGTGGGGATTGACACCAAGATTTTCTCTATCACATTGGATAATGCTTCAGCAAATGATAATTTTGTTTTATTATTAAAAGATCAATTGAACTTGAAAAAAGCTCTTGTTTCTTCTGGTGAATTCTTTCACCTTCGTTGTTGTGCACATATTCTAAATTTGATTGTACAAGATGGTTTGAAAGAGATTGATGGTGCTCTTCAAAAAGTTCATGATTGTGTTAAGTATGTTAAAGGATCACAAGTGAGGAAACAAAAGTTTATGCATGCTGCAAATCAAATGTCAATAGATAGTAAAATGGGGCTAAAACAAGATGTGTCAACTAGATGAAATTCCACATATCTTATGCTTGTGAGTGTCATTCATTATAGACTTGCTTTTAGCTATTTGGATATGACTGAGCCAAACTTTGATCATTGCCCTACTCCACTTGAATGGGAAAAGATGGAAAGTATTTGTAGTTTCTTACATAGCTTTTATAATGCTACATGTGAATTTTATGGTACAAAATATCCCACAGCCAACTTATACTTTTATGGTATTTCAAGTATTTATATGTCCTTAAAGGAAGAAAATGAGAGTGAAGATGAGTATAAACAATCAATGGTAGATAAAATGCTCTCAAAATTTGAGAAATATTGGTCAAGCTTTAGTTTAGTGTTGGCTATAGCAGTTATTTTGGATCCTCGTTACAAGACATCTTTTGTAAATTTCTGCTATACGAAAATTTATGGAGTGGATAACTCTAATCAGTTTAAGGATGTTCGTGGTAAATTATTCTCTCTTTTTGTGGAGTATAGTGGTTCTACAACTTCATCTTCAAGCACCATAACTGCTCCAAAACCTGTTGATCGCAAAGCACTTGCCAAGCCTAACAGAATGAGAATGGTAAAATTATATGTTTATTTAGTGATTTATGTGATATTGTTATTATATAATATATATACTCTTAATCTCCCAATAAATTATATTTATATTCTTTGTTTTTTATAGGAATTTGAAACATATGGTGGATCGGATCTTTCACAAAAGAATCAATTAGAGTCTTATTTGGAAGAACCTAGGCTTGATAGCAATGTAGATCTTAACATTCTTGAATTTTGGAAAGTACATGAATTATGCTATCCTATAGTAGTTGCAATGGCTCGTGATATTTTGAGTATTCCTATATCTACTGTTGCCTCAGAATCCACTTTTAGTGTTGGTGGACGTGTGATTGATCAATACAGGAGTTCACTGAAACCTGATATTGTTGAGGCACTAGTTTGTACTAGGGATTGGTTGTATGGAGAGCAAGGTAATTTTTGTTTTCTGCAAATTTAATTCATTCATTAGTTATCAATTTGTATTAATGTTTTACTACACTATAATAATACTAATTATTGATTTATGTTTTGATATTCTACACGCAGAGATGAAGCTTGATGAGCCAGAAGAAGTTATTTTGACAATGGAAATCAATAGAAATGAATCAAATGATGATTCAATTCCAAAGTCACCTAGAGCGATTTCTATTAATATTCATGATTCATAAGCATGTAATTCATTTATTTTTAATAATTTGATTGTTATCTTTATTTTCTAAATCTTGATAAAGAAGCTTATGTTTTTATGCCAGGATATTGTTGTTGCAGTTGATGAGTAAGATGTTGTGAAGTTTACTGATGAAGTCAAAGAATTTGATAGCAGGACTCCACTGGATTCTTGGAAGACAACTCTTCTTTTAAGGGTGAAGGAAAAGTTGAAGGTCAAAGACAACTCTTGTTGATGATTACATTGTATTTTGTGCTTGTATCCAGTTGCCCTTCCTTTTCAATGATTACAGATACTAAAATGTACTGAAATTGGGTGTTAATTTGTGTACGTATGCATGTGTTTGTGACATGAGTTTGTAGTTCAAATCAAAAGATACGATGGGGTTGGATTTAATATCTAGATTTACTTATGCCTTTCTTATATAAATTGTTTTTTTATTTTTTGTCTAACTTGTTTTAGAGTTTCTTAAATTGCATTTGAGAAAGTAGAATTATTTAGAGTTTTGTTGAAGTATAAAGATTGGGTTATGGATCATATCTTGATTATTAGCTAGAATTTTCATGGAAAATCCAAACCCCAAAAAACCACCCTTGTTTTCCTTCTTAGAGAACAAAAAACAATCTGATTAACCCAAAAAAAGGAACAGAGAACAAAGATTAAAGATTAATTACTTTTTTTTAATCTTTTTCTACTAAAGCTTTAGTGACACCAAAGCAACTCTATCATCTTTTGGAATTAAACCCAGAACTCCAAATCACTTAGTAAGAAAGAAGCACAAAAAGGAAAAAAAGAAAAAGAGAGAGGTAACAAAAGCAAAGCAACGAAGAAAGATGAAAACAAAAAACAAAAATAATACTTATTTTTATGATTACAAACTGGGTTCCTACCCGGTGTTGTCCACTTGAAGGATCCATCCCATGCAATCAATCAAACACCATTGAATACAAGAGAGAGAGAGATGGAGGCGGAGAAAGAAGAATATAAATTATGTTAGAAGAAAGAAGGAGATAGAGAGCAAAATGGATTATGTTAGAAGAAAGAATATAAATTATGTTAGAAGAATATTCCTAAACCACAAATAAATGGATCAAGATCTTTTATATTTTTTGTATTATATTTGTAACTGTTTTCATCTATTAGAATGTGTTATTAGATAAAATGACATTGTATTTATCATTTTGTTGCTTTGGTTGCTAAAATTTTGCTATTAAAAAGTTTTTTTTTTTTTTTTAAAAAAACTAAAAATAAATTTACATTCGGGGTCGTGTCGGGTCGTGTCATTTTTCGGGTTAGCATGTCATAACACGACACGTTTATATAAACGGGTTCGTGTCGTGTCACCCGTTTATGAAGCGTGTCGTGTTCGGGTTGACAGGTTCGACACGATTAATTAATCGTATCGTGTCGTGTCAAAAATAATCGTATCGAGTCGTAATCGTGTCGGACCCAAACCCGACACGCCGACCCGAATTGCCACCCCTAGCTTTAGTGCAGAGCAATGGGCAGTGCAAGAGAGGTAACTAGTAAGGCTTTTAGTTTTAGGTTTAGTCTGTTTAGTGTTTAGACGTTTAAGGAAAAAGAAATGCGGGGGGAGTAAACGTGTCAACCCACGAACTTGGTGGGTTGACCCTACACGACATGATTACTAAACGTGTCTACAACTTGAACCCGATTAAGCCCAACCCTAACCCGAATTTCGCTTGTCGTGTTCGTGTCGGGTTTGCGTGTCACGAGTTAAATTGTCAGCCCTAATGGTATCCATCTTCTTGCTAAACTATCTATAACAGCATAGTTGTACATATGGAGAAAAAAGAGAAATAATACAAGGGTAAGTTTGAACTTAGTGAATATAAATACACATGACGTACCCGTCATTAATTTGTGTATTCAATTATTTATAAAGTACATGCAATTATGAGATGACAGTTTATCATGAATGTGATATATATATAATATATGCTTATAATTATGAGTAACAGTAATAGTTTAATCGTATGGTCTACCCAAAATACTATCCCTTCTCAGTAGGGTTGACATTGTCCAAAGTGACCTGCAATACAACACCGGTGCCCTCAGATATTGTGTGCTACCATACATAACACTTATGACATGACCGAATAGCCCCATCACTAATGATATCAATCCTATAATGACCATTAATTGGGAATGGCTACTTGGTCATAAAATCATCAAATCTAAAGCCTCCCATCCACACACACATTGACTATAAAGTTAACCCGTAGTAAGTTTGACTATTATATCACAGGTACCGGTGTGCCATGTCATACGATGCAATTAATCTTTTTAGTTTTTTAGATGCATAGTTTTATAAGTCTCATTATTATCTTATTAATTGACACACGTTTTCACCAAAAAAAAAAAAAAAAAATCTAGTAGTTCCAAAATGTATTTCATGAGAATTGCAAAATATGCATGTTTGATATATATAAAATAGATATGCAATGTAGGAAAAAGTAATAACAAAGCATTCATATGAGTTTGTACTCACCTAGGTCGTAAGGCTCTTCCATAAAATTTCATTGAGGCTTCATAACCTCAAATATTGAGAAAAAACATATTATTAGTTCTAAATCCAACTAAAACGAACTTAGAATATGAAAATAGAGGTTATCGGACGATTGGCCAAAGTGGTGTTCCTTGGAACACTTCTGATTGTACGTCTGAGCTCGAGGCCATACATCTGTTCAGAGAGTTTCAAGTAGAACTTCATTTGGTTCAACCATCCTCCTATCCTCTCATACTCGTTCTAAGGCTACCAAAAGCTTTTCCTAGGACCTCCTATCTCAAAACAACGTCTTCATGCAAAAGAAAATATGTCCAACAATAATTAAATGATAAACACATGTTTAAACCAAGATTAAGGACAATAATATAACTTAAAACTACAAGCTACCGACTAAGCTAACTATGAAAAGCATTTAAGCAACATAACGACTAAGGAAACGAGCTAAGTTTAGAAGATTACCTCCTTTGAAGCGAAACCTCCAAGAAATCTCTCCTCCTCCTCCTCCTCCTCCTAAGAACACTTATAACTCACAAAATCCTCACAAAGACACTCATACAAGGGTTTCATAGGGTTTTAAGCGAAATGGGCGTGAAATGGCGAGGGGTGAGGAGGCATTTATAAGGTTGGAAAGTAGTGTACGTCCAGTCCTAAAGGCGTATGCGCATACTATTCACCTCAGCGGTTTAAAGGTTGTTTCGTACATAAGGGTATTAACCAGCAGTCAATCCAAAAAGCAACAAATGTCCATGTACTATTGAGTGTACGTCCACATATTATTCACAGAGTATTACGTACTATTTGTTAGTGTGCATCCAGTGGTCCCCTCGCGTACGTCCACACTAAAAGACAAAGCGTACATCTGCCAACCCTAGCGTATGTCCGGTCAAGAAGTTTAATTTTCTCAAAATACTCCGCTGATCCTAGTAACTCAAAGTTCAAATTAACCCTATAACTAAGCTACTTAAAGCTTAGTTAATTATTTGGATCACTACAGTGAAAGAAGTTGAATGATGGACCATAGTTAGAAAGCTCCTTTATGAGGATTTGTGAAGATAAATTGGGACACTGTGGTAGATAAGATAAATATGAAAATGCCTAGTTGTGAAAAATCCTATGGGAAGGTGTTTTAATGTTACAAGTTCCAAAATATAGTATAATTGATCCGGCTATTGTATAATTATAATCCATAGAAGCTTTAAGGGTTGCAGTTCTCATTAGTGAGTTGAGGTTGCAAAAAGTGGAACTAGATGGAGATGTTTTACTGGTAGTGCAAACATTATAAAGGGATGACAAAAATTAATGTCAATATTGCCAAACAATTGATGATGTCAAAATAATGCTAGATTTTTTACAACGATAGGAGAAGAAGCAAATGATGCAGCTTATAGGCTAGCAAATGATGCACATTCTCTTATGAATAAAGTGGTTCATATGAAGGAACCTCCTTGGTGTATTAATTCTCTCCCTTCCCCAAACCTTGTCATTTATGATCTCATAACTCCTAATGTTTCTTGGAACCTCCCCCTGATCACCTCCCTGTTTGATCCCTTTAGTGTTAGAGAGATTCAAAAAATAAAAATCCATCATAACCTTGGTATTGATCTCTAGAAACCTTCTCCTAATGGAAATTTCTCCACCAAATCAGCCTATAAGCTCATCAGCTCTCAAAGGCATGCTCCTTCTTTCCCCTCCCCTTTTGATCCTAAGACTTGGAAATTGCTGTGGAAGTTAAACCTGAATGCCAGGCTTAAGTTGTTTCTGTGGAAAATGGCATGGAACATCCTCCCCACCAAAACTAGGCTAAACCTAATCTTTCCTATCTCAGCTTTAGATATTTTGTGCACTCTCTGCAAATCTGAAGCAGATTCTCTTTCCCATATGTTTTTTAGCTGCTGTTTTGCTAAAATTGCTTGGAGGTCCTCTTTCTGGCCTCTTGACTCCACAACTTGGTCCTCCTTAAGCCTCACTGAATGGATTAAAGGATTAGTCAATCCACACTCCTTTCTAGGCATCCCAAAACAGGATTCTCATCTCTTCCAAATTTATGTTGTTGTTCTTTGTGATCTCCTTTGGTTTAGTAGGAACAAAGCTCTCCATGAAGGCATTATTCCAGACATCATATCTCTGGCCACTTCTATCAAAAAGACAGCCCTAGCTTACCATGCAGCTTGGTCCTCCAAAACAAACAAGGAAGTCAAAGTCTGGTCTCCACCATTTAAGGGTTCCTTCAAGATCAATTTCGATACAGCCATCCGAGACTATTTCTCTGCCCAAGCTACTGTTTGTAGGGATTCCAAATGGACTATCATCAAGGCCATCTCATAGATTAGTTCCTCCTGATCCAAATTTTGGAAAGGCTCTTGCTGCTCTATTGGCAGCCTCATTAGCAGTCTTCTTGCAGCTCAAGAACTATTCCATAGAAGGAGACTCACTCATTGTCATCATAGCTCTTCAACATCCATCCATCACTCACAATTGGTCCATTGAGAAAATTATCTCGGATACCATCTCTATCCTCCCTAGCTTCTTCTAATTGGGAGGCCAGAAAAATTAACAGAAGTGCTAACTTCTACGCCTACCACATGGCATATTGGGTTATGGCAAGAGTTTTCTCGGGTTGCATTCCCACCTACTTCCCTCTCCCCCCTTCATTTCCCATTTTGTAGTGGGAAAGACCCCCCTTTTGGTTCTTTGGCCAGTGCTGGTCTGTAATCGTTTTCTGCTGTTTTTCCAGCTTTCTTAATGCAAGGTTCTAACCAAAAAAAAAAAAAAATGGCATTGTAATAGCTATACCTATCGGTCAAATTTGTTTTCACCAATGATATGAATGCGAAAATGATTTTTTTTTTTCAAAAGAAAAAAAAAAAAAGAGCTCATACTATTAGGATGGGTTGTAAATCCCTCATTTTACGACATCCAATATTAGTTTGACACATTAGCTTTCAACACAAAATAAAAATACACACAAAAACATTGAATCATAACCCATTCTTTATCATGAGAAAAGGGATGTCGCTTTTTTTTTAAAAAAATTTTAATTTCACTTACCCCGTAAGATTACACATTTTTACAAATATTCTCTCAATATTCAAAATTTATCACTTTAGTGTATCAAAAACTTTGATTTTCTTTCACTTTTCCCATTCCATTATAATTTTCTGTTAAATCATAATGGAGATGTGTGAAATTACTACAATATTTTTAGTCATTTTTCTCATTTTTCCATTTAATTTAACTACAATTGAGGTATTTGGAACAAAACAAAAGTTCGATACACCAAAGTGAGATGCTTTGAATATTAGAAGATGTTTGCAAAAAGTGTGTAAGTTCATAGAGAGTAAGTGAATTTATTTATTTATTTATTTATTTTTGTCTTAGAAACCAGGAGTAGTGATAAACATACAACTGCAGTAGCACGCCAGTTGTACGGACAAATATTAATTAATATTAAAAAATATAATAAATAGTAATTTTGAAAAAATTAATATTTGTTTGTACAATCGGTGTGCTACTGTTCATGCACACGATTGTATGTTTATCACTAATCCAAAAACTAAATGTACTTATTTTCGCCTCCTCCGCCTAACACCATCAAGCCACTGCACCACCTCCTATGCATAAAGCCACTCCTCTCTTTATGTCACTCACCCTTTTTTTAAACCCAACTTTCTCTCTCTCAAAAAGCCACTTGTACCTCATCAACAACGTTGCTCTGAACCCACATCTCCAAGACCTCCATAACCACCTCCATGGCCTTCCAAACCCACAAGATGTCGAAGACATTAGCTTATACTCCAATCCAAACGACGTCAATAACCTTTCATTCCCATATGTATTTTCATAAAATGACGAAACAAACAAACCAATTGGTGGCTCAGGAGTTAGGACGGCGACCTTAGGCAAATATTGGCGGCGGCGTTCGGCGGAGAAAGTGGTGGTTGTCTAGGGAACCACCAGTGGGTTAGAATGTATGGGGAGAGAGAATTTTTGTCAATGGGTTTGATCTGGTTTAAGATTTGATATGATGTAAAATATGTGATATATTTTTTATGGGCTTTCCTCATTATTCCTTTTTTTTTAAAAAAAAAAAAAAGAAAAGAAGTTTAAAGATTTCATTAATTAAAGATTATGAATATATAATTTTTACAGTACAAAGCTTAAAGTTTTACAAAAATTATAATCACATGTTATGAGGTTATAAAATCATAAATATAAACAAAAATTCTTATAATCATGTGCTACTTATGACTTAAATTTTTGATAACTCATCCATAAATATAGTTAAAAGAACAGATCTGCTAGCCGACCAAAATTTTCCTCATTACTCTTGAATACTTAGCTGGTCAAATCTTTTGGGTGCGTTGCTTTATCTGAGCATTCATGATTCAGGAAACCCAAGAAATAGGGGAAAGGGAAAAGCTTCGAAGTTTGACTTTTTATTATTATTATTATTATTAATTAAAAGTAAAAATTTGCCGAATAAATTGATTTCCAACCTCCATCGTACTGCTTCTGCTTGAGTGCAGGCAGTTGGGCAAATTTTAGGCATCAATTGGACTACATTTATTCCGCCCGCACACTTTATTGTCGTATATCAAGAGGACAACTTTGAAGGGGTGAAGGTTGTATTATCGATAATTTCAAAGGAAATTATTGGGGTATCAAATTAATTTAAAGTTCTCTATATGGATAATTTAATTGGATATGAATTATGTTTAATGAAGCAAAATTATTAGTTCAAATTTTCTCATTTTAACTTGTTTGATTAATGCTGATTTAGTATTTAACAATTTATCTAAACAAATTAGACGAGAGGAAGGTGTAATGACATATTTTTATATACATCAAAAGTTCTCTTAACATTGTTATATCACATGTAGCTTATTGCAAATATAACCATAAAAATGACCCTCAGAATATGAGCGTGAAAACAACATTTTACGAAATAGTAATTACTAATTTGAATTTTCATTATCTATTTTGATAAATCTCTATCGTATGGAATTAAAGTGAGTGAGTTTCATTGCAGTTATATTGATTAATAAAAAATATTTAGTTAAAA
Organism: Carpinus viminea; assembly: GCA_013348765.1. Classification (NCBI taxonomy): domain Eukaryota; kingdom Viridiplantae; phylum Streptophyta; class Magnoliopsida; order Fagales; family Betulaceae; genus Carpinus; species Carpinus viminea. The sequence goes on along the minus strand of CP054673.1, from coordinate 13,795,511 downwards.
TAAAAAAATATTTAGAAAGTTTGATGTCGGTAAGTTTGAAAAATGGCTAATTAAATTAAAAAAAGTACATTTTTAAAGGTAAATTTATAAATTTTTTTAAAGAAAATGTGAAAAGAAAAATGAAAGACTTTAGAAACATCGACCCAAGGGTATTTTACTATTTTACCCAAAAAGAAAGTCCTGCTTCGTATCACCTAACCCTTTGAGGCGCAAGATGTTCTCTTCTCTATCCATGCCTGGCATATGCGCTCACAGTCAACCAAACAGATCAATGTTTAAACCTCACGGGTGAGCATGAGAGGAACTCCTTGGCTTAAGAAGCTGCGTGAGCGTCTTCTCAGTTCCAAATTTCTGACATAGATGTGTCGTACATATATACTATATGCCTTTTTTCCTTCTCTTACACGAACTTGCCCACTTAGAACAAAGATTGTAACAGCCAATAGCAGTACACAGGGATGATGAAGAAGATGACGGTGACAGTTTAGGGTTTTTATAATTCTCTGAAATAGTCACTGCTTTTATTTTCACTCTCGGGCGCGCCTCAACTGTGGCCATGGCTCAAGGTACCTCTTTTTTTTTTTGTTAAAATATTTGTCTATGCAAGATTTTGTCATCTGGGTATTGTTAAAATTCTTTATTTATATAGTTGCCAGCGTTATTTTCCATATTCTTTATCATTTTCTTTCATAACTGAAATGTTTGGGGTTTTTTTTTTCTTTGAAATAAACATTGGGGTTTGATTATCAAATGGTTTTTTTTTTTGTTTTTTTAACATTCTCTTTGTTGTGTATATGAAGAATTATATGTAGTTTTCTGCATGAACAAATTTGGGGTGGAAATGACTAATGTGAAGCTCAAGTTAGAAGCTTGGAGATATATGAATAATTATGTAAAAATGTGTGAAATTTCGTGGAGAAATGACTAAGTACACCTCGATGAACTTATACAGCACCATTTCCTTAACATGAATTTTCAAGTTTTGCTGGCGTGAAATTATCAGGTATGTGTAGTTCCGAATTAGCTGGGTTGGTTGCTTTTTATTCATCAGGATTCTATTACCATTCAATGTTGATCCTCTTTTCCAACTGACTAAAATTATCTCTCCTGATGTAAAATATATATAGGCATTAGAGAAATTAGTCCTTGCCTCATATCATGAGGGTTTCATGCTGCTAGTACCACTTATTCTGTGAATTACGAGGTTGGGTCTTCTTACACTTGATATGGAGGTAACACCTTATCCTCAAGACTTTTGCTTTTTTGGGGAGGAAGGTTTTGTAATGGGGAAAGTCATGTGGTGTGGAGAGTGGTGCCTGCTTGTTTGATGGGGAACATTTGGAGGAGTAGAGATGAGGAAACACCTTGTCCTGCATTCAAATTGGGTTTTTGTAGTCTATTTGATGCTTCACTTATATATATAGAAATAAAATTTTGATATAGTGATATAAAAATGAATCATTTGTGACATGACAGTGTAGTTTTGGATGCTGAGGACTATTCTTTCTATGTGGATTTTATGGACTAGATTTACTTGATGAGCCTAAAAATTATGGGGTTCTTAATTTTTACATGCCTTCTAGATGTATGGAGCATTACTATTAGATTTATCTCTAGATGTATAGAAAATATTCGCACTAATGTTACTTTCATTGTTCTCTAGCTGATTCATTATGCATATATATATTTTCCAGTCTGATTCTGCATATTTGCTAACCTCTTCGCATCCTTTGTTGACAGGTTATGCTTCTCACCCTAGCTAGCTAGCCTATGGCTCCTTTCTGTGTAATCAGATAATACTTAATTTGACCTTTCCTTAAAGGAATACAACAAGATTTATTACTTCATGGCTCGGAAAGGTAATCAACAGAAGAATGGGTTGGATCACCATACATTAAACCACAAAAGAAGAGGTTCAGCTTCAGGGGGTAATCCAACAAATACGAAAGGGCGCGGAAAAGCATGTGAAGTGAAGGTTTTTCCGGGAGAAGAACTCACAAACAGTAACCAGCCAAGCAAGTTTGGAGAGACTGTGAGTAAAACCAATTGTGCATTAGATGAGAACCAAAGTGAAAAAAAATCTGAGAACCTTTCAGGGACAGAGAAGCAAGGGATGGATGCAATGCAAGGTTCAGAGCAACCAATGTCTTCTGAAAGTGTTTTAGGGGATTGCATTGGAAATATGGAAACTTCAACTGAACAAGAAAATGGGATGCTACATGGGACTAACCAAGGTGGAAAACATACAAAAAGTAGCCTGGCATTCTCGCTTAATGGTTTGAATATTAGAAATGTGATAGAAAATGTTGAGTTTTCAGATAATTTGGTGGTTAGAAGTGTGAGAGCATTAGCGTTGTCAGTCTTAAAGGCAGCTAGGGAATGGCTAGATAGGCAAAGACCGTTGTTTGTAACTCTAACAACCAAAATACTGAATGCGCGTGACTATGCTAGATGAAGGTTGAGCAGGCATATCCCATTGTTTTGAAATGGCTCATGCATTTTGGTAGCATAATGCTTCTTATATCAATGGTTTGGTTAGACTGTACTCTTAGAGGCATTGATTCCTTCTTGCGCATGGGGACAACATCCTTCTTCTCAGTTATATGGTTCAGCATATTCTCTGTAATTGCTATGGCTGGGATGCTCAAGTTTCTTATTGTCTTGGTAAGTTGTGTTTATGTTTGAGACAACGGCAAAATCTCGGTACTTCATTTGTTGATAGTTATTCTGATTGGACTCAGTTCTTGAACTAATTCTTTGAAGATAATATACTTTTGCTTTTCAGTCCTTTTCCCCCCCAACTTTACACACTTTATTTGTTAATGAATTTTGAGGCCTGACCAAAAGAAGGAAAAATTGGGGAAGAAAAAGGAAAAAGAAAAAAGGATTAATGATTCTATTGGGAATCCTGTTTTCTGCATTTGTAAAATAAGGTCCCTTTTTATATCCCTTGGTAAAATGAATCACATCATTGTTTTTCTCTTTCAGACTACTTACCAGTTATGTCTGCCATATTGAATGTGATCTTTTCAAAATGGAAAACCAGTATCTCAGAAAATGCCAAATAATTTAAATAAGAAAAGAATAGAGATTCCTGAAATCAGTTCTGTACCATCAAATCTGCCATGGCTCTTGTTTTTGTCTTGTGGATATTTTGAGTCTGGATGACAGTTATCTGTGTTTTTTCTATTTGAAAGACAGTAGATCCATTGAATTTCCATGAGTCATTTCAATCCTCACCTATTTTATTGAAGGATGCTGGAGTGAAAAGCTTGATGCAGCAAGCAATTTATTTGGGACTTTGATTTCAAATGATTTCTTACTTAACGAGTGAGATGGATGTTATCTTAATAAAAAAAAAAGGAGTGAGATGGGTATAATAATGAACATGAATTAATGGAAAGTAGTTTTTTTGGTTAGAAGCTCTCAAGAAACTACTAATCAAGTTGATCACTAATGAGTTCTTAAGTAGGAAGGTATTGTAAGTATACAGGTGATAATAGTCCGCATTTTTTTAGTTTTCTGACTTTTTGGAATTTTGTTCTTCTTTCTTTTTCCTTATTAGCGGGTCTCTTCTATACTTTTATGTAATAGGGTTGTGCCCTTATGCTATTTCTAAAGAGATTTACTTATCAAAAAGAATATGGGTGATAACAAAGTTTCAGTCCATGGTTATGCAATCCTTTTATGCCTCTTGGGCCATATCTATTCTCCTTTGGTTACTGGAGATGAACTTCACGGATGCCAATGTAACTCTTCATTTGTTTTGATCAATCTTGAACATGGATATACCCTAATGTAGCTTTTCAACAATCCAGATTAAAGCCCAGGGTACATAAAGTCTGGCAAAAAATAAAGCAATATATCCAAGTTTTTGCAATTTAGCTATCATGTTGCGAATTGATGACATGCAAGATTAAAGATTTAAGCATGTAATCATATGGGTTTAGGATTTTGCATTAAGTGCTTTGCTGGTTGTAGCTTCATTTTTTTAGCTTAGTTGTTGTACTGTTCATATTATTTTGTTCTCATTATGGCTGTCCTGATTAATCAGGCCTTAGCTGTTCTTGTCGGAGTTTTTGTTGGGTTCACTCTTGCAATTTTGTTTGTTGCCATTTCTGGAGCTGTTCTCTTGTGGTTTTTTGGAAGCTTTTGGACAACAGTGCTTGTCATCTTCCTTGGAGGTAAGCCTCTTACCTTACTGTTCCAGTGGATCATCTCTTCTATTACTTTGTTACTTTGCTGGGGTTTGACATTATTCAAAATTCAGGGCTGGCATTCATGATGAGCCATGAACGCATTGCACTGTTAATCACCACCGTGTATTCCGTATATTGTGCTTGGACATATGTTGGGTGGCTTGGTTTGCTTATCGGTTTGAATTTCTCTTTTATTTCGAGTGATGTTCTGATATACTTCCTAAAGAATAATATAAATCAGCATAGAAGACCCAATAGTAGGTTCACAGAACAAACAGCTGGAATGCAAGGTCAAACAGGTTTCTTTAATGGTGACACGGAGCATGCTTCGACCTCTGAAACTGGCCCAGGGTTATCAGCTGATCGTGGTCCAGGAGTTCCCTCAACCAGTGGGTCTGATTCTGAGCTAACTTCTGAAGAAGAAGTGGTTCGCTTGTTAAACTGCACTGATCACTACTCGGCACTGGGCTTGTCTCGGTATGAGGACATTGATGTTTCTGTACTCAAACGGGAATATAGGAAAAAGGTAAGTGGCATTCTCTGTTTGCTATAATTGGCATGATTATGTTTTATAATTATCCTCCCAATTGTTTTCGGTGTTATTCCCTTGGAAGTTTTGTAGCTTTATCGACCAAAATGGTTTGAGTTTGCTTCAATGATATTTGAACATGTATCTTGTGGCTTTTGAGAGATGGTTTACTTTTGTATTGCTTCTTAATAACCTCCCACTGTCTCTAAAGAAGATAAGGAGAGTATTTAGTTTTAATTGACTGAGTTTTTTAATTGGATCCAGGCAATGCTGGTCCATCCTGATAAGAACATGGGTAATGAAAAGGCTGCAGAAGCTTTTAAGAAACTTCAAAACGCATATGAGGTAAATCTTTTGGTTTCAGTTGCAAATATATATTTCTATCTTCTTTTTTGTTTTTTGTCTGACTGTAATGTTGGATTTATGTTCATGTTTTTCTAGGTTCTACTAGATACTCTGAAGCGAAAAGCATATGACGATGAATTAAGAAGGGAGGAGCTGCTGAACTTATTCCGTAGGTTCCAAAGTACTTCTCAAAAGGTATGTATGTATATCTTGCCCCAATTCTTTTCAGCTGTCTGTTTCGTCAGTATCGGGTGTGGGGGACCTGTATCCCATTCCCTTCCTGCTTCATATCTATTTTTTGTGACACATTTTTCATGGGAATCGTGAGAATCAATGGTAGGTTGAGAGATTTGTCCACAGAATGTGGGAATCTCAAACACAAGAAGGTGGTGGATTTTTTTTTTTTTTTGATAAGTAATATTAAGTTTTATTAAAGGGATATACCCACACAACAGACCTTCCCAAAATCCCTAAAAAATAAACACCCAAAGAAGCCAAGCTAACCTACAAAAATCCCCACAGAATCACCCAACAACCCTTAAAACCCAAACGGAGCATTATAACACAATAGTCTTGCCCTTCCTTCTTCGAGAAGGCCACTAGCAATACCGTAGTTAATGGAGCTTTCTAAATTCAACAGCTCTCTCTTGCCCTTAGTCTTAGGCTGCATGACCTTTATATCACATAGAAAATTCTCTTTCACCTCACTCAGCAATGCCAACGTCCGATCCTCCTCATCACCATCCAACACCCGATCCAGGGGATTGGGGGACAGCTCCTCATCGTGTGCTACCTTATTTGCCCGAAGATAATCCTCTTCCATGTCCTTCAAGATCGCCATATGCGTCCTTTACACCTTCCCTCAACCACTCAATCAGCCACTTCTGGGATTTGGTCAGACCATTTTCCAGAGTTATGGTGTCTGAAGTGCAAACCCCCAAAGACAACCTAGTTGCTCTATTAGACCCGAGAACAACCTGTTCAGACCCCTACAAACAAGAACTGTAACAAACCCATCCAACCCAGCTTTGACCGGAGGTGTGATTGTCAGCAAAAATGCCGGTGCCAGCATCGTCTCTGGTGAGACATCCCCTCACCCACCCAAAAAGGATGGGAGAGAACCTGAAGATGAAGGAGGCGTCCACGAAGATGGATCGCGGTGATTTCTGTATCTCTGGCAGGGAAGAAACTTCCGGTAAGGCTGATCAGAAACATGCTCTGAATGAGGCGTCCTCGTTGATCCAGTAGCCTCTGGCAACCAGGATGTGATGTGGAGATTAACCACTGTCGGAATCTGAACTGGAGAAAGAAGAAGACCATGATCTGAACCATGATCCGAACCGATACCCAAAGGCCCAAATCTAATTAAGCCTTCTTCAGCATGGGCTTTGGCCTAGCCCGGCTGCCACCCATTTCCAACCCAGCCACCTTTGGTAGCAAGACTATAAAAAAGTTGTCTTGCAGTCATAAGTTTTCCATTAGTACAAATACCATCAATCAAGATGTTGTATATCCTAATAGTACGGCACAACTTTTTGTCTTCCATCTCCTGATACAATTCCATTGCTTCAGAAAAAAATTTATTCTTAAACAGACCATTTAATAGAAGAGAATAAGTTAGGAGATCTGGATATTCACCACTAGTTTGCATCTTAGGTAGTAGCTCTTGTGCAGCCTGATGTCTCTTCAATTGACACAACCCACCTATAAGAGTGGTGTAAGTGGCAACATTGGGATTCACTCCCTTGTTAGACATTTCATGAAAGAGACTCATTGCCTCATCAATTCTTCTATTTTTACAATACCCATTGATCAATATGCTATAGCTAATAACAGAAGGTGAACAACCTTTCTCAACCATCATATTAAATGTTTTGACTGCATCATCCATTCTCGTTTGCAAACAATAACCATCAATCAATGAATTATATGTAACAGTGTCAGGCTCCATTCCTCTCTGAACCATCACATCAAAAGCTTCTTTTGCCTCCATTAGCTTCCCTTCTTCGCAAAGTGCAGTGATCAATATGTTGAAGGTTGTCACATCTGGCATTATCTTCCTATGCACCATCTCTTTCAATAGTGTAGTTACCTCCTTCCAATTGCGAAAGTCGCATAGGCCCTGGATTAGGGAAGTGTAAGTGAAGAGATTTGGCTGAATGCCTTTATTTGTCATTTTAGAGAAAAAGTTCAAAGCTTTAGTTACCAATTTGTCCTTGAATAAACTGTCAATGATTGTGGTAAAGTGCACAACACCAAATTCCAAATTCGCTTCTTCCATCTTAAGCAACTCAATAGCCACATTGGTCTCACCTATTTTACACAATTTGGGCTTCAAGCGCAGCCTAATATGTCTAGCTCCGGAAGTAGAGACCCAATCCAAAGCAGCCCTAATCCACTCTAGAAGTTTCCTCCACAGGCCAAAATACCCTAGCTTCTGCTTTTTCTTCCTTACCTTGCCACCACCATGGGTCCAGCCAAGCTTCATCTTCAGCAGTTCACTGCCATTCTCCCAACTTCCACATCTCTACATGATTCCACCAAAATTAGATCCAGTCCACGCACCTCCCCATGATGAACAAACACCTCGCACACCACCTTCGCGGAGGGCGTGGTGCACCCAAATATAGAACCAGAAGAAGGAAGCTCTTTGATGGCTTCAAAGAAAGCCATAACTTTGCTCAGTTCCCCAGCAAATCTAGCCCATCCCCGTCCTTCTCGGCCTTGGGCACCACTATAATGTTCCTCTGGCCACCTACAGCTTGATTCTAAACCACCAAAAACCGACCATCCCATTGCCACCCCTCCTGAAAGTGAGAACCTTTGATGCCTCTCGATTGGAATTGATAAGATCTTTTGCTCCATCGGTTCGCATCACCTCTTCCATCATCACTATCAACCAAGCAACACTCTGAGGACCCAAAGAGACAGACTCTAAAAACCTTTTCTCCTTTCCTTAATGCTGAGCTCCAATTTGCCTTCCTACTAAGAAAAAGAAAGCTTCAGCCTCCACAAAGCAAGACTCCATCATGGAGACCAAGTGCTTAGAATGGATGAGCCGGGACTAACCCCTAGCGGTAGGCGTTAACACGCGCCTCTGCGAATAAAGAGCGAAATCTAAAAGATGTGTAAGATGAGAGAGAACGGAGGAAAATGAGATGTAATTAATACTGATTTCTGTGCATTTCTTTTAAGTTGGTGGATTTTGATTCTCATGTTCTGTAATAAATCAAAATCACATGATAAGCATGCCCTGTTTTTTTCCCACCATTTTAATAGTTCCAAGTGCCTTGACTGACAAATATGTGGGGAAAAGAGCAGTAATGTGTACATCTCAATGGTAAGATCAATATACTTGACCTAATTATGTGAACCAAATCTTTGTAATGGGAATTCCTTAGACATTTGATATTCATCCCAAGTCATGGGAATGATTGCCCATTTCTGTTCAGCCATTTTTGCCTACCAAATTTCATACTGCTTGTAATTAATTTCAAACTCCTCAATATTTTTTTTGTTGCAACACTACTAACATGTGTATCAAAAGAAAAGGGTGATTTGATGCAACAAACTAGATAATGTTAAACTTAGCAACCATGCTGCCGCATAAATTGAATCCTTTTGTCATTCATTCGGCATATATGTGTGTCTAGTTGAATGTCTATGGATTTTGCATTGAACTCGTCTTCTTCTCAGATTACTTGGAGTATTAAGTTGTGTTATTTTGGTTGTCCTATATTTGTTACTTTGTAAGAAAGAGATTGAGGCTTACGTTGATTCTTACACAACAACTTTTGACAAATTTGTGCCCGGTTTGGGACACTTAGTAGTCTCTTGTTCTAATTTAATCCTTTCATCTTACTTAAACTTTTGATGCAATTGTTTGCCCAGAATGGAGGGCATGGTATCTTTGGCTCTGGACTTGCACACGCAGAGGCTGGTGGCGAGGATCCCTTTGTAGATTCAAGGCGAATAGCCTGCAAAAAGTGTGGTGACTTTCATGTCTGGTTGCACACAAAGAAATCAAAATCTCGAGCAAGATGGTGCCAGGTAGGTCCTTTCCCTCTATCTCTATGCATGCTCTTCAATTAGCATGCATTTTTAAAGTTGGCACCAAGCATACTACCACATCACATGACATGGTTCAACTTTTTACAAAATGGTGCATCTTTTCCCTATAGTGAAGAAATTCTATACCTGGTGTTTATAATTCTCCTCTGGGAATTTCTCTTTTGAAGGATTGCAAAGATTTTCATCAAGCAAAAGATGGTGATGGATGGGTTGAACAGTCTTCTCAGCCCTTCTTTTTTGGACTTCTGCAGAAGGTATGCACCATAATACATTTTGGAGAAAGCTTGTTTTCAAATTTTACTATATCTATACTTCTCCATTCACCTGGTTTGGAAAGGAAAAAAATGTGGTTATACTCTTGAAGGGCTTCTATATTGTACACATATCGGTGATCATGTCTTGAATAGAGTATAATATGAAATTGGAATATAATTCTCCTTTTAACATGATGTTATATAAGCAGGTGGATGCTCCCTTTGCATATGTTTGCGCAGATAGCAGGATATATGATGCTACCGAATGGTATATTTGTCAGGTATATTTTTATTATTTGACCTGATTTCTCTGAACATGTATGCATTTCCTGATGAATATACTGAGAGTAAGATAATTTTATGACAAAAATATACATATTAATTTCACAACCTAATGCTGCAAGGTTGAAATGGAACCTCTAAGTCCCATGTGTTCTAGGCTTCCAGACATTACTTAAAAAATGAGTTCATCGTGTATTTTAACACCATGTTAATGTGTTTGACTTAGCATCATATGCTTATGTATATATTCTGTGTCGTAATATTAATATGGTTGAACTATTTGCTTTTGCTAGTCATTCATATCACAAAATGCAACATGGTGATGATTTTCTGCCTTAGAATGAATACCTGCTTTGTTTTGTACTTCCGCATCAAAGACACATGATATAAGTTCCATATTGGTGTCTTAAGTGCTTGCTTATCCATTTTCAGCTAAGAAACAAATCTTATTTCTCCAAACTAAAGCAACCATAAATTAAACTTTAAATATGGCTTGGTGGAAGAATCCTGTAGATTTCATATAATAGGCAATTTGGATATCTAGAAGTTAGATGCCGTCTCTTTGCATGAACCATCCACATGCTGACCCTTGTGCCTATTCTATACCTCCATGTTGAAAGTAGAAGCGCATAATGCTGATTTTGATTTATTTATTTTTTGGTGTAGGGGATGAGATGTCCAGCCAATACCCACAAACCAACTTTTCATGTCAACACTAGTGTAACCTCGAAGCCGAACAGCGGAAAGGGAACAAGTTCAGGACAAAGAGGTGGTCGTATGCCGGCATCTAATATGGAGGAAAGCATGACAGAGGAAGAATTCTTTGAGTGGTTGCAGAATGCAATGCAATCAGGCATGTTTGACAATGTCAGTGGCAGTATGTCCACTGAGAGCCCGTCTGGCAGAAGTGGAAACGGCACTAAGAGCAGCGGCAGCAATGGTGGCGGCAGTGCCAACAAGAGGAAGAAAAAGGGAAAGAAGCAATGGTGACCACTCATGATTTTCGCAGCCTGACATTTGTAAGCATTTGTGAGCCTAACACAGAAGGTTTATTGACTTATAGAGTGGCCTATAGTCTTTCTTAACGAAAATTAAGGCCCAAGGAAAGTTTGAATGCATTAATACATGCCAGCATGAGTAAAATGTCTCTTAGAGCCTCTGTGATTCCAAAATTGTATATTATTTTGTTTTCCTTCTCCGTTATAGTCGTTTTTCTCAGCTTTGGCTCTCTCTCTCTCTCTCACTCATATGGGTAGCTAAATTCTAGTATTTTTTTTTTGTTTTTCTTTGGAAGTTAGCTTGTGAACCAAGAAAGCAAAAAGCTTTTTTCATGATGAGATGAGAATCTTGCCATGCACAATGCCAAATTCTTCCCTAATAAACGCAGTGAAATCCTTCCTCTACCATTGGTGTTCAATGGAACCTAATCATTGGTGTTCATTTGGATGGATTTTTTTTTTCACTGACATTGTCAAATTATAATTGATTGCATGGGAATTTCTAGAAAATTTGAGGATTTACAGGTTATTTGGAGATCTTGTGGGGTCATCAAGGTGCATGGGAATTGAGTGAAGTAAAAGAAAATGGGCATTTTCTATTTCTTGGTTTTGGGAAGACATATATATAAGTGAAAAAGTTTTGAGCTATATCATTATGATGGATATCGGTGGTGGGTTGATTGAATATTCACATCAGGCTTGATTGTATGATGACAGAAACCATCAGCAGAAAAATAGTAGCATCCAAAAATACTCTCCTTTGTTTCTTGTTTTGGTGACTGAAATCAGCCCATTTTTATTCTCAAGAGCAATATCAAAGGTCACATACTGATCTTGTTAAATAAAAAGAGAGCAAGAGTTTGTTTTTTGGAAAATAATTATAATATTAAACAGTTTAATTAAATTTAGATTATATGATATATTTTGTTTCTTCAATAGATAATGATTTTGATAAAAATGGCAGTAGTAGTGAGAAATCTGTGGTTTAGGAGGAACTCCCTGATCCACCAAATTGTTCGGAAAGCAATGGAGGCCCTTAATGATTTCAGAAGTGGCCAAGCAAGACCAAATGGAAATGATTGACGGTGCCAAGATAGCGCCGAACTGTTTACAATAGTGGGAAGTGTCTGAAGTCAGAAGGAAAGCAAATGAAGTTGTTCTTTTTTATTTTACATGTCTGCACAAGAGGGAGATGAAGGATTTGAACTAGTGACCTTTGTTTCATTAGGCGTGATTTTAGTCGATTGAATTACCTCTTGAGAACAAATGAAATTGTTCTTAAGCTGGCAAAGAAAGCGCTTTCTTTTATAGATGAAATTGTTTATATGGAAGAAGTCTCTTAGAGCATCTCAGCAACTAATTGCTATTTTTGCCATTTAAAATCAATTTTTTTAGTTTAACTACTATTTTTTCATAATAAATTCTAGCAAATTATCTATTTTACAATCTACTTTATTTAAATATTATTTTTTAGACTAAATTCGGAAAAAAAAGTATGTTGATATTATAAATCCTTTCAATAATTGAAACAGACTCAGTAACCATACATTTATTTTGGATAAATCATTTGCTTGTTCACCCAACATTTTTAATTTTTGTTCCAAGTGAGCTCTGAAAATTTAGAAATTATAACAAAACAATAAAATTGTTAGATTATATGATTGTCATTAAGAAATTACATGTAAAAATATATGTTCTGAAGAGATATATAAATTTAATAAACTAGTTTTAAAAAAATTTATCCAAGAAATTTCTCAAAAAAAAAAAATGGTAATTATCCTTTTCCTTTATAAACTACCACGCAATTATCATTTCTCTCATGAACTATCAACTTTACATTATATCTTCATGAACTACTATTTCGTTACCAAAACCCTAATTCCATTAGTTAAGGTCATAAGTTAAAACTGGTCAAGACTTATTCATTACATGTTCATAATTGATAAAGACTATTCATGATACTATTCGAATGATTTTGACCAATGGAAAATGATTGTTCATGAGGATGTAATGTAAAATTGATACTTTATGAAGAAAAATAGTAGTAACGTGATAGTTTATTCAAATTGGATAATTTCCCCCAAAAAATATGATGTCAAAGCAAAAACACTCAACAACATGAAATTACCAAACCACCCACAGCTCCTATATGATATAACACAATTTGCAATTATCTTTCACTCTCATAGAACTCCCATGGAGGCACTCCTGAACACTTCCTCTGCAGCTTATCTTACACCCAAAGCTCCAAAATTTGTTATCACCAATTGTTGTTCTTCTCTAAAGAACCAAAACCCATGCATGAAATTCGCAAATGGGTACTCTCCCTTCACTTTTTCCGGTCAATTTTCTACCCAGAAGCTCCCTATTGGTCTTAGAGGCTCAGTGATAGTGGGGGCAAATAGGAACCACAAGAGCAAGAAGGAAGACACTCACAGCTTCGTGCCCAAGCAAGACGAGGCCACTGGGTTTTTCCCTGAAGCTGTGCTCCTTAAAGAGGTTGCTTTGTACACAAACCCCCGTGTTTTTTATTTTCCTTTTTTTGGGGTTTTTGCTGCATAATTCTTAACAATGTTTCTATATTCGAATGTTTTATTTGTTTTTTTAATTCCCCAAATATTTAAGAGGAAAAAAGAGTAGTTTTGTTGTAGTTATGAGTTTTTGAGAGTTGGGTTCTTTTATTTGAACGTAAATTGATATTTTTTGAATTATCTATTACATTCTACTTTGCTGAAATCTTAACTGCTGAACATGTAATAGACAAATCCAAAACTCCCGTCTTAATAGCTTTTATAATTATCTGAATTGCTTTCGGCAAAATCTTGGCTTCTGACAACCTTCTAAGACGCAATGTTTCTCTCTAATTAATTGGCGCTGTATGTGTAAAAACAGTATTGAATCCGTTGATCATTAGTTGCTTCATTGCTTCGAGGGAATTTTGGTCCTTTGTGGTTAACATTTTTGGGGTTCAATGAATGATGCCAAAGAAGGTGATGGATGTATACTCTAGCTGTAAGGATTGTTTGGACACCATAAAAGTTGGGTAAATCGCCTGCAAACTCTCATTTGATGCAGTTCTATTGGCGCCCTCTTGGTTTTTATAAGTAACAATTAGAGGAATGACTAGAAAAACCATTAGAGGAATGACTAGAAAAAATTAGAAACATAAGGGACGTCAATAAACTTGCATTCATCCACAAGGGGTGCAGGTGCATTTTACCCTAAAAATCGTCCGATTGGAAAACAACTCCACTTTGCCTAATGTGGACTATTTGGAAAAAGAAACAATTGTACTTTTGATGCTATATTGGGAAGCCTTCTTTTGAAATTAACTGTCTTATTGTAATCTTTGTATGAGTGGTCTACTTTTATTGATAGGTCTTTCTTTTTTCTTGATTTTTTAAATCTTATAAATCTTCGTTTATAATTCACAGGGATTCTCATGCATACTCTGCACTTGAGTTTCTTCTCTTTTTAATAAAATTATCGTTACTTCAAAAAGATTTTTGGTAGCTTATATTGTATCTATTTGACTGAAGAATGTGATTGTATTTTTTTTTTTATTAATTAAATTATTTGGTTGATTTGAGGTTGGAGTTTTATTTTGATTTTCAGAAGAAAGTTCAGGATGGTCAACTTCTGCCGGAGTTTGCCGATGCTGAAGAACGTAAGTTGTTATCATAATTCATACTATTTCTAGTTTTTTTTTTTTTCTTTCCCGATTATGCAGAGGTTTAAGTTACTGAATTGTTTGTTGAGCTGCAGAAAGTCTTTATGAAACTCTGATGCTAGACCTGGAAAGTGATACAGTTCTGGAACAAAGTAAGTTTGACTTCAACTCAGTTAGACAGTCCTTCTTACTAGTTCGATAATTGTCCTTTGGTCACTGAGATTGCAGATGAAAGAAAATAGGTATATGTTACATCTATGTTTAGCATTCAAATAAAAGAAGGGAAATTATGTTTCTGCGAAGCTGTGTTATTTGCAGGATGCAATTTGGTATAATCTAATCTAGACTTGTTATGGTAACATGTCTTTACATGATTTGTAGAACATGTTTGAATTACTTTCATCTATTGACCTCGCTCTGTTTGTTGAATCCATTGATGAGATTAGGGAGAACATGTATTATTATAAGAGAGAATAGCTACTTATAAATCTTGTGAATTATTCTTTCCCTTGTTTCTACAGTGCGCCACTATGAAGTGGTTTATTTAATTCATGAGAAGCATGAGGAAGAGGTCGAGAGTGTTAACGAGAAAGTTCAAGGTGATCTTTGCATTTCCATCCTTCTGTTCCTTCTACATCTCTGCTGAAGTCATATATGATCATGAAAATTGATTTATTCATAGTTCACAGTAGTTTCACCTTGTATGCTTCTTGGTTCTGCTTTACTGTCTTCTATGTTATTAATGTATTAAAACCTGGCAAAAGGGAGATTTTAGAGGAATAGGATCCTCTGGATTTTGAATGAAATTGATAGTATCTAATTTATGGTTAGGATTTAAAATTAGTGTATCTAACTATATATAAGAAGTCAATGTTGTCACGTTTTAAAAAAAAAAATAGTTATGGGGTATCTTGTACACTGTTAGATGCACAAACTTTAAATTCTGACCATCCATTTCATTTGAAATGAAGAGAATCCTTGTCCGATTTTAGATGGGTGGTTAAATATTTTGGACCCTGGATAGTTTCAAATGGTATAACTCTGTTGAATTTTCTTAGGTGCTGAGTTTAGCTTGCTGTTGGTTATACCACAACTAGTTTGGATATCTATGACGATGAGCACCATTTACAATTTTGATTTGGACTGCTTCATCAGCCCCCTATCGTTATGTCTCTTTTGATATTTGTTTCTTCACAACCAACAGTAGTAAAATATGTTGCTATAGGAAAAACAGGCATTGGAAATCTACTTGCAAGAATGGCTTTTATGGTCATTGAAATGATTTTTAGTAGTTTATAAAAGATGTCTTATCTGAATATTCAAAATAGTGGTAAAAATTTTGGTTATTCCAATGTAAATGCTTTCTTTCAATCTCTGTAGCGCATATTTCAACTACAGAAAGAAAAGCAGCTATGATTGCTTCCTTGCAGAATCACCCTGTGTGCGCTTTGTTTGATGTTGCTAAAGTAGGTCATCTTAGGAACTCTGGGATTTGATGTATATACATGTCAGAGTTCAAGTAGAGTTAATTTTGCAATGTAAGTTTAATTCAAAATCTGCGTAAGTATCTGATATTTGTGAAATGCTTGTTGCAGATTTTTTAAGGGAGAAGAAAGGCAAGATATGGAGACTGAATGATTGGGGTATGAGAAGATTAGCATACAAGATAAAGAAAGCCAAGAATGCCCACTACTTCTTAATGAACTTTGAGTTAGAAGCAACATGGATTAATGATTTTAAGAGCATGCTAGACAAAGATGAAAGGGTCATTCGGCATCTCGTGATGAAGAGAGATGAGGCAGAAACAGAGGATTGCCCTCCGCCTCCCGAGTTCCACACCCTGCGTGCAGGTATGGATGATAATGATGAAGAGGATGATATTGATTATGATGATGAAGATGATGGAGAGGATTGGGATGATGAGGGTGAGATGGATGGTTATGATGATGAAACTGAAGATGGGATTATTGTTGTCAAGGATGATGCTGGTGACAAAGATCATACAAATGATATATCGGCTATCATAAGAAATCAGGGAAGAAAAAATCTGAGAGCTGAGAAAGTAGGCAGGTAGTCCTTTTATAGACTTCTATTGTGGGTTCTGGTTTGGGAGATCTCAAAGCAGTCTTATGTATTCCTTTATTTATGTATAAATTTGACAGCATTTAAGTAAAATGTACTTTGATGATGAAGGGTATCAAATTGTGCAGCAGCCTATTGAATTTAACCCTTGTGGTTGTGGATCTGTATTCTGCAGCTTCCTCAACTGGTCTGCTGAGAAAGAGTTATCACATATACTTGATCACATACTCAAGTGACACACGACATTTTAAAGATCGGGTTGAAGGAATTCTTCAACCCAAGTTGTAGGAAATTTATGTCTTTCCATTAACGTGTGTGAGCCAAATCTCATGGGAACCTAGTTTGTTTAAGAATAATGCTATTTAATATATCATCATATAACGTGAGATCCTCAAAACTCAACTGTTTTCACCAGGTGGATAGACTCTATGTAAGCAAGAAAATATTGTTTCTTCATCATCAACGCATGCACATGGGTCATGGGTGTTTGTTTTATTTTTTGCATCATAACTCAAATAAAAGGGAATTATAGTTTCAGCTTTTCAATCACGCTTCCATTCAACGCCCACCTAACCATGCATTCTCTTGCACGCACACACGAAGACAACCTCCACTGATCACACAAACCTACCCTCCTAATCCTCCTACTCAATCAACAACTGTTAAGATCAAGTGCCACGTGTCGTTTCAAACTTTATATATAAATATGACATGCAAAATAACCATCTTTCTTCATGACGTACTATGGCTCTATCTGCTTCCACCCCACACCTCTCACCATCACCACTTTCCTCCTCTTCCTCCTCTTTCACACGTCATATTGTTATGAGGTGGATATTTATTGGGGTTCCTCGTCGGTGTCGGTGCCGGAATCCGACGTGGATCTTTTGGAATTCCCCCTCAACTTAGAGTTTTGGAGGCGGAATTCTTCTTGTATGGCTCTTTGGGGTATGGCTTGGATAAATTTGCCCCCAATCTAAGCAGCGGAGGTCCACCACCCATTGGTGCTAGACGGGCAAAGCTGGACACTTTTACCCGCGATGTTATCAAGCAATTTGCTTTGCAAGAAGTTGGCCACCTGAGGTTATATATATACCTATTTATTCTCTTTTAAATCACTATTTTCTTTTCATTGTATATATATATATATATATATATATATATATATATATATATGAGAATTAAAGTGTTTTTTTGTGCAGAGCGATTCAAAGGGCAGTAAAAGGATTTCCGAGGCCATTGTTGGATTTAAGTGCAGCATCGTTTGCAAAAGTGGTGGATAGTGCATTTGGGCGAGCATTGAAGCCACCATTTGACCCTTACGCCACCTCCCTCAACTTCCTCCTCGCATCCTACCTAATTCCTTATGTTGGCCTCACTGGCTATGTCGGAGCAAATCCTAAACTTCAAGCTGCTTCTTCCAAAAGCGTAAGCATCTACTCTACCGCGTAAAATATTTTTTAACTTAAAATAAAAAATAGTCAAATCCAAAAAATATATATATATTTTGGTTTAGTTTCGAAAAATGGTTTTTTCTTAAATTTTGTAAACTATTTTTTAAATTTGAGTTTCGAGATCAAACCACCAAACAACGTATTGCTGAACCACTGTCGGAGATTACCAAAATTCGTCGGTTGTTTTTCGTCATTGCTCATTTTTCTTATGAGCCAAACGCTAAAAAATATTTTCTAATATTTTCTAGGAATTAGAAAATATTTTTTGACAGAAAATATTTTATTCGAAATATATTGAGCTTAATTTAAAATTTTGATTCCCAATTAATTTGTACATTTGAGATTGCAATTTCGTAAGAATAATCGTATTTTTAAAAGATATTGCAAAATGTAAGGCGTTTGACATTACGATTTAAAACGCACTTAATTTAAAATAGGAAAAAAAATTTGCAATTTCAATAATTAGCTAGGTGCTTGTTTATTTAATGCCAATTTAAACCAAAATTATGAATTCGCATAACAAATATTTAATAAAAAATACTTTTTAACATGTTTTATTAAACACTTTTACGATTTAAAAAAGTAGTGATTTCAAAAACGCTATTTTTAAAATCATTTATAGAAACCGTAATCCCGAACGGATTATTAATTTATACAAGATTAAGCTTTTAGGACAAGTGGTGATTTAACACGATATTTTGTGTGTTTAGGATTGCAATTTTACAAGAATAATATGCATTTTTAAAAGATATTGCAAAATGTAAAATCGTTTAACATTGCTTTGTTTAAAAAAATTAGGACAAAAAAAATATATATATATTTCCCATTTCAAATGGGAAATGGGAAGTGATGACATAATACATCTAACTTTTTGTGCATGCATACTGCATATGCACATGGAAAAGTTCAGCTTGTTGCAGGCCTTTTAGGCGTGGAATCCGGGCAAGATGCGGTGATTCGAGCATTACTATACGAGCGTGCGACGGTGAAGGTGCAGCCGTACGGAATAACGGTGGCAGAGTTTACAAATCGATTTTCAGAGCTTAGGAATAAGCTTGGGCGTGCAGGCTTCAAAGATGAAGGCCTTGTGGTTCCCCCGGTGAAGGGTGCCGAGGGCCGGATTGTGGGCAACGTCCTCGCCGGAGACAGAGACTCAATCTCCTACGGCAGGACTCCCGAGGAGATACTGAGGATCGTGTACGGGGGAGGTGACGAGCATGTCCCCGGCGGTTTCTATCCAAAAGGTGCTAACGGTCGTATTGCCAGATCTCACCTGCATCATGTTGATGCTAACGGTCGTATTGGGAACAAATAATTGTGAAGGGTTTTCTTTATGTTTTTGTTATTCTAAAAAAAAAAAATTGTTTAATGGTCTAATAAAGGTTGATCCGAAGTTAGCTGAAAATGCTTGTCCAAACAATGACTAATCCTAGAAATCTCATTTTTATCGTATAATAAATAAATATTTAAAAAATTTAAATGACGGGACGTTATACATTTAGATTTGTAAAAATCTAATAATCTATTATATATTTATATATAAAAGAAGTTTATATCAATCAGACTTAAATTACTTGCGAACAGAGCCGAGACACAATGGCACTGTGTGATTTGTTTCTAGCTTGTGAATAAGTTGCTTGAACGGTTAAGATTTGTTTAGCATTTGAAAGCATTTGAAATTCGCTTAAGCTACATAGAATTTCTATTTAGCAATAAAATATTCTGAATACTATTAAAACTTCTAGCATATATATATATATTCCCCAAATTCTTGAAGAATTTCTTCAACTTAATATATAAAATACGCATCATTTTTTAATAATAAAATCTTATGTAATTTTTAATAAAATTTATTTTAACTTTGTCTTTACTATTAAAAAAATATGTGCATCTCATATGTTTATGGATACATGTCATTTTTATAGATTAGGTTGAAGGAAATTCTTTCAATTCATTTTAGAGGAAAACTTTGTCCAATATATATATATATATATATATATATGAACATTTCAAGGTTAGATTAAATTTAATAATTTTATCCCCTAAAGAGGATAATTTGAGTAACATTGATGTGATTCAACGTACGTGTACATAAATGTAATACGCTGTCGTTTGATCAAAACTTGGACCTTGCTGTGGACTGATCACTGATGTGTGGCAGCATCAAGGTATATTCTTTTGCCCGATCCAAGGTATTTCTAATTTTTTTTAAACATATCTACACCATACACTAAGGGATGGAGATTCGAATTAATAATCTTTACTTCATTAGACGTAATTTATAACCGATTAGATTATCCATTGAAAACCGATCCAAGGTGTTTAACTTCTTTTAGATGTAATGTGAGAATAGTAGATACCGATTTAAAAAGAGTTATGAAACAAATTGTGTAAATTTTATTTTTCAGTCAAACATAAAAGGTTACAAATTATCAAAATACCAAAAAATTAGTGACCTCTCCGATTATTAAAAACGAATAAAGTAAAAAAAAAAAAAAACAGAATAACTATTCTTTTTTACAGAATAATAATAAAAAATGCTAGAAGGAATAGTTATGTCTTTTAAAATTGTCATATTCTTTTTACAATTGTTAATAAAAATTTGACACATCAAGTAAAAACACCTAAATACAATAACGATAAAAACATTATATTTTTAACCCAAATAAATCTTATGAACTTTTTCATTAGTTTTAATTCAATGACCAACACTCACCTCTGAGTCCTCAACATTGAAGTTTTAAACCAACCAAGACGGTGGATTTAGTAGTTTTATCGATGCATATTTCATGTATAAAGTATTTTGTTAAGAGAAAGAAATTATTTAACGTAAAATATTATATTATTTTTTAGTGCAAAACCCTTAGTTTACACAACGATATGATTGAAATTATTATTATTTTTTTTGGCTAGCAACGCGCCATTTAAAAAAAATGAAAAATGTTTTTGATCATTTCGAATTTCTTTTCATCCTATTATTTTAATAAATATATTATATACAAGTAAATGATTTAATTTATCTCTCGTCCTCAAAATCAACCCGATCAGTCATTCTCTCTCTACTGTGATTTGGCTCCGAGAGAGAAGAATCAGATAAGGTGAATTCTCGTCTGGGGTTTTGAGAGCTTTTGATCTCTTTCTCAGGCAGGTCTAGCACCATCTCTCTGGTATTGTTCTTTCTCTCAATGAATCCAGATTCTTATTGTTAGTTCTAATTTTTATGTTAAATTGTGATAAAAATGTTTACTTATAAATGTTGATGATTTTAGCACGATTTGGCTGATCGAACTCTAATTTACATTCCTTTTTATGTATTACGCGATCTTCCAATTCAAGGCTTGGAATTTCGGAAAACCAAGCTAATGTTAGGGTTTTAGTTCTTTTAAGATGTACTTGAAAGAAGGGCGTTCCTTATTGTTGAAAGTGCACAAACCTTCAATCCCGTTTGTGTTAAACACAAACCCAATTCCCAATCCCCGTAAACCCCAGATTGAACAAAACCAATCCCTTTTTCTCAAAGAAAGCGAAGTTGAAAACAGATTAAAATGCGAGGTCGACATCATTTTGGCCTTGGAGTACTTCAAATCTATAGCCAATTCAGGGACCTTCAAGCACACCCCATTAACGTACCAAACAATGATTGAGAAGCTTGGTCGGGAAAAGAATCAAACAGATGGTGTGCAATACCTATTGCACCAAATGAAGTTGGAGGGGATTAGATGCTCTGAGGACTTGTTTGTGAGTGTAATAAAGGCTTATCAGCGAGCCAGGTTGGCCGAGCAAGCATTGAAGATGTTTTATAGGATAAGGGAATTTGGGTGCAAGCCAACGGTGAAGATTTACAATCATGTATTGGATGCATTGCTTAGTGAGAATAGGTTTCAGATGATTAATCCGATATATAGTAATATGAAGAGAGATGGGATGGAGCCGAATGTGTTTACGTATAACATTCTCTTGAAGGCTCTGTGTAAGAATGATAGGGTTGATGGTGCATGCAAGTTGCTTGAGGAAATGTCGAAGAAGGGGTGCTCTCCGGATGCGGTGAGCTATACGACTATAGTGTCCACTTTGTGTAGGCTTGGTAAGGTAGAGGAAGCGAGGGAGCTTGTGACGAGGTTCAAACCCGTTGTGTCAGTTTATAATGCTTTGATCAATGGGATTTGCAGAGAATACAAGTTTGAGGAGGTGTTTAAGCTGTTAGCTGAGATGGTGGATAGAGGGGTTGATCCTAATGTCATCACGTTCTCGACTGTCATTAGCTCTCTTTGTAATGTGGGGAATGTTGGGTTGTCTCTTGCAGTGATTGGCCCAAATGTTTAGGAGAGGATGTAGCCCCAATATTTACACGTGCACTTCCTTGATAAAGGGGTATTTCTTGGGAGGGAGACAGTATGAAGCTCTCGAAATGTGGAACCGGATGATTGGAGAGGAGTTTGTGCCCAATGTTGTTGCATACAACATTCTAATACATGGTCTCTGCTCTTATGGGAATATGGGTAAAGCTGTATCTGTTTGTGATGAGATGGAGAGAAATGGCTGTTCTCCAAATGTGATTACATTTAGCACTCTCATTGATGGCTTTGCAAAAGCTGGAAACTTGGCTGGTGCATCTGAGACATGGAACAAGATGATAACCCATGGTTGTCACCCAAATGTTGTGGCATATACGTGCATGGTGGATGTTCTTTGTAGGAACTCTATGATCAATCAAGCTCATTTTCTTATAGAGAATATGACTACTGAAGCTTGTCCTCCAAATACGGTTACATTTAACACTTTATTAAAAGGGTTATGTGGCACTGGAAGAATGGACTGTGCTGTAAAAGTACTTGATCAGATGGGGAGTTATGGGTGTTCTCCTAACATAACAACATATAATGAGCTATTGGATGGTCTCTTTAAGGTAAATAGATTCAAAGAAGCTTTTGAACTTGTTAGGGAGATTGAAGAAAGGGAGATTGGGCTGAATTTGGTGACTTATAATATCATTTTACGTGGATTTTGTCATGCTGGTATGCCTCAGGAGACTTTGCAGCTTCTTGGGAAAATGCTAGTCAGAGGGATGAAGCCTGATGCCTTCACATACAACATTATAATTTATGCCTATTGTAAGCAGGGAAAAGTCAAATATGCTATCCAAGTTTTTGACAGAAATAGTGCAGTAGAAGGGTGGCATCCAGACATAATAGCATACACTACTCTTTTATGGGGAATCTCTAATTGGATAGGTGTTGAAGAAGCCATTTTTTATCTTCAAAGGATGGTAAACGAAGGGATCTTCCCCAACATTACCACCTGGAATGTGTTAGTCCGTTGTTTCTTTAGCAACTTAGGTCATATGGGGCCAATCCACATTCTGGATGATATCCTGGCTAATGGATAATACACAAATTATGGTGTGTTGCTTTTCAGACACGAAATAGCAAAAGAAATTTGGGGGCTAAAACATAAGTCAAATGCAACAGATGGTCAAAATGACTGAATATTCAGATTATTGCTGATCTCTTTGTTGGGCATATGTTACATACATTCAACCCAGATTTTTGATGAGGATCCATAAAACCAACTTCAATTTAACTGAAGAAGAAGAATCTTGTTCTCGATGCTTGCAGCAGCATAGTTTGTGTTGCTTTAAATCTCCCAGATGTTGGATTAAATTTAGAAGTCAAAGTGCCAGGGTGTTTTACGGACTATTTATCAATTTCATGTACCAAAGATTATTGTAAACTATGTATTATTTTTGCATCAAGTGTACTGATACGCTAGTCGCCTGCAATGGTTAATGTTAACATACCCTGTAGTATGTTTCACTGGTTATGATTTTGTACATGTTAAAAGTAGTTTCTATACCTTTGTTCCTTGGTGCTTCTATATTTTTCTGTATGACTGGGGTGTTGGATCTCCCATGGTTAACTTGGTGCAACTTTATCAAGGCCATTACCCAAAGCACCATACAAGAAGCATTCAGCTTCAAGGTACTCTTAAGCTTAGAGGCTACAAAAGATCAGTATCAGCCTTTGTGATTGGAAGTAGTTGAATTTTTTTTTAAGGAGTCACAACAAGCCTTGAAAGTTGAAATGCATTCTCTCAAGCATATATTAAATGTCTGAACCTATGTTCAGCATTTAACTTGCAAGGGAAAGATAGATTAACTTTGCTTAGGTTATTAACATCACTTTATTTTGAGAGCAGAAAACAAAAGACAGAAGATGGAATTTTTAACAAACAGAATCTTGTTTTTGGAATAGTTCCAATAAAATTCACATTGCTTTTCATTTTTGTTGTACTTGGATTATCTATGGGAAAGAAGTACTTCATAAGCCTGAGAAATATGGTTTTTTGAATTATTAGATGTTGCTTTTTGGTTCAATTTCTGTTTGTTGGGAACTTAGGATTGGTTTTGACAGATTTAGAGGATTTATGGTTGGAACGTTTATAGGATTGTAGCATTCGTGTGAGATGGGAAGGGGTTGGGGTGTTAAATATTTTATCAAAAAAAAAAAAAAAAGGTTGAAAGGGAATGCCAAAGTACTTGGGTAGCAAACAACTGGGCTATAATACTTCAGTTGAAAATAACAGGGCAAGGTTACTTTTGTATGTTCATATTGGGTGGAAGAGATTATCATTAGAAAAGATAGTAGGATGCGTTAATATCTGTTCTCTTCTGTTTCTCCTTTTCTTGGTAAAGTATCAAATGTATCAACTATTTGATTTTGGAACAATTAAGAGTTCTTCTTGACTGGGAGGTTCTTTGTTAGTTGGCTGAGTGCTCTGTGGACCATTTATTTGTCACTTCAGTGTAGTATTAGATGCTTCATAAAGGTTTGTTTACAATCACAAATAGCTCATTTATTTTTGTCTTTATCAGAAATTTATTATCATATCACCCAAAGTAGAAGGCATGGCAGGACATAATGATTCAAGTGCAGCAGAGAAAAAATCAAGTGAGCTTACAAGTGGCATACCAACCTTCAATGCTGAGAATCTGCAAAGTAACATGAAAATTATATATTACAGGTTTGTTTTGACAACCCATTATCATATGGAGCCAGTCTAATTGACACATGCTTGATATTTTAGATAACTGTAATGAGTGACCCCATGCTTCATTCCATCAACTGTATATTGAAGAGGTGGGTTTGTTTGCGTGGAAGAGACTCTGGTTGCTGGCTCTAGTGCAGAATGTGTGTGTGTGTGTGTGAGAGAGAGAGAGAGAGAGAGGCTAATGCATTATTTGGTACTTATAATTATTTTTGGTACTTATAATTATTTAAATTGATAAAATTCTGAAGGTCTTCAATCACATTAAGACTTGTCTTAATAAATGTTGAGGGGATTTTGCAATATCCAATGATTTTGATAAAAGACTTTTTGGGTTGCTTGAAGGAAGACCTAATATTTTGACTTTTTGTGCAGCCGGACTTTTCTGTCTATCATTGGTGGGGTCATTGCTGGAATTTTGGGATTCACTGGCTTGACTGGGTTCATCTTTTATTTCCTAGTCATGGCAATCACTTCAGTTGGGCTAGTAGCAAAGGCAGGGTTTTCAATTGATTCGTACTTCAATAGCTGGAACCAAGTTATACTTGATGGATTTTTCAGTGGGCTTATGGTATGCCTCTTTATATTTCGGTTCTTTATTCTCTCTCTTTTGTTTAGTATAAATTTGACCTGTTTGCATAGAACTCACCTCTTCCATAGCATTTGCGTCTTGTGAGTATTTTACTTCAAGAAGTCATTGTTCTCTGCTTTGCTTTGTTGATATGCTGTCATTCTTAACATAGTTCCCATCGGCCAAGGCATGTAGCAAAGCAGTAGGGGAGACTCAATGGAGATGAATCTTACTTTTCAATTATTGCCTTTTAAACTGTACTTGATAGTATGGAATATTCTGTATGTTTCTGGTTATTAAGTGTTCCCAACCTGGTTAATCAGAAGACCTTGTGAAAGTTTTTGAATTATCTGTTGAATCCTTCCTAGCCTCCTCTAAGCATATAATCTTGCATGCTTTCCTCTAATTAATTGAACTCTCTATTGGTTATTTCATTTTCTTTTTGCTACTTTGTGTGATTGATGTTAGCCTCATGGAAGTTACTTAAGTTGGTTGTAAATTTATCTGTTAGGATAAAATTTCTGTTCATTAAAAAGAGCTCTTTTATTCCCATGGCATGGTCTTGCTGATAACTGGCTGATCCATTTTCTTCCATTGAATTATAGAAAAGTTGATTTTTTCTGATTGAGGAAAAATGCTTATTACGTCATTGAAATAGCCTATATTATTTGTGCTTGGAGCTCAAAAATTTACTTAAAAAAATATATAATGAATGCTAAACCGAAGAGAGAATGACTTTTTTGGGTTTTCGCCATTTAATCTATGCTTATTTATTTAACTTATGTGACTCATTCATGCTTAAATTACCTACATTACGATGTTATTCCAAAATTTTATCATGTTCTTAACATTTTCTACCTCTTCTTTTGTTCTGCAGTCATTCGTGCTATTCTGGACGTATCCTTTTCTATATGTTGGGACACTTCCTTAGTAAATTAGTAATGGCAAAATCTTGGACAAATACTTGAGCTTCTCTAGGTGAAAATTTTCACGTGCTTTTCTTTTCTCTCAGACTGCCTCATTTTGACAACCCGAATAATGATTATGTACAGCTCGAGTTGCTGGTCTCAAAGGGTTATGAGTAAAGTTTCTTCTGCGAGCACCCAGCTCGTGCTGTTTAAGATTTCACATGATTATTCTTAAAACCTTTTTTTTTTGGTCACATGTTGATCATGATGGCTGGACCATGGTTGAAAAGCATTGACATCTTACTGAAACATGTTCATCTAGAAATTTCCGAAGATCCAAAAAATATTTACGCCAAGTCATTTTTTCTTGTTACTGAATTATTTCTTAGTAGAATATTGGTTTTATATTTGCCTACTTTCCTTGACATAAGAAGATTTGCCTATGACATGGTGCACATATTCTGATGCATCTTGAATGGAGGGAAAGCTGTGATGATTTTTGCCGAAACTGCTGCTTGCCATGATGTATCTTCAATCTTCATTCCTCTGGGACTTGGAAATAGATTCAATAAGTTTGTATCGGCTAAACTTGGTTTAGTTTAGTCTACCGTCTTTTTCATTTCTCCATTAGTTTTCCATAAATACCGTTTGGCTGGAAGGACTTGTATTGGTAGTGTTTGACTATAGCAGGGAAATTTTGTATGAAAGCTGCTTTTGCAGGTTGGAGGCAACTTTTTATTTTTCATAGCTTAGTATAACTTGAGACAAGTGCAATTTAAGGTTTGACATGGCTTGAATGTCAAGTTTACTTTATTTTTATTTTATTTTTATAATTTATAATTTATAATTTATTCTATGATGGGAAGATGGGAAAAGGGTTACAATGGGCGTCCTTGCCATTCTTAATTCATTGTTAATTGTAATTGAAGAACATATAAATAATAATAATAATAATGGAAGAAAAATGGAGAATGTGGGTGAAAACGCTTCCAACAATTTGGTGTGCATGAAAATTGCACTTCTATAGGATGGTATGGTATGGCTATTTAACATGGCCTCTTTTGGCATATCTTTTGGGTTTTGTTTCGTTTATGGAACTTTACCTTTTAATATAGTCTCTTTTGGCGATTTTGGTTTGTTTGATGGACTGGGTCATTTATTTGATCAATTCTCAATGGTTCTAACTATTGTAGTGTCTTTGTACAACTTGTATTTCACGGCTACACGATCGTACTTCTTTAATTAAGTAGTTAGCAATTCTTCTTCTATGTGAATTACACATTGTTGTCCATAAATAGCAGTGAATGCATATAAGAATTGTCCATAAATAACGGTGAATGCATATTAGAATTTGAATATTGATGGTCTCATTTAGGCTAAGGCGTTTTTTAAAAAGTATTTTTCGTATCTTTTAATGTTTGATGTGAATATTCTTAGTTTGATAAAAAAAAAATTAATGTTGGAAAATAGTCTCATTCTTAAATTTCCTAAATCATTTTTTGAGTTTGAGTTTCTTAAATATCCGGATCTTCGTCAAAGGTTGTCGCAAGTCCCTGTCTTTCTTTTCTCTTTATTTTTCTGAATTTTCATTTCCTAGATCAAGATTAATCGTTGAGCTTTTCTTCTTCTTCTTCACTTAATTTTTCTTTTCTCAAGCATGATCTTTCATCATTTTCATTTTCTATTCTCAATTGTACAAAGTAGAATTGACAATTTTTGACATGATTTGCTGACCCGACACAAAATTAGAGTATTATGATTTGATATAAACGGTTGGGTCATAAATCTGCTTGACCTATTTATATATATACACACACATACTTAAATGAGTTAAACAAATCGTGTTTGGGTTGAAATGAGTCTCACATGCAATGGCGGAACCACATGTTGGACCAGGGGAGGCCACAGCTCCCCCAAGAAGTTTAATTTTTTTTTGTTTCTATGAACCTTTAGAAATTGTATATGTAAGTGGCTCCCCCAAGAAGTTACAATATATATATATATATATATATATATATATATATATATATATATATATATATATATTTCCCCACGAGTCCACAATCACGTGCTGTAGCCTCCATTAAAAAAAAAAATGATAAGTGCATTAAAAAAAAAAAAAAGAGAATACCCAAAATAAAAATAAATAAAAATAAAAAAGCCAAAACATACAAATAAATACCCGATTTTTTTTTTCTCAAACAGAGAATACCCAACTCCTGAGTTTCCCTTTGGACACTTTATGAGCTTTTTCTGTTTTTCAAACTCAGTCCTTACCAAACCAGATATGCAAGCTGGCAAGCGTACTTCCCTCATTCCCCGGTCTTTTTTTTTAATTTTATTTCTATCTTTTTGATATAGTGCTGATATGTTACATTTTTAATATATTAATTTGAGCACATATTTATGAATTTTTATAGATTTTTTTTTTTTTGGTAATGCATATATTGTATGAATTACCAAAATTTTAAATTAGAAAAATTTTTGTAAGATGCACAAAAAAAAAAAAAAAAAAAATAGCAGCTCCTCAATATTAAATCTCTGGCTTCGTCACTGCTCACATGTCACGTTGGGTTAGGTTAAACGGGTTAAACATGTCACATTTAGATCTAAACATGTTAACACATTGGTGACTTGTTTACTACAGGTCAATTGGGCCATGTTAGATCGAAGGTTTGATCCATTTAATTAAATGGGTTGTGTCGGAGTTTACTCTTAACAAGTTGGCAAGTCAATTGAGTTGACTTAAATCTGACCCGTTAACCTAAATTGCCAACACTAGCTAAAAGGTGTCATTTCTAAGTCTTTTTTTTTTTTTTTTCGCATCACGCATGTGTCGTTCTTTGGGCTGTTGTCTTGGAGAAAGATCCTCTCCAATCTGTTTGAACCGGAGGGGATTCAGTCCCTTATAATGTAGGGACATTACTGTGAAGGAAAAAAAGAAAAAAGAAAAAAGAAGGTGATGGACAATCACTGGATCCCCTCCGGTCCAAACGCATGAGAGGATTCCGGTCCTGCCGCCTAGGCCTTTGGGAGCCGAGTTTGATGTATGTTGAAATCAATGTTTCGTGTGAATCGTGTCTGTTGATAACATTAACATAAATTTAATTTCAGTCGTTTGATCAAATTAATAGTGCACGCTCATGGAGCCATGCGGAACACCATATTACTCTCACGTGATATATGTGGAACAACAGTAATCCATCAATGAGGTTGTTTTGCTTTATTGAAACTTGTTGGATTTATGCCTAACAGCTCTAAGGCGCCATAAAATTTGTTTTAATGTTGGATTTTAATGCAAGATTTTTGAAAAGGGGATGTGTTTATTGGGAGTCTTGGGACAATTCGAATTAGGATATATAATTCACTTGAACTGGAAATTATTTAATTAGTTATAATAGAGTGTTATTTTTGTTTTATCAAAAAGTAAAAAGATAAAAATACTATTCAAATATAATTAACCGGATATTCTCAAGTTTATTTGAATTGAAAAGGATTCTTTTCCTGAGAATTGATAATTTTTTTTTTTAAAAAAAAAAAGTGTTCTTTAAGGGAATGTGCTTAATGCAATAAAAGATTGGGGTTTTATAGGAAGGTTATAATAAAGGGTATTTTGTTTTTTACTTTTGAAGAAATCAGCAGATTATAGGCAATTTTGAAGGAGATTTGAGTGAAATTGAATGCAATTGAATTTTAAATTAAATTAAAATTATGTAAAAAAAAAAATTAAAAGAACATGTACTTCCTAAAAAAAATCCATAAATCCTCTCCATTCTCCTCTCCCCAACCACTTAGGTTTTTGCAGGCTCAAATCTATTTTTGCAAATGAACCTTATCAAAACAAATTGTAAAAAACAATGAAACAAACTTACCTCGGATGAAGGGTAATGGGGAAAATATTTTCTGAGGAAGGGTGGCGTGGTATTTGGGTGAGATGAGGGCTTTCATAGAGCTTTGGTTGAAGAGGATTTCCTTTTACGCTTCATAGTTGGTCGATGATGACTCAGCGTACCCTTAGCTTTCAAATAAGAACTCCTCTTGGCATTTGGAGAAGAGGCTTTTGTCCGTCGAGACAATCAGTAATTGGAACGAGCATTGCCGATAGAACCTTGTTTAGGAAGATCTTCCTCATAATCGCTAGGGTCTGCAACAAAGTTTGTAATTGGGACCCTTGGGCTTGAATTTTATTTAATTTAATGTATGCTTTTTTGATTGTGTTTGTGACTACTTGTTAATAGTCATTGTGAGAGTTCCTCTGAATCATCATTGAGGAGGGATGACAAAGATGG
Organism: Carpinus viminea; assembly: GCA_013348765.1. NCBI lineage: Eukaryota > Viridiplantae > Streptophyta > Magnoliopsida > Fagales > Betulaceae > Carpinus > Carpinus viminea. The sequence continues at coordinate 13,764,815 of CP054673.1, read as the reverse complement.
TATTTGGGTTTGCAAAAACCTAAGTGGTTGGGGAGAAGAGAATGGAAGCGATGGATTTTTTTTTTTTTTTTAGGAAGTATGGTTCTTTTAATTTTTTTACATAATTTTAATATTATTTAATTTGATGTGGCATCCAAAACTCAGTACCACATGGCATCTTGAAACCATAAGTACCATGCCATGTGTAAAGATGACGCACTGCTAAAAAACTAACGGAATCAACGGAAGTACCAAGTGAGTTTATTTGATAACCACAGGTACCATTTGTGATATTTTTGAAAATCGAGGTGGCTATTTGATTTTGGCTCAAAGTACAGGTACTGAAAAGGCATTTAACCCATTTTTTTTTTATAAAAAAAAGTGTTCTTTAAGGGAATGTGCTTAATGCAATGAAGATTGGGGTTTTATAGGAAATATTATAATAAAGGGGTATTTTTGTTTTTTCACTTTTTGAGGAAGTCAGAACTAGCCGATTATAGGGCAATTTTGAAGGAGATTTGGGTGAAATTTAATGCAATTGAATTTTAAAATTAAACTTAAATTGTTTCATTAAAGGAAAATGTCTTTCCCTTTTGGTTTTGTCTTGATATTTAAAAAAGTCAAATGAGATCATACATCTAGGAGAAATGGAAATGGAGTTTTACAAAAAACAAAAATCTCTTTTAAGGAAAATTTGATTACAAAATATTTAATTGAAACTTCGAAATTTTATTTGAAAGGAGAAAAGCTTAATTTATTAGGTGGATTTGTCAATGCCTTTCCCATATTTACATTTGTCAAGATCCCTTATAATTTTAACATTTCAATTTAATATCAAATATATTTACGATCAATAATACATTAAAGTTTATTAATGTTGCAATCAACAATGGTAAATTTTATTTGTAAAAAATATCGCATAGGACTTTTCATCGAGTTTTTTGCATTTTATCACTGCCTTTGTGCAGCCTTAGAAAAGGTCCAACTTGATTATGGTTTCTCTGGGATCATGGATGAAACCATTATCTACTGTTTAGTCATTTTGGACCTATCCTTGTATCTGTACTATATTTTTCGTTTGAGCTTTGTTGTTCATATTATCATATTATGAGACTATCCTAAGCATTTAAAGAAAATAATTGTTAACAACTGAGTCAACCGAGTTTATACGAGTAGATATTGTTTAATAATTGAATTTAGTTTCATGTTCACGAATGATCCAATTAGTAATTGAGTCGAGTTTACAGATTGAGACAGAAAACTCTTGCAGTAGAACAGAAGTCTTCCTTGTGATCACAGAATTTTTACAGATTGCTCAAACCTAGTGTTATAAGAGTATCAACCAAATTGCAGATTTGAGATGAAAAACCATTCAATAAATCATAATCTGTAAAAAATTTACCATTTGTGCAACATCAAATTACGTGTTACTTTTTTCAAAAGACCAGAGCCTGCTGTCCACAGTCCATACAGCAGAAAACTCTCAGGAGAAAGATGAAGAAACCGACTTACAGGACAGCAACTATTTATTTACCAACATCATTGGAGGCATTCTTAGCAGTACAGAAGACATGGTATATAAAACACTTGAGACTGCTATTACTGTAACAAAGTTGTAGAAAAGCCGCTTATTGTCTTTACCAGGAACAAACACCATTTTCAATGAGTTTGTCAGTTCAAAGAGTCTGAAAGAAATCTGCAAGAACACAAAAAAATTGGAGCTTCAGTCATAAACATTAACAGATGTTAGCAAAATTTCAAAGCATAATGTATTTACTTACTGCAATGTATATGGCAGTAGTGAGCATAAAATTCAACAAGGGATAGCCTGGGATCAGAGCAAGCAACATTCTTGGCTGAGCATCTGGAATAGCTGATCTGCAAGTTCAGTGGGAATCAATCATTATAAGAGATTCCATTTTACATGTGAAATGACTCCATTATTTGCCAAGAACAGCAGCCGCTATCTTTTAATGTTTGATGAAACCTTAAAATAACTAGCAGGCTTTCCATAGTTATGAGCTTCACCATACCTTAGCCAGATATGGATCTGTGAGATGTAGGTCTCTAGAGTTATCTTCCCAAGCCATCTGGGAAAACAAAGACAAAGGAGGTATCACATATATTAGTCAAACGAATCCATCTTTACTTGACACAGCTTCTTATGTACTTTTTAAGCTCTTTGACGCAATTACAAACAGGCTCTAAATCAACAACAAATGGATCAAAATAAGTAAGCATAAATCATCCCGATTATCCATACGTAGCGATCAAGGCCTGATCGGAAATGCCACTCATGCATGCGTGGCCGATGTGATCTGGCCGGATTTGGGTCAGTGTAACCTGCAATTAATTAAGGAATTTTAGTCATTTTGATCTCCAATGTTATTGCAAGGAATGAGTAATGTTATTTAGTATACTTTTATACAACTGCTATAAAACATGATGATGTGTTAGCAAAAACGAATAGTTGATTTTTACTGCCACATCATTTAGTTATATAACAGTTGCGCGCGAGTCTATTAAACAATATTACTCTGCAAGAAATATGAAGCTTTGACAAGTAACTAACCAAGGAAGAATGTGAACGGGGTCCAAACCAAATCAAAAACTCCAGGGACTTCCCATCCTATGACAACCAGCAGGAAGCAGGCAAAGATTTTAACAGGTATGACAAACCTTTTCTCATTATACTTGCTCATGAAACCAAGTACCCCATAAATGATGAGAGTGAAAAAAGTGTGCATGGGGCAAATGTAGTACACCATATAACTGTTGTTAAGGACAATGCAGGAGAAGAACACCAAGAAATTAAGCCTCCACATCGTCTGCTCCAAAAACAAAATTCAAAAAAAGATATGATGATGATTAAAAGGGAATTCATTTGTGCGAGAACTCATAGAATTGAAGCAATCTTTGACTTTTTAGGGGAATGCATTCAAACCTTTGCAAATCTTATAAGACTGAAATCTTTGAAGACATAATAATATGTAAAGTTCCCAAATCCAGTCATGAACACATATGCTGCAAGGCATACTCGTACATAATTATAGATTTCAGCCGCGGCAAAGTAATGGTACATCAGGAAAAGTATCTGCATGACACGAGAAATATTAGTTGATGTATTTTGAGAAAGAGATGTGGACTCTACAAATCCAATGGTTAATTTGAAAAACAGATGTACGGGGGAGATTGATGTAAAAAGATCATTTGAAAGAGGTGATCACTAACCTGCATCCAACCTTTCCACTCCTCAGTTTGATGCCTATTTAAATAAAGTGTGGTTTTCCCTGACATTGGTGACTTATCATGATGCATCTTCAAAGAAGGGATTCCCCAAACTATGATGAGAAGGAAGTACAGAAACCAGAAGAGATCCCGATTGTAAACCTGCACAAACAGATAGTCAAGAAGAAAATTACTTCTACATATAAATTCTAAATAAAGGTGTGAGACATATAGCAGAAACATGAAAACAGCACCTTTGTTGCTGATGCAAAGAAATCCGTACGGTCACACAAGAAAAAATATCCCATGAGGAAACCAAATTCAGATCTGTTAAAAGACAAGAAAGAGAGAGAAGTCAACATTTCAATCCACTTGAAGAAACCATTACACAATTTGAATCAAGGGGAGTGATTCACTTACATAGCTCTAAGAATCAACCGGTTTTCGATCAAGAAAGACTCGTCGATCAAGAGGAACCTAACAAGATATCATCAAAATGCATGAGCCATGTAATTAAGCTTATATATATATATATATACACACACTTAAGAAAAGCATAAATTGATAAACAAGTTGACAGCTTTAAAAAAACCTGATAATAGGATTTGTAGCAGACAAAGTTCGAGATTTAGCAGTCTGGGGACCTCCCCCCACTAAGAAAGCAGCTGTATCATCTTCCTTAGCTATGCCCTTCTCCACTTCAATAATTTTCTCATCCGAGTGCCTATTGGTACAAATTAATAGCAAATTGATTTTCATTTTAAACCCTTAATCCCATTTCTCTTCAACCAAAGAAAACATCATACATATATTGCATGTTTGCCTGTAACGTGGGCTATAAGTTATCACAATTGAAGAAAAAAAAAAATCTCCAACTCACACTTTAGCAGAGATTGGATGTTTGTAGTTCAATAACTCAGAATAGATCCAAGCTGCAATTATTGGTATGATTCCAAGCAAAAACGACACCTGAAATTAATAAACAGCCATCAATTGTGAAGCAGAAAAACATTTTTCCATGGCAACAAACACAGCCAAAATAGGCAAACCCCATGAACAGAAAACCATAATTATCTACACAATCCATCAACGAATTGAAAAGCAATATATATCTCAAAGCAATACCTGTCCAGGAGTGATCGGACCTGAGATCACCATTGTCAATGGAAAGCCTCAGTTGGAGCAAAATTCAAAGGGATTGAACCCAAGAACTGCAACACATAAATGGTCTATGGATTAATGAATGACTATTTACAGATAAATGCAAACATGTTTACAGAACAAGCACATATATAATTCACAAACGAAGTGGTTTTTTGTACTATGAAGCAAGAACTGCTTTGTGTTTTTTTTTTTTTTTGTTCAAATTTGTTAAGAGCATAGTGAAATACCTTTCTCTTCCTTAATTTCTGCTATATTAGCATGTATAATCTGTTTGTATATATTTATATGGGTTTTCCATGATTTGTTTGAATATGCACATGCCTACCTTTATTGCAAATTCTCTTAAGGAATTAAGTAGCTGAAATAAATGGGTGACGTTTTTGTAATAAGATTTGTCTGTTTCTTATATGGTGTAATAAGATTTAGTTTGATTTATAATTACTATTGGCAACGTATATTCATTCAACCACCAGAAACTGGCCTCAATTAATGCATTTCGATCACAGCCATTAATCTTTTGTCTTCTTGTATTTTTACAAACATATATTATTTATTCCTTTTAAATATATATTTTTCCTTTTCAGAATGATTCCTAGAGGGATTGATTTGTGCCTTTCATTCAGAAAATAACACATGATCAGCTGGATTGAACATAAAAAATGAGTGTTATAGTTATAGATAAACCAGATTTTTACCTTTGTCTATATATCTCTCATTGACAAAATTCAAGAAATAAAAATAAATATATATATATATATATATAAATAATCAGATTATAGCAATTTAAGCAAAATCCTACCATCCCAACATTAATAATCCCTAACTTAAAATAAAACATTAAATTTAAGACAATAAACGCACTTTCCAAACCAAATCGATCGTTTGATGTTTTTGCTTTAAATTTTATGTGTTTTTTTGGAAAGTGCAAGCATTGTTGGGATGGTCAATTTTGCTCCGATTGTTTGGAATTTGATTTTTAATTTTTTATATATTTTATTTTATGGGTTTTGGATTCTTTCAACATATAGAAATACTATCACTTTCAAGTGTCTATAAAGAAGTCCACCAAAGTGCACTAAACAAAAATGATAGAAATGCCAAAGAGTTAGTTCAATCGATTGGGACCACGTTTAATGAAGCGGATGTCACTAGTTTGAATCCCCCTCCCCCCTCTTGTCTGGACATGTCAAAAAAAAAAATCAAAACCAGCTGCATATACTAAGAGCTTGTTTGAGTGTGTGTTTAGAGGGCCTAAAAGTGTGTTTAATGGCCTATTTGAGATTGCATTTGAGGGGCCTAAAAGTGCGTTTAACACTCAAATATCAGTTTGAAAAAAAAAAACTAAAAGTTGTTTGGTAAGAAAAATTAAAAGCGCTTTTAAGGGTCTAAAAAGCATTTTTCTGACTTGAAAGCTATATTTCTCAAAAGTCCATTCAAAGAGAAAAGCATCACTTTGGTAAAAAAAAAAAAAATTAAAAGCGTTTTAAAAGTTTAAAAAACCGAAAAAAAAGAAGCAAAAATGCACTTTTGATAAAAAGCTTAAAAATGAAGCTTTTGCCTAAAAATGGTTTTTGACTTAAAAAGTATATTTCTCAAATGCAATCTCAAACAAGTTCTAAATGCAAGTTAACCTTTTTTTTCTGTTTTTTTTCTTTTCTTTTTTAAATTATTCTTCTTGCTTTTTTAAATGCAATATTACTAATTAAACTTTCATGTTCAAGTTCTTCTGTCGTCTCATTTTTAATTGGTAATATGACTAATCTTTCATATAAGACTTGAAGCCAAAAATAAAGAGCAAATGAAAATTTATAATGCTACTATAAGTTCCTCTTGTGTCCAATTAAGAATGATGTGACTCTTAAAATCACCATTAGGATTATAATTGATCATTATTGAATTTTGATCAAATTATAATTTTAAGAGCCACATCATTCTTGGATGGACACAAGAAAGACTTCTAGAATTTTGATTAAATGGTAATTGAATAAGACATGAGACATTGTCACTTTGGATACTTTCCATCTTATGGGCATTTAATTATTTATTTATCTCTCTTAATTTTTGAACAATGCAAGTTTTAAATTAATGTTAGAGAAGCATTTATGAATATTGGAGACTTTTCATAAATATGAACATCGATGTTTCCAAAAAAAAAAAAGCAAATAATGCTATTGAATTAAACAACAGCTGAATTGACTTTCCATATTTTTTTCTTTTCCAAAATCTATATTTTGGGTATTAATTTGTTTTTCCTCCTTTCAATTGGTAATTTTATATATATATCATAATTGATGGCCTTAGTTGGAGAATATTTACAAACTTTTTTACCATAGCTTGGGGCCTTAATTAGAAAATATTTACTAGCTAACTTTTTACCATGTTTAAAGTCCTAAAATTTTTTATGCAAAGAGTTATATAATTATTATTTAGGGGTTAGGGCCCTAGTCAATTGACTAATTTGCCTTATGTAAGAGCGTGTTACCTATTGTCCTCTCTAATCCATCTGGGCCTTCTTTTTTGCACTACAATCAAATAATTAGGTATTTTCTTTTTGCAGTTTCCATAAATTAGATCAATAGGTTATTCATTTGATCTTCATATTAGGAAGTGCGTCTTTAATGCTATAATCTAAGACCGAGAGGTTATATGTTAAGAGATCCGCTCACACCAAGTTGAATATTCTGTGAGGGCATGAAATCAACATTCAAAGATAATTGCGTGATTCTATAATATTGTAAGATATTTCGTTTCTCTAATTTTAATTTATTGTATGTTATTTATCTTACTATTAATTTTATTTTGTATCAACAAAATATTTTGTACCATTAAAATTATTTTACAACACATGTTTATATTTCAAAAGTAGTATCTATAGCTGATCGAAGTGTACAATTACAACTTTCTGAAACTATTTAGACGCAGCACTGGAAGATTAACAAAGCATGTCATCAACAACTGTTTTCAACTGTGAAAAACTGGCAACTTAATAAAAATTTATAAACTGTTTTTAATACCCTTCAAGTGGTTTTAATGAATTCAGATCCTCTCCGATTTAAATGAACGGAAGAGAAACCGATTCTTTATAATGAAAGGGCATTTTTGTCTAACAAAATGTAAATGACAAAAACACTCCTCAATTATAAATAACAGGAGAGTATCCTATTTCAGTTTTAATAGTCACACTCACATGTTACTCAAATCTTAAATGCTTTTAATTACCCCACAAGTTATAGGTGATCAATTGTGGCCCACATTATGTGGTGGAAACAAGGAAACAATAATCCATTCACAAAAGAACATTTTTGGTTTTCAAAGAAAAAAAAAAAACTTTACTTACCCCCATGAACTTGTGCGTCTTTTACAAACGCTCTTCCAATATTCAAAATCTCACTTTGATTTTCAAAAAAAAAAAAAATCTCACTTTAGTGTATTAAACTTTAAGTTCTTTCCATTTTCTCCATTCCATTAGGATTTTCTGTTAAATCACAATGAAGATGTGTGAAATTACTAAAATACTTTTAATCATTTTTCTCATTTAATTTAACTGCAATATTTAACGGTATGGAGTATTTAGAACGAAACAAAAATTCAATATGCCAAAATGAAAGATTTTGAAAAGTGCGTAAGTTCACGAGGTAAGTAAAGTTAAAATAAAAAAAAAAGAAGTGAAAAAAGAAGAAGAAAAGACACTATCCCCATTTGGTGCCTTATTTGGTTTTTAAAAAATAATACACCTAGAACCAGAACAACGCTTAGTATTTCCCCAACCAAAAATGCTATAAATTGGGCTAATGGAAACGGTTTTGGCAAATGTTATAAATCGAGTTTATTTGTTTACTTTGCTTCCTTGAATTTAATTGTAATTTTTTTCTTATTAAAAAAAAAAAAAAAAAAAAAGTGGTCTTATATAATTTGATGAGAATGCCATTAGGTGCGGTCATTCGGATACAAATTACAATGCTCCATTATAAAAAAGAACAAAAAAAAAAAAAAAAAAAAAAGAGAAATATAATTACAAGTTACACTGGTCAAGCACTTTTATAATTGTACTTCAACAATAGCAAGGTACTACGACAAGTCAACATGACAAAATCAACCCTTTTGTTGGGTTTTATATCCATATCTATTTACGGATTTACCCAACTTTTCTCCTATACAAATACGTCCCAAAATCCATTTCCAGAAATATGTGCTTTTTTTCCTTCAATAACAACGGGACAAGCAGCAGAAGATTTCATTTCTCAATGGAGATGGTAACTCATTCGGATACAATGTTCCAGGAGCCGGTGGCCTTGTATGCTATATTTGCGTATTTAAATGCTCAAACCTGTGGATTATAAGAGTTTTGATAAGTAATCGAAAATCATTCAAAGCGTAAAACGCTCCAAGAGAAACCACCTAACTTAGGAAGAGCTAAAAGAAGAAGAAAATCATGGTAATTAACACACACGTCACAACTATTTAATCAAAAGAGGGGCGACTCTTACCAACATTCGTGGGACTTTTAGTAATGCAAAAGAAAAGGAGTATAAAATGCTTGAGACTGCTATTGCAGTGACCGTGTTGGAGATAAGGCGCTTGCTGTCTTTACTGGGCACAAATGCTATTTTCAATGTATTTGTCAGTTCAAAGAGCCTATAAGAAATCTGCAAGAAAGCAAAAAATTGGAGCGTCAGTTATACCTGATGTTTTTCGAAATTTCCAAGTATGACATCATCTTTTACTTACTGCAACGTATATGGAAGTAGTGAGCATAAAATTCAACAATGGGTAGTCTGGGATCATAGAAAGCAACAATTTTGGTTGGCCATCTGGAATACCAGACCTGCAAGTTCATTGGGAATCGTTATAAGATGGTATTCCCCATATATGTGAATAGATGAAGATCTTTGTAAATGCCTTATTCACATTATATATATATATAAGTCAAATCCTTCTTAGAGTTGCCTAGAATAGTGATACGTAATGTGAACCTATTAGTAAGTGAACAGGATTTTAATTATTCTGAAATTTTATTTCAATTTTTTTTCTTTTTTTTGATAAATATAGATGAAACCTTAAAATACTAGCAAGCATTCACACTTATGAGCTTCATTATACCTTAACCAGATATGGATCTGTGAGATGTAGGTTTCTAGAGTTATCTTTCCAAGCCATCTGGAAAACCAAACACAAAATATAACAATATTAGTCAAAGATAAATGAATTGATAATGGGAGGAAAAGCTTCCAAGATCTCTTTAAAATTTTAACAAAATGGAGGTTGCAGCAAATGATATATTGGAGTAAATAAAAAGAAATGGATTAAAATTAAGGCTACTTACGCAAAAAGCGTCAAACTGTAGCTACGAAAATGCTGAGTGACATTCCGCAAACATATGTAGACCCTGATTAACAAGAATGAAATTATACATCAGTAACTTGCAAAATGCCTTGAATGCTACAAAATGGCAACATATTTGAGTTAAGATATGTGTACGTTATTGGAATCCAAGAGGTATATGGATGGTATTTGTTGTAAGTAATCTTGTCTAGCTTGTATATATACTCGAACCACAGATATCCCACCTAGAAATCCAGAGGAACTGGTTGCATGAGAGGTGAACACTTAGAAAACAGGATCTTGTTAACTATAAATTTTATAATACCGTTGAAGCTATCAGTGCAACAGCCATTTTTATTGATATTCTGCGCTTTGCTTCTGTTTCTTCCAGCTTCTCCATCCACCTTTCAACCTATAATAATTCATGCCAAAAATGTAACATAATAATAATAATTATTATTATTTTTTGTGGGGTTGGGGAAGAAATAAGAAAGTGGCAGAAGATTGCATTAGAACTTACAGTTGGATGGTAATAAGCATATATCATCCCAATTATCCATATGTAGCGATCAAGGCCTGAACGGAAATGCCACTCATACAAGGGGGGTAGATGTGATTTTGAAGGATTTGGGTCAGTATAACCTGCAATAATTTAAGACTTTGGGTCAGTATGACCTGAAATGTTCTAGCAAGGAATATTAGCTCTGACAAGTTACTAACCAAGAAGGAATGTAAGTGGGCTCCAAACCAATTCAAATACTCCGGGCACTTCCCATACTATGATAACTACCAAGAAGCAAGCAACGATTTTTCCAGCAATGACTGACCCAATCTCATTATACTTGTGCAGAATACCAAGTGCCCCATAAACCATTAGAGTGAAAAGGGTGTGCATGGGGCAAATGTAGTATAGCGTGTAACTATTGTTAAGCACAATGCAGGCAAATAATACCAAGAAATTAAGCCTCCACATCATCTGCTCGGAAAAAAAAAAAAAAAAAGAGAGATAACAGCATTAAAATTAAAAGCAAATTATTTCGTTAGAGAGCACAGAGAAGCAACCTTTGGCTTTTAGGAACTGCAAACCTGTGCAAATCTTGCGAGGCTGAAATCTTTGCGGACATAATAATATGAAAAGTTCCCAAATCCAGTCATCCACACGTATGCAGCAATGAAAACTCGGATAGCATTATAGATTTCTGAAGCAGCAAAGTAATGGTACATCAGGAAAAGTACCTGCAAGATAGAGGAGAAAAGTAAGACCACCAATAATGGTTTGACAATAAGAACATAAATCACATAAAGCCTAACCAGCTCATATAAAGAGTTTTATGCACTCTAGTCCATATGGATTGTTTATGTTATGGAACACCAAGACAGATTGTGATGGTGGAAGTGTGCTTCACTGCATTTTGCACCATCGCTAAATGTATTTATGGAGGATAAGCATGCCCAAGTCCACAATCCAATTCCTCAAGTAGTTTAAGGTCAAAGCTTTTACCCAATATAAATTAACATATTTCAAGGAGAACATTTCAAAATATAGGTACATGATTTGAAAGAGCTGACTAACCTGCATCCAACCTTTCCACTCTTCAGTTTGATGCCTATTCAAATAAAGTATGGATTTCCCTGAGATTGGTGACTTATCATTATGTATCTTGAAAGAAGTTATTGCTGAAACTATGATGAGAAGGGAGTAGAGAAACAAGAAGAGATCCCGATTGTATCTCTGCACAAATAAATTATAGTCAAGAAGAAAAACTCCATCAGCGGCAAAAAGAAAGTTAAAACCAAAGATAAATACTAAATTTAGACGCAGTGCATTTATCAAACACCCAACCACAATTAAATAAACCTTTCAAAAGTAAAAGATGCATTTTTTCTCTATTCGTTGCAAATCTACTCTTTTAGAGTTTATCATATTTAAAGGAACACCAAAAAACCCAAATGGTTTATTAAACAATAATTGCACAGATGATTGACTTTAAAATGTAATGCAGACCAAAAAAAATCTTTATTGTATGATTGTAGCATAAATGATCACACTGGCTCCCAAAATGTGTAGACACATTGAAATGTGACCGCAGTTGCACTTACCATGATTAAATGTTTCTTAAGCCACATACTTCACTCAATGCTAATGAAACCCCTACACAAGGAATGGGATATATAAAAGTAATAAAGCTATAAACAGCACCTTTGTTGCAGAACCAAAGAAACCCGTACGGTCACATAAGTAAAAATATGTCATAAGAAGACCGAATTCAGATCTGTAAGAAGGAATGAGAGAAACCAAAAAAGAATGTCAAGATTCAATCAACTTGGACAAATGATTTCTGAATTTCACTCAAGGAAGCAAATCACTTACATAGCTCTAAGCGTCAATCGATTTTCAATCAAGAAAGACTCATCCATCAAGAGGAACCTAAAAAGATGCCATAGAACGAGGCATGTAAGCTCATATGCTTAAGCAAGCATGGATTGATAATATTTTGACAACATAAAGAGGTCAAGACTATTATTAGAAACCTGAAAATAGGAGATGTAGCAGAGGAACTTCGAGATTTTGGAGAGGCTGACTGCAGACCTCCCCCCTCTAATAAAACAGCTCTGTCATCTTCCTTAACCGTGCCGTTCCCCAATTCGGCCAAGTTCACATCTGAGTGCCTACTAGTAGAAAGAGCAACTTTATTTTCACTAATACCCTTTACTCTTTAATGTTTTTTTCTCTTTAACAAAAGAAAATATCATAAGACTACAAAGAATCGTCATCTAATGTCTTTACCTTCTCTCTAACTATTTAATTTTTCATTCTTAATGGAACTACTATAAACTCAGACATGATTTACTATTGAGAATACTACCAATGCAAATACACACATACATACATAATGTCGAATGCAATCCGGAAACAGAATTAAAATTTGCAGAATATATGATTTCAGGACCAATATACCAAACAATAAAATTCTCCAACTCACACTTTGGCAGGGACTGGATTTTTAGTGTACTCCAAAAACTCAGAGTAAATCCAAGCTGCAATTACAGGTACGATTCCAAGCAAAAACGACACCTGAAATTAACAAACGGCCAGCATTAGCATGAAAAGTAACTAGTCCTACTACAAACAGCTTCAAAACATTGGTAATTAGGAACAAAAATCACAAAAATCAGCGCAATTATCAACAACACGAGGCATTGTTCAGTAGCCACCGCTCGAGCACTCAAACAAACACCAAGAGGAAGATCTGGAACACATTCACAAGAAGCTCAAACGGCGTCGTACCTGTCCAGGAGTGATCGGACCAACGATCACCATTTCGCAAGGAAAACCAAACGAAGCCTCAGTTCAGGCAAAATTCACAGGGATTGGACCAGAAAATGGACCAGCATTTCACTGAAAGCGTGGATTCTGGAGCTCCGGGACCAGATCTGCCCGAAATCTGAATATTGCAACGAGAGAGGGAGGGCGAGAGAGAGAGAGAGAAGAGAAATCGGACCGTTGATACGGTTGAGAATCTAGCGGTGGATGAGGTGGGGAGCGGGATTGGTATATAATGGAATAGAAGGAAAATGTCGGAGAAGGCGAAAAACGAGTTGGGAACCAGAGTGAATGGAGAGTTAATGAGACGAGTTGAACTAATTAATAATTATGATTTATGATTGATTATATTTGAGATCAGTTGGGAAAGCGCCGTTTCTTCTGATCCTAATCGACTTTAATTCTTTATATTTATTTAAATTTTTGTTTTATTATTTTTTTTATAAGTTTTTCTTTATTATTTATTGATTTATTATTATTAAATACAACTCTTATTTAAAAAAAAAAAAACATTTATACTCATTTATTGATTAAAAAATTGCAAGTAAAAACTCTTATAAAATAATCAAAATTGGTTCATATTTACTAATAATAATAATTAAAGCAAAATTGGCGATATTATTTTTTGATTTAGCAATAGTCAGTGGTTAGTCAATAATGTGAGGGTCTAGTGTTACGAAGAATTTAGTGTCGGCAAATATTGAAATAATTTTTTAAAAATTTTTAAATTTTTAAATTTTCAATTTGAATGAGCACCACAAATAACATACAGCCTGCCAATCTCCATCCTACTGTATGATGTGAAATACCATCACACGCATCTCTCTCTCTCTCATCCCATGTCAGGATAGACTTGTCTTTTAAATTTGTTTTTGAGTTTAGATTTGACAAATTTCTACTACTTTCTTCAAATGCTTTACCAATAAGTAAACCCGTGCTTGGATCCTAGAAGATCAGCAAGTCAATTTATGTTTTATTACTGTCGTTTAAGTTCATTATTAAACTTTTGACCACAACTTTAGATGGGGGAAAATAACTTACGAGAAGCTATGCTCCTCTCATGAATTTTCTCTAACAACCAAACCGTTGTAGAGATAGAGAGTGAAAATTAAATAGGTCGTTCTTGAACACAAAATAAAACTCGTTTATTAAACGATACAAACTCATATAAGAACTCAGCTCAACTCGATTAGTACTTGCTTGTCAATGTATGTTTGTATGTATGTTAACAAAAATAGGTGACATACTAACTATTTAGTATAAGAACTATAGATACCAACTATTGTAGATATATAATATTTAACTATATGTTGATATGTTTATTAACATTATTACTTAGTTAATATATATATATATATATTTGACATTTTCACATAAGAGGGGAAGGGATTAACAGTACATAACTTTTATTGCGTTGCCTCATTGATCGAAATACCTCTTAGAGATCACTTAGTTAATATATAATATGTTGTTGTGCATGCTATCATTATTATATGTGTTATTATATATATATATATATATATATATATATATATATATACACTTAGGTATTATGTAGATGTAGTTAACTACATAGTGTCATGTCGCACATGACTTTTTTAGAAGATTCAATAAAGGAATACACAAAGATATTCTAAAGTACTGTAACGCCATAGTGAATTCAATTAACGAGTAATTGCTTTTATGGTTCAGCTCTTAATCTTGTTCCACGAGGAACAAAACTTAGAGATTTCATCCTCTTCGAATAAAGTCTGCAGAGAAACAAATTATTACTTAAGGATAGAGATAACCATAATTTAAATCCATAATCACAAATAACTAGAGTAAAACCTAAAGAACTATAATATAGATAGACCTCCAAGTGTCGAAGTCAAAAACCAGTAATCAAAGTATATTATAGACCACATCCAATTATTTTGAACAAAATTAAAGCCTACATTTAATGAGTGACAACATAAAAACAATATCAATCATATCTTGACGGGTAGCTCCATCAACATCCCACATGAAGTTGAATCACACGAGATCTAGGTCCTCAAAAGTGATCTGAATCAAGTCCTTCACAATGATCGAATGCCCCTTGGGATCCATCTTTGGCTAAACTATATATAACAACACCAAGTATACATATAGGGAAAAATGAATACAATAGTAAGTTTAATGACTTAGTGAGTAAAAATACACATGACGTACACGTCATTAAATGGTGAACTCAATTGTTTATAAATCTCATGCAATATTACGAGGTCACAATTTATCATATAATCATGGATGTAATATAGATATAGTACATGTTGTGATATGAGAATCATATCATAATTTAACTCCATATAGTCTACTTGAGATATTACCATTTCTCAGTAAAGTTTGTGCTATCCTGATGAACCTATAATATAATATCGGTGCCCTAGATATTGTAAGCTACCGTTCATAACACTAGTAGCCCAACTGAGTCTAACCTCGAGTGGCCGAGTTACTAATTATGTACGTCCTATAGTGTAATGCCCCCAAAACTAGTCTTGACTAGTCTGGCAGGATTACTTGTAATTAGTCCAGTTTAACGAACTGGTGGTTAAATGAGGAATCATTACTCTAAGTATCATCATAGTTAATGTATAAGAAGATAAAATAAATCTGAGGAATCTATAATCATTACAAGGACAAGTATAATCCTCAATTAAAGACATGTAGCAACTAATAATATCGTAAAGCAAACCTGATAACAACATGAAGATCTTAGAGCAAAGTCTGTAGTGGCATCTATGCCACTCATGGAGTCTAGAAATAGGCTTCCTATAAGAGTAATAACCGTGTAAGTCTGACGACTTAGTAAGTAAGTCTCACAATTGAGTATGACATGAGCTCATTATTATTGAGCAGAAATAAATGTACAATTTTGATAAACATTGAAAAGAGGTGTTGTGTAATACCCCGATAAAAATAACCATTTATTTTCTAAATGATATTTTTTCTATAAAGAACGGTTAAGGAATTTTTAAAATTGGTTTTAAACAAGAACCCAGACCCTTAATGGTAACCTAGTAAAACCTTAAAACCCCTTAGAAAATAGAAGCCAAAACACTAACCCTCTGGAGTGGACGTACGCTAAGGAGGCAGATGTATACATTTGTCTTTAGTGCGGACATATGCGGTGATCGGCGGACGTCCATCCCTGTTTCTAGTGTGGACGTACGTGGAGGGACTATCGGACATACACTCTATAAATAGTACATGAACAAACAGGAAAACGTCGGACATACGTTACTTTTTAAGAAATAGCCTTTGGATAATACCTAGACATACGAGATACCCTTTGCACCGCTGTGTAAAAGTACCAGATGTATGCTAGGGTTAGCGGACATCCACTACTTTTTCAAAGAGTTGGTAGCACCCCTCAGCTATAAATACCCATTTCTTTTTTTTCACGCCCATCTACACCCCTGGCACACCCTTAGGCTGCCAAAATTGAGAGAGCCTTGTAATCTTGAGAGAATTGTGAGTTTGAAGGAGTTTTGTAAAGATAAGCCCATGTCCTTCCTCGGTTTTGAGGTAACCCCTGCCTAACATTTGTAGCATTGTTTTATTTCCTAATCTATATTTTGACAAGTTTTCCAAAGAGTTTATTAAGCATTTCCTTAAAAGTGCTAATGTTTTCAAAGAGCCTCTTTAAGTTTCATGTTATTGATGTTTCTATGTCGCTTGTGCTTATTTGTTAGCTTAGAGGAGGTGTAGAAGCCTAGAATTATCATGGGAAGCATGAATCGTTCGAATGTTAGGCAGTGTGCTTAACTCACTGAGTAAACGTACGCCATCGGGGCCAAACATACGGTTAGAGGGCAAAGCACCAGTTTTAAGTTTCACTCGTGTATGCTTTACCTTAGCCATCTTTTTGGATTAAATAAGGCTTAGTATAACAGTGTCTTATATCCGTTATGATAGGATTTATCTATGTCGGAGAAATCGCTCGAATGTCCAAGGTAAGTGAACACTTACAACCTTTTTACTTAAAATGCGAGATATGTTAGTTGACTGATCATGAGTATGATATGAGCATGCCTACTTTTGTAAATACTTGGTAATTGTATTATAAACTGAATGTTAAGATGTATCGTATAACATGGTACGCCGGTACGTGCGGTATAAATGGCCGTGGGTTTACTATATTGACTTCATACTATGGTCAAATGTATGTATATGGGGGCTTTGAATCTAATGGTTTCGTGACCAAGTTGCAGTCATTCCCAATAGATGGTCACTATAGGATGGACATTATTAGCAGTGTGGGCCACCTGAGGTCGGATTTGATCGTGCTGGTAATGTTATGTACGATAACGTACAATAGCTGGGGCACTGACATTGTACTACAAGTCCTTCAGGACAATACTAACCCTACTGAAAAAGGGTAAAATCTTGGGTAAACCATACATGAGAGTTATGACCTATAAAGTACTAGTCTTTCTTGCATTAAAATACTTAAGGCAATTATTGCTAGTAGTACACTATAATCTTTAAAAACTCGAAACCCTACTAAATGATGTATTAACAGAGGTAATACCCCTTTTTTATTCTTACTCAAATTGCACGTTTACTTCCGTCTAATAAAGGCTCATGTCATATTTATGTTGTAAGGTTTACTTATTAAGTCTTTAAACTTACGATGTTGTTACTCTTTTATGGAACTTGACTCTACACTCTAGGAGTGGCATGGTTGCTACTACCCGATTGGTTTAGGACTTGCTTAATAATACAAGTTTATTATCATTATTATTTAGTTGCTTCATATCTTTTTTTTGATGATTTATAATTAACTCAGATTTATTTTACCTTCATATGCATTTACTCTAATGATGCAAGAGGGGTGATTCCCCATTGAGTCACTAGTTGACTTATCTGGGGTAATTGCTAGTAACTCTGTCAAATTAGCCAAGACTAATTTTATGAGTGTTACATGTTGTCTCTTGATCAGTGCCAAATATTGTATATTTGACTTAACTTATGTTTATTAAGCTCTTAGTGTTGTTAATTCCTAATATTTTAGTTAGTTTTAGTGTTTTGTGGTGTTGCAAGTCGTTAACATCAATCTACGGTTAAAAGGGTATGGCCAAAAATGCACATCAAGTCCTTGGAAGTGCGCTCGAGCCCAGTTGGCTAATCGCAACTGCCTTTTGACCCATACTATTAACATGCTATAAATATGAAACTTGCACGAACTACTCATGAGTGTGTTGCATAAACAATGCATGAACTATTCAAGGGTCTTGCATGTTTTGTAAATATGGAATTCACATGAACTACTTATGGGAGCCCATGTTTTGTAAACAATGCATAAACTGCTAATGGGAGGCTCTAGCCATCACCTATTACCCCTTGCTCCTTTATATAAAAAGGTGAACCCCTCTCTTCCATTCTCACTGTCACCATTCTCAATTCGTTTTTTCAATAGCTGATGAGTGAAGAACTTTGTTCTTGAAGGCAAGGTTGAACCAAATGAAGATTTGACAGAAGGGAAATCTTCACTCATTGGGCAATTATCAGGACCGATGGAGTTCCTCAACTCCCTTCCTGAGGACTTGCCAACAACTGCTTGCCAAAAAGAATTTCAAAATGTGATAGTGTGATGTTGAGAAGATAATGATGGGCATTGCCAACTAGTTCTTCGCGGTGATAACAAAATTCAATAAAAGTCTCAATTTATTCTTAAGCTTACTAATGGATTTATGCATGGTGCATGTTTATGGGTAAGTAAGAGAGTTGAGGCATTTTTTAGGTGGAATGGGCTCCAACTCAAAATTAAACTTGAGCAGCCTCTTATTATAGAGATGGATTTTCAAATTCAGGGAAAAATACACTTTACCCCCTGAAGTAAAGACTTAACATATAGGTTAATATATACCTACCGCTCAACCATGGCAATATTCTAATATATATATATATATATATATGATAGGGGAACCTAAATAAATGACCAAAAAAAGATTTACTCAATCAAGATCTCAAGGTCTAAGTGAGATCTCAAGATCTTAACAGAGAAATCATATTTGTTAGGATCTTAGTGATGCTATACAGGGTTGGTAATTTTTACACAACCCGTGAACCCAACATGAACACGACACGAAATTAACGGGTTTGGGTCAAAAACTGGTTGGCCAGTTTACGACTCGCTTATCTTGCTTAAACGGGTCATGTCGCAGGTCATTCGCAGGTGAACTCCAAAAACGGTATTGAGCCAACAAAACTTGTATTTTATTTTATTTTTTGCTTATGTACGTACAGTTGGATCTATTTGTTTATTAACAATTTATGTTTATTAACAATTTATGTTGATGTATATAAACAATTTTAGTTATTGAAATTTGTGATAGTTAGATAATATTAATAGGTTCTCTTGATAGAACACGATGTAGTAAATGTTGGTAACTATCTCTTGATAGATATAGTTATAGTAGATGTTGATCTTGATGGATAGTTCTTAAAGACAAAGATATTTGGTGAATATTTGTTGCTTGCTTTTCATTTGTTATTGCTTAGGTATATATACGAAGTGTTGAGGTTACAAGGTAGGTAAGTGAATATACAATAAAGAAAGAATTTCCTTCCTAGATTAAACTAGCCGTTGCTGCATATTAATGGATTGATTTTCTTCCTTGTGATATGTGGTATGGTGAGTTGTTTCCATGTGAGGCAGATTCTCATTACACCCCTCAAGCGAGACAAGTGGCAGGCTATGTTGAGCTTGGTGCGCATGAGAGAAAAAGGAGAGGATGCAATGGGTTTAGTAAAGATATCAGCTAAGTTATCCTTACTAGAGATGAAGCGGACAGCCAATGTATTAGCTGCAACCTTATCGCGAACAAAATGAAAATCGATTTCAATATGCTTGGTATGAGCATGGAAGGCAGGATTTGCAGAGGTATGTGGCACCAATATTGTCACACCAAAGGGTGGGGGTGAGGAGGAAAATGAAGCCAAAGAAGTTGAAAGAAGTAGCAAGAGTACGATACTCGGATTCGATGGAGTGGGCGATAGGTTGTTTGCGAGAGGACCAAGAAATGAGATTAGGTCCAAGAAAGACACAAAAATTGCCAATGGATTTGTGGTCATCAAGACAACCAGCCAGTCAGCATCGAAATAGGCTTGGGGGGTGCGAGATGGAGAGCGACGTAGGAGCAAGCCATAGGAGATGGTGGATTTGAGGTACCGGAGGATGCGCTTGACTGCTTGCAAATGAAGAGAGGTTGGCGATGCATGAACTGTGAAACTTTGTTGATGGCAAAGGATATGTCGGGTTGAGTGAGGGACAAATATTGAAGGGCGCCGACAAGGCTGCGGTAGGGAGATGGATCAGTGAGCGTATCACCGGAGAGTAGGGTGAGGGTATGGGCTGTGGACATGGGAGTCTTGACAGGCTTGGCCTCAGACATGTTGCTTTTACGGAGGAGGTCAAGAATGTAGCGTTGTTGTGATAAAATGATGCCATCGGTGGTGGAGATGGCTTCCATGCCGAGGAAGTAGTTGAGAGGTCCAAGGTCCTTGATGGCAAAGTCATCTCGAAGGGACTGTAGGAGTGAATCTGTCTCTTAGGGAAGAGAGCTGGTGATGAGAATGTCATCCACATAAATGAGAACATAAGTGATCTCTGGAGGGGCATGACGGATGAACAAGGAGGAGTCGGAGTGGGAGCCAACGAATCCAAGCTCCAAAAGGCGATCACTGAGACAAGAGTACCAAGCACGAGGGGCTTGTTTTAAGCCATAGAGTGCTTTGTGGAGCTTGCAGACATGTTGAGAAATTGGGATGGATGAAGCCTGGGGGTTGGGCCATGTATACATCCTCGGAAAGCCAGCCATGTAAGAAGGCATTTTGAACATCAATCTGATGGATGGGCTAGCCAACAGATATGGCAAGGGAGAGAACAAGGGAATGGTAGTGGGCTTTACAACTGGACTGTAGGTCTCACCAAAGTCAATGCCAGGTTGTTGGTGAAACCCTTGGCAATGAGACGTGCTTTGTGACGATCAATAGAGCTATCAGCTTTGCATTTAAGACAAAAAACCCATTTACAGCCAACAATATTCATGTCGAAAGTGTGAGGAACAAGAGTCCAAGTGTCGTTGCTAAGGAGAGCATCAAATTCAGTATTCATAGCATCACGTCAGGCTTGGTGTTTGGAGGCAGTAGTGTAGAAGGTAGGTTCAATGTCATCTGGGCCAGCAGTGGCAATGAGAGCTTTTGAGAACGGATAGCGGATGAGTCCATCAGGAAGGGTCTTTGGTTTGAAGATGTTGTTCTTCGAGCACATTTGCATGCTATGCTGAGGAGGAGGCAACGCCGGTGAGGCATCCAATTGATCGGGCAAAACCTGCAATGGAGAAGAAGTAGTGTTAGTGGGCATGCTATGTTGAGGAGGAGGCAACACCGGTGGGGCATCCGATTGATCGGGCAAAACCTGCAAATGAGAAGTAGTGTTAGTAGGATTTGAAGCAGGGGAAGTGGGAGGCGAGCGGATGGGCAAGGAGGTGGAGTCGCCACGATTTGGAGAGCGTGGGTGACACGTGGTGATGGGAGTGCGTGGAAGGAGGGGTGGATAAATGATGGTGTGTGAAGGAGGAGGAGACGTGTGTGGGGAAGGGGAGATGGACGTAAAGGGAAATGACGATTCATCAAAACTAACATTGCGAGAGATATAAATGCGTCCAATTGGTGGGTGGAGGCATTGGTAGCCATGATGAGAGGGACTATAGCCGATAAAGATGCACGTGTCAGAGCAAAAATCAAGTTTATGCTTGTTATAGGGCCGGAGATGAGGCCAACAAACACAATCAAACACTCGCATAAAGTTGTAGTTGGGCCAAAGGTTAAATAATTTTTGAAAAGGAGAAGAATTTTTAAGGATGAGCGTAGAGAGCCGATTAATGAGATAACATACTGTTTGAAAACCTCGGCCCAATAAGTAAGTGGAGCTGAGCAATGGGCCAAGAGTGTGAGGCCTATCTCGACAATATGTCAGTGTTTACGTTCCACAGACCCATTTTGTTGGTGAGTATGTGGGCACGTAATCCGATGATGGATGCCATGAGAGGCAAAGAGGTGATGTAAGTTTTGAAACTCACCTCCTCCATCTGTTTGGATGGATTTGATCTTACGATCAAATAGGCGTTCTACATAGGCCTGAAATTTTGGAAAAATAGAGGAAACATCAGATTTTTATGTAATTGGGTAAAACCAAGTAAATTTACTAAAATGATCAACAAAAATCACATAATAGCGTGCACCATTAGTTGATAAAATAGGGGAAGGTCCCCAAACATCAGAAAACACTAATTCAAGTGGAAAACTAGATTTATTTTCAGATAAAGAAAAGGGAAGCTGGTGACTTTTGCCACGCTGACATGCAGGGCAAACAATGGGCTTCTTATTGGGTGTAGTAGAAAGATTAAAATTGGAAATGATATGGCGGACTATGCGATTGGCAGGATGTCCAAGGCGAGCGTGCTAGTCTTGAAGGAGCACGTTCACTGAGGAAGACACGTGGTGGTGTTGCTGAGGGAGGGAACCAATGATATAGGCCATTTCTACTTGGGCCCTGATGCAGTATTTTTCCGGACATGCGATCCTTAACAAAAAAGCAAGATGGGTGAAATTTCATAGAAACATTATTATCAGCAGTAAATTTTTGAATAGAAATTAAATTTTTAGTAATTTTAGGAACATGCAAAACATGACGTAAAGTAAATAAAGGAGAGAGTTTAGAAATGCCAATGTTTTTGATGGCCAATCGGGTACCATTGCCCACTTGGAGCTCATCGGGTCCATCATATGCTTCGGAGTGAAGACTTAAGTTGTTGAGATCGGAAGTGACATGATTTGTGGCACCCGTGTCCGAATACCAATTTAGGCCTTGAAAGTAAGATGATGTGGCTGTGTATGCCGTCAAATTTGGGCCAGCAGCCTGGTAGGCTTGATCAAATCGGTGGTAGCAATTTAAGGCTGAGTGGCTCATTTTTCCATAGACTTGACAGATGGGCCTGGAGCTCACATGTGGGCTGAATCTTGGAGAGCCCATAGAATTATTTGGGCGAATATTAGAGTGGTGACCCGTAGGTCCACTCTGACTTCTAGCAGCATGGAGTTGATATGTACGCCCCCTTGAATGGAATGCTTGGCCGGAGGAGTGTGGGAAGGTTCTGCTGCGGCCACGATGAGAATTGGAGCTTCGAGTGGCTATGTTGGCTGTCGAGAACAGGGAGTCTGTTTGGTGATGTTGAGCAATCCGAGCTTCATGGGCAAGGAGATGCCCAAACAAATTATTCATGGAGAGGGGCTCAACACGCGCGGTGACGAAGGTCACAAAAGGGTCGTATTCAGGACCTAGACAGAAGTAGAGAGGGGTGAATTGAGTCACGCGAATGAATGGCAATGCAAGGTTTGCAATAATCTGCTTAATTTTGCAAAAATAATCGGAGATGCTGAGGTTTCCCTTCTTGGCCGTGGTAAGTTGGAGACGGAGATTCAACGTGCGAGCTTGTGAATCGGATGTGAAGATCCGGTCAAGCGTTGTCCACAATTCGTGGGCAGTTTTGCAACTAATTACTTGAGGCAGCATGTCATCAGATATGGATGACATGAGCATACTAAGGATTAATTGATCCTGGCAAAGCCACCAAACAGTGTTTGGATTTGTGGAGACAGTGAGGGTGCCGTTGGGAGAGGTGGATACTTGTGGGCTTGGTGGGGTGTTGGTGCCATCAATGAAGCCATGGAGGTCGTGGCCTTTGAGAAAAGGCTCAACAAGGCCACGCCAGGTCAGGTAATTTTCTTTGTTGAGTTTGGTGATGGATTGGGCAAAGCTTGAGAGATGGGTGACGGGAATGGGTTGCTGGATTTGGGGAATATTAGGTGTGGTTGGAGTATGAGGGATGATAGGCGTGGTTGGATTTTGGGGAATGTTGGTCATGGATGGGTTGGTTTCGGTGGTTGTGTTGGTTTCGGTGGATGAGGAGGAGGCCATTTGGTATTTTGTTGCAAATTCGGTGCAGAGATTGGCAGCAAGGTAGTGCAATGATTGTTGCAGCAAAGAATGACAGCAAGGTATTTGATAAAAGGTTGCAATGAAGGAAAAAATAATCAGCAGAAGGGCGACATGGGTCACTTGTTTTACTGCTCTGATACCATAAAGACAAAGATATTTGGTGAATATTTGCTGCTTGCTTTTCATTTGTTATTGCTTAGGTATATATACAAAGTGTTGAGGTTACAAGGTAGATAAGTGAATATACAATAAAGAAAGAATTTCCTTTCTAGATTAAACTAGCCGTTGCTGCATATTAATGGATTGATTTTCTTCCCTTGTGTGTTTGTAGCCGTTGTAAGATATGTGGCTGGTGAGTTGTTTCCATGTGAGGCAAATTCTCTATTAGTTCTATGGATTAATTAAATTAAAGTTTAGTATTTGGATTAATTGTTTGTAATGTACACATTATATCAAGTATGTCAACTGCTAAATTCGGATATAACGCCTTAAATAATCGAAAAATAAATGAAAAATGAGAAGAAAAAAAATTCACTGACCATTTAGTAACATGGCACAAAAGTGTCATGTTACTAAAGGGGTAACATGGCAGTATGTGCCATGTTACCAAAGGGGTAACATGTCATTTATTGCCATGTTACCCCTTTAGTAACGAGACACATAATGCCATGTTACCAAAGGGATAACGTGGCACAATAATGCAACATTACAAAATTTAGTAACGTGTCACTATTGACACGTTACTAAATTCTCATTAGCGACTTACAGTTTACTAACCAACCACACACGTTACAATTGAACATTACTAAAATTTAGTAACGTATTGAGGGTCCTAAAACGTTACTAATGGTCATTTACTAAGTTTCTATTTTTTTTTTTTTTTTTGTAGTGTATGTAATTAAATTTTTAGATTTAGATTTAAATTGTTCTTTTCAATTGATTCTTTTAATATTTACATTGCTACTAATTTAGCATATTCTTGATAATTGCTTTAATATTTTATTATTTATTAATTTATATAGTTTTTGTTTCATATTTTAATTATATAAATATATAATTATAGTTATCTAAGATTATGGAGAAAAACAACAATTCTAATGAATTCTAATCAAATTCTAAATGACCTCGTATCGAAGTAGATTTAGCAAATTTGCCCGAAGATCCTTTCTTAAGAAAAAAAAAAGTATGATTATCATTCTAGTGATATAGACCAAATTTGAAGAGCATATCTACAAATATGCACTTATCATTTTTTATATTTAATTATTTTTACAATATTTTTTATTAACAAAAAAATGCCTCCCATGAGTGAACATCTTGCCTTGGATCCAATAATTGCTTCATGATTGGGGTAGCCTTAATTGGCAAATCACTACATGACATACATCAATAGTATTTGAAATAAGGATTCTAGGATTTGAAATAAGGTTTAAGAATAGGAAATAAAATAATGCATATTAATGTGAAAAGTACAATATTAATGCAGAAAATGTACCGACAAAGAAGACTACATGTAAGGATATTAAGCACAAATGGTAAGTTCAAACTTACTGACTATGCATTATTACAAAAGTATGTTGTGTATATTTTGTTGAGCCCAGTTGTTTTCATTACACGTATGAATATATTATGAAATGTTTTACATGTGTTAAAT
Organism: Carpinus viminea; assembly: GCA_013348765.1. NCBI lineage: Eukaryota > Viridiplantae > Streptophyta > Magnoliopsida > Fagales > Betulaceae > Carpinus > Carpinus viminea. Next base: position 13,739,114 of record CP054673.1, on the reverse strand, counting down.
GAAAATGTACTTCCAAATAAAAAGAATTTAACTTTTAAAAGGAAAACGTATCTGCGAAAAGGATGACGATATGAAAAATATGATGTTATAAATGAATGCATGTCAGAGCCCAATTGTTAGGTGGGGATTATACGCCTAACACCTTTATGTTAGGAATGGGTTAACAAAGTTGCCTAATAGCTCAGCGGTTAAATGAGGAAATATACTTAACGCCTAAAAGCTATGAACGAAATAAATTAGTAGCAACCTTGTAGCTAAGTGAAGTAACACTCAACAAACTCCAAGGGATAAGTGGTAATATAAATTCACTTATGATATTATGTATGTTATAAGATGTATGTTATGTTATGATATATTATGCTATGCAAAGCTATATTCTTTTTACACTAACTTATGGCAAATAACTCTTCAAAAGTAGAAGAGTTATTTGAAGAGTTATTTGCCATATGTTAGTATGGTTAGTTTAGTTGTATTTATGACGCATGTGACTCAATGTATTATGGATAAAGTTTGTGATGTCATAATGAACTTTAAATTACGATAATGTCCAGACTGAGTTCTGGTGGTGACTGACCAAGGCCCAACGATGTCTTGACCTAGTCATGGCTATAAAGACACTGATGGGCAAATTAATTAACTAGTAATTGATCCCATGGTTCGTCTCTTAACCCTATCCCTTGCAGGACAAGACTTAAGGATTTCAACCTCTCAAAAGCGAGAGAACTTAGTGGAAGACTTTCTAAAACTATATGAAATAGAGAGCAGTAATTAAACATCCCCATGATTATACACCAGAGTGAATATAAAACCTCATAATATAAAGATAATCATCAAATATACTAGTCATCAGACTGTCATCAAAATAGGATTACAACTCATGACATAATAACATCATTTTTTTAACAAAAGATCAACAAATCAAATCCTAAGCTTAAGTAGGACTAACGAGATTACAATCTCAATCATATCAGCATGGGTGGTTTCTCCGTCATCCCACATAGACTTCAGCCAAACAGGGTCTATGTCCTCAAAAATTACTCAAATCAGATCCTGTGTCAAGTCTGCTTCGATGACATCATCTTATAGGATAGCTAAACTATGCAGATATTCGTAATGAAAGGAAAAAACATAAATAACGGGATAAGTCTAAAGACTTAGTGAATGTTAACGCATATAATACCCATACAGTTTAGTAATGAACTTTAATTTTATAAGTATGCAACAACTCCATTATAACAGTTTTTCATAAGTGTGATATAGATATATGATATATGCATATGATATAGAATGACAGTTATAATTCAACAGTATGGTCTACTCGAGATATTAACCCTTCTAAGTAGGATTGACGCTATTTCGATGGACCATTAATACAATACCGGTGCATCGGATATTGTACACTATTGTACATAATACTAGATCCAAGACCGAGTCCGACCTTGGATGGCCTACACCGCTAATAATGTTTATTCTGTGATGACTATCTATTAAGGCTACGCTGGCCACGAAACAACTATTGGATCTGAGGCCCATATAATATATACATTTGACCATAAAGTTAACATATATAATAAGTACATGACCGTTATCCCACACATACCGGTGTATCATGTCATACGATGCAAATTATCTTGTTTGTATTTTACATACATGCTTTTACAAGTCTCACTTTCTTAACATATTCAGCACAACATTATTTACAAAAAGGTAGAGCTTATGTGCAACAAAGTGTATATCGTGAGAGTTGCAAATATACATGTTTTTTATACACAAAATAGTAGTGTAGTTCATGAAAAATAACAGCAAACATTATATGAGTTAAAACTCACATGGGTCGTATAACATCTCCAAGTATTCCAAATGATTAGGGTACCCAAATATGTAGAAAACCTTTTATTAGTCTTAGTTCTGCTAAAACAACTCTATAACAAGAAAATATGAACTATCGGATGGCTGGCCAAAACAATGTTCCCTATAACACTTCAGACCGTACGTCCAATCTTGAGATCATACATCCTCTTCAGGGTTTTCAAGAACTTCATTTTGTCCACTCATCCTCCTAGTCTCACAAATCAAATTCTAAAGCTATTAAAATGCTCCCTAAGGTATCCTAACTCAAAACAAAACCTCCATGCATACAAAATCATACTAAACCAAGACAAACGCTAACCTCATCAAGATTTAAAGCACAACCTAGCTAAAGCTAAAATGAACAACTTAAGACAACATTTAAGCAGCACAACAACATAAAAACAAGCTAGGTTTAAGGGTATTACCTCCTTGAAGCGAAACTTCAAGAACCTCTTCACCGATAGCATCGTACTTACAAACCTCACACAAGACACACTTACAAGGAAGTCTACTGGTAGCCTGGGGGCGTGAGAAAGCTTGAGAGAATGAGAGGGATTATGGGGTACTTATAACTTAGGGTAGCTACCAACTCTTAAGAAAAGTAGTGAATGTCCAACAACCCTAGTGTACACTCGCTACTATTTACACACCGGTCCAAAGGCTATAACGTATGTCTAGGTATTATCCAGCGAACGTCTGTGTGCTATTTTTAGGCATACGTCTAGTGGTTCCCTTGTGTATGTCCACACTAAAAACATAAGCGTACACCCACCAACCCTAGCGTAAGTCCCATCCAAAGTCAAATTGCCCTTCTAATATCCTTAGTAACCCAAAACCCAAATTAACTCTCTAATTAAATTACCTAAGCTTAGTTAATTATTTGGGTCACTACAGTGGCAGTGTCTCAATCAAGTCTTAGCGGTGTCCCAACCACTGGGCGGTGGCTCAGTAAGTCTTGACCAAGTTCCTACAATGTCTCAATCGAGTCTTAGCAAGTCTCATATAGGTCCTGGTAGTATCATGACCAAGTCACAGCAATGTACAAGTGGTGGCTCGACGAGGTCTTGATAGTGTCTAGATCGAGTCCATGCAAAGTCCAAATGGTGCTCAAAGAGTCCTTGGCTGGTCCTTTTGATGTTCCAACCAGGTCCCAACAAAGTCTAGATAGTGGTCGAGCGAGTCCCCCAACCAAGTTCACAATTGGGTCCCGACATGGTTCTGACTGAGTCTTGGTGAGTCCCAACTATGTTCTCAGTGGGGTCCCGACTAGGTCCTAACGTAGTCTAGACCAAGTCCTAGTGGGTTCTTGGTTGGGTCCCAATGAAATCGTGCGAGATCTCTATATCGTCCAATTGAATATATCGATTTGATAATGAGATGCTCAAACTCGAAATGTTTTTCAAAAGTGAACACCATTTTATGGAAATTAAAGAGGTTTTTTCGATCAAACTGAAAATATTTTTCATTGACTATTATTTTCTGTCGAAACAAACGGAGCTTAAAATTCAAACAGCATAAAAGAGATAAGTTGCAAGACCCCAAACTTTAAGCTACGTAAAACTAGGGGTGAAAAGGTGGACCATTATTAGCCGCTCGCTAATCGCTTTTGAATGCGATTAGGAAAAACCGCTAACCACTTTTATGTATATTATATAATCTATATTATATTTATATGGGATAAATGTCAAATTGGTCATTGTAGTTGACCTAAATTATAAGTCACTCCATGTAGTATAAACACTCCCTTTGGTAAAAAAAAAAAAAAATTATAGATCCTTAAGGTATGCCAAAATAACAATTTTCTTTAAGTAATGAACAAAACCTGTCGCATTGCCACATCATAGCCAATAAAAATGAGACACGTGTTATTATTAATTTCTTACTTTCAAAAATAACAATTAGGATTTTTCACATCATTTTACGGTGCCAACTAAGATTATAAATCAGTCCTCACTCCACGTTATACTAGTATAGTAAATTAACCTAATATTGATACAGTAAATTAACCGAATCTCCTATACACCCAAAATTTTATCTCATGCGTAACCCCATTTCATCTTGACTTCACAAAATGCGACCAAAATCTCGCAAGATGCTCCCAAATCGTGGCAAAGAAGATGAAAATGAGTGAAAGTTATGTACTAAATAAAATTTTAGGGATAGAAGAAACTAGGTTAATTTACTGTAGTAGTATAACATGACAAAGTAACAAATTTTGTTAAATTACTTAACGTAAATTGATTTTAGAGAGTAAACTGTTATTTTAACATACCCTAAGAACTTATCAATTATTTTTTATAACTCATGTAATGATTAGTAATTTAGGCCAATTACAAGAATCTATAAATTATTTTTTAGATCACAAGAAGTAATTTGTAATCTACGCTAACTGCAGGAACTAATTTTGCATTTATCCCTATTTTATATATATATAAAATACATGAAACTCGTTTTTGTATTTATATATATATAAAAATTTAGAAATTATGTCATATGTAGAAAGTATTATCATATTACCATATAAATGACTTCGCTGTGATTTTTATTTTTTTAAATGAATTTTTAAATTTTTTTTCTTTAAAAAAGTGGTTATTAATCTTTAACTGCTAGTTAACCATATAGGCAATTAACAAAGATAGTTAGTAAAATTTATTAACCACCTATAACCATTTACCGTAACCGCACCTAAAACAAATGAACTCTAAAACCCCAACTCCGTTCACTAAAATTTTGATAGCTTAATTGTAGCGAATCTTCATTCCGCCCAGCAAGCTTAGGCAGACCACTATCCCTAATGTAGAGGAAGGTCTCCATCTCACTTATAGTAACCCTGTTGCCTGTACTGTTGGGAAACTTGATCATTGCCACAACCCCAATGGATTAACGGATTTCATTTTCTTCTTTTTTTTAATCCTCTGGTTTGGTCTTTTCTCATTTGATCTAAAGTTCTGAACGAACTGTAGAGTCCCCAGGGTTGCTTTGTTTGGTACTTAGGGCCCAAGTTCCTCTAATCTCAACTTTAGGAGGTTAACTCTAAAGTGGGCTGAATATAAGCTCTTGGAATGTTGGGCCCAGCAGATGTTTGTCATGTCATCACCATCTTCGTCTGGTAGATTCCGATTCCCAGATTGGAAAGCAATCAGGCAAGCTGGCAAAGTGGGGGCTACCTTCCCGCATCAATAATATATCATCAACGGCTTTTCTTTCTTTCTCCGTCTCTCCACTCTCCAGCAAAGCAATCACTCGATGCCATCGCCATCCCATCTGTTCACAATTTCAAATTCAAAGGGTCAGTAAAATCATCCCACAAACAGCCAGAATTTTAGGGGCACGACAGGACGGGCGGAAAAATTGGAAAAAAGATGCTTTAATTGAAGAGTGCAGAATGACGGGATCACCCCCTAATTTGGTGGTTTGATGGCTGTGTTATATTACCAACTTTGCACTAGTATGGCAAGGACAAGACAGTAAAACCAAGTCTTAAATGTCCAAGGGCATTTTCATCCGTAGGACCCACTAAGCATATAAAGTTTTTTTTTTTAAATTTTTGCTCACTTTTTTCCGTATTGAGCCTGCATATAATTATAGATATAAATAATGCAAGAAACTTTCCAATTGTACCAAAATTGCTCTCTCTCTCTCTCTCTCCCCTCCAATGGGTAAAATCATTTTCAGTTGTCTATTTGTGTATTTTACGATTAATAGATAAATCCGTAGAATAATTGATTATAAAGTGGTTTCACCTTTGGCATTTGAAAGGTTAAAATAAAAAAAATAAAAATAAAATGGCTTTTTGAATTTACCCACACTCCTCCTAGATAAGAATAAGTTAAAATAAATAAATAAATAAAATAAAATCAGAATCACATCAGCACCATCTCCATGCTTATCTTCTTCTTCCAACCATGTCCCCACCCAACATATGAGCATACTAATTAAATCTATTTTCTAGGCAACACCTTCAAAAAGCATTATTGCCAATATTCCAACCAACATAAAAAAGATTAAAGAGGGGTTGGGTAGCCATGAATTGCTTTCTTCCCCCCACTCATCCACCACACTACTCAAGAACTCATCAATTTACATGAGTCTGTAGAGGAGTAAATAATAATAATAACAAAGACGATGAAATCAAAACTGTAAAAACAACATCACATAAAAACCATATAAGATCCACCAACCGTTCAAAAATCCAGAAAAATAAAAGCACAAGGAACCAACCTAGAAAATCTGCAGTCAAACCTAATAGTAATTAATAGATGATGAGAGAAAGTCTGCAACCTCATCTAAATCCACAACTTACAGAAAAATCCTAAACCAGAGTTGTTCAACCCCCACATAACTAAGCATTACCAGATGAGACTCATGACCCTAAAACTGCTACCGTGATAATACACCAACTACGGATGGAAACCATAAACCATTGTATCCTTCCTTCTACAAAGAGGAGATGGATTTAAGAAAGAGAGAAAAGAGAGAGATTGACCTATGTTTCAATGGTCAGACCTCAAACCAAGGAGAGGTCGAACCCTATCGCTTGGATGGTCTCTCGTCATCCTCTCCACCGTCATCATCGTCTGAATCATCTTTACCCGACCTCTTCCTCTTTGCCGGAGCGTCAACCTTCCCACTGGCATCACCGTCATCATCATCTTCATCCTCTTCCTCAACATCTTCCTCCTCACCGTTCTCCTCCGGTTCAAAATCACTGGCATCTTCCTCATCCTCGGCACGGCCTACTGGCCTAACAAGGTAGTCAGTTCCCAGATCCTCCTGTAGATTATTTCATAGATGCCATACAAAGTTTAGACAGGAACATGTCAGAACAGAAGAAACATTAACTAACTAAAGAAAAGGGATGCCCAGAAGAGAGAATTCATACAACCAACGATCCAACAAGCAAAAAATAGAGGAAAACAAAAACTAAAAGGCTCTGAATCTCTTTAGTAAGCTAACCAGTGCCCTTGCAGCCAAGCAGCACTTCTCTTTTTAAATATTAGGTTTTTTGGGTTCCTTCATGATAAGAGATTTATGGGGTAAAGAGTCTTTCTATAAGATTTTGGGTTCAGTTAGGGGAAAATTTCATGAACATGAATGAAAGTATCAGTATGCTAGATGTGGATCTGCCCCACCATAAGCAGCCTGTGTATCTCTGTCCGTGATAAGGCCTAAGAGATATATGAGAAAACAAAACTTCTTAACTAGATGGTGGTAACAAAGATCAACAAAATCAAGCACAGAATATTTTAAATTTAGCAAGATCAACTATAACATGAAGAGAATCTGAAAAGAAAAAATTGCCAATCAACAAAGGAAAAGAAAATTAAGATTCCCAGCTTACCAATTCAACTTTGGAGAGAATAAATATCAAATCAAACAAGTAAGCAGTTAATGAATTCTATATATGTTCCCTCATAACATAAGAAATCTGAAAACCTAATATAAACAGAGAAATATAAATAGCAAACGCTTCAGATCTTACAGATCTGACCAAACAAGAACAGAGATGACACTAATACTTAATAACTGTAAAATTAGAGCATACAAATACAGCATACAATAACCTCCAATATATCTATATACAGTTTTTTTTATCATTAAATTAAATATACGAATATATTCATTACAAAAGATAAAGGCACTATCTACCACAACTGAGACATAAACAGATCTAAAGAGAAAATATTGGAAATCCAAAAATATTCACCAAAAAAATAACAAGAAAAAGAGTATAACAGAAAGAAGCCAAAACCAAGCTTGCTATTCAAATAAACAATTGAGAAATCGCTCAGGAAAAAAAAAATCGAGAAATCAAACTAAGTAGCAGATATAAACATTTTTTTTTTTACTACGAATAACACAGAAATAAATATAAAATACCAGATCTGAATAATCTTTCCCAAAAAAAATATTAAATATTAAATAAAAATTTTAAAATAAATTTATTTTTTCTAGGAAAAAAAAAAAACTGTATTACCTCCTTGAGGTTCCTCATCTTCATCTTCGTCGTCGTCGTCGTCGTCGTCATCGCCTTCACCATCATCATCGTCGTCATCGCCATCCTCATCATCATCGTCGTCGTCCTCATCGTCGTCCTCGTCGTCATCCACAGACTGCACCGGAGGACCTCCAGAGGAAGGTACAACCTCCTGTACATCACCGTCATCATCTTCATCCTCATCGTCATCATCATCATCTTCGTCCTCATCGTCATCATCACCGTCCTCTTCCTCTTCACCTTCTTCCGCGCCGTCGTCGGCCTCGTCTTCACCGCCTTCTTCGTACAAAACCAAAACCTCCTCTCCCTCTTCGAATTCTACCTGGTCCTCCATCACCTTCATCTTCGTTGACTCAGAAAAACACTTTCTACGGAAAAAAAATCTTTTATTTTCTAGGAAAAGAAAAATCAAAATTAGAAATTTGAAAAACAGGGAAGGGAAAGAGAAGAGAGAGAGGAGCTAGGTTCTTCGTTCTCGTTCTACCAGTAGCTCTGCAACCGCGATCGGAGCCGTTGAAATGCGGATTCACGCGGATCGGTGACGTGGTGTCCGATCGGACGGTCCTTGATAGAGAATTTGTACTTTTATGTTGATAGGGTCATTGCGGCGCTTTATGCTGCTTTCTTAGTCAGCTGCTTGTCACGTGAGGGTAAGTGATCGGGGTATCTAGGGTTAGGGTTTTTCTTTTGTGGAATATTCTGTCGGCCTGCCCACTCTAATTTGGGCCTTCATGGCCCAAATTCCGGCTAGGTGACTAGTGGGCCTTTGTTATTTTGCCTAGACCCAATTTTGACATTTTTTTCTTTTTTCCTCTTCATTTTTCATTTTTTAGCAACGGCATGAGAAGACCGGAGGGAAACCCAATTTGGGAAATGACACATATTTTTTTAGTATTTTTGTGATGTCCTCTTAGTCTTAGTAGGTGGATATTATTTTCTAAAATTCAAGTGAGAGAAATAAGGACGAGTTCTTTTTTTACTTTTTTAGAAAATAATATCCATATAAGATTAGGAAGACACCAAGAAAACACTAGAAAAGCATCTTGTTAGAGTATATGTGGACGTGTCCTACATTGTTAAGGAATATAACTCATTCTTCATGTCCTCTCTATAAATATGGAGCACTCTTATGTATTCATATCATCCAATAAATGCAAGATATAGTATATAGGGCTCTAGTGGGTGGATATAGGCATATCGCAGAATCACCTCAAATCTTGTGTCTCTTGTCTATCTTCTTCTTATGGTTGGATTTGCGATTTTAAAACATGTAATTTAAAATAGTGATTTTAAAATAAGTCATTTGAAAACTTAATTAAGTGTTTGGCAAAATCATAATTTGGACTTTAAAATCATGCATTTTTAAAAGCATCATGTTGCCTACAATTTGACAAACATATTTTTATGTATTTTTACATCGCATTTTTTTTTTACAAATGCACTCTCAAACAATACATTTATATATAATTTGGTTAAAAAATGTGTAATACATCTAATCCAAAAGCTCAAACTAGTGAAATTGAGTTCGTCAAAATTACGCTAATTGTTTATTTTATTGTTTCTAAAACACTCCTAAAAAAATTATCTACTTTACTGTGAATAGAAGAAGAAAAGTAAAAGAAAATTTCACATGACCATTTTGGATTAACCACAAGCGTTAGCCGACAGCTTTGATGCAATGAAAAAAATTAATAATGAAATAAAATTAAAAAAAAATTGAATAAAAAAATTAAACACATTGAATTTTACATTATTCGGTCTATGATCTATGCCCACTAGTTAAAAGCTCAAATGGCTACATTTTGATCTTATTTATTGTTGAATTTACAATACAAAAGGCTTTATTTATAGAGCTTATGAATGGACTATAATCTTAAACAAAACCATTTTATTTAGGGTGACTAAATCTCATTGCCTCCAAGCTAGTAAATCAAATGACCATAGCTTAGGAAAAAAAAAACAACTAGTGAGTCAATGTGGCCAATGACCACCATGTTAAGTTGAGCCTTCTCCAAACCACTAGTTGCATCAAAATCTTCTCCAAACCTCAAGTTTAATGATTTAAGGATAATCACACCATAACAATTAATGTGATCATTCACACATTTGATTATTCACATGGAAGGTAATCACTTCGGGTTATTGAAGAGAAAAACAATGCAATTCTTGATAAAAAGTTGCATTGCATTCTATATATAGAGTTTTGGGAGGGGTCTAAATAAGGGAATTAATTTTCAACTTCTTTGACTTTATCTTTCTCTTCATCCTCCATATAATTTCCATCATAACATGATAATAATTTCATACGTTCAACTTAGAGATATAATATTTCATTAGTGGCTTCAACATACTAGGCTATGGAAGAAAACATAGAGAAATTTGTGTAAGAAAATCCTATGAGGGAGAATTTAAAATAGTGACCTCTGTTTCATGAGACGTGATTCACAGCCGATTGAACTAATACTTTGGGACATGAGGTATGGCCCTTATGCCACATTTATTTACGATTATATTTATTATAATTTCGGTTATGATATTCAAGTAATTTATTCTAATAAAAAATGTTATAGATTTAAAAAGTTGTTATGAAATTTATTTTATTAAGTGATTTTACTCCTTAATGGGAGGAACAAAATCAATAACAATTAAGAACAAAGGTCCATGACCTATTTATAAAAAGCCCTTTGTATTCCATCATTTCACACGGTATTGCACTAGTAGGCATAGGTCAAAATAACCTTTTTTTCGTTATATTTTTTCTCTTGTCAACTCTCTAATTGATCAAGAAATGTGTTCTTCATAACGCTTGAGCAAAGCAATGGCTAGATGTATTTATATAATTAAATTATTTTGCTACTAATTTATCTTATTAATTAGTATTTAATTTTTTTTTTATACAATTTGAAGAGTCAAAAAAATGTTTTGTAACAAATCTTGCAAACAATCAATAGAGTTATAATTTATGGCTAAAAGTCAAGTATGGGATCTTGTTGACTTACTGAAGGGAGCTGTAGCCATAGGCTGCAAATAGGTTTACAAAACTAAGAAGGATGCTTCCAGTAATGTTGAAAGATATAAAGCAAAACTTGTGACCAATGGTTTTACGCAAAAAAAAAAAGGCATTCATTATCATAAAACCTTCTATCTAGTATCAAAGGATGATTCATTTAGGATAATCATAGCATTAGTAACTCATTTTAATCTAGACCTACATCAAATGGATGTGAAAATAGCCTTTCTAAATGGCAATCTTAAAGAAGAGGTTTACATGAAACAACCTGAAGGTTTTGATGATAACACTCAAAAAACTTGCAAACTAAAGAAATCTATTTATGGGCTAAAACAAGCATCCCATCATTGATATATCAAATTTTACAAAGTTATTATCTCATATGGTTTTATTGAGAACTTTGTTGATCAATGTATATACCTTAAGCTTAGTGGGAGTAAAGTAATCTTTTTAGTTTTGTATGTAAATAATATTTTGCTTGCAAGTAATGAATTAGGTTTACTACATGAGACCAAACAGTTCCACTCTCAAAATTTTGAAATGAAGGATTTGGGTGAAGCTTCTTATGTCATTGGCATAGATATTCACAGTGACAGAAAACAAAGAATATTAAAACTGTCTCAAAAGACCTACATTAAAAAAGTTTTAGAGATATTTAGACTGAAGAACTATTCTGCTTCTGTAGCACCCATCATTAAAGGGGATAAATTCAGTAATGATCAATGTTCCCAAAATGCATTGGAACAATAATAGATGAAGAACATTTCATATGTATCTACAGTCGACAGCCTATTGTATGCACAAGTCTACACTAGACCTGACATTACAATGGCAATTGGAATATGGGTCGATATCTAAGCAACCCAGGATTGGGAACACTGGAAAGCTGCAAAGAAAGTCATGTGGTATTTGTAAGGAACCAAGGACTATAATTTGGCATATAGGCACATTGACCATTTGGAGGTGATTGAATATTCAAATTCGGATTTTTCAAGATGTGTAGATTGCATAAAAGTTTACTTTAGGATATATCTTTCTTCTTGTTGGAGGAGCTATATCCTAGAGAAGCAACAAGTAAACTATAGTTGCTACATCTACAATGGAGGCAGAATTTATCACGTGCTATGAAGCCACTACAAAAGCACTACGGTTGAAAAATTTTGTTGGTGATATCAAAATTGTCGATTCTATAGCAAGACTAATAAAGATTTTCTGCGATAATCGTGCTACCATATTCTTCTATAAGAATAATAAAGGTAGAAGCAGAAATAAGCATATCGACATCAAGTACCTTCATGTAAGAGAGAACATAAAAAGAAATCAAGTACCTTAATGTGAGAGAGAACATAAAAAGAAATTAAGTGTTCATTAAGCATATCAGTACTAAATGATGATTGTGGATCCTATGACTAAAGGTTTACCGGTAAAGTTATTTAAAAGTCATGTGGAGCATATGGGGCTCGTTGATTCATTTTGTACTTAGTTCTTTCTTTTAGTCTATAGATATGAAGTTATTGTTATAAAGTTTTGTACACATTTATTACCTTATCCATGTGGATAAAATAAAGTTGGACCCGAATAGCTTGTACCTTGTGGGAAGTTTATTCATAAAGTTTGATTGCCCATATGGTACTCATTTAAGGGATATTGTACATTGTAATGCATTTAAGGGATGACTTATTATTAATGGTTTTTCCACCATGATTCATGTGTAATATTCCTTGTGTGAATAGGAGGAAAATTGTTAGAATAAATAAAGTAATGACCATAGTATAGTACCGAACCGTATAAGGAATTTATGCGTCATAAGGGCAAAGTGGAAGAATGTAAGAAAATCCCATGAGGTATTGCATTTATGCCACATTTATTTACAATTATACTTATTATAATTTTGGTTACAATTATATTTATTATAATTTCAGTTATGATATTTAAGTAATTTATTCTAGTAAAAGATTTTATGGAATTCAAGAAAAATGTTATGAAATTTATTTTATTGAGTGATTTTGTTCCTTGATGGGAGGAACAAAATCAATAACAATTAGGGGGTTTCTTAGCTTTAGCCAGCGCCACCCCCTCGAGATCGTAACTTCTGAGGGGAGGAGGATGGCCTCCACCATCCCTTCTCCCCACGTCCCTTTCGCACCAGGCTCTAGTAGTTTACTTGATGTCCCTAGACCCGGTGCCCCTGTCCCTTTTCCTCATCCCCATCCTCCTCCACCCCGATTTTTGTTTTGGTGTTTTACTATATTACTTTTCTGTTTTTTGAGTTTTTTACGCCAATCTTCTTCACGCCCTGCCCTTTGTCCATTGAGCTTCTTTTGCACGCGATGAGCTTCCACCGTGCTCTTCTTTACGGGTTCAACGTTAATAATTGGTTTCTTTCGTATTTTTTTGCTTGTATTCAATTATGTTGCTTTTCTTTTCCTTGTATTTCATTTGTTATTTGCTTGTAATAATGCTCGACCTTGATGGTTCAATTGGATCCTTTGATCGACGTGTGTCGTTGATGTGTATGTTACCCTAGCTTTGGTCGAGGAGGAAAATGGTCCAGACTTCTATGTCGTGGATGAATGTGTATCCTAGCTTAATTGTCGAGGAGGATGAGTAAGCGGCATAAGAGGTTTACCTCTTAGAGTTGTGGAATAAACATTTCATGTGCATGATGATGTCCGCTTGGTTGATGGTCTCGACCCGCCAATTTAAATGTTTATCCTGTTGTTTTAGTCATGGGTAGTGGATGTGTTTCAATTTCATGATTTGTATGAGAGACTTGACTTTATAGCTTAGGGCTACTTACTTCGTGGCTTGCCTTGTAATTGTAAGAGCTTTCGCTCTTGAGTTCTATGGAATGAAAATGAGTTCCTTAAAAAAAAAAAAAAATCAATAACAATTAAGAACAAAGGTCCCTAACCTACCTATAAAAGGCCATGTGTATTCCATCATTTTGCATAGTATTGCATTAGAAGGCATAGGTTAGAAGAACCTTTTTTTCCCTATACTTTTTCTGTTGTCAACTCTCTGATTGTTCAAGAAAGGTGTTCTTAATCACGCTTGAGCAAAGTAATGGTTGGAGGTATTTATATAATTAAATTATTCCGCTACTAATTTATATTGTTAATTAATATTTAATTGTATATTGTTGTTTACACGTGGTATCAAAGCCATATCTATGCTATTTTGCTTAGTGTAGAATTTGAATATGTGTGCAATTAATATATACATATATATTGTGTTTTTGTTTATGTGATTATTGAAACAAAAATGAAACTCAAGGCCATGAGTACAACAAATTGACCTAGAAATGAAACCCAGGCCCACGTGTTGTGACCTAAAGTCCTAGCTCCAACCAGCAGCATGATTTCATCGCATAGCCGTGCCTAGCCTTCCCTGCTGCCTGGTTTTGCCACAAGAAGGAAAGTAGTGGCCAGCCTTGGTAGTGAGCAACCAAGGCCACTTATTTTGTGAGCTAAAAAGGACTTTGTGGATCATTTTTTACCCACCTAAACGGTGTTGGTGCTGTAATGGTGTTAGTGCATCAAGTGAGCAACAGTCCCATGCAGGCCACTTGTGACTCAAAGCAACAACAGAATTGTATGGGTTGCCCGTGGATTTGGACAACACCACGGCTTCTTGGTCTAGGGTAGGTAGTTGGTGGTGGTGGTAGCATAAGAAAGGAAAGGTGGCGCAACAACACAAGGGGCTAGAGTTTTGGGTTGGGACTTAAGGTTTCGTGTATTTGTTAACCGGTCCCTTTTTATTTTTTGACAAAATCGATTGAGTACCCGGTTCTTTGTTTTGGCCAACCAGAACTAGAATTGGGGTTCCGGTTACCTGCCGATTCGGTTGAACTCGGTCTGGTAACCGGTTTTAGAGTATTAGACCTAAAAAATCAACTCAATTACAATTTTTTTTAATAAAAAATTATACAATTAACTATGTAAATTTGGCGCCGGGGGGGGGGGGGACTTGGAACAAACCCGGAATTTTTTTTAAAAAAACAACAACAATGAAACGTGCAATTTGCATACATCTCCAATTCCCTTCAGTTTTACAATTCAAAGTAAGCAACTTGAACCCACATATCACTAGAAGCCAAGACCCACTTAGAAAATTTTAATTATAATCACACAAAAAAAACTCACCTAAGTACCTATATCATTGTATGGTTGTAGAGAAACCGACAAAAAACAAGAAGAAAAAAAAACTAATATATGATTATAATAATATATAAATAATTATAACATACTTGTAAAAAGAAAATGCCTAAACCCAATAATTATAATGTAATATGAAGAAGAGAAGAGAAAATGACTAAACCTAATTGTAAAAAATAATAATATATAAATATTATTAAATAATATGAAAACTTAAGAATTACCAAAAACTGGTACAAACCAAAATACCCGGTTTTGAATTCTAAACCAACCGGGTCCCAGGTTTCGATTCGATTCCAATTTCCTAGTAATTCCCACATTGACGTTTTTTATTTTTATAACTTAATTAGAATAAGATAATAAATTTAACATCGAAAATAAAATTTCTCTTAGACCCACATGTACAAAAGAAAATTATTTATTAATATTAAATTTATTAATTCTATTAATAAAGAGTAAATTTCATGTGTGATGCAACTTGTACCCACTGGTAGGTTGAAATTTACTATTAAATTAGTATTGGTTAATTTAAATTAAGGTTAATTTCATAGCATTAAAGTATTTTATTTTATTTTATTATCGTAGTTATTCCTACCACTGTTATTGAAAATACTGTTTCAATGCTAAATAAAAATATATTTTTTTGAATTGAAAGAAAATTTGCTTTTTTATTTGGAGTGTATGGAACTTGACTTGGTGCTCCATGTGGATGAACCACCCACCCTCACAGACATAAGTACACCACAAGAGATTGCTAAACATGAACGGTGGGAGCGATCTAATTGCTTAAGTCTCATGTTTATAAAATATCATGTCATTAAGGGCATTAGGGGTTCTATCCCAGAATGTAATAAGGCAACCATGGAGGAAGAGTTGGAATTCACGGCTAAAAATCAAGTTTGGGATCTCGTTGACTTATTGAAGGGAGCTATAGTCGTAGGTTGCCAATGGGTTTACAAAACTAAGAAGCATGCTTCCGGTAATGTTGAACGATATAAAGCTAGACTTGTGGCCAAGGGCTTCAAGCAAAAAAAAGGCATTAATTATCATGAAACCTTCTATTCAGTATCAAAAAATGATTCATTTAGGATGATCATGGCAATAGTAGCTCATTTTGATCTAAAGCTACATCAAATGAATATAAAAACAACATTTCTAAATGGCGATCTTACAAAAGAGGTTTATATGAAACAACCTAAAGGTTTTGATGATAACACCCAAAAAACTTGCAAACTAAAGAAATATATTTATGAACTAAAACGAACATCCTGTCAATGGTATATCAAATTTCACAAAGTTATTACCTCATATGGTTTTATTGAGAACTTTATCGATCAATATATATACCTTAAAGTTAGTGGGAGTAATCTTTTAGTCTTGCATGTAAATGATATCTTGCTTGCAAGTAATGATTTAGGTTTACTACACGAGATCAAACAATAACTCTTTCAAAATTTTGAAGTAAAGGATTTAGATGAAGCCTCTTATGTCATTGGTATATAGATTTGCAGAGATAGAAAATAAATAATATTAAAATTGTCTTAAAAGGCCCACATTGAAAAAGTTTTAAAGAGATTCAGAGTGAAGAACTGTTCCACTTTTGTAGCACTCACCATTAAAAGGGGTAAATTCAGTAATGATCAATGTCCCTAAAGTGCATTGGAACAATAACATATGTAAAACATTCCATATGCATCTACAATCAGCAACCTATTGTATGCATAGGTCTGCACTAGACCTAACATTGCAATGGCAGTTAGAATGCTAGGTTGATATCAAAGTAACCTAGGATTGGAACACTAGAAAGCTGCAAAGAAAGTCAGTCGTATTTGTAAGGAACCAAGGACTATATTTTGACACGTAGACATATTGACCATTTGGAGGTGGTTGGATATTCAAATTTGGATTTTGCTGGATGTGTAGATTGTAGAAAGTCTACTTTAGGGTATATCTTTCTTTTTGCTGGGGGGGCTATATCATGGAGAAACAACAAGCAAACTATAGTTGCTACATTTACAATGGAGGCAGAATTTATTGCGTGCTATGAAGCCACTACACACGCACTATGGTTGAGAAATTTTATGATATGATCATAATTATTGGATATTATTTGATATTATCTGGTGTTATGATAGAGTGCAATAAGGAGAGTAAATCTTCTAGTCCTAGGTTGATTCTGATTCTATACAAATCAGAATCCAATATAGAAAGATCTTAGTATGAAATCAAATAGAATCTTAGTCTTAGTCAAATTAGGTCTTCTATTGCTTTATGTAACTATTCTTCTATTTAAAGGAGAAACTACCAATAAAGAAGATGAGTTGATTATTGTTTTAGAATACAGTTTATTGTATTAATTTTAGAGGTCAAGGCTTCCTCGAAGTAGCCATTGGAGATCATGGCTCTTTCGAAGTAGCCAATTTATTCGTTTCTACGCTTTGTTATTAGTTGGTTCGCATCAAGTGGTATCAGAGCCTAGTTAATTGTTTTCTATGACAATTACCGATCCATTTGCCCATCACCCATCATCGAAAAATCAGCCATGTTTGTCAACCTCTACTTCACTGCAGCGATACGTGCAAGGATAGAAAAGATGCAATCAGAATTCATGGCATGGAATGAAAAATTCACCAAAAAGATGGAGGAGCATATGAGAACAATTGAAAGCTTTTCTCTGCCATGCTCCACTCCGATAAGCCAATCCTCTCCCATCACACCATGACTGGCTACCACCGTCACAAAAAAGAGGAAGAAAAGAGTTGTTAAAGCAACAAAAATCCATCTATGCTGGCGTCAAACCAAATTGTCATCAACCAGTAGCAGAGCCCCCCACCTCCGTCACAAGATATAAATCAACGGACCCAACCTTCCAAACGCATCGCCTACCACCGCACCGTCTCACCCCACGCCGTCATCAACTCATGTCGCGCCCCTATGCCATATTGGTCATCTTAACACACCAGTTCACATGGATCTCTTTTGTGGTTGAGGAGAAAAAATTCTATCATTTTTTATTGGCTCAGAAAAAGAAAGAAAATGTAGGGATGAAGAACCTAAGGGCACCGAACGCCCAAGATGAATCTGATTGTGGAATCATTAGCTGCATCTCAAAGCTTCCTAGCTTCCTTGGTATTCTCAAGCAAAGATTCAATGGTTAAAAAGTCAAACAAAAATAAAAAGAGAAAAGATTTGTTGATGACTTAGTTAATTGGTCAGATTAAGGAAGAAGGCCACGCGACTTCAATTTGGCTGACTTTATTTTATTTATTTTTATCATTTATTTTATTCTTAGTCATTATGTTTAGAATTTATTTTAGTTTTATAAATTTTTTCTTGGGGACATGAAAATTATAAGGGGAAGAGAACGATATGATTATAATTATTGGATATTATTTGATATTATCTGATGTCGTGATCGAGTCCTATAAAGAGAGTAAATCTTCTAGTCCTAGGTTGATTCTGATTCTACACAAATCAAAATCTAGTATAGAAAGATCTTAGTATGAAATCAAATAGAATCTTAGTCTTAGTCAAATTAGGTTTTCTATTGCTCTATGTAATTATTCTTTTGTTTAAATGAGAAACTATCAATAAAGAAGATGAATTGATTACTGTTTTAGAATATAATTTACTGTGTTAATTTTGGAAGTCAAGGCTCCTTCGAAGTAGCCATTAGAGATCATAGCTCTCTTGAAGTAGCCGATTTATCCATTTCTACGCTTTGTTATTAGTTGGTTCGCATCATTTTGTTGGTGGTCTAAAAATTATCAATTCTATAGCAAGACCAATAAAAAACTTCTACAATAATCATGCTGCCATATTTTTCTCTAAGAATAATAAAAGTGGAAGTAGAAGTAAGCATATCAACATCAAGTACTTCGTGTGAGAGAGAATATAAAAAGAAATGAAGTGTTCATTGAATATATTGGTACTAAATTGATGATTGCGGATCTTATGACTAAAGGTTTACCAGTAAAGCTGTTTAAAAGTCTTGTGGAGCATATGGGGTGCATTGATTCATTTTGTACTTAGTTCTTTCTTTTAGTCTATAGACATTAAGTTATTGTCATAACGTTTTGTGCACATTTATTACCTTAATTTTTAAAATATTTTTTTAATATTAATTAATATTTTATTATTTTTTGTTAAAAGAACACGCGGCACATTTGTCGCATTAGGATTTCTTTAAAGAAATCTCAGCCATGAACGGGATACCCTCTAATCCATAATGGACTAGAGAGGATCCTATTCCATATTATAAAATAGAGTAAGAAATTTATGTGTCATAAGAACCAAGTGGTAAAATGTAAAAAAATCTTATGATGTATGGTCTTTATGCCACATTTATTTACGATTATATTTATTATAATTTCGGTTACGATATTCAAGTAATTTATTCAAACAAAAGATGTTATAGAATTCAAAAAGATGTTATGAAATTTATTTTATTGAATGATTTTGCTCCTTGATGGGAGGAACAAAATCAATAAGAATTAAGAATAAAGGTCCCTGACCTATTTATAAAATGCATTGTGTATTTCATCATTTTGCATGATATTGCACTAGTAGGCATAGGCCAGAAGAATCCTTTTTACTTATATATTTTTTTTGTTAGCTCTCTGATTGTTCAAGAAATGTGTTCTTCATTACGCTTGATCGAGCAAAGTAATGACTGAAGGTATTTGTATAATTAAATTATTCCACTACCAATTTATATTGTTAATTATTATTTAATTATCTATTGTTTACAATTTGAAGATTCAAAAAAAAGTTTTGTAACAAATCTTGCAAACCATCAATAAATAAGTATTAGGTTTAACTTCTACGACAACCTTTTTCAATCCTATATATATAGGAAAATATAAAAAAAGCCTCTCAAATTATCAACCGTTTGTAATATAACCTCTTAATGTTCAAAATGTAATAAAGTAACTACCTAAACTAAAAATGTATCAAAAAGTCTACTTATTTTTTATATTCCTATAATACCCTTATTATTTTAACAAATAAAATAATAAAATAATTGTAAAAAAAAAACCAAACTATTTTTTTAAAATACAAAAAACCAATGGCCGAATAAATGTAAAAGAATATTTTTTTGGAATAAATAAATAATTTAGACCAACTACCGTGACTAATTTAGGCCAACTACAATGATTAGTCATGTACTATTAAAGTAAAATCAAATGTACAATTATTAAGATATTCCCAAAAAAAAAAAAAAGTCCATGGAGTCAAATTTTGTTAATTTTTTTTTTTTCACTCATTGATTTTACTTTATACATGAAGCAATTTGTAATTTAGATCAACTACAATGACTAATTATTTATTTATTCCAAAAAACTTTTTATTTTTATACTAGCCAGGGCCGGCCCAATGGCTAGGCAAGTTAGGCCATTGCCTAGGGCCCCCAATAAATGAAGTCCAAAATATTTTTTAATAAGGCCTCAAAAATTTTTTAATAAGGTCTTTTTTTTTTAACTTAAGGCCCTTTTTTTCAAATAAGGCCCAAAATTTTTTTCCTTAAAAACTTAAAACCTCTAAAATAAGGCCCCAATATAATAAGCCCATTGTAAAATAAGACCAATTAATCCCTCCAAAAAAAAAACCAAAACAAATATGACACATTATTTTTTTTTTGGGTCTTTTTAATCCCCCTCTCTCTCCTCTGTCAGCAAAGGAGAGAGAGGGGGGATTTTAACAATAATATTATTAAAATAAATATTATTTAATTAATATTTAAATATTTCAAAAAAAAAAGGCCCCAACTCCAAAATTTTGCCTAAGGCCCCCAAATACATTGGGCCGGCCCTGATACTAGCCCATTGGTTTTTGTGTATTTTAAAAAAATTGTTTAGTTTTTTTTACAATTATTTTATTATTATTTTTTGTTAAAAGAATAAGGGTATTACAAGAATTTTAAAAAAATAAGTGACTTTTTTGATACATTTTGGTAGTTTGAGGGCTACTTTATTACATTTTAAATATTGTAAAGTTATATTGCAAACAACTGGTAGTTTAGAAGGCTTTTTTTTTTTCATATATATATAATTTTGATAAATATTTAAAAAAAAAAAACCGGTACAGTAGCCCATAGGATTCGTGATGTTGTTTGTTTGTTTATGTTTATAAGATATTTTTTAATAATTATGATAATTTTTATGTACTAAATACTAATGGCCTTTATGTTTTTGTTTTTCTCTGACTTCGAGTGAGAAAGAGAGATGAGTGGCTTGGGAGCCCACAGACAAGAATCCCACTCCCAGTGGTGAAGCCGTCAATCTCTCCTATAGTTTGTCTACGTAGAATGCACGTGGTATGAATTTATGGTAGTTTGTCTACATAGAATGCATGTGGTATGAATTTATGGATGTTAATATGGGCATGTGAGAGGAGAATCGGTGAATCTAATATGGATATTGGTTAGGCAATTATTAACCAGATTTTTAAATGTATATAACTGATAATCACAACCAATTTAACTGATTATCGTCTAGAAGAGCATTTCAATCGATTAATGAAATGAGTCGTTATTTGAATTATTCTTCCTCTACGTAACACGCCAAAAAAGAAAGAAAAGAAAAAAAAACTGGTTATCTTATTTTTCAATTAGCAGTTATTAATAGTTATTAGCGGTTAGTAGTTTCACTTGTACATTCCTAATAGTTTTAAGAAATTCTTAGATTAATCATTGTTAAATTAAAAAAAAAGTTGATTATAATTGCCGCATCAACGTTATAAATTAATTATAAAATAAAAATATAATTGCCCAATACCAAATTAAAGTATTTGTCATAAATATCCAAAGAAGTAGCAAGACAAACTCATGGCTTCTCGAATACTCTTAGATGTAGGTGTAGGGTGGCATTGTGATGACTGATGCACATGGTGGTGTCATTATCGCTACTCATCAACCATGTGCAGCTATACCTATACTTGTACGTTGGCGATGACTCTAGTCCGTCCAATCCTTCATCATCAACCATTCAAAACTCTCTACGTGGGAATTTTAATCTCCGCCACCGAAGATTTATTTAAACAACTCCCGAAAACGACAGCCTGCGTTCAAACAAATACTTGTCCATCAAGGCAGATAAGCCCCAGAAAGAAGCCAAAACGACAACAACACTTTACTAAAAATACCTTGAAGTGTTAAGAAATAAAAATTAAACTGTTTTTTTTTTTTTTTTATATGTCCGAATAAGAGAGGAAGAAACATTCGAATTAATGATTTTTGCTTTAATAAGCGAGAATCTAACCAATTGAATTATCTCTTATAAACAAAATTAATTAAACTGTTAACAGCTAATTAAAGCCATTTTCCACGTGTAAATACATTTACATGTTATATATCTATCTTATCACGTGCCCCACGTGAAGATCGATCTAAAGTCTAAACAGTAGATTACCACCCAACACCCAAGTAGTGGGTCAATCCTCGCTGGAACACGTGTCAGCATATGGTTGCACAAAAAATCCCGTCAATAATGTTCCGTATCAATCTTTACCATTTATGCTAGAACGAGCCCGACAATTGACAAAAGAAGACAGGGACACGGAGAAAACGTAGAGAAATGGGTTCGAGCTGGTACATCTCAGGTTTCCGGTGGCCGGAATTTACTTTCTCTCTGCCGTCGTCAATCTACGGGTGGTGGCCGGAATTCAATTTTTCCTACTTCACAACAGGTTGGAGCTTTGGGGGCTTCAGGTGGTTGGATTTTACGGTATTTGATGACGTGTTATGGACAATCATTACGGTGTTAGAGTCTCTGGCTTTGGTCGCCATGCTTTGCTCCTTCTTTATCTTCTGCGGCTGTACCCTTTGATTTGTTAGTTTGATTGGCAGGAATTTCTGACACCTTTCCAAATTGGTCGGGACGATGGGGCTTGAAACAGAGTAAATATTTTAGTTAACCTTATACCATGTATACAGAGATCTTTGATGATTGATATAGTTGTTTGTTATATATATATATATATATATATGCCTTATCTAGCAGTACCAAATGTCGGCCATCAAAGAATCTTTCTTCTTCTTCTTCTTCTTTTCCCTTGTTTTGGTTTTTCTAACTTTGAATGTGTCATTAGGCTAAAAATAATTTTAAAATCCATAAATTATTTATTTATTTGGTTGGGGGTCTTTCTAGCAGTAATAGGATGAAACTGTAACAGGCTCTTATTCTAGTGTGTTGGCTTAGGAGAAGCGAAAGAAGTGAAAATGGTTTATGGGCTATAGTGATAGTGGAATAGGATGAAAATGTAGCAACTGTGGCAGAGGAGGGTGCATCTGTATCTGCCATAGTGGAAGGAGGAGCTATATATGGTGGCTTGTGGATTGGCCAGTATTGACGATTGAGAATTCTACTAAGAATTTGATGCCTGCTTTCTGCTTTTACTTGTGCTTCTCACTTCTCAGTAGCCAATTTTACTACAATATTGAGATGTCTAAAGAAGGATGCTGTCATCCTGAGGAGCAGCCACTTTGCTAATCATGGCCAACACGGTCCAGTTGGCTGGAAATCAAAAGAACTCTTACTCTTGCTGTAAATGTGTTTTCTCTCGTACCCATCTTGGTGGGTTTTTTTTGTTTTTTTTTTTAATTTTTTATTTATTCATATTTATAATTAGATTACATGAAGGTTGTCACACTTGAAATGTATACAGATGAGGATACTCATCTCATCTGCTGGAATTTTTGAAATGTTGGCCGAGTTATCTTGTGCTTCAACAAATGCTCTTCTAGTGTTGGGATGATTTTGCTTTATGAGGTCAGTAGAGCATGGGATCTTCTTTGGCTTTTGTTATGCATTCTAATTCATGGCCTTAACTTGTTGAGTTTGAAGCTGGGTTTCTGGCAGCTTTGCAGCTTGTGGCCTCTTCCAAAACATGCTTAAGTTTCATCCTAAGCATATTGTGCACATATTAAATGACTTACTGGTTCCTTCATCCATTCTGCTTGGCTAGGCAAGTCTAGGTCTATAATTGCCATCACAATTACAACCCCAGTTAACTACTACCTGGGATTCTTTGACTTCACTTCAGTAACACCCTTGTTTTGTTGATCATTAGATGCCAGTTGTTATATGTTTTTACACTATTGACCATGTGAACAGCCTACGAATGTGTCTTCAGTAACATGTTAATGATAGCAGGCGCCAAGAGATCCAGAAAACTACGACTAAGGTATTGCCTGACAACAACTAAAAGAGGACTGTTCTTAGACAATCACTTAGAGCACTTTCACCAGCTTTCCTTGGACAAAATGTCCTTGGACATGTGGGACAAAAACTAATGGAGCCGTTTGAGCCTACCATATTATGTCAACCTCAACAGCTAGCATGCAGACCTTGGACAGCACGCAGATCATCTTGGACGGCTGGAATATCTTCAAGCTTTCAAACTTCGATTGTTTCGTTAGTTGTGAGAGGGTTGACATCATTATTTCCAATATGCCCACGCAATTGGAAGAAAGCTGGCAAGAATATCACCTACTAGATCCTTGCTAGAAAAGAACCTGACAATTAGTGTTTGGCTGCAACGCTTTTGGGAATAAAGTGATAGTCTATGATGACAATGAGTTTGGTACGAGCATGAAACAATGGGTTTGAGGTTAAACATGTGGCCCAAATATTATCACAAATAACACTGGAGCTAAGTCTAAGAAGACCCAAAGCTTAGAGAGCAAAAATTGAATCCAAGTGAATTCAGTATAGTAGCATTGGCAATTGTCTTATATTCAAACTCAGTACTTAAGCAAGAGACCATAGGGTTTTTTTTTGGATGAATAAGTAATTTCATTAAAGCTCAACTAGTTCAAAACGGCTATCAACCAAATCTAAACACAAACTGCAGCATAAAACACACTGCAGAAACAATGCAGTACAAAACATTGCAGAAAACCACTAAGCCCTCAACATTACAAACCCCATCCAAGGCCTAAAATATAGCCTTCCAACAACTAAAGAATGATCCAAAACAGAGACAACGAGCTCAAAACACCCAAAAAATCTATTTTGCAGTAGATAAACTTGCAGAAAGACAAGATACCATAGGTTGCTTCTTAGAGCACCAAGAAATAAGGTTATTGCCAAGAAAGACACAAAAACTCGAAGTACACTTGCGGTCATCGGGACATGCAACCAGCCTAGTCAACATCTGTATAAGCAGAGAGTTGAAAATATGAACTTCTTTTAATCACCAATCAATGCATAATGGTGTGTTTCAAGTAGCAAAGGATTCACTTAGCAGCTAACCAATAGGTGTCGTGTGGATCTTGCTTAAATTAGGAAACCTTATTCACAACAAAAGTAGTATCAGATCATGCGATGGAAATATATTGGAGTACACCACTGTACTACGATAAAGACTAAGATCCGAGATAGAAGTACCTATAACAGTTATAATTAAGGTGACAAAGATTTACATGAATTCAAATATCCAAGGATTTTATGCCAGCCACACTACTAATATTTATTTCTACTAGTCTAGATCAACTCTACCATGCAAAATAGAACTATTACGTAAGCATATTTAGTGAAATTTTACTGTAAAAAACTACAGTTTAGATATATACATTGTAGGCAAAGAAAGGCTATCATGACTCTGACCATTTCTTTACCATGAGTTTAGTTTACATGAGCTTGCAACATGCACGATATTGAAACAGTGATGACAAAATGCTTTAAAGTAAATAAACATAGGAGCATGTTATATATTACCTAAACTTGTAAATTTTTGTGACCAATAGATTAAATGGTATGCGATAAGCATCAAATTGGAAAGGGTTGAATCCCCTCTTCTTTTTTACTTCTTCTTGTGCAGACATGTAAAAAAAAAAAAAAATTGAAAAGGGTCGAAAGTCCAAAACTATAGAACTTCATTCATAATGACACTAGGATGGATAAAAGTCTAGACTAAAGTAATGTGTGATTTGAAAAACGTGATTTTTAAAAATGCCGTTACGTGTTTGGCATTTAAACTTGCAGTTTAACTTTTAAAATTGTGTATTTTCAAAAACACGCCATCCTTGTGACTACCGCAATTTTTAAAAAATGCATTCTCAAAATATTTATTTTTTATGATTTGGTTTAAAATCGTACTTTTTATTTATAAAATCACAATTCCAAACATATTCTTGGTTGATCACTCACTTTTTTATTTTTCTTGCTATGGTTGGCGGGGTAATGTCAAATCAGAGTGAATTTAAAGTGTGGATATAACTCCTATGGTTATATGGGAAATCTAATTATCCTAAATGGGTTTATGGTGCCTATGTCACGAGAGTAACGTTAAAATTTATAATTTTATTTTACTACTATTTTACCATAATAATGTGACAGTGTTAATCAATTTTTTATTTTTTAAATAGCGTTACTCATGATGCCATTAGTTTTTTCCCTAATCATCTATCGGGAGTCATACATCTTGATTATAATTAAGAAAAGAAATTTAAATCGACCAAAGTGAAAAAAAATATATATATAACAAATGATAAAATTCATTCATTTGTTATAATAAATATAAAATTATAATTAAATTTGTGTGAACATGGTTACGTGGAATAAATGAGTTTTCTGGTAAATTAAATTGGACTGATGAGTTCAAAAACATGCACCACCAGCCACTGGCGTAAAGCCACAAAAAGAAGCCTTTTTTCTGTTAAAAGTAATGTTAAAAATCATTTTCTTAATTATCTTTCGATCATCTTCTTATAGTAAATGAGTAAATTTATTATTGAATTTTTGTAAAACCCACACAAGTCCACAAATTAATAATAAATCTATTAGATTTGAAAGAAAAAAAAATGATAAAAAGAATAATTTTTGAGGCATGACACAAATTCAACTTTTTTGTCTAACAAATATTCAACTTTTGCCTTCTTTTATAATTTTGAAAAATGAAAAATAAAAAAATTGTCTAAAGCAATAATATATATTTTTGGTCTATCTTTTTTTGGTATTTTAAAAAAAATGAAAAATGGTATTTTTCTTCCTTTTATTATTACTTTAGACATTTTTTTCATTTTATATATATATATTTTTTAATTACAAAAAAGACAAAAATTAAACATTTGTTGAACAAAAAATTTGGCCTTTTAACATTTCCCATAATTTTTAGCATTACTCGTAGCCCATTTGTACACGTTGGAAGAATGAAAGCGAAGAGGACACTTGACCAACAAGGGAAGCCACTTTGCACCACGAGGATCATTACACGTGTCGTATAATATAAAACTCCAGCCACACGTACACCCCCTCTCTCTCTCTCTCTTAAAAGCAGAATTTGAATTCCAAAACTCTCCCATTTCCCCCGGATTTCAATTTCTGTATTTGCATTTCCATATCTCTGGAAAATCTTTTCATTTGTTTCCTTAGAAAACAAAAAAGAAAAAAAGAAAAAGAAAACACCAGAATCGTTTTCTTTAAACTCTAAAACAGATTTTGGTGTCCGCGTGTATGGCAGCGCATGCTCACCACAACCAAAACGGCGTCATTTTTGTACCTCTTCCCCAGTTGACAGCTTCTTTCCCATCCGTGAAACCCAACCTCGTCTTGGCCCCTCAACCATTTGTGCCCTTAAACCCTAGTGCCCCACAGGTCCTTGTTCCGTACAACCCACCTGTGCTGGCTTTGGCTCTGGCTCGAATGGACGAGGAAAGGTCAATCTCTCTGCTTCAGGTATATTTTTCTTTCTACATTTTCTTTTGGGCGGCTTTGATTTTCTCTTTGGATTGCAAATTTTGAAATATTTTCTTAATGCTTTGTGGGTTTTATGTTATTGGGTTTCACTCTTTTTGGCAGTTCGTGGTTTATGTACATTTTGTCGTTCTTGGGTGGCTTTAATTTTCTCTTTGGAGTGCAAATTTTGTGAATTATCCGTTACTTTTTTGGTGGGTTTATATGTTAATGGGTTTCATTTTTTTTTTTTTGGGGGGTAGTTCATGGTTGATGAAGGACTCGTGTTATCTCCGGAAGAGGAAGAGAAGAGGAGTAATATCATTTTAAAGCTCAAACAGGTTTTCTTCGATTCAGAAATATGTTCTTTTTTGTTATGTAAGTGTATATGTATATGTATATGTTACGTATATGTAAATCTAAGGGATTTCAGTAGCATTATGTGCCATTTGCTTTACAAAGGGTGAGCTTCTTTTCATTTATATGACCAGCCTCTGCATGAATATTGTCCTTGGGCGATATCAGGAATTGAAAGTAGTAAAAAAATGCCAGGAGAGTATTCAGCATTTCTCAAAGTTTTTGCTCTGTATTTGTGATCTTTCCTAAGAGTAGGACTAAAATTTAACATCTTTGTGGGGTGTCAGACATATTATTCTTTAATTGACTTGTGGGGATTTGCAAAATCTTCTGCGAGGACATTGTCCTGATTTAAGGTCCACGTTATAACATCTTGTTTATTGGTGGAAATGATTCTCTTCCGAGGGTGGCTGCTTGTGTGAGAAGGGTTATAACTTAGTCGACCATAATGATTGAAAGTTGTTTTTTTTTTTTGAATCAATGATCATGCACTTTATTAATTTCAGGTCTTATTTGTCGAGTTAAATATTTTGATGTCTCATACGATTATGTAGATAGTGTTGGCATGGATTAAGAAGGTTGCATGGCAACGCCGATTTCCAAGGGAGCATATTGCTGCCACCTGTGCCACGATATTGACTTATGGATCATATGGCCTCGGAGTTAGTTCTCTCTGTCTCTTTTGTTTGTGTTTTTTTCCCCCAACTTGTTGTATACTTTTGCTTACGCTACTAAAACGTATAATATGATGAGTTTCTAATAAATTATGAAATCCGCTGCCTATGTTAGCACTTCTTTTTGTTTCTGAACATATCTAAATAATCTAGTACTTATCAAAAAACATATAAATAATCTATTACTTTTAAAGACTCTGCCTTTGAGAATAAAAGATTACAAGTAAAATCAAAATTTAAATCGGGGCTGAGCTTGTTTTATAATCCTTTGTAAATGCAGTCTTGTCTAGCACTTCAGGAAGATCAGAGGGTTTAAACATATAGACTCAATTCAGTCGATAATTTTCAATGTGGGAGCTCTATAGTAATATTTTGCATTTTGGTAGAGATCAACATTTTATGTTACCACTGATGCTATATATTTTTCTAAATGCTTCTTATCAACTTATAATTGTACTTTTTAAATGTATTCAGGTCCATGGTTTGGAATCCGATATTGATGCTTTATGTGTTGGTCCTTCCTTTGCCACGATGGCAGTAAGTCCCTTTTGCCTGCTTATTATATCTTGATTTTGAGTGGCATAATTGCCTAAATTTTCAATGAATGTGATTAATGCAGGAGGACTTTTTTGTCGTTCTGTGCAACATGCTTAAAAGCAGACCTGAAGTATCAGAGATCCACTGTGTAAAAGATGCAAAAGTTCCTCTAATGCGGTTTAAATTTGATGGGATCTCAGTTGATCTTCCGTATGCACAACTGCAAGTATTATCTGTTCCTGAAGTGAGTGCTGAGACTATGACACTATTGAACTTGATGCTTACCACTGCTATCTTCAGAAACATTTTATACATTTTCAGATTTCCATTTCTAACTTTTTCTTTTGAAGTATTTACTTGCATGTGTCTGGTAACACGGTGTCTATTTTGTGTTTGATACCATTTCACCATTTTGACTTAAATGTGTTCTTGTAGTCTTCATATTATCAATAAAGCTTTTCTGCTTTGATATTTGATATTGATTATGTGGAAATTATGACCTGCTGAGCTTGTGAACTGCAGAATGTGGATATTCTAAATCCGTTCTTTTTCGAGGATATTGATGAAACTAGTTGGAAAAGTTTGTCTGGTGTACGTGCTAACAAACGCATTGTTCAGCTTGTTCCAGATTTGGAGGTAAAGGCTGATTTTATGTTTTCTTTTGAAAACTAATTAATTCTCCAATTAATTACCCAGCAAAATGCAAGCC
This sequence comes from Carpinus viminea, assembly GCA_013348765.1. NCBI lineage: Eukaryota > Viridiplantae > Streptophyta > Magnoliopsida > Fagales > Betulaceae > Carpinus > Carpinus viminea. The sequence continues at coordinate 13,709,147 of CP054673.1, read as the reverse complement.
TAGATTTGACATTCTATTTCTTGAGCAATTTGTAATTGTATTTTGAGGACAATTTTCAATAGAATTTATTGTTGTTGAGTAAATTTGTAATACGACTGTTGGTATCTGCCACTTGATTTTGTGCCAATGTGTCTCCATGTTAATGTTGCACCCGTGGGATTGATATATTTACTAGGAAACACCATGTATTGAGGTTTTGACAATGGATTATTTCTGGGAAATGGGAGATGTTTGGCAATGATGGATTGTCCGATATGATGGAGAGGGCAAACAAGAATGCATGTGTGTGTGTGTGTGTGTGTGTGTGTGTGCTGTGTGCACATGTATGCTGACTTGGAAGCCATATGGGATCCAATAGAGTATTTTAGAGGCTATAGTTATTAGTATCTGTGTGAGGTTCCCTTTTTGTTATGCATATGGGTTGCTTGTTTGATGGGGAGTGGGGTTGACAAGGATATCACTATATTGTTAAATACTTTTAATCTGAAACAATCTTTGCTGGAATTTTTGAGATTCTGATTTCTTCTTATGCTTTATAATTTGTTCTAAATCTCATGTACGTACTGATGCATTTCAGAATTTCCAATCAATGCTGCGATGTGTTAAATTATGGGCAAAAAGGCGAGGAGTATATGGTAATGTAAGTATGTGTTGCCTGCTGGTGTTTTGTATTCATGCTTTTCTTTTATGTGTTATGTGAGCTTTCTTGGGCGTGTCACTTTTCAGCGAATGATGAATTTGAGTATTTTTGTGTTGATTGCAGTTGCTTGGATTCTTGGGAGGAGTTCATCTGGCAATCCTTGCAGCATTTGTTTGTCAAAAGCATCCGAACGCTACCTTAAATACGCTTATTATGAACTTCTTCCAAACTTTTGCATTTTGGCCTTGGCCTACTCCAGTAATTCTGCAAGATGGAATGTTGCCAACAACTGGAGATGCCACTGAGACACGGTCCCTAATGCCCATTCAGCTACCGTGTAGTCCTCATGAATATTGCCATTCGAATATCACTAAAAGCACATTCTACAGAATCAGGGCAGAATTTCTCCAATGCTATGCTATGACTAGGGTATGTTGTGTGACCTAACTGGGATCAAAATTGTCTCTATTGCTGTTTGACCTCTTGCTAAGCCACTACTTATATTAAAGGATTTCCCAAAATTTGGTGTGCAATTTACTGTGGTATCTCTATAGTTTTGTTTGAACATTTTAGTTGAAAGTGATATTGAGGCATGAGATAACGTGGGACTTTTTTTTGGTTCTCTTCCTTGTGTTGCAGGATATTTTGAAGCTGGATTTTGATTGGGGTAGCATATTTGAGCCTTTTCCATATACAAAGAAGTATACTAGATTTATCAAAATTTATCTCTCGGCTACTAAGAAAGATGAGCTAGGAGATTGGGTAGGTTGGGTGAAATCACGTTTTCGCTGCCTTCTTGCCAAGGTATGTGGCTCATATAGGATGTTCACTGTATTCATATTTATATAGTTGATTTCATAACTTTGGCTAAACTTCTAGGGAAATTGTCTTAAAGGTCCTTGAGTTTTGCCTTTGTGATAGATAAGAATCGAGTTTCTAATTTTTACAATTAAAGTCCTGTGATCTGCTCGAGTGACAAAGAAGTCCCTTTGTCAGATTTTTTGTTCAATCTTTAACAAAAAACAAAAAACTTGCCGCTTGTTATATTTTCCACATCAAACCAATCGATGAGACGTGTATCCAGATACATGTCAGCTTGTCACATAGGCAAGTACGCCCAAAAAAAAAAAGAAAGAGATTCAGGACATGAACATGTTCTGGGAAATTTCTGGTACACATTATTTGTATAGCTGGCCCTAGGTGAAAGGGAGTGAGCTCCCCAATAACATGCACAACAGAACTAGTTGAAGATGGCTAATTCATTGCTGACTGTTCTTATTTGTTAGTCTCTCCAGCTCTTTTAGATGCTAGTCAAAAACTAGGATTTATTTTGATGCCTTCAGCTCCTTTAGCACCTACAACATTCACATTGGGCTGCTACAACTACCTTTGCTGGCAGCTTTTCTCCTTCCTCTATTAACGAGGATTCCTCTGGCCGTGGATAGACCTTTACTTTTGATTGTTGTTAGGGATTGTGTTCGTTTTTGGTTTATATGTTTTGGTTTCTGTTATTTTCTTATTGTTTAGCTCCTGTTTTTTGTTGTAGTTCTTGTTCATCTCATCTAAAATAAATAAAAATGAAGTCTCTGCTCGCCACAATTATGTTGGGTTCACTGACATGAGATGCACTGATGAATGCCAATATTCTAAAATCTTATGGAATGGTTTCCTGTCAACACATAAATAATGTGATTTTATCTGCTGCTGCAGCTGGAGGAGATGCAAGGTTTTTGTGACCCAAACCCTACCGAATATGTAGATATGGAAGTAACAGAGCCCAATGTTGTGTTCTACTGGGGCTTAAATCCTAGCAGGAGTGGTTACACGGATATAGAAGTCTGTTGAAGAGGATTTCATGAGGAATATAAATAATGGCTTTCAAGACTCTCCTGGACGGATGAAACTATCCATTATCCAAGCTTCTCAGGTGCCTAGGAGTGCTCTTCGTGACACTGGAAGTGGGAAGTGGACAAAAGCGTGTTGGAAGCTTATGGATTACAATCAACGAAGAATACCAATGTATTCACAGCATTTGCCACATTACTTTGTTGGGTATGTGGTAGCTAATGGAGAGCAGCTCGAGTACCCATGTGGTGGGGGTTAGGCTTATCATGTGAACTTACTTTTAAAGAAACTATACGAAAGTACAGTAAAAAGGAGAGATCAAATCATATGATATATCATAAGCTGAAAGTCATGGGTTTTGAGAGAAATTTGAAGAGTGCTTGCTTTTGCTCATATGATTTGTTTGGAGCAGAGTGTAGCCGTGTAGGTGTAGCTACTGACTTAGACGGTAGCCTTAAATATGTTGTGCTAAGCACCGCCAGGCTACGTCAATAGCGGCTGCGCTATCTGATCTCCATAACTAATTTTGTGTCCCTCAATGTGCCTTTTTGGAAGTTATCAGGCGCGCTTACTTCTTAGTTTCTCAGCTGTAGAAATGGACGATAAGGATATACATATTCAGAATGAATCATACATATTTGTTGTAAGGGGTAAACTTGTCCAAAAATTAAAATGACAATTTTACCTCTCTAAAAAACCCGTTTTCTTCTTACTCTCTCTTAAATTATCACTTATTCAAAAAACTTAAGCTTATAGGAAAAGATAAATTTAATTATTAATTTAACATTTTTCTTTATGTGTGAGTTCAAACTTCATTTTTATAGTATTGCGAATATCCTTAAATCAATACTTTTTTTTTTTTGACATGTCTACGCAAAAGGAGCAAGAAGTAATCTTCATTTCATGAAATGTGATTTCCAATCAATTGAATTATTGATGCTCTAAAAAATAAAAATTTAAAATTTAAAAACTTCATCATTACTTTAACCGTCTCCATTGTTATCTTCTATATATTGAAGGGTTCTCTTTCCTATTTTTTTTAGTCTTCAATAATCTTCTCTACTTCCTCTGCAAAAATGAAACTTTTGATGCTCATGATCTTTCTTGTTCATGTCGCGTCAACCCAATGCGCGGGGCTGCCACCGGACGGCGATTTGATTGTGCGAACATGCAGGCAGACACCCTTTTACGATCTCTGCATCTCCTCTCTGAAATCGAAGCCTCAGAGCTCCGGCGCAGACGTCACAGGGCTAGCCCTCATAATGGTTGACGAGCTCAAGACCAGGGCGACCGAAACGCTAAACCATATTAACGGCCTTCTTCACGGAAACCCAAGACTAAAGCGGCCGTTAAGGTCTTGCGCAGACACGTACAGAGCCGTTATAGAGGACGATATCCCGGAGGCCGTTGAAGCTTTGCAGAAAGGGAATCCTAAATTTGCGGAACAGGGTGCAAATGATGCTGCCAGCGAGGCCGGTTCATGTGAAGACGGTTTCTCCGGCTCCGGCGGTTCTCCGCTGACTGAAAAGAACAAAGCTGTGCATGACGTCGCTGCTGTGGCTGCAGCCATTGTCAGGAACCTGCTTTAAGCATGCAGTTGTTGGATTTTGTGTCTAGTTTGTTCATGGATGTCATGATGAGAATAACGTACGTTAAGTTGTTGTAAGCTTTATATATATATATATATTGTAACGTTATTTTTAATATAAAAAAATAGTAATGATTGATGTAATAAAGGCCAAGACAACTGAAACTGTAAAGCACATGCATTAATGTGCTTCTTCAGGGGAGCCATTGAAGCTTTGGAGAAAGATAATCGTAGATACGAGAGGCCAATTCATGTGAAAATTGTTTCTCAGGGGATTCAACGCTAACTGATATGAACAAAGTTGTGCATGATGTTGCGGCTGTGGCTGCAGCATTAATTGTCCAGACATTGCTTTAAACTCAAGCCGCAGTACTATTTGAATGTCATGCGTGCTTTCACAATTTTTCTTTAGAAATCATCAGTTCCTCGAGTTTCACTGATTTGCAACAAGTTTCCTTGGTTTTAAAATGTTTTGAGAGCAAAAAATCAAACTAGTCCTTGCTATCAAATTCCGTCAAAAAACTTAATGAATTTTGTTAGTGTGCCATGTTGTTTTACTAACGAAATCCATCAAGTTTTTTTGATGGATTTTTTTTTTTTGGGCATACGATATGGAAATCTCACAGTATTTTATAATCACATGGAGCTTATTCCAAATCAGTGACATCACAGGCAGTAACTTTGCATTTTTGCCTTTTTTTTAAATATATTTTTAGGAGAAATTTCAATTTAGACCCCTGAACTAACACATTTTGAGAAAACTCTCTAAATTTCAAAGACTCTCGATTTCACTCCTAAACTTTCAATTTGATGCAGTTTGCCCCTCCATTAATTTTTAAATGTTAAAAGTAATAAAATAACCATTATACCCCTGACTTCTTTATAAAATTATAAATTTACCCTTTATTTCAAATTAAAATTAAAAAAAACAAATAAATTTATCATAAATAAAAAATCACAAAATGATCCACGGTTGGGCCACCTTGTGACCATTTTTTTCATTTAAAAAAAAAAACCAAAAATTGAAGGGTAATTTTGTCTTTTTAGGCATTTTCGTTAGGGTTAACTGCAAAAATTGATAACGAGGGTAAATTGCATCAAATTGAAAGTTTGAAGGATGAAATTAAGAGTTTTTGAAATTTAGAAGGGTTTTCTCAAAACACACGATAGTTCAAAAGGTTTTGTGAAGTTTCCCTTTATTTTTAGGGAAAAATACACTTTACCCCCCTAAACTATCTACCCATTTGTACTTTTAACCCAAATATTTAAAAAGTGGCACTTTACCCCTCCTTAACATTAACACTTGACCCCATGAAATATATTTTACGCCACGAAGTATTTTAAAGTGACACTTTACCCCTAAAAAATTAGTTACTTCACGCACGCGTGGAGGGAGGTGGTAAAGTGTCAACTCAAAATACTTCAGAGAGTAAAATGCACTTTATGGGGGTCAAGTGTCAATGTCAGATACTTTCAAGGGTAAAGTGTCACTTTTTAAACATCGAGATTAAAAGTGTAAATGAGTAAATAATTCTAGGGGTAAAGTGTATTTTCCTCTTATTTTTAATATCTTAGCTTTCTGCCTTCATGCTTTTTTTTTTTTTATCATATACTTTGGTATAACTAATCGTTTAGAAACATTTTTGTTTCACCTCTGTTATACCACATTCTTGCACTTCATCCCATTTTGTTCTTGGGTCATCAATTAAACATTTTCTCAACAACTCCCTCCAAATGCTCCCTGCTTTCTACCTTCCCTATGCAGAACCAACACAACACTTCTCCTTTGCATCCCCACTTCATCAGTGTCTCTCCCGTGGTTAAGCAATTTCGAATAATCAAGTTAATGTCCTAGGCAATTGGAAGACACCTACCCTATGTGTAGGGATTGCTTGAATAACTGCTTTTAATACAATTTTTTTCCCTACTTGAGATAGGAATTTAACCTTCTAGTTGTTCAGTCTATTCCAAATCCTATTCATTTTCTGTGATTTGATTTAAAATTGCACTTTTTGTCTATGAAATCGCAATGCCAAACTCACCCTAAAGCTCTTCTATGAGCACTAGTAACAATTCCATATAACCTCTTCCCTTCCTTAAACATAGAGAAAAATTTATTAAAAAAATCACAAAAATTTCCATGCAACAGCCTTTTTATTGATTCCCTAAAAATTGGGAAAGCTACGGTGCTACCAGCTTCCCTATCCAATATTTTAACACAAAATTTCTCTCTCCCGTCTCATATTGTGTTAGAATTTTGTAGAAAATGTAAGGGTAAATAGAATATTTGTATTTTGTAAATAAATTTATATTTTGTTGGGCATTGCAACATCAAGTCATCAACCAAATGGAATGAGAGTAGGACGAAGGTATAGTATGTAGCTTTACTCTATTATTTATTTATTTATTATTATTATTATTACTGACAAATTGTAATACCCCGATAGAAATAATCATTTTTATTTAAAAATATTTTCTACAAAAGAACGGTTAAGAATGTTTTCAACAAAACTTGGTTTTAACAAAACCCAAGCCTATAATTGTAGCCTAACAACCCCCAAATTTCCTTTGACGCCTAAAGTCTAAACCTAATCCTTTTGAGGAGACATACGCTAGGGTTAGCGGACGTACCCTCTTGTTTCTAGTGCAAATGTACGTGAGGGGACCACCGGACGTATGCTTGCAAATAGTACAAGAATGAATGTTGAGGACCACACGGACATACGCTTGCAAATAGTACACAAATGAACGTTGAGGACCACATGAATGTACGCTACTTTTGGAATTCCCCTTAGATAATGCCTAGACGTAAGCTACATCATTTGGACCATTGTGTAAATAGTATGGAACGTACGCCCATAGTATCAGACGTATGCTACTTTCAGAAGAGTTGCTAGCGTTCTCAGCCTATAAATACCAACCCTCTTGTCACTCCTTGAAACCATTCTCACGCTTCAAGCCCTTGTGAAACCTTTGTTTGAGTGAGTGTGAGTGTGAGTGTTGCTTTGAGAAAAGAAGGAAGCTCGTGTTGCCATTTCATTTAGGTAACCCTGCCCTTCTTCTATGTTTTAATGTTATTCTCTTTATTTTAAAGTTTCAAAGGCATTGCGTTAGGTTTTAGCGTTCTTTTCCTTATGAAACCAAGAAACATTTTGAGAAAAGTTTAAATCTCTTTTAGATACAAGAAATGTGTTTTTCTTACATTGCATGCTATCTATTTTATATGTTTCATGAATGAAAGCTTTTGGCCGAATTGCCTACTCTCTCTAACTGGACATACGCTCTCGGGCGCAGGCGTATGGTTAGGAGGACAGAATGTAACGTCCCCATAATTAGACTTGGCTAATTTGGCAGAGTTACTAGCAATTACCTAGATAAGCTAACAAATAAACACATGCAATGTAAAAATCTTAACAACATGAAACTTAAAAAGGCTTTTTGGAAAACATTATCATTCTAAGGAAAAGCTTAGTAAATCTCTTTGGAAATTCATCACAATATAGATAAGGTGTTAAAACAGTGCTAGAAATATAAAATGGGCAGGGGTTACCTCAAAATCAAGCAAAGGTATGGCCTCATTCTCTCAAAACTCCTTCAAACTCACAATTCTCAAGATCACAAGGCTCACATAATTCTGGCAGCCTAAAGGCGTGCCAGAGCTCTAGAATGGTGTGAAGAAGAAGAGATTATAAGGGGTATTTATAGGGGAGGGTTGCTATCAACTCTTTAAAAAGCAGTAGACGTTTGCTAACTCTAGCGTACGTCCGGTACTTTTTACACAGTGGATAAAAGGATGCAACATACGTCCAAGTATTAACCAAGGGTCTTTCCCAAAAAGTAGCATATGTTCGACATTTTTGCATACCTCCATTGTACTATTTGTAGAGCGTACGTCCAGTGGTGCTCCCACGTACGTCTATACTAGAAACAGGGATGGATGTCCATCGAACACGGCGTACGTCCGCACTAGAAACAGAAGCGTACGTCCAGTCCAAAGGGTTAGTGTCTTGGCTTCTATTTCAAAGGGATTTAGGGCTTTATTAGGTTACCATTAAGGGTCCGGGTCTTTGCTAAAACCAATTTTATTATAAACTCCTTAACCGTTCTTTGTATAAAATGATAAAAAGGATTATTTCATCGGGGTATTACACATAAGGGTGTAAACAAGCCGAGCTTGGGCTGTCCAGGCTCGACTCGTTTATTTTTTGGCTCAGGCTCGAGCTCGAGCTCGAGTCGAACCTGACTTCACTACTTGAGCTTGGCTCGACATGGTCGGAACCTTATTCGAGCTTGAGCTCGCCAAATTCTTGCTTTGCTTGAGCCACCTCGTCTGCTATGCCTCAAAATTGCCACCATCTCAGCCGTGCATAATGGATTTCCGATGGGTCACAAAGCAGAGCATCACCCACTCTCAACTCCCTCTCATGCCGACACTCTTTCTCTATTTTGGTTTACCTATCTAAGTGTTTCTCGCTCTTTCCCTTTCTCACTCTCTCTCTTTGGTGCGAAGCAAGATGAAAGGGAGCAATTTGCTTGTGCAGGAGAAAGAAGGGGAAACATGGGAGAAAGAAGGAGAAGAAGGAAAAAAAAAATGCAAACAAGGAGGGCTACGTGATTTCTTTTGCTGAGGCTAAAGGGATGAGATTTTCTTATCTCCTCATAGCCAATTAAAGCCACACACGTGGTAGTAGGTGGATTTTCTTTTTAATTCAAACCACTTACTTTTCTAAACTACAATATTGCCCCCATCTAATTTTAAAATTTAATTCTATCATTTGTTAATTTATATTTAACCCCTTATTTAATTTAACTCCAATTTTTTCCTAACAAATAATTATTTTTATGACACTAGGACTTATTATTACTCTCTATTATTCTATTCAATCTTAGTTCTTGAGTATCCCTTTATGTCTTCTAGGCCTTCTCTTGACAACATCTTCTAGGTCTTCTCTTGACACAACACCTCGTATGTATGCACTGTAGATGAAATTGTAGATGAATCTATTTTGTCACTAAATTTGGTAGTTCAAAACCCAACACTTATAAAATGATTAATGATAATATCAAAGCAAACTTAAGTGTTTGGGCTAGGCTATCAAATGGGTTCAACATATAATCAATTAATTATTGCAATTCTTAATATATATATATATATATATATATATATAAGTTGATTCACAAGCTTAGCCGAGTCGAGCCAAACTTGCTTTGTTTAATATTCGAGTTAGGATTTGTGTTCACGAAATGCTTCATTTAATGTTCGAGTTGAGCTTGAGCCAAGCTTATGCGAGCCGTGCCCGAGCTTGCTCTCGAGACACTTTGCTCACTTAATAGCCCTAATTACAGACAACCGCCTTAGCTTGTTTTGTGCAACTTAGGTCCTAGTAACTCCTTATAATAGGTTGACCTAGTATCCTACTCATAATGATCCTCCAGTATTACATGGTGTGTTATATTCCGTTATAGTAGGATTAGCGATGTTAGAGGATTTAAGCAAGCATGCGAGGTAAGCAAATACTTACAAACCTTTGTTCCTTAAAACGTGGAATATGTCAGTTGACTGACCATAGTATGATATAAGCATGCATATTTTTATAATTATTTGGTAACTGTCTTATTAACTTATTGTTAAGATGCGTTGTATGACATGGTACATCGGTACGTGCAGTATAACAGCTATGTGCTTATTATATAAACTTAGTGATATGGTTGAACATGTGTATTATATGGGCCTTAGATCTAATGATTGTTCGTGATTAGCAAAATCTTAATGGGTGGTCACTACAAGATAGACATCATTAGCAATGTGGGCCTCTCGAGGATGGACTCGGTTGTGCCGCTAGTGTTATGTATGATAGTGTACATTATTGGGCCATGGGTGTTGTATTATAAGTCCCTTGTGACATTGCAACCTTGTTGAGAAGGGGTAATATCTCGGGTAGACCATACATGGGAGTTATAACTTATAAAACATTAGTTTTTATGCATTAAAATATCTAGGCAATTGCTGCCGGTAGTACACCTTTTTTTGAATACTAAAACACTTCTTATGGTGTACTAACAGAGACAACACCTCCTTTTGAATATTTACAAAAACTACGTGTTTATTTCTGCTTAAATAGGCTCATGTCATATCTAATTGTAAGGTTTACTTACTAAGTCTTTAGACTTACGCTGCTATTACCATTATAAGGAATCTGTCTCTAAGACCGAAAGTGGCATGGCTACCACTACATACATTGGTTAAAAGTTTACTTACTGTTATTAAGTTTGTTTATTATTATCAAATAGATGCTCCATGTCTTTATTTTGAGGAATATACTTATCGCTATAATGATTTATAGTTTTTTCATATTTATTTCACCTTTCTATGCATTAACTTTGATAATGCTTAGAGAGGCAATTCTCCATTTTATCATAAGTTGGTCTAATTGGGGTAATTATCAATAACTCTACCAGCTTAGCCGAGGCTAATTTTGGGGGCATATAGTATGGTGTCAAAGCAATGATCTTACTAATTGGAGCTAATAATCTAAGAATAGGTTGTAATGCTTTAGGAATGATCTTAAAATATTGGAGCATGGGATAGATCTAGTTCCCTTGTTTGTTGTCTGATTGATGGTGTGGGCTATACTAACAGCCTTTTTGGTTGCATAGTTTGGAGTTTAACGGGATCACCTGTTCCGCATTACAAGCACTTGATCCTGCTTCACACTCAGAAGTGAGATGGGTGTCAATGTTGAGCGACTGTTCGGAAATGGTCAAGTGAGTTCAGACCCTATGCGCCTAGATACAAGCCTCGTCTCGGTAGGCGTAGGATTTCAACCAAGCCATTTTCAGGACTGAGACTCTTGCCATCTCCTGAACTGATCCAAGGAAAGAAGGCACAAGTGGATTCCAAGAAAGAACCGGCAGTTGCAAAGTGGAAGCGTCATAATGTCTCAGGAGTACGAGATTTCCAACCTATTCACAAGAGGTTTAACCCCTACCTTAACATTGAGAAAAGGTGGGAACTACACACTCATCTAACCTAGATTGTGGATGAATATGCTCAAATCGAGCATGAAGAGATCTGACTGTTAACGACAGGAGTGTTGCCAATGGGATCCGACTGCTAGAGAACAACTTTCCTCTCTAGTATTGACAAGGATTACGAGGCACTAGTTAAAGACAAAGAAGAGTCATCAGAAGAATCGTCTGAAGAGCTCTAGGCTTTGGGGTAGCATTTTCATAGGCATTAGGTAGCTAGGTTTCATGTTGCACTTGGTAGTAGTATGTTCTGCACTTAGGAGTTTCAAAATAAATTTCGAAGCAAAAGGGTATTTTCACTCATACCTCGAGTTTTATAAGAATAGTTTACACATCAAAGCCTACCTAGCATTTTTCTTCCTTGCTATTTGAAAGTTTCAAAAAAAAGTTCAGAACGAACATATGCCCCCGTGACCAAACGTATGCTCTAAACCTAGCGTTCTTTTTAAAAATGGCTGAACGTACTCTAACCCTATTCATTTTGGTTTTTCCTCCATTTTCTCCAAAACCAAACACCTTCAAACCTAATTTCGGTCAAGTTTCCATGGATTCCAAAGGTTTTCACCCCTCTACAAGGATTAAAACAAGGTATGAAGATTTTATTCAAAAAATTTCAAATTTCTTGCATTTTCTTGCATAGTAGTTGGTTGGTTGTAAACTAGGATCATGTTATACGGTAGTTGTGCATGCATTTGTGCATTTTTCTTTCCTTGAAATCGTACCCATTTAGATTTATGGGCTTTTGCCCTAAATCCGAAATCATTGTGATTTCTCAACCTCACCACGCAATTGATGCATCGGTTCTAGCCTAAACACCTCTATGATGACCTTGGAACAAAACCCATTCACCCTTTTGGCCCATTTTTGATCAAATCCAAAAACCTAATTTTTGAATTTAAGGGTTTTTGCCAAAATTTGAAAATTGTTGATTTGATGGCTTTGATCGGGTCCTTTGGACCAATTGAAACCCAAACCCTAAAATTAGGAGCCTGATCTATAACTTTGACCATTTGGATTTGGGAATTTCCATACAAATCCAAAAATGACCACAATACCCTTATCCTTGAAATTGGGCATTTTTGCCTAATTTAAAAAGTAACCCAATTCTGTTGAAGGGATGGGTCAATCCATTCAACCTTTTGATGACCCATAGACCTAATTGTCTAAATTAAATATCTTGCCTAAACCTAGCAAAATTTCCAAAATTCTCTTCCTCCAAAAATGAGTGTTTGTGTTAATGGCCCAATATTGTCAACCAGGTCAGGCCCATTGATTAAACTAAGCCTTGGATCTTTAAGAATGCCTACTTGTACCCTTAACAATTTTAATTCCGACCATCCTCGGTTATGACATTAAAAGTACCAAAATACCTAGCCTTGAAACTTTAAATTATTTTCTAACCTCGCATTTTGAGATTGACACTGCAAGGTTTTGACTTTACAATAGTACCAATCATCTTAAGTTGTGCACCTTAATTTTATTCGAACTTGACTCTAACTGCAAATCCACCACTTTCAATGCGTTCACCTAAATTACCAAACCACCCAACTTATTAACCTCATCCAGTCTTGAATTGGTGGTAGCCTATGGACCCTATCTTCTTATGACCTGCATTACCCCCTGCATTTATATACTAGGGCGAAGTTCATTAGGATGCTATTGTATATAGTTAGAGTAGGACTTTCTTAGGTTTATGTGAGCATAGCATTGATAGAATTCTCGGTGCACGACGATGGTGCGGACAAAAGCTAGTGCAACAACTTTCTCCTCTACATGCCCATGATCTAGCTAACTCTAGGCTATGATGTAGAACATTCAGGACCCCGAGTCAGAGCTTGAGGTTGAGATGGAGGACTTCATGACCGATGACACTTTGGACAAAAATTTGAACCCTGAGGACCGATTAGGGAGGTTAGTAATGATACTAACAAGGACAACAACAACCTCATCTACGATCATGATCGATTTAAAGTGGACAAGGCTTGGGGCCAGTATGCGTTCTACTATTATGATCGCAAGATCGTAGTATAGAGAGGCGTCAACGTGGCAGATCTCGATGCACACGCTCCGAGGGTACTAGCAGTGTTATAGGCCTAAGGTTCAACAGACATGGTGGAGGACCACCATCCCACAGTCGAGGAAATAGTCCATGAGTTTTACGCCAACCTACACAAGAGGTGCGGTGACTCCTTCCAGACATGGGTTTGGAAGAAAGAGATTGTTATGACTTTCACGCTCATCAGCAATATCATAGGAGCACCATAAGTACATGACTTGAGGTACCCGTATCCAGTTGACGGCCTTCCCACTTGCACAAAAATGGCCGAGTGTTTTGCCAATGGGCGCCCTCATCAGATGGAGACTGAGGGAGAAGGTAGTTTCCAAATGCACGACCTCAACAATGACGTCTGATGTATTTACCACATCTTGATTAGTTGTGTACTCCCTATGTTGAGCTTCACGACTATCACCATGGAGAGTGCCCATTGTCTTTATGCCCTTCTGACCAAGACTTCCATTGACTATGGCTCCTTGGTCACGTCTATGATGATGTCGGTGCAACTTGTAGATCAGTACCACCTTGCCCTATGGAGCCTTGATCACCCAAATTATCGAGCATGCTGGAGTATCCACCAGCAGCATGAGGGAGATACCACCTGAAAAGGTGCCCATAAACTCGCATTTCCTCAATGCAAGTAATGCTCATCTTCGAGAGGCCGAGTATGTAGTGACCCAAATATTTAACTAAGCATAAGTGGCTTAGTTAAGTGGTTAATTTGGGCTTTGGGTCACTAGGATTTGTCAAAAGGGCATTTTGGAAATTGAACTTCTGGACCGGACGTACGCTAGGGTTGGCTACGTACGCCCCTTTCTTTTAGTGCGGACATACGGTGGTCCCCCACCAGACGTCCACTGACAGAAAGTATAACCATACTTTGTGAATAGTACAGACGTACACCAAAAAGTACCATATACTACTTTTTGGAATACCCTCCAGGTAATACCTAGACGTACGAGACAGCCTTTGGACCATTTTGGAAAGGTACCAGACGTACGCCACTTTGGCCGGACGTCCGTTGCTTTCTGGACCTATAAATACCCCCTCACCCCCTCGTCCATTCCACACCATTCTCACCCCTAAACCCCCATCTTCGCCCCTAGGTTGCCAGTAAGCTGTTTGTGAGTGTTTTGTGAGGTTTTGTGAGTGTTTGAAATTGCCGGAGGAGGAATTCTTGAGATTTCGCTTCAAGGAGGTAACGCTTGGTTTCCTTAGCTTTTTAATACGTCGTTATGCTGCTCGATTATAGTTCTATGTTGTTAGTCGTAGTTGTTAGCTTAGTTATGCTTTTAATCTTGCTTAGGCTAGCGTTTGTTAAGCTTAGCGTTGTTGTCTTCGTATGGAGGTTTCGATCCACGTTAGGAGGCCTTAGGGAGCTTTGTTGGCCTTAGGAGTCGGAGAATAGGCAGACAATGGAGAGAAAATAAGGTTCTCCCGAAAGACGTTAGAGCGGACGTACGGGCCGTCGTGACTTAGTGGACGTACGGCCTTGAGCCCGGACGTACGGCTAGAGTGTGGTAGGGAAACCCTATTTTCACCAACATAGCTCTTGTTTACTTGTTATAGAGTTGTGCTTTAGTAGAAATAGAACTGATGATAGGTCTTTTCTCAGTATTCGAGATTATGGAGCCTCAAGAATTACATGGAGGAGCTTTATGGCGGTGAAAACAAACTCACATGGATGCTTTGTTGTTACTTTTCTGCATTGCGTATTTATATAGATATCAAACATGCATGTTTTCTCTCATAAAATACATTTTGGAACTCAGGAACTCTCTTTTGTGAAAACGTGTGTTTAACAAGATAATAATGAGAATTGTAAAAGCTGCATGTAAAAGACTAATAAGACTAATTGCATCGTAAGACATAGTACACACCGACGTACGGTAGTAATGGCCATGGGATTACTATCGGGTTAGCTTTATGGTCAATGTGTGCGTGTGTGGGGGCTTTGGATCCAATGACTCGTGACCAAAAATGCAGCCATTCCCAATGGATGGTCACTATAGGACAAACGTCATTAGCGGTGTGGGCCACCCGGGGTTGAACTCGGTCGTGTCACTAGTGTTATGTACGGTATGTTTTGTGCAATTCTGAGCAACGACATTGTACTCTGATCTCTCGGGGACGTCAACCTGCGAGAAGGGTAATATCTCGGGTAGACCATATTGTTGAACTATTACTATTACTCATGATTATAAGCATATATTATCTATATATATATTACCTGCATGATAACTGTCATCTCATAATGCTGCATGTGTTTTATAAGTAAAAGAATCCACAAATTAATGATAGGTACGTCATGTGGATTTTCTACTCACTAAGTCGTCATACTTACTCTTGTATTATTTTTCTTTTTCTTCATATGTACGATTATGTTGTTATAAATAGTGGATACGGTGAAACATCCGATTCTTATGGAGGATTCGATCCAGGAGATGCTTGAGGACTTATTGCAAGCTTCTACGGGTACTCATGGTAACTAGTACTTTTGAGTTATGTTGTAGACATTAGGGCTTGATGCATGCTTGGTTGCATATTAAGGATTAGCATAGATCCCTTGTACTGATGTATATAGTATGATTTCCGTTGCTTTGATATCTTCAGTTAGATGCTCTAGTTATACTGATTTATGTTTACAAAACTTTATTACTTCCGCTGCTTAGTATCCTCTGTTTTTTAGGAGTAGAGATCAAGGAGGTCTTGTTCGGAGTGGAACAAGACTGAAAGACGAACCGTTGAATTAATTACAAGTTAATTAATTCTCGGGCGTTATATTGGTATCAGGCATTGCTCTTTCTACCGTAGAATGGATCTATTAGGGGTTAGATCTGGATTCATTAGAGCTTTTTGTTCAGCGGAATATAGGACTTGATCTATTAGGTGCTCATAGATGATTTACCAGAGCATAGGATTGGATTATATGTACACAAGGGATACAGAATTTCGATACCTACGATCTTGAGGATGTTGGACTTGAGGATTTTAGGGATTTGATACGGTATTGCAAGTTAGGACTAGGATCGCTTTGATGGTGCAACCTTGGAGATTAGGTCTGATCTGCACTAAGATAGTTGCATAAGGTCTTAAGCTTAGATTTGTATTAGGTATTTGCCTAAGGTGGTAGTAGTTTAGGCGCATAGTACGGATAGGTTTGCAATTAGGTTTGACGTTTTGAGCAAGGCTCGGCGTAGTGCTTCGAAGTTAGGGCTGATGATCATTGTGACTGCAGAGATGTCACCACAACATGACATCATTGGAAGCAACAATGGTAGGAGACCATCCCAACCCGATGAAAAAATGAGGAACGTTCTGGACGCTACCCAAGCATTGGAGGCTGTGGCAAGTCGTCTTGTGGAAGCTTTAGTCAACGTGTGAGGAGTCCCTACTCCAAGTGGAAGCAAAGGTTGCTCTTTCAAGGAGTTCTATGAGCATCCTTTCCCTATAAACTGAACTCTGGAGAAGCAAGAGAGTGGCTTACAAGCTTGGAGGAGTTGCTACGAGTTATGGACTACACTGAGGAGCAAAGAGTTAAGTACGCAGCCTACAAGTTCTCTGGAGAAGCAAGGCGATGGTGGTATGCTAAAAGGAACTTGCTGGTGATGGAATTAGGAAGCGAGGAGGCCATTCCGTGGACTCGATTCAAGGAAGAGTTTTATCCGAATACTCATGGAGCTTAAGGAGGAGTACACCCCGAGAGTTGCATTCCAAGAAGGAAAAGTGTCGTTGGTGCCATAGGTGTGACATGCTGCATCTTGGAAAATGCAGATCAAGGAAGAATTTGTGCTATGGATGTGGCAAAGTGGGACACTTCATTCAGAATTGCAATCAAGCCAAAAGGAACGGTATTGGTCCACTTGGAAGGAAATGATGGCAAGACAAGGGCTAAGCGTAACCCTTAGAGTTGTTTAAGGCATGTGGGTTCGTCTTATTTTGTAGTTAAGGGTTGGGTTATCGGATGTTTGCTCATACATCAGCCAATTGTATTTTGTTTTGTAATTGCACTTGCTTTGGGGTTTTGGACCTAAAAGTGTAACATCAACTAAAGAGTTTTGTTAATGCATGATGTTGTTACACTTTGTTGATGTGTTG
The DNA here is from genome assembly GCA_013348765.1 of Carpinus viminea. Lineage (NCBI taxonomy): Eukaryota > Viridiplantae > Streptophyta > Magnoliopsida > Fagales > Betulaceae > Carpinus > Carpinus viminea. The sequence goes on along the minus strand of CP054673.1, from coordinate 13,691,891 downwards.
ATAATAAGATTCCTTATTTTGTTAATTGCCCATTAGAAGTATGTTAAGGGATTATATTCTTGGACTTGGATTCTGGCATAGGGCAACTAGCGAATCTTGTACCCATTGATCTTGTATTGGACTACATGATTTTGGGTTACTTAAGAGCAGAGAGATTATAGAGAATCTTTTTGTACCTAAATGGACTAAGGAGTTCTCGGGTACAATTGTCTGTGAAGACAAAGGAGGTAGTTAGAGTGATCTAAGGGTTATGATCAGGTTAGCGTAGTAGCTGGTGCCTTGAGTAGAAAAGAGATAGTGGAGCTTGTTGCTTTTGGAATTTCTCAACCCTAGTTGGTTATGGAATTCGCCAGGATGGGAATACTAATGGTAGATGAGGTGTGTCTGCACGCTTGTCTAACTTGGTGGTTGGATCAGGATTGCTTGCTTGAATTAAGGTCACTTGGTTGGAGGACCCTGAGTGCACCAAGATCAAGCAATTGATAAGGCATAAGGGTTTTGTCTTAAGAATGTTGGGTTGCTCACCCATTTCAAATGAGTGTGTGTCGGAAGGTGAAGGACTAAGAAATGAGATCTTGAGCAAGACTCATCATTCTCCATATATTGTACATCCTGGAAGTATCAAGAAGTACAAGGACGAGGAGAGGTTAGGATTAGAGTTTAATACCTACCTTTCATCAAGTTCATTACAGGCGACTTTTGGATGCCGCCTTATGAAGCACGATGACTAGGGATGACCTTTGGAACACGATGTAGGAAATCGTGTGTTCGTGCTTACCATTGGAGGATGAGTGCATCCTAGAGTTGGCGAAGAGAGTTATGCGATAACTAGGGATGACCTTTGGAACAGATGTAGGAAATAGCATTGATGATGGGAGTGATGCGACTTGAGGAGGAAGGGGGAGTTGGCATACAAGATTGCCTTACCCTATATTTGGTTGGGACGCATGACATTTTCCAAGTGTCTATGCTAAGGAAGTACATCGCTAACCCCAATGTAGTTGTAGAGTATGAGCTGTTAGAAATCCAGAAGGGATTAACCTACGTGGAGGAACCAGTGAAGATCATGGATAGAAAGGAGCAGGTGTTACGTACCAAGACGATTCCTATCGTCAAGGTGCTGTGACGCAATCATGGAGTTGAGGAAGTATCGTGGGAAGCAGAACACGATATGCGGAGTCACTACCCGCATTTGTTTAAATGATTGTGTATGACTCTTTCTTTTAAGATTATACTTGGATAGTATACCTATCATGTAAGAAAGAGTTTGTTTTTCTCTATAGGGTTATGGCTTGGATACCCATTGACCACAGACCGTATGTGAATTACTTGACTTGGGTATCAAGATTGTTGAGGACGGGTACAGTGTAGGAAACACTGAGTATGATGTTGGCACATTGAGGTTCAAGGATTTTATTCGTATGGTTAATTTCTTTTGGGCTGTGTGGCTACCTGTTACGGTTTTGGTAACCATTACATTTGGATTCTTTAAGAGTAGTCGATTAAGGAAAAGTCGTTAGGAAGTATGAAATCATGTCAAAGATACCCATAGACTTGACCTATGTTGGTGTATTTAGGAGTCATTGGTTGGCGATGATTGATATAGTGTGGGTAATATCGACTATGACACCCTTGGTGACTCGTAAATTAATTTGCAATGACTTGTTAGGATGCCCGCGTCGATTGCTTTACATTGGACGAAGGAGGTTCATGCTATGAGACTGAACAGGATAAGATTTTTCCAAGGACGTGGATGAGCATAGACCTTGTAAAACTAAGGACGTTAAGATGATACTACTGTTTCTTCTTGTGTCATGAGGGCTCTTAAATTTCGACGAAATTTCTATAAGGAGGGGAGAATGTAGTGACTCAAATATTTAACTAAGCATAAGTGGCTTAGTTAAATGGTTAATTGGGCTTTGGGTCACTAGGATCTGTCAAAATGGCATTTTGGGAAATTGGACTTCTGGACCGGACGCACGCTAGGGTTGGCGGACGTACGCCTCTGTCTTTTAGTGCGGATGTACGGTGGTCCCCCACCGGACGTCCACTGACAGAAAGTACAACCATACTCTATGAATAGTGCACGACGTACACCAAAAAGTACCGGACGTACGCTACTTTTTGGAATATCCTCCGGGTAATACCTAGACGTTCGAGATAGCCTTTGGACCGTTGTGAAAAGGTACCGGACATACGCCACTTTGGCCAGACGTTTGCTGCTTTCTAGACCTATAAATACCCCCTCGCCCATTTCACCATTCTCACCCCTAAACCCTCATCTTCGCCCCTAGGCAAGAAGTCGCTTTGTGAGTGTTTTGCAGGTTTCGAGTGTTTGGAGTTGCCGGAGGAGGAACTCTAGGTTTCGCTTCAAGGAGGTAACGCCGGTTTCTTTTAGCTTTTTAATACGTCCGTTATGCTGCTCGATTATAGTTCTATGTTGCTAGTTATAGTTGTTAGCTTAGTTATGCTTTAATCTTGCTTAGGCTAGCGCTTTTGTTAAGCTTAGCGTTGTTGTCTTTGCATGGAGGTTTGATCCGTGTTAGGAGGCCTTAGGGAGCTTTGTTGGCCTTAGGAGTCGGAGAATAGGCGGACAAGAGAGAGAAATGAGGTTCTCCAAAGACGGAGCGGACGACGGTCTTGGACGTGACGGGCCAGACGCGTGACTCGGGACGACGCCTCGAGCCTGACGCACGCTAGAGTGTGGTAGGAAACCCTATTTTCACCAACCATCCCCATAGCTCTTGTTTACTTGTTATAGAGTTGTGCTTTAGTAGAAATAGAACTGATGATAGGTCTTTTCTCAAGATTCGAGGTTATGGAGCCTCAAGGAATTACATGGAGGAGCTTTATGGCCGGTGAGTACAAACTCACATGGATGTTTTGTTGTTACTTTTCCTGCATTGCACGTATTTTATATAGATGTCAAACATGCATATTTTGCAACTCTCATGAAATACATTTTGGAACTACGGGAAACTCTCTTTTGTGAAAACGTGTGTCTATGAACAAGATAATAATGAGACTTGTAAAACTGTGCATATAAAAGACTGATAAGACTAATTACATTATAAAACATGGTACACCGGTACGTGCAGTAGTAATGGCCATGGGCTTACTATACGGGTTAGCTTTATGGTCAATGTGTGCGTGTGTGGGGGCTTTGGATCCAATGACTCGTGACCAATGATGCAACCATTCCCAATGGATGGTCACTATAGGACGACGTCATTAGCGGTGTGGGCCACCCGAGGTTGAACTCGGTCATGTCGCTAGTGTTACGTACGATATGTTTTGTGCAATTGCTGGGGCACTGACATTGTATTACAGGTCCCTCGGGACAGCGTCAATCCTGCTGAGAAGGGGTAATATCTCAAGTAGACCATATTGTTGAACTATTACTATTACTCATGATTATAAGCATATATTATCTATATATATATATATCATCTGCATGATAATTGTCATCTCATAATGCTACATGTGTTTTATAAGTAAAAGAATCCACAAATTAATGACAGGTACGTCATGTGGATTTTCTACTCACTAAGTCGTCGGACTTACCCTTGTATTATTTTCCTTTTTCTCCATATGTACGATTATGCTATTATAGATAGTGGATACGGTGAAGCATCCGGTTCTTGTGGAGGATTCTATCCAGGAGATGCTTGAGGACTTATTGCAAGCTTATGCGGGTACTCATGGTAACTAGTACTTTTGAGTTATGTTGTAGACATTAGGGCTTGATGCATGCTTGGTCGCATATTAAGGATTAGCATAGATCCCTTGTACTGATGTATATAGTATGAATTCTGCTGTTTTGATATCTTCAGTTAGATACTCTGGTTATACTGATTTATATTTACTATTGTACTTTATTACTTCCGCTGCTTAGTATCCTCTATTTTTGAGGAGTAGAGGTCCTGGAGGTCTTGTTCGGAGTGGAACAAGGCTGGGAGACGAACCGTTGAATTAATTACAAGTTAATTAATTCTCAGGGCGTTACAGAGTAGGAGCGGAGATCCCAGAAACCACCAAGGGCGGCAAGAGCTAATGGAGTATCCACGTCCACTAGTTTAGACAAGTGTCTAGGCCGTCTAGTTGCGTCACTCTGAGAGTTGCACACAACATAGGCAGAGGACCACGCCATTTTGGTATAGTTGCAAGACCACTTGATGGTGTCTCTGGATGTTTGAGATTATGATATCCTCAATTCGAGCATCAACCGGGGAAACGGAGCCCTAGTGCAAGAGGGACGCCGAGATGGAGATTTACAAAGCCTACTTCTAGGAGATGGTCCCGCTCTTAGATTATCTTGTGTTTTCTTTTGTTTATCTTTACAATGTCCACCGCAATGGTGACAATTTTGTATGCCTAGCTACACTATAAGTCCACTTTGGAGGTTTCAATTTTTGATGTATATATGTTGACTGATTATTATGTTTTGTTTGTATACTTATTCTAATTTCTACCTTAAAGCATTCATTTTTCAAAAACTTTGAGTTACGAGCCTTTTTCAATTGTTTTATCATTTCCTTGCAAGAAATAATTATTCTCCTGATTTCAAGTATTCTTAATTTCAAGGATGAAATTCTCATAAGAATGGGAGAGTGTAATACCCCGATAAAAACAATCGTTTTTATTTAAAAATATTTCTACAAAAGAACAGTTAAGAAGGTTTTTAACAAAACTTGGTTTTAACAAGAACCCAAGCCCATAATTGTAACCCAACAACCCCCAAATTTTCTTTGAAGCCTAAACCAAATTCCTTTGAATGGATGTATGATCGGTGCCAAACATTGACGTTTGACCCCCCTTAACTTATATTTGTTAAGCCTTTAACACTGTTAATATCTAACGTTTTTAGTTATTTTTAGTGTTTTGTTGTGTGCAGGTCATTGCATCACACACACGGCTAGCAAGGGGCAAATTGGACTTAAAGTGAAGTGGTCAAACACAAGGAGCACGAGCGCACTCCACGTAGGCCTCAGATCTCGCAGCTTGTTGCCCTAGCCGCCCTAGCTTCCATTGCTTCCAGCCTTGCGTCAGGCGTTGTTATTTGTGTTCGAACGCAGCTATCGCGATCGAACGCATGCATCTGCGTCAACGCATGACCTGCGTTGAATACAACTCGTGACTGGCAACACATGCTTTTGTATAAATAGGACCCTTAGTCCATTTTTACGAGTTCGTTTTTTGGGCGAGTTTTTAAGAGCATTTGCCTTTGTTAGGCCCTGCTCTACCTTTTTACTTATAACACTTTATTTTAATTTAATATTAATGCTTTCTTTTAGTTTATTTATGCTTCCTTTTCACATGGGAGGCTAAATCCTCAACTAAGGTTGAGGATGTAGCCTCACCATGGATTTTATGCTTATTGTTTACGCTTAAGTTATTTTATTTCCGTTACTTCATTGTAGCTTTATCGTTTCTCACTTGGTTTGGTGACAAAACCAAGTGAGATTGTGCCGTAATCGTTTTATTCTTAGTTTTCGTCCGATGGATACATTCCATCCTTCGGTTTACGCCCATTTATCCATAGTAGTTTGTGTCTTAACACATTCACTTTGGATCCTTTGGGCCTTAAACCGCTTATGGTTTGTCTTTCGTCAAAGGACGATTCTTTGAATCTCACGATAGGCGTAATAGATTAAGTGTTATTTTAATCGATAGATGGAGTATTTTAGCTTAGTGTTTTTAATTAGCATTCTTGAAATGGTGAGGTGAAATCCTTAGCCTTAGTGTTTTATTTTGTTTACTTTTCTACATTAATTTAGTTTACATTTTCGTTGTCACCAATCTCCCACTCGGAGCTAGGTTAAAATAACACTAACTTAGACTCAAAGTTAATTCATTTAAACAATACACGGTTCTCTGTGGTTCGATCTTGGTACTTGCGCAAATGCTATACGAACCAACGATTCGTGCAGTTGCGAGTACCAAATTTGGTACGACCAACATACGCTAGGGTTAGTCAATGTACACTCCTATTTCTAGTGTGGATGTATGTGAGGGGACCACCAGACGTATGCCTGCAAATAATACGCGAACATATGTTGAGGACCATACGAACATACGCTACTTTTGGAATACCCCTTCAATAATACCTAAACATACGCTACATCGTTTGGACCACTGTGTAAACAGTACCGAACATATGCCCATAGTATCGGACGTACGCTACTTTTCAAAATAGTTGGTAACATCCTCAACCTATGTAGCACCCCAGCTTTTCCAGGCAAGCCGTAAGTGGGATTATCTAAATCCTCACGTGACACTATTGCATGTCATTATGCTGTCCAAATTTTTAGGATAAGGGCAAAGCATGAAAATAATGTTTATCAAGGTATTTTAAGGATCCTAGGATTTAAAGTGAGTCTTAAGAATAAAATAAATTAAATACATGCTAATGTTAAAAGTATAATATTAATGCAAAAAGTGTACAAAGGAGACCACATATATAAGGAATTTCAAGCAAAAGATAAGTTCAAACTTACTAACCTTGCATTATTTTACAAAAGCATGTTATGTATATTTTGTTTAGCCCAATTATTTTAATTACCCATATAAATATATTTTGAAATATTTTACATGAAAATGTGTTTTGAAAGAAAATGATTTATGAAAAGAAGTTAAGTTTTAAAAGGAAAACGAGATCTGCAAAAATAATATTGATATGAAAAATATGATGTTACGTATGAATGCATGTAAAGCCTAGTGGTTAGGAGGGGGATTATGTGGTTAAGACCCCAACGTTAGGAAGGGAGAAACAAAGTTGCCTAACAGCCTAATGGTTGAGTGGGGTTACACGCTCAATATCTCAAAGTTATGAGAGGGATAAATTATTAGCAATCTTGCGGTTAAGTAGTGTAATACTTAGCAAACTCCAAGGGATAAGTGGGAGTATAAATTTACTTATTGTCATATGTTATGATATGTTATGTTATGTTATGTTATGCAGTGTTATATGATTAAATTATGATGATTTTTAACTAATGTTTTACTCATTATGTTATGAACTGTTTTATTGCTTATATATTATGAAATGTGAAGTTAATTATGTAGTAAAAAAATGTAAAGAAATATTGTTTTGTTTATTTACTAAGTATGAAAATATCTATCACCTAGTTTACTATTTAGCCATACATCTATTAAAACTCATTTGTGAAAACCTTGCATACATGGCTGTTTAGTAAACACCAATGAGAAGATAGATTTTTCAAACATAGATGCGGTTGAAGAAGATAAGGAAGGGGATGCGGCTCCGTATAAGAGTCCACACTACCGTGCATAGGACAGATAGGAAGCCCCAATCTTTTTTGGAGATGTTGCTTACTTAAGTCAATTGTAGAAATGCTAGTTATGTTTGATGTGTGTACTACAATATGTCACTTATGTCATCATGTGATATACAACGTGCTGTCGGTAACTTTGTAAGATATGTAGCATGCCGTATGTGACAAATTTTGAGGAGACTGAAATGTTAGTTGTGGATGTAGATATAATATGAAGATTAAATTAGATGCTTTGGTACATTTATATTTTCAAGAGAACTTTGATGAAGACCCAAAAAAAAGAAAAAGGCTACCTACATGCAGTAGTGTCATGTGAAGATTTAGATAATCCAACTTACGACTTGCCTGAAAAAGCCTAGGCGCTACAACCTATGAATACCAACCCTCCTATAACTCCTTGAGCCCATTCTCACACCATAGGCCCCTATGAAACCTATGTTTGAATGAGTGTGAGTGGTTCTTTGAGAAAAGAAGGAGCTCATGTTTTTGCCATTTCTTTAAGGTAACCCATGCCCTCCTTTTATGTTTTAATGTTGTTCTATTTATGTTAAAGTTTCAAAGGTATTGTCTTAGGTTCTAGCATTCCTTCCCTTACAAAACCAAGAAACGCGTTTTGGAAAGAGTTTAAATCTCCTTTCGATACAAGAAATGTGTTTTTCTTACGTTGCATGGATTTGTTTTATAGCTTAAAATGAATTATAGTAGCCCTTAGATTGCATGAAAACCTTTAGAATTCGTTAGAGAGCTTCTAGCCAAATTGTCTACACTCTTACCAGACGTATGCTCTCTGGCATGGAGGTACGATCAGGAGGACAGACATCCACCTTGGCTCGTTTATGCAACCTAGGTCCTAGGTCCTAGTAACCCCTTTATAATAGATTGACCTAGTATCATATTAGTAAGGATCCTCTAATGCTATGTGTAACGGTATGTTATATTCCATTATAACAGGATTTAGCAATGTCATAGGATTCAAGCAATCGTGAGGTAAGTAAACACTTACGAACCTTTTTTCTTAAAACATGGGATATACTAGTTCACTGACCACAAGTATGATATAAGCATGCCTACTTTTATAATTAACTATCTAATATGGTTAGACGTGTGTGTTATATGGGCCTTAAATCCAATGGTTGTTTGTGATCGGCGCAGCTTTAATGGATGGTCACTACAGGACAAACACCATTAGTGATGTGGGCCACCCTAGGTCGGACTTGGTCATGCCGCTAGTGTTATATACGGTAGCATACAATATTTGAAGCGCCAATGTTGTATTACAAGTCCCTCAAGACAGTGTCAACCTTACTAAAAAAGGGTAATATCTCGGATAAACTATACATGAGAGTTATGACTTATAAAACATTAGTTTTTATGCATTAAAACACCTCGCTTTGATAGGCTCATGTCATACCTAATTGTGAGATTTACTTATTAAATCCTTAAACCTACGTTGTTATTACAATTATAGGGTATCTGTCTCTAAGAGCCAAAAGTGGCATGGCCGCCACTATAGACTTTGCTTAGAAGTTTACTTGCTGTTATCAGGTTTGTTTATTATTATCAAATAGATGCTCTATGTCTTTATTTTGAGGAATATACTTGTCCCTGTAATGATTTATAGTTTTCTCAAATTTATTTCACATTTCTATGCATTAACTCTCGTAATGCTTAGATGAGCGATTCTCCATTTTACCACAAGTTGGTCTAATTGGGGTAATTGCCAATAACCCTACCAGGTTAGCCGAGGCTAATTTTGGGGATGTTACACTAACACTCATATTTTCAAGGGAAAAGTCTATACCCCTCTCAAACTACCACTCAATTGATCATGTCCTCCAAACTTTCAATTGCGACAATGTTTCCCTAAACTACAAAAAAATTGACAATATCCCCGATGACAGCAAAAAGATAAAAATGAGCTTAAAAATTTTTAATAAGACAAACATACTCTAATAATTTTTTAAAACAAAAAAAAATAGAAGTATTTTTTTTAACAAAAATAAAATATTTTTATTTTATGTATGGTATTTTTGTCATTGAAAGAGACATTAACAATTTCTAATAGTTTGAGAGAAGATATTGTCTCAATTAAAAATTTAGACAGAACATTATCAATTAAGTAATAATTTGAAGGGGTACAAAAATAATTAAAGGTTTAGAAAGAGTTTGAGAAAGCGACAACAATGAAGCCGTAGAGGAAATTTCCTTATCGTTTTGTAACGGAATAGATCGGGGTCAATTAGCTCAGCTGCTCACTCACGAGAAACCTTATTATAAAACACCAAATATGCCGCAACCTTTGAAAACCAATTGGATCTCAACTTCATGTGAAAAGACAACACCCAATTAAAGATTGTTTCTTTTCTTTTCTAAACTAAATACCGCCAATCAAGGGGCTTAAGAAGGGTAGGCGACCACAGAATTATGATACTCTCCTGATCCCAGATATTTCACCTAATGAGTAATGCTTTGATATCATCACTTTTTTTGAAATTCATCCAGAAAAAGTGATGTGGTCCCTCAATCATAATTGTTAAATCATCAATTATCTTAAAAATTTAAGTTGATAAAAAAAGTAAATAATGAAAACGGGTTCAACCAGATCTCTGCTTATCTCAAAAGGTGAAGCGAAGCAAATAGAATATTCTAAATGTAAATGCAACTCCATGTTCATACTAGCAAAACATGGCAAAAGAAACAACCCCATTAATGAGATTACTTTACCATTACTTTATATGCAAACATATGCACACACTTGGCAATACCATTACACACAAACACATCCAGCATAGCTCCATTTCCCCACACCCCTCCAACTCTTTCTTACAGTCCAATATAATATGAGTAGGAATCCAATCTTTCTTCTTCTTCTTCTTCGTCTTCTCTTCTTCTTCTTCTTCCTGTCTTTCTGCCATTAACTCAATGCTCCACCATTCGATTGGATGAAAACGAAGACTTGATAGACAAAACATGCAAGCAAACACCTCATTATGATCTTTGCCTCTCATCTCTGCAGTCAAACCCTGAAAGCTCCAATGCAGATGTGAAAGGGCTAGCCAAGATCATGGTTGATGTTCTTTTGTCAACCGCAACAGATGCACAGAGTTTCATCGAGGGGCTAATCAAGCAGGCCCCAGAACCAGGATTAGAGAGATCCTTGGCGTTTTGTGCAGAATTGTACATCCCAATAGTGAAATATACTCTCCCACAAGCAATATATGCTTTGAGTAATGGTCAGTACAAGTTTGCCAGCTATGGTATTTCAGATGCTGCAAAGGAGGCAATTGCATGTGAAAAGATGTTCTCAGGCTCAACCAATTCACCGTTATCTGATAGGAACAATCTTGTGGAGAGCCTCTCTGAAGTGGCTACTGCCATTCTCAACATACTGCTGAAGGGTTAGTTCATTGTTTGTTCCTTTAAATGGCTGGCTGAATCTCATGTACTTAAGAAAAAAGCTCCTCTGCAATAATCTGTTTAGGACCAAACCTTTTAGATTTCTCATTTCTTGTCTAGATAGATGTACTTGAAGCAGCAGTTTCAACCATGAATTTGGTATCCTTTGTTGTATTGCATGTTGTTTTGTGGGCTAGATAGAGAGCAGGATGGGATGGATTTGGGCCCAAATGGGAGAATTCCAACCAGCACATTGGTCTTTTTGAGGTGATGTGAGACAGTGGGTCCAAAAGTTTGATTCCTGCCTTTTATACCACTGTGTCTAATACTTCTTATGCACAATATAGAATACACCTAAGTTCAAGAAATTTTCCTTTATATTATGTATGGGTTAAGTCTAATTTTAATTATGTGTATATAAGTCTAATTTTTGTATATCACCTGATTGTAAATTGGGTTTAAGGGTGAATTATACCTAAAGTTCGTATAATTTAGTATAAAAGTCAGACCACTACGTGTGGCCATGAAAGAGCCATTAGACTTAAATCACGTGAGATGCTAAGATTGTAACAATTTGTATGTAAAAACTAGTCATCTCTTCTATATATGCAACTCCTAATTTCTAACAACTTCCAAAGATAAAAGCAAAAAGTAAAATGGAAGAGAAGAGTTTGTGAGATTTTTTGCATTTTAAGTCAAATGTAGAAGATCTATTTTATATTCTAGATTAGAATTTATAGATTTAAGTGCGTTTATGTTATTTAAAATTTTAAATGACGTGACACTACTTATGCTGTTAGATACAATAAGACAAAATCTTCTCAATTTCACTTGAAATAAAAAAAATAATAAAAAATTATATTCCTTAACGAGTGTTTAAGTTGCAATCTTACTCATTTCATACGTGTTAACTCTTATGAATTAAACACACAGGTAATTACGATTAGCGGTTATTAGTTAAAATCACTAATTGTAACCACCTAGGTGGTTAGTAAAATTCACTAATTGTTTAGACAAGTAACCAACGATTAGCCGTTAATAACTCTAATAACCATTAACCGCTTTTTAAAAGAAAAAAGAAAAGAAAAAAGAAAAAAAGAAAAAAACATCGATATCATTTTTAAATTTTTATACATTTTATATATACATTTAAAAGATTTAACATAAAAACAACATTGTTTGATATATATAGAGAGCAATTTTTCTTAACCGCCTTTAAAAGTAGTTAGCAATTAACGCATTTAGCGATTAATAATCGCCTGCCTTTTTACTACATAACCAATTTGTATTGTATCACATATTTCACCTGATACCCACCGACGATAATAGTGAAATATAAACTTATCACCACTCTTAAAACCAGACTGAATCCAAGAATACAAGAGGTTTATATAGGCATCTAAAGACCCTTTTATTTTGAATTAGAAATAGTAGAAGTAGGTTAGAACTTGTGTAACCACATGTGCTAACCAAATCCCAACAGTAGTAGTAGTTTTTTGGCATCATCTACAAAACTTGTACAGTAATTTGAGTCGCCCCCAATCTTAATTTATATACACAACAGGGGGATAAATTACCCCAAAGATTAGGATCACATTCAGAAGGTAATGTGTAAATGCTATACAAACTCCCACTTCTTCACACACCCATTAAATTTAAGATGGATTTTAATCCAATAATAGTTTTAAAAACCACCAGATAATGGGAGTGAAAAAGTGGGAGCGTGTATAATAGCATTACTAAAAATAAAAAAAAATAACGCAAGGAAAAATGGTTTGCTCTTCAACATAGACTAGGCAAGAGGCAATAACATTCCCTTTTTCAGTAACACTCCATTTCATCCGGCAACTCTTGTCAGCTTTTCCGATTCATCTGAACCAGCAATCTGCTCTACTAAACTGCAAAGGCTCACCATAGCAAACGATTTTTACAAGACGGCCAAAATATATACCAACCAAATCGAAATAAGCAAAGGAATATATGGTTTTATAGCCAATATGAATGGTAGACATACTTGGGAGAACCAGAAGCAGAAGCAGGTTCGTTTGGCTCACTTGCAGATGGAAATGGGTAGTACTCAAGGGAAATCAAACCGCCCTCTGTCGGTCCAGCTGACAGAGGAGACCCCTGGAAGCTTACCGGTGTATTTTTTCTAGATGACATTCCTGCAGAAGACAAGATCATGAGAACACGAAACAATGGTAGGAAAACAGAAATCTTAAAAGAACTCAAGCAAGGTTAAAGCAATAATAAGAACAACAAAACCTAAGACAATAGCCAGCGAGAGTTGTGTATCCGAACGAGGTTTAACTAACATGGATGTGATCATGCCTTGAATTCAAGGAGTTCTTTGTCATTAAAAGAAAGGATTATCCCATTTTTGTTTGTCGTAAGTTTTTAGGCAAGTCCATCTTGTTGAAGCCATTTTTGAAATGGCAGCAATTGACACACCTAATAATATAAACTCAATTCAATGGGATGTCATAAGATCATAAAAACTCCCATGGCATTAATTTCACTGGCGTCTCCGTATTTTTCAATGGCCATGTTCAGGATTATATATTTTGCCTTTGAACATACATAATTTAAGTGAATCCATTGAAGATTCATGGAACGACAGGCATTTTAAGTATGAACTCACAGCATCTCGAAGTGCTAGGCTTCTAGCTCACTAAACAGCAGTCAAGAGCCACACAGAAAAGAAGAAGAAGAAGAAGAAGAAGAAGAGATATTTAATTAAGAAAAAAGGCATGTTTCACAGATCCCTTGTAACTCCTGTTCGCATTATTGAATAGAAAGAAAAAAAAAAAGGTATGTTTCACAGTTCACATAAACGTTAGGATTGAAACAATCAAAATCATGAGATCGTTCTATCCACATAGCAATCTAATTTGCTTGGTTGAAGCTAAGCCATCCATTAGCACAGGCAACAAGGCCAGCAGCCAACAAGAACACAATGCTAAATACAAGGTAAATCCAACTTCAGGTTCAATTATAAAATATTACCTTGAAAGATTATCACAAGAAAGAAAATAATTGTCATCACCATAGCAAATATGCTGCTGCCTTTAGGAGATGACTTAGCAGCTTTCATCTTCTTCAAGGCTTTCATTCGCTCAATTCTTGCACGCTTCAACATGGCAAGTTCAGATATCTCCTTAATTAGCTTCTGGTCAGCTGCATCCAATGATGGACCTCTCGGAGGTCTGGGAGGTTTTGGAGCCTTTTTATTGCTAGCCTTTTTACGTTTCTCCTTCACTGGTGTTTTCTCCACATAATCTACAGCTGCTTCGCCCTCCACTATCTTGTTGTTCACCATCTTCACTTTCTCAGGAGAAACCCCATTGGAGTTTGGCACATTGTCACATAAACTAAACCCATCTTCACTCCTGGCTGACCCATCAACAAAGCCACTGTGAATCTTCCCAAGAAATGTCCTTGCCTGCTTTATAGCACCCAAAAGAGGGGCTTTGCTCGAATCATCTTCACTAGTTGTTTCCCCGCTTTCTAGATCAGTTTCAAAATCCCTCTCTCTAGGGGTCATATGATCCATAACAAAACCACAAGCCCAATCTAACCGTTCCCTTCCCCCCACACTCCAAATTACAAAATCCACAATATTAGCAGAACACGACCAAATCTCCTCCTATATTTGAAGTCAACCCATAACACAGATTACCTCTTCACTATATATTTAACCTTCAGTAGGAAAAGTGATTGCAAATATATCTACCATCATTAAGTAAACATCACTTTCCAATATTGAGTCACAAATAAGGCCAAGATATCTTCAATAATTGCAGTTTAACTTGTTTTACAAGACCTGACCGCCTTTTCGCTAATAATCAACCAAAAAATAACAATCCCTCCTAGTCCTTTCTCAATTCTAGAAAATACAATATCCCGACTATGAACAGAACCCTGCAATTATTGATGCAACAGAAAAACATCAAGCAACTATCACCCAAAGAAAATTTCGAATCACCAAATTCCAAAAGCACTACCCGTGGACAAAAAAAAAAAAAAGGTGAAATAAACAATGTAGCTTTAAAGTACCAAAAAAGCACCAATCCAATCTTAAAAACCAAGCCATATAACCAGTCTGAAAAACCTTGAAAATAAAGCAAAGAACCAAGTTCGGACGTAACAAAATGTCTCCTAAAACAACTGCAGGGAAAAAAAACCTATATAATCAATCAAACCCACAAAACAGAGCGAATTGAGCAACCGATCAGAGCCCTAGTATACTTGCAATTCATCAATACATAACCAATATCCCACACAAATCGAAACATCAAAATACTAAACAAAAAATCAAACAAAAGAAAGGCATTTTGAAAAAAGAAACGAAAAGTAGGTACCTTCAATAGAACGCGTAGAAACCCCAGATCCGATGCTGGCCAAAAGGCCACCGTGGAAACCGGAAGTCTCGCAGATAGAGAGAGAGAAAGAGAGAGAGAGAGAGATGAGAGGTGGACACGGGGAGATTAATTGGGGGGAGAGAGCCGGGAAAGTCCTAGACTTCCATTTTAAGGATTTAAAAGATTTAATAATAAATCTTGTCTTTCTTTATTTTGTCTTTGCGTCGCATAAAAAATACAGCGGACAATTGGGTGTGTGATGTTCGCAAAGAAGCTTCACCGACACTTTGGCATATTCGAATGTAATAAAAAAATAATAATAATAATTGGCCCCGTTTGGTTTGCGAGATGGCTATTCCATCATGAAAAATAATAACTATTCTTGATAATAGAAGACTTAAGAATGGAATATTTATTCATATTTCTTAATTTAGTAACAACGTATGTATTCTAAGGGGATTCAAACAAAAATTACCAAAAACCCTACCATTCATTTTTTTTTTTTTTTTAAAAAAAGAAAACTCAATTAAAAAAAAAACCTAAAATTACAGGGGTGCCCGGCAACCCCATTGGCTGGCCGGCCACCCCCTGCATGACATGGGGGTGGTGCGACCACTCCCGGTGGATTTGGAGGTGGCCTTGGTTTGACGACGATGAAGTCTGATAGGTAAGTGTTGTTGGCATGAATGTCGCCGACCATGGCTATAGCGAGGATCATGAACCGAGGCTTCTTGGTGGCAAAGAAGGGGCCCACATTGCTCTGGTGCATCAGGTCGAGCTCGGCGTGGGTGTGCAGGACAAGGTTGGCGAAGCCCAAGTGGTAGAGCTTCCACACGATGGCTGAGCCGACTAGGCCCGATGGCCAGCAACGAAGATCTTCACCGAAGAAGGATGATCTTGTTGTGAGAGAGAGAGAGAACAAAAACAAGGTTAGATCAAGGAAGATAGACATTGTCGCTAACTTATAATGCCAACCGCCTAACTGCTTTAACGCTATAACCGCCTAACCGCCTAACTGCTAATTGCTATAACCGCCTAGCGATTTGCGGTTAGCGGTTATAGGGTTTACTAACCGCAACCGCTAACCGCTTTTTATATACTATTTTTTTAAAATTATAATTATAATAATATTTATACATATAACATAATCAATTAATCATTAATTATTAAATTACATTTTTGTTTTAGATAATTAAATCATAATTTGAGTATTAATATATTATCACTATAATTTATATGATTATATTACATGATCAATTAATCATAAAATCATTTGATTGTATAATAACAAATTATACATACATATTCATAAGTCATAAGTTATAAGTATGCAAGTTCATATTAATACACCAATGAACAATTAAGTATCTATAGACTTAGTTCCAATGTATGTTATCAACTTATAAGTCTATATATGTTATAAATTATAATTATAATTATACATATATGCAATTATGTATTTTGAATAATATAAATGTAAAAGATCAATACTTAATCATATGATTCAATAACAATTCAAATACTTATTAAAGTTAATAATATTATTAATGTACAATGATAATATGATTCGTATAATATCAAATTAATTAATTGATATTGGATTAAACAATGTTACTTATAACCACAATTGAAGTATTAATGTATTATCATTATAATTTATATGATTATATAATAACAAATTATTCATATATAATATTTATATCATATTATATATATATGATATGTTTGTAACTTTGTAATAATATATGATATGTTATGTACTAATATATATATATATATATATATATGATATGTTAGCAACAAGTAACATAAACTACATAAGTAATATAATTATTAATTAGTTTGTCATTACATATTAACTACTTTTGTAAGTACTTATATCATACATTCTTATTCTAATATTTTGTAATTTAGTATATATTAAGTAGTTATACATATATTCAATTATTCATATTAAATAATATATATGTATAAAATCAATACTTAATCATATGATTCAATATTTTATTTAAGTTAATCATATTATTAATGTACAATGATAATGTGATTCGTATAATATTAAAGTAAATAATTAATATTGAATTCATTAAACAATGTGTTACTTATAACCACAATTGAATCAAAACATTATTAAATATTTTATACTTATAAAACATATATCAAATTATCTTAGATTCTTAGATCTAAGATAATTTTATTATATTAATATGAATTATGATTTGTGAGATAATATGATCATATAATTTAAGTATGAGTGTATGACTATTAGATCATTAAGAATTTAGGACTTAGGAGTTTGAGCATTATTATTAGATAATAAGTTCAATTAAAAAAAGATTATAAGTAAATATGATAATAATTTCATAAAGAGTGAGACCATTTATAAACTTATTCATCTTAGTATCATAGTATGAGTATATAATATTGTAGTAATAAAAGCCCAAAAAGGCCCAAAAAGCCTAATTTTGAAAAAGCGGTTACCGGGCAGTTACCTATTTCACTAACTGCTAACCATGCGGTCAATCGGTTAGCGATTAGTGGCACTAACCACTAACCGTAACCGCATTGACACCCCTAGTTTGGAGGGTGAGAAAATGCAGGAAAACAAAATGGAGAAACAAAAAATAATAAAGGGTTTTTTTGGAAAATCCATTCCATTCTGTAAGGAATAGCTATTCCACCAATTCTTTTGGTGGAATAGCTCTTCCTATGTGTATGGAATTAGTTATTTTCATGAGAATAACTATTCCCAAAAATATATCCCTACTTAACAAAGGATTGACTATTTCATAAGAATAGTCATTCCATTCTATATGTCTATTCCACAAATCAAACAGGCCCTTAATCTTTTTTTTTTTCTTTTTTCTATTCAAATATATACATTAATTAACACGTGTCCATGTAGTAATTCTATATTTTTAATTCATATTTATTCAAATATTTTCATCTCGTGTATCATAAATAATCACGTGAGATTGAGAAATCTTTAAGATTTTCAGAAGTCAAAAAAATTCTTTATTTAATTTATCAAACTTCTAATTTGTTGTAATGTCATATATTCATTAGGTTTTTTTGGTTAAATTTTGTCAAAAATTTTTAAATACCATTTTTTTATAAAAGAAATTTGCAAAGATTCAAACATGGGTATTTTTGTAAATTTTGTTAAATCTTAACCAATGCCCAAATCTTTTACAAATTTTTTTTTTTTAAGAAAAAAGATATTTTAATAATTTTAACACTCATCCGTTAGAATTTAATGTAAAAATCTAACATAAGAGTGACATTGCAAAAAGTTAGAAGTTCGATACATTAAACTGAAAGTATTTTAACTTTGATAGTAATTATAAAAGTAATAAAAGTTCAGGAGAGTTAAGTGAAGTTTTTACAAGGGAAATTATATTTAAACACCTTAGGTAAGCACTCCAAAATTTTTTAGTCCTTAAGTTTTTTTTTTTTTTTTGACAATTTACTCCCTGGGTCAATTGAAATTACAATAAAATTTCTGTCATCAAAATTTTTTAACAGCCATTAGTCTAGGGTAAAATGCATTGTTTTACCTCATTAAAAAAATTAATTTTTTTTTAAAAAATAAAATAAAAGAATACCAGGGATGGCCAAACCACCCTATAGGGGATGGTTGGCCATCCCATTTTGACTGGGGGTGGTTCGGCCAACCCCTAGGGCAATAACCCAAAATTTTTTTAACCACCCCCTTAGGCCATGGGGGTGGTTGAACCACCCCTAGGCAAAATGGGGTGGCCAGCTAGCCACCCCTTATGGGGTGGTTTGGCCACTCTTCTTTTTTCTTTTTTTTTTTTTAAGATTTAAATTTTAAAATTAAAAAAATTAATTTTTTAATGAGATAAAACAGTGCATTTTGACTCAGACTAACGGCTATTAAAAAATTTTGACTACAGAGATTTTATTGTCATTTCGATTGACACAGGGAGTAAATTGTCCCAAAAAAAAAAAAATGGAGTGCTTACCCAAGGTGTTTAGATATAAATTCCTTTTTTACAATTTAGGATAAAGTTTATTTAACCCCCTCAAACTATTACCCTAATAATAATCTACTCCCTAAACTATCAATTATGACAATTTACCCCCAAATTATCAAGACAATGACAATGTATCACCTAATGCTAGCAAAATGAAAAATTACCCCTTAAAATTTGAAAAAAATAAATTAAATTTTAGTATTTTTGTTTTGATTTTAATAAGGGTAATTTTATCATTTTTTAAAAAATCAGGAATACATTGTCGTTGTTTTGGTAGTTTGTGAGGGTAAATTGTCGCAATTAATAATTTGGGATATACATCGTCATTAAGGTAGTAGTTTAAAAGGGTTAAATAAACTTTATCCTAAAATTTATATACTTATATCTTTTTATTTTTTATTTTTGGTTAGGTCTAATGACTGTGTTACACACCTCTTTTTTTTTTTTTTCTTCTTATATATATATATATATATATATGTTCTATCATTAATGTAATGAAACGGAATCCCGAGACTAATTAATGAGGATATTATTGAAAAAACCAAAGGATGAGACCAAAATATCCTAATAAAAGGAAAAACTATTATTACTTGTGTTGATCTCGTCAAAATAGTATTAGTCATGAATTTGTGGCTAATATTTATTTAAGGGTGACGTGAAGAAAGGTGAAGACTATTATTCATTCGGAAAAGCTTACTATTGGAAAAGTTGAAACATTAAAACTCATTAATGTGTGACAAGGAAGGACGATGTAACACAGTCTACTTATTGAAACCTAATCCTCTCGAGTTCAAAAAAACCAAAAAAAGAAAGCGGAGTCGGTTCCTTATAACATGAGGGTAGAATTGTAATTTTACTTTCTCTTGGACAAATTTGCTCTCATATGACAGGAACGCTTCCAAAGAACTAAAGAGGATTTTAATTCTATTTATTAATAAAAAATCAGATTTTTATTTTATTAGAGTTGTTTGTTGAAGCCGTGATTCTGCTCCGTCTACATAACATTTTTTTTTTTTGAATAACTAAAACTAAAGTTTGTTTTGAATTTATTGTTAAGGAGTTCATGTAACGTTTTCCTAATTTGCTTATAAAAAATTTTAAATTAAGAAAATAAAACCAGTTTAAGCATATCATTAGCGGAAGAGGTACATTGTTGAGTAGGTCCAACCCACCAGACCAGGGGAAAGAAATGGTATGAGAATAGTGGACCTTTTTTTTTTTTTTTTTTGACATATACACACAAGAGTAGGGGAAGGAGATATTCGAACTTGTGACTTCCGCTTTATAAGGCGTGGTTCACAGCCGATTGACTTACCTCTTGAGAACATAATAAGAGACTTTCTCTTATGTTCAATAGGTGGGTGTTAATTTGGACCACCAATTTGGATATATGATATTTGGTATTAAATCATTCACCTCATATGACATAGACGGCGTTAATAATTGGTCTTTTTTTTTTTTTCTTTTATATCGGATGAAATGGATAAAAATATCTACGTTGACGGGATTTGATTGGTAAGAATCGATCAAGATCAACCTATAGTTCTTAAAAATGAAAATAAATAAATAAATATATTTACTTAAAATATGTGTTTGAGAATTGGTGAGCACGACGAGGATGGAGAAGACGTCACAATCAAATTCAAACATCATTCGGGGCTTTCGAAAAGGCATGAGAAACAGAGCATATTTTAATTATTATGTGTGTCGCTTTACCATTGGGAGGTGCTCAAAGCCAACCATGTTCTTGACAACTGACCCTTTCCACAATCCAAATACAAATACTATAGACTATAGTGATGCATCTTCCCCGTCACGGTGCATGATTGTGTTGTGGATGAGACTATATTATCATTTTATTTAATATTTATCCACAGCGTTGATGCCTATTTTCAACTAACCATTAGATTTTTATTTTTTTTATTTAGAAAATATTTTATCCCTATGAATTATACGCATATTTACATGTTTAACCATAATGTTTAAAAAGTGATACTCTACTCCTAAAGTATTGACACTTGACTCCATGGCCTGTTAAAAGCGCCGTTACACAATACTCGCTCCCCAAAGCCATGCTGCAGTGTCAAGTCAGGAGACTTAAAGCCATGTTTGAATAAGGCTTTATCATATTTCGATATTATTACTTTTTGGTTTCTTTTCATCTACTACCCCACATTGTAACAATTAAATCCGTTTCATTCTTAAAGAACACCCACATTGGACCTCTGACAATCCAACTCTTCCATAAGTTGTGGATTCATCTTCATCTCGTGTTCTTTATTTTATTAAAATATATATAAGAATACATGCTATTAAAGAACCATGTTAAAAAGGATTATTTTCCTATAGGAAATTTCTGTCAGGCATTAAAGAAAGATCGGGCTGTTCAAACAGATCTACTTGGGCCCGACCCCAAGAAGCATTATTGGAGTGCAAACCCACGTGAGATTTGGTATTCAGAATCCATGATGCCCCAGTATCTAGAACGGCCCTACCGCCCATGAATACACACACATGCATGCATCTTATTTAGTTGAATTGGTTCGTCCTTGACATAAAATAAATAAGAGAAGAAAAAGAAAAAAAAAAAGTTGGTGAGCAAGTGATGCATACTATTATACTAAAACTTGAAAATAGCAGCACCACTAGACGGCTTGGAAGCAAAAACATAGAGCCCAAGATCATTCTTGTTAATGATCCCTTTCTCAATCCTTGATTGGTAGAAGCCTTCCTGATACACATATATACCGATTGTTTGTTTTTATTCATCCAAAACCAAAAAAAAAAAAGGAAAAGCATTTGGAGAGAAATTTCCATTTGGGCCACAGAAGACTAACCTTCAAATTGAGGATAAACTGTGGGACAATGTTCTCTTTCACCAAGGCGACGGCACAGCCGCCCCATCCAGCTCCGGTGAGCCTTGCCCCGAGGGCACCATGTTCCCCACATATCTTTACAAGTTCTTCCAACTCCGGACAGCTAGTTACGACAAGAATGATAAGACAGTAAATACGATTGATATATAGTATGCCGTGAAAAAGGCAGGGCATATTTCTTAAAACTAATTATTGCAGAGAAGACAGCAGCAGTAGTAATAATAATACCGACGACAACATCAACAATAATAAAAGTAGAGAATTTATACTTCCAAAAAAAGGTCTTCTTATAATTTTATCCTCATCCATCAAAATTTCTAGTTCCACCCCATTTATTAACATATAAAGCAAGTAGTGAAGTGCATAAAAGCTGCTTTTTTATATGAGACAATCACATTCTTTCATAAGGTTTTTCACTGATGATGAGAAACTAGTGTAAATACGTGAAAGCACATTCTGGAAGCTGGACATGAACATTTTTGTACCTGCACTCATATAAAACACTACAGCTGTAATGGCTCTCATTCATAAGGCCACCAAGTTTCTTCAGCTTGTCCTCCTCACTGCAAGAACAATTAGTTAAAACTTAGTTTTTAAGAAAATCGAACTTTGATGATAACATGAATAGGTTTTGCAAAACATACTTATTTGATATGCGGAAATTTAGAAATACTCAAAAAGAAGATATTAATGAAAAATAAAATCAGCCATGGTTAACTTGGGTATAAAACACATCACAAAGTTCTATCAGGGTGAGACCTTTAATAAACAACTAAATTGTAGTTCCCAAGTCCCAACCTAGTTCATAAGAGTCCAAATGCATAGAGAATTACCCAATTGCAACACTTGCATCCATTATGTTGACTAAGTTTATAGTGGATGCCAACTTATCACTACCCTTCTTTTTCTGGGCTTCGACCAATCTCGAGAAAGAATTAGAACAGTAAGAGATGACACAAGCAAAGTCGTGTGCCCAAGCATACATTTCTTTACCATGGAATACATAAATCCCCAAAAAAGTAGCGGCATGCATGTGCATAAAAACCTTCATTTTTTGTGTCTCATCTTCTCTAGTAGATTCTTCTTCTTTTCCCCTTTTATTTTACTTTTAAAAAAATCTAAAAGTCGCTATTTGATTAACACTCAACACTTATGTTGGGGAGATTAACAGTTAGGGAGTTCATTAAACAGTACATTAATATACATATTTTGACATCACTCTAGGTCAAAAGCCCAAGCTAATAGACTTGAATTCACTTGGGTATATTAACTACTCACTATTTTTCTTTGTACTTTCTTAATGTTTGATACAACACTTACAAATGCACTCACAACTTATTAATCTCTCAAAACAAAAAAGTAAATATACATGACCTTGACAAGGTGCAAAAAAAAAAAGTTTGTATCAATCAATATGACTCACCTTAAATCTGACGCCACAGTATCCTTAAAGGCATGTACTCGTTTGGCCTCAGAATACACGTGAGAGGCTCGCTGAAAAGCAAGTTTGTCATTAATAAATAAACTTTGAACCACAACTGAACAAAGGAATCACTTAGAGATGATTGGACCACATGAAATGCTACCAAAGAGGGGAGGGGTATATATATATAGAGAGAGAGAGAGAGAGAGGAAAAATAATTTATTTCCAACTGAAGAAAATCATACATGATTAACTCATCTCAATTTTTCTTTTACGATATTTCAGGAGAAATTGCAAAATGAACCAAATCTCAAAATGAAAATTCAATAATATTTTCAAATTTGACTTATAAATTATTAAGATCATATTTATGAAGTGATTAACCATTTTGAAAACTAATTCTGAAAATAATGAGTAACCTGAGCAAATGGCTATCCCACACCTCATTAAATTTAGGCATTCAGCGGGTTCAAAGGCCACCATTTTAAACAAGTTGTAGTGCTCAGGAAAAAAAAAATTTGTTGTGATATTGAAAACAACAAAACAATATGGAAACGAGAGCAGACAAAACTCCTGATTTTTAAATTGTAATTCAATTATGAAATGGGTTAAAATTAACTTGTGCCTTCTATAGAGCAAATAAGAAAGTACCTGATGTAACTTAAAGTCCTTGGCAGCTTTCAACACATCCAAAGAACTTAGAGAATTCCCAAAAATTGATGGTAGTTTTTCCCCTGTGACTAACTCAATCTCCTCAGCTGTATATGGCTCTTCTTTAAGAAATTCCTAAAAAAAGACAAAAGAGTTTAAACATATACATGCACGTGTGTGTGTGAACCTAGTATGCCCAGAAGCTCCAACGAACATATATGACCCTCTAATCTGTTTGTCATAACATATTTTCAATGGTGGTAAAAGATAAGTAAAAGAAATACCTTGACAGCAAGAACAGGATCAGAAGAGCCACGATTACTGGCAAATGATACACACAACCCTTCAATGTCAGAGAGAGTTTTCACATTTGATATTGCCTCTTGTGGTTTCATTCCGAGCTTTATAGCAAGCACAATCTGGAGAAATTTCAGAGTGCCACATTGTCACTTTTCTTTTTTTGATAGATCTCATGGCAAATAGAAAGATATCTATAAAGGTGTGCTCGCAATTTGCAAGCCACCTAAGCAATTAGCTCTTTTGAGGGAGAGAGAGAGAGACAGAGCTCATTTCCTTCCATTAAAAGAATGGAATCCTCTCAAGTGATTAATGTGTTGGCTAAAGTTTTTAGATCACAAACCAACTCAAACTTTAGCTTTTGCTTTAGGAAAATTTTTTTGAACCACAAGACTCAGAATTTTCCTTCAGCTGCCAATCCCCTTCCAACATAGTTGAAAAGTAATTGACAAGTGTCTCAAAAATCATGAAATGAAACCGAAAGCAGAAAAACTTAAGTCAAATATAATGGGTAGTACGGTAGATTTAGGAACACTTTATGTTCAATTTTTAAGAAATGCTGAAAACTTACAGCAGCCAGCCGACATTCAACAACCCTGTTATTATAATTTGTAGCAGCAGTGACTGCTTTCTGAGATTCTGCCAAAGAATGTGCTATTATAAAAGTCCCACCAGCAGGAAGTTGCACATCAGTAGCACGAATAGGGTTGAAATCAATCAACTCTGCAAATCCAGATTTGGCCATAACAGAGATTGCCTGTCATGTGAATAAAGACTACTATGTAAGGGAAATTAAACCATAAACAGCAAGAGTAGGTCACCCCGTGACAGACAAAAATTAACTAATAATCAGAGATACAATAATTCAGGAAAATTAGAACGGAGTTAATCATAAAAAGCAAAAATGTATGACCTGATCCATTCCACCAGATTGTGTTCCAATGTGTCGTTCACATTCACATGTAAGTTGGGCAATTTCTTTCTGTTCAGCAAGAAACATATGTTAGCACTTAAAACTATAAACAAACAGAAAATATGAATAAAATGTTTACCAGTGGTACAGGATAAACAGGGTTTGCCAAATTAAAAAACTAATAATCATTTGCTGAATTGAGCATGAGCAATATAGCATTTGAAATTAGTTCTAAGCTTTCTTCTCTTCACCAAAGTCAACCTCAACTCAAGATAAAATGTTTGAGAACCCGTAAGTGCATTAAAGTTGGAATTGATCAATGCTTGGTTAACAGGGTACCCAAAAAGAGAACAAGAACTGAATACAAGACAAACACTTACACGCTTGGGAAAATGAATTCACACAGTTAGACAATGTTCCATTGCCAAATCAGTTAATGACTTATACGACTAATGAAAAACAGCCTATGTAAATGCCATTAAAGATGCAAATGCTCAAAGACATAAATAAATTCAATACAGATACAATCCAAATCAATAACATTATTTGTTTATATTCAATCTGTTCCAAAGGTATACAAGGGAAAGAGAGAGAACCCTTTAACCATAATTAAAGTTTTCTCCACAAAATAGGTTACTTTATGAATAACAAAAACTTTAGGAAGAGGTTCCAGGGATAGATGTATACAAGTCCTACTTCAGCCTGTTTAATAATTGATTTTGAACTAAAATGCTCCCCTAAAGACAGACAAATAAATCCAATATTGAACAATCTGCAGAGTAATAATTATATGTACCTTTGGGAAGTTCACATCAAAAGCAGCCATTATAGCAATTGTGGAAGAGCAAACAAATGCCGCAGGAGCTTGATAGTCCAGATCCTATAATGAACCCCCCCAAAAAAAATAACAAAGAAGAAAAGAAATGTGACCCAGATTTGACTTCAGTATGCAAGTAAACAAATACCATCATTGTCATAGTGCAAACAACAGAAATAGTGAACTGATCGACCTAAAATGAATACCGTAGCCAAATGTAATTCTACATTAATGATGGAAATACACCTGTAGGAACTGTTCCATCAACAAGAATATCAAGTCCAACTGGCAAACCAACATCCACTCCTTTAGATTTAGCATATTCATAATAACCTTTGTACCTGAAGAATATAAACCATCACTTCCAAGAATGAAGTTAAGAAGTTGCTAATTGTTAATTCATACACTATTCATGAAAAATGAATGCGAAGAGAAGTAGTCATCAAAGACATTGGAGTAGCAAACAAAAAATTAAAATAAAACAGTCCAAACATGCATAAAATATAAATTTTAGAAACTACAGTAAATTTGGACTGCCTTCTACAAAGCAAAAAAGATCTCTTTCTGCTTGTCACACAAAATTCATTTGAATAAGTTGTAAACGTTTGGAGTTATGGCCAATTAATGGGTCAAGTAGGGTAATTAAACTGGTCAAAATTCAAAATATGCAATAGACTTTGTAGCAGTATTTGTCAATGTCATTTGGGGCAAAATTGCACAACATCACTTCAACTTTGCAATTAATTTATGCACTTTTAAATAGGCTTCATAATATCAAAAGTTAATAATTGAATTCCGTTAGTGTATCATAAACTTGAAACACAATTACATAGAGCAAAATATCAAGAAGTAAGGTTTTTCATTTCTCACCCACAAATAAAATAATGACCCCATTTGTGATCCTTCAAGTTAACTTCCTGCACAATAAACAATGTCAATAATTCTGATTTGAAATTTAGTTTTTATGGAAGTGGGCAATCCTATAAGGGACATGGTTAACAGCAAAGATCAGGCTCTAAAGTAAATGAGTTATCTAATGTTGAAAAGAACTCTAGCAACATCCAATGCCATTATCGTTTTGTAAGTATGAGATATGAACTTCCAATTGTATAACAATTTTTATCATCAATCCAAACCCAAAATCATCAGGCGGTGATTCACAGCAGATGAAATAAATAGAAACAGTAATATCAACAATTCCAATGTGAAATTATCCAACCCAAAATGGGCAAAGATATAATGCACAAACAAGGTTAGGAAATTCTAGCTACGAACACAAATCAAAGTTACAGAATTTTATAAGCATTACTGACATACTGTTGAAATATTTTCAAAATAAATAATATATATAAATATTATTTTGTGTCATAGGGAATATTTTAAATGGAAAGTTTTAAAGTGCATTGAAAGTGGTTGGATCTACAAGACTGTTTAAGATTGAGATCTTAAATTAAGATTGAGATTGTTAAATAATTAACAATTGAGAAACTTTTAATCTAACAGTTTACATCAATTTAATAACAGTTTATTTTAGAAATTCAAAACAACAGTTAAATTTGTTGTATCCATGTTGCATACCTATTCTGGTGGGAGCAAATATTTTCTTAAGGAAAGTGACATTGTAACACACCTTATGAGCGTTTTTTTGTAACACATACCTGTTCAGGTTCAGCAGGATATGTACACATGGTGTATTTATCATTGACATTAGCAATTCTTAGAACCTTTTCGGCCTCTCCCTCATCTTGCCTTCGGATTGCCACTATAGTGTCTTGCCGTATTGCCATCGGCAGCACTGAGTAACCTTCATAGTCAATGTGTTCTCCAATCAAGTTGACTCTCCCTGCATGCAATCAATATCAACCACCAACTGTCAGCAATCTCAATCCATCATCAACAATCTCCCAAATACAAAAGGCAGCACAAACCAAGAGTATTTATTATCACAATCCCCCATCAACAAGTCCACATCGAATTAACGGAACAGAGAATGCATCTGTCTCCGTATTTTTTCTTTTTTTTGCTAAGTAAATCAAAATATATATATACAAAAATATACATCATTACATGTATATATATACACAAAAATTCATACTCAGATACATACATATACACACATTTTCTCCGTACGTATATATGTACACATACATATTCATATACATGCATACAATACATACATATGTACACAGAGGACAGAGAGAGGAGGGTAAGATTCATTTTCTAACATTCTAAGATGTTTTTTTTTTAAAAAAAAAAAATTCCGATTTATCTCCCTATTCGGTTCGGAAACTACTTCTCTTCACATTAATGTCTTATAACTATTCCCTGTATTCCTAAGACTTTCTCAGCAACCAAACACAGACAGAGAGAGCGCGCGCGAAAGATAGAGAGAGAACCTGGAGAGCGAGCAAAGACGTGAGGAGGGTGACCGAAAACCTCGAGAAACTTGGACTTCAAATTCTGGAACCGAAGCTGGGCTTCTTCGAGCTGTGACCCATCGCCGTACACAGGCTCCAGGGATGAGAAAACCGGGATTGGGAGGTCTTCGTACTTCGCCATTCGATCGGAACCGTTGAATTCTCAGCAAAATCAAATATCAGAGCCGGTACTCAATAGACTACCTTTATAAAGAAAGAAATTGTCCTACTTTTTTTTTCTTTTTTTATTGGACTTTCTTTTGATGGAGTTTTAATTGGACTTTCTTTTGATGGAGAAATATCATTATTGATGACCTTTTTGATTGGATTTTATTAACAACAGGAAAGAGATTCGGATAGGATAAAAAGCTTTGCGGTGACGCTGGTGGTTATGAGCTTGTGACGAACAAATTAATAACTAAATAAATATAGAAAAATATTAGGTCTTCTTCTTATATTTTTTTTGTGCTTTCTCAATTATGACGTATTTTTAAAATTATTAATAAATTAAAAATTAATAATAATAATTTTAAATTAAACAATAATTTTAAAAATCATATCACAACTAAAAAAATACTACAACAACACTAATACTTTGTTACCCAAAAAAAAAAACAACACTGACACTTATTATTTCCCATAAATAAAAACTTTTTGGCTGACGGTCAATCTTTATCACAGGCTTACTTTCCGGATAAAGCTGGACTGTTTGACGTAATCATATTCATTCAATAGTAAATTTTCGATTTTGTGGATAAATTATAATACTTTATATTTTCTTAAGTGATTAGGATTTTATTAGGAGAATGTTTTATCTAATTAAACAAGATAACGAGGAATATTACGATTCTTTCTATATATATATATATATATATATATATATTGAGTTTCTTTTGTTTTTCAAATAATTAGATAGCACGTCAAATAATTAGATAGAGAAGAATAAATACAGGAATAGTTTTTTTAATGTTCTGAGTTTATGGTGCAACTATCACATGACAAGTTGCGTCTGATATTAATATTTGAAAATAGTAAAAGCAGCACATGGCAGCTTAGTAATATGGGAGGGATTAATGGCTTAGCCACCTAGCATGGGAATTTCATTATTATAGTTTTATTGTCAGGTGCACATATAAATGCCAGAATAAACTTGTTCTTTTTGCTGCTTCCTTTGTCATCATCTAAAATTCGATTCGCGGGGCATCTGATTATGGTTTGGTGTTCAATTATATAACTGCTATACAGGACAACTGATGCCCCCACAAACCAACCGAGTAATGTTATTTAGAAGATTACTATACAACTATCATACAAGACAATATAACAATATGATCGGCACAATTCAAACGTTGTGTAATTTATGAAAAAAAATCATCCTTTCCTTCCATAAGACACAGTAACATATTGCAGAAGAGAGTAGGAATTTTGAAAAAAGAAGAATGATCAAAGACATCCAAAGTACATGAAACAAAATGCAAAATTTTAGGTCAGTGGGTTTAGTTACTAGTGAAGGTCCTATACAAAATTGTGTTCCAAGAAAATGGCGCCAGCATAGGTGGTGTGCTAAAAGGAGAATTTGGAAACCTCTTCATCTTCATCCTCATCTATAAAATCTTCATCTTCAGAAAATCCCCCATGGTCGTCATCGTCGTCGTCATCATCATTATCAGCTTCCTCTTCTATCTCTCCACCTTCCTCATCCATCATGGTGGTTTTACTCCCGACTCCTTTGTCCTTCAGGCCAGTGCTCAAGACAGCAGCTTTTTCCGCGCCCTCCCTATCCTTCCGAAATTTATCAAGGTTTTCCTTCTTGCGCTCTTCCTCCAACCGTAGCTTCTCTGCCCGTCTCTTGTCAAGTTCAGCCCTACACAAACAAGAATAAGCAGCAAATAATTTTTTTTTTTTTATTGATTGTTTACTCTGATCATTAAGGTAGCAATAGTCTTCCCAATCATTATAATTGTAGCTGAGGGAAAAAAAATAAAAAATAAAAACACAAGGCAAGGAGAACATTTATCTAGTTCAAGCAATACTTATAGGTTTCCATGTATTCCTCAGAACTTGCTTCAATGGCCTTGAAGAAGGCCACCATTCCAGCACCAGAAACAGCAGAGACTCCAACAGACCGTAAATTCTTGTAGAACTCATCCAGCACAAGGGAAAGGCTCTGAGTTAAAGTCGATGTGTAAGACTGATCTGAACTTACAGCTGCCTGAAATGCCTCAAAATCTTCCATCCACTGCATGCACATCATCATCCGAGACAAGGATATAAACACAAAGTGAATCCTGATGTTATATATGTAAGTTAAACAGACAAACTAAGGAAATGAAGAAATATTTGGAGTCCCAGGTAAGAAGGGTGAGAAACAGCTCCCCAGACTCAGATTTAGACTGTCATATCAAAATGTTGGTCTAAAAGAAAAGTTGGTTTAAAAGAAGCAAAAGGCAAGGTATAAGATTTGAATTTCCAGAAAAGATGAGAAGTGAACAGAAGAGAGGATATTTAATTTTTCCTCTCTTTTTTTCCCGTTTGGCTATGAAGAAAAATGAGCAAAGGTACTTACTAGTAAACGACTAAGCAGCTGCATTACAAAAAAAAAAAAAAACGACTAAGCAGCTGAAGTAGAATTTCAAGACATCCTTGACGCCAGAATGAATCTAAGATAGTAATCACATTTTAAAAATATCGCAAGTTTGACAAACTTGAAACACATTATGGGTGCGTTTGGCAAAAATTCTTAGATTGTGTCTTTTGCTTTTTGGTTGAAAAAGTGTTCTATGTAACATAAAAGTAAAAGTAATGTTGAGTGTTTTGTGTGTTTGGAGCTATTTTTAATGCTTTTGTTTTTTTGCTAAAAAAAAATAAAAAACCAAAAAGTATTGCCAAACGAACCCATCTTTCCCTTGCAACCACCACCCACATGATAGAAAAGGCCTAGCTTTGAATAATCCAAACTTAAACCCACCATATCTAACCCGATTACTAATGAGTTTACCCAAATTTAGCTCCAAACACACTAAAGAGACTGAATAACTGAATAAGATTTAAATATTATTTTATCCTTTAAATCTAAACATATTGATATTTCTATTACTTTTATATTTTAAAATTTTTATTCTATAAAAATTCGAGTTTTGGGGTTTAGTTCCAAAGACTCAGCAATGTAGGACATGTCAAAAATTATCAATAAACAGAAGCATCAAGATTTAAATCATCTAACTTCAAAATAACTTATTCACATAAAATGTTAATCAAATTCATACCTCCAATGCAAATTGATGTTGAGCCACATCAGTCTTGTTGAATGCCAGCACAAGAGGCAACCGTGTCTTGTAAAGTATACTACAAGCATATAGCATATTGCTCATGAATGTAACTGGACTTGATGCACGAGGTGTATCAACTACATAAGCGATAACGGTAGGGAAGGTTGAAGCAAAAGCTTCTGTAATGATGGCACCAGAAGCAGACCACGTGAATATTTCAATTTGACCAGGAGTATCCACAAGAACATAATCAAGCGTATCTGCTCGCTTCTCAATCATAGAAATAACCTGATATTGGGTATAATAAAGATTACTATACAATATAAACATACTTTGTGAAAAGTGAGAAAAATAAATAATATGAAAAAAAAAAAAATGAAGTGAGAGCATAAAACGAATTCATAAATAAGCACATCCCACCACTACAAAGTATCCATGACCAAAAAGTGCCTTGCATGAGAGCAGCTGCCATACAGTCATGGCAAAAAGGTGGGGTCTTTTGCCCACCATTCATATGTTGACACCTCACCATTTTAAGAAAAATGTACAAATTTAAAATAAAATCAAAACACCCAATCAACTAATCATGCAACTAAATGGATGACCCACCGCCCACCTCCGGTGAACAGCACCACCACCCACCGCCCACCTCCGGCGACATTTCCAGCGACCAAAAAAAAAAAAAAGATCCGGCCATTGGAGGTGGCCGCGATCCACCCCAACGGCCAGAGGGAGAGATCTGGCCACCCTCAGTGGCCCTATTTGTCTCTCCTGCAAACCAGCGAACCAAAAAAAAAAATAGATAGATAGATCCGGCCACTGGGGGTGGCCGCAATCCACTCCCAGCAGCCTGGGGGTGGCTGCGATCCACCCCAACGGCCAGGGGGAGAAAGATCCAACCACCCCCAGTGGCCATTTGGCCCATTTTTGTCTCTCCGGCAAAACAAAAAAAAATTCCGGCCAGCCTAAATAATCGTTTCTAATGCCTTAAAAATCGATTCTAATGCCACAAATTCATTTCTAATACCTCAAAACTAAAACCTAGAGGGGAAGGTGAACCCTTTTTTGGGATTTTATCATCCTAAAACCCAAAGAGAAACAAAAAAAAAAAAAACACCGGCGAGACCCAGCCGTTGGTCTCGGCGCCGTGGGTCTCAGCGCCGTGGGTCTTCTTTCTCCCAAGCCATCTCTCTTTCTCTGTTAAATGACAACAAGAAGGAAGAAGGAAGAAGAAGAGTGGGAGGAGAGGTTGTCAATAGGGAAAAGAAGTGGGAGAGAAGAAAAAATAGAAGGAAGAAGAAGAAATAAGAAAACAATCTAATGTTTTAGGATGTAGGATAGTGTTGTGCAATTTTTTTCTTTTATGTGAGGTGTCAAGTTGTCATTGGGGGGCAAAAAACCCCCCCTTTACGCACCATCCGAATTGAAGTTATTCCTGCCTTGCATATGCAAGCATATTCATAGACACCGCACTAAACGTATAATCAACATGCTTAAACCAGACAAATCCAAATACAAAAGAATTCATTAGAATGTTTATAATTGTAATGGTCTAGAAAGGACACTGAAAAATGGGTGCAAGACCACCCATTTTATAGATCGCAGAGCCATGGCCCCATCAATGGCAGAGGTGAAGCTAGACGAGCAAAGCAATTACAACCTCCTGGCAGAATAATATACATACTTCAAAGCAGATACTTTGCAGGTAAGCTATACCTCATCAAACCTTGTAGCAAACAAGTTAAGCGACGTCAAAATTCCACCATTAGGTCCAAGATTGAATTGCTTCATCACTTCCTTGTACTTCACAGTGTCCCTTATATCAATGTTGGTGCCAAATGGGAGGGTTGTCACAGCAGGGTCAAGGTTCATCACATAACCCCGAATGTTCGAAGCCTGCGTGTGGCAGACCAGCCGATGAAGAAAAGTCGTTTTTCCGCTACCTAAGCAAAATGAAAACACATACTTCAATCATTATCTCCAAACACTAACATAATCAAATAGTTTCACGAATTTGACGAAATATAACTAATAAACTTTCAAGCAATGCTGATAAGATTCTACTATATGTTACCTGCCATTCCTACAACAATAATAATAACTGGTTTTCTCCGGAAGTTGGGTGACAAAGTCCCTGCCTGCCCAGATGATGATCCCTCAATATGCAGCTTATCCATTGACTCACTAAGCTCCTCTTTCTTTACTATTTCCCTTTGATGTAGAACCAAAAATAAAAAATAAAAATTGGTGACATACACAATTCAAAACAACAAAATTAAGCTAAAATCTGAAATGGGTAAGTCAGTACAAGTTTAGAAAACTGGTAAGGAGCCCCCAAAATGAAAACTTTCAGATACTGAATCATACATGTTTTTACAATTTGGAACATGAGCCAAGAGACCCTAACCTCGTTTATACCAAACAGTTGTTTAGCTCATTAAGGAATAAAACTTGAACAGTTTCTCAATACTTTTACCCCATTTCTCATCAACCAAGCCGAGATAAACACCACACAAAAAGAACTAGTAAAAAGCTGCAAGCTTGAGGGACTACTTGAATGTTTGATGAGTCCTTTGAGTCTGTTTGCATCAATGCGCCTTCTTCACCTGATGACTTGAAATTCTGAGAATCAATATCCATTTATGCAGTTTCGAGCAACTCTTGCTACTATGCAAATCAGACTCTAGGCTCTCTTTTATTAGTTCTTCTTTTATCTGGCAATCAAAAGCAAAGTCAGTTTGAAGAAAGTTTTTGTGTTTAGAGAGAGAGAGAGAAAACAGAGAGTTAGAACTTAGAACAATTTATTTATTTATTTATTTTTGACAATTTAGAAATTAGAACATCTCCAGCCATGTTCTCTATTTTTGCTATTCAAAAAGCAACAATCTCAACTTTAGCTTTTTACTTTTTCAATACACACCAAAATATTCTCTATTCCTTTCTCTACTTTGTTTAAATATTACTTTTCATTCTTTTTTTTATTATTTTCTTTCCAACAATCATATAATCAAACATTCATCTTTCCCAACAGCTATATTTTCTAACCGCCATATTTTCTAACAGTAAAAGTTCCTCAAATTCAATGAAAATTGAAAACCTGCTATGATCAGCATGACATCAAAACAATGTATCTGCTAAACTGTAACCCCACAATCAAATAATGCTTAGACAAACTCAAAGTATCTGACATTCCGCACTCCCATTCAGCTACTCCCAAAGCTACCCAAAAAATAGGATCAACATTTCAATCCTCAATTCCTCCCCCCCCCCCCAAATAAAACCAAATATAACAGAAAATTCAAAACCCAAAACATTCATTTTTTTCCTTTCC
This sequence comes from Carpinus viminea, assembly GCA_013348765.1. NCBI lineage: Eukaryota > Viridiplantae > Streptophyta > Magnoliopsida > Fagales > Betulaceae > Carpinus > Carpinus viminea. The sequence goes on along the minus strand of CP054673.1, from coordinate 13,656,847 downwards.
CTTTTTTTTTTCTTTCCTTTCCCTATTAATTATATGAAATCAAATATAACAGAAAATTAAAACCTCAACACACTCATTTTTTCCTTTCCAACAGTCAACATTCCTCAAATTCAATGAAAATTAAGTTCTTCTTCTTCTTCTTCTTTTCCTTTACCTATTCATTATATGAAATCAAATATAACAGAAAATTAAAACCTCAACACACTCATTTTTTCCTTTCTAACAGTCAACATTCCTCAAATTCAATGAAAATTGAGTACTTACTGCAAACAACATGACATCAAAACAAAGTATCCACTAAACGTTAACCCCACAAAATCAAATAATGCTTAGACAAACTCTAATTCTTCGACAGTCTCACACTCCCCAGCTATACTGCAAACGCTAAACAAGAAATAGGATCAACATATTCAATCTTTAATTTTGTAATTACTGCGAACAACATGGCATCAAAACAAAGTATCCATTAAACTATAACAACACAAAATCAAATAACACTTAGACAAATAGAAATTCTCTGACAGTCTCACACTCTTACTCAGCTACTGCAAAAGCTACACAAGATATAGAATCAACATATTCAATCTTCAATTTTTTTCTATTTTCTTTCTTTTCTTGTTCATTGCCTAAAACCAAATATAACAGAAAATTAAAACCTGAAACTCTCTCTCTCTCTCTCTCTCTCTCTCTTTTTCCTCAGCAACGGTAAAAGTTCCTCAAATTCAACGAAAATTGAGTACTTACTGTTAACAGCATGACATCAAAACAAATTATCCACTAAACTACAACCCCACAAAATCAAATGACACTTAGACAAACTCAGATTCTCTGACAGTCTCACACTCCATTCTGCCACTGCAAAAGCTACACAAGGAATGGGATCAGCTAGTCAATCTTCAAAAAAAAAAAAATTCTTTTTTCTATTTGTTTTTCTTTTCCTGTTCATTGCATAAAACCAAATATAACAGAAAATTAAAACCAGAAAACACTCCTTTTTTCTTTTTCTTTTTTTCTTTTTTTTCTTTCCCTTTCTCAGGAAGGGTCAAAGCTCCTCAAATTCATTGAAAATTGAGTACTTACTGCGAACAGCATGACTTCAAAACAAAATATCCACTAAATTATAACCCCACAAAATCAAATAACGCTTAGACAAACTAAAATTTTCTGGCAGTCTTACACTCCCATTCAGCTACTGCAAAAGCTACACAAGAATAGGATCAACATATACATTCTTCAATTTTTTTTTTTTTTTCTTTTCAGTTCTTTACATAAAACCAAATATATGAGAAAATTATAATCCCAAAACACTCATTTTTTCCTTTCCCTTTCTCAGGAACGGTCAAAGCTCCTCAAATTCAATAAAAACTGAGTACTTACTGGGAACAGCATGACATCAAAACAATGTATCCGCTAAACTATAGCCCCACAATATCAAATTAAAGCTTAGATAAACCCAAATCTCTGACAGTCTCACACTCCCATTCATCTACTGCAAAAGCTACACAAGAAATGGGATCAACGTATTCAATCTTCAATTTTTTTTTTAATTCTTTTTTCTTGTTCTTTTCTTTTCCTGTCCATTAAATTAAACCAAATATAACAGAAAATTAAAACCCTAATTTTTTCTTTTCCTTTTCTTAGCAACCAAATAGATTATAGAACTGAAATTAAACACATAGAAAAATGAAAAGAGCAAGATAACATTAAAATCACGAAACCATTTTCCAACAAGTACTTTTATTACTTTCATAGAGATTAACTCAACCCAATTTTCGCTTTCGAAATAAGGAAAGTAGTTCAAAAACACAAAGTTAGCGAATTTCTTTAAAACCCAGAAAATAAAATAAGGGATTAACCCATATAGGAGAAAGAATCAAGGGTTAAACCTTCTGGATTAGATTCGTTGTGCTTGGAGCGCTTGAGGGCGCTGTTGAGTACTGGCTTCGGAGCCGGAGCTGGAGAAGAAGAGGAAGAGCCGCAGCCTGTAGAAGCGGTTCTAGAGCACTGGTGCTGTTGTTCTTGCTCTTGTTCTCGTTCTGGTTTTTGATGCGAAGGAGGAGGCAATTACAGCACAAGAACGTGCAGCAGGGCTGTACGGTTCGCCGAGTTTACAAGTTGATTACTGGACTGTGTCTCAAATAAAAGGGGTTTAAAATTTAAATAAAAATTACATTCGGGAAGAAAAATTCATTTTTATCAAATTAGAGATTTTTTTATTTTTTATTTTTTTTACCAATCAAGACTGAGGGATGTAAAAAATAACCTTAAAAAATTATATGGGTAATTACCTTTTGCCCTCATGAACTACAATATTTGATATTTTTCCATTAACTTCTAATTTAATGACTTGGCTTCATCAATCTTCTTATCTTTATGGCATTTCCATTTTTTAGTCGAAAGAGGTTAAGCTAACGGTCTTGTTCTTTTCATTTTTGCCCTAATGTGACTTGCATGTAACATTTGTTTAAGAGAGTATAAGCCTCATTTTATTGATATGAAGTCAGGCAAAAATGGAAGGAAAAAAAAAATTTAAAATAACACATGTAAGTCACATGATCGTAGACTGTTAGTTTTAACCCCTTTGATTGATAGAAGGGGAAAAAGTGTTATAAGATGATAGTTTGATAGAGTTAAATGTCATAGTTGGTAATTCATGAAGGGAAAATATCAAGACACTGTAGTTTATGGGGACTAAAGGTAATTACCCCAAAATTATATAACTTTAGATTTTTTGCTCTTTAGAACGTAGGGAACATTTATGACAAGAGTTAAATATAAGAGAAAAATACAAAATTAGTCTATGTGGTTTACTTGATTTACAATTTACTCCATGTGGTATCAAAACGAACTCAAAAGTCCCTATGATATGCAAAAAAAAAAAAACAATTTAGTCCCTACAGTTAAATTCCATCCATTGACTTAACGGATTCCATTAGCGTGTTATGTCACATCTAATTAAATTATGACACGTGTCATATTTTATTTATGACTTTTAAAAATCACATTTAGATTTTCCACGTCATATTATTATGCCAACTAATATTTCCACCTTAGTTTTTTTTTTTTTTAACGTTAAACACATCAGGTAAAATATTTTTAAAAACCCGAATTCTACCAAATTATTGATCTGAAAACCTAATTCAAAAGAAAACAAATTATTCTTCTTCTTCCTTCCTCTTCTTCTGTCTCCTTTTCTCTATCTTCTTCTTCTTCTTCTTCTCCGTTTTTTTCTTTCTTTCTTCTTCTTCTCCTTCTCTTTTTCTCCCTTTTTTTTCTTCTTCTTCTTCTTCTCTTTTTCTCCTTTTTTTTCTTGTCGTGGATTTTTTTTCTCCATCTCTTCCTATCTTCTATTTTTTAGTAAATCGATCACCATGGCTTCTCTACTTCTATTATGGTAACTTGTTTATATTTTATGATCCATTACAATGAAAGACACATGCCATTATACTGCCCGAGTTGAATGGGTGTAGGGCCAACTTGGAGCTACTATCTAACTGTCGGCTTGAGCTTCTTTCCTACGTTCGAGTCTCCAAAGTTGAGACCACCTTACAAGAGCTATACAAACTATGGACAAAGACAAATGAGTCGGGCCAGATTTTGGTGGAATTGAAGCAGTGGTTTGGGGACATGAGTCTCAACGTGATTCTTAGGATGGTAGTTGGAAAGCGCTACTTTTCTACCACTGCAGTGGCTGATAAGGAGTCACGATGAATCCAAAAGTCAACGAGGGAATTCTTTCGTTATATTGGGATGTTTGTGGTGTCGAATACTATTCCTTACCTTGGATGGCTGGATTTGGGTGGACATGAGAAGGGCATGAAGAAAGTTGCAAAAGACGTTGCGGGTTATGACGAGCAGGTTGCATGTGTTGTTTCCATTTGAGGGCAAAATTGGAATAGAAGGACTTAATATTGCACGTGAGACGCACGCAAGTAGGGTTCCGTCCAATTAGCCGGAAAAACTTAACGAGAGGTTTAAATTGCAACTTTTTGAAACTTCAGGGGGGTAAACTGTCAATTCTGAAACTTTGGAGTTCAAATTGAAAAACTCCTCAAACTTCAGAGGGTAAAGTGAATTTTGCCCAAAAATTAAATAACTTTCACTTTTTTGACACTTGGTATTTGGAGAGCCTTGTAGATCAAAGTTAAATTTGAAATAGAGTAGAGAGCTTGTTAAACAACTCTTTTGTGAATTTTTTCAAATTTTTAAAGAAAACCCACATTTAAAGAGCTCAATGGGGATGCTCTTAAACGAATGTTTTTTTTTTTGAGTTTTATTAGATTTTGGGAAATTATCCTTTCCTCCATGAACTACCACGTGATTACTATTTCTCCTTCATGAGCTATCAACTTTACATTATACCCCCCATGAACTATCATTTCGTTATTAAAACCCCATTCTCACGTCAAAATTAAAAATCGTAAATGTAATGCGAACAATATTGTCAATTGTGAACATGGTTGTGAATAGTGTCGTGAACAATACTGTCAATTGTGAACATGGTTGTGAATAGTGTCATGAACAGTACGATTGACCATTCGATTTAACGGCCTAAACTAACGGAAGGGGGGTTTTGGTAACGAAATGAAAGTTCATGGGGGTATAATGTAAAGTTGGTAATTCATGGGGAAAAATGGTAATCGCGTAATAGTTCATGGAGGAAAAGATAATTACCCCTTAGATTTTTAAAGAAAAGCTGAATTTAAATAGTCCATTGTTAATGCTCTTAATGGGTGTTTTCATGAGTTTTATTAGATTTTAAAGAAAACCTAAATAAAAATAGCTCATTGTGACTTGTAAGTGCTCTAACAGGGTTTTCTCGTTCTTTTTCATTTTTGGACTTGGCTTCTGCAGTAGAATTCTTGGATGGCTTAGGTTTTACGGAGGACTTTTTAACCAAAAAAAAACTAATGGCGTCTACTAACTTTCTTTGAAGACTTTACAACAAAAGCCTTGGTTCTTCAAGGGCTTCTCAAACAATGTAGATCAAGTTTACATTTCGGAATCCATCTTGCTTGACAAGAAAAAGCAGTCGGGTAGGGTATAATCTCCAAGCCGAATAGTGTGTGAGTTGGTTCGAAAGAAAACTTCCGTTTCCAAATTCCATCAGGACAGAGGTCGAAAGGGGGCTTTCCAATTTGATCACGACACTGCAATTATCTACAATCAGGGACAAAGTAGGAAGATAATTTGGTTTAGGAATCTTCGTTGTTTTGTGTTTCTTAACACCCTCTCCGACTAGGTTTAGGAATATGGGTTCGTAGGTGGCACCAGCGAGACAAGATTGTGGCTCCTATAAAAACCCTTTATTTTTATTTTTAACTTTTTGCACACTAGCAGTTTTTTTTTTTTTTTGACATGTCCGCACAAGAGGGGGGATGGTGGATTCGAACTAGTGACCACTGCTTCATTAAGCGTGGTCCCAACCGATTGAGCTACCTCTTGGGGACGCACACTAACAGGTTTTGATTCAACCATAATGTCAAGGAAACTACCTGAGGAAATGGTGTTGAATATACTCCCCAGTCTGCCCCTTAAAAGTCTTTGTTTCAATTCTATTGCATCAGAAAAATATGGAGTAGTCTCATTGGTGCTTGTTGTGCCTATCATTGTGAACATAGCTTCCCCTAACGGTCTTTGTCAAAAAAGAACATTACTTTACTTTACCCATAAAACATGAATCATGTTATGCTTTCTCTCCCAACCACATAGAGAGGGATACAGCTCACACGCATGGCAGGCTTCGGCATCGACAAGATTGTGAGCTTAGAGTGGGTCGAGGGCTCGAGTCTAGACTTGTTGTGGAACGTCGTGAAGTCATCAAAAAATGTTTGGTCTTATTGTTTGGTAATGTTAATGTATATAAAAAATAGGAAAACTTCACTTACCTCCATGAACTTACGCATTTTTTGTAAAAACCCATTTAATATTCAAAATATCTAATTTTGGTATATCGAATTTTCGTTTTGTTTCAAATACCCCTACCGTTAAATATTGCAATTAAATTAAACAGAAAAATGAGAAAAATGACTAAGGGTATTTTAGTATTTTCACACATCTCCATTAGGATTTAACAGAAAATCATAATAGAATGGAAAAAGTGGAAGGAAATTAAAGTTCGATACACCAAAGTGAAAGATTTTAAATATTAGGAGGGTGTTTGCAAAAGACGCACAAGTTCATGGAGGGTAAGTGAAGTTTCCCTTAAAAAATATAAAGAGAAAAAACAAAGGAATAAATATACAGATTGTTGATGACAATTTTTCAAGAAGTGATGTGGCATGAAATCCAAGGAGCTGTCGATATGCAAAAGTACAAAATAGGATAAGAGCTATCAGGGTGAAATAAAGATACAAATTGTTGAAACCCTAAAAAATTAAAGTTTGATACACCAAAGTGAGATATTTTAAATATTGGGAGGGTGTTTACAAAAGACGCGTAAGTTCATGGAGGGTAAGTGAAGTTTTTCCTAAAAAATATAAAGAGAAAAAACAAAGGAATAAAGATACAAATTGTTGATGACAATTTTTTCAAAAGTGATGTGGCATGAAATCCAAGGAGCCGTTGATATGCAAAAGAACAAAATAGGATAAGAGTTACCAGGGTGTGTTGGCGGAGGATAGCTCTGATACCTAAGTCAGTTTTTGTTTTGAGAGAGTAAAACACAATAAGAGCTTGAGAGAGAATTGTGATTACCAAATAATGAATTGGAGCTTTCTTTTTATAGGCATTAGATAGCAGTTGTTTAGGGTGGATATACATAGAGCTACGCTGGAGCACCCGCCCCTAGTAGCCTTTTTTTTTTTAAAAAAAAAATTCTCAAATAATTTTTAGTATAATTTTTTATCTTTTATGGATTAGCCCTACCAAAATATAGCCCAGCCTCTTCAATTTTTAGCCTAGCCCCTCCATTTTTTCCCCCCTAAATACTATAGCTTTTCCAACAAGTTGCCGATGGGTTTGGGAGAAAGAAAATTTAAAATAAATAAATAAATTATTACACTTAAACAGTATAATAACATGAAATTATGTTTTCACTTTTGCTGCTTGCTGTCTTATTCCTTCATTGGGTATTTATACAGGTGTTTTGAAAATACAAAAGGAAAAATAATTATACAGATGTAAATGTAAAATATTTGTTCCCTTAGTGAGAATAATAGCCATTGTGTAGCTAGCCGTTTCCTGTGATTGAGTTTCCTTGTGAGGTTGATTGCCTTGTTGAGTGAGTAGCGTTACTTGAGTTTCCTTGTGTGGATTGTTGCCTTGTGGAGTGGTATTGCATGGTTGGCTTTGCGATGGTTCATTACGCCCACGCAAGCGAGACGATAGGACATAACGTTGAGCTTGGTGCGCATGAGAGAGAAGTGGCAGGAGGCAGTAGGTTTGGTGAAGATGTCAGCTAGGTTGTCTTTGGTGGAGATGAAACGAACAATCAAAGTTTTGGAAGCGACCCTATCACTGACGAAGTGAAAATCAATTTCGATATGCTTAGTGTGGGCATGAAGGCGGGATTGGCTGTCAAATAGGTGGCGCCAATGTTGTCACACCATCGAGTAGGTGGAGTGGGAAGAGAAATGCGGAGATCACACATGAGAGATTGAAGCCAGATAAGTTCAGCTGCAGTGATGGCAAGGGTGCGGTATTCAGATTCTGTGTTGGAGCGGGCAACAGTTCATTGTTTACGAGAGGACCAAGAGATGAGGTTGGGGCCAAGAAAGATGCAAAACCCTCCGGTGGATTTTCTGTCATCCGGACAACTGGCCTAATCAGCATCAGAGAAGAATTGAAGGTGGCGAGATGGAGAGCGGCGAATGAGTAAACCATAGAGATGGCGACTTGAGGTAGCGCAAGATACGCTTGACAGCTTGAAGATGGATAGAGGTGGGCGGTGCATAAATTGGGAGACTTTGTTGACGGCAAAGGAGATGTTGGCGAGTGAGAGAGAGAGATACTGGAGGCCTCTAACAAGGCTGCAATAAGAAGATGGGTCACTAATGGATCACCAGAGAAGAGGGAAAGTGAGTGAGCAGTGGACATTGGAGTCTTGACTGGCTTAGCGTCAGACATGTTACTTTTACGGAGGAGATCAAGTATGTAACGTTGTTGGGAGAGAATGAGTCCTTCAGATGTTAGGATGGCTTCCATGCCAAGAAAGAAATGAAGAGGACCTAAGTCCTTGATTGCAAATTCTGCTTGGAGAGACTGGAGAAGAGTTGTTGTCCCATGGAGGAGGGAGCTGGTAATGAGAATATCATCAACGTAGATAAGAACATAAGTGATATGTTGAGGTGTATGGCGAATGAATAAGGAAGAGTCAGAGCGAGAACTGACAAAACCAATCTCAAGAAGACGGTCACTGAGGCGAGAATACCAAGCACGAGGGGCTTGTTTTAAGCCATACAAGGCCTTGTGTAACTTGCATATATGGTTGGGAAACTGAGGATGGAGAAAACCGGAAGGTTGAGCCATGTAGACATCTTTAGAGAGCCAACCATGTAAAAATGCATTCTGAACATTAATTTGGTGAACAGGCCATCCAGAAGAGATGGCAAGGGACAAGACAAGGCGAATTGTGGTAGGTTTTACGACAGGGTTGTAAGTATCACCAAAGTCAATGCCAGGTTGTTGATGAAATCCTTTAGCAATAAGGCGAGCTTTGTAGCAATCGATGGTGCCATCAGCCTTTCGTTTGAGGCGAAAAACCCATTTGCAGCCGACTATGTTCATGTTGGAGGTAGCAAGGACAAGGGTCCAAGTGCCGTTGTTGAGGAGTGCATCAAATTCAGTGTTCATGGCAGCCCGCCAAGCAGGGTGTTGGGCAGCTGTCGAGTATGATGTTGGTTCAACTTCGTCGGAGCATGCTGTAGGAGAAGGGCCTTGGGAAGTGGATAATGGATGAGCCCATCAAGGAGCATCTTAGGCTTGAAGATGTTATTTCTGGAGCGAGTCTGCATGGCATGTCGGGGAGGAGGTGGATCCTCGTTAGCAGGGACCATGGGTTCAACCTGTTGAGAAGAAAAAGAAATAATGTTAGTTGGTTAAGATGCTAAAGATTGAGTGGGGGAAGATGGCTCAATCGGTTGAGCATTGGGGATATCCGTGGGAGCGAGCACCACATTGGGAGTATGGGGAGGTGGGGAGGGGTTTAGTGGTAAGGGATAAAGAAGTGTCTGTGGAGGTGGGGTCGGTGAAGGGGTGGAAGAGAGACGAGAATGGAAAAGAGGATTCATCAAAGAGAACATGCTGAGAGATATAGATGCGTTTAGATGGAAGATGGAGACATTGATACCCACGATGAGATGGACTATAGCCAAGGAAAACACATTCGGTGGATCGAAAATCTAGTTTGTGCTTATTGTAAAGCCGTAGGTGAGGCCAACAAACACATCCAAAAACGCGTAAGAATGTGTAGTTAGGTCTTAAGTTGAAAAGTTTTTGGAATGGTGATTCATGGTTGAGAATGGGTGTGGGGAGTCGGTTAATGAGATAACAAGCCGTTTGGAAAGCCTCAGCCCAATAATGAAGAGGAGCGGAAGAATGGGCTAAGAGAGTGAGGCCCATTTCAACGATGTGGCGGTGTTTGCGTTCGACAGATCCATTTTGTTCATGAGTGTGGGGGCATGTGATGCGATGATGAATGCCGTGGGTGGTAAATAAGTGGCGTATGATATTCACCACCACCATCGGTTTGGATGGATTTAATTTTATGGTCAAAAAGGCGTTCAACATATGCCTGAAACTTGGGGAAAATGGTGAAAACGTCAGATTTGCAATGAATAGGATAAAACCATGTAAATTTACTAAAATGATCAACGAAGATAACATAGTAGCGTGCACCATTATTAGATAAAATAGGGGAGGGACCCCAATCATCAGAAAAAATTAATTCAAGTGGAACAATGGATTATGGTGGGATAAAGAAAATGGAAGTTGGTGACTCTTGCCATGCCAACAAGCAGTGCAAACCGACAACTTTTTATTGGACTCAGTAGGAAAATTAAAATGAGACACGACATGACGAAGTATGCGTTCCGCTAGATGACCGAGATGTGCGTGCCAATCCATAGAAGAGACACGTTCACTTGAGAAGACTCTTGGAGGTGCAACCGATGAAGAAGGAAACCAGTGATATAATCTATTTTTACTCAGACCGCGATGGAGGATTCTTCTAGACTTGCGATCCTTGACAAAAAAATAAGAAGGGTGAAATTCCGGAAAAACATTATTATCATGAGTAAACTTTTGAACAGATAATAAATTTTTTGTAATTTGAGGAACATGCAAAATATTGCGTAAAATAAAATTAGAGGGAAAGAGTTTAGAAGCGCCAATATTTTTTATGGCGAGGTGGGTACCATTGCCCACTTGGATTTGATCAGGGCCATCATACGACTCCGAATGAAGGTTCAAGTTATTGAGATCGGAGGTTATGTGGTGAGTGGCACTGGTGTTAGGATACCAATTTATATCCGGATAGTAGGATGACCTGGCAGCGTAAGCTGTAAGGTTCGGACCAGCAGATTGATAGGCTTGGTCAAACCGATGATAACATGTTAAAGCTGTATGGCCCATTTTACCACAAACTTGACATGTGGGCCGTGAACCCATGGTTGGGTTATTTTTGGGTGGGCTTAAAAGTCCATTGGAATTTCTAGAGCCAGATGCAGCAAATTGGGAATCTTGACCGTCCATCCTGATCTTAACGATAAAAAATAAAAGGCTTTTCAGTTTTTAATAATTAAACAATTCGAATTTATTTTGACTTTAAATGTGAAAACTGAAAAACCTTTTAATTTTGACCATTAAAATTAAAACAAATGATCATTAATTCATTATTTGTATACATATAATTATATCATATAATTAATAAAATATGTAATATGAATTAAACCCTAAAGGCCTAAACCCTAAATTATTTAAGAAAGTATAATTAATTATAATTATAATTAAAGTACAGTTAATTATAATTAATAAGTAATTAATAAATTTGATTAATCCGAATTTAATTATTATTATGAATTAAAATATATAACGTGTATTTATTCTAGCCGTTGGATTAAAGTTGATTAATTGTAGCCGTTCGATCGTGTAAGTGGACGACAGTTGTAAACCACTTATGAGTATGATAGTTATCCACTGTAGCGTATCACAATATAAGCTTGTTAATCAACGATCTCAAATTCAATAAAATTAATGACATTAGAATCAACGGTCCAAAAAAAAGTCATGCGTGTAAATGGTGCTGGTTTCAGTGAGTCATGCCATGGAGGATCGAAGAGCTTCCGTCTTCACGCCTTCGCAGGATCAAGACCATCTCGATATCTCAACGATTGTTTTGGGCCGTCCATTTTTTTAAGATGAAACTTGAGCCGTTGGATTGAGAAAATGGTTTACAGCTGTAAACCAATCGCCCAATCGGTTATAATCTGGTGTTTCAAAAACCACGTGAGCTCACTAATCTTAAATAAGTTTTAAAATCAGTATGAAATTAAACGGTCCAGATGAAATCTTGAGTACACAACAAACGGCTTCACAAAAGTATGCACACACTGGACAATTATCCAGTCTTGTTTACTTCACGCAAGCACGGGAAACGAGGCGACAGGTTTCAGTTCAATTTAGGCCGTCCAATGTTTGGCGATTAAACGTCAGCCATTGGATCAAAAAATAATCAACGCTAAATTGGGACACGCGGCACGCTAAGAAAAACCCTCAAAATTTGATAAAATCTAACCATTCATTACATTTTAAACGATCTCATCCAATAGCTGGGGATCATTTTAGAAGAAAAAAAACCCTAATCAGTAATCATACCTCTCGGTCATTCAATCAGTCGCTCCAACTCCATGCCTCTCATCCAACTCACTTCTTCATTCTCTCTTCTCACCACTCACCATTCAGTCACTCACCAGACACCATTTAGGGTTCTGACCAGACGGGCTAACTAGATTCCAAAGAGATGCTGAGCAAATCGAACAAAGAGAGAAGAGATTCATGTTTGAATTCCTTCGCTCTTTGTGTGAACCCATTACCCATTCCCTTTCCCATTCAAAAACCACGAAGAGTCTACATAAGTGCCACCTATTACCTAGGGTTTAGACTATGAGACTGAGAGTGGTGAGGGAGATGATATAGGGTTTCGTTTCTGATTCTGAGCGAGCATTCAATGTTGCTCAGTGTAGTTGGTTGAATACTTTCTTGCACGCAACACTCACGACGCACGAGCCGTTGATGGATCATCTGATATCCATCCAATGGCTTCCTAACCACTCGTATAATTTTTTCAAACCAAAAGAGTTCTCCTTGCCCATCCAATCTCACCGCCTAATCCTGATTTTCTTATCTTATTTACACTATTTATATGATTATTTCGAAATTTTTTTATTGTTTTTTCAACTGATCTATGGCATTTTTGTTGTGATTTCACTGATTTGGTCCATTTGGCAAAGACAAATATGATTGTTCTTAATCTGACTCTGATGAAAATGGAAATCGAGTACTGGGCTATCAAGTACTCGTTTGCCATCTTTTTGTTTATTCCCAAATCCCCCATGATCCTTCCCTGATCCCCCCTTATATATTCAAGTGTATGAACTATGATGATGTATGCTCTTGCTTGCTGCTTATTGCTTAAAAACCCTAAAGATTTGAATCAGAAAACCTTTTGACTTCTTTAATCTGAAGAGCTTCTGAGTTCTGCGGCTTCTGTCTTTTAAAGTTAAGTTTGTTTTTTTTCTATTGTTTTTTTTAAATTTTATTGTTCGAAAACCCTAACTAATGTTCATTACTATTTACTAATACTTTCATTTCATCATTTTAGGGAGTCTCTGTTTGCACTTAATTTGCAAGCCAGTAGCTACAACAGTGCTGCATCTGTTGATTGTTTTAACTTTGAAATTTCAGGTTTTTTTTTTTTTGAAAAAAATTTGTTCTGTCTATTTTGTTTAAGTATGATTTTGTTTAATTTTTAATGAGTATGATTCTGTTAATTGTTTATGACCATGGTTTTGTTATTTGTTTATGAGCATGATCCTGTTAATTGTATATGAGCATGATTCTGTTAGTTGTCTATGAGCATGATTCTGTTAATTGTCTATGACCATGATTCTGTTAATTGTATATGAGGTTAATTGTCTATGAGCATGATTCTGTTAGTTGTCTATGAGCATGATTCTGTTAATTATCTATGAGCATGATTCTGTTAATTGTCTATGATCATGATTCTGTTAATTGTTTATGAATTATGAGCATGATTCCGTTAATTGTTTATGAGTATGATTCTGCTAAGTGTTTATGTGTATGATTCTGCTAAGTGTGTATGATTATGATTTGTTTCTCTGATTTAAATTTTACAAATTAATAACAGTTATGGAGAATACAATTGAAATCAATGAGGTTGATTTGGGTGATGGTACACTTACTGCCGACCCCACCCTGGATCTGGTGTGGCTGCTAGCACTGAATGCATGCCAGATGAACCTGTTGTTGTTGAGTCTGAGTCTGAGTTTGGGTTTGGGGATGGTGATGGGGATGGGGCTGGGTCTAGGTTTGTGTCTATCATATGGCTGGGCTAGGGGTGGGGCTAGGGCTGGGGGAGAAGGTGGGTCTGCCGCCTTCCAAAAGAAGGAAAGGCAGAAAACTTCAAAAGTCTAAAATGACTTTTCATTAATAACAGTAGCTGGTGTAAGATAAAAACCAATGTCATTGGTGTAAGGGTCTGTTTGCTATAAGAAAATCTAGTATTACCTCCACCCTTAGTAGGCATTTAACTGGGTGTAAGAAGTTTGTGAGTTAAATAACCGTAAGAAGCAAAAGACTTTGTGTTTTGAACCTAGTGATGACCATGAAGGTTTTGGGATAGTGTCAATCTTTCTTTACAATGAGAAAAGAGTTAGGGAACTTGCTGCTCATATGGTACTTCTACATGAGTATCTTTTTAAAATGATGGAGCATGAACTTTTTAACAAGTTCATGAGGGCTTGCACACCACATTGGAAAAAAATTAGCCGTACCACTATAAAAAGTGATTGCATTGCTACTTACAACATTGAAAAGAAAAAACTGAAAACACTCCTAAGTGGGGTTGATAGGGTAAACATAACCACTGATATGTGGACCTCCTCTCAAAGGGTTTCATATATGGTGGTTACATGCCATTTTGTGGATTGTAATTGGCTCCTCCAAAAGAGGATTTTGAATTTTTGTAATGTGCCTCCTCCACATTCGGGTGTTGTTATTGTTGATGCCTTAAGAGACACTTTTAATGATTGGGGCATTATGAGAAAAGTATTTACAATAACTGTTGATAATGCAAGTGCTAATGGTGCTGCCATTGACATTTTGAGAGATGATTTTTGGTTGAAGGGTATTTTTTTGCCTGTTGGGAGGCTTTTGTTTCATGTTGGTGTCTTGTGCCCATATTACTAATTTGTTAGTGCAAGTTTATCGAAATAGGGGACATTATAGATTCATTAGCGAGGATTAAATATATAGTGGCTTCGAGAGGCGGTTGAAGGTGTTTAGTGAAATAGCAAGGGAGTTGGACTTGGGTTGTAAGAAACTGATTTTAGATGTTCCTACCAAATGGAATAGCACCTACTTGATGTTGGAGACTGCAATTAAATTTAGGGATGTGTTTCCTAGATACCATAGAGTTGAGCAAGCTTTTCTGTGGGTAGTAAGTCCTGAAGAGTGGGAAAAGGTTGAGAATGTGAACCAAGTATTAGTTGTTTTCAATGATGTGACAAACATTGTTTCTGGAAGTGATTATCCAACATCCAATCTATTTCTGCCTAAGGTGTGGAGAATGAAAGAAATTGTGGATGTTAAGGCTAGGGATAGGAATGAATACATGAAATTAATGGCAGTTAGGATGAGTGATAAATTTGATAAGTATTGGGGAGACACGAATATGTTGATGGCCTTAGTTGTTATGTTGGATCCTAGATACAAAATGAAGTTGATAAGTTTCTGTTTTCCTATCATTTATCCACTTGATGTTGAAGGTAATGGCATAAAGGGTGTGCTGAGGGTTTTGAAAGAGTTGTATGAAGTTTATGTTGCTGCCCATAATTCATCTATCTTCAACAGCAAGCTGAAGTAAGTTCTAGTAGTTTAGTTGCCTCTGTTACAGAGGGAATTTCTGGTGGTGGCAGATCACGGTTTAGGCAACATTGTAGAAGTAGCGACATCATCCGACCCTTGAAAACTGATTTGGATATTTATCTTGAAGAAGATGTATTCATTTCTGAAAGTGAGAATGGTGATGATAGTGATGCAAACTTTGATGCTTTGGTATGGTGGAAATCAATGCCTTGAAGTACATCTTATCTAAGATGGCACGGATTTATTGGTTGTTCCAATCACAGTTGCTTGAATCATCATTCAGTGTTGGAGGTAGAGTAATTGAACCCCATAGAGCATCATTATCAGCTGATATTGTCCAAATGCTCCTATGTGGATCAGATTGGGTTAAGGCACTTCATGGTATTAAGAAAAATCTAGCATACCAGAAGTTATGATTATGTTGTTCATTTAATTTCCAAGCTTTTTTACTTGTAATTTCACATTATTAATATTGGGTTTGTGTTTGTAGAAAATGGTGGAAGTGGAGCGCCTCGAATCGCTTTGCTCATGTTTTGTACCGTGAGGGTTTTCTATTTTCTTAAGAATCTGAGCTTTATATCCTTTTTATTATTGAATCTAATATTTTAACTTTTTTTATTCGAATAGTCCGAATCATAATATTTGTCACATTATATCTTTATGTTCTGCTCGTAATATGTATCAATTATTATACCTTTAACCTTTCTTTGGCTTTGTTGGAATTGGAATATTGGACTGTTGTTTTTTTTTTTTCAAATCTTAAGTGATAATTCTCCTTGACATCTTGCAAGGGAGTTAAAAACATCTAACAATTTTTTTTTCCATTGGATGCGTTATTTGGGCATGTGGCAACTAGGGTAGTGTAATTTAGTTGCATTTTCTCATTTGCCTAATCTTTCATCTCTTTCCGAATTACTAAATTGTTTGAGTTATGACGAAGGCTGTTTGCTGATGTTGAATTGTTGGTACATACAATTATGTTATAGTTTCTATGTTACAGTTTTGTGATGAATTTTTTCACTGATTTTGACAATAAGAATCAAGAATGTGTGTTGGGCTTTTTTCTCTTTTTTTTTCTTTAACGAGCCTACAATATAAGGCTCATGTGGCTCGTTAACTGGGCTCGGGCTTGGGCTTGGGCTCGGAAATTCAGCCCAAAAATTATGTTCTGATTTTCGAGCTCGAGCCGAGTAGAGCCACTCAAGTACTCGGCTTGGCTTGAGTGTCCCGTTTTGGTGAGCCCAAGCTCGATCTCGAGCCCTTGATTTTTCTAATGAGCCGAGCTTGAGCATTGGTTTTTTAGCTTGGCTCGAGCTCGGGACCGACTCGAATAAATTTTCTCTCTAATGAGCCAAGCCGGTTTTGTCAAAAGTTCGGCTCGCTCGGCTCGTTTACAGCCCTATTGGTAGTGGTGTTTTCAATGGTATTTTCGATGATATTTGTGGTTGAGGATGAAGAAGCCATTTGAGGGTGCAGCTAAGGTGTTTGATAAAAGGGTTCAAGCAGCGAAGGCAAGGACGACGTGAGTCGTTTTCTTACTGCTCTAATACCATATAATAACCGAAAATTATGTTTGCACTTTTACTGTTTGCTGTCTTATTCCTTCATTGGGTATTTATACAGGTGTTTTGAAAATACAAAAAGGAAAAATAATTATACAAATAGGAAAAATAATTATACAAATGTAAATGTAAAATATTTGTTCCCTTAGTGAGAATAATAGCCATTGGGTAGCTAGCCGTTTCCTGTGATTGAGTTTCCTTGTGAGGTTGATTGCCTTGTTGAGTGAGTAGCCGTTACTTGAGTTTCCTCGTGTGGATTGTTGCCTTGTGGAGTGGTATTGCATGGTTGGCTTTGCGATGGTTCATTAAACAGCCATACCTAGCATAAAAAAAAAAAACAAAACAAAACAAAAAACAAAAAATAAAAATTCATATCTGAAATCTCATATGACCTAACTCTTTGTATCCCCTGAATTAACATCTTCGCCGCTTCTAGACTCCCAAGTCCCAAAGCGGTAGAGTCCAAACTTCAGAGACCCAGAGGGCAAAAGGACTACGTGAGTGAAGGCTTCTGGACATCTTGTTTGGTTTTTATCTTTTGAGACTTTTCTCTTAAAAACTTGTTTCTTACTTGTAGACTTGTAAGTTGTAAAATATATATTATATATTATATTATTATATATGTACAGGTTGCAAGCACTACAGCTTTTCTCGAACTTTTCCATGTTTGATGTTGATGCTTTGATGCTTGTGGTTGTAGAATATATATATTATAATCAATTATGAGTTATTAAAATGTTATTTTTCTTAGTCTGATTAAAATAATATTGACATTTTTTAGGTTTTTTTATATATATATTTTGGAATTTTGTCAAGAATCAACGAGTTTCAATAGATTATTATCAATCTCAGGTATGTAATTTGTTATTGTTTGTTCTTTTTATTCATACATTTGTTGTTTTGTTAGATTAATAGCTATTAAAACATGCTAATAATGTTATTATAATATCATTAGAGTAATAAGTATTAAAACTAATAGATAAATAATTTTTTTTTCGTGTTTTCAAAATTTTAGATTGCATCACGAACAAATCAAAAACAATTGATGCATTTTTTTTAAAAAAAAGATGTTGATTTAAATTCTAAAATGTCTTCCTCGACATTTAATTCCCAAATTTTAGCTCTTGAGCAACGCTCTTCTAAGATGCCAAGAATTTAATCAGTTGATATTTTTACTCTAAAACATGATCCAAGGTTACGTCATCAAATATGAGAATATCCTATTAATCAACATGATGAAATTAGAGTGCTTATCTTAAAACTGGTCCATATAGATTCATTTTTGATAGTTTTAAATATCCGTTTTCGGGAAATAAAAAAAATGGCTAAAAATTTCAATCATCTTGGTATAAGATGTTTAATTGATTAGAATATTCTCCAAAAAATGATGCTGCTTATTGTTTACCTGCTATATTTTCTCTAAAAAGTCAATTGGATGATTTAGATCTCATGCATTTATTATTGAAGGATTTCGAAGTTAACTAATAGATAAATAATTTTTTTTTTAGGTTTTGAAAAATTTTAGATTGCATCACATAACAAATCAAAAACAATTGATGCATTTTTTTAAAAAAAGATGTTGATTCAAATTCTAAAATGTCTTCCTCGATATTTAATTCCCAAATTTTAGCTCTTGAAGCAACGCTCTTCTAAGATGCCAGAAATTTAATCATTGATATTTTTACTCAAAACATGATCCAAGGTACGTCATCAAATATGAATATCCTATTAATCAACATGATGAAATTAGAGTGCTTATCTTAAAACTCTGGTCCATATAGATTCATTTGATAGTTTTGAATATCCGTTTAAATAAAAAAATGCAAAAATTTCATCTTGGTATAAGATATTTAATTGATTAGAATATTCTCCAAAAATGATGACTATTGAAGGATTTCGTAATTAGAAGAAAGTTAATGATAGTATGCATTGTACTTTTTTAGGTTATATGAGAAATAGGCCATGTTCTTCTCATAATAATACTGTTAAGTATTGTGACAATTTGATAAATCAATCTCAACATATTAATAATGTGATAGATAAGCAAACTTCAAAAGAAAAATTGAAGAATCAATTGCGATTGAAGATTTCAATCAATTGTGTTCAGTATTTAACATCTCAATGATGTACTTTTAGAGGTTATGATGAAGGTTCTGATTCAAAAAATCGTGACAATTTTCTTGAGTTGATAAAACTCATGTCCATTTACAACGAGGATGTTGTTAAGGTTGTTTTAGAAAATGTTTCACGAAATGCAAAATATACTTCATGTCATGTCAAAAAGATATTTTACATGTCTTGGCAAAAAGAGTGTAAGATGCAATTCATGAAGAAATTGATAATTCAAAATTTTGCATTATTATTGATGAGGCACAAGATGAGTCTAAGAGAAAACAAATGGCTATTATTTTGAGATTTGTTACAAAAAATGGTTTCATACGAGAACGCTTCTTTGATATTGTCCATGTTAAAGATACATCACATTGACTTTAAAAGAAAGCATATTTTATGTTCTTTTTCAAAATTGTCTAGATATTCAAATTAATGATTGTCCTTGTGCATACTATGTTCATTGTTTTGTACATCGATTACAATTAACATTAGTTGCTGCATCTCGAGAGGTTGATCATGTTCATGAGTTCTTCTCAAATTTGAATTTCGTTATCAATGTGGTTGGTGCTTCATGTAAACGTCATAATCAACTGTAAGATGTTTATGAAGCATATATCGTATATTTGATAGCTATTTATGAACTTGAAACTGGAAAATGAGCTAACCAAATTGGTTCTTTGAAACGAACTGGTGATACTCGTTAGGGTTCTCATTTTTATTTTATTTGTAACGTACTAAGGATGTTTAATTCTACATGTGTAGTGCTTGAAAATATTATAAAAGAATGATCAGTTACTCTCAACGTGTGGATGCTAATGTTGCATATACAATGATTACATCATTCAAGTTCATATTCATTCTACATTTAATAAGGGAAATCATGAGTACTATCGATTGTCTTTGTCAACATTTGTAACAAAAATATCAAGACATTTTAAATGCTATGCAATTAGTTTCTAATATAAAAGCACTCCTCCAAAAATTAAGAAATGAAGGTTGGGATAATTTGTTTGAGGAAGTAGTCTATTTCTCCAATAAATTTGAAATTGACATTCCATATTTGGGTGCTCGTTATGTTCAAGGCCGTGGTTTGTTGTCAGCGGAATCATATTATAGTGGAGCATCATTATCATTTTGACATATTCAATGCTACTATAGACTTTAATTGCAAGAGCTCGATAATAGATTTGGTGAAAGGATAATAGAACTCTTGACACTTAGTTCAGCTTTGAATCCAAATAATACTTATAAATCATTTAATATTAATGATATATGTACTCTTGCGGAGAAGTATTGTTTTCTTGATTTGTGCCCAATTCTATATTAATGATAAAATCATTTAATATATTAATGATATATGTGCTCAATTCTATTAGCACCTTCGAAGACCTCGCTCAGATATTTTTGACCCAATTTTTTGGGATCCCAGGAAAGGAAGAAGCCTTCTGGGTATCTTTTAACACTCCACTAGCATGAAAGAGAGAGTTTGAAGGAATTATGATCCGATTCAATTTGGATAAGCTTAAAGTAGAAGACCCAACCAATGGAGTCATATTCTCCGCAATTTACCAATATATCTCACTTGAAGAACCGATTATGCGTAAACTTGCTCGGAGACAACCAAATAACCTACAAACCTGCTAGAAAGGGTGGATAAGTTTATTAATAAAGAAGAAACTCTAAATGCAATGAAGATGGCTCGAAAGCCATACAGAAAACTTAAGGAGAAGAAGAGAAAAGAGTTCAAGAGAGTAGAGGATGAGCCTAGAACAAATAAAAAAAGATTTAATGATTTTGATTTTATTCTTCTCAACGCAAGTATTTCCAAGGTTCTAATGGAAATAAAGAAGGATCCATAATTCCGAAGGCCACCAAGAATATTGGGGGTTCCACAACCACAAGAGTTGGACAGATATTGTGAATTCTATGAGGCAAATTGACATTACACAGAAAGATGCATTGCATTGTGCCTTATGATAGAAAATTTGATAAAGAACTACAAGCTAGTGCATTTTTTGGACGAGAAGAAAGACATAAAAAGAAACAATAATGGCAGGGAGGTGAACCTGTAAGAAGTCCAAAATCAAAGAGCAAGGGAGAATAGATGCCCGGGGAATCCTAGCTTAAGAAGAGAAGACCGAGGTCGAGGAATAAGCCAAAATCGTTGAAATAGTAGAGAAAGGCGAGATGACCAACGAAGAAGACATAGTCAGAATCGTCGGGAACCCCAACAGCAAGTAGAAGCTCCCGAGATTTGCACTATCATAGGAGTTGTTGGAGGTGGAGAATCAAAGTCAACAAGGAAGGCCTATGCCCAACAAGCATGTTCTCATTAAGTATATGCAGTAGAAAGACTAATGAAGCAGTCACGAAGGGATTTGTTGGCCATAGGCTTCTTTGACACGAATTACAAAGGAGTGAGTTTCCTCCACTTTGATGCTTTAGTGGTTACACTAATAGTGGTAAATCACAACATCCATCGCATTCTAGTGGATAACAGAAGTTCAGCTGACATTATGTAGTAATTCAGTTTAACAAGTTGGTCATAATAACAATAAGAGAGTTCTTTAAAAGAAGATCCCATGCAAATATTTCATAGTACCAGGCTTGACTGAAAATTTCAAATATGGTTGGAAGCTTTGAGTCAATGGTTAATAATAATACTTGCATACCATATGGTTATAAAAATTTCAAATCATATATTTTCTCATTCCACTTATATTTGTTAACAGGTGATCCCTTTAGTTAGTTACCAGTTAAGTATACTGGAGGAATTGCTAGTAATCGTACCAAAATAGGTTAATTAATCGATCTGATTTTGGGGTGATCATAACGACCCTGACGGGCAAATCAATTAACTGGTAATTGATCTCATATTTCACCTCCCAACCCTATCCCTCATGAGACAAAACTTAGGAATTTCAACCTTTCATAAATGAGAGATCTCAGTGAAAACTTTCTAAACTATAGGAATAGAGACAATTAATAAAAAACATAACAATTATACATCAGAGTAAACATAACAACTTATAATATAAAGATAGTTACCAAAATGTATTGGTCATCATATCATTATCAGGAATAAAGATTATAACCCATAATACATAATTGTCTTACAAAAGATCATGTCACACCCCTAGTTAAAGCAAAACGGGAAACACGAACTAATGAATGCAACAATTAAGGAAATATTTTAAAAGATGTCATATCAACAGATCAAATCCTAAGCTTAAATAATGCTAAAGAGATAAGAATTTTAATCATGTCTGCTCGGGTGGTTCTTTCGTAATCCCACATGGACTTCAACCAAATTAAATTTATATCCTCATTCGTATCAGGTCCTACACAATCACCCATGTCTAATCCAAAGGCATTCTTGTCTAGGCTATTTAAACCATACAATTATTCGTAATGGAGGGGGAAAACATAAAATAAATGGGCAAGTCTAAGACTTAGTGAATGTTAACACATATAATGCTCATGCCAGTTTACTAATAAACTCTAATTTTATAAAGTATACAACAATTCCATCATGACAGTTTTTTATAGACGTGATATAGATATATGATATATGATACATGCATACGATATAGGGTAACAATGATATTTTAACTGAATTGTCTATTTGAGATGTTACCCTTCTTAATAGGGTTATCTGTTTCGAGAGACTTGTAATACAATGTTGGTACCTCGACAATTGTACGCTACCATCCATAATACTAGTGGTACGACCGAGTTTCACCTCGAGTGACCCACATCATTAATGATATACGTTCTGTAGTAACCACTCATTAAGGTTGTGCCGGTCACGAAAACAACCATTGGATCCAAGGCCTATATAACATACACATTTGACCACATAGTTAAGATGTATAGTAAGCCTATGGCCGTTATCCCATATGTATTGGTGTACCATGATATACGATGTAATTTATTTTGTCTATATTTTACATGCATGTTTTTACAAGTCCCACTTTCATTAACATATTAAGCACAATATTTTTCTTAAAAAGCTAGAGTTTATGTGTAACAGTGTATATTGTGAGAGTTGTAAATATGCATGTTTTGGTACACAAAATAGTCGTGCATTATATGAGTTAAAACTCACCTAGGTTGTACAAACTCTCTAAATACTCCAAACGGTCAAGGTTTCCAAATCTGTGAAAAACCTTCTATTAGTCGTAATTTCACTAAAACAACTTTATAACAAAAAAATATGAGCTATTGGACGGCTGGCCAAAATAACGTTCCCTGGAATGCTTCTAATTGTACTTTCGGGCTCAAGGTTGTATGTCCACCAAGAAGGTTTCAAGTGGAATTTCATTTTGTTTATGTGTCCTCCTTTCCTCCTAAATCGATTTCTAAGGTTACCAAAAGGCTTTCTAAGGCTTCCTATCTCAAAATGATATCTTCATGCATTCGAAAACATGTTTAATAAAGATAAACACTATCCTACCAAGATTAAAGCATAATCTAGCTATAAACTTAAACTAACAACTAAGCTAGTAAAAAAAACATTAAAAGAGCATAATGACTTAAGGAATGAGTAGAGCTTAGAATGTTACTCATCAATGACAAGAAAATCACCTCTTTTCTCCACAAAACACTCAAACTCTTGAGAACAGACTCACACAAAGAATTTTCGTAGAGACTAGGGGTAAGGATAAGTTCTAACGTTGAGGGTATGACATATTTATAGGTGAGAAAAAGCTGAGGATGCTACATGCTATTTTGAAAAGTAGCGTACGTCCGGTACTATTAGGGCGTATGTTTGATTGATTTTTGTTTCTTCATTGTCACTATCATCTCAATTTTTATAACGGTACACTAAATAATATTTTTTCTTTATAATTGGCCGAAAAATATTTAAGGTTGACTAATACCAAAAATAGTATTGAAGACATTTTTTTTTTTTTACATGTCCACACAAGAGGGAGAATGAATTAACCAATGACCTCCGCTTCATTGACATTGGCTCGATCGAAGCTACCTCTAACGATCAAGACATTTTTACCCCTAAAAAGAAAGAAAGAAAAAGACAATTATTGAGACATTTTTATAAAAACTCGAAATGAATGGAAAGCTGTTTCAATTCCAAGCTGAAGTATTATTTGGGCTGGTGGGTGCGTAGAAGCCCAGCAGAAAGAGATCGGCAAAACTCGCAGCAATTAGTCATTGATCCACTCGACTCGACCCCCCTGCACAGAAGAACCACTCTCTCTTTCTCTCTCTCTTTGTCTCTGTGCTTCCCACAGGGCTGCAGACTTTCCCGTCAACCCACGTTATTCGAAATCCTAGGGTTAGGGTTTTAACCCCAAAATTCGGCAAGCTGGATAGGCACCGAGGAGACCGCTACAACAACAACGACGACAACGACGACCATAACCACAACCACCAGGACCCTCATTTCCACCCCTACCGGCACTCCAGAGGCCCCTCTCGCTTCTCTGATGCCCCTACCAGCAACCTGAACAATAACCACGGCCGCCGCTCCGGCAGTCACCGCCCCTTCGAGAGCCCCCCGCGCGGCGCCGGTGCTGGAGGGTTTAGGCCCATGGCCGGTCCCGGCGGTGGAGGTGGAGGGTTCGGGTTGAATACTCATCAGGACCCGCCGCTCTCGGGTCAGAAGCGAGGGTTTGCTTTCTCTGGCCATGGAGACTCGCCTGGTAAATGCTCTTGTGCTTGTGCGTTAGCTGTAAACGTTTGAGCGTGCCGGTTTGCACGCTGTTATGATTGTATATTTGTATTGGTGTGTGGGTAAACATATTGTTTTAGTTATGTGGTACATTATTCTCTATGATGCCTAAGCAAGGAATTAAGCTTGTGGGGGGTTTGAGTTTATCAAAGGTGAATTAATTTCTTGAATGGTCACAGTTAATTCACTTTGTTCCATAACTTCACTGTGTGATCAAGGGTTCAGTCTTCAATTTTTTTATTTTTTTTTGGAAGTTACGGGACTAGCATATTGAACTTCAGGAAAAATTGGGAGGCCCCAGGTTTTAACTTTAGTGATTTTTGCCTTTGTTTATGGGAGTGTACCAAGGATTCTAGTGTCATTTTATGGACTATGGAAGTATGTATACTCTCTTAGATTGGTGGTGTTAGCATTTTTATGTTTTCTTCTTCTATGGTCGTTAGAAAAGCATAACAAGTTTAGATGAAGCTTGAGAAAATATTTGTTTCTCAATTGTCTTAGTTGTATAGATCATGGTTGAATTTAGTTTTGAAACTGGTTTACAATTTCCCTTTCTTTTCCCCGTTTTGTTGCTTCTATGCATACTTGCATCATCAGTGTCTTTTTTCCTGTGTTTACTTTTTCAGAGCATTTTGATGGTGGCAGTTTTGCCAAACTTTTTGTTGGATCTGTTCCAAGGACAGCCACTGAGGAAGATGTAAGTCAATCAATTCATATACAAAAGCTATTTCTTTGAGCTATTCTTTTTTCTTGTTGTGCTGTTATTGTTTTATGTTATCTTCTTAATGCCATGCTTATTTATGTCAGATTCGCCCTTTGTTTGAAGAGCATGGACATGTTGTAGAGGTTGCTCTGATCAAAGATAAGAGAACAGGACAACAACAAGGTATGTATGAATGCTATATTCTATGAAATATTTGTGATCCAGACATCTTATTTCAGGTCATCTGAGAGGCTGATGGGAGCAAGTGTAAGCTCATCTTTCGTCTCAGTTTGTTTTGCAACAAGTGTCGGGGTTATTGGTTTTGGTTGCGACCTTTTTTGTGTCCGTCCTGTCAAACAAGAAGAAAGCAAGACGTGTAGGCCTACTAAAAACCAGTTTTTGTATAGCAGTTGGGATCTTGGAAGACAAATAGATCCTGCTTTTGCAATAGTAGCTGCAGCGGTGGGGGCATTACCCAACAAATTATTTGTAATGGGAGTGTCTATTGCCATACTGTAGTGTGTTTATGTCAGGATGTTAGTATTGTACAGAGAATGACTCAGAATACTTGGATTATTGCTTTTGAATGGAATTAATCACATTGTAATTTGCAATAGATTGTGGTTTTTTCTTATCTTGGAGAACCTCGGAGTTCTTCTTTCAAATGGCTTGGAATGTCTTTTCATATTGACTAGGTGAGGTTGGTTTGAAGTAGGATTGTCTGTCAGAGATGGATGGAATGGATGGTAATCAGATTTAATGGGTTATGGCTTGTGAGTTTCCCAAAAGCTACCTTTTGAAATATGGGCCTGTTGCTTGTGGGAACGATGTTTCGTTGTCTTGATCATCTAATTTTTGTTGTTTCTGTATTCAAGTGAGCGGGTTGAATTTCTTTTTGTGCTTTAGTATGATACAAAGTGTTTAATCAGTGTGTGGATGGTTGTATCTCAGAGCTGAACATTTGGTTCTCTTCATGGTTGAGCATGGGTTTGCATTTTTGAAAATGCAACTCATTTTATGTTTTATAAGACAGGTGTGTGATGGTAGTATTTTCAACAGTTTGAACTTAATGTATTGTGGCCTTTTCTCTTCTTGATAATCAGAATCTGTGGGTGTCTATTACTTGTTTACTGGACAGCCTTTTTCATTGATTGCTTTGGGCAATGGTTCATATTGTTTCATTGAGCATCTAAATTTATGGGCCATTCCTTGGATGTCACGTCTCATTCTTCTTAAGTTTGTCTGTGATTGAGATACAGAAGCTTACTTGTCCAAGTTTTATGGTTTGGCTTGTGGTTTCTCCTATCAAACTTATCAATTTAATTGTGTTTTGCTCCTAATTTGTACAATGAAGGACGCATTATGTTGTACATGGGTTTCCGTATGTGGCAGCTGTGATCTTGTGGAGTTGTATTTTTATATTAAGGAAACAATGTGTCTGGGTGTTTTCTTATATATAATTAGAATTTGTGGTTCTGCTACGATTTACTTATTGTACAGCCTTTTGCATAGATCTTTCAGTACCAGTCCATACCGGACCACATTGTTAACTGAGTGGTTAAATTTATGGACCGTCTGAGTGCTGTGTTATGCGTGTAAGTTTGTGCATGGTTGTGATACCAGGGTGTATCATGTGGGTATTTTGATTTCGTTTATGGGTTTTACAATGGATCTTATTTATACATGCTTGTTTGTAGAGCCAAGGATTTGATGCATTAAGTTATGCATAGACTGCTGTCTATGGTTGTCTCTTTTTTTGTTTTGGGTTCTAATGGAGATTATGGGCTATTGTGAAGTTTTTTGTTGCTTCGTGGGTGGAATTCTCTCGATTTTCATATAATGGCTGCACTAATCTGTTGAAACACTCTTATGTGAGTAAGTGCAACTGATGACAAAGTTCTCATTGAAATTTGGTCTCAATGAATACCCTAATATGCATAGACTGCTGTCTATGGTTGTCTCTTTTTTTGTTTTGGGTTCTAATGGAGATTATGGGCTATTGTGAAGTTTTTTGTTGCTTCATGGGTTGAATTTCTCGATTTTCATATAATGGCTGCACTAATCTGTTGAAGCACTCTTGTGTGAGTAACTGCAACTGTTGACAAAGTTCTCAGTGAAATTTGGTCTCAATGAATACCCTAACACCATAAGCTTTTGGATATTCTTATGTAAAATTTAATAGTTTTATGTCTTTTTGTCGTCAAATGTGGGGATTGTACTCATAGGTCAATGCATGGAAATGGTTTCTGAACGTGCAGATTTCAGTTTGTGGAGGCCAATATCGTGGTCAATCCTATGTTGTCCAAACAAAATTTTATGTTGTTGATTTGCAAATTGGCTGCTGAAATCGCATGGTTAGAATCTTGGCGTTGTGGTTTTCTGTTGGGTATGTTAGGACTTCTAATAATGCAGAGCTGGTGTATGTTCTACTTGATGGCACATCAACACAATCTTATTGTGGCACAGTGGTAGAGCATTGGTCATTTCTTTCTATGGCCACAAGAATCTTTGTTTTTTGGGTTTTGCAGTAGGTACCTTGTGTGTATGTGTTGTTCATTGAATATGGTTCTTAGACTTAAATTAGATAGTTGCATTGAAGGAGCATTATTGGCTTAACCAAGAAGTAGGCTGGTGATACAACCAGGATGCGGATTTTGTCCAAGTTTCAGATTCCATATTCAGTGCAGACTTAGCTAATTATTAAACTATCCATTTGATTTGGCAATATTTTAAAGATGCTTGCCTCTTGACAGCTTTTCTATAACATTGGTGCTCGTGACATGATTGTATTGTTGGACAAGATTTTTCCTTTCCAAGATTTTTCAATGGTTGATTATCCAGTTACTTTGTATGATAGGTGCATTCTCCACAAATTATTCTCCATAATTGTTCATTTTAAATCGTTGGTACAACAAAACCCTTGCTGCCACTATGGTCCTGGATGATTATATTGGCTTTTCCCCCCTGAAATTTACTATTTTATGATGTTCCTTGTTTGATTCATTTTCACTCTTACTGAAAGCCATTTCAACTGCTTCTTGGTAAATGGACGTGGGCTGTCCTTTAGTACTCTTAAGACTTTGCCTGTTTGACCTAAACAAAATAGATGCAATCACTCATATTTATAAGTGAAACTCGAGCATCAATTTTTGTTGAATCGTCAAATTTTACTTAATTGTTAGCATGGTAGAGCAAGGAAGGTGCTCTGGTCTGAGAACTGCAAGTTCTTCTGGGTAACACAATTAGCTAGTGGTAGGTTTCTCAAGAGTCATTTCTGTTTGTATGGTCTGTGAATGGTGTAGGGATTTGATATTCCTTCTCCCCTCTGGTGTACCAGAAACCCTATGTGAAGAGAAATGGTCTGTTTGCTGATATACACATTGTTTTGATGTCTAAGAACATATATGAAGCTACAAAGTTATAACAATATTTTAGAGTTGCATTTTTTTGCACCTACTCATTTCTTTTTTTTTTTTGGCTCCCAGGAACTTATTTTTGAGCTAGTTATGATTCTTGGCAAATGCATGGGGCTTTGGGATCTGAAGCCTCATTTTACGTGTTTATTATTTATGTGGCTAATAAATAGCCTCTAGATTTTTTATTATACCTTTGTGGATGAATCAACAATGTGTCTGAATTGACTATGTTATTTGGATTGAGCTTATTTCTTTTAGATGTTGTCTTTAGTTGCAAGACTAGCCAAATTTTGGAATCCTTTGTTCACTGTAAATCATTTACTCCATTGCATTGCGCAAAGAAGCATAATGAGGCTTTCCCCTGCATTGCCACATTATGGTTTTACAGTGATATATTATCTTAGAAAGATAAATACCTGGTCTGCTTAGTGCCTTTTGCCACTGGATTGCCATTGAAAGAAAGGAAGGAAGAATGTTGAGTGGCTGCATATATATATGCTTTGGTTCTGGACGACTTGTTTATTACACATATAAATCCTTATGCAGTTTTCATCATTGGTTAAAATGAGTATTCCAATGAACTATGATAGCTTGGTGTTGAGGTACTGTGCTGAAAGGAAAGTAGAAAATATTTAGACCTGTAACTTCACTCCCCCCACCCGGTGCGGCGCTTTTGCAATTATACTCTTGAAATTTAAAAATTTGCAACGTTGTATCCCAAGATCTCCTTTTAATTTCACAATTTTTTGTTAAAATGCCCTCATTTAAAAAATAAAAATAAAAAATTCACCCACATGACTGTGCGTCACCAGACCATTAGAACTTTTGAGGTTTTTTATTTTTATTTTTTTAAATGGGGCATTCTAACAAAAAAGGTTGAAATCAAAAGGGAAAAATTCTTGGGATACCGACATTGCAAAGGGTATGATTACAAAAGTGCCTATAGTTCGGGGGCTGTAAGTTTTCCCAAAAAAAATTTGGTGGTGTGACTGCTAGCTTATGGGTTTAAAATCCTCAAATTTTTGGGATGTATCTGGACTGTAATCTTTTGTTTCTTGGTTGTGGAGAACAACTGAATGAGTTTAAATTTGATCTTTTGCTACCTTGTGATGGAACGCCATGCTGCAAGTAGGAAAGATTAATCTGAGTTAACAGTCGCTGTTTTCGATCTGGGATTTTAAATTTGATCTTTTGCTTCCTTGTGATGGAACGCCATGCTGCAAGTAGGAAAGATTAAGCTGATTTAACAGTCGCTGTTTTTCAATCGGGATTCTTTATAGTTACTGAAACATTTGGTCTTTTTGTAGTCATCAAATTATGTATTTATGGTTTCTTCTAGTAACCTTGTTCCCTTTAGCAAATGCTTATAATATAAAATTAAACAATTAATATTTATGTCTGTGTGTGAGTAATAATGTTTAAGCATAAATTTGTAGTATGTAAGATTGTTAGAAGGGTAGAAATTATGTGAAGAAATCAGGATAAAAACTCTTTGCTTATGCAGGCTGTTGTTTTATAAAATATGGAACCTCAGAAGAAGCTGATAGGGCTATAAGAGGATTGCACAATCAACATACTCTTCCTGGGGTGAGTTTCTTGCTGGAATTATCTTCAATCTTGTAGGCAAACTGATTTATGGTAGTTTCATGCACTCATGTATTTTCCAGGGAGTGGGTCCTATACAAGTGAGATATGCTGATGGGGAACGAGAACGTCTCGGTAATTATCCATAAATTTCAATATTTGTTTGTTCAGAAACTTTTCTTTCTATTACAAGTATGAAATTCATCAAAAGAAGCATGTTGAGATTGTTAGACCAGTCAGGTTATATAAAAACAAATACTGCACATTTGAACTAATTGTAGTTTATGGTGTCTCTGCAAATTGGAGTGCCTCTTTAAGCATTACTTGCTTAGGGATTCCCCCCCCCCCAACCCAATTGACATTAATCCAAGAGTTTCATTAGCTCTCAGTTAAATTTCTCATCATTGGTCGTTTTCTCTTGAGTTGCTTGCATCTTCTGATCAAGGGTCTTTCCTTAATTGGGAAATGTCAATATTATTATTACTCTGGCTTCTCTTGACAGTTTGAGTTTTATCATTAATGTGTTAGGCCCCACCTAATTAGGTGGCTTTTCTTGTATATGTTACCTGGGGGAGCCATATGCTTTTAATGATATAAACTGGAGTATGTTTGGAGGGAAATTTTTTCCTTACACTTTGTTTGATTTTGTGCACTCATCCCTTTTTTTAAATGGCATCAAACTTTTCCATTGCTGAAGTTCTTGCTTTTTATGGTAGGTGCGGTTGAGTACAAATTGTTTGTCGGCTCGCTGAACAAACAAGCTACGGAAAAGGAAGTTGAGGAAGTATGTCAATTTTAGCTGTCCTTTTCTGAGATTAATGCTTGCAACGCAAATTTTTTTTTATCAGTTTTACGGAAGAAACTTTACTTTTCACTCCCAAATCTTTTGCTCTAATGAGCACCATTTGTACTTTTATCTTCCCTTTAGTTTCATGCGTTGTAAATTTTATTGAAACTTTTTTATTTGATGAATAATAATTGTTAGTGTTGCATAACTAATAACTGATGTTTCCTTTCTCAGATTTTTTCCAAGCATGGTAGAGTAGAAGATGTTTACCTCATGCGTGATAATATGAAGCAGAGTCGTGGTGTGTCCTCTAATCTTACTTGTTCTTGTAGAATAAAATGGTATAGTTTGAATTGTGGGATTGGTTGAAGGCTTTCAGCCTTGCTTCTTTTGCCATATTATGATATCTCTTAGGGCCTGTTTGGGTATGCGTTTGAGAAGTCTAAAGGTGCGTTTAACACTCCAAAAGTCCATTTGAAGAAAAAAAATACCCTTTTGGTAAAAATAATTGAAAGTGCTTTTAAGGATCCAAAAAGCCTAAAAATGTCCAAAACGCACTTTCAGCAAAAGCTTAAAAATGAAGCTTTTGCCAAAAAGCGTAGCTTTGTTTTTCAAACGCAATTCCAAACATGCTCTTAGATATATAAATTTGACTCAATTGGATGATTTCAAATTCTTGTTAAAAGCATGTTCCAAATGTATTCTTTTTCCTAAAAAAAAAATGATCCTACGAATTAGATTAAAAACTGCAGGATATGATGGACATCTAATTAATTATTCTAAGAAAGTATGAAATGGTTGACATCATTTCTACTGTGTACTTTGTAAACTAAATGATAGGTTCCTTCTGTAATAGCACGGCAAGAATGTTGTTTCTTTCTAGTATGGTGACCTTTTAATTTATTTTTTATTATTATCATAACTTTTGTGGTCTGGTTAAATTAGAACCAACAGATGTCCTGTAATGCTTTTATTGTTTTTAGTCTTTTTATTACTCATGTTTTTGTTTCATTTTATTTTGAAGGATGCGGTTTTGTTAAATACTCTCACAGAGACATGGCAGTGGCAGCTATAAATGCTCTTAATGGAATCTTTACGATGAGAGTTAGTGTTGTTTCTTTACTCTACTAATATTTACATATTGTGTGTATTGAAGGTCATTTATGTATTATCTTTCTTCTGCTTCTTCTTAGGGTTGTGATAAACCATTAACTGTTCGATTTGCTGATCCTAAGAGGCCTAGGCCTGGAGATTCAAGGTTTGGACATCTAAAAATTACCTTGGTTTCCTATGTGCAACTGTAAAATTCCTTCTTCTTTTTTTCCTCTCTTTTGCATTTGGTCAAGCTTTCTTATGTTGGACTTTGCATCGGTGGACCTGAAATATGTTGTTTTTAAGTTCAGTATCTGCTTAGCATGTAACTTTTTGAGTGTTCTCTATGTTGCTTACAGATGGAACTCCCTACTTTACTTATCAAAAAAAAAAAAAAAAGATAAGAAAAGGAAGATGGAACTCCCTACTCAGTTTTTGACTTCTTTTAATCTCTTTTTCAGGGGTGGTCCTTCATTTGGAGGTCCAGGTTTAGGTCCTCAATTTCAATCAGTGGGGGCTAGGTACTTCAACTCCCCACCTTTCACATATTCTACTGAAACAAATGCCTTATTTCTTCCTCTTACTTTGATCATGTTATTTATCTCTGCATGCTTTTGTTTTTATGCCCTTGGCAGACCTCCTCAGAATTTTGGTGACCCTATGGGTGATCGAATTCCACCTAATGCTTGGCATCCAATGAGTCCACCTAATTTAAGGCCACCCTCTAATGCTGATATTCATGGCTTTGGGGTTCAGTCGCTTCCTAGGTCTGGGGACATGTCATTGCCGTTGAATCTGGTAAGAACAAAGTCAAAGATTCTGCTATACGTTACTCTATAGTTCTTACTTTTCTCCCTCCAGGATTAAACCCTTTTTTTAATGGTTTGATACAAAACGTATAATGAAGGTCAATGTTCTATTGATGACTGCAGATTGATTTTTTTAGGAGTCTTGCTTCTCTGACTAGGTGATACCGTGATAGATTGTTTAGTGAACTTCTTCTTCTAGTCAAGCTTAGTTGGTTTACAAAGGAAGCCTACTACAAAGTTCTTCTTCCCAAAAAAAAAAAGCCGGACTGACAGACACAAACAAACAGGAAGAAAAAAGAAAAGAAGGTCAACAATTGAACTCTGTATTGGTAGATGCTTAAATGTCCCTTTGTTCAATTATAGTCGGTGTGTTTCGAAGATAGTCTGTACTTACTAAACTACAATATCAGTTTTCCCCATACTGCATTTTTGTGTGAGCTATATTCCCCAAGCGTTGGGATCAGAATGGATGTTGTATGCTTGGCCGGTCACTGCATTTTTTAGTTTTCTTTGTGTTTTCTGCAATGGCTTTATGGCCCTTTACATATGTTCAAGGCCTCTCCAATATTTTGTAATTTTCTGATGATGTAAGTGTTCTCTTGAGACCTGTATGAAGGGCATTTTTCCTTCTGTCTTTTGATACAGTTATTCTGCAGCTTATCTGGTTTTTTAATCATGACATAGATTCTTTGGTTGGATAGTTTATCAATTGTGTTTTTGTTTTTATTTCCTTTTTATTCTTTGAGACTTTTCTTATAAAAAGAAATTTATCGATTGTGTTTTTCTTGTTCAGTGTTTGCACTGTGGTCTCTTTATACAATCTTTTCTTAACAGGGTATTGGTTTTGTGTTTTTGTGGTATTTTTGCTAGTGTAAACTTCTTTACTTACTGTTCTCGAAAAAGTTTCAGGGTGGTCCTTTGAGTGGTCTTGGCGGGGCTGCTGATGGTTCACTTTTGGGACAGGCAGTTACATCTTCAACATCACAACAGGTAGTAGATGGAGATTATTTTTTGATGCCTTCATTGTCTACATGGTGCTTCCAAAACAAGTTAGTAACTTCATTCCAATTTCTTTTCAGGGTTTTAACCAGTCTATTCCGCAAGTTCCACCAATCAGCCAGTTCCAGAAGCCTATTCAGTCACCTCAGCACTTGCCACCTTCCCGTCAATCACACCCTCAATTTCCAGCTTCTTACTCACAAATGCAAGCACCCCTTGCAAAACTACAGCAGCTAGGTCAGCCACAGCTTCCTCATTCTTCTGGCCAAACACCCTTCAGTCAAGCACCACCATCTCAACAGCTACATGGTTTGGGTGGACAAGTGTCTGTTTCTCAGCCTCAGGTTCAGCAGATTGCCTCATCTGCTACACCACCACAGGCTTCTTTGGATCTTAATGTACCACCTCATTCTGTGTCGTCCATCACAAATCAACAGCAGCTTCCTGGTTCTATACCACAGCAACTGCTTCAGCCTCTTCAACAGCCACCTTCTCAGTTAGCTCAGATGCTGTCACAACAGACACAAACTCTGCAGGCAAGCTTTCAGTCATCTCAGCAAGCATTCTCCCAACTGCAACAACAGTTGCAGCTGATGCAACCATCAAATCAAGCTTTGACGTCGCAGCAGAGTTCTCAGGCTTCTAAACAGCAGGTATTCAGGATTAGTGGGATATGCATTGGTTAAAGTATGCTGGAAGAGTATCTATAGTCGCTGGACAACTATAATATATGTCATCATGAGGTTAATTCTGGAGCCACCATCTGATGATCTTGCCTAAGTAATGCTTAAATTATAACTTGATTGCCCTTGTAACTCTGTTTAGTAGATGAATATTTGGGGTGTGAAACATAGCATTTGTGTATATTGCTAATTTTGTCATTGGATGTATTCTGTAAATGTGAACTGCCATTGATGGATCTGAACTCCTTGGCATGTCTATGACATGGTAAACTTCACTGCTTAAGTCAGGATGCGATTCTCTATCAATTTTGACAGTTTTCAATCCCTTATGTCCTCTCATTTGTAGAAGTTTATTATGGCGATGTTCTTTTGATTTAATTGTTTTTATCAACTCTTAAAGATTATATGCTGAGAATATCATTTGTTGCTGCAGTCTCAATGGGCTGGGATTGTACCACAGACAGTTGCCAGCACCCTTGCTACTACAGCTGCTGATGCGCATTCATCCAAAACTGCTCCTGCTGTGCCCGTAATTACCCAGGCTGTAGCTTCTGTAAAATGTAATTGGACAGAGCACACGTCCCCTGATGGATACAAGTACTATTATAATAGTGTAACTGGTGAAAGTCGGGTGAGAATTTGATCAGAATTGCCTTATTTTAGGGATGTTTCTGCAAGTTATGTGACTAATGTCTGATTAAATGAAACTGTAGTGGGAGAAACCTGAAGAGTTGGCGTTGTTAGAGCAGCAGCCGCAGCAAAAACCATTAATTCAGCAGCCTCAGGCCCAGCCACACGTTCTTCCATCTGCCCAGCAAGTTCGACAAGCACAGCAGATACAGCTTCAGGCTCAGCTTCAAACACAGCTCCGCCACCAGCAGCAGTTACAGCATCCTACTTTGTCATCCTCGGTCAGTGCCTTTAACATGTATATATATATATATATATTTCCAAAATTATTAGTTATTTCTTTTCTAAGTATGTGATTTGGAATTCAGTACCAGGCTTCTGGAGTTGCAGGTCACCAAAATGTGCAGGTAAATTTCATCTTTGCCTGAAAGATATCACTTTATGTAATGATGCCTTATTTAGAACTGGACTTTGCAAAAATCTTATATTTTAGTGAAAAAATGATTGTTTTGGTGTCTTAATACAATTTGGAGAATGGAATTTCTGTGCAAAATCTTTTAGTGAGAGACTTGTATCACTTGTGTTAGGAACTGGATCAACAATGCATATCAAGCATGTTCTTGATTTAATACACAAACTATACTTTTTAAAGCTTTCTGTTTTTGTTCATAGAAATGGATACTTAATGCCCTTTTGGGATCTTTTGGTTTTGAAGGAACTTGGTTATGCACAATTACAGGCAATAGCTGGGTCAGCCGGCGACCCTACACGGTTCCAACAGGTATCTCTTTTTCAAATTATGGTGTGCTCAGATTTTTTCTCTGCAGTCTTGGTCTGATTCCAATTGTTTGCATTTGCTCTGTAGGGCCTTCAGGCTGCTCAGGAGTGGATGTGGAAGAATAAGCCAGCAGGTTCTAATGATTTTATGGTTTAATTGTCTGATATCTTTTTTTGGGAATTAGCTAGCACCCAGAATAATTTGGAGCCATCTCCCTCCCCCCTCTTTCACTTCAGTAGTATAACTTGACACTCAGAAGAATTAGAGGTAGGAAGAAGTTGAATTTATCAGTGCGATTGAAATTTGTTATTGTGACTTCACTTTTTCATTCCTTTTCCATTTGTTTTTGGATAGAAGTGGGAGAACCATTGCTACATTTGATTTTAGGTGCCTAAGGCCTTATTGAAACAAAAATGTGTGGTTAGATTATCGAGAGTGGGGGAGTTGTGGGATTGATGAGTCGGATGTTCCTCAGGATGATCTATAGTTAGTTTCATACGGTCAGGCGAAGTTTACCTGCTACATTCTTCATTTCTCAAGGCTTAGATGATCTCATATGCACTGTACATTGTTTGTCATTTAATGATCTCCATGCTGTCTACTGACATTGTTGGGAAAAAAATTTCTTCTTCAGGTACTTGAAGTGCTTGAGCAGGAAGTAGAATTTAAAGTGGGTCATGGGCAATAAGTTGCTGCGTAGATGATACTGAGCTAAAAGAATTGGTCTCAAACTCGCTCAAAGGGCTAAGGCAGGCAACTTTTTCAAGCTCAAATGCTGAATGGCATGTTTAATGATAACGGTTGTTTGAGCATTGAGTTTGAGATATATTATTGTGAGGTTTTACTGTCTCACAAGAAGTGGCTCGGTGAATTAAGCCTGCGTGCCCTTGGTTCATGCCTTTACGTAGTATTAGAATTGTTATTTTTTGTACAATATATATAATTCATTACTATGTTTTAGATTTT
The DNA here is from genome assembly GCA_013348765.1 of Carpinus viminea. NCBI lineage: Eukaryota > Viridiplantae > Streptophyta > Magnoliopsida > Fagales > Betulaceae > Carpinus > Carpinus viminea. Next base: position 13,619,926 of record CP054673.1, on the reverse strand, counting down.
CAGCTTCATCTGTGCATAACATCATCTTGTTTTTGAAACTCAACAAAAGTTTTGTGATGGCAACTGATGCCGCATCGGACCAAGAAAAATAAATTATTTCATAGCATCCTATAGCAAAGCATGGGCATCCCATGACGCCTCTATATGAGGTTTATTCAATAAAGCTAGCTAGGTTAATTATTAATTAATAGTCCTACAGTTCTTGCGAATCTCTCCATTGGACTCTGTTGGCCCCCTTAAGCCACCCATTTTCAACATAGAAATCTTGAAGTCCTCGAAGAACACAAACGGGTCTTCTGCGTAGGTTTCGACTATCTCACGTGTTGTTCATCGCCACTAAGAAGAACCTGGTCGGACGGCAGCAGTCCCTCCCCAGAAAGTAGGTTAACGTAGTACTGGTTATCAAATGTGGCCGGGGTTACCAGGTCAAGATGTGCTACTGCAGTGCTGCTATCTGACCCCGAGCATAGCTGTTGCAGGGAGGCAACAAAATCAAGATTATTATCCAGACTATTTTGGTCGGTTTCTTGGAGTCGAGCGCTGAACGTTGGGCATCGGGCTTTGCCGATTGTGTGCGCACCTAAAGAGAGAAAACAAGCATCTCATTCTTACGAGGAATACGATATAAAAATTTCAGTGCAATTAAGTGATAAAAAAATTAAAAAAAATATATAAATTACCGGAGAGGGCGACCATGTCATTTAGCGCAAGGCCAACATTCTCGAACTTGGCCACGAGGGTTGCAACGGTTGAGTTTGGGCCTGGGATGTCGTTGTTTGCTGCTGCTTTGCTTGCACTCAGGCTGTCCCTCCTTCCCATTTGAATTTCCCAAGTGGGTCCGCCAGACTACACGTAAATCAGGATTCGAATTAGCAAAACAAAAACGAAGCATAAAATCGGAGAAAAATCCACAATTTTGTTGAGCACACACACCAGAACAACAGAGTCTCTGGCAACAGTAGCAAGGATGTCAGCACAAGAAATGGTTTGAGGGCAAACAGATTCGAGTTCTGACTTAATGGAGTCTATTACTTCAAACCCTCTCAGGGAATTCAAGTTTGGAGCTGCAGTTTTTTCTCCGACAAAATTCTGTGTGTCATCTAGCAACACAGAAGCATCACACCCCTGCCAAACACGCAAAACATATATGTATATATATGTGCATTATTATGTCTACGACCGTAACAGTGCTCAGGAAAAAAAAAAAAGTGAATGACGTAAAAGACGACTTGCATTAACGAAACAGTCATGGAAATGGAGGCGAAGCAGCGAGGCTGCCATTCTGGGATCCTCGGCGACAGCATTTTCGACCCAGGAGAAGATAATGGGCTCAGCCTCAGGGCAGGTGTCTTGGTATATGCCAAACCTACAGATATTTCACCGCATGCTGATTCATTCAAGGTGTTTGCAAATGCAGTTGCGAGTTTAAGAATGATCACTAGTACACAGAAACCCAAGTACGTGGCCATCTTAAATATTAGTTGATAAGAGGGGGCCGGGGTGAGTTGGGGTGGTGAAAGCTGCTTATATTTATAGTAAGTTGCAATGGGAGAGTGTTCAGTAAAAAGGAGACTACTAAGTCATGGAAGGTCGTTGAGAGAGAGAGAGAGAGAGGAGAGGGAGAGTTGGTTGTATGTACAAATAGAAGACATAGTCAAAAAGCATGAGATCGAAGGGGTCAAGTGTGAATGATATTGAAGATCATATCCTCACCTAATGCCGTGTGTTTCTCTGTGCTTTTGGGGTTTCTCTTTTCTATATATATTAACTTGGAATCTCTTACGTCAACTGATCGAACCCATAAAGTTCTCCTGGACCTATTGTGTTGAGAGAGTGTGAGAGAGATCAGTAGCTTTTGGCTGGATAATATGATTGAAACACACGAAAATTAACAATAATATGCATGCGTCATTCCATTTGTTGTTGTACGCAGAAATCCCTCTACCATTTACTAGTCGACCTCCTGTCAACACTTCCAAAAATTATTTTCTATAAAATAAATGCACCCATAATATGTTAAAATAACTAGAGAATATAAGAATAAACTGAAAAAGGAGGGCGTGCCTTAACAACCCCCTTGGCTCAATGGGGGTGGCCTGGGCTCCATGGTCACCCCCAAATTTTTTTTTTTGAAAAATATATATTTTTTAATTTTTTTAAAAATAAAAATAAAAAACAAATTACATGACATGTGACAAGATTTAATTTGTCAATGTGTCATTTTCGTTAAATCAACTAACGGTCAACAGATGGAAGGATCAATTTGGTGTTTTATCAAAACCACAGGGACATCCTGTGATAAAAATCAAACCCTAGGGAAAAAAATAAAAAGTGAACCCTAGGATAATTAGGTATTTAACCCTATATTTTAAATATATTCTAACATTTCCCTTTAAACTCAAGGTGGTAATGTAAATACCAGCTTGAGTTTGGAAACAATATCACAGAACCGTTTAGGTGGATGTGCTTTGGTGAACACATCGGCCAATTGATCCAAAGCAATAGGACAGAGATGGAGAGTTCCCTGAAAAAGATGATGGGGCACAAAATGGCAATTAATCTCAATGTGTTTAGTGCATTCATGAAATACATCATTATTCGCAATCTGAATCGCACTTTGATTGTCACAAAAGATAGGAGAGGCTAGAGGTTTAAGACACACTAATATCATGTAGGCAATAGAGCCAGAGGAACTCAGAGGTGGTGTACTCAACTTCAGTGCTAAAATGGGCAACAATAGATTGTTTCTTGCTACACTAGGAGATGAGAGAATCACAAAGTAAAAAACAATAACCCGTGGTGGAACGACGATCAGTGTGATCACCTGCCCAATCAGCATCTGAATATACATATAAGTTTAATGAGGAATGAGAAGAGAAATGCAAACCATGAAACAAAGTACCCTTCACAAGCGAAGGATGCGAAGAACAACAACATAATAAACTGAGTGCGGTGCGGTTAAAAACTGACTGACAAGATGAACTGCATAGACAAGATTCGGTTGTGTCACAGTAAGATAGCCAAGACTTTCAACTAACTGTCGATAGAGAGTAGCATCAAAAAGTAACTCACCATTAGTGGCTCGAAGTCTGACATCTGTCTCCAAAGGGCTATCAATAATTTTGCAATCAGTAAGACAAGCTCATGAGAGGAGATTAGAAACATATTTTGCTTGAGAGAGATGGTAACCATCTGAATCAGAAGACATTTTCAATCCAAGGAAGTAGCTGAGAAAACCCAAATCCTTCATCTTAAATTGTTGACTAAAAAACTATTGAAGGTTATAAATACCGACAGTACCATCACCAATAATAATCATATCATCAACATATAGTAAGAGAAGAATGAGACCAGCATCAGATCGTCGAATAAAAAGAGTAGAGTCATAGGAGCTAGGAACAAACCCAATTAGTTCAATAGTGGAATTGAATTTTGCAAACTAAGTTTGTGGAGCCTGTTTTAGACCATACAATGCTAGACGAAGTCGGCAAACCTTGTGTAGCGGATGATCGTATTTAGGAGGAGACTGCATATAAACTTCTCCACTAAGATCACCATTGAGAAATACATTTTTCACATCCATTTGAAAAAGATCCCAATGACGCACAGAAGCCATGGCAAGGAGGGATTAGACAGTAGTAAGGTGAGCCACTGGCATAAAAGTCTCCTCATAATCGATGCCATATCCTGATTAAACCCCTTAGTCACAAGACGTGCCTTGTATCACTTAACAAACCCATAAGATTGTCTTAATCTTGTATACCCACTTGTACCCAACCGTAGTTTTGTGTGGAGGTAAATCAACTAAGTCCCATGTGCGAGTTTTGGAAAGAGCATTAAGTTCTTTGGACATAGCGTTCTACCAAAGAGGATTAGTATGAGCCTTACGCAAAGAATGAGGTTCATGTAAAGTAGCAAGAACATAATAACAATGATAATCATGAAGATGCGAAGGATGAGCTTTTATCCAATTAGAATGACAAGGGATAGAGAGATCAGGATCAATAGTATATGGATCAAAAGGCAGGATAGGGGCATTAGGGTTGGCTTTTGTAATGTCATTTGGAGAGCTCGTCATCCCTGCATCAAGATCTAGTAGTTTCGGGGAGCAAATCAAAAGAGACATTAGTGAAAATAGGAGAATAACTAAAGGGGCTAGAAGGAAATGACTTCATACCACTAAAGAACTTATGTTCTCAAAAAGTGACATGACATGAGATGAGAGGCGTTTGGCAATAGGATCATAACAACGATATCCTTTATGTTTAATTCCATAACAAAGGAAAAAACATAGGCGAGAATGAGGTTCTAATTTTGTACGTTCATGAGGTGTAAGAAACACAAAATAGACACAACCAAAGATATGGAGGGATTGGTAATTGGGAGAAGAACCATACAGGAGTTCATAGGGGGGCCTATTTAAAGTAGTGGGAAATGGGACCTATTAATGGTGTGAAAAGCAGTAAGAGCAGCTTCTCCCCAAAAGTGTTTAGGGATAGAAGTAGAAAGGAGCAAAGCCCTAACAATGTCTAAGATGTGTCTGTGTTTGCGTTCAGGACAACTATTTTGCTAAGAATTTAGGCATGAATGATGGGGGAAGAATGCCTTTTTGTTTGAGAGTAGTAAGGAAGGTATATTCATGATACTTCATGGCATTATTAGAACGAAAAAAAATTATGTTTCAGGAAAATTGGGCTTGAACCATACTCTGAAATTCATAATAAACTTTTGGAAGTTCAAACAAATTTTGTAAAAGATAAAACCATGTGTATTGAGAATAATCATCCACAAAAATCGAAAAATAGCAGTATTCCCCTTAGTGGGAATAGGTGCAAGGCCCCATGTGACGCCCCGCGATGGGCAAATCAATTAACTAGTAATTGATCTCACGGCGTGCCATCCCAGTTATGTCCCTCCAAGACACAACCTTTGGAAAAACATTTTCCTCATCGTAACGAGAAAACTGCAGCGAAAGACTTTACCAAGACTATGAGATTAAGAGACAGTAATTGAAACATCACACAGCAATATCAGAGATAAAGTACTAAATCCATAATACAACAGATAGTCATCAAATGTATTAGTCATCAGACCATCCACATGAAATAGATACAACCCAAAATAAGCAACATTAACATTGTTCACAAAAGATCAACAGATCAAAGTTTAGACTTAAGCTTCAACAGTGTTAGTGAAATCAAAATCTCTATCATGTTTGCACGGGTAGATCCTCCATCTTCCCACATTGTCCTAAGCCAAACAAGGTTCATATCCTCAAAGATTATCTCGTATCAAGTCCTGAGCAATCACCCAAGTAATCTCTAACGGCATCTTCATCTAGTGTAGCTAAACCGCACAATTATTCGTAATGATGGAGAAAACATAAATAAAAAGGGGGTAAGTCTAAGACTTAATGATTTTTAACGCAGATAATACATATACCAGTTTTAGTAATGAACTCAGATGTTTAATAAGAAAAAGTAATTCCATCATAATAGCTTAATTATGAGTGATATATATATAGTAGTGATAAATGCATATGATGTAAACAACAGTTATAGTTCAATAGTATGGTTTACCTGAAATATTACCCATTTTCACCAGGGTTGATACTATCTTGAGGGACCTATAATACAATGCTAGTGCTTCAGCCATTGTACAACATACCGTAAGTAACATTAGTGGCACAATTGAGTTCGACCTCGAGTGGTCCACACCATCTAATGACATCCGTCCTATAGTGACTGAACCATTGGGAATGGTTGCACCAAGGTCACAAAACCAATGGATCCAAAGCCTTCATATAACGCACACATTTGACCATAAAGCTGACATGTATAGTAAGCCCATTGCCATTACTATAGTACGTACCGATGTACCATGTCATACGATGCAAATTATCATGTCTGTATTTTACATGCATGTCATTTTACAAGTCTCACTTGGTTAACATGCTCAGCACAACGTTTTTCTCAACATGACAGAGTTCATGTATAATAAGTATAAATTGTGAGAGTTGTAAAATATGCATGTTTGCTCGATACACAAGATAGACGTGCAGTGCATGGAAAATAACAATGCGCATTATGTGAGTTAAAACTCACCTGGATCGATAAATGTCTTTAAAAATTTTGAAAGATCCAGGTTCTCCAAATCTATGAAAAACCTTCTATTAGTCCTAATTCCACTAAAACAACTCTAAAGTAAGGAAAACAAGAGCTATAAGACGGTTGGTAAAAATAGGGTTTCCCGTCACACACTGACCATACGTCTGGGCTCGAGGCCATACGTCCGTCGTATCACGACAAGCTATACGTCTGGCACAACATCGTACGTCCACTATGTGGGTTTCTCAGGGAGAAACTCATTTTCCCTCCACTGTCTGCTTATTCTCCGAATCCTAGGACTACTAGGAACACCCTAAAGCCTTCTAGTTTAGTTAACAACCTCCATGCAATGTGACAATGCTAAGCTAATTGAAAACGCTAACCCAAACGGGTTTTAAAGCATAACTAAACTAACAACTATAACTAAATGTAAAATGAGCAGTACATCGACGTAATTAAAAGTTAAGGATCGAACGTTACCTCCTTGAAACAAAACTGCTAGAGTTCTACCTCACAAACGCTTTGAACCTCACAAACGCCTTACACACATGCTCACAAAACACACTCAAACACTTTGAAAACACTCTAGGAACACTCTGGTAGCTTGGGGGCGTCTAGAACTTGTGAAGAATGAAGAGGGGTAGGGGTCTATTTATAGCCCAAGAAAAGCAACGAACGTGTGGCCAAGGGGCATACGCTCGTGGTTCTTTCCCAATGGTTCCATGGCTACCTCGTACGTCTAGGTATTAACCAAAGGGTATTTAAAAAGTAGCGTATGTTTGATACTTTTGGCGATGTCTATGCAATATGCGAGTGTACGCCGTGGTCCCCCACGACGTCCGACATGCATGAAGCGGCACGTCCGCTCAAAGTCCAAATTACCCTCCTAGTGTCTTTAGTGACCCAAAGCTCAAATTAATTTTCCCAACTAAACTACTTATGCCTAGTTAATAATTTGGGTCACTACATTCTACCTTTATAAGAATTTTGACCTCGAAATTTTGAGACAAATACCAAAAGAATAGTACTTAACAAGGAATATAATGTTACCTTCCGTCCGTAGAGTCTTTTTTATCATGCTCGATAGATGCCTGGATTATCTCGTCCCATCCATTAATCGGTACATCATCCTCTTCAAACAACTATGGAAAATCACCACGTAAGCCATCAAGTGCATCATACTTGATGTTGTCACACTATACCAATCCTCGTCAATCTCTACTCCCAAGTCTATCCACTCGTAGAAGGAGTAGTTTCACATGTAGTCCGGGTTGATTGGTATGAGTTCCATAATCCTGAAGAGAAAACAACCATTTCTTAGTCAACTATTCCTTTACCCAAAATGGAAATAGGTATACTATCTAAGTATAATCTTAAAAGAAAGAGTCATACACAATCATTCAAACAAATGTGGGTAGTGACTCTGCATGTCGTATTCTGCTTCCCACGATGCCTCCTCAATTCCATGATTTGCCACTATAACATCCCACCCCAATGACACACAATATTGTCCGCTTTTGACTCTCCTAAACCAGACTTCCTAGGAGATCACCCATCTTGGTACTGCTCTTACAAAAGCACGCTTAACTGCGAAGTTCTAATGGGATCATTACCATCACGGCTTTAAAACGCGTTGTTGTCATTAAGGGTTTAAATATACATATAAGCACATCCCCATCTCTATATCCAGATGATGTGGGACGTCATAGCACGTACCTTGACGATAGGAATCGTCTTGGTATGCAGCACTTGCTCCTTTTTGTCCACAATCTTAACTGGTTCCTCCATGTAGGTTAATCCCTCATAGATTTCCAATGGCTCATATTCAACAATCACATCGAGGTTAACGATGTACTTCCTCAGCATAGACACGTGAAAAACGTCATGCATTCTGACCAAATCTGGGGTAAGGCAATCTTGTAAGGCAATCTTGTAAGCCAACCTCCCTACTCTTTGAGTAATCTCAAACGGTCCAACAAATCTTGGGCTAAGCTTCCCCTTCTTCCCAAACCGCATTACTCCCTTCATAGGTGATACCTTCAGGAACACACGATCTCCCACTTTGAACTCCAAAGGCCTCTTTTGGTTATCAGCATAACTCTTCTATCGACTCTGAGCTGCACTAATTTGTTCCCTGATGACACACACCTTGTCATGGGTGTCCTGAATCACTCTGGTCCCAACATCTGTCTCTCACCGACATTGTCCCAATACAAGGGTGACTAACACTTTCGTCCATAAAGTGCTTCATACGGTGGCATTTCAATAGTCGTCTGATAACTATTGTTGTAGGCAAACTCAATCAAAGGCAAGTACTGAACCCAGCTACCTTTGAATTCCAACACATGCCCGCAACATATTCTCTAGAATCTGGTTCTTCTGCTCAGATTGATTGTCTGTCTAAGGATGAAAAGCAGTACTGAACTTTAGCTTCGTCCCTATTTTCTTTTGAAGATTTTGCCAAAATCTCGAAGTAAAACGAGAGTCTTTGTCTGAAATGATTGCTGATGGTACTCCATGTAAACGGACTATATTCTAGACATATAGTCTGGCCAACTTATCCATCGGATCCTTAACCTTTATGGGAATAAAGTGAGCACTCTTCGTTAAACAATCAACAACAACCCAAATGGAATCTTCCCTAGTGGGTGTCTTTGGTAAACCCAAAATAAAATCCATTGCGATCTTGTCCCACTTTCACTTCGGTATAAGCAATGGCTTAAGCGTCCTCGCTGGTCTCTGATGTTCCGCCTTCACTTACTGGTAGGTCAAACACTGCTCCACAAACTTTACAATGTCTTTTTTCATATTGTTCCACCAATATAATCCCTTCACATCACTATACATCTTAGTGCCTCCAGGATGCACAGTGTATGGAGAATGATGAGCCTTACTCATTATCTCCTTCCTCAGTCATCTAATTTTCAGCAAATACACTTGCTTGAAATGGGTGAGCAACCCTTCCTCTTTAAGACAAAACTCCTTTGCCTTACTTCTGCAAGTAATTGCTTGATCTTGGCACACTCAAGGTCCTTCAGCTAAGCAGCCTTGATTCTTGTAAGCAATTCTAACTGAACCATCAGGTTAGCCAGCTGTACAAGCATACCTTCGCCTACTACTTCCAATCACATCCCAATGAGTTCTTTAATCAACTGGGGTAGAGAAAGCACAATTAATGTTAGGGGAAAATACACTTTAGCTCTTGAACTATCCACTCATTTGCACTTTAACCTCCAATGTTTAAAACATGACACTTGACCTCCTTAAACTTCCAAAATGTTGCAATTCAATCATTCTGACTTCTTTTTTCTTTTTTTTTTTTTTTTTCCCCAAAATGCCATCATAATTTTTTTTTTTTAAAAAAAAATTAATTTTTTCTTTTAAAACTTGGGATGGGGGCATTTTGGGAAAAAAAGAGTCAAAATGTAAAAAGAACCCTTTATGCTCTATCCAAAAATTTATCTAAAAATAGCCGAAAAATGTCAATGTTGATGGTACTGATCATTATCGCCAATTTCTAATATCCTAATTTCTGAAAATTCTTCTAAAAGACTTCGGGAAGTTGATGGCAATGAATTTGATATTACTTCATTGGAGTTTGATTTGGATTGTATTGTCAGATATGAGAATATAATGCTAATCAATGAGATGAAATTTGAAGAGCTTACATTAAAACTGGTACTTACCAACTTATTCTCTCAAACTACTAGAAATTTGGACAACAAAATCATCTTCGTGGTTCAATGCATTTCCTTTATAGCCTTAATATTGGCGTGAGAAAGATGCAACCTTTTGTCTATCTTGCTTTCTCTTTAATAAGTCATCTAGGCATTTTACGCAACGAGTATTCGCTAGATGGATTTAAGAATTGGAAGAAAGTTATAAATGAAAAGATTGTGCTTTTCTCCATCATATAGAAAGGAAAAATACACTTTACCCCCTTGAACTATCCACTCATTTGCACTTTAACCTCAAATGTTTAAAACGTGACACTTGACCTCCCCCCCCAACTTCCAAATTGTTGCAATTCGACCATTTTCACTTTTTTCCCCAAAATGGCCCCATAAAATTATTTTAAAAAATTTTAAAAATTAAGGGGTGACCGGTCTGGGGTGGCTGCCACCCCCAAGCCCAGTTGGGGTGGCTAGCCACCTCTTAATTTTTTTTTTTTTTTCAAAACTTGGGATGGGGGCATTTTGGGAAAAGAAAGTCAAAATGGTTGAATTGCAATAATTTGAAAGTTTTTTTTGGGGGGGGTCAAGTGTCACATTTTAAACATTGGAAGTCAAAGTGCAAATGAGTAGATAATTTAGGGAGGTAAAGTGTATTTTCCCTTATAGGAAAAGATCTTAATTCATTTCACATAGTTTCTGAGAGGTTATATGAAAATTTGAAGAACCAATCTCAACATAAACAGAAAGTGTTAAAAAAAGTTCACTTTTGAACAAATTGCAAACAATCAACTGCGGTTGAATGCCTCAATTGATGTTATTCGAGTGCTTGCATTTCAAGGTGTTGCTTTTAGAGGTCAGGATGAAAATGCGAGTTCAACATATCATGAAAATTTTCATAAAATATTAAGTTTGACGATTTCATACAATGAACAACTTGCTGAAGTGATTGTTAAAGCTCCTAAAAATATCTCTTACACATCACCAATGGTACCCAAAAAAAAAAAACAAAATTTACATGTGTTTTCAACCAAAGTGAAGAAGGCAATTCATGATGAAATTCGTGATACAAAGTTTTGCCTAATTGTTGATGAAGCTCGTAATAAGTCAATAAAGGAGCAAATGACTATTGTTTTAAGATTTATTAACAATAATGGCTTTACGTGAGAACACTTTTTTGGACTTGTTTATGTCTTTGATATTGTGGCATTAACCTTAAAAAAATATATATTATGCATTGTTTAAACATAAGCTAGACATTCAAAATATTCTATGCCATGTATATAATGGTGCAAGTAATATGCGAGGAGGGTAGAATGAGTTGCAAGCTTTGGTTTCAAATGATTATCCATATACTTACTATATTCATTGTTTTGTACATCAGTTGTAATTGGTCTTAGTGGCAGCATTAAAAGAATTCATTTCTGTTGATCAATTTTTTACCAATTTGAATTTATGTTGTCAATTTTGTTTGTGTCTCATACAATTGGTATGAAAAATTGCGGGCTATCCAAGCTACTGAAAGTGCTTACATGATTGTAATTGATGAGATTGAGAGTGGAAGGGAACTTAGTCAAATTAGTACACTACAATGAGCTTGAGATACGGGTTGGAGTTCTCTTTTGAGATTAGTTTCTAACTTAATCAAAAAATTAGTCTTGCTTTTGAAGTTATTGCTAAAATCATTGATGTAGGAACTACTTCTTCCCAACGAGCAGAAGTTGATTCAGTTCATCAGGTAAAGATTTCATTTAAATTTACATTTATCTTACATTTCATGAAAGAAATTATGCAAATTACTGATCATCTATGTCAAGCATTGCAATCCAAATCTCAAAACATTTTAAGTGTTATGCATCTTGGTTAATCCACTAAAAGGTGTATCCAATAATATAGATATGATAAATGGGATATTTTACTTACCAATATGAAGTCGTTTTGCAATAAACGTAACATAAATATTTAAGATATGAATGCCCATTATGTTGAGCAAATATATCGAGCTGCCATCAACAAGTGACTTTACAATTGAGCATTATTAGCGTATGGATATTTTTTATGCTGCAATAGATTCTCAATTGCAAGAATTAAATTGCCAGCTTAATGAGCATGTAGTGGAGTTGTTTATTCTTGGCTCGGCTCTTGATCCTTGAGTTGCACGTGAGTCTTTTAAAATTAATGATATTTGTCAGTTGGTAAATAAGTTTTATCCACAAGACTTTAACAAGCTTAAAAAAAAGTTGAAAATAGAACTTTACCATTATAAGCATAATGTAGTTCAACATTCAAGTTTTCAAGGATTGTTAAATATTTTCAAATTGTGTTAATGATTAGTTAGAACAGGAAAAAACTATCTACCAACTTGTTTTTCGAGTTGTTATGCTTCTACTTACTCTTCATATTTCTACCACAACTAAAAAATGAATATTTTCAACCATGAATATCATTAAAACTAGGCTTTACAACAAAATTGAATATGAATTTCTTATGAATTCTTTGATATTGTACATCAAAATAAAAATTGCAGCAATAGTTAGTACAGATTCAATCATAGATAATTTTTAAGATATAAAAATATGAAGGGTTCCATTTTTATAGGTGTTTAAGTCGAAAATTTGAAATGTATTATGAAACAATTATCTATGTATCTTTTTTTGTTTTGTTTATCTTTTTGTTAAAACTGAACTGAAGCTAATTTTGTTTTTATATATCATTTTAATATATTTTAAATTTATATCTTGGTTCCCCCATCAAATTTTTTAGTTTTGTCCCTGACCGAGAAAGAGTTGCAGCAGACATAACAAAAGGAAGATGGAGAGATGAAAGCTTAAACAAACATCCAATCTTACGGACGATCCCAATTAGCTATACTATTTGTAGATCTTGGACATCACAACCTCATTTAGAAAAATGTAATTATAAGCCATGTTCACAAAGTTAACCAACAGATAAAAAGATTTAATGAGAGATTAGGCATTAAATATATATTAGATGTTGATAGTTGATGAGTAGAAATAGACCCGATGTGACTAACATCAAGATGTGAACCATTATAAATGTAAATGGTGGTAGGGCTAGGTAAAGATTTTGAAGAAAATATGGAAGTGTCTGGTGTCATGTGATTACAGCAAGTAGAATCAATATACCAAGAATGATTACCTGTTATGGTGGACATGGCAATATTAAGATTTGACTTAGATAATACTTGATGAGTAAGAACATCAATTTATGTAGAAGAAAGAGTACTGGGTTGGAGTGCAATATCAGTGTAAGGCATATCTGATGTATCAATATGAGTGACAACAGTCGCCTTATGACTAGGAGTCCGATGATTCCCACGAGGAAGCCTTTTTCTGCATTCACTATACCTATGACCAAATTCTCTAACAATAATGGCACTAGATATTCGATTAGATGAGGAAGGCCCGACAGAAATGGAACTAGGGGTAGGTGTATTGCATGATGCAATGGCCACGACCATCTCAAAGGCATGTAATTTCATAGTAGATAATGGAGTCTCTTGAAATGAGTTCACTAAGGGCACCTTCCAAGGAAGCCAATAGTGAGTAGTGAAGAAGAGAAGCTTGAGTATTCTCAAACTCATCTTGAATTGCCGTAAGAAACTCAACTAAGCGCATGTTATTGCGATGAGCGATGTACTAGGAGGCATCAACTTTATTGGTCCAGTCTAGATCACATAATGCTAATTGATTCCAAAGATAAGTCATTTGTGAATAAAAATCAATAATACTTTGACCTGGTTCTTGGCACATGCGATGGAGCTTGATCACAATTTGAAAACGTTGAACAAGATTGGTAGTGTTGTAGCATTAGGCTAACATGTTTCAAACATCTTTGGCATTGTCAAGATTGCCAAAGGTCATTCTAATGGAGATGACACAAGTGTTAGAAAACCATGAAATAATTCGATAATTAATACTTTTCCATGTTCCGAGGCCAGTAAAAAGAGCCACAGCAGGTTTTTCTTTTCCAACAATAGGCTTAGGTTCTTCGCCATAAACATACTCCCAAAGATAATGTCCTATGAGCCACCTACTCATATTTTGAGACCAAGTGGAGTAATTGAGCCATCAAGAATGATGGGGATAGGTTGGGTAATATCGTTGGTGTTCAAGAGAGTGGTAGTAGGAGGTAACACCATTTTTTTATTTTTTATTTTGGATATAATCAGGTGTGGCTAAGTGTAAAGTAGGTTTTGTGAGCTTGGTTAAAGGATAGAATCTGGTGTGGTGAAGTATATGATAAAAGACATGAGCTTGGTTTAGGGGTTAGGATCTGATGAGGCCAAGTGTATGATAAGGGATATAGAGCTTGGTTAAAGGGATGAGATTTGGTGTAGTAGGGAACATTACAAGGTTGTGAGCTTGGTTTGATAGGAATATCTAGTGTGGTAGGAACTACTGTAGAGAGATGAGCTCAAAGGACTTACCAACATAGGGTGGTGCATGGATGCACATGGCAAATCTTTAGTACATGTGCTTCAGATGTCTTGATAGATCGGCAACTCCCATCTAGAATCTGAGATTCTTTTCAGTAAACCATTGAATACGACTGTGCATGATCAACAAAAGCAGTGCGAGAGGCAGTGAAAATTTCCACAAAGAATATGTGGCTGCACATGAGGCCTAGATGTGGTGCATGCTTGGCACAGTCCGATAGATTGGCATCCTCCGATTTGGAAGTCCAATGTTCCTTTTCTCTGAGGTGACACGTGGTTGCTAGTGACAGCATGTGAGGCGCGTGACCTATGGACACAAAAACGGGGACATGCGTGGGAGCGCATTGAAGCTTGGAATAACGATCTAAAACTACCACAAGATAGATTGGACCTTTTAGAGCTTCTTGGTATAATGATTATACCAAAACAAGATCGAAAAATGCCTTTAAATCGTGTGGAGACTATACTAATGTAGTGACCCAAATTATTAATTAGGCTTAGCTTAGTTGGGGGAGTTAATTTGGGTTTTAGGTCACTAAGGACATTAGAGGGATAATTTGGACTTTTGGGGCGGACATACGCTAGGTTTGACAAACGTACGCTACTGTCTGTAGTACGGACATACAAGGTTGGGGGGACCACCAGACGTACTCTGCAAACAGTACAAGCGGACGTACGCTGGGACCACTAGACGTATGTTACTTTTTGGAATACCCTTTGATTAATACTTGGACGTATGAGGCAACCTTTGAACCGCTGAGTAAGAACCATCGGACGTACGCTTCTTGGATGGATGTCTGCTGCTTTTTGGGACTATAAATACCCCTATCCTCTTTGAGTTTTGCATAAGTTTTAGATGCCCCTAGGGTGCCAGAGTGTTCCTAGAGTGTTTCCAAAGTGTTTTGAATGTGTTTTGTGAGCGCGTGTGAGGTGTTTGCGTATTTCAAAATGTTGTGAGGCAAAACTCTTGAGGTTTTGTTTCAAGGAGGTAACGTTCAACCTTTAGCTTTTTAATTGCATTGTTATGCTATTCGTTTTATGTTAGTTGTAGTTACTAGCTTAATTACGTTTTGAATTAAAAGCTAAGGGTCGAACATTATCTCATTGAAACAAAACCGCAAGAGTTCCGCCTCAAGAACTTTATTAGCTTAGCGTTATTATGTTGCATGGAGGTTGTAAACTAGGCTAAGAGGCTTTAGGGTGTTTCTAGTAATCATAGGAATCGAAGAATAGGTGGATAGTGGAGAAAAAATGAGGTTTTCCTTGAAGACCCACATAGCGGACATATCGTATCGTGACCGGATGTACGGCCCGTTGTGATATGGTGGACGTACAGCCCCGAGCCCGAACGTACGGTTAGTGTGTGACAGGGAAACCCTATTTTCACCAACCATCCCATAGCTCATGTTTTCTTTATTTTAGAGTCGTTTTAGTAAAATTAGAACTAATAAAAGGTTTTTCATAGATTTGGATAACCCGGAATTTTCGGAGTATTCAGAGACGCTTTTCGATCTAGTGAGTTTTAACTAATGCTCATTGTTATTTTTCATGCATTGCACGTCTATTTTGTGTATCAAGAAAACATGTATATTTTACAACTCACAGTTTATACTTATTGCATATGAATTCTGGCATTTTGAGAAAAATGTTGTGCTAAACATGTTAACCAAGTGAGACTTGTAAAAGGGATAACTTCACTAACCCCCTAAAGTTTGGCCATTTTTTCAAACACCCCCCTAACATTCAAAAATTCTCACTTACCCCCAATGAACTTTCAATTGCTCTCAAGTTGACCCATCTGTGCCCCAATTTTAAAAAAAAATATCAAAATACCCCTGTTTTTTTTTATTTTTCTTAAAAATATCTGGAAGTTGGAATTTTATACAAAAGTTACCGTTTAAAATTCACTATTTAAAATGTCAACTTCTAAAATGTTTTTTTAAAAAAAAAAAAATGAAAATCAGGGGTATTTTGGTCATTTTAAAAAATTTTGTGCCTAATTTGTATGGTGGGGTAAGTGAGAATTTTTGAATGTTAGGGGGGTGTTTGAAAAAATGGTCAAACTTCAGGAGGGGTTAGTGAAGTTATCCCATTGTAAAATGATATGCATGTAAAATACAAACAAGATAATTTGCATCGTATGACATGATATACTGGTACGTGGGGTAGTAATGGCCATAGACTTACTATATATGTTAGCTTTATGGTCTAATGTATGTATTATACGGGGCGTTGAATCCATTAGTTTCGTGACCCTGGTGCAACCATTCCTAATGGTTCAGTCACTATAGGACGGACGTCATTAGTTGGTGTAGGCCACTCGAGGTTGAACTCGATCGTGCTACTAATGTTATGTACTATATGTTGTGCAATGACTAGGGCATTGTCATTGTACTATAAGTTTATAGGACAACATCAACTCTGCTAAGAATTGGTAATATCTCGGGTAAACCATATTGTTAAATTATGACTATTTACATCATATGCATATATCATTTATTATAAGATGTATCACATATAAAATAAGCTGTCATGATGAAACTACTTTTGCTTATTAAACATCTGAGTTCATTTCTAAATTGGTATGGGTATTATTTGCATTAAAAATCACTAAGTCTTAGACTTACCTTTTTTCTTTATGTTTTATATCTCATTATGATTGTTATTCGATCTAGCCGCTTTAGAAGAGGATATTGTCAGAGCAGACTTGGATGTTAGCTTAGGACTTGATCCATGTGATCTTTGAGGATATGGACCCTATTTGGTTGCGTTCGATGTGTGAGACTGGAGGATTTGCCCGTGCAGACATAATAGAGATTTTGATTTCGCTAACTTTGCTTAAGCTTAAGTCTAGGCTTTGATTTGTTGATCTTTTGTGTACTATGTGACATTTTGTTATTCTGAGTTGTAGCTATTTTCTTGATGATGGTCTAATGACCAATACATTTAATGACTATTTATGATATTATGATGATGTAGTACTTGATTTTTGGTATTGCTATGTAGTGTTTCATTTACTGTCTTTTCATCCCATAGTTTTAGTAAAGTCTTCTGCTGCAGTTTTCTCGTTATGACGAGGAAAGTGAATTCCAAAGGTCTTGTTCTACGAGGGACAAGGCTGGGATGGCATGCCGTGAAATTAATTACTAGTTAATTAATTTTCCCATTAGGCAGGGTGTCACAACTAACTTCTTCTTTTTTTGACATATCCATACAAGAGGAGAGAGATTCGAACTTGTGACCTCCGCTTTATTAAGCGTATTCCCAGCAGATTGAGCTACCTTACTTCTTAATTCTTTAGACAAAGCCAAAACTTTGATGTGATAGCATGTTAAAATAACTAGAGAATATAAGAATAAACTGAATACTGTATTTTTGTGTATTGAACTCTTTACAAGAAGGCCTATTTATAGTTAAATAAAGCCAAATAAAATAGGAAATATAATCAAGAGTTAATGAACAATATTACATAATCAAGTCAATATATATAACTCCTCCATTTCCTTGTATAGACATGTCAATATATATATATATATATATATATATATAGATCAATAAGCAAATACAGTGTATATCCTAAAGAGAGCCCCTATGGTCAGGTCCTCCTGCAAAAGTGGTGTTTTGCAGCACCCAATGAATAGAAGCCACATCATCATTTTAAAAAAAAGTTGCAAAAAACCAAAATGAGAACATAAACAAGAAATCAAAGTGGAAAAATACAAAAAAGACCCTAAAATCAACGGACCCAAAGAACCACGGAAAACCACGTGGTGGTTTGGCTGCACCACGCCGGCATGGGTCTAACTGGCCAAGGGCGTGGTCCGCCTAACACCGATACACGAGGTAGAGCAAACCAAGTATATAACCAGAGGCGGCAGAAACAAACAAATCCAATACCTCCAATCATAACCAAAAAGCCCCTTTACTTTCTCTGCTTCAACTGAAACACACTCGTCATATTCAAGGCTCAGGGTATTTCTCTCTTTCTCTGCATTTTTTTATTTGTTTGGTTTCATTTGCATCCTTTGGAATTTAATACCCCCTTTGATTTCCCGGACCATGACTCATTAGCCATGTTGTTTTTTTCGTCATATTAAGCCCTCTCAAGAACTTCATTCTCTCTGGTTATACATCAGTTCAGATTATCTGTGGGTCTACCTCTCTGGTTTTCTTCTTTCTCTTTTCTTCATCCACACACAGGAAAAAACCCCAATCAGCCAAACCAGAAAAAATAAAAACCAAACTCCAAATCCACTCTTCTTCCATTCGGCCATAGCAAGACCAACAAAATCAACAAATCAACCCACAAAATCAACCCAATCAGAAAGACCCAACAAACAAAATCAACCCAATCAAAAAGACCCAACAAAATCAACCCAATCAAAAAGACCCAACAAAATCAACCCAATCAAAAGGAACGACTCAATCAAAATCCAGCAACTCTCCGTTTTACCTTTCGCACCAGTCACGCCGTTGAGGGTCTCGCCGTTCTGTCTTTCTTTTCTTTTCTTTCTTCTTTCTCTTTTCTTCATCCGGTGCATTTGGTTGTAGTTTAAGTTTTTGCACTTATTGTAGTTTAGCTTACGTGGCAGTTGGTGATTGAAGGCTGTAAAGAGATGGTTTTAAGGCTCATCCTGACCAAAGTTAAACTCTATCCTAAATATTTTCTAACAATATGCATTAATGCTTCCTCATCGTGATATATATTTTTTTCTTACATTTATTTTATGACAATATTCATTAACAGGATGTTCAAAGTGCATGTAGTGGCAAGTACTCTTTAGGTTCTTTTTTTCATTATTCAGGTATTTATTTATTAATTTAAAGGGTTAAATACCCTATTAGTCCTCAGGGTTTCAAAACTTTATTTTTTTCTCCCTAGGGTTTAGAAAGTGATCAAATTAGTCCTTATGATTTTGAAAAGTGATCAAATTAATTTTTTCGTCAGTTGACCGTTAATTGACTTAATGGACTGACACGTTGACCAATTACAAGTTAACACCAAAACAAAAATATTTTTGAAAAAAAAAAAAAGAAAAAAAGAGATTTTTTTTGAAAAAATAGATAAACAAATCTCTCTCTCTCATTTTTAATTTTTTTAAATCAAAACAAAAATATTTTTTCAAAAAAAAAAGAAAAAAAGAGATTTTTTTTTTTGAAAAAATAGATAAACAAATGTCTCTCTCTCTCTCTCTCTCTAATTTTTAATTTTAAAAAAATCAAAACAAAAATATTTTTTCAAAAAGAAAAAAAAGAAATTTTTTTGAAAAAATAGATAAACAAATGTCTCTCTCTCTCTCTCTCTCTCTCTAATTTTTAATTTTAAAAAAAAATCAAAACAAAAATACTTTTTCAAAAAGAAAAAAAGAGAAATTTTTTTGAAAAAATAGATAAACAAATCTCTCTCTCTCTCTGTGTCTGTGTGTGTGTGGATTCATCAAAAAGGAAAGGGTATCATGGAATAGACCAGAAGGGTAGAAGGGGAAGGCAAAACGGAGATCTCTCTCCAATCGCACTCGATCATGGCAGTACATTTGCGTTTTTATTTCTTTGAATGCCTGCTTCTGTTTCATTTTCAATCCCCTTCATAGATTTTATATATATATATATATATATGTGAAGTTCTTTCCATTCGTTTGTATATGTTTTCACTTTTGCGTTGGTTGTGTTAGTGGGGTTCTTCTAGTTCTTTTAAATGAAGGAAATGTAATCAAAATACTAGGCTTTGATGGGTTACGCATCACTTCAAATTGTTTATGCTATGTGGAATATTTTTCATCACCTAAGTACATGCTGTAAACCCCAAATTTTTTTTCTTTGATTTTTTTTTTGATTTACTTTAAAAAAATAAAAAATTTAATTAGGTGATCACATGTCAACTTCTGATTGGCTCACGTATCAATCCATTAAGTCAACTAATGGTCAACTGACAGAAGTACTAATTTGGTCGATTTTAAAAATTATAAGGATTAATTTGGTCACTTTTCAAACCCTAGGGATACAAAGATAAAGTTTTAAAACCCTAAAGATTAATGGGATATTTAACCCTAATTTAAATCCATCCTTGCCCAGTTGAACGCGGTTTTAGGAAAATAATGCAATAAAATGGGCATGCAAATCATATATGTATAATGCATGGAATTAATGGACTAGAACACCGCTTAGAAAAAAAAAATAATAAAATAAATAAAAATAAAAATAAAAGGACTAGAACACCCCTGATGAGTTTATCCCAGGCATCTAGTTGCCTGGCTGGCAGATTCATGTTGGAAAGGCTAGTGTATTTTGGCATTAATTTGAAATGAAAAGCTTATAATTGGTGGCTGGAAAAGTTGGGAATACAAGAAAATGGCACCTTTTTTTCTGAGCCCGAGGGATGCTTTTCCAAGATTAACGTGTTCATTATATCCAAGATGATCAACTCAAGAATATTGGCCTGTACTCTCTACTGTAGCATCGAAGAAAAATATTAAAAAGCTTTCTCATGCCTTTTTTTTTAATTTAATTTCTTTTTCTTTTTCTTTTCTTTCCTGGCAGCCTTTTTTGTCATGTTATAATATTCCACACTTTCCTTGACATTTTCTCTCTCTCGTCCTCATTGTGTTCATACATGCATGTTATAATTAGTGCATCGTATTTTTCCAGTGTACATATTTGCTGCTCTTTTACGCTATACCCTCAATATATATATATATTCCAATATTGTATTTGCTCAGAAAAAGAAAAAGAAAAAAGACATTCTGCTGATCGATCAGAGTAAAAACTAATGATAACATTGTGAAAAAACTGCAATAAATTTGAAGGTTTTATTTGATGAGAATCTTTCAGCAGTTCATCATTGGCAGGATATAGAGAATTTAAAGTAAGGTGAGACAATATTTGAGAAAAATGAGTCATAATTTTCCATAAGACCTTATCCTAATCACACAAATTGTCAACATATATACTGCTCCTCGATCAATTCCATCTTGTCTGAAATATTGTTTTAAATTTAGAAAATATTCCTACATATAGCTAGCCACAACAAATTAAAACTTGGCTATATATTTGTGGGGTCATTCAAGCAGCTAGCTATTTGAATTATATCGCATATATGCATGCTTATTCAACATTTAGATGCTAGTTTGTGTAGGAATATTTCAACTTTTGGGAAAAATACAAATACGTATATATCACACTTGAATCGATTTAATTTCTCCTTCCACTTTTAATTTAAACACAAATTGTATCAATATTATTGCACATTTTTGCATTTATAACAAATCAACATTTTGTCAAGTAAATTGAATATGTTTTATAATTTTCTTCTCATTATGTAATATAACCTAGCTAGATTCATATATAGATCCTTCTACTTATATGGGTATAACACTGCTGTTTAGAAGGGATGGATAGAAAATTGGAAGCAAAAACAAGACAATTGATGTAGACAACCAATGACAACAGCATATATAGATCATAAATGAGCTATTGTTTTGTATTGTAAATTGGAAAATGATAAAGCCATAACAACAAAGACCTAACTTTTCCTTTTAAGTGCCATCTTTTAAAAAAAAAAAATCTCAGTGGAGGAGAGTTTTTGAGAGCTTTAAACTAGAAATTAAGTCTAAAATATAAGAGAAGTTGAGTCTTTGTTGAATCTATGTATATCACATCTCTTGTAAATTAGAGAGGTATTGCATGTTGATTATGTTGTGGAAAATCATGTGCATAATATATATATATATATATATTAAATTTAACATAAAATTTGAACAGGAGGTTTGATTTGTAGGTAGGGACTAATTTATCTTTTGGCAAACTTTTCGAGAAGTGCTTTTACTTTCCAAACACCTAAAAACAATTCTCATGCAACAGATGTCAAAAAGATTTTCAGCTGTGCCCCCGGCCAACCGTTATCGCACTTTTTGAAACACAACTTATAACGTGTATTGACAAACAACACATAAATATAAAACACTTTCTTTTTTTTATAAAAAAAAACACAATACTTTTTAGAATACTTTCATGTAGAATGTTTTGTATATTAGATTTGTCTGACAACCATCGTGATGATAGTCGCTAAATTTGTCTAGCAAGCTCCACCCCGCACAGTTGAAGGGCTGCGGCCACCACCCATGTTCTTATAAACTATTTTTGAAAAATTTAATCAAGCAGGCTGATAGTTGTAATTTTCTCTAAACTTCTACTTAGACAAACATTCACATTAATACATGCTAGCTAGTCCATGTGCCATTTGCATAATTCATCATTAAATCTCCTTATAGTTACATAACAGATACACGCAAATATTAAAGGATTAGATCTTGCAACAGCCTAGAGGTAGCTAGTACAACTCAATTGCCGTCCATTTCGTACTGGTCTAGATAGCTTAGATTGGTACTTCCCATTACTGTGGCAGCAAGTTATCTAGGGAAACAAGTAGCATGGCCATTCAAAAGCTTGTAAAAAATCGGACATTCTTAGCTAGGGAAGACAGGGTAATAATAACATGGACAAGGACTTCAACAAT
Source organism: Carpinus viminea (assembly GCA_013348765.1). Taxonomy (NCBI): domain Eukaryota; kingdom Viridiplantae; phylum Streptophyta; class Magnoliopsida; order Fagales; family Betulaceae; genus Carpinus; species Carpinus viminea. The sequence continues at coordinate 13,597,177 of CP054673.1, read as the reverse complement.
AATTCCACTAGGCATGGAAACCCCATGTCGCCTCCAATGCTTAAAGCCTAAACCAAACATATCCTCCAACACCAAAATCTCTCACCATATATATATATATATACTCTGATCATCAAGAACCACAACAACCCATTTCCTTGCCTTGAAGTTCATCACATAATCTTTGTTGCTTCTAATAAGAATATATAAGCACAAAGAGGAAGCAAAAATCTATCTGAAAAAGGCATTAAATAAATAAAGGGTTAACGAGGGTCAAGGAGATAATATATATATATATATATATATATATATATAGTTACATCTTGCACGTCCATGCATGTTCCAAGACATGAGACATCGCATTTAACTCCTCCCCCTACACAAGCTTTTCACAAAAATCCAGTCTTTAGGGTTTCCCCACGTACAAGCCTAGGTAGCCTCACTAAAAGAATAAGTAGGATCAAGTTCCCAACTTTCATTTTTCTCTTTTACAATAAACTTCTCCTGAGGATTTGAGACAGAATATCACCAACTCTACTTGCTCAGTGAGAAAACCCTAACCCTAAAGTATACTCTGACCATTATACCCCTTGATAACATCAATGCACATGTACCCAAGAGAAAGAAGAAGAAGAAGAAGACCTTACAGAGGGGAAAAAAAGATACAAACCCCATATCTCCATAATTGAATAATTTATTAGTACAAAGAATAACACCAAAAAAAACAGAAAAAGAAAAAAAGAAACGAGTCCCTCCAAAGGCTAAAGGCTAGCTAGATCATTTTACAGCGGTAATCGATACAAAAGGTCTGCTCTAAGAAATGGTGAAGTGGGTTTTCTTCTCTAAAGACAAAACCCAAGATGACGAGTCAGTAAGAGGATTACATACCATTTAACCATTAATCAAATCTACTCCTCTTTGGGCTCCTTCCGCATCTGCGACGGCACGATGTCCTGTAGAAGCCCATGGTCTCTAAGCAAAGCTTCCGGGGAAGTGCCAAAACGTCGACGCTCTCGAATAAAACTATGGAACGAGGGATTCAAATGATTCAGAGGCGGCTGTGAGCTGTATATATAAGCCTGTTGCGGATGTACACCAAATGGCGGGCCAATGGCGCCGTAGCCGGCGGATTCCTGCGCTATTCCAATGCTTCCACGTGGCGTCACCGGGCACGGATGCGAGTGCTGTCCTTCGTATGTGGTGACGACTATCGAAGAGTCGTCGCAGGAGCGCTCCACGCGCTTCTTTACACCGCATCCGGCTGTGGTGCAACGGTAGTAGCTCCTGTTCACAATAACAAAACAAAAAACATTTCGTGTGCATCAAGAAACAAAGTTTGATGAAATTAGATTAAATTTGGTGCAAACTTTCAGTTAATTATAGAGGGGTGTTTGATATATAAATATATACCTGGGATAAGGGCTGTTCTTGACAGCTTTCTGGCCGTACTTCCTCCATCTATACCCATCATCGAGATGATCAACCTCGCTCTTTGTCATGAATGCAAATCTCGGCTCTCTTTGCCTTTTTTGGTTCTTCTTTTTGGGTTTCAACCTAAACCCACATACAGAAAGTGGAAATAAACACTTTTTAACCTTTTTTTTGTATCAAAAATTCAAAAGGGATAAAGAGAAATTAGAAACCCCATGAAATTCATGCTTAAATGAATTAATTACCAATTCCTTTCTCTCTTTAATTACCCCATCGTCACTCATTATCATGTTTCACCAAAACCAATTGAGTAGTATTACAAGATATGACTTAGAAAAGTAGCTATTTATAGATTCAACAAAACAGATAGAGAAAAGAAAGAAAGAAAGACTAATTAAGGCTCTTACTGTTTCTTAGTCTTTTCATGGTCTTGGTCCTCCTCCTCTTCTCCACCAGCCTTAGTTCGCTCCTCATTCGCGGCTTCATTGGAGGAAGAAGAAATCGACGACGAGTTGGGTGTCGCCGGAGTGTTCACCACCTCGGACGACTCGGCCGGAACCGTCGAGGCCGGCGAGGGAACAAGGGTTTGTTGCTGTTGCAGTTGAGGTTGCGGAGGCTGAGACTGAGCTGGAGGCACCATCGGCGCCGGAAACAAATCGAATAAAGATGGGCTGTCAAAGTCTTGGATGCCCAGCAAGTCCATGTAGCCTAAAGACAACCCCTTTTGATGATGATGATGATGATGATCACTCTCCATACATGGCATGTCAAAGATGCTCGATAAAGGAAAACTGCTCGGAATCTCATCGGAAAATGTCGAATTTGCCATTGAATTCTCGGTCTTCATCTCCTCTCTCTTGTCCATGGATTTGATCAGCAGCACATATTCTTCATTCGAAACTTCTTGCTCTCCCACTAGTTTTATTTACAACACAGAGAGAGAGAGAGAAAAACTGTTTGGTTTTTTGGGAGTGTGAATGAGAGATGTTTGGGTTAAGATTTTGGGGAACAGGTTGGCTAATAGAGGTTTCCCACCTAGGAAAGTGACTGGCAGTTGCCGGTTAACTCTGCGTACGGACCTTGTCGACGGGACGGTGGTTTACCAATAGCATTAAATGTAGTGAGGACCGCCGCAGAGGGTCCACATTCGCATACGCGGCTTTTTGACTGGTTTACCGGTTCTGTGTGTGGAAGCACTCTTTGGGTTGACACGTGGGGTGAACAAAAGGGTGTCTCGTTTGCTTGCGATTTCTTCTCCTCATTTTTTTGAGTTTCCTTCGCGGGGCTCAACTTTTTAACGGCAAATTACCTCCCAATTTTTTTTTGGTTTTGTCTCTTTGGTGGCATGTTAACAACGGACAAATTACTCGTTTAAATGACCAAAATGCCCCTTTAAATATATCTATTCTCGTTTATACCAACATCATGAACATTAAAAGCCCCCCAAAAAAAAAAACCGATTTTATAATAATGCACGTACAAGTCTCTACAACAATATTTACATATTGTAATGTGGCATTAGACTCTTATTCCCAATCTCCTTTCTGTTGATACCCTTTTAAGCCTAACAATCTACTTCAGGTTCTTAACTCCACTGCGGCAACTAAACACCGGAGTTGTGCTCGTTGTGAAATTTAACCCAACACCTTATAGCACGAGTCGACTATAGTCATAAGATACAAATCTTAGGTAACTCACTTTTGAAAGCTGATTTGTATGAGAATGATGCTCAAGAGTTCAAGATTTTATATGCATATGATTAATATTGTATTTAAACCATTTTGGACACTTATGATCATAACATATTACCATGCTTCCGAATCTAACTCATTGTATCTTGTAGGTTGACCTTCTGTGACTTAAAATAGTAATTACATGATGCTTGACTCTAATTTCTAATGATATAAAATTTAGGTGAAATTCATTGATTTCTTGAAAACTAGCTTGTATGATCGAGGAGGGATACCTAAGAACTTACAAATCGTGTAAGACACTAGTTAGAGACCATACACCACGTGTCCGCACTCCGCATTCACCCTTATCTTTCGAAAAGACTGGCAACATGCAATTTAGGAACACTCTATAAAAAGACATTAATTAATTCAAATCCTCAATTTTTGAATTTAGGGAGAGCAAGAAATATTATTGTTGCTATTTCTCAGAAGTATTAGCATATATATTATGGCTTTTGGAATGAAATTGACTAGCTTTTCCCATGTTGAATTACATCGCATCAAATCGGTTCATCCAAACATCAGAAAGAGAATGAAGGGTCCTTTATATATATGTATACCAACAATTTGTTTTGAGTAATTATTTCAGCTGCTTAAATTAATTAGCTTGAAATTAATTAACTAATTAATTAGCTGTCACGTACAAATCTTTTGACTAATTCCATACGTACGTTGTGCACCATGCCGAAACTTTCTGTTGTGTCGGATGTCCTAGGCAACCCAATTAACATGATGTTGATGATAATACTAGAATCTTTCATGAGAAAGTTGAAAATGGGTTACGAGGACCAACCATATTGTTGGCCTTATTAATGGGGAATACATGTCAACGTCTTAGAAATATGCAAGGAAAACAACAATTGTATCAACCAATTATCTCGTTCTATATTGATATATATGTTGCAATACAGCAATATTTGATGGGGGGCTGAAGTGAATATCAAGGCAACTCCTCTTTCTTTTTCTTTTTCTTTTTCTTTTGGTAAATAGTAAATGCTTAATACACATGAGACAATATTCTTTCTTTAAGGTGGAAGGGCATCTCAGTAATATCAGTTGGTTGGGTGATGAGTCACGTGGCAAACTTTCCACAGAGCAAAAACAAACAAATTCTAGAAGAGAAAAAGATTGAAGAAGTTAAAAAAAAAAAAAAATTCCCGGAAAGTAAAAGATAAAAGGATCGAGATCGAAGAAGACGAAGTATATATAATGCCTGCCTTGTGAGCGTGTGAAAGAAGCTTCAGCACGTGTTGTCCATGCCTGACATGTTGTGCGCATGATGACATAAATTATGCGTCACTTTTGACTCACCCACGTCGCTCGCTTCCTTCCCGACAAACCAAACGCCGTCAATTGACGACTATTTCTACCAATCTTAATTTCCTTTCTATTGGTTTCCGGTTTCATTTTATATATATATATTTTTAACTTTCTTAGTTGTGTCCCTTTTGTTTTAACCTCATTCACACAATTGCCTTGTCTAATCAAGAGTTTACGATCTAAAAGGGTTGAGTAGTTACCACTTTATTTTCATAAAGTCTTGGGATCTAATGTCATATCATCCATGCGTTTAATGAGATTAGGATTTGGGTACGGTCATTAAAAAATTATCTTAATTTACTCAGTAAAATTAGTTAGTTTATAGTCAAACAACATTAAAATGACAATAGTTAAAAAAAAAAAATTAGATGATACAATTTTTACAATTACTTTCTTATATACGCATATAATAAGTAACCTTTACAAAAATTGTAACTATTATTGGACATTTGCAAGTTTCCAGCTAGCCATATCTTGCTGTCTAGCTACTACATTAAGTAGGACCGTTTGATTTCTTTTTGATGAATTTGATGTAACTAGTTCCATTTCTCTAATCATTATTAAACTAATTATTTTTTATAAAAAAATAAAATCTTAATTAACTTCCTATAATCTGACCCCCAAAAAAAGAGGAAAAAAAGGTAACTCTTTTGTTAATTATTTGGGTGCAATTAACACAAAATATATGAGCGGTCCACCAAAATAAATCATGGGACAAGTTTCGTGTGATATCCGTCGATCTGCATGGTATCATTGCACATTAATAATCATTACCAGATGGTGGTACAAACTGGCTACTACGGAGAAAAATTCCAAAAACTTGTATGTCAATTCAAATCACGGGAAAAGATTTGGTATATATAAATATAAAATATAAAAAGTGTTAAAAATAAATAAATAAATAACTTATTGTACATTTCCTTCATGTGAAACCAGCTTTGCCACGACACACGGGGCTGGTCCCCATGGCCCAGAGCACGACGTGGGACAAACAAATCCAGTGCCCTTAAATCTTAGTGCTTTTGTTGTCCCATGTATCAAATCGGACGGCTAACTTTTGTTTGAAAGAAAATGCACTTTTACGCGGTTTTAGTATATTCGACTACTCTATTGCTTCCAATACACGCCCTCTAGATCTTTGCTTTCTTTTTCCCACCCTTCTTTTCTTCCCATCATGTTTTCAAATATTTATTTAAATCAATGAGAGAGACAGAGAGAGAGAGGTGACAATATTTGTTTGAGATGTGGACATACGTTTTGTTGCATTTCACAGCTCTTTTCCACTTTCCATTTTTAAGTGGATCTTAACCCTTTCTTTCTTATATAATAAGTAAGAAAATATTAATCATTCAAAATTACCCTTTTACCTCCTGATTTATTCACCTTTTTTTTTTTTTTTTTTTTTTTTTTCCATTTCAACCTTTTGTTTTTATTTTTTTAAAAAAACTTATGACATATATAAATATCCTTGCATCATGACATATATACACATTACGTCCAACAAAAAAATTAAAATAAGAAACACACAAAAAAAGAATAAATAAAAACCCTTGAGAGTCATTTCACAAAGGAACATTGTAGATGGAGTTCCACCCCTATTGCTGCCTCCTATTTGAGTTGGATCTCTCCTCCACCCCTACAAAAGGAGAGTGGGGGTGAAGCCACCCCTATCACCTCCAAAAGTGTAAGGGTGGATCTCCACCTCCATAGAGAGGTGGGTGGTTGTAATACCCCACACTAAATTAGGATTAAAAACACCCTACTAAGTGCTTATAGTAGAGTTGGATTAGTCATAAAATTCCACAAGGGAGAAGAAAATGAGATTTTAAACACTTACAAAAAATTCTTGCAAAAATCGCCTGAACGGAAAAATAGGAAAGAAGTCTAAACAATCTTAAGGTTGTATAAGAGTAAGTCCGGCGACTTAGTAAATAAAATGCACATTACGTGCGTGTCATTAAATGATGAACTCAATTGTTTATAAACCACATACAACATTATGATGTGGCAGTTTATCATGGATACAATATAGATATAATATATGTTATATATGAGAGTCATGTCATAGTTCAAACCTTATGGTCGACCCGAGATATTATCCATTCTCAACAAGATATGCGCTGTCCCAAGGACTTGTAATACAATATTGGTACCCCGTATATTGCATGCTACCGTTCAAACACCAGCAATTTGAACTTCAAAACTCAATATTTGTGAAATTCTTCTTTTGTCTTAGAAAGTTTTTTACCTTTATTGAACTAAAATCATTTTTATTTTTTGTGATTATGATACTAATGATTATACAATGGTTTTACTTAATACACTATTAAGAGAGTTTGATAGGCCATGCTTAGGGAAGATGAATCTTACTATACCCTAGTTTAGTGTAATTTAGGTAGACGGTCCGTACCAACCGAAAATGAGTTATGCTTATCACTTAATTATGTATAGCCTATTAAGGAATTAGATAGTCCATAACTAGGGAAGATGGATTGAACATCTTAGTGATTAGTTAAATCTATGTCAATCAAAGATGGATTATACCTATTTCTTAATATGGTACTTTATTGATTATTTTTATCATAAATAGAATGAATTTCTCTTATTAAATATGATTATCTAGTGTTGTGCGGATATCGGTGAATTCAATACCCTACTATCTCCTTATTCTAATTCAATTATCTTTTACGTTTACTTTATACACTTAAATTTCAAACAAAATCAACAACTTTCTCTTTAAGTTACTTTTAATTTTGAAAAACTTGATAATAGCATCCGTGCAGTCCTTGAGGTTTGACACCATCAATATAACCATATCTTGTAAAGATTCATCCTATTGCGAATGGTATTTTACTATTGATTTTTTTGCACACAAAAAGACTACATCAATATCGTTAAAACATTAACTCATGCATAAATCAAAAGCCAACAACATAACTATAAGCTCAAAACTTACAAACTAGACTATCACAAGTACTTAACCAGCATAACGACTAGGTGTAGGTTAAGCTAGACTTAAAGATTACCTCATTGAAGTAAAGACTTCAAGAAAACTCTCATCTTCTTCCAAAACTCACACACACTCTAACAAAGTTTTCTTGGGGCAACAAAGGCGAAATTAAGTTTAAAGGGGCAAGGGAGATATTTTTAAGGTTGAAATAGTGACAGATACTGCTATCTTAATTTTGTAGGTTTTCAAATGTTCAATGGTCCTTGGTCAAACATTTGATGTACTATTACAAAATCGTTATATGGTTGTAAGTCAAATGTTTGGTCAGTACCCAATAGTTTTAGGGTTGGCCATTGTAACGCCCCGATATTTAAACTAGTAAATATCGAAGTCATTACGCTGCAACTTTAGAAATATAATTTTACAGCGGAATATGTATATAATTTTTTTCTTTTTCTATGGCTTATGAATGGTTTGCACAACACAATTGAGCTGACTAAAATACCCCAAGGTGATATATTATTTAATGAAAATAGAAATATGGTTTCATTACAACATATGTACACACTAGGTGTGCCAAATATAAGCCACACATGGTACCAAATTAATATAGTAATACTTTTCAAGTTTGCACACATCACATTATCTAATAAAAGCGATTAACATAAATGAGACTGGCTTCATAGAGTAAGCATCAATCTCGTAGCAGATAATTTATCAACCATTAAAACCAACAAAAGGACCATCGTCCTCACTCTCTATTCCTGCATCAAGGTCTATGTAAATATGACGTTATCATATTTACATAGACAAACAAGTGAGTAATCTATTTTCTTAGAAATAAAGACTAAAAGACTAGTTTGAGACAAAGTAAGATTTAAGGAATAAAATATATAATGATGAATGAGATGCAAATGTAGCGTAGTGACATATTAATTTGAGTTTTATGATAATCTTTTTTCAGACCTTTTGTCATGAGCTCTCAGCCTGTTCACGTCCGTTATGTCCCTCACACTTTAGAGTTTTACATGTTTGGTGCTGGTGACTACACCGTCCCAGCTTAGTTATATATTAAGCATGTTGGACAGTTATATACCCCCATCCACTGAGATACCGACAGTTCCTCGCGGCAATCCACCCAGCTTGTTTTTAAGGTGGCTATCTTATTAGCCCATATTATTAGACACATTATGCAACAAATGTAATGCAAAATTATATCAATAAGACAAAATAAAATTCTATGACAATAAAACAAAGCTAATACTCAGTAAGTACATCCATACTTACACTCCTTAGTATAGAATTTCTGCTCCACTTCCAATAGCCTTGAAGTAGAATTCCACACAATCTTCTCTAGGTAGTTAATTAAAACTAAGAACACTTGAAGACTACAAGAAGGATTTAAGCCATATGATTTTTGATTTAGAGCTAAGGAAGAGAGAGAGAGAAGGAGCAAGTAATATTTTCTTGCTAAGAAAGTGAGGTTAGGATTAATCCTAACACTTTTGATCCAATGGTTAAACTCAAGCTTCTATCTATTAGAGAATGGATGGCTAGGATTCATTTTCATACTTTTAATCCAAGGGTTGAGAGGTATTCAACTAAAAATATGAACCTAGTCCACATTCCAAGATTCTAGTCTATCTTATCATTTTTCGTCCAACATGAGGGCAGTGCACTCCGATCAATTTTTTTGTATCCAAGCGTACTCTGATTGACATGAAATTTTGAGGGTAGATAGAGGACTCCGAGACAAACATTTTATATTTTTGTTCAACTTCATCCAAGTTCGTTTGACACAGGTTCTGACCCTTACAAAATTTCCCACGAAATTAGACTTTAAACTAGTTGCATTCACACTTGCCACTTGCCCACTTGCTCCATTAAATTCCCATGATAATTCTAATAATCATTCTTACTAGAAGCTTTCAAGAATTCAACCAAAGTGGCTAGCCTACCATTTCTTAGTGGTTTTAATTGTTACTAGACAGTATGAAAATTAAAACACTGCTTTTTAAGCCAAAAACTAAAAAGCTTCAAATCAATTTTTGATTTCACCAAACACTAACATAAATAATTTATTCACTAAATTGTGTTTAATTATGCCCATAAACATACTTATAAAGCTAAATTTGAAAATTAAATTGATACTAAAAAGAAGTCAATAATCAATGTAACATATACCCTTAACACCAAATAGCTATTTAATGTCATTGCTCTAATTCATTTATTATTATTTATTTAATCTTTTAAATATTATTTAAATAAGAATTTAAAATCTAGGTCATTATAGCCATCGAACGTTCAATGTACTATTATTACCCAACAGCTCTAAGGTTGTAGATTGAATGTTCGGTGTTCCCCCATGAAACATTTGGTCAAAACAAAAAATCCAAAATTTTCACTTCTAATGAACCCTATTGAACTTGAAAAATCAATTAACCTTCTAACTTATGTCAATCACTACTTTATAATTATTTACACAACATCAATCCTAATACGTTGAGTTTGAGGGGGTGTATTTAGAGAAATCTCTCATGATCTACTCACCTAATGTAATACCCCCAAAATTGCACCGTTTAATTCAATGCGTCTTGAAAGAGCTACTAACAATACCTCCAAAACAATTAATTGGTAACTTACTGGTGGTATCACCCATAAATATATAACAAAGTAAAAATAAGGGTAAATACAAGATTTAAGATTTGTAAATATCATTAATTACAGACACAGAGCCTCCAACAACACTAATCATACCAACAAATGTGAGACATCCACTTAGTGTCTTCATCCTAGTAAACTTTCTCACTCTAAACACTGGCAAACTGCTAAACCACAATAAATGTAGAAGTTCATGACCTAGTAAGCAAATATTACAGTTAATTATGCAATGAGCCTACACGTGACCATTTACAACTTGGAATAGCATACATGAATTTTTACAAATGTAATGTGCAATGTTTCTGTTACTATGCCATGAAAATATAGCTCATTTTAATGAAATATTATGGCATAGTCCCGATAACAACCACTAACATTTTAATGCATGGAAGTCATGATATATAACTAGATATGTATATAATATTTCATAGTTATCATTTGTATGGTCTATTCAAGTCCTTAACCTCTTATGGTAAGATTGGCGCTGTCTTGAGAGACTTTTGTAATACAATATCGTTGCTCTAGATATCATATGCATGTCGTCAACTTACTACCAACATGAACTTGACTTTGAGTAGCATATAACGCTAATGACATCCATCTATAGTAACTATCGCATAAACGTGGATGCATCGGTCACAAACAACCATTAGATTTAAGGCCAAGCATAAATAATAAACATATTTTGACAATAGGGTCAAGCTTGTATAGTAAACCCATAAACATTGTACTACGTGTACTAGTATACCATGTCATACGATGAGAATATTGTTCATTTAGTTAAAACATTTATTTATTTTTGGGGAATTTATATTAGAGAAGCTTGGGTCAGCAATCCAAAATTTTTAAATCCTTAAGTTTTTTTTTTTTTTTGACAATTTACTCCTTGGGTATATCAAAAATTACAATAAAATCCAGCCATCCAATTTTGTTAACTGTCGTTACATTACTTGAAATACATCGTTTTTGACCCATTAAAATATTAATTTTTTTAATTTAATTTTAAAAATTAAATCTATACAAAAATAATACAAGGTGGCCGAACCACCCCATAGGGTGTGGCTAGCCACCCTTGATATAAACTCCCTTATTTTTGTATAGGTAATAGGCTTATAACACATTATTGAAAGACATGTGCTTAATCTGTTGAAGTGTGTTAGATTAAATTACTCACAAGTACAAGAATCGTTTGTAGTTAATGAATTGTAAGTACGAGGTCAATCCCACAAGGAATTATGATTTTGAAAGTAGAATTTATATCTCAACCAACTTAACCTTAACCTAATTCCAAAAATTTAGAAATTGTTTTTATGAATGGAAAATCAAAAGCATAAGTTGAATTAAGTGAAATTAATAAAGTAAAGAAAGCACTAAAGTTCCAGATTTGACACTCACAAATTCATAGTAACATATTCCCATGATCAATAATATTCTCAAAGTTCTCACAATCAAATCTAACGTATATTTTACCTATGCTTCAAATAATTAATCAAAATCATCTCATGCATCTACTCTTAACACAAATCACAAAAGAAATCCAATTTAAACCAAATCATCAAATGTATCTGTAAATCACATCAAGATATCCAATTTAAATCAAAACATCAATTGTATCCGTAGAATAAATCATATGGGATATCCAATTTTTTATAAATTAAGAACCAAGCAATCAATTATGTGAAATTATCTCAAATCTTTAGATGTATCCTTAAATCACGAAAGATATCCAAGAATTATTCCACAAATTGAGGTAAAGTAAAACAATTGAAAATCAATCTCAATTAAATTGGAAATTATTACATCACATGAGAACAATGTTGCTGATCATAAGTAAGGCTTCATCCTCAACCTTAATTAAAGGTTCAGCCTCTCATGGAATTGAAAGATACAACAATATTAATTGAATCCATGAAGAGTTGAGAAGCTTACAAATTGAAAACTCCAAAGTTGAGAACACCAAAAGGTAGGACAACCCTAAACTCTCTTCTCTCTACCATGAAATTTCATAGTCTATAGCCACTTACAAAATTCTCTGAAGTCTATTCTATTTATAGGGCTTAAACTAGGATTTCTAGGGTTGTTTAACCTAATTTCAGTGCTCAGATGAACATGCTTGAGCGCATGGCCAATGTGCTCGATCGCACTCAAACATGCATAGTTCTCCTAAGGGGCAAGCGTGCTAGCGCACTAAGGCTTCTCTTAGGCGTAGGTATGCTCAATCGTGAGGGTGATGCGCTTGAGCACAGATGTGCTCAAGCCTAGGGTGTTGCGCTCAATCTCACACCCACTGGCAGCTTTTCTCCAAGATTCACATTCTTCACTTTAAATCCGTCATTTTCCCTTAATAGCCCACAAAACCCTTAAAACCACAAAACTATCATAAGACCTCAGATAATAACACAATCAAAGGATTAATAATTGTAAATTAGGGGGCTCAAATATGTAATATTTGACACTCATTAGCTGACATATCACATGTTTTAATTTAAGGCAATTATAAGCATTTATTTAATTCGTTCGCTCATCCAAATTTTTAAACTCTTGCTATGGTGAAACATATTCTATTGTTACATATAGTATCATGATAACCTATTCTATGCATGTAAAACCCTAGTCAGTTGGGGTGTGAAAAAAATCAAGAAACCGGTTGGAAAAAATTGGTAACTGGGGTGCCCAATTTTGATTAACAGTTTTGGAGTTTATAAATACCTTATATAACTAGGTAACCAAGTATATATCATAGGGGTGGCCAAAGCCACCACCATGGCCCTTGGGGGTGGTTTGGTCACCTCCTAGGGCCAAACCCTTTTTTTTTTAGGGGGATTGGCCCTAGGGGATGGCCGAATCAACCCAATGTCTCAGCTAGGGTGGCCGGCCACCCCATACTTTTTTTTTTAGTTTTAGATTTAATTTTAAATTAAATTAATAAAAAAATCAATATTAATCAGGTGAAATGGTGTGTTTTGATTGAGACTAATGGCTATTAAAAAATTTTGACGGTATGTATTTTATGGGCATTTTGATTGACCTACCTTAGGTAAACACGTCAAAAATTTTTCTCCCTAAGTTTTTTTAACTCTAGGGTTAAAGAACTGCCCAACAATGAGGATTTGGAGAAGTTTATGGAAATTGAAAGCTATGATGAGCATGGTAAATGGTTATAAATTCATTTTACATTTTATTATTTACTATGTTCTCATAATATGGATGTACTATGATATTAAAATGTCATGATTTTAAATTAACCATTCTTTGTTATATCCACAAGATTTATCTAGAAGATTTCTAGAGCTCATGTGACATGCTGGATAATTTATAAAGCTCGTGTAATATTGTATTTTTAATATGTTTATGAACTATTTCTATTATAAGGGGGTGTTTCTTTTGGTTGGCAGTTATTTAAATACTTTTCTTTTCTTTTTTGGAATTGTTGTAACTTGTAAGGGGTATCACTTTTGGTTGTTGGCTTGTTTTTATTGTTTTCTTTAGGTTTAATTTGTAGTTGTTGTAAGGTGGTATCGATTTTGGTTGTTGGTTTGCTTATGTACTTGTTCTTATTGTTTTCTTTGAGTTTGTTTTTGACATGTTAATATTTACTATTTAGTGTTTATTCTCATAAGAATGAGATTTGTAGTTGAATCGGTTGATATATTATATATGTAGTCTATGTAGATATAATTTAATCTCATGTATTATATAAGCCTTTAAAATGACATTTTAGGTACAATGTCATTTTAAAGGGTAATTTTTTTTTAAAGGGCACAAAATGATTAAATTAAGCCCAAAAATTAGGCACAATACCTAAAATAAGCCAAAAATGAAAAAAAAATAAATATATTAAATTAAAATAAAAATAAAAATTAATATAACTGGGTACCAACCGAAGCCAACCAATTATTGTATAACCTGTTAACCAAGTACCCGATTCTGATTCGGTTTTCAAAAATACAAAATCAGGTATCCCAATTCCGATTGCCAATTTTGGCCAATAACCGGAAATTGGGATTGGGTTTTCACCCCTACTAGTTAGAAGTTGACATACTAAACCATTATTACAAATCCTAATTATCCATTATGGACACTATCAAACGTTCATGTAATACCCCAATAAAAATAACCGTTTTATTTGATAATTATATTTCATAAAACCCAGTTTTAAAACAAAATACCAAAGCCCTCACACTTAACCAAAAAGCCTTGAGGTAAAACCTAAATATCCACCTTTCTGACCGTACGTACACCCAATGGTACAGTACTTATGCTCTTGTCTCTAGTAAGGACGTATGTCGGGGGGCCACTGTACATACGCTCTTGTTTTCAGTGAGGATGTACGCCGAGGGGGACCACCCGTACATACTTAACAATCCTTGACCCAATGGGTAGTACACCTGGGTGTACGCCTGAACTCTTCTACCCAATGTATAGTAGTATTGTATGTACACCACTAGTACCGTACATACACTGCCACTCTGAAAAATAGTTTTAACCCGTTACCCACTTTTCCAAACAAAAGCACGCCCCAGACTCCCATAAATACCCCTCCCTTGACCTTCAGCCCTTCTTAGCCCCAGAAAACCCTAATATTGGTGTAAGGAGTAATTTTCTTTGTGAAGAAAAGAGAGTCTTGTGTTCTTGCCATCTTCTAAGGTAATCTTTGCCCACTCCTATGTTTTTAATAATCTTCTTACCATGTTATAAGCTTTAAAGATATTGTGTTAAAGTTCTTCTATTTATTTCTTACAAACCTAGTTACGTTTTTCAAAAGTGACCGAAACATCTCTTTTATTCCTTATGATGCATATGCTTATTTAGCAGCCTAGAAGGAGATATAGTAGCCTATAGAATTCATAGAAACCTTAAAACACAGTTGGAGCTTTTGACTGGAATGCCTAACTCACTGATCGGGCGTACATCCTCGAGCCTGTACGTATGGCCAAGAAGCCAAGTGTCTGCCTTAGCCTCAACTGTGTATCTTAGATTCCAACAACCCTTTTATTAGATAAGGCTTAGCATCCTACTCATAGAGTTCCTCTAGTACTACACATAACGATGTATTGTATTTCGTTATATTATTGTTTTTGTGATGTCGGAGGACTCGAGCGAGCGAACGAGGTAAGTAACCACTCATGAACACTATTCTTAAAAACGTGGGATATATCAGTTGACTGACCATGCATATGATATGAGTATGTCTACTTTTGTAATGACTTGGTAATTGCTTTAATAATAATATGTTGATAAGATGCATTGTATGACATGGCACACTGATACGTACGGTATAATGACCATGTGCTTACTATATAGACTTGATTCTATGGTTAAATGTGTGTGTGATATATGGGTCTTGGATCTAATGGTTGTTTTGTGACCAGCATAGCCTTAAAGAATGGTCATTATAGGACGTACATTATTAGTAGCGTAGGTGACCCAAGGTCAGACTCGGTCGGACTACTAGTGTGTGGACGGTAGCATATAATATTCGGGGCATCGGTGTTGTATTGCAAGTCGCTCAAGACAGAGCTAACTTTGCTGAGAATGTGTAATATCTCGAGCGGACCATAAATGATAGTTATGACTTATAATCTATTAGTTCAAGTACATTAAAATATCTTGATGATTGCCGTTGGTAGTACACTACTCCTTACTAAACCAAACACTATTTTTCCAAGGTGTATTAAAGAAGACAAAGCCTTATTTTTCACGTTTATCAAAAACTACATGGTTATTTCTGTCTAATAATACGGAGCTCATGTTATACCTAATTGTGATATTTACTTACTAAATCATTAGACTTACGTTGTTATTATTTTTATAAGAAACCTGTCTTTAGAACCCAAGAGTGGTACAGCTACCACTATAGATTTCATGTAAGATTTTAATGTTATTATCAAGTTGCTTATTATTATTGTAGTTGCTCAATGTCTCTTAATTTAAGGATTGTTACTTATACCTGTGAGTGAGTAATAGTTTCTCAGTTTTATTTCACATTCCTTTGCATTAACTTTGATAATGCTTAGAGGGGTGATTCCTCATTTAGCTACCAATTGATTTAACTAGGGTAATTGTGAGTAACTTTGCTAAGCTGGCCAAGGTCAATTTTGGGTTTGGAACTTGATATCAAATATTTGGTGTATGACAGTCAAACATTAGGTTAGCAAGGATCGAATGTTTGGTGGGTATCGAAATGGATGCAAAGCTCACATATTTACCATGTAGCAAATCTTACCCGAAGCTTATAAAAAGGTTATAAGAATGTGGTAAACTATATCAACTAGACTTATAACATTTCTAAAACTTATAAAAAGCATGATAAATCATATGGGCGAAGCATACATAATATGAAAATGAGTTTATGCTCAAAGCCTACCTTGAAGTGGATGGTCAACACCAAAAATACCCCTTTCCCTCTCTAGGACCTCCTTCTCTCTCAAGAATTGGGGTGGTTATGATGCATGGCTGAAGGGGTGAAGTTTGAAGGCATAGGGGGTAGTATTTATAGGGCAGAAGGAGTTGATAAGGATGAGTGAGGTGCCTAGTAGGTTAAAATTGCTTTTCAGGCAACCCCTCGAATGTTCGGTGTACTATCTTCGAAAGTTCGATGTACTATTGTACTATTGGATCTAGGGTTTTACTCAAACATTCCAATGTATGCCTCGAACGTTTGGTAAAACCGTGAATCTAGGTTTTCATCGAATGTTCCAAGGGGACTTTGAACTTCCGATCAAAGTTAAAAATATTTAGAATTGATTTGGGGGTTTTAGGAAAAATGGTTTGAGCCCTTTTGAATAACAAGTGTTTTTATAAAGTAGAATTTAATAAATGCATTTTCTTTTATTGTTCTCTTTATCAATAGTCAGGGTGTTACCTAACCCCAATCCCACACGAAGCAAGAATATCACCTCCTTAAAGCCAACTCAACCAAAGAGTGTGTCTACCATTAATGAAAGGATTTCATTCCCATTACAAGCAATCTTGTACTCGTGCATATAAATAATTGTATAAGTCCCTTTTGTATCCTTTTAAAAATAATGTAACTTTTAAAATTATAATTTGATCAAAATCTAATAATGATCAATCACATATTCAATGATAATTTTAAAAGTTATTAAAAAAAGGGAGCTTGTGACCACTCTCTAATTGAGGGGTGACTCTGACTCACAACTAACCTTTAACCGATATGGTGTCACATAGCCACCTGAAATATGAGGTTCTTAATAGAGGGTAGGTTTCAACCACCCACATAATTTTTTTTTTTTAAGAATATATATATTTTTTTAATTGGAAAAGTATAATAGTATTTTTAATGGTTTTTTTTTATTTGAGAAAAATAAATAGGAAAAAATTGATAGTAGTCTTAGATTAAAATCTTCAAAAATTTGGTTCTTAAATTGACCAAATTGAAAACTGAAGTATAAAAGACAAACTACATTAAAAAATAATAATAATAATAAATTAAAAATTTAAAAAAAACATAAATATTTGAAATATTTTTCCTAAATATTATTATTATTATTTTATAAGTTAATTGGTGGGCAATGCAACAAAGTGATTAGAATGTTTGTTCAAATATTTATCTTATATGCATCATATCAATGCAAGTACTTGGGAATTGGGATCTGGCATTTATAAGTCAATTACAAACCTTTGAATAATCCTGAAGAAAGAAAATGGTTAAGATTCCTCTTTATTAATTATTGTCCTTAAAGTTAAAACTTTAAAGGAAGAATCATTGGAACTTGCCTGCTTCCATAGGCAGCATTTCTGTGTGTATATATATATATATATATATATATATATTTATATATAACTTTCAGCTGCCCCGTTTCAGCTGCCCCGTTTATATATGTTCTTCCCCTGAAACTGCCTAGGTACCGTATATTCTTTTACCGACCACTTTATTAATTTTACTTTAAACATGATGCCACATTTTTTTATGTCCAGGGAAATTTTTTAGAGCGATAGCTTCTTGCATATTAATTATTTTGCTTTTCATTTTTGAAAAGTATTATATTACTATCAAGATATACTTCTTAATAGTACCTATACCCTAAACTTGTAGCTCCACCAAAAAAAAAAACCTTGTATGACATTGAGATTTCCTTGGAAAGAATATTTGTGGTGCTTTGGAAATTCTCATTATTAATTTGGCCAACCAACCCCCCCCCCCCCTTTTTTTTTTCTTTCAATGCTTGATGCTCTCCTATTTTTTTTAGTGTTCTTATAATATAATTTTAGGTAGATAGTATTTTATAAAAAGAAAAAGAAAATTACTCTTATTTCTCTCACTTAGTATTTATAAAATAATATCTACTCATGTACGATTAAGAGATACTATAAAAACATCACCAAACATTTCTCATTTTTTATATAGTTGTATGTGGTTTATGATCTTCTTGATACGTCACCGTCTATGATTCTATTTATCGATTAATGTTTTCATCATCCACTAATGGCGGTCGTAAACTAAACTTCTAGATTTTGATTATGTGTTTTGACAACAAATCTAGGAGACTAGGATTATAGTGAACAACCACTTATTCCCTTATTCAATACATTAAGCTTTGACAGTATCCCTCCCTACAAGATTTTCCTTCGAGATAAAGGAATCTTTATATTATATATATAATATACTTCATTAACTCTTAGGCTTGAACTAATTCTCTCTCTCTCTCTCTCTCTCTCGTGCTCACCAAAGAGGCTAAGAGCCTAAGCTATAGAGTCTATTGGTCAAGCCAATCACCTTTGACCAACAGAATTAATATGTTATTAATTTACTTCCTAAGTTAAAATTATTATCAAACAAATCATTCTTTTCACCTTTCATTAAATTTTTAATTGTAATGCCATGTCATATCTAATTAGAAAATAACACATGTTTCGTTCACTAGAAAATAAATAGGAAAAACTTCACTGAAGATTCTCAAACTTTCATCCGTTTTGAAATACTTTCTAAACTTAAAAAACTCTCAATTTAATTCCCTGAAATTTCAATTACTCTCAATTTAGACCTCTCTATCAGACTTTAGACATTACATGACGTTTATACCTCTTGACTTTTGTATAAAATTTCAACTTTCAAAATATTTTTTTATTTAAAAAAATGAAAATCATGAATATTTTGGTATTTTTATTTTTAACGGCTAAAATTGATGGAAAGGTCCAAATTAAGAGCAATTTAAAGTTTAGGGGACTAAATTAGGAGTTTTTTTAAGTTTAAAAGAGGTATTTCAAAACGAATGAAAGTTCGAAAGTCTTTAGTGATGTTTCTCCAAATAAATATAAAAACAAAAATAAAGAAGATTTTTGTTTTCACCATTTTGAAGTCAATAAAAGAGAACATGTTCCTCTCCAATTCATTTGAACTAAATAATATTCAATCAGTTATAATGGAAGGATATTTTTATATTTTTTCTTTTTGAGTAAATTAAAATATATATTTATTATAACTAACTGGATATTATCGAATTCATTTGAATTAAAGAAGATATTAATTCTAATCTATGATATTGAAAAGCAATTTTTTTTTTTAATTTCTTTTAAGTAACTAACATGAAAAAAGTTAGTTAAAAGAAACTAAAAACTAAACTAATTAAATTAGAACGTAATTGGTGGTGGGGTCCCTAATATTTTATAGAATTCAAATTGAGACCCTATTTAATTAATTAATTACCCTTGATGGCATTAATAATAATACGTTGACAAATTCAGAATTTTGTATAGAACGAAAACAACCAGCTAGCGTTGATTGCGGCATCCTGAAGTTATCCGTTGACAGCTTTTTTTTACAAATTAAATAAGTAAATAAATAAATAAATAAGTATGGGCCATGGCCATAGGACTCCTGTTTAAGAATTGAGAGAGCGGAGGATTGACGGCCACGGCCGCACCCGCACCGCACATGCTGATGATAAGTCAAAGTCAACAATATGTTAATCGTACGAATTGTAACGCCAAAAACGCGTAAAACACAAAATGACAAATTCACTTTAATTAATGTAATATTATATTTATATTATATTTATAGGTGGGCCGGGCAGGGCCTTGGCTTTCGTGCACGTCTCTCTCACTCTCTCTATATTTCTCATTTCTCATGAGATGATCGAGTGCATGGAAATTAAGCTAGAGAAGTCGTGTTTACAAAAAAAAAAAAAAAAAGCTAGAGAAGTCGTTGAGATACGTAATATTATTATTATTGTACGGGTTTGTTTCTTTGCTTTTTGGCCTAATGCTTTTCTACCTTATTTTGTGTTCAACTTTACTTGAATATATATATATATAATATCGTTCTATGTGATAAAGCTCAAGCGACTTTTTTAGCTATTCAATCGGCATTTATCTTGAGATGTAATCTTTAGCTCATTTTAGAAAGATTTTGATGTAATTAACATCATCTTAACCATTCAAAATTCGAATCCCTTCAAGGATTGAAACTTTTTTTTTTTTCCATTGTTTCAGATATCAACCTCTTCTTACTATCTTTTCATATATGAAAATCTAATAAAGTTTTTAGAAGTACTAATGTTTGAGCATATTTGTTAGCTAGATGGGCCGTTTAGTAAAAAAATAAAAATAAAAATGCTATGGGTCAATTGTCAATTAGTTTGAACGTGGATTCATGTGCGCATTTTACTGGTTGCGAAATGCTACTTGGTATTCTCTCATCCTTCTCTAATCTCATCTTTTGAAAATTAATCATTACATATGTAGGACCTACACATTCACTTATGTGAATCCTACAAATCCAATGGTTAGATTTTCAAAAAAAATGAAGATGGGAGAAAGATGAGAGAATACTAAATAGCAAGCTGCTTTAATAATAATTAATCAAACCTAATGATGATTTTAGAAGCTACATCATTTTTAAAGTGACTTCTAACATTATTACGTACTATTGTTTTGAATACCACATTGATTAACTAAGTAATTGTTAATTAATATTTTCAAGAATAAATAATAGAAGGATAGGTGGATGGACAAAACTGCCAAAAAGCTTTGCACTTTGGTTTGTGGACTATTTGTTTTTCCTCTTGATTATTAATTATGTGAAGCTTATCCTTTCCACTTTGATCTCACATCGCCACAATCAACCACAATTGAGTTGAAATTCAAGGTTTCATATAAGAACAAATGTCTTTCACTGCCTTTTGATTATTATTATTATAGACATAAATCGGCTACGATTGAATTTTTTTTTTAATAATTAAAAACAAAAACAAAGAGCAAACGTAATCTAAACCCGTGACTTGAATCTGGATTTCTAAGTAGTCAAACCCAGGACTATCATAATCACAAGGATTACCAAAGGCCATTCCTGATTATTAAGATCAAACTGGTATTGTTTATATATATATATATATAGGCTCCGAGATAGATAGAAGAGAATGTCAGAAAGAGATGAGAGAGGAGGATTTGCGTGGTTTGAGGTGGTCTTCTGAAGATGTCAAACCCATGTACCATTTTCAGCAGGAAGATGGCGGTCCAATATATATGCCCATAGTTCTGGAACTATCATTTAATACAATGGGCCCTGTGTTCAAGGGTCAACTAGGCATGAAGTTAGACTATTGTTTGGTTCAATCCCCACAGATGACGGACATTAGCACATAATTCTCTTGACCACGCCAACCAAGCTCCAACCTTACAACTTAGAAGCCAACCTTCTCATATTTCCATGGACATTTTATTTAAATCTCCCAGCCTTAATGACAAGCAGTTTCCTGATGCTTCACTTGAACAACTTTCTGGCCCACATGAATAACGTTAGGCCCTGTTTGTTAGATTAGATTCGACATATATATATCGGCAAGTCTCTTTTCTTTGTGGGGGCACCTTGAAAGAGAAATTTAAAATTAAAAAAATGTCTAGTTTATTTGTCAAATAAATGAAAGCGATAATAATACAGCTTTAATTTGATAGAGACATCTTAGTAAATCTACACCAACAGAAATTCGTGTAGTCCAGTCAACCCAATTATTACCCACTTCACCCCTCCTCAGCTAATATGTATTATTATTATTATTATTATTTTATCTTTCAAATTTTGCTGGAATGGCATGTAAAGAAGCTTCAATCATCTGGCCAATTTTATGTTCAACTAGATGGGTGTCTTGTTTCAAAGAAAACAAAATTAAATGAATATAACGCAACCAAATGCATGCCCATCTAAGAAACGCAACTACTTCGGGGAGTTACTTATCCTATGATCTCACTAAACAGACAGGTGCGGAAGGAAATGGCATGCCCTAGAAGAATCCGACACTTGGTCAAAAACATAGTCGATTTTGCCAAACATTTAACTTGCAAATGACGTGATCTAAAGGTAAAAACCACCGCTGTGTGTCCGTGTGTGAGAAAGAAAATATAGGCCGATTAGAGCACCAATCTGCCAGCTATTTCAAATTTCAACTTCACGTCAAAGGCAAATGAAAAACACAAGAAAGTTTATGCAGCTCCCTCCACCTACCTGCTGGATCAGATTCCAAAACATAAATTAATTGAGAATTTCTAACTGTTGAATCACTATTATTATTATTTAATTATTCCAAAACAGTATCATCATTCATCACATTCGTTGACTTAAGTAGACATCAAAGTTAACATAATGTGATGTCTGACCAAGTGCAATATATATTATATCAGAAACCATCCAGATCTACGACACTTTTGAGGAAGGGATAAGATTGGGCTGACATCACAACCGACCCCCCATCCATCACGATTCCTTGTCGCTTCATGCGGCATTGTTTGGCCGACACATTACCTATAAATTGAACCTTCCTGGGTCCCATCATTTTCCCCATTAAAGCAGGATTTCAAAATTTAAATAACACCTAGTTGGCTCATCTCAAAACTAATTTCAAGTACGTTGAAATAAGTAATAACTAATAACTGAGTTCCACGAAGCAAAATAAAATCCATCAACCTGAAAATTTCAGGCCACACAAATGTTACAGTTTAAGCCCAATAGTACCATCATACATCAAAACTGGTCCCATATATATATATATATATATAACAATTTCCCTCCACAACAGATATACTTGTAATATGCCACATCTGGAACTCAAAATGCAGGTGTGAAGAGAAACCATTAAATAGATAATTGATCCCCAAAGATAAAGGAAGACAGCCCAATCACCTAAGTCAAGCAATAAAGAGAGATCAGGACCATACTCCCATAAGGAAAACATATTCTACCACCTGTGAATCTGCATAGATGATTTAATTTCATCAGTCTTTAGTAGCTGCAGCAGCTTGTTGAGTTCTGCGCTGATGAACATCCCAGTTGTACACACGAGCAATGGTTACCTGCTCAATGGTTGTCAAACGGTCAAGAATGACTACTAATTTGTATTATGTTAAGGAATATATAAAGAAGAGCGAATAGTTAAACAAGCTTGAGCATGCCCAGAATTATAGGATCATTTCATTTCCCAAGTTCACTGCCAATAAATAACAGAAAATAAAACATTCATGCCTCCCAGGCTCACGGCCCTGTGTTATATATATATATATATATACACAGAGTTTAAATTTTTCTTTTATGCCAATAGGTGCAAGATGCACAGAAAACTACCACCCTTGTAAACAATCTTCATATTTCACGTGAATAATACCTGAGTTATTGTCACTTGATCCCTCAAGAATTGTAGATCAGCAACAAGAACTTCTAAACTCGCTTTAGCATTGTCTAAATTCTTCTGCAGAAGAGCAGTGGCCTGCACCATAAAGACAGACAAGAACTTATATCTCGCATCCTTAGTGCAGAGAAAGCTACCAAAACAACATATAAGATTTGATAGCAGTAAACCTCTTCACACGAATACTCTAACATGACGTTCGCTCCTAGCCATAAACATACTGAGTCCGAATCCTCAATGCAAGCGCGAGAATATATGCCTTCAGAGACTTCAAAATCAGTAACAAGGGCCTGCATTCATAACACAGCCAAAAAAACCCTTCAATTAAGAATATTGAGTAAGTCAATAATTCTATTAATCATTACTGAAGCATCTAAACAGGAGGAAGAAAAAAAATGTAGTTTGCATGTGTGCATTCTACAATCAATTAATTGCCAACATCATTGAACTAACTAGAGTCACAGTTTGAAAACAATGTTCAAGTGACTAGACTTCCAAGTAATTTTTTCATTAAATTGCTTCAGTGATTGCCAATATAACATTTCTGGTAATTTTTTTTATATAAGTAATCAAGATGTCATTAAAAGCATAAGGCGCCACAAAAAGCATACATGAGAAAATACCTAACTAGGAGAAAAGAGAATAAGAAACTCATGATAACTAATCACCAATAAAATAAAATACTAATAATAATAAAAAAATTAAAAAAAAAAAAGAAGAAGAAGTTGTCTAAAGATACAAAGTGTAGAAAAATAAAGCCTTAGCTCTTCCAACATCCTCTCATAATCTCTTCTATCACTTCTTTCCCTCCACAGACACCATAACAGACATGAAGGCACCACCTTCTACACAGTAGCACTCTAAGCACTACCAGCACTCGACTAACACTCGTATAAGTTGACTGACTCGTCTAAGCATAACCCAAGATAGCCCGAATCGACTAAAGAAAAGATCCCATAAGGCCCTTGCAACCTCACAGCAAACAACATTTTTTTAGAGGGAATCCACAAAGTTTGTTGTAATGACCTAGGAAAAACGCTAATTACATATGCACTATCACTCCAAAAGGACTAGTCAATTTGGAGTTTCTTTATAATTACTTATAAAGCTTAGTTTCACCTACTAAGCAAACAATATAGGACTTAGCATCTATGAGTGTCTTTATATCATTCACTCTATGTAGCCTATTCATCTTCCCACTTCCCAATATTCCCTTGGAAGAGTGTTACCAAGTCCCCCCTTTTAAACCTCTAACGTTCACATCATGTAGTGCTCAAATATCACATGACGTTATAAGGTGGCTTTGATACCATTTGTAATGACTTAGGAAAAGTGTTAATCACATTTGCACTATTACCCCAAAATGACTAATCAATTTAAAGCTTCCTAGAATCATTTATAAAGTCCAGTTTCATTGAGTAAGTAAGCCATGTGGAACTTAACACCCACTTTATATGAGCTATTCAGCCTATTCATATTCCCAATATGGGATCGAGGTGCTACATTTGTCTTCATTTTTCATGTTTCACTCTAACTGAATACAATACCCTGAAGAATAGGGCAAAGACATTCACCTCCTAGTCATGAGCTGTTTTAACAAAATTTACATTCCATTGATTGGAGCCACCCGAAATCTCTAAGGATGCCTCAACATAAGCATCCTTTGCAAGCAATGCCAAATAACTCTTGAAAGGCTTCCTTAAGGGTCATATCCTTACACCATATATCATGCTAGAACTTGACCTTGGAGCCATCTCCCACCTCAAATCCGGTATGACTAGTGAACTTCTCCCAACCCCTCCTAATATTCTTTCATAACCCTGCCCCATACGTCCCAAGAGGCTCATTAGAACACCAACCACCCCAAGAGATACCATATTTAGAGTCCACCACAACTTTCCACCAAGCCTCTCTCATGCACCCTAATACTTCCAAAACTATATTGATCCTGGATTTCATTTCCAAAAGTAAGACCCAAGTCATTTTCCTTTGACAACAATCACTAATACAAACATTAATCGCTTACACATGGATGATTTGGGGAGCAGGGAGTAATGGGAGGCTTTAGTTTGAGGCCAAAAAAGGAAGTAGAGGCCATCCTAAAAAGATGAGATAACAATGCATTTCTAAAGCTAGGTAGTTGTTTTCCTCAAGCAAAGTTAATAGTAAAAAATGACAACCTAGAAAGCAGAGTCACTATGTTGTCAGACATGTTTCATACAAGTCTATGCCCCAAAAGAAAATGTCTAAAATCAAGTGCTTGACATATATTGGACTCTTCTTGGAGACAATACACATGCAGTCAGACACGAAATGGACAAGATCAGTACGTGTTGAGATCAATTAGCAGTTTCTTTTAAATTTTCAAAAGTTATGTTTGCAGTAGTATTTTAGAAAGGTAAGAGGTTAGAAAAAGGGCATTTTATAAGTAGTCGAGATATCATTAAAAGTGTGAGACATCCCTAGGTACACATGAAGTATATGTTCTCCTAACACTAGCAAAGAAGAATAAGAAAATCATGATAACTAATCACCAAAGAAGAAACAAAAGCAACTGTCCAAAGATACAGGGTGTTGAAAAATAAAGACTTAATGTCTGACACTCCACCAACAAGCACACAAGTCGACTACTCATCTAGGAAAAACCCAAGAAAGACTAAATTGATTGAAGAAAACATTTCAAATAACACAAGCAACCTCACAATGAAAAGAATATGGTCAATGAACTCCCCATTCCTTTTACACATACAACACCTATCAACCAAAATGGCATGCTGCTTCGAAGATTGTATATGCTAAAGATCTTTCCTAGGACCGCTGACCAAACAAAAAAAGCCACCATCAATGGGACCTTAGTCCACCAAACATTCTTCCAAAGGAAATGGAAACCATCATTATAAGTAAAGAATTTATTATAAAGCACAAAAGGCGCAACCAAAGTAAATTGGAAGTATAAAAGAGAAACACCTAACTAGTAAATGAAAAAAGACCAAGAAAATCATGAAAGCTTGAAATGTTTAAATCCACGGCAGTTGTCCAGTGATAGTCTAAAAAAAAAAAATTCCTTAAGCTGGAAATAATGCTATTCCAACTTCTACCAAAAAACCCTTTCTAGCAAGCAAAAAGATCTACCACTCAAAGAGACATTACCCATGGCATCCCTGCAAGACTGAAGATGGTATTCCACATGGCATTAGCCATCTCACAATCTAGTAAAATGTGATCAACTAACTCCCCACTCTTCCTACACAAACAACACTAATCAACCACAATGACATGCCACTTTCTAAGATTATTCATGGTTAAAATCTTCCCTAAGGCAGCCAACCAAGCGAAGAAAATCACTCTCAATGGAGCCTTATTCCGCCAAATGCTCCTCAGGAAATGGGTGCTATTGTGGGGAACAAGGACATTGTAGAATGATTTAACATCAAACAACCCTCTCTTGTAGTATGTTTCAGTCCATAGTTCTCACTAGGAGAACATTGTTATTAAATAAAAGTGAGTTAGGGAGAGGAAGACAAAGAAGCCTTCATTTCAAAACCTGGCTGTTATTATGAGAGTAAACTGGCCACAAGCTTGTGTAGGGCATGTGGACAAGTTTTAGCCTAGTGCAATGAAAGACCAACACTTCTATCTAATGAATGATTTCAGTTGATTATCAATAAGAAAAGCATAGAACTGACAAGTAGAATAAAGTGAATGTGCAATTCTTTTGCATTTACAACATCTTTAGAGCAAGTATATACACAAGTATCAAGAGCACTCACCACAATAATATTTTCTTTACAAGAAACATTTCAATTCTTCAATATTGTCCCAAAAAAGTGATTGTCCCAACATATGCATTAACATGCATCCACGAAAAAAAAAAAAAAAACCAGCAAATTCCCTAGGTTTCTGTACAACAACCAATCACCATCCTAATGCTCTTTCTCAGATAATCTTACAACCAGGGTGCACTATAGAACCATCTAAAGTCATGTGTTAGATAAATAACAGTATTTATGTGTACAAATCACGTAACAGTACAAAAACGAACCTCACCAGTACCCTTCTTAGCTTGCAAAGTGGCCACCACATCTAAGCACTTTTCAATGTCAGGGATTTTTGCCTGATAAGCACAAGAAACACACACACACACCAAAAAAAAATAAAAATAGTTACTGAAAATTATTAAAAATCTAAATTAAACATGATCGTGGTAGTCAAGTGGTAGATATGATAGTAAAGAGAAATGCTAGGCATACCAAATATTTTATCAAGAGATTGGTACCAATATGATGTGGAACTTATTCATTGGAGATGATCAAAACAATTAATCAAGATAAATGCTACAGGTACCAATAAATAAGCTCCACATCATCTTGGTACCCATCTCTTGGTAAAAAATTTGGTATCCATAGCATTTCTCGACAGTAAAATCAAATTTAACCCCCAAAAGAGGAAATAGAACTAAGACAGAAGGTAGACAACATATTTTAGGAACCTATATAGTCAAACGACTCCACTGTTTAGTGATCAATATTTACACCTGACCTTTTAAGTTATACAGCTCATATGTCCGAGTTTTATTAATACATTCTACAATCTAAAATTCCAGAATCCTTCAACCTACATACAATGCAACTACACGCATAGTAA
The DNA here is from genome assembly GCA_013348765.1 of Carpinus viminea. NCBI lineage: Eukaryota > Viridiplantae > Streptophyta > Magnoliopsida > Fagales > Betulaceae > Carpinus > Carpinus viminea. The sequence goes on along the minus strand of CP054673.1, from coordinate 13,568,819 downwards.
TGACATGGTATCTGAGGTTAGAGTTTCCATGTCTAACGCTTTGTATATATATATATATACATACACGTGTGTGGGTGAGTGTGGGTGTGCGTGTGATCATGATTCTCTAGACTTTTCAGGGTAAATCACAGTGGTTATTTTTAATAAAATAGTTTAGATTTCGCCATCTCAACATACAACTTTGCAAGATAAAAAGAATTAAGAGAAAAAAGCATGGATCCTCTAAAGATGGTAAATGCTGAGATAAGAAAATGTGAACCATTTGATTTAAAATAATAGCAGGAATTTTAAGAACACCACCATCAAATTACCCCAAAAAATTTACAAAATCCGAATCCAATTCAAGATGTGTTCCGTTCCATTTGAAGTATCAATAATAATTAAAAGATACAAGATAGGAGCACCTGAAGATCCCTTTGCTGAGCTAGAAGTTTCATCTCAACCAGCTTATATTGCTGTAGTCTGCAAAGAGATTAGTGCATATATTTCAATATCGGTCAGCAGCGGAGTTTGATTTATGCGAGAAGATGGAATTGGAGGGGATTGATTGATTAGAGGCAGACTGACCTTTCTTGGAGGAAAGCGAGGGCAGAGTTAACGTCGAGACCTAATTGGGTAAGATAGGTCTGGACTTCCTCCACGAACTGAGCTCCTGGGATTCCTCTTCGTTCTGTGACCATTGAAGAAGACGAAGACGACGGCGAAGCCATGATCTCAATACCAACCAACCCGAACCAGAGAGAGTACTGGTTCTTCACTTCTTTGAGATTCTACAGGGTTTTGGGGGGTTAGACCACGGAAATGCCAGAGCGACGATGTGCAGCGTGCTAGAAGAAAACGGCGCCGTTTTCTACTTTCGGCTTGCATGGAAAGCACGGCGTCGTTTCACTAGGGGTGCCCTTTTTTTTCTGGGAAAATGCTCAGGTGGTCCTTTATCATATCGCTCCGCTCTTCTTTTGGAGCATCTCCAAACAACCGTAGTTGTAAGTTAGCTTTTATTAACTTTTCTTGCTCTAGTAATTACCATAAAGTAGCATTTTTTTTTTATTATTATTACAATAAACTTTTAAATATGAAAGTTTACTATAACAATAGTAAGTAATATTATTTTCTTTTTCTTTTTTCTTTCTCTCCCTCCCTTCTTTGTCGTTCTCTTCTTTCTCCACTCAAATAAAATGAAGCTTCCACAAACCTAAAGAACCCATACCCACCAAACCACGCGAGCTTGTTCACAACAAATCATCTTCCTCCACTCTGGGTTCGTCTTCCTCCACTTCACGGTGAGCTTGTCTTCCTCATCCTCTTCTTCTTCCTCCACCATTACCAAAGAACCCATATCCACCAACCCCATTTTGTGATCCGTGGATATGTTAGTTGAAAAATTTTAGTTGCAAATTTGATTTTGGCTTTCTAGGATTTGCTAGGAGTGGATTTTGGAAGGATTTTTTATTCCCAGAGATGGGAGAATATGGTTTTACTCTAAGAGAGAGAGAGAAGAAAAGAAAAATGATTCTCTTGAATTCTTGGTGTGAAATTTTGCAAGGATTTGTTGCCTTTGGCTTTCGTTTTGGTTTCTAGAGTTTCTTCTACCGGTAGGGAGAGAAAAACGAGAGAGGGCGGCAAGAAAAATATGGGGTTAACAAATAAATTAAAAAAAATATTTAAATAAAGTAGATTGTATCATAAAAGTCTGCTGGAGTTCAATGCAAAAAAATAGTAGATAAACTACAAAAATTGATTTGGAGTGGCTAAAATAGCATCAATTGCTGGAGATGCTCTTAGGGCTTATTTAGTTCGTGGATTGAGTATTCAATTAAGAAAATGAATAACTATTACTATGAATAAAGGAGAGTGAAATGATATAGTTATTCTTTTGAAAATGAAATACTTCATTCTCATTTATAAAACTCGCGAACAAAAAACTCTTATCAAACAAAGCAAAAGCTCTGAAGTAAATCATACCAAAGCTAAACAAATCAGTCATAACATAATCATCAGCTAACCTATGACTAATCATCAGGTTTAATTTCATATCTATACCAAATAGATATCATCCAATGCATAGGGAGTACTTATTTCTAGGCCTTGAGAGAAGATATCCCCAAGCCAATACTCATCCTCCTCAACCTTGAAAGTGAGGATATCATTCATCCACAACCCAAAGATCTAGACCAAATGCAGATATACTCGCGGGCATAAAACAATTTGAGAGGATATAGCCTTATTAGAAGCAAAAATAGGAAAGAAAAAATGTACAAGACAAAAATGGAAAAACAACTAAATAAAAGGAACAAACAGAAGAAACTATACAAGGAAATGACAATGGAAAAAAAGTAAATACAAGCAAAATTAGAAAAAACAACCAAAGGAAAAACAGGGAAAGCAAACTATGAGGATGATGACAGAGTAGAAGCCGATCGCGTGCTAGCCAAAAATCGACACGGAAGGTGGTGTTGAAAGCACATCATGGGGGCGTGAGAAAAGACCAGCAGCAGACGGTGGGTGCCAAAGTGAGCGCAAAGGAGATTGGTGGCGTATTCAAAATCGAAGATGAGAGTTTGAGTGAAACCCCAAATGCGGCACCCACACAAAGTGCCAAACAACCAACAAACCAAACAAACAAAACAAGAAAAAAAAAAAAAAAAAACAATGGTGAAACAAAGGCTAGGGAGGAGGGGGACAAAAGAAGTGAGACACAAGAGGGGAAAAAAGGGCAGAAAAGAAGGGGTGAAACACCGCACAAAGGCTAGGGAGCATCAAGTAAATTGCTTAGCACAAATGGTTGAGGACAAGGGGAGGAGGGGTGGCTCCTCCTACTTGTGCGGCGCTCATAAAGACAGGGGCTAGGGTTTATTAATGCTATAGTTATTCTTATTCCTTAGTTTGATAACAAAATATGTATTCTAATTGGAGTTGAAAAAAAAAAAAAACCTAGAATTGTTGGGGCTACCGACCACTCCCTTGAAATTCTAGGTTTCCTTTTTTTATATATAAAAAAACAATTTAAAGGTTACAAATAAACTTTTTGAAAAATTAGTTTTTTTTTTGGAAAAAGTTGTCAATTCCTCCGGAATAGCTAGGGTTTAGGAATAACTATTCATCTCATTTTTTAGAGGAATAGGTATTCCTGTGTGTAGGAGATTAATGATTCCCACCAGAATAATTATTCTTATGAATAGATCATTACCAAATAAAATAACGACTATTCCATTACAATGATCTATTCCACAAACCAAATTGGCTCTTAATATTCAAAAGTTACCAATTTCCTCTTTAAGGTCATAACCATTATCAAATCATCAATCTTCCATTAAATTGTTTAACATTGTAGTTATGTAATATCCAATTAAAAGACGATTGGGCTTGTTTGTTAATGCTTTATAAGACTATTTTTTGCTTTTTAGCAAATATATATATTAATAAACAATTTAATACATAAAACACTTACAAAACACTCAAAATTACTTTCACATTTACATCACATAATAATAAAAATAATAATAAAAAGCTAAAAAAATCACCAAACGAACCATATGTGTTAAAATAATACAGGAAGCTAGCTTACATCACCTCAAAAAATAAAAATTTAGCCACATCTAGGTTGTTTTTTCTTCCCCCTCATTCCAACACATTATTATTATTTTCTTTCTTTCTTTCTTTAGTAGTAAATTGGAGACCCTATAAAGTAAAATTGAAGAACAAAAGGTTAAAAATAAGAAAATTGTAACTTTACTTTAAACTCCTGAATTCCTACGCGATTTGTCAAGCCTCCCGAATTTTAAAACCTCTCAATTTGAACCCACGAACTTTCAATTGCAGTCAATTTGAACAATTCTGTCAGATTTTAAACGTTAGAAGTGAGACAATGATGTTTATATCCCTAACTTTTTATAAAATTTCAAATTTACCCTTAATTTCAAATTAAAAATTAGGAAAAACTTCAGAAAGCCCCTCTAAACTTTCAAAACTCACTTACCCCTTGAACTTCCATTTGATCTCACTTTTGGATCCTTTAATGCCCAAAACAGTGTTGTTTTAATGCCCAAAATGGTGTCATTTTGGGGCTCAAAACGATGAGTTTTAACGTGATAAATTCTAAGTGAGAGTAAATGAAAGTTCAGAGGGGATAAGTGAGTTTTTAAAGTTCAGGGAAAATTTGTATAAATGGCTGAAAGTTTAGGGGCTTTTGAAGTTTCCCCTAAAAATTATTAAAAAAATAAAAATAAAAATACAAGGTCATCTAAGGTTGGCCCACCTTGGACCTTTTTTTTCAATTTTTTTTAATAAAAAGAAAATTGAAGAGTAATTTTGTCTTTTTAGAGTTTTAATGACAAAAATTGATGGAGAGGTAAATTGACTGCAATTGAAAGTTTAGGGGTTCAAATTGAGAGATTTTGAAGTTTGAGTAGCTTGTCAAATCACGTGGTAATTTAGGGATTTAAAGTGAAATTACCCAATAAAAAAAAATGAAATGAGAAGTAGACCCCTTGTGCACATAGTTCCACCCTTGCAAAGATTCAAGTGCATAGTGTATAGTGCAATTTTTTTTTTTGTGACATGTCCACATAAGAGAGAGAGAGAGATTCAAACTAACCTTTCTTCATTAGAGCGTGGTTTCTAGTCAATTGAGTTACCTCTTAAAAACGCATAGTGCAAATGTTGATGCAAGTGTTAGTTATAAAATTTTACATCACAAAATCTAAACTCGTGTTAAGATGGCGTGTGACATTTTTATGGTAAGATTTCATTTCATTGAAAGACTTCAACAAGTAGGTAATTTCCTTTTAACTCTTGCCTGTAACGAAATAAGAAAGGACTGAAGGAGAGTTCAGGCTTAAAAACTTCCATGCCCTAATCAAAAAAGAAACAATATCAATGTGGAAAAATAAATAAACAACTTGACTTGTTTTTGAAAATTATTTATTTTTTATGAAGACCTTCAAAATTTATTTTTTACTCCTCTATCTTTTTTTCTTTCTTTCCCAATCATTCTCAATTCAAAGACCTGTGAATTGTGATCAAACTATGTTAATCCGAGCATACGTCATGGTTGCATGAGTCATCCCTCTTATTCAAGGCAATAGCACTATAATCGAGTCAAGTATTAAATGTTCAAGTTTTGTTCATTTAATCTTATTTGAACATGAGTTGAGCTCCATCTTATTACATATATATATATATATATATATAAACTTGTTTAATCTTGACTCATTTATTTTTCTAGCAAACGTGAACTTGTTTCCGAGTTGCTCAATTAACTTCTTTATTCTTTATTGTTAAGATTTTATCATTTGATTTAATTAAACAAATTAACTTGAATGATAAATAAATCTAATCTCGAGTTTTATAGTATGTATATTGTTAGTTTTTTTGTTGGCTCAATTCGGTTCCAAAATACAGAGATTAATGTTTATGGACTCAAACACTAATATAGAATGCTCAAAATCTAATCTCTACCGTTCATAATGAGGATTTACGCGTCGTGAACACCTTGCAAAGTTTTATCTCAATCGGACCACAAACACCCATCAATCGAATCTCTTGATCAAGGACTAACGAAATTTCCAAATTGCTGATGATTGCTGATTTTCACCCTTTGCAATCTCTATCCGGACAGCAGCTCTAGAAACTCAATTTCTGCTCCCTTAGGCCCTGTCCGAACTCATTTGTCCGGACACCAGAAAAGTTTTAAATGATTTAAAGCATATCCTTGTGGTTCTATTATAAATACACATCCATAGAAAGTTAGAGGTACAAATTTTCACTCCAGAGAGTTTGTCAGAGGTTGTGCCAAGAGAGATCATATATGGTGAACATTAAATTGAATCTCTTAAGAGTTTTAGTTATTCATTTGATAAATCTAGTTGAAAAGTTTATCGGTAGAGTCAGGTAAAAGAGAATTACATTGAAGAAGATTGTGAGTAAGGAAATGAGTTGTAGGCTTGTCCATTTTACAGAGCGAAGGTCTTGCAAAGGGTTGTAAGCGTTTTTAGTGTCTATAATCTTTGGATAATTTTTTGATAGTGATTTTTTGGGTTTAGCTACTTTAGAGGGATTTTACTTTTAGATTTGTTTCTAAAATGTTTCCTCTTTGTAACCAAAATATGTGTCTACCTCTTTATTGTTTTTCATATTTTGGTGATTGAATTGTTTATTTCTTCATAGAATTAATTCCACATAAATTGTGATAAACAAGTTTTTGAGTCGGTTAAGCGTTTTTCATATAAAAGTCATTATCCACACACTCACATGTATATTTCTACATACACAAGCACACACACACACTTTATCTATATCAAAACTCACAAAGTTATATGATTATATTAGGAAGATAATTCATCTTTATTTAATTAAGATGTAATAATATATTAAAAAAAATACTATAAATATAATAAAAACGAAATTATCATGAATAAGTAATTAATTAAGCCAAATTTTGTGTTTATAGAATTCACAAAATTAGATTATGTCATGACACTAGCCCAATTACTTTGCTGCAAATAGGCCCATGAAAGTAGATCCCATAAAGGAATAAAAATTAGATTAAAATTGTAGGGCTTTACCCCAAAGGGGAGCCCTTCCAGAAATTCTCAAAGGCCTGGGTTTTGTGTTTATAGAATTCACAAAATTTCAACCAGCAATAGACGCGCCTCGGTTAGAACCTCACTAGCTGCGTCATTGCCCCAAGCGCAAAGATGCTTTGGCAAATCTGCTTGGCTTTCCTTTTGTATCCAACTCGGCCTCCCGTGGTTCTCTTCGCTTCCGGTGTGGGACTTCGGGAACTTAACATTAAGGCTGTTGCTTATCAGGATCTTGTCCCCACGTTGTTCCTCAAACACCTGCCTCCCCTGCTGCTCGCCTGCTACGTTATACGCATCACATCCAAACACCTTGTATTATTATTCCCTCATTCTTTCCAAGTTCAATGAATACTCGACATGAATCTGGATCCCCACTATCTAACTTTCTCAGCATTTGCACGTCGTTATAGCTATATGATAAATATGTAATAATTTTAGCTTATTATATATACATACGTTGAGTTTGCAAATTAGATTCTTCACCGCCATGCCGCTTGTATTTGTTCTAAACATGTTTACAAATCAAGCTATGACATGTCTTAAGTTCAATGGATGTTGTGGAGGCGTTACACGAAAATTGAATTATAAGGGGACGATGTTTAAATTAATCAATTTTAAGCAATGTGCACTTAAAGATCATATCGTTGTAGGACCATATTATGCTGTCAAACATCCACGACGACAAACTTCATCAATATTGACCCAATAATAGTCTCTTTTTTTTTTTTTCTTTTTTTGCGGTTTCACTCATTTATCAATATTTAATATCCATAAATAAAGAAATATGGTAAGTACTTTTTTAATTTTCTTCTTGTGTCATTCTTGTCCTAGATGGATAAATAATATCAAAAGACTTTTTAATCCCGCATGTAAGTCATTATCTATGTGACTCTATCACAAAGCTACAACTTATTTGATCCCATACTCGACGACTTACATTTGATCTTATATTTGACGTGATGACCAACTTTGAATATGTGAAACACCTAAGATTATAACACTACCTACTTGTGGTAAAGTTGAATCCACATCACTGTCCAATATTAACGTGACACTTTATGAGTAATGATCTTTGTTTCGGTTGAGACGAGATGACACGGCATGACATGGAGACGCTCGCTTCATAGGCCCAAAACACCATATATATATATATATATATATATATAAGTGGTCGATAATGTGAATTATCTGTAAGTCACTTGGTTTAATTAGGACCACTAAACCTTTTCGTCCTCTTTATAAAAAAAAAAATGAAAGCAATCGATTGGCATCATATATATAATATTCCTTTATTTTATTTATTTTTCTGATTCCTCGGTGGAAATCCAGGGGATTACTTTAAGCAATATTCATGGCACTACAATGAGACCTCGACAGGCGATTGATAGATATATAGGTGCAAATGCTCTTCCTTTTACGAAGAGCATCGGTTGTGATGATAAATCCAAATTATAACACCTGGCACTGGGGCAATGGCTAGAGTTGAGGGAAATATAGAGCTGCTATATATGTATGCTGTAAATATATATGATCATTAATTTAGCGTATCTAACCAAAAATAATGACTAACACTAATAGGAACATAATTAATAATAATCACAATTATTATTCAGATACCCACATCACGGAATAGGAACATCTCTAGTTTAAATGAACGGTTAGTTATACTTGAATAATATTTTTGTTTTCTCACTTTTTAGGGGACACAAATACCCTTCACTATAACAAATTGGATTATCCCTCGTTCATTTGAACCGGAGAGAATACTAATTCCCCACATCTTATATGTACAACTCAAATTATTATTAGCTCCCATTATTAAAAAACACACACACATATATAAAATCATGGTTTCACTAATGTTGTTTTGTAGGAGTTAGGTGAAATAATGATTCAATGGGATTTTTGAGGGATTGTTTGCAATTTTTACTGTTTAAATTCTTTGTGTATAATTCTCAATGGACAAATGTTATTATGATCACGGCCAGATAAAGTAATTATTCATATTGTCCCTATACTTTAAATAAAATAAAAAATAAAACCGCTGAAAATGCCTTGATATTATTTTTGACACATTCGCACAAAAATAAGAGAATAAATTTAAATTAGTGACCTTCGCTTTATGAGACTTAGGGCCCGTTTGGGAGTGCGATTTCAATAAGTGCGATTTTAAAAATTGCGTTTTTAAAAATTGTGTTTTTGAAATCGTCACTTTAAAATCGCATGGCGTTTGGTAAAAACAGCAAAAAATTTTTTTATCAATCGTGTTTGGGTAAAATTAGCATATAATTGCGATTTCGGACCAAATAGGTAAATATTACCTTTTAAGTGAAATCGTGATTTTGGTTTAAATTCGACTTTTTCAAATAAGATCACCCAACTTATCGAAATCATTGAAATCGATTTTCCACGATTTAAAATTTGCGTTTTCAAATCATCGCAATCCCAAACACTCCAAAATCAAACGATTTGGTTTAAAAACGCAGATTATTTTTTTAAAAACGCACTCCCAAACGGATCCTTAATCCCAACCAATTAAACCGACCTTGAGAATATGTAACCCCGGCCCGCACCAACTCCGTACATAAAAACATTTTCTTGTTAATGCAGGCTACTCGGAACCGACCAGCTGTATGACTACGACCACCACGATTTGCACCACCGACATCCGTATATGGTGAAATTTTGAAATTGATGACCCCACTTAGACTCCAATTTTGGCAGCACCACTCTTAAAGACATGGTCCCTTAATTTATATATATATATATATTAAGAAAACAAAATGGAGCAAGCATATCTAATAAAGGTTTATATATATATATATATATATATAGCTCAGTTGTGATTGCTTTGTATTAAATTTTGAGGCAATAAAGTTGAGCCAGCAGCCTATAGATGTTGATCTGCTCGATTGAGACTCTTTTGAGTTAAAGCATGCATCTTCAATGTATATCATAAAATTAAAAATTAAAAAAAATTAAGAAAAAGAAAAAAAGAAAAGTGAAAAGTGAAAAGACAAAAATATTTGAAGGGTAATTTGTCCTATAAAAAAGTGAAAAGATAAAAATACATTTTCATTATAAGTGAGGGGAGGTTATGGAGTTTTTACTCAGAGTATGTTAATATATATAATTAAATACAATTCTAGTCTAAAAACTTAAGTTAATGGGTTAAGGTCTACTTAGATATAGTAAATACTCATTTTCTTTTATATTTTCTCATTGTAGGACATAATACTCACAATTATACTCACAACACATTTGAACCAGAGAAGATACTAGTTCTATTTATAATACCTGTAGAAGCAATTAATATTCCTTTTGATTTAATTAATTAATCCCCGCATGTTATTATTGGCTGCAAAGAATAATTAATTGTACGTTTAATAACTGAATTTGAGCAATATGAATAAGCTGAATTGTTTGTTAAATGTTTTGAGAAAAGTGGGGTTTTATTATAAAAAAAAAAAAAAAACTGAATGTTTTCAAAATACTTAATTAACAAACATGAATTTTTGTAATAATATAGGGAGAACATTAAATTGGGTATTTTTTGGGGTGCACGCCAAGTTTTACTGCAAGATTTTGTAAGTATAAACAGATTGTAATTTGATTTTTTTTTTTTATGATTAAGTTTTGGGAGATCGAGTGTCTCTAGAGTAGTTTTACTTTTCAAGAGTTTTTCACCAAATTCGTCGTGCTTTATTTATTTTTGTATGTAGTTGCAAAACTTGAATTATTCCATTTCTCCTTTTGGTACTGCATTGGCTACATGCTGTGGTGCATTGTTACTAATGCTTTTATTGAGATTTAGAGTTCATTTGGGATTGTGATAGCGTTTTTGAAATCGCTACTTTTTAAAATTGCAAAAATATTTGGTAAAACATATTAAAAAGTATTATTTTATTAAAAATTTGTTATGAGAAATTGTAATTTTGATTTTAATTAACTTTTTTTTTTCTATTTTAAATTAAGTGCTTTTTAAATTATAATCCAAAATGCCTTACGTTTTGCAATATCTTTTTAAAACAACAATTATTCTTTCGAAATCACAATTCCAACGCACCCTTATATCCTTGTTTTTTGTGTTTTGAATATATTTGTTTTTCTAGCCTTTGTAATATTTGTTTTTGTTTATGTAATCTTATCTTACCCATAAAAAAATAATTAAAAAAAAATCAATAGTGAAAAGTATAATAATCAACATAATGGAATGATAAAAGGTATAAAGTTAGGTTAAGTTGTTTTTTAAAATAACAAAAAAACAAAAAGGAAAGCACTACGATCATAGCTGTCATTCTCCTTGTAAGTATATACGAATTTTTCCTAGAAAAAAGAAAAGAAAAGAGGGTATATATGAGTTTTTAATAAATTAAACGTCACCCACTGAAGGCTTATTAAATTTTTTTTTAAAAAAAAACTGTAAATGTTGTAGATTTTTCAATAATAACCCTACTTTGCTAGTGTCACTATCAAAGAAGGTACTAGGCTTTCAAAATTGTCATTAAATTTGTAACGAATAAAATTTAATGAATAATAATTTTAAAAGTGGTGTCACCGTCACGTAGTGTGAATATAAAAATGTAAAGTAAGATGGTGTATATATATTATTACTATTTTTGACGAATCACGTAGAAAGGTTCAGAATCGGTTTGGAGACCAACCTGAAAACCCTAAAATTTGTTTGTACACAGCTACAATTTTGGCACTGTGGAAGAGGACGAGGGAAAAATTGTGGGTTACATTAATTAGAGGGCAGTTGGGAATATGATATGAGTGAACTTGTCCATCACTAGTGGTGGTGACCATATGGGCTTGCTATCTATCTACACCACCTTTTGTTTTCTTTTTCTCTTCTCTCTTTTCACTTTATTTTTCTTGGAGTTTAATGGACAAGCTATGACCCCTCCATGTGGGTTTACAAAACTTTAGGTTAAAATTTTGAATTTTTTTAAATGCATGTCCTTTTCCTTCTATTGGCTTTTGGTATGCTGATCACATGCTGCAGACCCATTTCAAAAGCTTATAAATCAAATGGTTTTACTTGGCCCAAAAGTCATTTCTAATGCCTATGCTGCTGAGACATCTCACATGTAACTAATGATTTTCCTCATGTTTCTAACCATGTTCTAAGAATCTTGCCAAATTAGTATCCTCTTTATCTTTTTTTTTTTTTTTTTTTAATCTTTTTTTTTTCTTTTTCATTCTGCTGAGACCAAGCACAACAAGAAAAGAAGCATAAAAGAGAATTTTGATGGAATTAGTTACTAGAAAAATGTATAATTTATAATGCTTTTAACAAAGAGAATTGCTTTAGAATTTTATATTTTGATACAATAATTCGTTGAGTGGGTTCCTTCCTAAGAGCCTCTTTTACTATTGTTTTGGATTTTACTATTGTAACACAAGCAAAAACTTTGCCTTTTTTTTAAAAAAAAAAAATATATATATTATTCTCTCTCCCACGTGGCGGAGAGCACGGTGGGACGGGTTTTTTTCGGCTTTGCACAACAGTTCAAACTATTGGTGAGCAGGGCTACGTCGGGACGACAATGAGCAATGGGCCATGGAGTGTATGTTGAGGATGGATAGAGCTTTAGCGATAAACCGAAAAAAGGTGATTTGTGGAGAGAGATATCTAGAGGTATGGATTGTGTGTATATAATAGGTGTCCATCTCAAGGGACATAGCTCAATTCGCCTTTTTTTATTTTTTTGCTCTTATAGGAATTGTTATAGATCTCATTTGATTCAGCAAGTGGATCACTACTAAAGTTATCATATTATTGGGACCTATCTAAACTAGTGTCTAGTGAGTTAGGTTTATATCTAAAGAAGTACCGTAAAAAAAAATTTGTTTAACAGTGACTTTCGCGCACTGCCATTTTAATTTGTTGCTTGTTAACTCTAATGCGTTACAGTTTTTACGTTAAAACACTTGGTCGCTACTCGTTGAAAAATTGGCTAATCCAATGCTAATGTTGTATTATATGTACTCCAACCTGTCTAATATGCCTCTATCAATTACCTAAACCCCTCCAAGCCCAAAAAGTCTCCGAAAGCTAAGTGAAACTGCTTTCACTATTGATAAAGATATGTATGATTGAGTATTGTGAGCAAATAAAGGTATATTTTTCCCTTTAAACCTTTTTGTTTTCAAACCACATGGTCAGCCCCATAATTGGCAAACAAATAGACATATATAAATATATAAAAGAATATGAAAAATTTCATTTGGGACCTCTGAAGTATCACGTATTTTGGGAAGACTCTCTCAATTTTTTAAAAAACTCTCAATTTCACTTCCTGAATTTTCGATTTGATGCAATATACTCATTCCGTCAGATTTTATGAAATTCTAAATTTACCTTTAATTTCAAATCAATTTTTTTAAAAAAAATTGAAGGGTAATTTGATCTTTTTAGTCATTTTCATTATAGGTTAACGGTTGAATTTGATGGAGGGAAAGTCAAATGAATCAAATTGAAAGTTTAATGGACTTAAATTAATATTTTTTAAAATTTATGGGAGTCTTCTTAAAACGCATGATAATTTAAGAGTTTAAAGTAAAGTTATTCCAAAACAAAAACAACAGTAGATGAGGAGATTAAGGATCCTTGTTGTTTGAGTAATCTGGGACAAAGATTTCTGTTACTCATCCATGAAATCTCAAAGAGCATGTGAAAATGTCTAAAGGAAAGTGAAGTGAAACTTATTCTGTTATGATGATAAAACTATTGGTTAAAACGATTAAGGCATTCTTTTGAGGGTAAATGTATGAAGAAAGCACAAACACATGGGGGCTGATGGGAAGTAGCAGCAACTGCTGTGAACCACCCGCTGCTTGCCACATGCTAAGCACTAATGATTTGATGCCCCTTGGAGCCGACACCTTTCAATTTATGACTAGATTTCGTAGCGTTTGGGCTAAGTGGTCTTAAAGACAACCTCATTTTTCGTGTCGACATCTTCTTTTGTATATATTATTGTTATTAACTTAATTAATCTGGGACCTAATTCTGGATTATAACCTTATTTAGCCTACCATGTACTTAATTATTGGCTATATTTTCTTCGGAAATTTAGTGACTATATTTGATAATTAATCATAACAAAGTTGGTATCAATTAATCAAGATGGGTGATTATAATGTGTTAGTGGGGTGGTGGATGATGGAAACTTTTTGAGATTTTCAATGGGGAGGAAGTTTGGTGTTGAATATCAAATCGATTGGCATGTTTCTTGGCTCTCAATCTTGCTTTTATGCCATCATAGTTGTTGATAGCACACATCAAATATATATATATATATATATATATATATATGGAGAGAGAGAAATGTTAAAGTATTCAACGAAGATCCAGCTTCTCTCCTACATGTCATTTAAAAAATAAAAATTTGATGTTTTAAATTTAATTTTGTTTTTTTTTTTAATTTTTTAAATGATACGTAAGAGAGAAATTAAGCTTTTGTTGAATTTATGTTATGACTGTTTCATATCTCTTATATATATATAGTTGAAGTATTTTGTAAAGTATATATATATAATCAAAGCTGTTCAAGTGTCGATTTATTAGTTAAAATTTATAATTTCCTATCACTTTATAGCATTTTAAAATTATAAAATGATCATTTATCATGCATGATGTGTAATACGAATTGTGACTAAACCTTAAACCTCACATCTAACTTTAAAATTTAATATATTACGCCCCCATTAAGCAAAGAAGTAAAATACTAATCGCGTAAATTCACTATATATTGGTTTTTTGTCAGTTTAAATTTTGGGAAAATTATGCATACTCTTCAAACGAATACTTAATTTGTAATGTCCTCCCAAATTAAAAATTGCAGGAATGCCCTTCTCCAATTACCAAAAATTTGCAATGTACCTTTTTATCTTTTTTTTTTTAAATCCTTAAATTTTTTTTAATAAGACAAAAATTCCCCTAAAGATAAAAATTAAAATTAAAAAAATGGTTAAAAACAAAACAGATACATGCTGTTTACACCAAAAACAAACAGGCACTTGGGTTTTCAAGATTATCACAAAATTTACCAGTGGTTTGCAAAAAAACTCACTTAATACTTTTGTTAACATTCTGTTACAAAACACCACGTCACCCTTACACATGGGTGTCATGTGGTGTGGTATTTGGGTTTTTGGGTGCTAAGTCATTTTTTTTTAAAAAAAAAAAAACCCCAAAATTAAAGAACAAAAAAAAAAAAGGATAGTAGTTGGGGTGGCCGAACCACCACATAGGGGGTGGCCAGCCATACCATTTTGCTTGGGTGTGGTTCGGCCACTCCCAGACAGACCAAAGTGGCGAACCACCAGCAAAATGAGTGGTAACCACCCTAGCTACTTTTTTTTTTCTTTTTCTTTTTTAATTTTTATATGAGAGCTCCTACAATCAGGTCTTAGTATAAACCAACCCTTTTACAACATCCGATCACCAATTTAAGAAAAATGAAAAAAATGAAAGTGAGAACAGCCACACCAAATCAGAGAAAAAAAAAACTAATAGCAGGCCCGACCCAAGGCCATGAACACTTCAAACCCTACCTGTACCGCCTCAAACCACCGGTGTGGCCGACCTCAAACCACAGCCGTGACTGCCTCAAACCCGTCGTGACCCACCTCAAAACCCGTTTCTAATGCTCCAAAACTAGTTTCTAATGTCTTAAAACTCATTTTTGGATTCAAAATTAAAACATAGATACGGAAGGTTAACCTTTAGGGATTTTATCACTATTTTGGTCAAAGTTATTTTTGTGCACTTTTTATGTTTTTGCTTATGTGTTAGTTATTGATTGGGGGCTGTAAACACTCTCAATTTAATTGCTTATATCCCCAAAAGCTAGGTCAATCAACTGAAGTCATACTTAATGAATCAAAGGTCACTATTTGGAATCCCTCTCCACCTCTTGTGTGGACATGTCAAAAAAAATTATTGATTGAGGACTGTAAAATAGAGTCTTTTTAAGGCTCATCCTGATATAAGTTAATTTCTTTATATATATATATATATATATATTTATTTATTTATTAAAGGTACTTTTGTCTTTTGAAGGACTTGCAAACTTTTAATAATTTAGAAAGAGGAATGCTAATATTTTCAAATTTTTGTTCTAAAAATTAGTTATCAAATGATGTGTTACCATTCCATAAGTTGGTAGCATATTTTCCAAAATAATAAATCTCAGGAGATTGTGACACATAATTTGAAAATCAACTTTTGGGAAGAAAATTTGGGATATAGAACACTTTTCATTTAGAAAAACATTGATACAATTTTTAGTCAGGGAGAACCAATACAAATGAAATATTAGTTTGAAGTGAATAGGTGGTCGTTTCCCTTATATTTCTTAGATAAGCGACAAGTAATGAGAAATTAATTATTGAGAAAATTCAATTATCAAAGAATTTTTGTAAAGCCCCAAAGACCTCTAGTGTCTTTATCTTTGATCCGTGCATTCCCAGGAACTGCCCTCGCTGGTGATTGTGACTATAACATGTGCATTAAAAGTTAGCGACACTACACAGAGTCTTGATAAGCAAACGCGCAAGACCAGCAAACTTCTTTCATTTTGACCCCCAATTATTAGAGCTGGAGGCGGATGGGGACACATTAACAGTGCCAAAAATCAACCCCTTTTTACTCGCAAGCAAAAAAATATGAGACTCACCCGCTCGAATAAATGGTCAGAATGTTCGAGATTTGCTGTGAAAACATAAACAGGGCACATGGATTGATGCGTGTTGTGGTTGTAGGGGTGGGTTGAAGTTAGAGACATTGGTGGTCCTTTAAACTGCGTTGATCTGGAAACCAATCCAAGTGATAGTGATGAAACATAGGCACCCGTGTGCCTCGATTGGGTATGCAATGGAAAAGGAGAGGTGAGGATTGTTTTTGTTGAGAGTTTGGGACACAGGGAACAGTATAAGCCCCACTAGGGCTCTTGAGAGTGACCCTCCCAAAGGACTGCCGAGTCCAGACTCGATTTTGCTCTGTTTAGTAGGGCATGCAGCTGACAAATATATACAAAAGCTGGGGGTGGGTTGGGTCCTAATTCAATTCAGAGGTCTCTCACATGCTCTAGTAGTCTGTCTTGCCCTCGGGAGGGAGGGTTGAAATGTCAATGCACTCTATAAAGGTGGGGACAAGAAGCCATGTGACATGTAACCCCTTGTCTAATTGATACTTTTGGCGCTTTCGGCAACTTTTTGGGCAGTGGAGTTAGCTATTCAAGACACTCCCACATGTTGCACTCTGCCTGCTCTCTCGACTTAATATCACCAAATGCCCTTCCCCAGAAAATTATTGTTAATAATAATAAGAAAATAAAAAAAATCATAACTTAAACTTAATAAAAATTCAACTTTTCTCTTTAAGCGCCTCTCAATGAAGTAGAGAGAAAGGTTTAAACTAAAAATTAAATTTAAAATAAAAGAGAAATTGAATTTTTATTGGGTCTATATTGTGATTATATCACATCTCTTAATAATAATATGAGCAATAATAGTAGGCAGTAGCAAGTATAGTAAATCTTACATGTGCCCGTGTTGACTTCTCGTCCAATTATCAAACATTAAAATGTACCTAAGCTCAAACCAAATTCAAGCAAAGTATAAACAATTATTGAGAATTCATATGGATATGAATTTTGTTTGTTAGTTTAATGATGCAACATCGTACTTGGAACACCAAGTCCATGAGATTATTATAATGTAATATGTAGGTGAAAAGATTTTCACACTATTGATTATGAAAGATTTTGTGAAATTAACATTTGATGGGCAAACACTAGAAATTACAAATAATTGGGTACAGTATCCAAAGGACAGATTTGCAAGTCCGGCGAGCCTGTCTGTCTTACACAATAATTCAACCGTTGTAGTGGTAGTGTATTGAATACTAAATAGATGTGCCGATGGCCAATTGCTAATATCATAGCCTTTTTTTTTTTTTTTTTTTGTGCCTTTTTTTCTTTTTTTTTGTTAATGGTAATAAAATTGAGAGAGAGAGAGAGGGAGAGAGATGGATTCAATTATTGGAAGGATTGGGAAGGAGGTGCTGAGAATTGGAAAGGTAAGTGTGAGATAGATTTACTTGCAAGAGAAATGGACATGTATTTAACAGAGAATAAAGAAAGATTAAAGGGGGGGAAAAAAAAAAGAGGAAAAAAAAAAAAAAGAAGGAAAAAAGAGTGGAAATGGCACGTGGCAATTGTCATCAGCTAGGTGGCGCAGAACTAGAGCCGGCGCCGGAGCCGGAGAGGCGCTCGGCGAGGGCGCTCATGGCTCGGACTTGCATCTCAAGCGCTGCTATGTAGTCAGTAGCTTCATCTAGAATCACTGGCAACGGTTGTTTCCGGCAACCGGGGACCAAGCGGCCGAGAACCCTGACTTTCCTCTGCACAGCCGGTAGACTCTTCCCCTTCAGCCTCAATACGCTCACCTTAGGCTTCTTCGACGACGACCGGCTAGTCCCGGTGGCGGCCGAAACCACTCTCTGGCGCTTGTGCTTCTTCTGGAACTTGAGCTTGAGCCGGCTCGTCAGAATCGCCCGGCTCCACCTCGTCTTGCCCTTGGCAGCCACGGCCAGGACTCTGTCGGCAGCCTCGCGCACGGCTCGTCCCCGGCGAGGCACTTCAGCCGAAGGCGAAGAAGGCGAAGGACCAAGCCGGACTTGGCTCAGAGCCTGTACGAGCTTGGATGAGTAGATTTGCTGCTGAGTTTCAGATTTCCATTTGATGTGGTTATGATCATCGTTGTGGTCCTTCTCTTGGATTTTCTTCTTCTTCTTTTTAGATCGATCGGAGTTCGTTACGGGGTTTGAGATCAGAGTCGACGCCATAACTGAATACCTCTCTTCCCCAAATACTCAACAAAATTTTCGAACTCCTCTGTCCAACACCTGGAAAAAAAATATTCAGAGATTTATTAGTAATCTTAAACCAGATTCTCATAAACGAAATCTGATTATTTGTTTCGATCGGAATCGGATAAAATCTGGCTCGAAAGGTTTCGGATCGATATTGAACAAAAAAAGAATCATGGCAGAGGATGTGATCAAATTAAGGTATCAAAATCTGAAAAAAAAAAAAAAAAGAAAAAAAATTTACCAGAAAAAAGATTTATAAGAAATAATCGAACAAAGAAAATTGCGGAATAAGAGAATTTACCTTTCAGAGAGTAGCTGAGAAATGATCGAACGGAGGGAGAGGCAGAGAGAGAGAGAGAGAGAGAGAGAGAGAGAGAGAGGAGAACGGAACGGAGTGGGTGAGGTGTCGATTGGTGATTATGTGGATGAAGGGAGAGAGAAAGGTTGGGAAAGAGGGTTATAAAGGAATCAGGGCAAAGCACGCGTCGTTTAATCGATACCACATTTTTATTTTTCCCTTGCGTTGCACTGTGCCTGTGTGCCCCCCCACCCCAACCCACTTCGGCGTGCTTTTGGGCAATGGTCATTGGCCTGTTACGGGCAATCCACCTCCTGGGTTGAATATCATCATCTTATAAGGATTTGGAAAAATTCACCATACCCCCTTAAAGTTTTAAGAGTTTTTTAATTTTAACGTCAAAGTTTAAAAGTGACAATGTATCCCTTTGAAATTTTAAAAATTAGCAATTTTAACTATCTGTTAGCTTTTTTCTGTCAAATTGAACAAAAAACTATAAATCGAAATTGCACTTAGGCTTTTTTTTTTTTTTTTAATTTCCATCCATTTTGATGGAAAATTTTAACATATGGTTAAAATTACAACTTTTTAAAACTTTAGGGGATAAAGTGAATTTTTTCTTAAAGATTTTTACGGTATTCTTACGCTTCGTTTGCTTTGACATAAGATTTTTTTTTTTCATTTTACGGTATTTACTACCATGTAAAATAGTGGTTAACGAAAAATATTTTTCGTTTGACCGAAAATTCTTCTTTAATTTTCAAAAAATGGTTTAAAAATTGTAAACTATCTTTCAACGTTAAGCATCTCATTCTCAAATTAATGGACCCTGTCAAGATTCGCGCAAAATCTTGCTGAGAATTGCCCGGAATCCACCCAAAAGTTGACTAGAACTCGCCCAAGACTCACTCAAGACCCTGCCAAGACCTGCCTATGAACCAACCAAACCTTGCCAGACTAAAAAATGATACATCGAACTTCCCATCATGAATTTAACTCAAAAGAGGGGGAGAAAAAAGAAAAACTCCCTTACCGAAAAGGCTAATGAAAATACAATATGATGAAAGTAAATATAATGATGGTGGCATCGCATCCATTTTAATTCTCCATAACTCTTGTAACAAATAAAAACCTAAAGAGGATGAGAACTACAGGACAGGCAAACGAAACCCCAAAAATCTAACTGATGGGATATCCAAATAATTTTATGGGCCAATCAATTGACACCTCTAAGACTTGGTCAAGACATTTTTATAATTTAGAATTTAATATGATTTAATGAAAAACATATATAAAAAAATTGATTTTTATATGTAGTAACGCCATATAAAATGTTTAGCATAAAATATTTTAGGAAAATAACTTCCTAAAATATTTTCAAAAAATCATTTTACGTCGAAGTAAATGAATCCTTATTATGCTTTTTTTTATTTAAAATAATAATAATTAAATAATTGATGTTAAATACTAATTATTAAAAATGATACATTGTGACATTGTAAACTTTTGGTATATCAGTACTTTTAATATCTAATTAATTAGATGAATTTATTATTAAAATTAAATATTGATATTTAGTTATATTAGTTCTCATTACTTTAAAAAAAAAAAACTAGAATAAATACTAATCATTAAAAGTGATAAATTCTGAAGTTACAAACTTTCAATCCTTTAATTTGAAAACAAATGTTAATATTTAAAAAATAATAATAATTTAATACTTAGGTTTTTATGCGATTTCAATTTAGTCCTTCAGATTTTTAATTTAAAAAATTAGATTATTAATTTTTCTTTTGATTTCTAACAAAGATCCAACTTCTTCCTTTAAGTGCTAGATTTTTTTTAAAAAATGAAGGAGAGAAAGCTTTAAACTATAAATTAAGTCTAAAATAGGAGAGAAGTTGGGTCTTTGTTGCGTATTTGTTGTGGATCTATCACATCTCTTTCAGATATGTCATTTTGTCAATCTACTGTTCAATTAATTAACGATATACCATATCAAACCAATCAATTAATGCCATGTAATTTTTATTCGACACCTCATGTGCCCCATGACATAGTTACTTTAAAAAATAATTATTTATAACTTTTATTTTATTTTATTTAAGATATATTTGTAATTTGAAGTAACTATTATATTGCATGGCAAGTATAATTGGCATGCAACATGTTAAATGAGAGTTACGTGATATAAATTAATTGGTATGATGTGGCATATTGTTAATTAATTGGTCTGACATCATGGCATATTGTTAAATTTTTTGGATAGTATGTTGACAAAAGAACCTATTTAAAATCGGAGAAAAATCAAAAGTCCTAATTGTCTAAAATTGAAAACCTACGGATTAAATTTGATTTTTTCCAAAAAAAAAATCTACATAATCAAATTTCCTAAAAACTCTAGAGTATCTTAAAAATTTACTGATACTCATAATTAACCAGATAATTAGGTGGAAAAAAAATCCCCCTAATGGAAAACTTAAGATTAACTGGGATGTTGCTTTGAATGTACATCTAAAACGAATGGGGGTGGGGGTGATCATACATGATTTTCAAGGTACGGTTATTGCTACTCTTAGTAAAACTATCCAAGTAATTCAGGAGCCAACAATGGCCGAAGTCACTGCCGTTTTATATGCTATTGAGTTCGGCCGGGACGGAATCCAATTGGTGTCGATTTGGTCAAATTGTGGAGGATGCACATGTGCTGTGAGGTATGTCATGACAAAAAGGGAGCAAATGGAGCATCTCATGGGCTAGCCAAATCAGCGGTTAGGGACATCATGGATAGGATACAGAGGGGGAAAATACTTTTGTTTATTCTGAATGTAGTCTCTTTAGAGCAACTGGCTCTATCTATTTAGAGTTTTTATGCTCTAGATTATTTCAATGAAATGAACCTCTCTTTTTATATAAAAAAGAAAAGAAAGAAAGATACCGGCGGATGACTGATGTAAAAGTGGCTGAACAAACCCGTTGGCCAAAGAAAACGATTCAACCATTTCAACCGTCTTTTGTTTTGTTTTTTTACTTTGTTGTCACGCCTAAAAACAAAATATTATACCTGATGTGATACCCTAATGGAATATCTTAATCTTTTACAAGTACGAAGTTAGATATCTTAACCCTATTTTACGGTTTGACATTCATCTCAAGGTTAGCTAACTGCAAGAGGTCAAAGAGCGTCAAACCAATATATCCAATACAATACAATGTTTTCTTTAATTCTAAGCAATGCAGGACATCATGTGACACAATAGATAATTAATTATTATTATTATTATTTTTAAGGTTGTCTTGATTAGTGTTTGCTTAAGGTAAAAAAGGGTGGGCCGAGTTGTTTGTTTGATTTGATTTGATTTTCTTTCTTAGCTCTTTGTTTCTAAAAGATATCAGTGGGCCGTAACTTAGGCAGAAAAAGTGATTATAGGATAGACCTTAGGTTTAAAATTTACCAAAGCGAAAAAAACAAAGAACAAAAAAAAGTTGCTCCTAAGGCGTTCCCACGTACCTAAGTGTAATTTTTAACCCAATCACATAAACGTGTTATTTGATGGTGAGGCAAAAATTTACACACCCTTCAAACTCCTACTTAATTGATGGAGGCCTATTATGTGGCTACTAAGGTGAGGCAGCCATGCATAGGCCATGTTTTTTTTTTTATTATTTTTTTATGGAAGACTAGCATCAATCTTTTTTTTTTTAACAGATTTTTTTTTTTTTTAATGTTTTTTTGCATTCTATATGTTTAATGAAATGTTTTGAATTGTATTTTGAGATATTTGAGTAATATTAGCTAAATTTTCATAAGCTAATATTTGGATTCTAATGCTTTAAAACTCATTTATGGATTCAAAACTAAAACCTAAGGGTGAAAGGTTAATCCTTTAGGGATAGTATAACCTTAAAGAGATTCGGTCATCCTAAATTTAGTGCTAATGCCTCAAAACACGTTTCTGGATTTAAAACTAAAACATATGGGTGAAAAGTTAACTCTTTAGAGATGGTATAACCCTAAAAGGATTTGGTCATCCTAAATTTGGTGCTAATGCCCCAAAACGCTATCTCAATTTTATATTGTTTTGTTTATACCAATTTCTTATCAGTGATTCATGGAGATCAGTGAATTTGATATATAGTTTAATCAATTTTTTTTTATAAATGATTCTCAATTTTAAAATTGGCAGGCACTTCCTCCTTTAACCTCTTTCCTATTCATTTAAAAAAAAAACAAAAAAACAAAAAAAACATGGTAGACTCTAGAGGTAGCCGAAAAGCTCTGCTCTTATCGATGATATCTCCCCAAACTTTTAATTGTGACATTATACTCTCAAACTACTAAAACATTTTCAATGTCCTCCTAATGACAAAACTACCCTTAATAAATTTTTTAAAAAAAACTAAAACTTTTAGAAAAAACCTAAAACTGAAAAAAAAAAAAAAAAGAGTGGCCAAATTAAAAAAAAAAAAAAAATCCTTTCTATAAAAAAAAAATTAAACAATTTCTATTTTTTTTTATAAAAATTTTCATTTTCATTTTTATTTGTAAAATAAAAATTTTTAGTTTTTTAAAACAATTAAATTTTTTTTTTTTTAATATGAGTATTTTTTATCTTTTTGTTAGCAATATTGACAATGTATTGATAATTTGAAAAAGACATTATCGAATGGTAGTTTAAGGGGCATGTTAACTTTACCAAATTATTTTTTAATCACACGTTTTAAAATGATGAATAGAAACCGACAATTTTTGCCAATCTCTTTGATGGATTCTGTAGATAAGAACGTTGAAGTCTAAAGAGCAAAAGAACAATCAAACCAGTAAGCCAAAAGTTATACTGCCAAGTCTACAAGCTGAAAGGTAGGCGTGGGATCAGCACTAGTGTAATCCTACTCAAGATGGGTTTAAATCCTTCATTTGACCAACTTTAACATCCGGCCCCAAATTGATTTAAAATATCTGAACAAAAACTATACTAATTCCCCTTTAATTTTCATACGAATTGTTTCTGAACTTTAAAAAGTTGCAATGTATATCAGCAATTTTTTTTAAAAAAAATTTAAACGATTATGTAAAATGTCTGTTATACCACCATAAATTTATAATACAACTATGCCTTTAAATTTTTTAAAAAATAATAATAAAAAAGAAGCAAAAACAGTTAAAGAATTCAGGAAAAAAAAAAAAACCCACGACTATGAGTAATTTTACCCCACCTCCACTGTCCTACTCCTCCTTATTTTTTTTTTAAAATAAAATTATTATATAAAATGATATTTTTGCTTCCTCCGTTAGGATCTAATAAAAAATTGGGATAGTTACTTTTTACTCCCATGAATTACAGTGCATTGACATTTTCTTTTCATAAACTACCAACTATAATACTTGACCTCATCAAACTACCATCTTATGACACTTTTTCCATTCTGTTAGTCAAAATGGTTAAAATTAACGTTCAACAGTCATATGACTTGTATGTGTCATTTTAAATTATTTTCTTTCTACTTTTGCCCTCACTTCATATCAGTAAAATGATGCTTATACCCTCCTAAATCCTAATCTAACACATGAGAAGTGATGGCAAAAGTGGAAGAAAAAAATTTTAAATGACGCATACAAGTCATATGACTATTGACCGTTAATTTTAACCCATTTTGACTGACAGAAGGAAGGAAAATATTATAAGATGGTAGTTTGATCGGATCTAAATATCATAGTTAATAGTTCATAGAGGAGAAAGTACTAAAGCGTTGTAGTTCATGGGAGCAAAATATAATTATTCCAAAAAAAAATCTAACAAAAAAGGTAACCAAATGTGCTAAAAAATTAAAATCCCACCTTATAACTTTTTAAGTGAAGAAAAACATTACAAGTCGCTTGATAATTTAGAAAATAAGTATAAATTTTCTAAAATTCAGAATTGGGAACAATTTACGGACTTAGATTCCGTTTGTAACTTTCGGCTACCTTGAATTCTAACAATTTAAGAATGAGAAATTAAAACTGAAAAAAAAAAAAAAAATGATTTACAATTTTAGAAAAGAAAAATTATTTTAAGAAAATTAAAAAAAAAACTTTTGATTTGACAATTATTTTTCATCACACAAAATACTAAAAACAAGGAAAAATATTCTTGAGAAATCATCCTAAAGAAACAAACGGGAATCTTAATAGCAAAGGTTAATAACGAGAATGATAATAAAGATTGGTGACATGCCATAGCCTAATTGGATGTGGCCATGGTGTTGGTTTCCACTAATTGACTGGAACGGGGGGGTCCCGCATAATATTTGTTTTCATTCCGTGCAATGATTATGGGGGTGTTGATGATGCAAAAAAGAAATGATAAACAAATAGAAATGCATGTGCAATGTGGGTTGTTTCTCTGGCACTTCTCTACCTCCGGCCTTGTTTCCTATTTGTTGGGATTTTGGATTTTTCTTCCTTTTGTGAGGTGTGGACAGTTAAGCTCCACATTTCCTGCACTGGGTCCCCCTGCTTTCCCCGGTGGAACAGATATTTTAATTTTATCCAATTGGGAATCCTTAATTATATCATAATTTATCAAGACAGGAAGGAAGCATTAAGCAGGGGAGAAGTTTTTCTCTTTGTTCATTGGATAGAATTCAGAGACCCCAAAAGAAAGCTCCACGCGTACCAACTATTATTTGGTTTTATAAAGACAACCAGACTTTGAGATAAAAGGTCTTAATGGCAGTATAATTATGATAAATAATTTTAAAATATATATATAGTTTGTCTAAAATTTAGATTAATCATGAACCTAATCCTTATTCTTATCAAAATCATGGTACCCATGTGTGTATGTCAACAGGGGCAATGAAATGAGAAACCTTAACATATTACTTTTGGGGAAACTGAAACACTATTAACATCATAATGCAAGTGGGCATCATGATGATGCTCAAGGGAAATTGCTTCCCTTGTGTGAGACACAATTAACAGTTGGAATCAAAAAGGGTGAGCGCATTGAGGAGCTCCAGAAAGTGTTTTACTTATTGCATAATGGATGGTGAAGGCCAAGAAAACCTGGGTTTTTAATAAATCCTACTGCCTCATTAAGGTGGCAGCTAGTTAGTCATAGTGTGTATGATGTTAGAAATCATTGCATATCATTGCTGGATATCCCCCATTCAGACTTCTATAGCAATACCCAAGTTTTGATGCAACCAAAAAGTAAGGGGAGGGCTGCTGATCAGGATCAGGATCAGGTCAGGTCCAACCAAAGAAAAGGTTTTGTTGACCAACCTGACCAGCTAAATTACAGACACCAACTCCACAGAGGTTACTTTTTGGTAAGCAGAAATTTTGGTGTTACTGTTGCCTAGATTGTAGTTGCATCTAATTCCAAGGTGAATAAAACCAAATTCCTTAGGGATTAAGGCTCAAATCAAGCCATGGGAATCAAATTCACTCAGCACCCACCTGCTGTTTACAGCTTATTTTGTACAACATAACTAAGCATCTAATTTTCTTTAGGAAACTTTTCATTCAACTCAGGATAGGCATCTAATTTTCACAGGGTGGATATTACAAAACAAAAGAAATCTAGCATCCAAAGTTACAATTTCTTAAATTAGTGATAATAACAGTTCCACACTAAAATCACAGCATATAAATAAATACCGTCAAATAGCAAGTGCAACCAAGGAGCACTGTTTGCTTCTTATGTGCTTTCTAGTTGGCATTGAGCTAGCAAGCCAATTTGCTAACAATGAATTGTTTAAGGGGGGAAGGTAGAATAGTTACATCTTCACAGCATGCTTTTCAAAACTATCGTGAAGAATATTAATTTTTTTTTTTTCAAAAATCATGAAGAATATTTGAAGATAATGCAATGACCACAAGGCTTTGTTCTCAGCTAAAATGCATACTGAAGTTCTTTGACGAGTTAAAATATCAACTAAAATCACTGTCTTTGACTTGGCATAGACATATACTAAAATAGGCAGCTAAGCCCTAGCTACAGTGCCTCTAAGGATCTATTCATGCATCATGGATGCATGCATGCCCTTTATACGAGTCCATACATGAACATATATGCCTTTCTTTGATATTTCATGTTTCAATTCATGTCTGCAGATCACTCTGAAAATATGTTTAGAATGTTTAGATGGGATGCATTAGAAGAGAAAATTACCAGCTCACAATTTTCTTTTGCCGTAAAAACCAACCTCCAATTATCTACGATCTAAAAGTTGATGAAAACTCAAATCCCATGTTCAAAGGACCAATCTGCCAACTTCAGATTTAGACCTAAACAGCATATTTCAGACTTAGAAGTGCTACGTACTTAGGAGGAAACATAATCAAATTAATTAATTTTTATTCGACACCAGTAAATGCTTGTGGTACAATATTCTCCCTTTCTCCCTCAATTATACAACAAAGCTCCACAATCTCATTCAACAGCTACAAATTCTGTGGATTAAAACAAGTCTATACCTTTAGGTACAGGTAGATCTCATAAATGTTCACTCTCTCATTCAGAAACTTAAATATTTTTGTGGGTTACACCAAATAATTCACTTTAACTATAGCTACCCCACCACCCACTCCTACACGATTCCTACTAGTGAGTGTCATGGCTCCTTTTATTGACCCATCGATTATTTAACTGTCAAATTGGATTCTTATCTGTCCCTTCAAAAAACTCCACTTTCAGAGGAAAGAGCCTCTAAAATTTTTATCGGTGTCTTTATCCATCTCATCTCCATCATGTAAGTTTTAACTACTTCCATGAAAGAGCCAATGAGGACATGCTTGGTGGCCTCTTATCATTATTACAAACAAGGCAATTAGCTACAAGGATAAACCAAATAGCAGCTACAGAGCTTCTTAAAGATAGGGATGATGCATCCGAAGGACCACCATTAGCTTTTCTTACTGCATTTCTCACTACAATAAGCCTAGAATAAGAAGTGCTTTCTCTAGTATATTCTTTATTTTTTCAAATCATAATCTTTTTTTTTTTTTTTTTTGACTGCTTAGGGTTTGACTGGATTTACTCCTATTTTGTACCTTCCATCACATGTTACCAACTACCCACCATGATTTCTTTACAGTAACATGTATCATTTATAGATGACGTGATTGCTTGGATCATTGACTGCACATATTGAAGATATCATTTCTCTAAATTTGTTGAAAGGTATTGTTTTATTTGAACCTCCCTCTCTCTCTCTCTCTCTCTCTCTCTCTCTGTGCGTGCATGCGTGTGTGCAGTGATCAAATTTGAAGCATCTGCACTTCTAATTAAGGTCGATCAGATTATTATTTTTAACAGATTATTGCAAACAAATTGGATAAGTCTGACACAATACAGACATTTTAACTACTATATGAAATGTATGGATGACATAATCAAACAATTAACCTAGCTGGTAGAGAGATATGCCTGGATGCTCAAGAATTTTGGTGAATCCTCATCACCTTTAATTTTCTAACTTGTTAGAAAATCTGAATTCTAGTACATCCCAGTCAGTGGTACAATTTCAAAAAATATATATTTATATCTGTGCAGGCATAAGTGTCCTTGAGTGTTTGTGTGGGTGTGTGAAAAGGCTTATTGTTTACAATTCTCTATATATGGATCATTTCTGTGACTATGGACAGTTTCCATCATAAGCATGCTTCTGGGGAGCGAAGCTGTTTCTGGACAATAAGCAACGTTGATCCGCCTAGATGATTAACCGGACTGGGTTCGTCAAATCAATAAAGGACAAATGGAATGCGGTGGACATGCATTTTCTAGCAGGCCCTCTCTGAGTTATCACTTGACTTCAAAAGACAAAAGTGTCAAAAGGCCACTTTGGCCAAGTGGACGCTATCATTAGGAGTACTTTTTGTTACACGCAAGCATCAGATTAAGTGAACAAGACATGCGTGAGATCAGGAGAATCATCCATGGTGGACTCTCACTAACTAACGAAATCACTTCATCTTGGGCTAGCTAGCTTGGTGGATTCTTAATTTAGGCCCGTTCTAGTTCACATACAACATATACAAACCTATTTGAGGCCTAAATACGAACCAGGTTAATGCGATACAAGATTACTAATGACAGCACATACTGGGAGCAGCGAGGAAAATGTGTAGAGACTATAGAGTCACAACAAAAAACGGGCTTCTAACTGTGGCGTCTAAATTATTATTGTTTTATCTTTTTCTTTTTTCCAGAAAGAAACACGTTGGAGTGTACTTTTTACCTTGTCAGTTTTTCTTTGGCTTTATATACAACCTCCCTTAGTATCTTTAGATTTGGGCTTTGTAAGCAGACTGTGCCATAACATATATCACACGCTCATGAAATTGGACCCTTCAGCCAAATTTTCAGAAGTCCACAATCAGTAGCACAAACACAGGAAAAAAAAAAACGAGAGGAAGAAGAAGCAAAGAGGAGCGGAAGCAATCAGAGGATGTGCGATGTAGTTAAAGCCCTAATACCATGTTGTAAGGTTTGAATGGGAAGAAAATAGAGAAAGAGGAGGCTACGTAGACCAAAATACCCCCTGTAACAAATTCCTCACCAACATATTCTTTTTTATCCCTAACAATCTCTTTTAACAAAGGAAAACGATTTAAGGTGATTTTATAGCATTGTAAGAACCTTATTCTAAATTTTAAGCTCCAGTAATCTTATATTTATTTATTGTTAATTTTTATTTATTAATATTATTTACTTATCGACAAGAATTTTTGTACCATCAAATTATTTTACAACAAACCAAAAAAAAACTAGATCAAAGATCTTAAACATTGAAGGGGAACAAAAAAGCTATTTATAACCACGAAGAAAAATCCGAAAGAGTATGGTATTCTAGAATACACCTGATCAAGTTTTTGCAGATCAAGATGGGAGCCTATAACTTATCAGATACTGTCAGAGGGTTGATTACATTAAGATGTAAGGCTCTCTATATCTAAGATGTATCCATTTGTTGTAAACTAATTGTATTTCTTTCAAACAAAAGAAAGGGAGCTGCAGTGGAGAAAGAATCTAGGGTTCCTACTTATGCAACACATGCGCAATTATGACTTCTTAGTGGGCAGAGCATGTAAAATAGTTTGTCCTCCTTTATTGAACATTACATTAGTACTAATCTATAGATTTGTCAATGCGCGCGCATACAGATGCATTAGTGACGCAAATATACCTATTTCTACAAAACTTAGAGATGGCCACGGCAGTGTATGCCACCATCGGAGGCCAAGACGTTAAACCTTGAATTTCTACATGCCAAACAGCCAAACAGACAGTTCATAGAGCTTACAATTATCAATATGAAAGCAATTAGTCTTAAGAAATATTGGTATGTACTGCATGAAACAAGATAAATGCTCTCGATCTATGGCATAGATGCCTACCGTACTATTCAATTTGTGAAATAGTACTCAACCAAATCATTTCCATTTACACATATGTGGTGATCAACTAGAACATTCCAGTTCAATACACTCCAATGTGGCAAAGACTATCTGAGAGAAATGAAAATGCAAAGCAGCAAAAGTAGACCTACCAAGCCTATCAACTAAAGCTCTTACCATTAATACTTGTTCAGGTTGGAAGATGTCTGCTGGAAGAGTGTTGGACCCCTGAACCGAAGAAGAAAGCTACTGCCATTGCAAGCATCCACAAGAAGAAAAAGAGGAGCACTATTTGAATTTTGATTGAAACGAGCTCAGCAAAGCGGTCTCTCTCTTTTGGTCGATTATAGAACTCCTCAATAACGATCTCAATCAGTGCGTCCAGAATCTTCTTAGATTGAGGATCTACATCCGATGAGTTCAGGACTTGAGTTCGATTTCTTTTCAGAATATCGACCACGATCTCCAACTCCACAGAACCGATCTTCAAACCAGTTGGTTCGATGGTTCCGTAAAGCTGTCCTGGTTCTTGCATGTCAGCGTTGATCTTGGAAGATGGAGTAAGGTCAGAAGCAATTGAGGATTCAGATGAACCAAAAAGTGACGGATTCTCCTCAATCAAGAAGCTCTAGGAAAAAGAACACGATTCAATAACTCAAAAACAGAGTGTTATTCAATTAAACTACAATATTAATTTTCATTCCCTACGTTTTCTCAGAAACCAAACGGTGCAAGTTCCATCGAAATAATTTAGAGAAATTAAACACGATTTGCACACAAAGGAACCGAAAATCACATAGGTTGAGATTCAATCTTACTTCTGCGATTTCTCCACTGTGATCAAAGTCAGCGATCTCAGAAATCGAAGATAAATCCACCGATTCCTTTGAAGATTCCAAATCATCTTCGGAAACAGAGGTGAATGCAGCGTTCAAGCTTTTCTTGGTGATCTGGAAAGAAGAAAAAGAGGGAATGAGGAAATCGAATCAGAACTCGACGGAGGTGAACGCAGAGATTGGAAAATTAGGGTTTAGATTTATACCTTTTGGAGCTTCTTAGACGAGGAGTCTTTGGATCTCCGATTCGCAAGCTCTAAGGGACGGGCATATTCCTTCCGTGGAGTTTGGTGCTCCTTCATTTCGCTCTGATTGGCGGGACAATTTTGAAATACCCCTTTTTTAGGGAATAAGAAAGAGGTATATATAGTGTGTAATAAGATAGAGAAAAGAATGTAAAGAAGAGGATTACGGCTGATAGTGTCCCTTGGATCATATTACTAAGCCTTATATTATGTGATCAAAGGCTATAAGATCATCAGAGCTTTGATCGACTATTTGACTTGCACAAAGGCTGGAATGAATCCGATTAGATCAAAACTAATTTCGGTCCGTTTCGTTCCGGTATTGGTGTGTAAATCTCTTTTATCAAAATTGAGGCGGAAAATTATATTTAGTATACTTTCATGTGACTGCGACTATTATCGGTCATTGATTTTATTTTTGCAAGTTCTTATTAATCTAAAAGGTTGATTTTTACGGCTATATCATCATAGTTGTTTGGCAATCATATACGAATCTACTAAATAGCATTACTTGTTAGATCATTGCTTGATTTTGGAGATAAATTTCCACAAATGAGGTAAAGTTCAGTATCTCTCAACCATGCCATTTATTTTCAGAATAATTCTATTTAATATACTCTTATATAATTGCTAATAATTGGATGACTTGAGGCTCTTTTTCTGTATAGCAAGTTTTGATTTAAAAAGATGATTTTTACTATGGGTGAAAAGACGATTAATTTTAGAAGTCCCTTTTGAGTTTCTTTAAGAATGATGTGGCTATTAAATCACTATTTAATCAAAATCCAATAATGATCAATCACAAGTCTAATAGTGATTTTAATAACCTTATCATTCTTGGAAAAACTCAAGAAATATATAAAAAGGACTTGTAAAATTACTCATGAAAATGATCATTGATCACACTAATTGCTAATCACTTTTGAAAGCAGTTAAAATTCATGAAATGACATTTTATTTTTTATTTTTTTAAAAAGTAGTTAGCAGTTATTAGAATTATTAATTAACTGCTAACAGGGCATATATATAGGTAGCTGTAATTAGTGGTTTTAGCCAATAACAATTAAATATAATTGCCTTTTTACCTAAACGAGCTATTGGGAGTTCGATTGAACATTCACCTTTGCACTACAAGCCCTAAAAATTTAAATTAAAAAAAAAAAAAAAAAAACTGCTATCGTAATTTGGAGCATTAATTTAAAATGAACGAACGGTTCAAATAAAAAGTATTCCACGAATATAGCATCAGTGCAATAACGTATATATCCCAATTCAAATTTCTCAACAATACCCCTTACTGAACGATCCCAGTCTGCCAAGTGTTTGCAAGTTGCATCGATCCTCGGGCTTAATTCTCTGTGATTCATATATATACGCGCTGTTGTGTTGCCATTCAAATTCCTAGTTAATTGTTGGCATTTAGGCCAAAAATGAGAAAATTAAACCTACGAACGAAATTGACACACCGATTCGATTAGGGTAAAACAAATCATGAATATGGTATGGATAGAAGAAATTTTTTGTCGTACACATGATATTGTTTTTCTAGAACAATTTGTTTCAAAAAAAAATCTCATGCTCATGATGATGATGCGGTTCGATTGATAGATTTTTTGAAAAAAAAAAAAAAAAAATTACAAATAGAAGGCCAGGGTTTGGTTGGATGGTTGGAGTCTTAGAGATATCCCTCAAAAACATCTAAACAAACCGATAAACATCCTATTCAGTTCATCACTCACAATAATCAAAATCAGTACCATCAATAATTATTATTAAGAAAATAGAAATCGTTATTTCTCTATCTCCATGTCCATTTCACATCCATCTCCACTTTTTATTTTTTTTATTTTTTATTTTTTATTTTTTTATTTTTAAATAAGCATTAGATATGCAAGACCCGGCCACATGCATATAGGAAAACAGATTAATTTAATGGTTGGTTAAAAAAAAAAAAAAATAGATGAAAGATGAACAAGAAACGGAGAAGTAGTAGGTGTCAATGTGTCATTAATTAGTATATATTTTAACAAATTAAGTTAATTTAGTGTAATCCATCGACCTCTTAATTTAAACATCCAAAGTGGTTAGAAAATAATAATAATAATAAGACACAGGTAGTATATTATCACATGAACAATATTGTGACCATTATTGTCGACCACTAACTGATCATTATTGGATGAATTAGTGGTTCCTTATTGGCCGAATCATTGCCGTTAAAAACCTTGATCTCCAATATAAATTAAATTAAAAAGGATCACTACATAATTCTCGATCTGCAGTGAAAATGAAATGGGCTTGTAATTATTGCAGTGAGAATTATATATATCCCAAAGTATATCACACAATTTGGAGCCCCCCGACATTGAAAGCATAATCCACGATTAATAATTATATCATTGAATATTAACAATTAATGAAATGCTGAATTATCAATTTTAATCATAATTACTTCTTCGGTGGCCATTCAGCTTCTAGATCTCTCTCAGGTCTCAGTGGTGCATGCCGCTATTGTGACGCCCCCACCGCACCCATGCTTCATTAGTGCTCTGAATTAATCCGATATTATTCAATCACCCCAACTAATCCACCGCCTATATATTGCCACTAATTTGCCTCCCATTCTTTCATTGCCCACAACACAAATCTTCTTCTAGCAGAAAAAAGGCCGGTAAGTAATCGTAACCCTAGCTAGCTAATTAAACTTAATTTAATTAAGTTTAATTAATTATAAATTATAATCTTATATATATATGCTTCTTAATTACTAATTTTCAGGGTTTGGTGATCATGAAGACTGTTGCTGTATTCTTCGTTGCGTTCATCTTGGTGTTAGCAGCTCTGCAATCCAATGCAGAAGGGCGTCAGCTCCTAAACGAAGGGACTCTTGGGCGAAAGGCTAATGTTGGTGGCGGTGATGCAAAAGGTCAAGCTGCAGCAGCCGACAAAGCCAACAACGATGTGGATGAAGTGAACCCAGCCTACCAGAGCTATTCTAACTCTGGAACATCCCCCGACACTCACCATATTTACACGTCTGACGAGAGACCCATCAGGCACTGAGCTTGTGATCAGCTACAAGAATGCATGCATGGATTGGAGCTTGTATATGTATATGTATGGTATGACTTTTAATAAAGTGAAACCAACATGCAGCAGCCAAAGAAATAATATATATGTATGTATGTATGTATGGCACATGTTTAGTTTCACCATGATGAAGTGATGATCATCTTCAGTACTTTTATAATATTGTCTATCGTTTGTGTGTGCGACAGGCTTTTCATAGCTTGTAGGCAAACTATGTTGTCGTTCTAAAATAAAATTAAAAGACCATGCATGGGTTGCGTAGTTCCGTGCATGTTCCGTGTTTGCTTATTTGTTTGTACCTAAAATCGTGAATCTGGTCGTTTGCATGGAAGAGTCGAGATTCATGAAGAAAAAGATACGGCGTCAAAATAAACCAAATTAAACTTACGTCTTCATATAAAAATAAAATAAAAATAAATAAAGACCCCCTAATCCCTTGTATCCAAACAATTAAAGGCCACCTGTGGAGGGCACATTAAAGGCCGACTAGGATGCCGAGTAAAACGTCAAAGGAGGAAAAATGGGCATGAGAGTGGTTATTCGTAATCATGAAGGGGAATTTCGGGTAGCAAAGAGTAGCTTCATAAATGGACGTTTTGACCCTATAGTTGCAGAAGCTATGGCCGTAGTTCATGCAACCAGTTTCTGTAAGGAGATGGGTATTCAAAGCTTGAGCTTGGAAGGAGACGCAAAAAATGTGGTGAGCGCATTAAATTGGAGCTGCATGGGACATACTGTAGCTGATGCTAAGTAGCTGCTGGAGGGGTTCCATTTCTAGGAGGTTAATTTTGTAAGACGTGATGCCAACTCTGCTGCTCATCTTGTTGCTACTCTAGGGGCACAAAAAAGTGTGGCGAGGTAGCGGCCGGGAGAAATCCCTGATTGTATCTTGGAGGTTATCCAATGTGAGTAATCTGTAATTAGTTTTTGAATACGAATAATAAAAAAAAAAATCAGTAGGGGTGTACAAACGGGGCGGTCACAACTGCTAACAACATAACTGTTTTGGTATGCAATTATAAAAAGCCGCTAAGGCTTAGGACGGGGCGATTAGCAGTTTTAGGGATAAGGGAAACACCACAAAAAATAGATTATTTACTAACGCTCATTTACTAACGTGTTACATATCTTAAAACGTTAGTAAATGGGCCGTACATACTAATCCTAACGTTTATAACACGTTGGGAAAGTGGGAGTTAGAAATGAAAATTTCCTAACGTGTCATACAATAAAACGTTAGCATTTGCTAACGTGTGACTGTTCACACGTTAGTAAATGGAAAATATTAAAAAAAAAATTAAAAACAAAAGCTAACGTGGCTGAAAATCACACGTTACTATGTGGTAACGTTGCCTTTTATTGCCACGTTAGGTTATGTTTTTTAAAAAAAAAATAAAAATTTACATTTCCTAACGTTTTAGTCAGACACACGTTAGCAATTGAAATTCTATTTCCTAACGTTTTACTCATAGACACGTTAGCAATTGCAATTCTTATTTTTTATTCCCACTTTAGCATATGTTTTTTTTTTTAAAAAAAATCAATTTCCTAACGTCGAAGTCATATACACGTTAGAAATTGTTATTCCATTTCCTAACGTCTTAGTTATATACACGTTAGAAATTGCAATTTCATTTCCTAACGTTTTACTCATAGACACGTTAGCAATTGCAATTCCATTTACAATTTTATTTTCCATTTTCTAACGTTCTACTCATAGACACGTTACTTTTTATTTTACATTTTCTAACGTGCTACTGACAGAAACGTTAGTAATTGCAATTCCATTTACTAACGTTGTATTTGGTGCACACGTTAGCTTTTGTGTTTTCTTTCCTAACGTGCTATGAAGGGACACGTTAGTAATTGAGCTTCCATTTTCTAACGTTCCATATCATACGCACGTTAGCAAATGTGTTTTATTTATTTGTCATTTACCAACGTGGGGGACATCAAACACGTTAGGAATATTTAAATTATTTTTTTTCGTCTTTTTTTTTCATTTTTTTTTAATCACCTAATTCACTCCAACAAACATCCAACCTAATAGCATCATATATCTATAATGAAAAGCAAATTCATAATGAAAATTATATAAAAAAACACTCCATCCATCACATTTATATAAAAAAAAGTACATCTTATACACACATTAATGCTAGCCAAACTATACACACAACAAGTAACCACATTCATCCTATATAAACATTAATTAACAAACAACTTAAGTAAAAATAGATCAACACTTTGGTCCGATATATATAATCACAACATAGAAAAACAAAAAAATACAATGATACAAAAATACAAGTCACGTGTATATCCAACACACCACCTAGAGTCCTCCGTGGAATTGAAGTGATCGAACAATGTAGAGACCATTTAATCGAAAATCAGAGAAAAATATATAAATTGTCAAGAAATCATGAAAACAACAATGATTAAAAAAAAAAGATAAAAAATTAAATTTTCTTTGTTTTGGTATAAAAAAAAAAAACTACGAGGTGAAATAAAGTTGGATACTAACATTTCCTTTTGAACATATATAACACACAATCGACACTTTAAAACTAGACAATCGACTTGGTCCATGTTGGAAACCTGTATTTTTTTTTAATTTTTTTTGACCACACATCCAACCAATGATCCAATGATCATTCAAGCAGACAATTTCACATCCAAGCATGATTTATTTTCTTTTACCACCTTAAAAGAAATTTTGTGTTTAAGTAGAGTTTTGAGGAATTTTGTGCTACGTGAAAATACACTTTTTGCCTTAACTATTCATTTATTTATATTTTTAATCATAATATTTAAAAGGTAGCACTATGATAAATTTCCATATTTGGTTTTCTTTGGTTCTTTTTTTTTAATCTTATTTACTTAAATCTTTGGTCTTGACCATTTTAGGAGATGGTTTTGAACTTCTCTTCTCTAGGGCCATCAGTTTATGCGTAATTAGCAATATACTTTTCTTGGCCTTTGATTCTGGTCCTTCTTGTTTTTCTCTTTTACATGTAAATGATGATTTCCTTTCAATTTGTGACACATATTTTGAAATCTCTCTAGTTTATTTAAATTTTACTGATTCTTGAATAATTGCTCACAATTGTAAATATATTTTATTCGGGAGAATGATAATGCTTGACATGATAAAGCAAAGAATATCCCCATAGATGGCACTCTTAAAGTAAAACATTGAAGACAAGATGCTCTGCTTTCTTCCTCTGCTTCTGCGCAAGGTAATTCTTTCTATTGTCATTTGTTGTATGATAATGCATAGGTCAATATGTTTGTAACTCTGTATCTACTTTCCTTGTACTTGTTTTTTTCCTTGTGTAGACTTGAGATGTTTTGATGTGGAAAAGGAGAAAGAAGACGTGTCATCTCCTAGAGGAGTTTTAGAAGCCTGCATTAGAGGATTTGAATCGATGCGTTCTTCCAAAAATATCTCCAATGAAATGGACACTCGTTCAAATTCAAGCCGGAGCAGTTCTTTAAATTATGGAAGAAAAGATTATTTAAACGCTTAGGCTCTTTCCTCCTCTTGGTGTATCAAAAGGAAAAACAGCACTAGAAAACCCGAACTTAGTAATTTATCTAACTTCAAGTCTTTGTTGGTGAACTTCACCTCTCTGAACTCCAAACTGCAATGAACAATTTTAACCACAGTTTGTACTACAATTCATAAATGTTGGCATACTTCTTTCAATTTTATAGTAGACTGTACTTGAACCTTAATTGCAAGATATGAATGATTCTTTGGAAAATGTTACTTTCTTGTTCATTAAGATGGTTTTATGGTCCTGTTTCTTGTAGAAAATTTAATTGGAAAGGGTGGTTATGCTGAAGTTTACAAGGGTTGTTTGCAAGATGGGCGGTGATAGCGATTAATGGCCGACAAAAGGAACAGGTGATGAGAGAACATCGGGGTTTCTATCTCGAGCTTGGCATTATAGCCCATGTAGACCATCCTAATTGCTAAATTAATTGGTATTGATTGAGGTGGAATGCACCTCATTTTCAATTATCTCCACTTGGGAGTTTAGGATCTCTTCTTCATGATGCATTCATATTTTGCATACTCCTATTCTTGAGCTAAAATCGCTTCCGGTTTATGGTCTCATGGGTTTCTCTAATTAAATTTTCTAGGTTCAAAGGATAATAAAATAGCTTGGAGCAAAAGGTATAAAATTGCTCGGGAGCAAAGCGATTTGCTCTATCTTCATGAGAGTTGTCAGTGGCGAATCATCCACGGAGATATTAAAGTGATAATATTTTGCTTACGGAGGATTTTGAGCCTCAGGTATCTTTGAACACAAGAAACCACAATCAAATAATAGAACTTCAAATATTGCCAAAAATTTTACATGTTGTTGGCACTTTCTGTCACTAGTGATCCTTTGTTGTTAAACTAATTAATGAATAATGAGGTGATTAATGATTAAACCCTAAAACGGTAATTGATGAAGTGAACCCTTGTTAATTAACCAATTATATTAACTAATGAACTAAAACCTACTTAATTAACATACTCCCTAAGTAATCAACTAACATAATTCACTAATTGGACACACAAAATAATAACAATAATCAACGTGGTGTTGTGTGACACGTTGGCAATTTCTAACCTGGAAGTAGGGTACACGTTAGCAATTTCTAACGTGTGACCCAGTCCCACGTTAGTAACTGTGAATTTTTTTTTTAGTCCTACATTTAATGTGTGCTAATATTTTTATGTTGATCAATGATATTCACACTCAAATTGATAAACCGAAAGAATTCCAAAGTGGGGCCGTTGTGAACGAAAGTCATAAACAAAGCTCCAATTGCAGGAGCAGAGATAGAGTAAGTCTCACGAGCAAGGGTCACAATAGATCCGTTCGCATGCAGAGATTGAAAAGAACCAGCTTGATGAGACACGCTGAAAAAAAATGAAATAAATATAAAAAATAAAAAATTGCCAAATATGGTAACCCTAGATTGGTCTAGGGTTACCAAATATAGTATATAGTTAGGGTTTCAAGGGGAGTAAGCGTGCGTGTCAGACTTCCAAGGCTGTGGAAGGTGCGCAATCCAAATCACAAGAGATCCGTTCGCATGCAGAGATTGAGAAGAACCATCTTTGTATTGAGGCGCGCACCTTAAAAATAAGCGAAATCGTGAAAAAAAAAAACCACCGAGTGTAAATAACAAAATATGTACTTAAATATCTAATCGAGTTAATGAATATAAAGTTATTAATTCACCAACCTAAGTTAATATCTAATTAGTTAATATAACATAATTAAACTACATATGATAATAAGTCCCAAAAAAAAAAAATTACATTTCCTAACGTGGGAGTTGGTGACACGTTAGCAATTCCTAACGTGTCAGTGAGTCCCACGTTAGGAAATGTAATTTTTTAATTTCTTTTTTTTTTTTGTGTTGTTAAACTAATCAATGAATAATGAGATGATTAATGATTAAACCCTAAAACGGTCATTAACGAAGTGAACCCTTGTTAATTAACCAATCATATTAATTAACGAACTAAAACCCTAGTTAATTAACATAATCCCTAAGTAATCAACTAACATAATTAACTAATTGAACTCACAAAACAATAACAATAATTTATCCCAAAAAAAAAAACATTTACTAACATGGTGTTGAGAGACACGTTGGGAATTACTAACGTGTTATTTTCTCACACGTTAGCAATTTCTAACGTGTAACCTAGACCCACGTTAGTAACTGCGAATGGTTTTTTTTTTTTTGGCCTTTAATGTGTACTAATATTTTCATGTTGATCAATGATCTTCACACTCAAAGTGATGAACCGAAAGAATTCAAAAGTGGGGCAGTTGTGAAAGAAAGTCATAAACAAAGCTACCCTTGCTGTAGCAAAGATAGAGGAAGTCTCAAGACCAAGGGTCACACGAATAAACAGCACAACGAAACAACTAATTAAAAGAAGGAGTAATGAAGCGTGAAGAAAAAAAACCATGAAATAGGAACGGCTGAGATATCACCAGTCAAGTAAATAGAACGGATGGTAGCTAGAAGGCCTCATTGTTCTACTAACAATGCAATCGACAGCAATTCCAGACTGGAAGGTGCGCAATCCAAATCACAAGAGATCCGTTCGCATGCAGAGATTGAGAAGAACCAGCTTGATGAGGCGCGCACCTTAAAAATAAGCGAAATCGTGGAAAAAAAACCACCGAGTGTAAATAACAAAATATGTACTTAAATATTTAATCGAGTTAATGAATATAAAGTTATTAATTCACCAACCTAAGTTAATATCTAATTAGTTAATATAACATAATTAAACCACACATGATAATAAGTCCCCAAAAAAAAAAAATTACATTTACTAACGTGGGGTTTGGTAACACGTTACCAATTTCTAACGTGCCAGTCAATCCCATGTTAGGAAATGTAATTTTTTAATTTCTTTTTTTTTTTTCCTCTGTTCTTAAACTAATCAATGAATAATGAGGTGATTAATGATTAAACCCTAAAACGGTCATTAACGAAGTGAACCCTTGTTAATTAACCAATCATATTAATTAACGAACTAAAACCCTAGTTAATTAACATACTCCCTAAGTAATCAACTAACATAATTAACTAATTGAACTCACAAAACAATAACAATAATTTATCCCAAAAAAAAAAAAAATACATTTACTAACGTGGTGTTGAGTGACACGTTGGGAATTACTAACGTGTTAGTTGCTCACACGTTAGCAATTTCTAACGTGTAACCCGGACTACGTTATTAACCAATGAATTTTTTTTTTTTGCCTTTAATGTGTACTAATATTTTCATGTTGATCAATGATCTTCACACTCAAAGTGATAAACCGAAGAATTCAAAACTAGGCGATTGTG
The DNA here is from genome assembly GCA_013348765.1 of Carpinus viminea. Taxonomy (NCBI): domain Eukaryota; kingdom Viridiplantae; phylum Streptophyta; class Magnoliopsida; order Fagales; family Betulaceae; genus Carpinus; species Carpinus viminea. The sequence goes on along the minus strand of CP054673.1, from coordinate 13,527,608 downwards.
AGCGAAAGTCATAAACAAAGCTCCTTCTTGTAGCAAAGATAGAGGAAGTCTCGAGCGCAAGGGTCACACGAATAAACAGCACAACGAAACAACTAATTAAAAGAAGGAGTAATGAAGCGTGAAGAAAAAAAACCATGAAATAGGAACGGCTGAGATATTACCAGTCAAGTAAATAAAACGGATGGTAGCTAGAAGGCCTCGTTGTTCTGCTAACAATGCAATCGACGGCAATTCCAGATTGGAAGGTGCGCAATCCAAATCACAAGAGATCCGTTCGCATGTAGAGATTGAGAAGAACCAGCTTCATGAGGCGCACCTTAAAAATAAGCGAAATCGTGAAAAAAAAACCACCGAGTGTAAATAACAAAATATGTACTTAAATATTTAATCGAGTTAATGAATATAAAGTTATTAATTCACCAACCTAAGTTAATATCTAATTAGTTAATATAACATAATTAAACTACATATGATAATAAGTCCCAAAAAAAAAACTTACATTTGCTAACGTGGGAGTTGGTGACACGTTAGCAATTTCTAACGTGCTAGTCAGTCCCACGTTAGCAAATGTGAATATTTTAACAAAAGAAATTTTGAAAACCCATTTACTAACGTGTCTAATTTAACACGTTAGCAAATACTAACGTGTTTAATTTGGCACATCAGTATTTGGAACGGCATTTACTAACGTGTTACATCATACACGTTACTAAAATATAAATATATTTTTTTAAAAAAATTAATAAAAAAATTTATTTTCCATTAGTAACGTGGTATGAACCACATGTTACCAATTGCTAACGTGTGGTTCATGCCACGTTATTAATTACTAACGTGTTTATAACGACACGTTACTAAAATTTTTATTTTTTTTAATTTTTTTTTTGGTCCCATTAGTAACGTGTTGAAACTTAACACGTTACTAATTGCTAACGTGGCAAAAAAAATGAACAGTAGCCACGTTAGTAAATGCCGTATTTTTTGTAGTGAAAGCTGTTAATAATCACTAATTGTTTACCCTTATATATATATATATATATATATATATTACATTTTATATTAAAAATATAACATTAAAACGACGCCGCTTTGGTATTTAAAACGGTGTCGTGTTAAATGTGAGTTAGAGATATGATTTCTTCATACTCATTATTTTTTAGAATACTTTGACTCAAAATCATTTAAATAGGCACAATGAATGCCCAAAACTCCTCAAAAAGATCAAAAGGCCATATATATATATATATATATATATATATATATATATATATAAAGTTATAAAATCGCCAGTTATTGGTTTGAATAATTGTTAACTACCTAAATAGAGCGATACTTGTGGTGGTTATTAAAATCTAATAATTGTCTTACGCAGTTGCGGTTAGCAGTTTTAGCTAATAACTACAACTAAATTCAGGCCTCGTTTAGTAATATGGATTATGTAGGTAATTTTTTGTTTGGAAGTAATTGGTATGATATAAAGTAAATAGAATTTAAGAATTTTTTATATGGAAAAGTGAAGGGAAAAAAAAAAAGGTTTTAATTTTGTAGTGATTTTTCTAGGTTAATAGTAATAACAAATGATTTATATGATATAAGGGATAAAAACGTTGAGGAGTTCAAAAAAAAAAAATTAGAAATGGGTGCACATACGTTCTTTCCTTTGACTTGTTTTCTTTCAGATATAACAATCTTTGGAAGTTGTTGGTACGACTCAAACGAACTCCACACAAGCAGTTGAGTCCAAATCTCGAATAGAATAACGCCTTTCTGGAAGGACAAAAGTTACATATGTTAATGAGAAATCATAAAAATCATATCTACAGTTTTTGCTTTTAGAGTTAAAAGAAGTTAAAGAAGTACCATGACTAGTCCACTTAGTGGATTAAGGGTCAACTATTTTCTCAATTAAAATATAATAACACTACGAAAAAGGGTCATTTTGTGACTTAAAAAAAAAAAAAAAACCAACTAAAGGAAAATGATGCCAACCATTTTGTCTTTTTTCTGGCATCATTTCTATTAAGGCATGAACATGGAGTCGATATAAAAAATTCGCGCCTTTTTATGTCCTTTTTACATCATGATGTAAACATGTTCACGTTCTTTGCATAATATAGATATGTTTGAAATTGTGTTTGAAAGGTTGTACGTTTAACATTCAAGAAGTTTGTTTGAAAAACAAAAAAAAAAGGTAAACAAATTGAAAATACTTTTAAAGATCCAAAAAACTTAAAAATTGTCGGAATGCACTTTTGGAAAAAACTTAAAAATGAAGTTTTTACTTAAAAAAGGTTTTTTTTTACTTAAAAACTTTATTTTTCAAATGTATTTCTAAACAAACTCTAAAAGACATGAAAATTCATGTTATAGTGACATAAACACGTTCACATCCTTTAAACAGTAAAATATGTGAATAGTAAAGGACATGAATATTCATGTCCTTTGCACTAAATGAAGTGAACTCCCATGTCCTTCGAATTTTTTTTTTTTTTGACATGATGTCCTTCGAAAATAAACGACATACATGTCCAAAAAAAAAAAAAAAAAAGAGAAAGTAAACGACACTATTTTGTATGTCGTCTTAAAGTTGTGAAAATTTTGTTTTATTTCGCATGAATTACATTTAAATTTTCTATAAAAAAAGGGAAAAAATACAAAATTAGTTCATGTAGTTTACCTGATTTATAATTTACTTCCTATGATATCAAAACAAATTCAAAAGTCCCTATGGTATGAAAAAAAAAAAAAAAACAATTTAGTCCTTACTGTTAAATTTCATCCATTGACTTAACGGATTTCGTTACTGTGCTACGTCACATCAAATAAAATAATAACACATATTATGTTTTATTTATGACTTTTAAAAAACACACTTGGATTTTTTGCGTCATATTATTATGCCAACTAATACTCCCACCTCAGCTCCTTTTCTTTTCTTTTCTTTCTTTCTTTCTTTCTTTCTTTTTCTTTTTTTTTTTTTTTTTTTTTTTTTTTTTTTAAACACATCAGGTAAAAAATTTAAAAAAAACCCTAATTCTACCAAATTATTGATCTGAAAACATAATTCAAAAGAAAACAAATTTCTATCCGAAGACGTTTAGTTTTTTAGGCCTATCCCCTCCTCCTTCTACGTATTTTCTTAATTTCCTTCCATAGATTGTTTTGCTTGCAAGTTATGTATTTTCTTGAAGGCTAAGACCAATCCAGGTGAACTCTAGTCCATCCCTATTCCATTCCACAGATATCCCTATCCTCATTAAGTCCTTGTATTTATTCTGGTTTAGTAGTAGAACTATCTTCTTCTTCTTCTTCTTCTTCTTCTTCTTCTTCTTTACGTATTTTCTTAATTTCCTTCCATAGATTGTTTTGCTTGCAAGTTACGTATTTTCTTGAAGGCTAAGACCAATCCAGGTGAACTCTTTACGTATTTTCTTAATTTCCTTCCATATATTGTTTTGCTTGCAAGTTACGTATTTTCTTGAAGGCTAAGACCAATCCAGGTGAACTCTAGTCCATCCCTATTCCATTCCACAAATATCCCTATCCTCATTAAGTCCTTGTATTTATTCTGGTTTAGTAGTAGAACTACATTGTTTGGATACGTGTTTAAGATAACCTTAGCCCTGAATCTGTTATTCTGCAGATAGCTTATTCTATATAAGGGCCAAAAAAAAAAAAAAATTTGTATGCCCTACACACCACCAGAAGCGAGTGTTAGGAATTTCTGATTTGGCAACTTATTTGATGGCATCCGGTAGCAAACCAACCCAAAAAGAGGAGGATTTATTGGAGAAACAGTTTGACTCGGGGTTTGTACAACAGTTGAAGGAACTTATTTCACAAATCATCCAAGAGGAGCGTAGTGTGGGACCCTCTCCACCGCAGACCCCTCCTGCAACACGTAATCACAATAATGAACACAACTTTCCGTGCATGAAGATGGACTATCCTCGTTGGGATGAAGATGATCCATCCGGTTGGGTGTCTAGAGTGAAGCGATTTTTTCGTTTCTATGGAACGCCGAAAACTTATAGAGTGGAGATTGCATCTATCCATCTTGAAGGGGAAGCTATTCAATGGTATGATTGGTTTGAAGCAAGCCGTGGAACACCCACTTGGGCAGCATTTGTGGAAGGTCTTCTTGTCCGATTTTGCCCTTTCTCATTTGAAGATGTTGATGTTGAATTAGCTAAGATCTGACAAACTTCCTCCGTCAACAAATATCAAAGCCGATTTGAGCACTTGGCCAATTGTGCCCGCGATTGGTCTGAATGATAGCTGATTGGTACCTTTGTGGAGGGGATTTGATATCAGGAGAGAAGTTAAGACCTATCGGCCACGAACCATAGTAGCCGCATTTTCCTTTGCACGAGTACAAGAAGAAAAGCTCAGTGAAGAGACACGTAAAACAAGCCAGGCGTCAATTAGACCAGTCAATGGGGGTGGTGGCTCCTCCTCAGCACCGACACGGAAAACTACCCATCTGACACAAGAAGAACTTAAGGAAAAAACAGCAAAGGGGCTTTGTTGGCATTGCGATGAGAAATGGCATCAAGGGCACATGTGCAAAGAAGGGAAACTCTTGATGATTGAATCGGTGGTGGAGTAAGTTGACAGTGAGGAGTCCAAGCAAAAAGACGATGATGATGTTGGTGATGAAGTGACTTGTACTATACATGCCTTGGTCGGCTATTCAAACCCGTAAACCATAAAGGTTAGTGGCCTCCTCAAACGCCAGCCTGTTACAATGTTAATTGACACAGGGAGCACCAATAACTTTCTTGATGAAGGTATTGCTCAAAAGCTCTCAATCCATGTGGAGCATTGTGAGCCGTTTGAAGTTAAATTGGTAGATGGGGGCACCCTCACTTGCAAAAGTAAGTCCTCAAATGTCAAGTTAATTGTGCAAGATCACGAGTTGTGAGCTGATTTGTACTTATTACCTCTTGTTGATTATGAGGTGGTCTTGGGAATTGAATGGTTAAGGACTCTTGGAGATGTGCTATGGAACTTCTCCAAGTTAACCATGAAGTTTTCATTGAATGGGAATAGAGTAACATTTTGTGGGAAATGTGGTCACCTCCTCACATCTATCAGTAGCCACCGGATGGAACAAATTTTGAAGAAGCCTTGTAAGGGGTACTTGTTACAGTTAAAAAGTGAAACTGGGAAAATGTATGAAGACTTTGGTTCAACATTAGCACCATTGCTATTGGAATTTGCTGATATCTTTGCTGAACCCAATGGGTTGCCACCCCAACAGTCACAACATTTTAGAATATCTTTGCAGTGAAAAAAAAACCTATAATGCATTTTTAATTTAAATAAGGGTGAATTGACAGAGTTAGTATTCGAATTCATGACATATGGTTTAGATATCATGTTAAACCACCACTTATCACAAAAGTTTAAACTAATATGGAGAAGTAAATTTAATCATTTTTTTTCACTGCAAAGATATTCTAAAATGTTTTTTTTAAGATGCCACATAGACTTTTATGGGCCAAATGTGGGTAGTTTATTGCATTCTAGCATTTCCCAAAGGGACTTGCTAGAATGCAATAAAAAGTCCATATTTTCCCCATATATGTCAACGTGGCAAGTGACACATCAGTTTTTTTTTTTTTTTTTTGTCATTTTTCACACCAGCACATGCCTTCTTTTCTTTTGTTGCCCTCGTTGTCTCACTATGTGTCTCTTTGTCTCCTTTTTGGCTTTTCTCCCTCTCTCTCCACCCTCCTTTTGGGACTTGCTAGAATGCAATAAAAAGTCCATATTTTCCCTATATATGTCAACGTGGCAAGTGACACATCAGTTTTTTTTATCATTTTTCACACCAACACATGCCTTCTTTTCTTTTGTCGCCCTCATTGTCCCCACTATATATCTCTTTGTCTCCTTTTTGGCTTTTCTCCCTCTCTCTCCACCCTCCCTCTCTTGCTCCATTTCTCCCTTAGCCCCTCTCGGACCCTACACACCCTCTCGTTCTTTATTGCTCACGTTGTTCCCTCATGCCTCTCTTTGGCTCCAATCTGGTTAGATTTAGATTTTATTTTAGTCTTTTTTTTTTTTTTTTTAGGGTTTTGATTTTTTTTTTAAAAAAAATTTTTTGCTGCAATATAATTCTTTGAACATTCCAATAAGATTTTTTGCTGCAATGTGATGTTATTATAATAATATGCATGTGTTGGGTAATTTACTGCAATGTGATGATTTTTTGCTATTGAAATGTGATTTTTTTTTCTTCCATGTGTATATGGGATTATCTTACCTATCAAATATACATATGGGATTATCCTTACAATTTTTTGCTAAAAATTTGAATTATCTTTACAAATTTTTGCTGCAATGTGATGTTCCTGATTTGATGCAATTTTTTGCTGAACTCAAGGATTATGATTTATGGTTTTAGTTCAAAGCACTTGATTGGACAGGTTCTTGGACTTTACATAAATTGATTTCATTTATAAGATATGGGATTATCCTTACAATTTTTTGCTGAAAAATTGGATTATCTTTACAAATTTTTGCTGCAATGTGATGTTCCTGATTTGATGCAATTTTTTGCTGAACTCAAGGATTATGATTTATGATTTTAGTTCAAAGCACTTGATTGGACAGGTTCTTGGACTTTACATGAATTGATTTCATTTATAAGATATACACGATTAAAAATAGAGAGCCCCTTAGGTGCAGACCATCTGCAAAAGATGCCTTTTACAGCACCCAATCCCATTTTAACACATAACCGATTGCAAAAAATTAAAATAAGGCAAAACTAGCAAATCACCCCCCACAAATAAAATGACTAAAATAACCCTGCCTGGGTTTGGCAAAACCCACGCCGTGGGTCTTGCCAGACCCACGTCGGGGTTTGGAGAGACCCACGGTGGGTCTCGCCATACCCACGCTCAAGGGCCAAGAGTCGATGGTCGAAGGAACCGAGAATGGCGACCATGTTGTTCGTGATCATCTGGCTCTTCTGCAGCGACTCTCTCATGAACGCATTGCCTGTGGAACCCCCATTTATTTCCTTTTCTCCCTGGATTTTCCCTCGCTCTGTTTCTGTCTCTCTCTCTCTGTTTGTTGAGAGAGAAAATTCAAATGAAAAATGAATAGAAATTGTGAATGCGTGATTTAAACGTCAAACGCGTACCAGTTTCTGTTGCTTTTGGGTGCCTCGCCAGACCCACGCCGTGGGTCTAGCAAGACCCACCCCAGGCATGGATGGCGAGGACCGGCGCAGGCAAGCTCCAACAAACCACGATCTTCTCTCTTCTGCCGGCATGGGTCTGGAGAATGGGAGCTCCGGCGAACCACGATTTTCTCTCTCTTCCGCTGGCGTGGGTCTCGTGGGTGTCGCTAAACCCAGGCATGGGCAGCGAGGAGCTCCGGCGAACAGCATCATGGCTCCTTCGCCTCTTCCTCTTCTCTCTTCCACGATTTCCTCTCTCTTCCGTCGGAGATCCGGCTGCCCAGCACCACATCCGGTGGAAAACTCGAAAAACCCACAAAACCTAGCCTAAAAAACTGATTTCTAATGCCCAAAATCCGTTTCTAATGCCTAAAATCCGTTTCTAATGCCCCAAAAATCGTTTTTAAGGCCACAAAAATCGTTTCTAAGGCCACAAAAATTGTTTTTGATTCAAATCTAAAACCTAGAAAAGGAAGGTTAACCCTAAGGGGATTTTATCATCCTAATGTCGGAAAAAATAACGCCGAAAAAATGACTTTATCGCCGGAGAAGATGACTCCACGACGATGTTGGGCAGGCGGCAGTGGCGTTGGATTACGGCAGCAATGGCTTTTTTGATCTTTGTATAGCTGGTGCTATGGCTTAACATGAGTTCAAAATCAGGTGGATATGTAACTATTTTTCTAGTTTGTAACTTATATATGTGGTAGTACCTTATTGGATGCTGTAAAAGGTATGTTTTACAGATTGTCTGTATTCAAGGTTTTGGAATGATGTTAGGCATGATTACTCAATTTGGACATTTGTACTAATTAAACATTTGTGGGATTGATTAGGACGACCTTCTCTTCTCTTAATGGACATTTCAAGCTCGTGTTTGGCCAATGATGACGTGGATAAAGAAATGTTGGCCAATGATAACGCGGATAAAGAAGACATGTTGGTGCTTTGTTCGGAGGAAGAGTTTGATGATAACGAAGACAATGTTGTATTACTCGAGATGATTGATGAGGATGATAAAGTTGAAGAACCACAAAAATTGATGATATTTAGTTCACATGAAGAAGTTATCTCATATTATAAGAAGTATGCTAGGCAAGTTGGTTTTGGTGCGTTAAGAAGGATGATTAGAAAGACACCAGATGGTCACCCGAATTACATGATCCTTACATGCCTTCGTGATGGCTCAGGAACACAGAGCAAAAGTAATGCTTCCAAAGTAACACCAACAACTAATAGAACATGGTGTAAGGCAAGGATTTGTGCAAATTTATGGAATGATGGGACGTGGTATTTGAGTAAAGTAGTGCTTCAGCATAATCATAATGTAAGCCCAAAAAAAGCAAGGTTTTTAAGGTGTTTTAAGAATATTAATGATGTTGCAAAAAGAAAGCTTGATCTTAATGATAGATCTAGAATACCTTTAAATAAGAATTTTCATTCACTAGTTGTTGAAATGGGAGGGTTTGAGAATGTTCCATTTGGGGAGAAAGATTGTCAAAATTTTATTGCCTAGGCAAGAGAACTTCGGCTTGGCAAAGGAGGTGGTCAAGCACTTTGTGATTATTTCAGAAGAATGCAAGACATGAATCATGACTTCTATTATGTGATGGACATGGATGATGATGCTAGGTTGCGAAATGTGTTTTAGGCCGATGCACGAAGTAGGGCTGCGTATGAATTCTTTGGGATGTCATTACATTTGACACAACTTACTTGACAAATAGGTATGACATGCCATTTGCTCCTTTCGTAGGAGTGAATTATTACGGCTAGTCAATAGTTTTTGGGGCAGGACTACTATCAAACGAGGATACAGACACATTTGTTTGGTTGTTTAAGTCGTGGTTGAAGTGCATGAATAATCGAGCTCCAAGTGCAATTTTAACAAATCAGGCTAGGGCAATGAAGAATGCTATTGCGAGAGTTTTTCCAAGAACTCGACATAGATATTGTTTATGGCATATTATGAGAAAATTTCTTGAAAAGTTTGGTGCACATAATCATAGCGATGGCATTAAGAGTGCCTTAAATATTTTGTGTGTATGATTCTTTAACCGTGGATGCATTTGAGGAAAATTGGAAAATTTTAATTGAGAGCTATCAACTTCATAATAACTCGTGGTTGAATGGATTATATGATGAACAGACTTTTTGGGTGCCAGCATATATGAAAGATACATTTTGGGCGAGAATGACTACAATGGAGTGAAAGCATGAATGCCTTTTTTGATGATTATGTGCATTCACAAACCACATTAAAGGAATTTGTTGATCAGTTTGATAATGCTTTGAAGAAAATGGTTGAGAATGAGGCGCATGTTGATTTTGATTGTTTTAATCGCACAATTCCATGTGCAACCAATCTGTCTTTAGAGAAGCAATTTCAAGATGTTTACACAAATGCAAAGTTCAAAGAAGTTCACCAACAGTTTGCTACAGATGTGCATTGTAACAACTCTCTTATTAAAAGTGAAGGTGCAATTTCTACCTATCAAGTGGTTGAAACGTGTCAACATGAAAACCATATGATCGACAAAACATTTATTGTTTTCTTCAATGAAGACGAACTTGAAGTGAAGTGCACTTGTGCAATGTTTGAATTCAGAGGCATCGTATGCAAGTATTTAATTTCAGTTCTAGTGACAAAGAAAGTTACAACATTGCCACCAAGATATATTCTTGACAGATGGAGGAAGGATATAAATCGAAAATATACTTTGATTAAGAGTAGTTGTGATGCATTTGTGAGTAGCTCTAACGCCCAAAGATATGATAGAATGTTCAAGAAATTTGAAGAATTAGCGTCGCTTACATTAGAAAGTGTGAAATATTCCACGAAAGTAATGAAAAATCTTGATATGTTAAATGAAAAATATCGTGCCTTAAAGTCTGGAAAGGTGCTTTCTCCTGCTAAGGTTAAACGTCTCGGGAGACCACGGAATTTAAGAACGGTACCTGCTATAGAAAAAGTGTCCAAAAAATCACAAGGAAAGATGATGTCTATTGTAAAGAAAGCGGTCCACAAATCCCAATTAGAGAATAAGCCATCAAGCAGCAACTATGTCAAAAAGAAAGGACAAAAAAAGAAGGTTCATAATTTTTTTTTTTGATCTTTTACTTGAAAATCAATCATTGCTTTACTTGTGTTTAATTATGATTTTGCATTTATTAAATTTGTTCATGTGTGTGTTAGGTTGATCCAATGAATGAGCTCTCAAAATTAGTCAGCCAACACAAATATGACGAAGCTTTCGTTGCAGCCTTGCAAATAAGTGATGTGTCTATTGTTTACTCATTATGCTCTCAGGTTTATAAATTTATCATTATATTACGTTACTTATTGAAGTATACTCGCTACAACTATTTCTTATTGATGTTTTTTTGTTTTTGGTTTTTTTAGGTTGATCTAAAGTCTATCTTATCTATAGATCCTCTTCCTTTGAGTCAATTAGTATTACTTTACCTTTTGCGGCATTTAACATACGGTGTCAATAACAACATACCGCAAAAAATTGGTTGGATGATAGACAATACTAATGCCATAATCCCAACAGATGCAATGATTGCAATGCATGTACGGCCAATCCTCAATGAAGTCTTTCAGTTGTCAAACATCAACAATGCTTACCTACAATTACTGATGATGAGCTCTCAAGTATCCATCGTCTGTTGCATGTAATTTGTTCCAAGATCTTGTAATATGCCAATAACTTTTTGTGTTTCCATGTAATCGTGAATGTTTAGATATTTTGACGATGCCCATTAATTTTGGCTTATGTACTTATTGTTGGTTCATTTGTTCTATCAGAAGGTGTAGATTTTATTTGGTCAGTTTTTATTTTTTATGAACGTTTGAGACTTTCATGTTTTTTTTTTTTTGACAAGTCCCTAGCCTTTGTTTATAGAGCAAGTCCTAGCCTTTGTTAAAGAATTTCCTGAATCATTTGCCAATATAAAAGAATGCAATAAAAACATTTCATTAATCATTTCCGTGCGTTCACAAAGGTTTTGCTATAAAATCCTCATACGAACAATGAAGATTTCCATGAAACATTTGATTAAACATTTGCCAAACATTTGCCAAACTTGTGTTACAAAACTGAGGTCTGGTAAGTTGAAGCCTCTGCCATATCTGATGGTGGAAATCAATTTTTCAAATCAGCAATAACCATCACAGTATCTAGCATCTACAACCTTTTGAATCTTGGGACATTCAAACCAGCGATCCCAAAATTGATTTATTGAGCCATTTGTTCTACCAAACCGGAAGAAATTATGGAAATTATGATACAAAATTTTTTAAGCAATCAAAGAAAATGGTTTGCAAAAAATTATTACATTGAGATTTCTCATACTCATCCAAAAACAGAGAACATTTCCAACAAAAGTCTCAAGCAAACAAAAAAGAACAAAATTCACAACTTTTTCATCCAAAAAAATTACCTTCCAGCCATAACAAAAACAGAAATTTCAATAGAAAAAAAATGCTCGACAACTATTCCGTCCCTTCCACAACCGAAATCCCCAAAAAGAATAACACCCCAAAAAACAACCAAAAGACAAGGAAAAAAAAAAGGCATTAGCAAATCAAACCGCCGGAGGGAGAGAGAGAGAGCATCTGAGAGGGACCCAAATCAAACCGCCGGAGGGAGAGAAAGAGAGCATCCGAGAGGGACCCAAATCAAACCGCCGGACCCAACCCACCGTCGCATCTGAGAGGGAGAGAGAGAGAGCGTCTGAGAGGGACCTAACCCACCACCAGACCCAACCTATCGCCGCATCTGAGAGGGAGAGAGAGAGAGCGTCTGAGATGGAGAGAATGATTTGGAATTTGAGATGCTTGAATTTAAGAGAGAGAGAGAGGGGGTTGAAAATTTTGAACGTGAGCCAACAGAGGAGAGAGAATAATAAAATTTATTTCAAAAGCAATAATAAAATAATAACAAGTGGACTTACACCTCAGCATTGATGGGAAAAATATGGAGATTTGCTTGCAAAGAAGTATTTTTCTTTCCCAAAAGTGTCAAAAGGCCACTTTGGCCAAGTGGACGCTATCATTAGGAGTGCGTTTTTGTTACACGCAAGCATCAGATTAAGTGAACAAGACGTGCGTGAGAGCAGGAGAAATCATCCATGGTGGACTCTCACTAACTAACAAAATCACTTCATCTAGGGCTAGCTAGCTTGGTGGATTCTTAATTTAGGCCTGTTCTAGTTCACATACAACATATACAAACCTATTTAAGGCCTAAATATGAACCAGGTCAATGCGATACAAGATTACTAATGACAGTACATACGGGGAGCGGCGAGGAAAATGGGTAGCGGGCTTCTCACTGTGGCGTCTAAATTGTTATTGTTTTTTCTTTTTCTTTTTTCCGGAAAAAAAACACGTTGGAGTATACTTTTTTCCTTGTCAGTTTTTCTTTGGCTTTATATACAACCTCCCTTAGTATCTTTAGATTTGGGCTTAGTAAGCAGACTGTGCCATAACATATATCACACGCTCATGAAATTGGACCCTTCAACCGAATTTTCGGAAGTCCACAATTAGTAGCACAAACACAGGGAAAAAAAAACGAGAGGAAGAAGAAGCAAAGAGGAGCGGAAGCAATCAGAGGATGTGCGATATGATGTAGTTAAATCCCTAATACCATGTTGTAAGGTTTGAATGGGAAGAAAATAGAGAAAGAGGAGGCTACGTAGACCAAAATTCCCCCTGTATTTATCCCTAACAATCTCTTTTAACAAAGGACAAATTTTATAGCATTGTAAGAACCTTATTCTTAATTTTAAGCTCCTGTAATATTATATTTATTTATTGTTAATTTTTATTTATTAATATTATTTACTAATCGACAATAATTTTTGTACCATCAAATTATTTTACAACAAACCAAAAAAAAAAAAAAACTAGATCAAAGATCTTAACATTGAAGGGGAACAAAAAACTATTTATAACCTAGAAGAAAAATCCGAAAGAATATGGTATTCTAGAATACACCTGATCAAGTTTTTGTTAGGGATGGTCACACCCTTGAATCAATGGTTGTGCAAACTTCACTGACCTCCTTGCTCTGATACCACTTATTAAGGATGGTCACACCCTTGAATCAATGGTTGAGCAAACTCCACAGAATAATAATGGAAAGCAAGAGATCAACACACAATATTTACATGGTTCAGCAGTGTGCCTACATCCACGAGACTAACTCCGATTAATTCATTCACTATAAACAACTTGTTACAGTGGTGTTTACTCAAGTTATGCAAAACTTGAGTTAATACAACAATAAAATAGTATAGAGAGAAATAACCTCTGTTGAAACTAATACACACTCTCAGTGGTGTATTAAAACACTCTTTTTTAACTCTCTCTCTAGAGTATAACTGAAGCTCTCCTCTCTTGGCTTCTCTTCTCGTGTGTTGATGTTGATCTTCTTCAATCATCACCATCATACTTGAGGCATAAGGTCCCTTGGCTATTTATAGCCAAAGTTAGAACAATCTAGAAGTTAACCTCCAAGTTGGAACTTTCTAGAATGAATGGACTTTAGCCTCCAAGTTAGAACCTTCTAGATGGATGGAGAACCATCTAGATAAATCTTGTAGAGAACCTTGCTAGAACCTTCTAGAAGAAACATCTAGATAAATCTTGTAGAGAACCTTCTAGATGGATGGAGAACCATCTAGATAAATCTTTGTAGAGAACTTTCTAGATGGATGGAGAACCATCTAGATAAATCTTTGTAGGACTCGCTCCATTTTTCAAAACCTTATTTTAAGTAGGGAAAAACCTTGTTGGTAGCCAACAAATCTCCCCCTCCCTACTTAGAGGAGCAAGCCACGACTAACTTCTTTCACTGGAAGTTTAAACCGATTAACTGGGAGCATAGCTCAAGCTTCCCAGTTGGAACCACCTTAGTAAACATATTAGAGGGATTCTTTTCTGTATGAATCTTTTCAAGCTTCATTTGCTTCTTGTCTATCACCTCTGGCTCCCCCTCTTTAGTAAGCAAAATATATTTTGAAGTAGGATATTTGGATGATGGTCTATGCTCTCTAGTAGATCTTCTAACTTGAGATCTTGAATCTTCCTGATCTTGAGGATGCTCCCCCTGCTCAGTATCCTCTTCATTATCAAGCAACTCTGGCTCATCACTGGGAGTCAATTCTAGTGTAGCATTATGCAAATCTGGAGTATGCTGAGAATGATTGGTAGATAAATCAACTATATCTTCAATCATGGCTTTAGACTTCTCAGGTTTATCTGCATCACCATAGAATTGATCTTCATAGAAAACCACATCTCGACTTCTAACAATCTTCCTCTTGATTGGATCCCATAGCCTGAATCCAAATTCTTCATTTCCATATCCTAGAAAAATACAAAGAGGTGTCTTGTCATCAAGCTTCAACCTATTCTCCTTTGGAACATGTGCAAAAGCCTTGCACCCAAATACCTTCAAATGAGAATATGAGACATCTCTTCCGCTCCATACTCTCTCTGGTATGTCGAAACCCAAAGGAACTGAAGGTGAAAGGTTGATTAAATAACAGGCCATCAGAGTGGCTTCTCCCCAAAATGACTTGTACCTTCCATTAAGATTGCTCAACAATCTTCAAAAAAGATGTCGGTGAATAGTATCGTCAACCTGGCTCTGATACCACTTGTTAGGGATGGTCACACCCTTGAATCAATGGTTGAGCAAACTCCACAGAATAATAATGGAAAGCAAGAGATCAACACACAATATTTACGTGGTTCGGCAGTGTGCCTACATCCACGGGACTAACTCCGATTAATTCATTCACTATAAACAACTTGTTATAGTGGTGTTTACTCAAGTTATGCAAAACTTGAGTTAATACAACAATAAAACAATACAGAGAGAAACAACCTCTGTTGAAACTAATATACACTCTCAGTGGTGTATTAAAACACTCTTTTTTAACTCTCTCTCTGGAGTATAACTGAAGCTCTCCTCTCTTGGCTTCTCTTCTCGTGTGTTGATGTTGATCTTCTTCAATCATCACCATCATACTTGAGGCATAAGGTCCCTTGGCTATTTATAGCCAAAGTTAGAACAATCTAGAAGTTAACCTCCAAGTTGGAACTTTCTAGAATGAATGGACTTTAGCCTCCAAGTTAGAACCTTCTAGATGGATGGAAAACCATCTAGATAAATCTTGTAGAGAACCTTGTTAGAACCTTCTAGATGGATGGAGAACCATCTAGATAAATCTTGTAGAGAACCTTCTAGATGGATGGAGAACCATCTAGATAAATCTTTGTAGAGAACTTTCTAGATGGATGGAGAACCATCTAGATAAATCTTTGTAGGACTTACTCCATTTTTCAAAACCTTATTTTAAGTAGGGAAAAACCTTGTTGGTAGCCAACAGTTTTTGCAAATCAAGATGGGAGCCTATAACTTATTAGATACTATCAGAGGGTTGATTACATTAAGATGTAAGGCTCTCTATATCTAAGATGTATCCATTTGTTGTAAACTAATTGTATTTCTTTCAAACAAAAGAAAGGGAGCTGCATTGGTTAAATAAGAAAGAATCTAGGGTTCCTACTTATGCAACACATGCACAATTATGACTTCTTAGTGGGCAGAGCATGTAAAATAGTTTGTCCTCCTTTATTGAACATTAAATTAGTACTAATCTATAGATTTGTCAATGCGCGTGCGCATACAGATGCATTAGTGACGCAAATATACCTATTTCTACAAAACTTGGAGATGGCCACGGCAGTGTATCCCACCATCGGAGGCCAAGACATTAAACCTTGAATTTTTACATGCCAAACAGACGGTTCATAGAGCTTACAATTATCAATATGAAATGAATTGAACGGCTCGTGTGAGCAATTAGTCTTAAGAAATATTGGTATGTACTGCATGAAACAAGATAAATGCTCTCGATCTATGGCATAGATGCCTACCGTACTATTCAATTTGTGAATTAGTACTTGACCAAATCATTTTCATTTACACATGTGGTGATCAACTAGAAATTTCCAGTTCAATACACTCCAATGTGGCAAAGATTATCTGAGAGAAATGAAAATGCAAAGCATGACAAAAGCAGCAAAAGTAGACCTACTAAGCCTATCAACTAAAGCTCTTACCACTAATACTTGCTCAGGTTGGAAGATGTTTGCTGGAAGAGTGTTGGACCCCTGAACCGAAGAAGAAAGCTACTGCCATTGCAAGCATCCACAAGAAGAAAAAGAGGAGCACTATTTGAATTTTGATTGAAACAAGCTCAGCAAAGCGGTCTCTCTCTTTTGGTCAATTATAGAACTCCTCAATAACGATCTCAATCAATTCGTCCAGAATCTTCTTAGATTGAGGATCTACATCCAATGAGTTCAGGACTTGAGTTCGATTTCTTTTCAGAATATCGACCACAATCTCCAACGTACTCCATAGAACCGATCTTCAAACTAGTTGGTTCGATGGTTCCGTAAATCTGTCCTGGTTCTTGCATATCAGCGGTGATCGTGGAAGATGGGGTCAGGTCAGAAGCAATTGAGGATTCAGTTGTGTTGTAATATATGTGTTACAAACAATTGTTTTCTTTTCATTATTTTCAAACCTTTTTATTATCTATTTAATATTCAGCAAGTGGTTTTCCTAGAAATTATTTTTGTGACTGTTTGGTCACTAAGGACCATTTAATTTTTCGTACGTTTTTTACCATGAGTCATTAAACCTTTCTTTTACCGTTTATGACCGTTGGTTGATTAACAAGTTTAATGAATTTCACGTTATGACCGTTTTGTCATTAGATTGTTTTGTGATTTTTCGGAAAACCACCATGACTCATGTTTATATATATTGAGTTCACAAAAGAGTTTGACTACACACCTTTGGCCTACGATTAAAGCTCTATTCTTTAAACTCACTCTTCTGCATGTTGGCCTTTTTCCTTCCCCTTGCCTTGCTAAGTTGCCAGAGAAACATGTGGCATTGTTTATCTTAGGAGACTCTCTCTTTGATGCTAGAAACAATGCCTTCATCAATGGCCCCACGGCAGATTTCTGGCCTTAGGAGTAGAGCTAATTCAAACACTCCACTTGTCATATTTTTTAATGGTCATCTTGTTTCTGAATTTATTGGGTTGATCTATTACTCTTCGTTATTGGAAGTGCGTCCTTAATGAAGGTAGACGCTATAGTTTAATCTTGGGAGATTGCGTGTCAAAAGATCCGATCGCACTGAGTTATACATTCCGGGAGGTACGAATCAACCTTTAAGGACAACACTCTTGATCACACCGAGTTATACACTCCGAGAGGCACGAATTAACCTTTAAGGACAACGTTCTTGCATGATTCTATAGCATATTGTGAGATCTTTCTATACTCTATTTTTTATCTCTTGTATTTTATTCATTTTATTGTTAATATTAATATTGTAATTATTTTATATAAATGAGAATTTGTGCACCATCCAAAATTATTTCCAACAAGATGAACAAAAAAGTGACGGATTCTCCGCAATCAAGAAGCTCTAGGAAAAAGAAACACGATTCAAGAACTCAAAAACAGAGTGTTATTCAATCAAACTACAATATTAATTTTCATTCCCTACGTTTTCTCGGAAACCAAACGTTGCAAGTTCAATCGAAATAATTTAGAGAAATTAAAACACGATTTGCACACAATGGAACCGAAAATCACATAGATTGAGATTCAATCTTACTTCTGCGATTTCTCCACTGTGATCAAAGTCAGCGATCTCAGAAATCGAAGATAAATCCACCGATTCCTTTGAAGATTCCAAATCATCTTCGGAAACAGAGGTGAATGCAGTGTTCAAGCTTTTCTTGGTGATCTGGAAAGAAGAAAAAGAGGGAATGAGGAAATCGAATTCAAACGCGACGGAGGTGAACGCAGAGATTGGAAAATTAGGGTTTAGATTTATACCTTTTGGAGCTTCTTGGACGAGGAGTCTTTGGATCTCCGATTCGCAAGCTCTGAGGGACGGGCATAGTCCTTCCGTGGAGGTTGGTGCTTCATTTCGCTCTGATTGGCGGGACAATTTTGAAATACCACCTTTTTTAGGGAATAAGAAAGAGATATATATAGTGTGCAATGAGATAGAGAAAAAGAATGTAAAGAAGAGGATTACGGCTGATAGTGTCCCTTGGATCATATTACTAAGCCTTATATTATGTGATCAAAGGCTATACGATCATCAGAGCTTTGATTGACTATTTGATTGCACATAGGCTGAGATTAATCCGATCGGATCAAAACTAATTTTGGTCCGTGTCGTTCGGATATTGGGGTGTGAATCTCTTCTATCAAAATCGAGGTAGGAAATTATATTTAGTATGACTATCATACAATTATAATAATATGGTTATGAATATTAGTTATTGATTTTATTTTTACAAGTTTTTATTGATCTAAAATGTTGATTATCACAGTCACATTATTATAGTTGTTTGGCAGTCATATAAAAATATATTAAATATCATTACTTGTTAGATCATTGCTTGATTTTAGAGATAAATTTCCACAAATGAGGTGAAGTCCAATATCTCTCATCCATGCCATTTATTTTCAGGACAATTTTATTTCGTAGACTCCTATATAATTGCTAATAATAGGATGACTTGAGGCTCTTTTTATGTAAGTCTTGATTTAAAAGGTGATTTTTACTATGCGTGTAACGCCCCGACTTTACTTAATGAAAGGTAAAAGTGAAAATTTTTAATTTCCACTAAGCATTACTATCTTTTCCTTAATATCATCAGAGATTATAAATCTTGCAGTGGAATAACTATTTTATATATATATATATATATATATATAATCTTCATAGAGCACACCAGAGCTGAGAACAAGACTTATATATTAAACAGATCAGTACATTGTACTTTACACAATAATAAAACACACTAATCACAAGTGCCACAAACGGCACATAGGTAGATATACATCAAAAGTACCTAGAATATGTCTAACTATAGATAAATTCCAAAATATAGACATCTTCAACACTAGAATACTAGAAAACCTTGTCTATAATAACCTAGACAGACATTTGGATCATCTCACCTCCTTTGCTCCTGCATCAATATCTATGTAAATGTTGTATAATCGTAGGGTTACCATATTGACATAGGTGGATTAATGAGTCCACAGTCTCAGTAGGTATAAAAATTACTGACATTTGCAATAGGAGCCATCTTTTCAATAATATTTTTAACATGATGATTATAATAACAGTTATGCTAAGTTTTCCAAACATGACCATTTTTATATAATCTATAGCTGATAAAATAAGTATCATAGAGTCGTTTGTGATAAAATCCATTTATCTTTTGTGAACCATTTTATATTTATACATATATGCATTTTACTTGCATCTCATAAAATGAATATGCATATAAATACAAAGAAGTAAAACAATTAATTCATAAATTACATTATTCAATGTATGCAATACAATCTTTAGTCTCTCTGGCTTTCTAAAGGACTTGAATCTTTCGTTTACGGCTATCAAGAGACACCTTTGGCTCCTCTTCGGCTTTTTAAAGGACTTGAACCTTTCATTTACGACTATCAGGAGACACCTTTGGCTCCTCTTTGGCTTTCTAAAGGACTTGAACCTTTTGTTTACGATTTTCAGGAGACACTTTCAGCTCCTCGGTTTGTACCAGGTTTCTTATTTTAACTTGTAAGGCTACTTCGGCTTACACTGTTAATATAAGAACACCTCAACATTTTACATTTAAGTTTATGAAGACAAAAATGTTTCTTATTTAACCTGAAAGGCTCCTTCGGCTCCCACCGTTAACATAGGAAAACCTTCTTCCTTCATATTTAATTAATCTTTTATTCTCAATATTCAACAATATGCAATAACATGTCTATTAAAATTATTTTTCTGTTCTCATAATCATCACATTTCATTTCTCAACTTATAAAAATAATTGAAAGCATATAATCATGTTACTCATAAAATCTTCAGGCTCATATAATAATTACATTTCAAAACCTTTATAAAATAGTATTAATCTCAGTAAGCAGTTATATTCACTAAAATAATACCATGCTTAGTAAGTAATTATACTTACTTGTCACCATAGACCATTATATTGGATTCCATTTCTAATCCTTGATTCTAAATTCACTGCATTTAGTGCGCTCACACGCGATCATGTATTAGTCTAAAATTATAATTAAAAGGCTAACATAACGACCTCTTAATTTCTCCCTATGCTCTATCCAAAATCGGACAGCATAACGACATCTATCTAAAATATTATAATGTCACTTGGGTATCATAACGACTATGTAGCGTTACCACATATTTTTATATGGGCATTACTACGACATTAATATAATAATTATCTAAAATGTCTAATATTACTTGGGCATTACAACAGCGCTATTGTAAAATACATAATAAAATTTAGGCAGCACAACGATGCATTTGTAATATTTAAAAGGATGATTAAATATAATATCCGTCCTGAAATATTCAATCACACTTTCCCACGCAATTTAGGCATTATAACGACGTAATTTAAATTATAATAAATAAAATTGACATAATTTAAATTCTAACAACTAGAATTGACATAAACTAAGGATAAAAGAATTATACCTAACACTTTCACTTGAACTAGTTTCAAAGCTTATTACTAAAAATATATATTTCTTACTATTTTCTCTTTCTCTCTTTTTCTTTCCTCACTGTGTGAGATAGAGAGAGCTTGTGAAAAATAACAATGCTGCTGAGCCTATTTATAGGGAAAACTTTGGAGATACAATGGGTATAATTCAAAAGAGCTTAACTCAGACAAACTTGCAAATTAGGCGCCGAACTCCATTTCTTGCAGGCGCCAAATATCTAGCCACTCTCCATTACTGCATTATTTCTATTCACGTGGGTGAGAGGCTTTTATAAAAGCTCCTGAAGAGATAATTCTCCCACCGCTTGCATAGATATATATATATATATATATATATCTAATAAAAGAAAACTTCATCATAAAGTTCTCCAGCGTCCTATCCCATCAATATGTATATATCTTTATAATATATATTAACTACATGATATTTATAATATATATTAACTACACGACCACCTGTACTCTACTATGTATTCATATATATATATATATATATAATATGAAACTTAATCAAACTAATCAAACAATTATTTTAATACACTAATATCCCCATTATTACTAACACTTAGGCATTTAATTAGGTAAATTTTAAATGCCACATAATACATAATATGAATCAAAGCTACCTCTAACTATCTATTTCTCAATTCCAACTGAGAATATTAAAATAGACATCAAATATATCTTCCTAATATATTTGATTTAAATTAAGATCACAATTTAGACTAAAACATTTTAAGTCATCCTAATAAATTTCTTCGGTGTTACAATGGGTGAAAATGCGAGTAATTCTAAAAATCCCTCTTGAGTCCTTTAAGAATGATGTGACTATTAAAATTACCAATGGAATTAAGACTGCTCAAATGGGGCAATTATAACTGCCCCGTAAACTGCTAACCGCTTTGGTGGGCGGTTATTAAAAATTGCTAACTGCCTAGGACGATTGCGGTTAACTGTTTTAGGGAGTAGGGCAAGACGGTTATAACCGCTAACCCCCTTCATTTATATAAAATAATATAAATATATATTAAATATTTTATATTAATAGAATATATATTATTTTTTTTATTTGTCTTTGGATTAATGGATTATGGCTATTTATGAATCTGTATATGAAATATATAATGTGGCATATGATATTTTGAGCTAAGCCTTATTCAAAGCATGCTTTTTTTCTTCTATCTTTTATGAAATATTTTGGCCTTAAACTCTTAAAATAAGCCCAAAAAATAGGCAATTAAAGGCCCAAAACACTTAAAAAAAATTCAAAAGCCTATATAAAAAAAGAGATTAAACCGCCAGTTATTGGATTGAATAATTGCTAACTGCCGGTTATAAAATAACCAGTAACCACCTAAGCGATTGCAATTATTAAAAAGCAATAACCGCCCAAGGCAGTTGCGGTTGCGATTATTGACAATAACCGCCAGTTATAACCGTTTGAGCACCCCTAATTGAAATAATGATCGATCATAAGTCCAATAGTGATTTTAATAGTCATATAATTCTTGGAGGAACACAAAGACTTGTAGCATTATTCATGAAAATGACCGTTAATCACACTAACCGCTAATTACTTTTAAAGGCGGTTAAAAAAACCGTTAACCATTGACCGCCTTTATGTATATATATTAATATGGACCGTTAATCATACTAACTGTTAATCACTTTTGAAGGCAGTTAAAAAAACCGTTAACCATTAACTGCCTTTATGGATATATATATATATATAATACATGAAACGACATCAATTTTTTATAAATTTTTTAACCTTTTAACTTTATTTTTTTATTTAAAAAAAATAAACAATTAGCAGTTACTAGAGTTATTAATTAACCGCTAACCGGCCATATATAGGAGGTTACAATTAGCAATTTAGCCAATAATTGCTAACCATAACTATCTTTTCACCTATAAATATTTTATTAGCACTTCATTCAATTGCGCACAAGTATACTAAATAACATTTATCTATTTTAAATATACATAACCACAATTGAAAAAGGCGGGCCACTTGCAGTGCAAGAATTAATTGTTGGAGTAAGAACTAAGCAGTGATTTGGTCTCTCATAAATCATGATTAGACCACCCCCAAACGAGCTATTGGGAGTTCGATTGAACATTCACCTTTGCACTGCAAGCCCTTTTCTTTAAAAATAAAAAATAAAAATTATTCACTATCATGATTTGGAGCATTAATTTAAAATGAACAAATGGTTCAAATAAAAAATATTATACGAGTCTACAGAAAGTAGTTCAATCGGTTAGGATTATACCTAATAAAATAAAGGTCATTAATTCAAATTTATCTCTATTTTATGTTGACATATGAAAAAAAAGAGTAATGCACGGATATAGCATCTGTGCAATAACATATATATCCCAATTCAAATTTCCCAACAATACCCCTGACTGGACGATCCCAGTCTGCCAAGTGTTTGCAAGTTGCATCGATCGTCGGACTTAATTAATTCTTTGTGATTCATATATATACGCTGTTGTGTTGCCATTCAAATTCCTAGTTAATTGTTGGCATTTAGGCCAAAAATGAGAAAATTAAACCTACGAACGAAATTGACACACCGATTCGATTGGGGTAAAACAAATCATGAATAGGGTATAGATAGAAGAAATTTTTTGTCGTACACATGATATTGTTTTTCTAGAACAATTTGTTTCAAAAAAAAAAAAAAAAAATCTAATGTTGTGATGATGATGCGGTTCGATTGATAGATTTTTTGAAAAAATATATATATTACAAATAAAAGGCCAGGGTTTGGTTGGATGGTTGGAGTCTAAGAGATATCCCTCAAAACCAGCTAAACAAGCCGATAAACATCCTATTCGGTTCATCACTCACAATAATCAAAATCAGTACCATCAATAATTATTATTAAGAAATTGTTATTTCTCTATCTCCTGTCCATTTCACATCCATCTCCACTTATTTTTGTTTTTCTAAAAAAATTAAGCATTAGATATGTAAGACCCACATGCATATAGGGAAAATAGATTAATTTAATGGTTGGTAAAAAAAGAAAAGAAAAGAAAAAGATAGATGAAAGATGAACAAGAAATGGAGAAGTAGTAAGAGTTAGAGTATACCATGGAGTTCAAGAATAATAGTCACAGCATAAGACTATTACTGACTTATCCTATGACTATTATTCTTGAACCATGAAGACTAATAGTCAATATAAGACTATTATTGACTTACACTTGAAAACTATTATTGAGTTTCAATTGAATAGTTAAAGACTATCACCTAGCTAACCAAGTTAGAATAGAAGTCTATTTGTATCCAACGTGATTCTCTTATAAATAGGAGCATATTATATTGAAAATATTACTAAAAAAAAAATAATAATAATAAGAGCTAAATGTAGCCTTAAGGCTTAATCTTGTTTATTTAGGTCATAGACTGAACTACATATATCTCTGTGTCATTTATATCTTATTATTCCGTTTTATTATTTTCGCATTAAGAATTCTTATAGTAGGTGTGATACCCCGATAAAAATAAACATTTTTATTAATCAAAATATTTTCCATAAGAGCAATCAACAAAGGTTTTCAATAAAGATGTTTTAACGAGGCTCAAAACCCTTAGCGTTAACCTAATTACACCTTGAACCATTAGAAAATTGAAGCCAAACATTAACCCTCTGGAGGCAGACGTACGCTAGGTCAGATAGACGTTCTTTGTTGTTTTTAATGCAGATGTATAGTAGAGGACCACTGGACATACGTTCTGCAAACCATACAATGGACGTATGTAGGATCACACAGACATACGCTATTTTTTGGAATACCTGGACGTACGGGGCACTATTTGGACCACTGTGCAATAGCATCAGATGTACGTTAGGGTTACCGGACATCCACTGCTTTGTTAGGGAGTTGGTGGCGAACTTTTCCTATAAATGCACATCCTCACCTCTCATTCCACATGCCCATTTCCATCTTTTGTGCGCCCCTAAGCTACCAGAACCCATTCTTTGCTTGTTGAGTGAGAAATTGAGTGTGTGCTTCAAAACGAGGGTTTCCAAGGAGGGGATATCATGTTCATGTTTGGCTTCAGGGTAATTTTTGTTACCTTTACATTAAACACTATTTTTACCCTTTGGTTTATGCTTTGTTGAGTTTTCCAAAGTATTCGTTAAGTTTCTTTAAGAGTAACAATGTTTTCAAAGGATTCTTCCAAAGCTTCTTTGTGATTTGATTTCTTACGTTACATGTGCTCTTTTATTAGCTTATAAGAGGTTTAGAAGTTTATAAATGCCATAGGAACCGTACACTATTCGAATCTTAAAATGGTATGCATAACACACTGAGCGGACGTACACCATTGTGGCCAGATTTACGGTCATTAGGTAGAGTACTAGTTTTCAAGCTTCGCACGTGTATGCTTTAGCCTACTCACATTTTTAGGTTAAATAAGGCCTAAAATAACGGTGTTTTGTATTTGTTATGACAAGACTTAGCTTCGTCAGAGGAATTGCTCGAGTGCACAAGATAAGTAGATACTTACAACATTTTTACTTAAAACGTGGGATATGTCAGTTGACTGACCACAAATGTGATATGAACATGCTTATTTTTTGCAATTACTTGGTAACTGTGCCATTAATTAACTGTTAAAATGCATCGTATGATATGGTATGCTAGTATGTGCAGTATAAACAGCTATGAGCTTACTATATAGACTTCATATTATAGTTAAATGTGTGTGTTATATGGGGGCATTGGACCCAATGATTTTGTGACCATGGTACAGGCATTCTCAATGGCCTAGTCATTATAGGACGAACGCCATTAGCAGTGTGGGCTACCCAAGGTCGGACTCGTTCATGCCACTAGTGTTATATACGGTATGTTGTGCAATGGTTGGGATACCGACATTGTACTATAAGTCTCTCGGGACAAAACCAACCCTGTTGAGAATGGGTAATATCTCTGGTAGACCATACGTGAAAGTTATGACCGATAATGTATTAGCCATTTCCCACATTAAAATAATTAGGTAGTTATCGCCAATACTACACCATAAGCTTTGAAAATTCTAAAACCTATTGAATGGTGTATTAACGAAGGTAACACCCCACTTTTTGGTTATTACTCAAATTGCACGTTTACTTTCGTAAATTGGGCTCATATCATATTTATGTTGTAAGATTTACTTACTAAACCGTTAGATTTACGCTATTAGTATTCTATATGTATCCTTATTTATTGCTCTGGGAGTGGCAATGGATGTTACTGCCATATGTTTTAAAACTTGCTTATGATTACAGGTTCGTCTGTATTATTTAGCAGCTCCATATTTTTACTTGATGATTACTAGTTATCTCAAATTTATTTACCTTCCCTTGTACTTACTCTGATATTTTTAGAAGGATGATTTCCTGTTTAGTCACAAATTGACTAAAATGGATTAATTACCTGTGACTTTATTAGATTAGCCGAAGCTAATTTTATGGGCGTTACAGTAGGTGTCATTAATTAGTATATATTTTAACAAATTAAGTTAATTTGGTATAATCCATCGACCTCTTAATTTAAACATACAAAGTAGTTAGAAAAAAAATAAAAATCCACAAGTAGTATATTATCACATGAACAATATTTGTGACCATTATTGTCGACCACTAACTGATCATTATTGGATGAATTAGTGGTTCCTTATTGACCGAATCATTGCCGTTAAAAACCTTGATCTCCAATATAAATTAAATTGAAAAGGATCACTACATAATTCTCTGCAGTGAAATTGAAATGGGCTTGTAATTATTGCAGTGAGAATTATATATATCCCAAAGTATATCACACAATTTGGAGCTAGCCCCCGACATTGAAAGCATATATAATCCACGATTAATAATTAAATCATTGAATATTAACAATTAATGAAATGCTGAATTATCAATTTTGATCATAATTACTTCTTCGGTGGCCATTCGGTTTCTCTCTCTCAGGTCTCAGTGGTGCATGCCGCTACTGTGACGCCCCCACCGCACCCATGCTTTGTTAGTGCTCTGAATTAATCCGATATTATTCAATCACCCCAACTAATCCACCGCCTATATATTGCCACCAATTTGCCTCCCATTCTTTCATTGCCCACAACACAAATCTTCTTCTAGCAGAAAAAAGGCCGGTAAGTAATCGTAACCCTAGCTAATTAACTACTTAAACTTAATTTAATTAAGTTTAATTAATTATAAATTATAATCTTATATATATATGCTTCTTAATTACTAATTTTCAGGGTTTGGTGATCATGAAGACTGTTGCTGTATTCTTCGTTGCGTTCATCTTGGTGTTAGCAGCTCTGCAAGCCAATGCAGAAGGGCGTCAGCTCCTAAACGAAGGGACTCTTGGGCGAAAGGCTAATGTTGGTGGAGGTCAAGCTGCAGCAGCCGACAAAGTCAGCGCTGTGAGCTCGAACGGCAAAGCCAACAACGATGTGGATGAAGTGAACCCAGCCTACCAGAGCTATTCTAACTCTGGAACATCCCCCGACACTCACCATTATTACTCGGATGACAAGAGACCCAGCAGGCACTGAGCTTGTGATCAGCTACAAGAATGCATGCATGGTTTGGAGCTTGCATATGTATATGTACGTATGGTATGGCTTTCAATAAAGTGAAACCACAACATGCAGGAGCCAACGAAATAATTATATATATATATGTATGTATGTATGGCACATGTTTAGTTTCACCATGATGAAGTGATCATCTTCAGACTTGATAATATTGCCTATCGTTTGTGTGTGCGACAGGCTTTTCATGGCTTGTAGGTAAACTATGTTGTCGTTCTAAAATAAAAAACAGACCATGCATGGGTTGCGTAGTTCCGTGTTTGCTTATTTGTTTGTACCTAATATCGTGAATCTGGTCGTTTGCACTTTGCATGAAAAACTTGTCGAGATTCATGAAGAAAAAGATTCGGCGTCATAATAAACCAAATTAAACTTACGTTTTCATAGGAAAAAAAAAAAAAAAAAACCCTAATCCCTTCTATCCAAACAATCCATCTAGGAGCATTTTTGAGATATTATTTTGTTTATTTTGTTTTCATTAATTAATTAGAAATATCACTTTTGTCAAAACTCAAAGCTAGCAGCTGTTAATTAAGCTAGCTCCTTCACACAGACGAAATAGAGTTATTCGCCATGATTGCAAAAAGGATCTGGAAAAGGCGAAATGGTGTGGTTCATGAGGAACCGTTCACCCATCCCTGTACGATTGTGAGGCAGTCCATGGAACACCTTCAGTTGTTCCGAGAGATGAATGAGAAACAGCAGGGTGTAACGGAATCCCCATCGCCAATCACTCAAAAATGGGAATTGAAGCACCACTGCCGGGGATTTTTAAGGTTAATCCTGATAAGAGTACTTGTTTTTGTGCTGGGGTATATCCTTTGATTCATTCTCAGATTCTTTCTACGCTGAAGATGGGTGAAGGTAAGCTTCCAGTTCGTTATTTAGAAGTTTCCTTGATTTCTTCTCGGCTATACGTGTGCAGCTGATTATGATACTCTTTTGGAGAAAATTACCGCAAGAATAAATTCATGGCTTTCTAGGAATTTATCCTTTGCTGAAAGGTTGCAACTTATTTCCTCTATGCTGCATGTATAGTGTGCATGTTTATTGGAGTAGTATTTTCATTTTACCAAAGCAAATTATTAAAGCTATTGAACAAAAGTTTAATAAATTTCTTTAGAATGGTAATGATGAAGGGAATATTAGAGCTAAAGTTTCTTGGAGTGTACTTTTTATGCCAAAAAAAGAGGAGGGGGGGTTGTTTAGGCATTAAAAAGCTGAAGGAATGAAACAGGGCTACCATGATGAGGCATATTTGTTTATTTGCGAAAGCTGGATCCCTGATTGCATGGGTTAAGAAAAATCTTCTAAAGGGTAAGAGCTTTTGGCAAGTTTCTATCCCTCATATTTGCACTTGGAGTAGGAGAAAATTGTTAAAGCTTAGAGATGAAGCAAAACATGTTCTCTTTTGATGTTGGTAATGGGAAAAATATTTATCTTTAGTTTGATGCTTTACACCCAGATGGGGTGATCTATGAAAAATATGGGCATAGAGTCATCTATAGTACTCATAGTAAACTTGAGGCCCAGTTAGATTCTATCATTCATAACGGTCAATGGTATTGGCCTACTGCTTGTTCGGATCATCTTGTTAATATTCAAAGTAGGTTGTGTATGGTTCCAATGGGTGATGAGGATAAGCCGAAATGGAATGCTTCAAAAACTAGTACGTTCTCTTGCTTAGATACTTGGGATTCCATTCGGGTTAAGGAAAATGTTGTGGATTGGTGGTCATTGGTTTGGTTTCCTTTTTCAGTTCCTAAATAAGCTTTCATCACTTGGTTAGCAATGAGGGATGCTTTGACTACTAGGAGGAAGCTATTGATATGGGGGTTTCAAAGGGATGTGAAATGCATTTTTTGTAGACATGTAATTGAGGATAGAGATCGTTTTTTTTTTTTTTTATTTTGTTGTGCTTATAGTAGTAGAATTTGGCAGCAAGTTATGATTCTTTGTAGCGTGTTTAATCTGCCTACTTGTTGGGAATATGTGGCTTCTTTGAGGTTGGAGGAGTGGAAGGGCAAAACTATGAATGCTTATTTGTGTCGGCTAGTTTTTGCTTCAACAATATATAATATTTGGAAGGATCGTAATGCTTTGAGACATAACAATAATCCGTACACTGAAGAGAAGCTTATTCAACGCATTAGATGGCAGGTGAGAATCCAGTTTACTACGAAAGGTAGATTTAAAAAGACTAAAGGGAATGATATTCTTTGTAGTGCTTGGGGTATAGATGGGATATTGGTTTAATATTGTGGAGATTTTGATTGTATAGGTGTTTTCAACTTTAGCTAAATGCTTAAGTTTTTATTTGTAAAGTGTTTTAATTGTTGGTAAATAAAAGTTACTCATTCATAAAAAAATAATAATAATAATTGGGATCTGGCCATTGATCAAGGGGAGAAAAAAAATTCACAGAAGTGTAAACTTCTAGGCCTACTATGTGGCGTTTTGGGCCGCGGCAAAAGTTTTCTCAGGCTGCATTCCCACTTACTTCCACCCCCTTTCCTTCTTTCCCCATTTGTAGTGGAAAGGATCCACTTCCCTCTCTTGGTTTGGCTAGTTGTAAGGACTTTGGTTCCTTGGTTTGTTGAATAAATGTCTTGTTACAACAAAAAAAATATACATCTCCCACATGGAATATTTTTGGTTATATTAGCTTCTGAAAATGAAACGATACAATATTAAATTCAGACATGAAAATCCCCTACTTCTCCTTAAAATAATTCAATAAGGGTGTCCACCCCACAACCGCTAACCGCATAACTACTTTGGTATATAGTTATAAAAAGCCGCTAACCGTTTAGGGCGAGACAATTAACAGTTTTAGAGATAAGAAAAAACTATTAATTAATAACCATTAAATGTCTACTCTTATATATAAGGGTAAATCATATAATAATAATTAACAGCATGTAAGCCATATCCTATATATAATAATATAAATATATATTTTATATTAAAAATATAACATTAAAATGATGTCGTTTTAAATACGAGTTAGGAATATGATTTCATCATATTCATTATTTTTTGGAATACTTTGACTCAAAATTATTTAAACAGGCACAATGAATACCCAAAACTCCTCAAAAATCTCAAAAGCCCATATATATATAAAGCTTTTATAAAACTGTCGGTTATTGGTTTGAATAACTGCTAACTGTCTAAGCGGAATGGTACTTGTGGTTATTAAAATCCAATAACCGCCTTAGACAGTTGTGGTTAACAGTTTTAGCAAAGAACCGCAACTGAATTCAGGCCTTGTTTAGCAATATGGACCATATAGGTAACTTTTTGTTTGGAAGTAATTGATATGATATAAAGAAAATAGAATTTAAGAATTTTTTGTATGAAAAAAAAAAGAAAAAAAAAAAAAGAGAAAAAGGTTTTGTAGTGGTTTTTTTTTTTAGATTAATAATAATAAAAAAGTTAATTATATGATATAAAGAATAAAAATGTTGAGGAGTTAAAAAAATAATAATAATAATAGAAATGAGTGCACATACCTTCTTTCCTTTGACTTGTTTTCTTTCAGATATAACTATCTCTGGATGTTATTGGTACGACTCAAACGAACTCCACACAATCAGTTGAGTCCAAATCTCAAATAGAATGACGCCTTAGTGGAATCATAAAAATCATATGTTACATATGTTAATAAGAAATCATAAAATCATATCTACAGTTTTTGCTTTTAGAGTTAAACAAGTTAAAGAAGTACTATGACTAGTCCACTTAGTGGATTAATGGTCAACTATTTTCTCAATTAAAATATAATAACACTACGAAAAAAGGTCATTTTGTGACGTGTTTTTTTTTAAAAGATACCAATTAGGAGGAAAATGATGCCAACCATTTTGTCTTTTTTCTGGCATCATTTCAATTAGGGCATGATACATGGAGTCGTTAAAAACAAAAAACAAAAAATTGCGCCTTTTATGTCCTTTTTACATCATGATGTAAACATGTTCAAATTTTTTTTACAGAAAGAGTTTGTTTAAAATTATATTTAATAAGCTAAAAGTGTGTTTAATATTAATATTTAAAAAGTTTGTTTGAAAAAAAAATATTTGTTTAGTAAAAAAATTAAAAGCGTTTTTAAGAGTATTTTCAGTAATAATAGCTATTATAATTAGTCAAAAAGTACAATTCTTTATTTTAATTACCCATTTTTTAATGTCAATTCTAACATATTATCTATTATATTGGTTAATTGCTTTAAAATATTATTTCTCATTTTTTTTATTATATTATTACCAATACTTAATTAAAGGAAAGAAGTAATATTAAAAAAATAATATTATATTATATTAAAATGGAAAATGTTAGGGGTTTTCCCCATAGGTTCTCCTGGCGTTCTCCTAGTCTTACTTAAAACATGATTTAAGAAGAAAAAAAAATGTAGTAGCCTCCACCATCGTTTTTTTAGGCATTAGCACCAAATTTGAGACATTAGCACCAAATTTGTGAGGCATTAGCATCAAATTTAAGATGATCAAATTCATTTTGGGTGATATCATCCCTAAAGGGTTAACCTTCCACCCTTAGGTTTTAGTTTTGAATCAAAAAACAAGTTTTAAAGCATTAGAACCTAATTATTAACTCATAAAAATTAATTTGTTAGCAAAAAAACAGTATTACAATTTTATTTTTTCTTAAATTGTGTTCTATGTAAGACTGGAAGAACGGCAGGAGAACACTACTGTGAGAACCCCTAGCAAACCCCTATTAAAATTCAATCTAATATGATACAGTGAATAGCTATTTGTGTAGCAGTTAAAGTATAATAGTTAATCTTAAGCTATTTTGTTGAAGCAAAAAAAATAGTCAAAATACTTAAATATAACTATATTTCCTATTTTAGTTACATTGCTAGAGATGTTTTAAGGGTTTAAAAAACCTAAAAATAGTCAAAATTCATTTTTAGTAAAAACTTAAAATAAAATTTTTACTAAAATAATATTGTTTTTAACTTAAAAATTATATTTCTCAAATATAATCTAAAACAAATTTTAAAACCTAAGAAGTCATGTTGTAGTGTGAACACGTTCGCATCCTTTAAATAGTAAAAGATGTGAAAAATTCATGTCCTTCGCAATAAATGACGTGAAATTCCATGTCCTTTGAAATGTAAACGATTACTGTGCAAAAGTTGTGAAAATTCCGTTTTTATTTCACATTATTTACATTTAAATTTTCTACAAAAAAAATTGCAAAATAACGTGGGATGATCTTCGTCCTCCTAATATAAAATCACATCATTATATTGTCAACAAATACCGTCAAATTAACGACATTTTAACTCAACTAAGAATAAAATAAAATCACATAATATGCTCTAAAAGATATGTTAGTTTAATAGACCCAATTAAAAGAATAAAAACTTTTTGCATCTGAATGTCTAATATATGTAATTGATCATCAATCTTTGCTCACCTACTCCTAAAAGAGTTTAACATTATTTTATAAAAGAGATAACCTAGATAACCTAAATAATCCTAGATAACCTATAAAAACCTAAATAAACCTATATTTATTTTGTTTAGGGTCGCAATATATAATGTAGGTAAATTAATCTTCTTTTTTTTTTTTAATGTACGTAGTAACGCAATGAACAAGAGTTGAATGAAAAAGTTTAGAATATCGAAAGAATACAGAGACGGGTGTAGATCATTCGTGGACTTTACAATTTGGAATTGTAAAACTCCAAATTGACTCATTTTTTTGTCCGTATTCTAGGAGTGGTATATGACCACTTGACAGGGGGGAAAGGAATGTGGCTGTAATACAAAGACTGAATTTATCACGATAAGAGGCTTGTACGAGCTCTAGTTGAAGGCTCTAATTTGACTCAACTAGCCACAGATACAGGTGCAAGCACATATGAGGGTGGCAAATATACATGCCATGTTGCTCGATTTATTCGAAATGCATGATGTTAGGGAAGACAACAATGAGCCTCAACTCAAGGTGCAAGGTGCTGAAGAACACATTGTGGATGATGAACCCAACAGGGGTAACGCACAAAAGTACGAAGATTTGCTTAAAAAGGTAGACAAACTACTTCTCAACAAGACTAGACACAACAAACTTAGTGCTACTGTACACCTGTACAATTTGAAGTGTGTGGGTGGAGTCATGATGCAGTACAGAGTTTACCTACAACCAATCTATGTTTCAGTCAATTAGCACTAGGAGTTCTAATTCCTTTTTACTTTGTTTTTCCTTTCCAATTAGCACTAGATTAGTACTAGGAGTTCTATTTCCTTTGAATAAGTAGGTATTATATAAAGAACTTTGTACTCTACAATTCAAGCAGATTTGACAAAGATATATTTTATGAGATTGTTCTTTGAGAGAGATTCTCAAAATTTTCTGGTGTGACACCAAATCTGGGCAGTGAGATGCTAGGTTCTTTTCATTCTTTCTATGCAATCAATCCCAACTTATCATTTACCTCCTACTCCCTACATCAATTTTGGTATCAGAGCTTCAGGTCCGATTGTTTCTTCAAGCAATCACGATCAAGGAACACTGTAGCGTCATCACAATCCCTTTTACTGTTTCGTGTCACTCACCCAAAAATCCACTACCATCACACAACAACCACAATCTACCGTCCAACATCTGGATCACACCACACCAACCGTGGGTCTTCTCAAGCAGCAACCAAGCCGTCTAGATAGAACTCACCATTTCTTTTGTCCTTCTCCGGTGGCAAACATCAAACAGATCTCACCTCACCCTGTTTGGCCATTCCCAGCGTCAACCCATTGCCTGGATCCCATCAACTCAGCATCCAGATCACCCCACAATGCCCAGATCGTGCTGCCCTACCCAGATTTGAATGATGCAGAATGAAGAAAGAATATTAGTTTAGAGTTAGTATTATTTTGTAATAGTTTTTAATATTTAATTTATGTTTTTAGAGTCCGTATTTAATAATGGGCTTGCACAAAAGTCAGTCACATTAGAGTTATGATTTAGTGTTTTAGTCAATTAGCATTAAGAGTTCTATTTCATTTTAGTTTTGATTTCCTTTACAATTAGTACTAGGAGTTCTATTTCCTTTGAATAAGTATGTATTATATAAAGAGCTTTGTACTCTACACTTCTAGCAGATTTAATAAAGATATTTTATAAGATTGCTCTTTGAGAGAGATTCTCTAAATTTTCTAGTGTGACACCAAATTTGGGCAGTGAGACGCTAGGTTCTTTTCATTCTTTCTATGCAATCAATCCCAAATTATCATTTACCTCCTGCTCCCTACATCAATTTTGGTATCAAAGCTTCAGGTCCGATTGTTTCTTCAAGCAATCAAGATCAAGGAACACTGTAGCGTCATCACAATCCCTTTTACTGTTTCGTGTCACCCACCCAAAAATCCACTGCCATCACACGGCAACCATAGTCCATCGTCCAACATCCGGATCACACCACAGTACCACACCAACCATGGGTCTTCTCTGGCAGCAACCAACTGTCCAGATAGAACGCATCGTTTTTTATGTCCTTTCCGATGGCAAACACCGAACAGATCGCACCTCACCCCATCTGGCCATTCCCAGTGTCAACCCACTACTCGGATCCCATCAACCCAGCATCCAGATCACCCCGCAACACCCAGATCACGCCACACTGCCTAGATTTGGCGTCACACCAGAAAATTTAGAGAATCTCTCTCAAAGAACAATCTCATAAAATATATCTTTATTAAATCTGCTTGAATTGTATAGTACAAAGCTCTTTATATAATACCTATTTATTTAAAGGAAATAGAACTCCTAATGCTAATTGACTAAAACACTAAATCCTAACTCTAATGTGACTGACTTTTGGGCCAAGCCCATTATTAAATGCGAACTCTAAAAACATAAATTAAATATTAAAAACTATTACAAAATAATACTAACTCTAAACTAATATTCTTTCTTCATTCTGCATCATTCTCTCCTTCTTCGAAAAAGCTCATCCTCGAGTTTAGAAAGTGAAACACAAGCTGAAGACTTTCAAACCAAAGAAGACTCACGAACAAACTAGATAAATTGAATCTCACAATTTTCCTATTGTGACTACAACAAAATCTCTCCATTGCAGGCTGTCATGCTTTGGATCTACTTCTCTTTATGCTATAGGTTGATGAATGAGTAGTTGCTGAACTAAGATGGCGATAGACTTTCAAACCAAAGAAAACTCACAAACACACTAGGTAAATTGAATCTCACAATTTTCCTATTGTGACTACAACAAAATCTCTCAATTGCAGGCTATCATGCTTTGGATTTACTTCTCTTTATGCTCTGAATGTGTAGTTGTTGAACTAAGATGGCGACAGACTTTCAAACCAAAGAAAACTCACGAACACAATAAACAAATTGAATCTCTCAATTTTTTCACTGTGACCACAACATATTCACACCATTGCAGGTAGGTTGTTCGGTGGTGCTTCAAGTTGACTGCTCCTTATGCTCGGCCATTACGCTTATTCATCAGGACAATTTGAAGACACAAAAATAAATAAATAAAAAATTAGCAAAACAAATTGTACCCCCTTTTTTTTGGAACAGCCATTCTTTGAGCCATATAGAATTGCTTGGGGGGTTTCACAGTGTACCATGGGTGGTTGTAAGGATGCTTGTAATGGTGGACAGTGGCACCATGGGGTTGTTGCTTGTCATGGTGCTAGATTTGCTGGGGGAATCAAGGCAGAGGTTCAGATGATTGTTATGGAAAACAATCAGACCTAGATCTGATGCCAAAATTGATGTAGCATGGGTGAAGAACAAAATAAAGATAAATGATTGGCGTCTCACCATGAAGAAGTAAGGAAGCGGATTACTATTAATACCGAAAATTACAAGTTACAAGCAAATAAACATAGGCATAAAGTGGAGTTTAAACCAGAGGATGTTGTCCTCATTCGTATTCGTCCAGAGTGTTTTCCAAAGGGTGTTTTCCAAAAGCTGCACCAACGCCGAGTGATGAGTGCTATTTAGTGCTCGTTCACACCCCTTTATTTACGTTTGTTAGGCTATTAGTTTTGTTAATATTTAATAATTTGACTTGTTTTGTTTGTTTTGTAATAAACAGGACCTTACATCACACCTTGACCGAGGGAGCAAAAATGGACATGAATGAAGACGAAGTGCGTTGAGCATGGCATGCGTTGACGCAGATGTCGCACAATCTGAGGAACAGTCAATCAGCCCGCCTCACGGAGCCGGCCCTGGCGGTTTTTGCGGTCGACCTGTTTTGCTCGGCGTGGATAACCACGCGTTGAGCGCATGCCGCGTTTTCCTGACCTATAAATAGGCCCTTGGTCATTTGGTTTTGAGTTAGTTTTTCTTTGGGCATTTTCTTTGAGAGTGTTTTGCTTTGTTAGCCACACTCTGCCCAATTTTATTTGTAAAACACTTATTCCTTAATTTATTTTATGCAATCTTTAGTTTTCATTTACTTATTTACTTAATGGGTGGCTAAAATCTTCAACTAAGGTTGAAGATTATGCCTTACCATAACATATATTTCTTGCTTTTTACATTAAGTGTTCTTAATTTTTCGTCATTTAAATTATGCACTCGTTATTTACTTTCATGACAAATAGGTAAATGGTTGTCATCTTTGATGCAATCACAGTCACCATCCGATGTGTTCCAAGCCGGGTGCACGACAAGTAATATTTATTGATTCAATATCCATTGTGATCCAAGGATACGGTGGATGATTTTATCAATAAACAATTACTTGTTGTAGCTCCTAACGGTAAACACATTGTTTAGGTTTGACTTGTATCAAATGATGACAATAGAGTTGTGTTGATAGGTTTTAACTTCTAAGGCGGAAAAATAGGCATTTAATGTATTAAAGTTATCTTTGATCGGGTAAGGATAATCTTTGATCTTAGTCTTTTTCCATTCATTAACCTTTTAGTAATTTAGTTTTTAATTACTGCACAATTAGTGTTCTTGAAACTACTCGAGCTAGGTTAAAGTATAGTTAGTTTAATTTCGATAATTTCTTAAGCAACGCCTCGTTCCTTGTGGGTTCGACTGTACTTGCGCCGCCATATCTGAGCTTCGTTCGTTCAATTGTAGTACCTAAATTTGGGACGATCAAATTTTGTGCCATTCGGGAACGGTTGTTTTTGTTTTGGTTAATATTGTTTTTAAATTAATTGTATTTTTCTACTAGTTGTTATTTTCTGCATTGTACATTATGTTTATAGTTTATTTTGTGTTTAGTTTATTTTTGTTAATTCCTAGATTGTTGTTTTTAGCCTTTGTTAGCTTTCTGTTTGTGTATCTGGAAAATCAGGCATCGACAATGCGGTCGAACGCAGTGCTTGCGGTCAAACGCATTCGCTTATTCCAAAGACGGCGTTCGCGAATGAAGCATCGCTCGCTTTATTATGCGAGCTCAAAAGACGACAAAGGCAGTGCAGCGATCGCGGTCGAGCATACCTGCATTGCGTTTGAACGCACGTGCACCAGCCTGCCACATTTCTACATCATTTAAATTCCCTTAATTTCCATTGATTGTTAGACTTATATTAGTTGTTTAAACTGTCTATTTTAAGTATTTTGAGTGCTGTGATTAATTGTGATTAGTTATTTTTCGCTCTTAGTTCTTTGCATGTGTTTTTGTTTAGCTAATTAGTTTTAATTACTAAGTGTTTAGATTAGTTGTTTTTTTTATTGCTGTTTTGTGATTCTAGCTAATTTTTGTTCTCTGTTTTTATTACTGGTTTTGTTTTACTACATCTGTTCATATTTGTTTCAATTGGTTTTATTTTTGTTTACTTGTTTAAGATAGGTTAGTGTTCAATATGTTTTAGCTCTTTATTTTGCTGCATATCTTGCTGTTTGTAGTTTTGTTTTTCCTGTTTATTCGTGCATATTTTCTTCTGTTTTTGCTGTCTTATTCCTCTGGTTTTTTGTTACTTGTTGTTGCATCTTATTAGCTTATCTAGCTTGCTGTTTTTCCTTAGTTTCTCGTTAAATACTTGTTAGTTTATGCATGGTCGGCGATCCTTGAACTTAGAATTAACACCACTAGATCCCGACTTAGAAAGAAACATTAGGAGAGCGCGTCGAGCTCGAGCTGAGATGGGAGATAATCAAAGGGAACCGGGTGGAAAGATGAAGAAAATCGGAGGAAGAGGAAGAGGAAAAGCGAGGCATTCAAGATGGAGAGCTGGAGCAGGGAGCATAGACGTATGTATGAGTTGGATTTCACGATGCATTACATGAACTATTAGCACCTCTGCGATTCTTGCATAGTGTTACCACCAACTAATGCCATTCATTATGATCTTAAGCCACATGTGATTTAGATGTTACCATCTTTCTATGGCTTAGATCATGAAAACCCTTATTCCCATGTTAAAAAGTTTAGGAGTATAACTGCCACAACCAAATTTCAAAACTTCTCAGAGGAATCAGTCAATCTTCGACTTTTTCCTTTCTCCCTTCATGACAGAGCCACTGAATGGCTGGATTCCTTAGCACCTCGTTCTATTACATCCTGGACAGAATTATTGAAACAATTCTACCACAGATTCTATCCGATGTCCAGAGTAAATGATGCGAGAAAGGAAATTAGTTCATTTTCTCAGGATGAGGACGAGAAATTCACGGAGTGTTGGACAAGATTTAAAGATATGTTGATGAAGTGTCCACCCCACGGATATGAAAAATGGCATTTAGTTCAATTTTTCTACCAAGGTTTATCTCAAACCAACCGTAGCATGATTGAACTGATGAATGGTGGGACATTCCTGAATTTGACGGGAGATTTGGCATACAAAGCTTTGGAAAAAATTGCTGCCAACACACAAAACTGGGATTTCTCCAGTTGTCGTGATAAGTCTGCCCGGAAGGACAAGAAAGGAGGCATCCTGGAGCTAAAAGGTGAGCAAGAGTTGACTCAAAGGATGGATGCAATTGTGAAAAGGTTGGACGAGCTGAGTGTAGGAAAGCCTGTAAATGCCGTAAATACATTCCCTGTAGAGAGTTGTTCTGTCTGTACTAGCCCTATGCACCAAGCACAGAATTGTCCATCAATGACAGTTTTTGAGATGGAACAAGTGAACGCTTTCAACAGCTTTTCAAAAGCCGTCCAGTGGGCCATATTCTGAAACATATAATCCTGGGTGGAGAAATCACCCCAATTTTTCTTGGAAATAGAATCAACCCAACACCAATCAAGGGGGAGCACCACATTATCCCCCAGGATTTTCTTCTTACCAAAATCAAGGAAGCTCGGCTCAGCCAGCGTCATCATCTTATCAAGCCCCCAACCAAGCCCCAGCCTCATCAAACTAGTCACTTGAAGATACCATGAGAGATTTTATGAAATTGACTGGTCAATCAATAAATGACATAAGGCAATCTACCATGGTGAACACCCAGGCGATCTCAAAGTTGGAGATGCAGATGGGACAGCTAGCAAATCACCTCGGTGAAAGGGACAAGGGAAAGTTCCCTAGCCAAGCAGTGAACAATCCTAAAGCATATGGAAATTCGTCGAATCAGGAGCATGTGCAGGCAATTGTCACTCTGAGGTTAGGGAAGAGAGTGGACAATAAGGTGGTGAACCCAGAAGAAGATGATGCTGAGAAAGAAGAGCAGAGAGAGAAAGAAGAGTAGAAAGAGGAAGAAGAACAGAAAGAGGAAGAAGGTGACAATCAAAAGGAAGGAGATGCTAAGCCATCTATTGTCACCCCTGTTGTAAAAGAACCTCCTAGGGCGCTTGTGCCAAAAGCACCATACCCTGAAAGATTACAAGCGCCTAGGAATGGAGGGAAATTAGAGGACATTCTGGAGGTATTCAAACAAGTCCAAATAAACATCCCATTCTTGGGCGCCATCCAAATCCTTCCTATGCCAAGTTCTTGAAGGACTTGGTCACGATGAAGAGGAAAACGAATGTCCCTAAAAGGCATTCATGACCGAGCAGGTCGGTGCTATCCTAAATGCAAGTTACCCTCAAGTATAAGGATCCCGGATGTCCTACAATCACTTGCATGATAGGAGTTAGCCGGATCGAGAGGGCACCGTTGGACTTAGGAGCAAGTGTAAACTTGTTGCCCTACTCGGTCTATTTGCGCTTAGGGCTAGGAGAGCTGAAGCCCACAACAATGACAACCGCAACTTGTGCGACGTGAAGGTTCCACGAGGAATAATTGAGGGGCGTTCGATTAAGGTGGACAAATTTTTTTCCCCCATGGATTTCATTGTTTTGGACAGAGCCGGTTGTGATAGGAACTGAGATCCCTGTGATTCTAGGGTGACCATTTTTAGCTACGGCTAATGCCCTGATAAACTGTAGGTCGGGGGTCATGAAGATTTCTTTTGGTAATATGATAGTGGAATTAAATATTTTTCACATCAGAAAACAACCACTCGATTATGACCAAATGAATCAAGTGTGCTTGATTGAGGAGATTCTGGATGAAGTAATAGAAGAATCAAGCATAGAAGACCCCCTGGAAGCATGTCTCGCTCAGTTTGGTGAAGACTTAGATTTGGATAAACTGATGGAGCAGGCAGAGGCACTTTTGGAGACAGCTCCTTTGGAGAGCAAGGAAAAGAAGGAGACAGCAGTACCTGATCCCCCAAAGAAGGAACTTAAGCCTTTACCCGATAGTCTTAAGTATAAGTTCCTAGGTCCAGCTGAGTCTTTGCCAGTGATTATAGCTTCAGACTTGATAGATGCTCAAGAGGAGGAATTGTTGGGAGTTTTGAGAGAGCATAAGGGAGCTATAGGCTGGACGATTGAGGACATCAAGGGAATCAGTCCCTCGTTGGTTATGCATAAGA
Source organism: Carpinus viminea (assembly GCA_013348765.1). Classification (NCBI taxonomy): domain Eukaryota; kingdom Viridiplantae; phylum Streptophyta; class Magnoliopsida; order Fagales; family Betulaceae; genus Carpinus; species Carpinus viminea. Next base: position 13,486,305 of record CP054673.1, on the reverse strand, counting down.
TACACTTGGAGGAGGATTCCAAACCATCGAGGGAACCACAGAGAAGACTCAACCCAGCTATGCAGGAAGTTGTGAGAGCAGAAGTGATCAAGCTGTAGGATGCTGGGATCATCTATCCCATTTCTGACAGCAAATTGGTAAGCCCGATACACGTTGTGCCAAAGCGGGCTGGATTGATGGTAGTAAAAAACCAAGACAACGAGTTGGTACCAACTCGTGTTCAGTCAGGATGGAGAGTATGCATTGACTACCGGAAGTTGAACGCTGCCACCAAGAAAGATCACTTTCCTCTTCCATTCATCGATCAGATGGTGGAGCGTTTAGCTGGGCACAAGTACTACTGTTTCTTGGATGGTTATTCGATATAACCAGTCCCGGAAAGAGAAGACTACCTTCACATGTCCCTTTGGGACATTCGCCTACCGACGTATGCCATTTGGGCTGTGTAATGCACCTGCTACTTTTCAGCGGTGCATGATCAGCATTTTTTTTGACATGGTAAAGCGATTTATGGAGATCTTCATGGATGACTTCTTCATCTTCGGATCATCGTTTCAGGAGTGTCTAGACCATCTCACATTGGTGTTAGTGAGATGTAAAGAGAAGAACCTCGTGCTTAACTGGGAAAAGTGCCATTTTATGGTTAAGCGAGATTGTACGGGCATGTCATATCTCAGAGAGGCATTGAGGTTGACAAGGCGAAGGTAGATTTGATCTCTAACCTTCCACCCCCACGTACTGTGAAAGAAATTCGTTCCTTCCTGGGCCATGCAGGGTTCTATCAGTGATTCATCAAGGATTTCAGCAAGATCGCCAGGCCCCTGTGTAGGTTGTTGGCCAAAGAGACCCCATTTGAATTTGATGATGAATGTGTGAAAGCATTTGGGGCTCAAAGGAGATTAAGCGTCCACACGGTAATTAGACCACCCGGTTAGGGTGAACCATTTGAGATCATGTGTGGCGCATCGGACTATCTTTGTGGGAGCTGTTTTGGGGCGTGTTGAGAAACTTCCCATGTGATTTACTATCGGCGGGACTCTACGAGCGGCCTTTAACTCAATTACTCCACCACAGAAAATGAGTTGTTGGCAGTCGTTTTTGCGCTAGAAAAGTTTAGATCCTATCTGTTAGGATCTAAAATCATTATCTTTTATGATCATGCGGCGTTGAAGTATCTTTTCTCCAAGAAAGATGCTAAATCCTGTTTGATTAGATGGATTTTGCTGCTGTAAGAGTTCGACATAGAAATCCGGGATAAGAAAGGAACAGAGAATGTGGTGGTCGATCATTTGTCTAGATTGACCATGGATTTCACTAAGGACACCACACCCATCTCCGAGACCTTTCCTGATGAGCAGTTAATGCAGATTGCTCACAATCCCACACCTTGGTTTACGGATATCGTGAACTATCTTGTTACCGACCAAATGCCTTTGCATTGGGGGCGACAAGATAAGGTCAAGTTTTTGTCCAAGGTGAAAACCTTTCTTTGGGATGATCCTTATCATTTCAAGTATTGTCCCGATCGGATCATTAGGAGATGCATACGAATTTGACCAAACTGTCATCTCCTTTTGTCATGATCATGCATGTAGGGCCATTTCAATTGCAAACAAAACAAAACCAAAGATTTTGCAAGTAGGATTTTATTGGCCCACCATGTTTGCAGACGCCGTGCTTATTGCACTTCATGTGAGCGTTGTCGAAACTCGGAGTATTTCAAGGAGAAATATGATGCCCTCAACCCCATATTGATAGTTGAGATTTTTGATGTATGGGGCATCGATTTCATGGGACCTTTCCCAAACTCCTTTGGGTTTCAGTACATTTTGGTTGTGGACTATGTGTCCAAATGGGGGTTATGCAGAAGACCAATGACCACAGAGTTGTGGTCAAATTTTTGAAGGACAATTTTTGCTCGGTTTGGTACACCTAGAGCAATTATCGTGATGGTGGTACGATTTTGCAATCGGATTTTGAGCTGATGAAGAAGTATTTCATCACACATAAGGTTGCCACCCTTACCACCCATGCACGAGTGGGCAGGTTGAAGTGTCAAATCGTGAGATCAAACACATATTGGAGAAAACAGTGAACCCTAGCAGGAAAGATTGGTCTTCACGATTGAATGACGCTTTGTGGGCATATAGGATGGCATATAAGACACCGATTGGGATGTCACCTTATCGGTTGGTGTACGGGAAAGCTTGTCATCTTCCCGTCGAGTTGGAGCATAGGGCTTACTGGGCCATCAAGCAGATGAACTTCAATTTTTTGAAGGCCGGCTCTCAAAGGAAGCTCCAACTCACTGAGTTAGAGGAGTTGAGGAATGATGCATATGACAGTTCAAGGAAATACAAGGAACATATGAAGAAGGTTCATGACCAGGGGATATTGAGGAGATCTTTTGAGCCAGGTTAGAAAGTCCTTCTTTACAACTCTCGGTTGCATCTTTTTCCTGGCAAGTTGAAATCTCGGTGGACAGGCCCATTTATCATTAGGATCGTATTTTCTCATGGGGCCATCGAGATAGAGGATCCAAAGAATGGTAACATTTTTAAGGTGAACGGAAAAAGGGTTAAACCATTCTTGGAGTTGAGGAGTTCAGAGATTGAGGCTACTCTTTTGGAGGATCCGATTTGCACTGAGTGATGTAGTCTTTTATCACGAGTCTGGCTGAAGACGTTAAACTTAGCGCTTGTGAGAGGCACCCCTCATTATGTTTATTGCTTTATTAGTCAACTGCGGGAAAGCATTCTTTTATGTTATACCCGAATTGGCTTACCCCCTAGGTTAATTCAGTCACATTGTGGACAATGTGGCGTTTTAAGTTGGGGGTGTCTGTAAATATTTTATCGGTTGTTTGTGTAAATATTGTTTTGTAGCATGTTTTGTGTTTTGTTATGTGTTTTGTTATTCTTGTATAAAATTTTTTATAAATTTTGTTACTTATTTTTTGGGTCTCTGCGTTGAACGTATTTTATTTACGTTGACTGCGGCATTCAACTTTGACCTCGCCTTGGTGAGGTCGAAAGCACCCCAGCACACACTCATGCATCGCCGCTTAACTTACCATGGTAAGTTCGACCGTAGCACACCCAGCACACGCACACACCATTTGGGCGTTCAAACTTGCCTCAAAGTTCGAACGCACTGCTGCACCACTTGCGCCAGCGAAGTGCGGTCAAACGACTTATGCGGTTGAACGACTGAGTTGGGCCTTCGTGACCTGTTTTAGGTCATTCTCCTCTATCCCCCATTTTCCCCATTCGCCGCACACCCTCCACGCCCTTCTCTTCCCACTTCACATCCTCCCTAAAATCCAAAATCCACCACACACCACCGCCACCCATCACTTCCCACCACCCCCATCCCACCTCCGGCCTCTCTCCGGCCATTTCACCCACCGCGCCACACATTTGAGTTTTTCCCCATTTTTTCCGAAAACCCATTTCTCCCTATTTCTTCGATTTTTCTTCATTTTTTTCATTGATTTTGGGCACAAATCCATTCTTGGATTGTGACCCATTAGTTTTCTGGTTGATTGGGTTGTTTTTGCAGGGGGTAGGGTTGATTTGAAAGGGGATTTCAAACCCCTTAGTTTTTTGGGCGCCCACCAGCTGTTCGACGAAATTCCCCAACCAACATTCATCATGCCTAGAGGCCAAGGCACCACTTCTCGGTCCACTGGGACCCAAAGCATGGTCGCCAGGCTTCCCATTGAGAGCCGTAAGCTCTTATTGGAGAATACCTTTGCCATCAAAGAGGAGTTCTCCAATAATGAGGCAACGACTTGGGCCGTTCAAGAACTGAAGAGACGGGGCCTAAAGATACTTTTCAAACTCGTCCTCCTCCACCGCTTATGAGCGCCTAGTCAGAGAATTCTACGAAAACTTGAGGTGTGAGTGCGACCATGATGTGCTCTTCTCTTCCATTGACGGAGGAGAAGTTCAGTGACTATTGTCGAGTATGACCACTTTGAAGTGTAACCATGAGCCCCCTGAGTCGGATATCCCCTGGCTCGAGTGCCCTCCCATGCTCACCGTCGAGGACATTGTTACCGATATTTGTGATGGGCATTTTACGGACGGTCATCAAATGCACCAAACAAACGAAGATTCCTCGGAATCTTTTATTCATAGACATGGTGCTTTATAGGAACGTGTGTCCTTTGGGCGAGATGAGGATCTGTTCCTCGATTGCTCTATGTCACGTTCCATCGAGGTTTCGTGCTCCATTCCCGAGATCATATGGCGGCAGATTCAAAAATTCAGGATGGAGTGCACCACCGGGAGCGAGCACACGAAGACTGGGCTTGCCTTTCCTTTTCTCGTCACTCATATTTTGAGGAAGAAAGGGACCCCATCATTGAGAGCCCATACTTTGGCCCGATCCAGTGGCGCCAGAGTCTATCCCACATGCCCAGAGCTCAGCCACAGTCACAGCCACAGCCAGAGCCTGCACCGGTGCCAGAGCCCATGGACATTCCTGAGATGGCGGTTGAGCCAGAAAGAGCGGCAGAGCAGGAGGAGCTGCTGGACAAGAGCGAGGAGTATGAGGAGGGGATCATGATCAGACACTCGGACCTATTACATTTCCAGGAGACCCTCGTGGACATACGATTTCAGATCGTAGACTTACAGAGGGATGCTCGTCAATACAGGCTCAAGGTCCAGGAGATGTTCCGAGCCATCTTGGACAGACTGCCTCTAGCAGCAGGACCTTCTGCACCACCACCAGCCCCGTGACGTCTTCGTGACGTCTTGGTTTATCTTTTATACCCCTTTGCACTACATTTGTATTTTCTTTATCCGCACACCGTAAGGGTAAAGTAGATTTGAGTTTGGGGTGTTTTATCATGTTGTGCACATTTTATTTTCTATTATGCGCTTTATTTTGATTATGGTTTATTTTCCCTTGTGAGCTTAATTTTATGAACACATGATTACTTTTTGGATGGAATTTTGATTGTGTTACTTTCTTTGGCAAACTTGAGATATTGCATTTCAATTTGATTTTCACGAGCACATTTGGCACGTAGTCTTTGGGATTAAATGTTGAGTTTGGTCATGCTAGTTTTGTAAGCTTAAATACAATTGGATAACATGTTGGGAAATAAGCGTGGTTTATGTCAAAAAAAAAAAGATCATTTTGAGCTTTCATGAGTAATCAATCCCATGCCTCAAGAAGCATTGAGCATTCGCGTAAAAAGTGAGAAGTTAAACTTGATTAGCAAAGCTTTGTAGCCTTTTTGACTCGAGTTAGTAGGTCCTTAGGGTGTCTTTACACCTAATGCCCTAAAACCTTCGGTTTGGGAGTCATTGACTTAACACTTGATACATGGTTTAAGGGAGATATATGCAATAAAAAAAAAATTGAAATAAACCATGGTTATTATGTCCGATGAGTGGTCTGATGAATTTGAGTGTCAAAGCATGCATGGAAAAGTTTAGTGTTGAAATCCCCTGATTATGTGTTGAATTCACTTTCACTAGAATTGATTAGTGTAATGTCTCGCCATATGTTTATAGCTTGATTAAAATTCCTTGAAAAATTGTGAAGATAGTGATTGTGTGATTAAGCTTGCTTTTGAATTTAAACCATGATTGTTATATTATTGCATGATTGAGAATGAAATGTTTGCACAAATGTTTGTGGGTATCATTCCTGAAAAACCCTCACGAGACTTCACTCGTCCTCTAGGGAAATCCTAGAGGTTTAAAAGGCTTGTTGCATGCGCTCAATGCAACCGCTTCTCCCAATAAAGCGGACTTATGTTTATTCTTTGTTTTGCTAAGGGACTAGCAAAATGTAAGTTTGGGGTATTTGATGAGTGCTATTTAGTGCTCTCACACCCTTTATTTACGTTGTTAGGCCATTAGTTTTGTTAATATTTAATAATTTGACTTGTTTTGTTTGTTTTGTAATAAACAGGACCTTACATCACACCTTGACCGAGGGAGCAAAATGGATGAGGATGAACGTAGAATCCACCAGCATCCGCGCCTCACGAAGCCGGCCCTGGCGATTTTCTGCGATCGATCGTGTGCTGTACGTTCGACCGTGGATAACCAGCACATTCGAACGCATGCCTGCGTTCGAACGCAGGCCTTTTTCCAGCAGCCTATAAATAGGCCTTTGGTCATTTGGTTTTGAGTTAGTTTTTCTTGGGTGTTTTCTTTGAGAGTGTTTTGCTTTGTTAGCCACACTCTGCCCAATTTTATTTGTAAAACACTTATTCCTTAATTTATTTTATGCAATCTTTAGTTTTCATTTCGCTTATTTACTTAATGGGTGGCTAAAATCTTCAACTAAGGTTGAAGATTATGCCTTACCCGTAGCATATATTTCTTGCTTTTTACATTAAGTGTTCTTAATTTCCATCATTTAAATTCTGCACTTGTTATTTACTTTCTGTGACAAATAGGTAAATGGTTGTCATCTTTGATGCAATCACAGTCACCATCCGATGTGCCGCGACAAGTAATATTTATTGATTCAATATCCACTGTGATCCAAGGATACAGTGGATGATTTTATCAATAAACAATTACATGTTGTAGCTCCTTAACGGTAAACACATTGTTTAGGTTTGACTTGTATCAAATGACGACAATAGAGTTGTGTTGATAGGTTTTAACTTCTAAGACGGAAAAATAGGCATTTAATGTATTAAAGTTATCTTTTGATCGGGGTAAGGATAATATTTGATCTTAGTCTTTTTTTCCATTCATTAACCTTTTCGTAATTTAGTTTTTAATTACTGCACAATTAGTGTTCTTGAAACTACTCGGAGCTAGGTTAAAGTATAGTTAGTTTAATTTCGATAATTTCTTAAGCAAACGCTCCGTTCCTTATGGGTTCGACTCGGTACTTGCGCAACCGCTATACGAGCTTCGGTTCATTCAATTGCGAGTACCTAAATTTGGGACGATCACCGAGCAGGTCCATTTAAGATTTTGCAACAGTTGGGACAAAATGCTTATCTTTCGGAGCTACCACTTGATCTCCATATTAATCCCATCTTCAACGTGGAAGACCTAACTACCTATGAAGGGCACTTAGACGACACAGTACCAAAATCACCAACAATACATTTTCCAGCTTACACCAAGCCTAAGGAAGAAATTGAAGAGATTTTAGATGATCAACTGGTCTCTACACGACATGGGGATATCATAAATTTTTGGTTAAATGGAAGAATCGACCTCAATCTGATTGTTGTTGGCTACAAACTGAGGGGTCTAGAGGCTCAATCCGGACTTATATGATCTCTATCAGTCCGACGAGTTCTTTTTAAGGGGACGAAAATGATGCAGCGCGGAGTTTACCTACAACCAATCTATGTTTTAGTCAATTAGCACTAGGAGTTCTAATTCCTTTTTTAGTTTTATTTTCCTTTACAATTAGTACTAGGAGTTCTATTTCCTTTGAATAAGTAGATATTATATAAAGAGCTTTGTACTCTACAATTCAAGCAGATTTAATAAAGATACTTTCTGAGATTGTTCTTTGAGAGAGATTCTTTAAATTTTTGGTGTGACACCAAATCCCTAGTGAGACACTAGGTTCTTTACATTCTTTCTTTGCAATCAATCCCAAATTATCGTTTACCTCCCGCTCCCTACATCAAGTCAGTGACACGGTATTCTTGTCTTTCCTTGAGTTCATCAATCTTTTGCTGCTGCCTGTTGAAGATGGGGCTTTGCCAGGTAATACATATGAGGCCAAAAAATTCCTAAGGGACATGGAGCTCGGGTATGAAAAAATTTTGGCATGTCGTAACGATTGTATGTTGTTTTAGAAGGACAATAAGAACTTAGATTCATGTGTTAAATGTGGAGAGTCTAAGTGGAAGGACAAAATTCATTTTGATGAGGATGACCAACCTATATCATCGAGTAAGAATCGTCTAGTCAAGGTATTGCAGTGGTTTCCAATCATTCTAAGACTGCATAGGCTGTTTATGTCGCAGTATATCGCGCACAATATGAGGTGGCATGCAGAGGGCCACACAAAAGATGGTGTATTAAGGCATCCGACCGACGGTGAAGCATGAAAGTTATTCAATAATTTATATCCGGACTTTTCATCCGACAACAGAAACATAAGGCTTGGCCTAACTTTGGATGGATTTAATCATTTTGACAATATAAGCACATTCCACAGTACTTGGTCTGTAATGCTTGTACCACACAATTTGCCTCCTTGGATGTGTATGAAACAAACATCATTCATCTTATCCTTGGTTATCTTAAGCCCAAGTTCACTTGGAATAGATATAGATGTCTAATTTCAACCCCTAATTAAAGAATTACAGGAACTATGGTATGTAGAGATACGCACATTTGATGTCTCCATAAAAAAAAAAAAAAAAAATGATGTGAGTGCAATTGATATGGACAATTAATGACCACCCGGCGTACGCAGATTTGTCAGGATAGCTTACAAGGGGTGAAAAGGCATGTCCTTAATGTATGCATTCAACAAGGTCGACATGGCTAAAACACAGGATAAAATATTGTTTTATGGGTCATAGGCGATACTTGCCCATGGATCATTCGTGGAGGTGGAACAGATGAACATTTGACGATAAGCAAGAACTAGAGTGTGCCCCTGAAGTGCTAAATGGAGATGAAATATTGAGATAGTTAGAAGGGATGGTATTCGGAGATGAGAGTGCCAATAAGACACCCCAACCCAGGCCCACTGATAAGTCAAAGAAACACCATAATAAAAAAAAAAAAAAAAAAAGGAAGAGGAACAATAAGAAAAAATAACCTGCGACCGATGATATATTATGGAAGAAGAAAAGTATTTTTTTTAAGGTGTCGTATTGGAAAGATAATTTGTTGAGCCACAACCTTGATGGCATGCACATAGAAAAAAATGTGATGGACAACATACTTGACACAATACTGGACATTAAAGTAAAAATCAAAGACAACCTCGAAGCACGTAAAGACTTGCAAGAAATGGGCTTAAGACCTACACAACATCTGTTCACAGTCAAGAACGGGAAAATCTAAATCCCACCAACTTGTCACATGATGTCGAACGAGGATAAAACTAAACTTCTTAAAATTCCTTCGAGATGTAAGGGTGCTCGATAGTTATGCCTTGAACATTTTTCGATATGTTCAATTTAAGGAACGTACGATTTGGGGTTTCAAGAGTCATGACAACCACATATTGATTCAATAACTTCTCTCTATTGCATTGAGGGGATCAAACTTGCCAAGTAACATGGTGAAGGTTTTGGTTGATATGTCTACATTCTTTAAGGGCATATGCGAAACGACATTGAAACCAAAGGCTTTAGACCGACTTCAGGATCACGTTTGCATTACTTTGTGCATGATGAAACATATATTCTTGACAAGTTTTTTTAGTAGCATGGTCGACGTTGTTGTGCACCTTGTTCGTGAATGCCAACTCGATGAACCGGTGCAATACAGATGGATGTACCCGGGAGAGAGGTAAAATTTGACGTAAATATTTCTTCATTCCTAGTAAACTTTTTTAATTCCTATGACTAAATGCAATGGTTGATTGATTTTTATGTGTAGGTGTGACGTCCCACCCGATGGGAATATCAATTAACTAGTAATTGACCCCACGACATGCCATCCCAGCCATGTCCCTCCGAGACAAGACCTCCGGGAAATCACTTTCCTCGTCATAATGAGAAAACTACAGTGAAAGACTTTATTAAGCCTATAGGATTTAAGAGATGGTAAATGAAACATTACACAATAATATCAGAGATAAAGTACTACATCCATAATATCATAAATTGTCACCAATGTGCCAGTCATCAGACCGTCAATCAAGAAAATAGATACATCCCAAAATACGTGACATCAACATAGTTCACAAAAGATCAACAGATCAAAGCCTAGACTTAAGCTTCAACAGAGCTAATGATATCAAGATCTCAATCATGTCTCGCAGGCAGATCCTCCATCCTCCCACATCGTCCTAAGCCAAACCAGGTCCATGTCCTCAAAAATTACCTGTATCAGATCCTGAGCAATCACCCAAGTAACCTCTGACGACATCCTCGTCTAGTGCAGTTAAACCGCGTAATTATTCGTAATGATGGGGAAAGATATAAACAAAATGGTAAGTCTAACACTTAGTGATTTTTAAAGCAGATAATACCCATGCCAGTTTTCAGTAATGAACTCAGGTATTTATTGAGCAAAATAGTTCCATCGTAACAGTTTATTTATGCATGACATATAGATATATAGTAATGATATATGCATATGATGTCGACAACAGTCATACTTCAACAGTATGATCTACCCGAGATATTACCCTTTCTCAGCAGGATTAATGCTATCTCGAGGGACATATAATACAATGCCAGTACCCCACCCATTGCATAACATATTATACGTAACATTAGTGGCACGATCGAGTTCGACCCCGAGTGGCCCACACCAACTAATGACGTCTGTCCTATAATGACCGAACCATTGGGATTGGTTGCATCAAGGTCACGAAATCAATAGATCCACAACCTTCACATAATGCACACATTTGACTATAAAGCTAACATGTATAGTAAGCCCATGGCCACTACTACCGCACGTACCGGTGTACCATGTCATACGATGCAAATTGTCTTGTCTGTATTTTATATGCATGTCTTTTTATAAGTTTCACTTGGTTAACAAATTCAACACAAGGTTTTTCCAAAATGACAAAGTTCATGTGCAATAAGTATAAACTGTGAGAGTTGTAAAATATGCATGTTTGTTCGGTACACAAAATAGACGTGTAGTGCATGGAAAATAACAATGTGCATTATGTGGGTTAAAACTCACCTAAGTCGATACGTGTCTCTGAAAACTCCAAAAGATCCGAGTTGTCCAAATTTGTGGAAAATTTTCTATTAGTACTAACTCCACCATGACAACCCTAAATCAAGGAAAACAGGAGCTATGGGACATTTGGTGAAAATTAGGTTTTCCTGCCACACAGTGACTGTACGTACAGGCTCAGGTGCGTACGTCCACCGTGTAACGACAAGCCGTACGTTCGGTCTCGACACCATACGTCCGTTGTATGGGTTCTCGGAGAGAACCTCATTTTTTTTTCATTGTCTGCCTATCCTCGGACTCCTAAGACTACTAGGAACTACCTAAAGCCTTCTAGTTCAATTTGTAACTTCCATGCAATGTAACAACGCTAAACTAACCCAAAACGTCAACCCAAACGAGTTTTAAGGTGCAGCTAAGCTAACCACTACAACTAACAATATCCAAGCAGCATAACAACATAAATTAAAGTTATGGATCAAACGTTACTTTCTTGAAACAAAGCCGCAAGAGTTCCAATTCATAAGCATTTCGAACTCGCAAACGTCTCACACACACACTCACCAAACACTCACAAAACTTGAAAACACTCTGACAGACTAGGGGCGTTCTAAAATTGTGAGAAATACGAAGGGGGTAGGACTCTATTTATAGGCTCAAAAAGCAGCAGACGTTCGGCCAAGGGGCGTAAGTTCGGTGGTTCTTGCCTAGTGGTTCAATGGTTGCATCGTACATCTAGGTATTATCTAGAGGGTATTCAAAATGTAACGTACGTCTGGTGGTCCCACGTATATCTGCCTGTATAGTTTGTAGAGCGTACGTCCAGTGGTCCCCCCCGTTCGTCCGTACTATAGACAAGAGCGTACATCCACCTAACGTAGCATACGTCCGTCCAAAAGTCTAAATTACCCTTCTAGCAGCCTTAGTGACTCAAAGCCCAAATTAACTCCCCCAACAAAGCCACTTATGCCTAGTTAATAATTTGGGTCACTACAGTATGAGCCTTGGGGGATTCAAATCTAATATTTATAATAAAGCGACTCATAAGGGTTGCATTATAGAGGGCTACATAGCAACTGAGTTGGTGACGTTCTGTTCAATGTATTTAAATAATGCACCAATAGTTCACAATATGCCACAAAAAAATCCCGATGGGTCTAAAGGGTTGGGAACATGATTCAACCTCGATCGAATCACAATGAAACAGATTCATCATTATATTATGTTCAACTCAGACGACTTCCACCAACTATTGATGTAAGTCGTCTAATAGCATATGCATGGTGTTTTATCTTACACCCTTACTAGTGCACTAAACTCGACAAACTTTCAAATTGTAAGGCGCACATTGATACGCTTAGGCAAGCTTTAAATAGAGGGCGAATGATAAACGATAAGTTGGCAATCCTACATTCTCAGCAATTTTGTGATTGGTACCATGACTACATAAGACAAATGTTGAATATAAATTTTACTAAATCTCAAAATTTTGTTTCATTCCTATTCCTTAACTGAACTAACTGTGCATCTATGATTCTATTATTCCTGCAGGTCAATCGTTCAGAGGATCAACACATGATGAAAATGGGGGAGAAACTGGTAATGCATTGTAGAGCACCGATGGTCTCAGTAGTCCAATATAACAGATATATGGTCAATTGCAAGTTGTTTTGCACTATTGCATATGATGTGGGAAAGAGGTCTCAGAACAGTGACATGTGTGTGTCAATTGTTGATGGGAAAACGTACTATGGAAAGTTAACTTAAATAATTGAGGTGAAGTATTACAATAAGACGAAGTATGTCTTGTTTAAGTGTGATTGGGCAGACAACACAAGGGACATGGGATACAAGTTGAATAAGTATGACCTAACGTTAGTAAACTTCAAAAACCTTGTCTACATGGGAGATCAAATTACTGATGAGCCGTATGTACTAACTTCCTAGGTGGAACAAGTTTTTTACGTAGAGGATAAAATGGACCTCGATTGGGCTTGCGCTTTGAAGACTAAACCTAAAAATGTGTATGACGTTGGTTAGGATTAAGGGCCTCATGATGATTAAGCAAACTACCACGAGAGTAAGCCTATCCAATTGGATCCTAATCATCATTATAATCCACTTGAGGAGCTACAGTACATCATAACCAACTTACCACCAACTGAAGCGTATGTCATTTCATAAAAATTAAATATTGTACAATGATTTTTTTATTATTAATTAATTCAAATGACTTTCATTAAATGATATATTTCTCATTTTTAAACATGTTAGTTGTCTATATTTAGTCCATTGTATACAATTAATTTGGAGTGCGAGATTTGTTTTGCAAGTTAACATGAGTATTCGTGGTTGGAAGACAAGAGCAAATAAGCGGCCATTTTCTATGAGACAAACGACGGGTGGTGATAGTCAGGCGAACATTCGTACGCTTCTGATGCAGCAACCAGGGTATTGACTCATACTTCTAGATGAGTATAGTCTAGATGATGTTTGATGTTGCCACCCGTCCCGTAAGCCTGACCCAGTTTGGGTACTATTATGATCTTCCTCCTCGTGTGGGTGGCGAATCTGTGGATATGCTTTCACCATTGCCAGAACTAATTGAGATTGGTTTGGCTCCACATGGGTATTTTGATAATATACCACGTGCACATATGGATAGTGAGACATCAACACCTTTGGACGACATGGATGACGATGTTCCTGATTCACAACATGAGCGTCAGCCCAATGACCCTGCTTAGCAAGTGTTGGGTGTCAGCGAGGTTCGAACAATAAGTATGTATGCATGTCAGCCAGTCTTGTTTATACGCATATATTTATATATGTTCTTATAAATTTTATTAGTATTTACTTTCATTAAATTCCGATAGTCACTTTATGTTAAACTTACCAAATGCAAATGCAAATGATAATTTTGAAATGTTGGAAGTAAAAGACTCGCACAAGTTATGGGAAATCGCCGAAGAAAAAAGGGTCGTGATGGATTATAATTGTGCGTGGTAGCCTGTAGGAAAAAGCGGGTCAAAATTTAGACATATGATGGGCAAGATTATTAGGAGTGGTGCATTTATTTGGATATCAGATGACTGGAAGTTGATACCAGAAAATACAAAGATGTTTGGAGTTCATTGATAGTATATGTAAATTAGATGTTATGAATTTATCGTATATAGCATATATAATTTATTTTGTGAAACTTATATCATTAAATGGTAAAAATATAATTTGAGGTTATTAATTTCTCAATTTTTAACTATGCAGAAGCACTTTTATATCTTGCTTGGCTCAGATATTGCGGCAATCAAGGACTTGAGAAGAGACATGGGCGAGAAGCTGAAGTGGAGACACAAATTGAAACTTAAACTCCATATTCAAACCAGTGATACTATTGCGACCGTGAGAGCGAGAGGGGGACAAATACTTGAAAAGTATGACCCCTAGGATGTGGAGAAATTGTTGGCAAAGTGGTGCGATAAAAAGGAACAAGTAAGTCAATATTTTAATTGTAATTGTGCAGTATTATTAATTGTAATTGTTTATCTTTTCACATATTAATAACGTAAGTTGTGTGCGTAAGAATATGCTGAGCATATGAAAGACATACGAGCATTGAATAAAACATCACATTGCACCGGCTTGAAGAGTTACGCAAGAGTGTTATATGAAGCGGTATGTTTGTCATATCCCATACATTTATAACACATCATGATTAGAATATATTTACCAAAAATATGTTTATGTTGTGGATTTTTGTAGGTAATTACAACGAGAAAAGCCACTACGCAAGTAAGGACTTACATCGTGACCCATAAAAAGAAAGGCGGTGGCCACCCAAATGATTTGGTCAAAGAGAAAGTTGTATGCTTCTAATACCTTATCTTCAAACACATTTGTGTATTTTTGTATTTATGATTAATACCTAGATAGTTATGATCATGTGTATGTATTATACAGTTAATGATGGAGCGGCTACAAGAGTCTGACCCTGCAGAATTGGAAGATGGGCCTTAAGAGACGATTTGATGGGCATCGAACAATGCATATGCACAAGCTCATGACAATAAGCCTAAATATGCAGGTTGTGTTCACGATGTTAGTAAAAATATTCTACCTACATAGGACAATATCCATTCATATTATACAATGTTCCAAGCAAGGTCCCAGAATTCATGAAGCACAACAGTGTCTAAAATCATTTAAAGTGCAATTCAAGCAAAAAGGGCATAGGCGGATTTATGTTGAGGGATGTAGGGACTGTCGCCCTTGCTTAATTTTTTTTTTTTTAAATTAATATATATATATATATATAATTTAAATGTTACCCAGCCCATAGCCCAGCCCTTCCTTTTAAAAACCCAGCTCCTCCAAATTAGCATAGTCTAGCAGCCCTTCCATTTTTTTTTACCTTTTTATTCTCTTAGAGGCAGGGGCGGATGGAATCCCTTTAAAATATAGCACAATCCTTCCAAAATATAGCCCAGCCCATTAAATTTTTAGCCCAGTTCCTCCATTTTTTTAAATATATATACTATAGTCTATAGCGTCTCCAACACGCTTTGCTTTGCCTATGGGTTTGGGAGAAAGAAAATAAAAGACAAAGAAAACCGTTTTAGACTTGAAGTCTTGAATGGCCATACCCTAACATTAGAAAAAAATTTCCAATCTCACCTAAGTCTCTAAGCTCAATCTGTATCCGCAGATCCGCTGCTGCGAGCTCGTCATTGGGCCGCTACTAGATTCCTAGGGCACTGAGGGCACTGGGTAGGTAGGGCAGTAGTGACGGCATGAGCCGTGAGTGAAACCGTGAGTATTTTTTTGGCTGCTTTGTTTCTTAGTTTTTCTTTTCATCTTGTTTTATTTTTCAAACTTTTATCTTAAGTGTAAAGACTAAACTTGTTTGCTTGCTTGTAGTGAAGATCAAGTCTTCAAGACTTGTAATTTGTAAAATATATATAATTTATATTATATATTTATATAATGTATATATTATATTATTATATAGGATTATATGTGCAGGTTGTGCAACATGAGCTCTTCTCGAACTTCCCATGATTCCATTATTCCATATTTTCCATATTTGATTATTTTTATGCTTTGAATTTGATGCTTGTCTTGTAGTTGTAGTCTTGTAGAACACATATTAATATATATTATCATTTATCAATTGTTTAATTTGTTTGAATTGTTTTCGACTTTCCATGTTAAATAATAATACATTGATTATAATCAAATAATTTATCAATTGATTATAATCAATTGTATTTGTTGGCTTTGTTGCAGACTGTCAAACTTGATATATATATATATATATATATATATATATATAAATTGTTGTTTTATCAATTGTGAGTTATTCAAATTTTGTTTCTCTTAGTCTAATTAACACAGTATTGGCATTTTTAGGTGTTTTTATATATACTTTGGAATTTTGTCAAGCATCAACGAATTTCAATAGATTATTACCAATCTCAAGTATATAACATATGTTATCTATTATTGTTTGTGCTTTTTATTCATACATTTGTTGTTTTATTAGATTAATTATTGGAAATATGCTAAATTGTTAATAATTTTATTGTAATATCATTAGAGAGACTTAGAGTGATAAGTATTAAAACTAATAGATAAATAAAGTTTTGGAAAAACTTTAGAGAACCCCCCTGAACTTCTACCTTTTTTGAAATACTCTCCTAAACTTAAAAAACTCTCAATTTAGTCCTTTGAACTTTCAATTGTTCTCAATGCAGACCCCTCCTTCAAGTTTCCTCATTAACCTCAAATGGGACTGTACACACGTGACCTACACGTGGTTCCTTAGGATTTTCATACCCCTTATACCCTTATACTCCCTCACCCTTGGTTTTTTTTTGGGGTGGGGGGGGGGGTGGGGTGGGGTGTTTAAAAGCTAAAGAAAATGTCACTCATCACTTTTCCTTCTTCACCCTCCAACACCATCCTCACCACCCTCTCTATCTCCTCCCTTGCGACAATTCCTTTTCCTGGTTCCACCATTGGCTTAACTGCCACTCCAACCTCCTCGACCAACATCATCGCGTTCATTCTTTGCTCAGCGTAAAGCAGCCATGTGACCATCGGTATGCCGTGAGTGATGCTTTCAAGTGTAGAGTTCCACCCACAGTGAGATAAAAACGCACCGGTTGAAGGGTGACGGAGCACTAGTTCCTGCGAAGCCCAAGACGGCATCACCAACCCCACACCTTTCGTCCTCTCCAAGAAACCCTCAGGCAAATATGACTTGGGATCGTTAACATCTCCACCCACATTGAAGAACGTTGCCAACTCGCTAGCATCGCTTGGCTTACGCGCCACCACAATGAACCTTTGTCGACTCATTTCTAGCCTTCAAGCCAACTCGAAGAGCTGTGCAGCTGTTAGAGTCCCTCCGCTACCCAGCATCATGAAAAGAACTAAATTCGAAGGTTGTTTGTCCAGCCACGCTAGACACTCGACGTCCGATTTAGTCGTGGCTGCGTCCCATTTGATAAGCGGCCTAATTGGGTGAACTGCAGGGTATTTTCTCAGAAGGTGTGTTCTCTTATTGCCTTAAACAAGACCAATTCAAGATCCTCCCACAAGTTCAAGAAAATCCCTATCGCCATGGGCAACGGGATGACGTGGAGCAAGTACCACTTGTACTTGTCAATCTTTCGATTCCTAACTTGGTCAAGCAAGTCATCAGTTCGCATCGGGGTGCAACTCGGGACCTGAACTGGTGTGGGAAGGTTAATGAACTGGTAGTCCACGTCATGGTCCAGTGTAGGAAGATACAAGGAGAAAGTAAGGAAAGAAGTTAAGGGAGTGAAAAAGGTGTAGGTAGGAATGGAAAGCTCATTGCAGATTTCAAAAGCTTGAGTACATAAAAAAATCAATGACGAGAGCTAGAATCTTCCCTAGCTACATGAGAACTGGCTTTAACGGCTTGAGGCTCTCCTCTATGCTGATGCATAGTCGGGTGACGGCAAGAGTTTCTTCGCTGACAAGGGTGGAAATGTCAATAGGTGGAAGGTCAATCACGTGGAGGCTTTCACTTTTAGTTATGTTAAATTTGGGTCTTTCTAGAAGGAGGGCAGTTTCAGCATTTTAGTGAGGGAGTATAACAATATAAGGGGTGTAAAAATCCTAAGGAACCACGTGCAGGTTACGTGTGTACGGTCCCGCTTGAGGTTAACGAGGAAATTTGACGAAGGGGTCCAAATTGAGAGCAATTGAAAGTTCAATGGGCTAAATTGAAAGTTTTTGAAGTTTAGGGAGGGTATTTCAAAAAGGGTGCATCATGAGCAAGTTAAAAAGAATTGATGCATTTTTAAGAAAAAAGATTATTCAAATTCTAAAATGTCTTCCTTGCCATCTAATTCCCAAACTTTAACTTTTGAGTAAGAGCAACACCTTTCTAAGATGCTAAGAATTGAATCAGTTGACATTTCTACTCTACAACGTGATCCAGGGTTACGTCCTCAAATATGGGAATATCCTGTTAATCAACAGGATGACATTAGACGTGCTTATCTTAAAGCTGATCCATATAGATGGTTTCCTTCTAGTAGTTCTAAATATCCGTTTTCGAACAATGAAAAAAATCCCCAAATATTTTTATCGTCTTGGTATACGATGTTTGATTGGTTGGAATATTCTCCTGAAAAAGATACTGCTTATTGTTTACCCTGCTATATTTTCTCTAAAAATTCAACGAATCGATTTGGAGCTCATGCATTTACTATTGAAAGATTTTGTAATTGAAAGAAAGTTAATGATGACATGCGTTGTGCTTTTTTGGGTCATATGGGAAATCAGCCATGCTCACCTCATAATTAGGGCTAGGTATTGGTTATATCGGTTCAGTTAATAGGGTTACTGATTACCAACCGATAAGCTATCGGTTAACCAGTTTTTAATCGATTATAGACCGATAAACTATCAGTTAATCGGTAATCGGTTAAATCGGTCGATTAAACCAATTTTCGTTAGATTTTTATTAGGCTTTTTATTGGTTGCTAATTGGGCCAAAAATTAATTGTTTGGGGAGCTCAAATACTTTTTGTTAGGCTAAAGTATAAAATAGCTTATTAAAAATTAGTTGTTTTGACCTTTTTGGTGGCCCAAATATACGTATATATATATTTGGCTAAAATAGCTTATTGAAGCTTTTTTTTATATTGATCCACTACATCCTTTTTATATTATAAATAAAAATCAAGGGAGTAAAAAGTATAAAATTATGAAAAAATTAAAAATTAAAAATCCTTATCGGTCATATCGACCATATTGATTAACCGATAATGATTACATCAATCGTTAATTATCGGGCCATGTTAAAATTCAAGAATCGGTCGGTAATCAAGAATCGTTAATCTGGCCCACCCTTACTAATAATAATGTCATATATTATAAGTTGATGAATCAATCTCAACATATTAATAAGGTGATAGATAAGCAAACTTCAAAAAAAAAATTGAAGAATCGATTGTGATTGAAGACTTCAATCGATTGTGTTTGGTATTTAACATCTCAAGGATGTGCTTTTAGAGGTCATGATGAAGGTTCTCATTCAAAAAATCGTGGCAATTTTCTTGAGTTGATAAAACTTGTATCCGCTTACAACGAGGATGTTGCTGAGGTTGTTTTAGAAAATGCTCTAGGAAATGAAAAATATACTTCACATCATATCCAAAAAGATATTTTACATGTCTTAGAAAAAAGGGTACTGGATGCAATTCATGAAGAAATTGTTGATGAAACACGAGATGAGTCTAAGAGAGAACAGATGGCCATTATTTTGAGATTTGTTACCAAAAATGGTTTCATACAAGAACACTTCTTTGATATTGTCTATGTTAAAGATACATCGGCATCGACTTTAAAAGATAGCATATCTTATATTCTTTCTCAAAATGGTCTTGATATTCAAAGTATTCGTGGACAAGGGTATGATGGTACTAGTAATATGCATGGAGAATGAAAATGGTTACAGACATTATTTCTTAATGATTGTCCTTATGTATATTATGTTCATTGTTTTGCACATCGATTACAGTTAACATTAGTTGCTGCATCTTGAGAGATTGTTTTTGTTCATGATTTTTTCTCAAATTTGAATTTCATTATCAATGTCGTTGGTGTTTCATGTAAGCGTCATGATCAACTGCAAGATGCTCATGAAGCAGATATCGCACATTTGATAGCTATTGATGAACTTGGAAGAGGAAAAGGAGCTAACCAAATTGACACTTTGAAACGAGCTGGTGATACTCGTTGAGGTTTTCATTTTCATTCTATTTGCAGCATACTAAGGATGTTTAATCCTACTTGTATAGTGCTTGAAAATATTATAGAAGAAAGATCCACTTACTCTCAACGTGGAGATGTTAATATTGCTTATACAATAATTATATCATTCAAATTTATATTCATTCTACATTTGATGAGGGAAATCATGGGTACTACTGATTGTCTTTGTTAATATTTGCAACAAAAATTTCAAGACAACTTGAGTGCTATGCAGTTAGTTTCTAATGCAAAAACACTCCTCTAAAAATTGAGAAATGAAGATTGAGATAATTTGCATGAGGAAGTAATCTCTTTCTATAATAAATTTGAAATTGACATTCCAGATTTTGGTACTCATTATATTCAAGGCCGAAGTCGTCGTCAACAGGATCATATTACAGTGAAGCATCATTATCATTTTAACGTATTCAATGTTGATATAGATTTTCAATCGCAAGAGCTTGATAATAGATTTGGTGAAAGGACAATGGAACTCTTGACACTTAGTTCAGCTTTGGATCAAAGTGATGATTATAAATAATTTAATATTAATGATATATGTACTCTTGCGGATAAGTACTATTCTCTTGATTTTTTTGACCAGGAGAAAATGACTTTGAAATTTCAGTTAAAACATTTTCAAGTTGATATGCTTAATTATTTGAAATTACAAAGATTGTTTTTAATTGCAGAATTATGTTGAGGATTGGCAGAGACATAAAAATTAGATACGTACTATCTTATTAATAGATTAATTTGTCTTGTTTTAACTCTCGGTGTCTATAGCAACTACCGAACGAGCATTCTCAATTATGAAGATTGTTAAAACAAGACTTCGTAACAAAATGGAGGATGAGTTTCTTGCAGATAATTTACTTGTCTACATTGAAAGAGAAATTTCCGAAAGTTTCAATTCAGATTTGATACTTGATGATTTTGTTTCTCTAAAATCACGTCGAATGCAATTTTAGAAACTTTGTATTTTGTATTTTTCTTTATTTTTGTACTAATACTTACTTGTTAACTAAAATATCAATTTGGCAAATATTTATAAAGTCTCATAGATATGCATTTTGTGATAAACATACCATGTTATAATTTATATTTTTAATTGTATTTATAATATTATAATAAAAATATAATATATAAAGTAAACAACAACAAAAAAAAAAATTATCATTATATTTTATTATTTTCTTCACACCCTTGCATGGATGAAACCCTGGATTCACCACTGGGAAAGGGAGCAACACAAGCAATAGATAGATGAGATGTTGGCCCAATAGGCGATTACTGCAGTGATTACCGCGCATGTTGTTACGTAGATGGCGGCATATGAGGCCTAGATTCGTGTGCTTGAGGGGTCTAGACATGTTAGCTTCAAGCCAGAGGTGACTAGACTAATGATAGGGCTTCCTCTGCATGTATCATTGTCAAATCCTATGTAGATAGTAGATCAAGTAACAATATATTATTTTTTATTCTCATTTAATAACACGATCATTTAGTGTAAATGACTATCATGTTAACTATTAATAATTTGGTACAACAATTAAATATTGTGCACGTATTTCTAAACCCACATAGATGTATATAACACATATTAAATCATAATATGCGTAGATGACAATCACAATAAAGCCCAACAATGGACCCCAACTAGACAAAAGTCGTGTTTATCAAAGTGATTGATATTGTGACCGTAGTTTTACATATATCGTGGTACGTATATGTGCACCATTTAAATTTCTATTTTTTTTTTATTTTGTATGTATTATCATTAGAACTTGGTTGGTTTGGTTGTGACTGTTGGTTGGATATTTGCATATGTAATTTTAATGTACTTAATAATTTGTTGAAACTGGTTGGGTTGGCTACCTTTGAACAAAAACAAAGATCATAGAATATTTATTTCATTCTTTGTGTTGGCTACGTTTTATATATGTACCATGTCTTCTCATTTATTTGTTTGTTTTATTATATAATACATTTGGTGTGAAGAAGTTCTTGGTTGGTTTGGTTATAACTGCTAGTTGGATATTTGCGTATGTAATCTTAGCGTATTTGACAATTTATTAAAACTGGCTGGGTTGGCTACCTTTGAACAATAATGGAGATCATAAAATTTTATTTATTTCATTATTTGTATTGACTACGTTTGATATTCTATCATGCTTCTTTTTTATTATTTGTTTCTTTTATTATTTTCAGTTAGTGCGGAGAAGTCAGCGGTCTTTATGATGTTCGATCACTTGGATTTGATGGAGGAGGTGGTGTTTTTTTGAGTCATGTATTCACCACGTCATTTTGAACTTGTAATTTTTTTATTTTTTATTTTTTATGTTTTGTTTATATATATTGGATAACAATGTTGATATATAGAGACATTTTTACTTGTTAGATTATTACTTGTTGATTATTAATTGTTTATAGAATATGATTCTAATTTAGGATGGATAGATAGATGGATATTATTAGTAGTTCTTTTGATCAAATTGATAAGATCAGGATGGATGGATGGTTCTATAGTATATTGATTATATTAGGTGTGGCGACCCTTAAATATCGGCTTGAATTAGTCGAAAAATTTAATATCGATAATCGAATCAAAAAACAAAAAATGGTGATGCAGCAAATTTTGTGGTGATGTAGCAATTTCACACGTCACCCTTAGGGTAATGTGGTAATTCTTCAACGTCACCCATAGGGTGATGTGGCAATTTGTGACATGTGAAAATTGCCATGACACCCTAAGGGCGTAGTGACCCAAATTATTAACTAGGTATAAGTAGCTTAGTTTGGGGAGTTAATTTGGGCTTTGGGTCACTAAGGACATTATAGGGTAATTTTGACTTTTAGGCAAACGGACATTATAGGGGTAATTTTGACTTTTAGGCAGATGTACGCTGCTATCTGTAGTGCGGACATACGGGGGGGGACCACCGAACATACGCTCTGCAAACTGTACAGGCAGACATACGCTACTTTTTGGAATACCCTTTGGATAATACCTAGATGTACGAGACAGCCATTGTACCACTGGACAAGAACCACCAGACGTACGCCCCTTGGCCGAACGTCTGTTGCTTTTTGGGCCTATAAAACCCCCTACCTTCTTTGTGTTTTGCACAAGTTTCAGACGCCCCTAGGCTGCCTAAGTGGTCCTAGAGTGTTTCCAAATGTTTTGAGTCTGTTTTGTGAGCATGTGTGAGGCATTTGCATGTTTCAGAACGTTCGTGAGACGAAACTCTTGTGGTTTTGTTTCATTGAGATAATGTTCAATCCTTAGCTTTTAAATATGTCGTTATACTGCTTGTTTTATGTTTGTTATAATTGCTAGCTTAGTTACGCTTTGAAACTCGTTTGGGTTAACATTTTTGTTAGCTTAGCATTGTTATGTTGCATGGAGGTTGTAATCTAGACTAAGAGGCTTTAAGGTGTTTCCAATAGCCTTAGTAGTCGGAGAATAGGCGGACAATAGAGAGAAAATAAGGTTCTCCCTGAGAACTCATATAGCGGACATACAGTTTCTTGCTGGACGTATGGCCCGTCGTGACACGGTAGACGTGCAACCCTGAGCCTGGACGTACAGTCAATGTGTGACAGGAAAATCATATTTTCACCAGCCGTCTCATAATTCATGTTTTCCTTACTTTAGAGTCGTTTTATTGGAATTGGGACCAATAGAAGGTTTTTCACAGATTTGGAGAATCCAGATCTTTCAGAGTTTTCGGAGACATTTTTCGATTCAGGTGAGTTTTAACTTACATAATACTCATTGTTATTTTACATAAACTGCACATCTATCTTGTGTATTGAGAAAACATGCATATTTTATAACTCTCACAATTTATACTTATTGCACATGAATTATGTCATTTAGAAAAACATTGTACTGAACGTGTTAACTAAGTGAGACTTGTAAAATGACATGCATGTAAAATACAAATAAGATAATTGCATCGTATGATATGGTACACCAGTATGTGCGGTAGTATTGGCCATGGGCTTACTATACATGTTAGCTTCATGGTCAAATGTGTGAGTTATACGGGGCTTTGAATCCATTGGATTCGTGACCACTGTGCAACCATTTCCAATGGTTTGGTCACTATATGACAGACGCCATTATTTGGTGTGAGCCACTCGAAGTCAGACTCGATCATGCCATTAATGTTACGTACGGTATGTTGTGTAATGGTTGGGACACTGGCATTGTACAATAGGTCCCTTAAGACAGCATCAACCCTGCTGAGAATGGATAATATCTCGGGTAGACCACACTATTAAACTATGACTGTTGTTTACATCATATGCATATATCATCTATTATATATATCATGTATAAAATAAGCTATCATAATGAAACTGCTTTTGCTTATTAAACATCTGAGTTCATCACTAAACTGACATGGGGTACTATCTGCATTAAAAATCACTAAGTTTTAGACTTACCCTTTTTATTTATGTCTTCCCCCCATCATTACGAATAATTGCGCGGTTTAGCTACACTAGACGAAGATGCCGTTAGAGATTACTTGGGTGATCGCTTTGGACTTGATACGGGTAATCTCTGAGGATATGGACCTGTTTGGCTTAGGATTATGTGGGAGGATGGAGGATCTGCTCGTTCTGACATGATAGAGATTTTGATTTCATTAGTCCTGCTTAAGTTTAAGTTTAGGCTTTAATCTGTTGATCTTTTGTGAACAATGTTGACATTTGTTATTTTGGGTTGTATCTATTTTCATGTTGATGGTCTGATGACCAGCACAATTAGTGACTATTTATGATATTATGATGACATAATATTTTATTTCTGGTATTGCTATGTGATGTTTTATTATTATATCTTAATCTCATAGTCTTGGTAAGTTTTCCGCTGCAATTTTCTTGTTACGATGAGGAAAGAGAATTTGTGGAGGTCTTGTTCTATAAGGGACAAGGCTGGGATGGTGTGCTGTGAGATCAATTATTAGTTAATTGATTTGCCCATCAGGCGGGGCGTCACAAAGGGTAGAATGGTAATTTTCACATGTTACTATACTTTAATAACATGTGAATGTAACACGTTACTATTTGGTAATGTGTCAAAATTTGACACGCCACTAAAATTCTAGTAGTAACTTCCACATTACTAACTCGTCACACACGTTACGCTTGGCACGTCACTAACCATTAATAACATGTCAATGGTCTTGATACATCCCGAATGGTTTGTTACAAAAAATTGGTTTTTTGTACTACTACACCACATTACTTCCTTATCAAAAACCTAAAGCAAACACCAAATGAGCATCATTCCTTTAGCCATAAGATGTACCAAATTCAAAATGAACATATGATAGGAAATTCATCGGAATTAATTTGCACACACATCCTCAATTCCTTTCTTCAAAATGCCTTTTACTGAAAAACTGTAACTATTATATCTCTCGCTTGAGCATCGTCATCATTCGTGTTTGGGGGTTCACCTACAAAACAACATCCTACATGTTAATGAGTTATGCCAATTAATAAGTATGGTGTTATATAAAAATCATTTGAAACGGTGAATACAATATCACATAGGGGAGCGATATTGTAGGGGATCTATATATAGGCATCCAACATTTGAGGATAAGCCTGATGTGTAATTTTTCAGAATTGTTAGTACACAAATGTTCGTCTATCCTTTGTCGAATGTTCGCGGCTAGGGTTTCACATGAACGTTTGTTTGTAGTACTATGCTAAACGTTTGAGGTTAGGGTTTCTTGTGAATGTTCGTGTATCCTTCCTTACATGTTCATCCCGAATGGTGATTAGATCCTTCTCATCAAAACAATCCTAACACACCCAAAAGTTCAACCAAAGCTCACTTACACATAATTACTAGTTTGGGATATTAAAAACGTCAAATTCCTAAAACCAATGGAATTGAAACCGGCACCATGACTTGTTGACACGTAGCATTTGATCCTACCAAGGCCATCCCTAACCTTGGGGTTTAGGAAAAGAGGGGATTAGTCGTCATTCAATGCCCAATCTCTATATAAACCACGTTATGCCCAGGTATGAAGATCATTTGACAATTTGGCATATGAATTACAATTATTGTGTCATTATCCATCTCCACAGTTACAACTAACTTAAGTTTCAGATCTATTCTCTACTGGTCTGTTCCGGCAAGCTCATGCCTCATTTTTATTTATTTCGCAGGAATCAATTAGCAACTATCGATGAAGGCTAGCTTATGTGACGAGACCCATATCATCCTAACCGAAAACTATTTGAACATACTTGAAATAAGAACTATTTGTGCAACACAATTATAGGAAATCTAAATCCGAATAAAGTAGTAAGTCGAAAGTGTAATTTTTATTTAAAAAATTTGTGTAGAATTGTTGCGGATTTTTTTGTAAAAATTTTCTAAGCCAATTGTTCATTTTTATATAAAAATTAACTAGTAATTAATTACTAGTTACCAGAATCAAACCTAAATTGTTTGTCAAAAATGTTAGATGGATTTGAGGTTATGAGCCTGTGAGCTATTGGGAACTAGTGGCAAAGAAGGATTGAGTACACCCCTCTACCATATCGGTACAAATAGAATAGCCTATTTATACAGAATGGTAAAGGGGCCCCTCTATGATCGATGATCATAGAAATGAATAGAAAAAATGAAGAGATATTTTAATCCTTACCAACTTGATCTTGTTGCAGAAAAAATGAGAAGATATTTTAATTCTTACCAACTTGATCTTGTTGCCCCTTACATTAGTTAATAAAATAAAGGAGAAAGTCTACATATCCCTCTCAAACTACTATCTAATTGACAATATTTTCTCCAAATTTTCAATTATGACAATGTACCTTCAAAACTACCAAAGCATTCGCAATGTTCTCTTTAATGACAAAACTACCCTTAGTAAAATTTAAAGAAAAAACTAAAACTTCTATAAAAACCCTAAAATTGAAAAAAAGAAAAAAAAAGGGAGCGATCAAAATAAATAAATAAATAAAAATCCATTTTTATAAGAAAAAAATTAAAAAATTAAGATTTTTTTTATAAAAATTGAAAATTTTCGTTTTAAAACTGGAGTTGCTGATATGGCGTGATGTCATCACATTTATTATATTAAAAAAATTTGTGGCGGGCGTCAATTTAGTGATTCAAACAAATCCCTCCTTTTTCATTCCTATTTCATTCCCACAATTAAATTTTCTTTCCCTCCCCCTTCACGTTAAGCCGCCGCCCATTAGCTCCGGCGCCGACCTCCTCCCTTCCCATCCCACGCGACGCTTTTCGTCCCTCCCACCGTTCCACCGCTCTTCCTCCCATAAGCACCAGCGCCGACCTCCTCCCTCTTCCATCTGGCAAACTCCCGGCACCACCGACGACCCACAGTCGAACGCCGGCATCATTGCTCTATTTCCCGTTTGCGTGAGTCTCTTCATGCGCTTCTTGATTTGTTATGCTGAAACGTAGTCGCGTCCATTTGATTAGATCCCCATCTTCTCTAATGCTTTGCTGCTTTTATTTTGGTCAATTTTTTTGGCTTTGTTTTGGTTGGATTTTCAATTATTTGCATTACCCAGCGATCGTTTTGTTTTGGGTGTAGGATATCTCATTGAGCATCGGATTTAAAAGTTCCTTTCTTGTGACTTCATTTTCTTTTTATTTTTTTTGGCTAAGAATGGTGTGGGGTTTAACTTTGGAAAGAAATGGTCTGGCTAGTTTGCTATGTGATCTAACTGGCTGCTGAAGTTTTGATCTAATTTGCGGTAAAATTATGCTTGTTCAGCTGTTACAATTATTGGTGCTTCATTTCTGAATGTTTGATGTTGTCTCATAGCTTCATGTTATGACCGAGTGGATAATACCTCTCTTTCCTTCCTTATTTCTTTTAATTTGGGTCTGACAGAGAGATGGGACACATCTCAAGTTTGTGCGTGAATCAAACCCATCAGCGCCGTTCATTTTTAATCAATGTTGAATGTGTTAGATTCACGCACAAACTCGCGATCTGTCTCCTCGACAACTCTTGACTCTCTCCTTATTTTTCAATCCAGATTTCACAAGCTTTTTACTTTTGGCGCCAATTCTGATTCTACCTTTTTCCCTCTTAAGAAAAATCGAGGACGTACGGAGGAGAGGGAAAAAATAGTAATCAGATCGGATGGCTTCGGGGTCAACAGCTGGGACGGACGACGATTACGAGGCGTTGATTTCGACGACCGACGTGGAGCTTCTCAAGAGGGTGTGGCGTAACGAGAAGGCCGCCCCAGAGATCCTTCGCTTCGAGACTGCTCTGATTCAGCGAACCAGAGGTCAGATCCAGTTGATGGTAACTTCTCAAACTCTAAAAAATTTTAACATCTCAGTTTGGTTCCCCAGAAAAAAATAGGAAAAAAAAAATCAAAAAATCAAAATTCAACATTGTTTTGTGTAAATTTGGATGCGTAAAATTTACACTTTAATTCTTTTTTTCCTTTTATTTTTTGTTTTTTAAAATTATTTATATTATTACTACTAGTACTATTTGTTTAATTTGATTAGCTAGTTTTAATTGTCTGTATCTGATTGGTTATTTCCATTTGTTATTTCACTGATTCTTGATGTTGATTATGGATTGGTCGGTTTGAACTCAGAGAAACACTAAGAATTTTAGGCTCAAATAGACAGAACGCCTAAGATCAACAAAATTTACTATTAAGAAAAGAACATCATAGTGGATTGTTGTTGTTTTTTTATTGGATGAATGAGAACTTTTACTAAAGAAAAACACTTTACAAATACTCCAGACCACACCTACTCTATACAAATCAAAACAATACAAAAGCACTCCAGTTTAACCACTGGATTACATAACAGCAGCTAACAAAGACATACCATATATTCTCTATACAAAGATAAAGAACACAAATCCAGCAAACAAACCAAATTTAAATTTCCTATGTTGAAAGAGTTTTATCTGGAATCCCCCATCTACCAAAGCTCTAAGTTCTCCTGTGTCTTTTTGAATCTCTCTTTAGCCATAATCTGGGTTCTAACCTCCCAAATGATATTCTGCACAATTTTCTTTTCTTCCCCTGCCTCCAAATATTGTACACTGACACTCCAGCTCAATATACATAATGTTGCCTTCATGTTTGTGCCGTGCAAAGCTTTTAATCTCCAAATCATAGTTTCCTCCCAATCTGTATGTGAATTATTTACTAAACACCTTATCAAGACCCCCTCCATATTCTTTCACTAAAACCATATTGAAGAACAAATGATCTCTCCCTTTTATATTACTTCTGCAGAACACACATAACATCTCCTTTAAAGCTCCATTTCAGCAACCTCTCTCCAGTTGATAAACTATCTTTTACATCCAGCCACAAGATGAAAGCATGCCTGGGAATTGCAATAGGAAACCAAATTAAATTCCACCAGTTAGCTTTTGGCAGTTTGGAACGAATGGCATTCCAAGTTTCTGAACTAGTATAGATTCCTTTTTTAGATATTAACAAGCCCATCTGATCTTGCTGGCTGCGAGCCCCATCATACTTTATCTTTTAAACCCTTGATAGCTTTGCTTCCACCTTGCTACCAGTATCATATACTACCATGTGGCTGAATCTTGTATAAAGAATTCCATTTGGATGCCACAAATCTAACCACATATGGATACTATTTCCATCACCTACTTTGAATTTGATGAAATTCTTGGCAATGTCATGAAATTTCAATATTTTCCTCCGACTCCAATAACAATTCTGTGAAATTTTTACTTGCCAAAAACTTCTACCTTTTAACAAGTTCTTCTTCACCCAAGGCACCCATAAAGAACCAGCTTTGGCGAACAAATTTCATATATGTCTCATGATAGCAGCCTTATTCTATTCTTCAATCCCAATCCTCCTTTTTTAGGAACACAAATCACTTCCCATGCCACTTTAACTCTAGCATTTGTAGTCTCTTTTCCAGACCATAGGTACTTATTAGATTTCTGTTCTATGGTTCTTATGTGATACTAGATCAAGAAACTTGTATACTATATACCATAGAAGATAAGAGCTGCAATCTCCCAGCAAATGACACTTCTTTGACAACCAAGAATCAATTCTAGCTGTAATCTTCTCAATTAACATAGTACAGTCAGTT
The DNA here is from genome assembly GCA_013348765.1 of Carpinus viminea. NCBI lineage: Eukaryota > Viridiplantae > Streptophyta > Magnoliopsida > Fagales > Betulaceae > Carpinus > Carpinus viminea. The sequence continues at coordinate 13,456,053 of CP054673.1, read as the reverse complement.
GCTGCCAACTTCTTCAGTATCAAAGGGATTCCAAGATATGGAACTGGCAGCTTTACTTTGTTTGATTTCCAAACAATCAATTTGCTTCTCTTTAACCAGTTGAGTAACCCTTGTGCAATATAGTGAACTTTTGTTTGGATTCAGAGACAAACCCGACAGTTCAGAAAACTATTGAAGCACTTTTTTATGGTCTGAACAGATTTAACATCTGCAGCTGAGAATAAAAGCGGATCATGAGCAAAACATTATTGAGTAAGATGAAGCTTCGAACATTAAGAATGAAAATCGAAGGATCTGTTATCCAAGACAGCCTCTTCCATCAATCTCAACAGTACTTCCATTTCTATCACAAAGAGGTTAGGGGATAATGGATTCCCTTGCCTTAAACTCCTTCTTCCTTCAAAGTATCCAACAAGAGTACCATTTATGGATACTGAAAACCGTGGATGAGTAATGCATTCTCTCACCCATTTTACAAAACTGGAAGGAGGACTAAAGTATGCTGAACAATGCAGAATGAATTCCCAATCCAGTGAATCATAAGCTTTGATCAAGCCCACCATGATTGTGCATCTAGCTTGCTTTATCTTTATGATAATCTTTCACTATCTCTTGAGCAAGTAAAACATTTTCTGATATGCTTCTATTAGGAATGAAAGCTGTTTTAGTTATCAGATTAAAAAAAAAAAGGAATGAAAGCTGTTTGATTATTGCTCACAATTGAATCCAAACCAGGCTGCAGTCTATTTGCTAAAATCTTGGTAATACATTTTTTAGATTTATGTTCTTCTTTCTCTATGAGTTTGAGGTTTTTTTTTATACTTTCTGTGTACTTGGGTTGCATCTGCTCTTTGAATGAATATACATTACTTATAAAAATAAAAAAAAACTTGATAATGCACTTTATGATTTTTGTGGCGTTCACCTTAGCTAAATGAGGAGCAGTGTAAATTCTACTGTTAAAAATGCTTATGTGGCAACTGTAGTAATGGGTTATAAAACTTTTGCTGCGTTTTTACAGGAAGAAACCATTGAGGAATTTTCAAGTAGTGGGATTGATCCTTTGACGGTATCACTCTACCAGATGGACTTGGATAGGACTCAGTATTTATTGAGATCGTACCTTCGGACTCGCCTCCAAAAGGTTGCTATTAGCTCTTCTATTGTATCTTTGTTAGTGTGTCTATGGATGTTTTGTGGAAATTTAATCGGTCATTTTCTATTTCATTTGAAAAGAATAATGTTCATCTAATATGTAGCTGCAATGGAATAGAGACCCTTCCTAACCAGTAATAAATAAATAAATTGCTAATATTCCAGAATAAGAAACAGATTGGTGTGTACTGAATTAAATTTTGATGCCCCAAGATTCCTGCTGTCAACATTGGATTACGTTTTCTATATTGTTTCCTAAGTAAGTTTCTATTGCAGGTTGGAAAGTACATGTTCCATATCTCAAATAATCCTGAAGTTCAGAACCGGCTTTCTGAACAAGAGAAAGGGTTTGCCAAAAGGTAAAGGCAGTATGTTTTATCTGTTGAAAGTACATATTAAAGTTTTTATCCTCACTGTTGCTATTATGGTTACAGGTGTACAGAGGATATGGAGAGACATCTTGAAGAGAGTGTTCTGTCAAAATTGCCTGATAATTATCGGGATATACTAAAGCAGTCCATAATAAGTGAAGAGAATGACATGGGTACTTAGTCATCCTTACAAGTTACTTCAATTTTTTCATTCTCATTTTAATTCTCTCCCTCTTTCCCTTCTGGGTTTGGAATTTGTGCATGCCTTAGTTATTACTCCAATTCTAATGAATTTTGTGCATGAAGGAATTTTGTGTCTTGTTTGGGTTTGAATGTTGATTGTGTTTGTGTGAAAATCTAGATTGCATGGGAAGAAATTATTTTCCTTTACGCATCTTATTAACATTTGTGAACTGATCAATAAAAATTGTTGAACTTACAACATCTGCTCTATTGGGTTGCTATAACATGAAGTCAGTAGAACTTTGGCCTAAAATTTCTTGACCTTCTTTGATCTGTTAAAATGTGCTTGGAATAACTTGGGTACTAGTGCATCCAGTTTGAGATTCAAAAAGTTATATGGCTAAAGCGTGAACTTCTAAAGTGGGCATCTTGTAAATTGTTTTTTAGGATGCTCAAACAGTTGATTGTCTCTTGTTTGGGTCTGAATGTTGATTGTGTTAGTGAAAAAATCTAGATTGCAATATATTGCACCTTTTCTAGAGGCCCGACAAGATACTCTCATGGTTTTATTAGTCAATGACTAAAGATGTTGATTTGGAGCTGGTGGTAGACATGCTTACTTATTAAGCTACGAGGCTCTATTATCTTTGTTGGTTGTGCATTCAAACAGTGTTATATATATTGTTTTATTATTATTATTATTTTTAAAATATCTTTTTCCCTTTACCAACTATAAAAATAGATGACTCTAGAAGCTAAATAACGTATGCAGGTGTAATCTGAATAATAGTGTTCAATGAGCAATTTAAAGTCCATATGAATTTTCATGTGTATTGTTAATAATCTCTTGTTTTTATCTCATGAGAAATAAGTTGTTTGATTGCTTGTTTTGTTGCTAGTGCTTGATTATTTACTTAAAAAAAACTAAAATGCTTTTTGTATTTACCAGAAGCAAGAAGTACACAAGGTTCAAAAAGCTCATTACCTCATATGCAAATAGTGGATAAAAACTGTAATAATTGCGTGAATTTAGATAGTAATTGCATGATGTAGATACGTATACCTAAAAGTGATAGTCTCGTTATGCGGATGTGGATATCGCTAATAGCCGCATTTACACCTGTGTTTACACCCCTATGTGTAGCCTTACCTATTAGAAGGCACTAATAGGATTACCGATTACCAGGAATGTACACATCCCCAATTTCCCCAACTTTTCTCCTTTTGCTGCCATAAACTTGAGCAAAGCTTTTGAGCATTTGACTTAGGTTGACTTGAATCAAGCTTTGGCTGGGTTGATTTGTAACTGTATGTACCTTGAAATTTACAATTGCTCTATACCTGTTATTTCCAGTCCCAGAGCCGCAGTTGGACACTTTCGTTGTCTGCAAGAGCAGGAGATTTCTGGGACCTTTCCAGCTTGATGGCAGGCAAGCTGCTATTCTTGCATTTTACTAGTTTCTACTCTTGGGAATATTAATTAAACTGTTTCTCTTTTGGCAGTGATGAACTCCTGGAGATGAAGCCTGATGATCTTTGTATAATACATTACAAGTCAATCAAGGAGCGTGTACAGGAAGGCGAAATTGATTTGGTCTGAGAATTATAAGCTATTCAGAAAGATGTGCTGCTAAGAGAAGGAAGCCGCGATGTTGTAATTCTAATTGCAACTTTTTCATCATTCAACCAAATGAATGTCATGGCTGTTTGATTGTGTTGTGTTATGACATTTGCTATATATGGTTGAATTGTTGCCAAGAATGTTGAGGCCCCTGGATCTGTATGTTTCAAACACGATCTGCATCTTTATTGAGTGAAAAGATGCGAAGCCTATTTGGCTATGTTCTATGAAAAGTTATCATCCATCAAATTAATACTAGTTTCAAATTGTTCATCTTCAAGACTTCAATTATTTTATCAGTATATTATTATTACAAAAAAAAACAGTTTCAAATTGTTCATCCCCATTCTTAAGACTTGCAGTGATAAATTATTTTTGAGAATAATAAAAATATACGAGTAGCACCTAACATTTTTCCGAATAATACCAACAATTTGAAAAAGGAAACGAGTCACTCTTATACCACATGATTAAGGCACGCACGTCTACCAGTCAAATCCCAAAACGACCTCATCTTCACCTGGAATGGCTCAAGAGTGAAGACAATGGAACAAGACCCAACACTTGCGTCGAATATTCTCCCAAAGAAGAACAGAAGTTTGTTGAATATATGATACAAAACTTAAACTAATAGGACAAAAAGAAGAGAACAGATCAATGAAAATTCCAACGTCGACGGGAAGACTGGAGCTAAAATCAATGGCCAATATCTTGAGCAAAACTTAAACTAATAGGACAAAAAGAGAACAGATCTAATATCTTCATCAGTGGCAGCGAATCCAGCCCACTCCATGTAGCTCTTCAAATCGCCATGGCTCAGCTTCCCATCCCCGTCCTTGTCCATGATCCTAAACACGTCTCCCATAATTTCACCGCCACTACCACCACGTGCCGGCGGTGACCTTCTCCGATCACCCAAAACGCGCTCGAACTCGTCGTACTCCACGAAGCCGTCTTTGTTGATATCCGCCACCGATATCATCGACTTAATAGCGTCTTCGTCGGCTCCTCCGCTCGAAAACCCCGCGTAGAACGTGCGAAGGTCGTCCCTGCTGATCTTCCCGTCGTTGTCGGCGTCGAGCACGTTGAAAGCTGGCCGCAAAGACGAGCTCTCGGTGACCTCGGCACGTAGGGTTCTACCGGAAGGACACATCTTGTGTGTAGTTTTTGCACCGCAAAGGAGGAAATGAAGAAACGTGCTTCTATGAAATCTGTGGTCAAAATGAAGGGAGCCTTGAGCCTTGGAGAGGCTTGGTATCATATTATATAGGAAATTGGATGAAAATAAAGGGACTAGGTCTTTAACCCATTTTTATATTATTTTTATGTTTAAAAAGCTTTCTATATTTTATTTGTTTTAAAATATCAAAAAATTATTAATGATTATACAGTTGGGTTCCAAGAGTTTCGGGGTCCCACCCGTATGGTATGGCATACATCGAATATTGTCTTGGGCCTCAAGGTTTTGAGCTGCACGTGGGCTTTCAGTATACGTATGTAATGACGTCATTGGTCTCAGCGGTCGGTGTTTGTCTGTGTTTGAGTTATGTGGGCTGTTTGTTTAACCACACGTGTCGCAGTTTACTGGTTGGTGTGCTTTGCCTTGGAATGAATCAGATTCACATACCGACTTTTCTCTTTGATTATAACGGAAATTCATTGATAAAAAGACCAATAGCATTAAGCAACACCTTGCATAAAGCTTGAGCATCCGCATCAAGTTATGTTAAATTTAATTTTAAAATATATTTTTTTAAATATAGCTAATCTTTTTAAAAATTATCAAATATTAAACTCTTTAAATATTTTGTTAATTTTATCAAATATTATTTTTTATTATAAAACCAAATTACTTTTAACTACCATGAAACTCACTTTCATATTCATATATATGGAATTATTTTTTGTGCTCAATTGCATCTTTAATTCAAGAGAATTTCATTAGTGAATGCATTTAATTTATTAACCGATGGACGTTAATTAATGTTGTTGTGTATTTGAGAAAAGGGGAGTGACGAAAAGAAAAATAGAAGGGGAGAAAAAGTAATTGAGGAGATGAAACTATGGAGGGAAAGAAATAGAAAAAGAGAGGGAGAAAAACAAAAAGTGGTACCAGAGTGCAATAAAATAATATACTAAATATTTTAACATTTGCTTTGGTCTCTTTAAATTTGAAGAGGAGGTATGATAAATGTTATATTTAGCATTTGATAGAGAGTTTGATGCGAGGGACTTTTTATAGATTTTGTTAAAATTTTAAAGAAATATTAGAAATAGAGAGTTTGATGTGGATGTTCTCACAACATAAAATATAAAGTTATAAAAAATCATAGTCAAATGGTATGAAATTACAAAGTTATAGATATAATCAGAAAATTCTTACAATGAAGTATATATCTATGACTTCAAATTTTAATTAACCCATATACAACTACAATTATGTAACACTTGCTCCAAGTATAAATAACAAAAAAACTAAAAATCCGACCGTAAGAGATACACCCCCATATCGATTTATTTCTTCTCAGCCCAAAAGTCAGGAGATAGTTCACATCTTCGACTCAAAGGCCAGGACAAAGTTCACATCCTTAGGGATGGAGCCAAGAGGTACTATGGCAGGGGCCAAGACAAAGTTCACATCCTTAGGAACAGAGCTAAGAGGTACTATCGCAGGGGTCGAGAGGCATAATTTTATTTTATATTTTTGAAGTGAAATTAAATATATATTAAAATAGTTTATTATATGAATCTAAAATAGTTTATTATATGAATCTGTCAAATCTAATATTTCAATGAAATTTCTACGATTCTTTGAACTCACACTTTCATCTCAACATTTAAAAGCAACACTTTGAAATGCAAGCACTTGAACAACATCAATTAAGGCTTTCAACTATAGTAGATTGTTTGCAAATTGTTTAGAAATGAAATTTTCACACATTTTGTATGTGTTAACATTGATTCATCAAGTCTTCATATGATCTTTCAACAATTCTATGAAATAAATTAAGATCTTTCCCTATATGATTGAGAAAAGCATAATATTTTCCTTCTCCAATTTTCTTCTAATTCTTAAATCCATCTGTAAGGAGTATACATTGCATAGATGCCCAAATGGCTTACTAAAGAGAAAGCATGGTAGACAAAATGATGCATCTTTATCATGTAAATATTCAAGCCATGTAGGAAATAGCTAAAACCATAAAGGTTGAAAGTTACAAAGGTGTAATACCCCGACAAAAACAAACATTTTTACTAAACATAATCTTGTCCATTAAGAGCGTTTAACAATGCCTTCTATAAAGCCGCTTAGACGAGACCCAAGATCCTTAGCATTAACCTAATCACCCTTTGAACCCTTAGAAAATATAAGCCAAACACTGACCATCAGGAGGCCGATGTACACTAGGTCGATTGACGCGTCGCCTACTACATGAATGCAAGCGTATGGGGGACCACTTCGGACGTCGCCATACCGTACAAGTGGACGTACGTGGGACCACCGAACGTACGCTATTTTTTGAATACTCTTTAGGTAATACCTGGACATACGAGACACCATTTGGACCACTGTGCAAGAACCATCGGACATACGCTAGGGTTGCCGGATGTCCGCTGGTTTGACAGAGAGTTGGTGGTGGACTTTTCCTATAAATACCCATCCCCACCTCTCATTTCTCACGCCCATTTCTACCCTCTGGTGTGCCCCTAAGCTACCAAAACCCCTTTCCATGTTTTAAAAGAGAGTTTGGTGAGAAAGAGTGCTTCAAATGAGGAGTTTCCAAGGAGGCGAGACCATGTCCATGATCAACGGGTAATCCTTGTTTCCCTTGTATTTAATACTGTTGTAGCCTTGGTTTATGCCTTGTTGAGTTTTTCAAAGTGTTCATCAAGTTTCTTCTTAAAAATGATAATGTTTTCAAATGACTCTTTCAAAATCCCATTGTGTTGTGATTTCTTAAGTTGTATGTGCTCTTTTATTAGCCTAGAGAAGGTTTAGGGGTCTAGAAGTGCTATAGGGACCATGCACTGTTCGAATCTTAAAACGGTATGCTTAATACACTGAGTAGACGTATGCCATCGAGGTCGGACGTATGGTCAGTGGGCAGAGCACTAGTTTTGAGTTTCACACATGTATGCTTTAACCTACTACATTTTTAGAATAAATAGGGTCTAGAATGACAGAGTCTTGTATCGCCATGACAAGACTTAGCTTTATTGGAGGATTCGCTCGAATGTGTGAAGTAAGTAGACACCTACACCTTTTTATGTAAAACATAGGATATGTCAGTTGACTGACCACGAGTATGATATGAACATGCTTATTTTGTAATTACTTGGTAACTGTGCTATTAATTAACTGTTAAGATGCATCGTAAGACATAGTACGTCAGGACGTGTGGTATGAACGGTCATGAGCTTACTATATAGATTGCATATTATAGTTAAATGTGTGTGTCATATGGGACTTTGGATCCATTGGTTTCGTGACGCTAGTGCAATCATTCCCAATAGTTCATTCATTATGGGACGAACGTCATTAGTTGGTGTGGGCCACTCGAGGTCGGACTTGATCGTGTCACTAATGTTATGCACGGTATGTTGTGCAATGGTTGGGGCATATTATAGGTCCCTCAGGACAGCACCAACACTGTTGAGAAGGGATAATATCTCGGGTAGACCATGTATGAGAGTTATGACTTGCAATGCATTAGCCTTTTTTTGCATTAAAACAATTAGGTAATTATTATCAATTCTACACCATAAGCTTTGAAAACCCTAAAACTTATAAAATGGTGTATTAACGGAGGTAATGCCCTTTTTTTGGTTATTACTCAAATTGCACGTTTACTTCCATTAATTGGGCTCATGTCATATCCTAAGTTGTGAGGTTTATTTACTAAGTTGTTAGACTTACATGGTTATTATTCTCTAGGTAACCTAGTTGTTGCTATGGGAGTGGCAAGAGATGCTACTGCCTGATTGGTTAGACTTTTCTTATAATTACAAGTTTGTCTTTACTGTTGAGTAGCTCTTGCTTGATGAATTATAATGACTCGGATTTATTCACCTTTTCTTACGTTTACTCTGATAGTTTTATAAGGGTGATTTCCCATTTGGTCACAAGTTGGTTTAAATGGGTAAATTGCCAGTAACTTTATCGGATTAGCCGAGGCTAATTTTGAGGGGCATTCAGAAGTGATTTTCTTGTCCATATTTTGGGTTCTTTGAGATAATACATCGGTACAAACCAATTTTAATATAAGCTCTTTGAATTTCATCCTCGTTGATTAACATTCTAGTCCCATATCTGACGACACAATTTAGGATCAAACTCAATGAACTAATATCAAATTTATTGGCATCAACTCTCTAAGGTTTTTTTAGGAGAATTTTTAGAAATTGGGATATCAGAAGTTGGTGATGATGTATCATCAACATTGACATTTGAATTGTGTTTTTTTTTTTGGAAAATTACACTCCCCCCCAAAGTTTGAGGCAATTTTCAATTTGACTTCCAATGTTTCAATTTTTGTAATTCACCCTCCAAACTTCCAAAATTTTGCAATTCGACCATTCTAACTTTTTTTTTTTTTCCAAAATGCCCATATCCCAAGGTTTTTTTTTTAAAAAAAACATAAACAAATAAATAAGGGGCGGAAGGTCTGAGCTGGCTGAAGCCATCCCCTGGCCCTATTGGGGTGGTCGACCATCCTTTAATTTTACCTTTTTTAATTTATTTTAACTTGGGATGTAAGCATTTTGGGGGGAAAATAAAAAATAAAAAAGCCAGAATGGTAGAATTGCAAAAATTTGGAAACGGCCAAATTTTTCTTTATATTTTCTTTGAAATTGTAGATAGACTCTAGATTTTGAGAAGAATTCTAGATCATTGATAGACTCAAGATCTAGATTTATATATTCGCTTTATATTTGTTGTTCTTCGTTGCAGCTAGGGCTGGCAATTTTGACACGACCCGTGAATCCGACATCTTTTTTTCATCAAAGCTCATCCTAATCTACATAGAGATTACTGCCTTATCCCTGTCCTATCATCTGTTTAATGGGCTTGTCATTTATTTACGGATTTTTCAGGATTTTTCTTTCTTAGAATTGAGTGAAAAAGATTAAATGACTGTTAAAAATTTCACCTATACCTTTGAGATTAAAAAAAAAATTGATTTTATTATGAAATGTTTATTATTATTAGCGTTGATAGCTCTCTTCTTTAAAGCTTATGCCGTGAGAAGACATCGGCTATTGGCGTTTTATCCATCTTCCGACCAAGACCCGGAAGGGGTTCGCTGTTTGGGATGAACTTGCAAAGACTCGACGAGGACTTCCCTCGTAGAGTGGCGTCTTTTATAAGACTCGAGTTTCTCGGTGGAACTAAAAAAGAGTTTAAGCTCTTTTGGCTTACTTTTAGCTACCGATGGCTATCCGCATGTGTCCCAAAGTGCGTCCATTTTTTGGTAATGGGTATACTTGAGAGAAAAGTTTGGAATTTGACCTCTCCTTATACGCTCTATTCTTGTTCATATCTTAACTGGGCAACCTTCTCTTGCAAACAATCCCTCCGCTCGCTAACACCGGTAATGCCCCATCCCTTTAGTACTACCTTCGAGGAATTCCTCTAGCGTCCCTGTATTGATAAGAGCGCATTCTCTAACAGCTTTGAGGCCGAGGCAGCCATCCTCTTGCCAATCCTAAACAATAGAAAAGCCCTACCCACCTTCATTGGAAGAGTAAGGGGTATTTACTGATCAGTCCTAGTCATATTGGAGATATTGCATCCATAACAATTCTTTCTTGGCAGGCATTGGGCCTGAGCTTCCCCGGCTTGTTCGGCTTAAGGATGAATAATCAATGCATGGGGGAGAAGCGAAAGGATTTTTTGTAAAGTGACTGCGGTCTTTGATTCCGCGATTAACTCGTCACGGACCCTACTCTTTCATGTTCTATGATTCACCTCCAAATAATGAGTAGGTAGTTCGATCATTTTGATTCTTCTCTTTATAGTAAAGCGATGGAAAGCGGAGCAATAGGTCGAATTACTATATAAAGAAGAGTTGTAAACTATAGGACTTCTTGTTTAGGAAGATTTGATTTTTCTCATTCCTTAGCACAAGCGCTAAGCGATAATAATTCCTTCTCTTCAATAAGAATAGGGATTTGAAATGATACAAATTCCTCTTCATTACTGTTGTGCTTTCGTGAAGGAAGCGCCTAAGCATACTTCTTCGGATCCAAACTTCTTTGTTCTTTCTAAGTCTTCTTCTTGCATAGAAGAATGCAAGCTGTACAAAAACCGGGACTTTAGTAGTAGGCGGCATCCCTCTTAGTTTTGTGTAGGTGGAACCATTACATTTTGGTTCTTCTCCACATTCTTACAGGATAATCCAGGAATTTGCCTATGATTTTTTCAATTGATATTTCGATATAGAAAGATCTCCTTATTTCTTCACCACGGATTCTCGCGTCATTTTCTTGAAAAGATATTAGATCACCGTGGGACACTTTCAAATGAGTAATGCTTACCATTCCATTATTCACACAAAACCGTAATAACACCTAAAGAGGCTAGAGCAAGGCCTAAGTGAAAATGAATCGAATTATTGATTGTGTCATAAAGCCCTTTATGTCGATGCCCCAATCGTCCCCCCGGAGGAATATGTGCTTCTAAAAGATCTTTTATACTGTGCCTAATACCAAAGTTAGTTCTATACATATGACCGGCAACGAGAAAAAGAAATGCAATAGCTAAATTAGCGGGTTTAGGTTTATTCTTAATGGGTTTGGGTCGTAAACGGGTCGACCCATTTGTTTTGACGGGTTTGGGCCATGTCACGGGTCACCCGCGGGTGACCCGGACTGTTTAACTTTTTTTTTAAAAAAGGCCAACCTTCATGATGTCTTCTCACCTCTAGTTTTTAATAAATGCCAACCTTCATGCCTGTCCTTTTCCCATTTCCCAATTCCCAGACCCTTAACTTTTTTTTTTTGGTAAGAATGGCATCGCCAGCCTTCATGTGAAATGGCAAAATGCTGACTTTTTTCTTTTTTCTTTCTTTTCTTTTTTTTTTTCTTTTTTTAGCCTTCAGTGCTTCATGTGAAATGGCAGAAATGTTGTCCTCTCACCTCTGATTTTTAATCTTCTGCTTCACGCAATCACGCATGTCCTCTACTCCTCTTCCCATTTCCCAATTCCTTTGTTGCCTTTTATCATTTTCTTTTCTTTTTTGTTTTTTTCTCCTCTATTTTCTTGCTCTATCGAGAACTCGCCCACCCCCATCAGCCATCTCCTATTCTCCTTCATTTCTTTTTCTCCTCTTTCTTCATGGCTCATGCTCCCAGTCCCAGTCTTCCACCTTCTCTCTTTTCTTCCTCTACCGACAACCTCACCTCACCGTAGCAATCTCCTCAATTTCTTTTTCCTTTCTTTTTCTCCTCTTTCTTCTTGCTCCCAGGCCCAGGTTCCTGCCTCTCAAGTCTCATTTTCTCTCTTTCTCCCTCTCGCAGACTTGCTCACTCGAGAATTCTCCTTCATTCAAAAATGGGTTTCAAACTTTCGAAGAAATCTCCTTCATCAAGAGAAGGACCAAGAGAGATGAAGTTGGAAAAGAAAGAAGAGTTTTTTTTAAAAAAAATAAACGAGTTAAACGAGTCGTGTCAGGTGACCCGCGAAAGAAGCCGTGTCTAGTCGTGTTTGGAGCTTCGACCCGTTAATTAAACGAGTCGTGTTTGGGTGTAGCATAAACGGGTCGCGGGTCATCCGAGTCTTAAATGGGTCGTGTCGGGTGACCTATTTTGTCGGCCCTAGCTACAGCCTACTAAGTCACGCTGCATCAGTTGGTATCAGAGCTCAATTACTTTCCATGAATGGGGAAGAGCAACCACTTTGTAGGGGTGTAAAGGTGGGCGGTTAAATAATTGCTCGCTAACCGCTATAACCACTAACCGCTTAACTGCTAACTGTCTTAACCTCTAATTACTAACCGTTATAACCACCTAGCGGTTAGTGGTTATTGGGTTTAATAATCTTAAATCGTTAACCGCTTTTTATATAATATATTTTGATAATTGTAATTATAATAATATTTATACATATAACTTAATCAATTGATCATTAATGATTAAATTACATTTTTGTTTTCAATAATTAAATCACAAATTGAGTATTAGTATATTATTACTATAATTTATATGATTATATCACATGATCAATTGATCATTAAATTATTTGATTATATATATATATAATATGACATAACTCATAAGTCATAAGTCTATAAGTTAATAATATGATTCATATTATTTATGTATAATGATAGTATGATACTTACAATTAAATTAAACAATGTATTACATATAACCACAATTGAATTAAAGTAGTATTAGATACTTTATACTTATAAAACATATATTATATTATCTTAGATTCTTAGATCTAAGATAATTTTATTATATTAATATGAATTGTGATTTGTGAGATAATATGATTATATAATTTAAGTATGAGTGTATGAGCATTAAATCATTAGGAATTTAAGACTTAGGAGTTTGAGTATTATCATTAGATAATAAGTTCAATTAAAAAAAAAAGTGTAAGTAAATATGATAATAATTTAAATCATTAATCATATGATCTAATATAATGAGATCATATGATTATATAATATCAAAAACATAAGTTTGTAATTGAATAAAATATTTTTGAAACTGTATATATTTATATCTTCTAGCATTTATTTATTTAATTTTTCCATATATATATATGTTGTCTATTTTATATTAATAATAATAAGAATGAATTTCTCATTAAAGCAGTCGAGTTTAGAAAAAAAGCATTAAGGATTAGGGTAGGATTCTCATCTTATTCTCTTCTCCTTCCTATCTCACTCACTCATGTCCATCCTCTCTGATTCTACCTTTGTCTCTCTCTCGTCGCCTCTTTCTCTCCGACTCTCTCTATCGCAATTTTAATGTTTTATTTGAATATTTTTTATTTTTTTTTTCTAAATGTTGTGTTGAACATTTTTTATATGTTGTGTTGAACTTTGTTTTTATATATTGTGTTTTTTTTAAAAAAATTAACCGTTTATGAACTTATGAGTTATGATTTAATATTTTTAAGGATATTTTTAAAAAAATTTTAAAGTAGGTCAAATATTTTTTATTTTTCAATATGAGCTCTTTTTATAGCAATTTGGCCCAAGAAGACACTAAAAATACAAAAAAACAAATGAAAGTGAAAAATGCTATAGTGCTTAAAAAAAGCCCAAAAGGGCAAAAAACATACCCAAAAAGCCTAATTTTAAAATAGTGGTTATAGCGGGCGGTTAACTGTTTTACTAACCGCTAACCGCCGACTAATCGCTAACCGCCGACTAACTGCTAACCGCTATCTGCTAACCACCTAACGGATGCAGCAACCAACAATTGCTTGCGGCACATGAGTAGTGAGCCGAATGGTTGTCGTCGCCAACCAAGATTGTACCGTTATCTAGCAGAGCTTAGTAAATCAATGAGGATGATATCGTTATCAAGATCTGAGTTGGGCCTTATAAGATCTCAAAATGTGATAAATATAGAATGCAAAATAATATGAAATGAAGGAAATAGAGAAAAACACAAAAATTAAGGTGGTTCGACCAATGGCTTACATCCACACATTAAAACCATTATAGGCTATATATTTCTTTAATTATATGATCCGAGTACACAGCCCTATTTATAGAGCTTTACATATGATTTGAATTATTTCAAATTCAAAAATATCCCTTAAATTACGATTAACAAATATTATCTAAATCTCTTGATTTAGGGAATACAAAATCAACATTTATTCTAAAGGATTTATATCCTTAACAGGACCTTTTTCGACACATATTTGGATTTTGAAAGATTCAGTTTTTCTAGAGTGATATGCTTTCGAATCAAACAACCCTGCTTCCAAGTCTATGTTCCTTCTAATAGAAGGAGGAGAACTCTCATAAAAAGTACTGATGTTGACGGAAGGAATAAACAGAAAGTCAGTTTCTAGGTCATCTCCCTCGACCCTCTCCTTAAAGGCCAAAATGTGATGACTATAGAATGTATATAAGATCTCAAAATGTGATGAGTATAGAATGCGAAATAATATGAAATGAAGGAATAGAGAAAGACACAAAAATTAAGGTGGTTCGACCAATGGCTTACATTTACATTAAAGCCATTATAGGCTATATTTTTCTTTAATTATATGATTTAAATACGCTCTATTTATAGAGCTTTACATATGATTTCAATTATTTCAAATTCAAAGATATCCCTTAAATTAGGATTAACAAATATTATCTAAATCTCTTGATTTAGGGAATACAAAATCAACATTTATTCTAAAGGATTTATATCCTTAACAGGGCCTTTTTCGACACATATTTGGGTTTTGAAAGATTCAGTTTTTCTGGGGTGATATGCTTTCGAATCAAACAACCCTACTTCCAAGTCTATGTTCCTTCTAATAGAATGAGAAGAACTCTCATAAAAAGTACTAATGTTGACGGAAGGAATAAACAGAAAGTCGGTTTCTAGGTCATCTCCCTCAACCCTCTCCTTAAAGGCCAAAGAAGACCATGGCGTATTATGCCCTAACATAATCGTGGGAGTAAACCCTTGGTGCAGCATCACCTTTCGTTCTTTTTTCAACCTCGATATATCTTTGACTGCACTGATTAAACATATCTGAAATTAGGAGGCATGATATTTCTTATTGAAATCCAGAGCTGATTTCATAACCACTTAACCAACAGTTTGAGAATCTCACACCATTGTGTAAACTTGAGTGAACTGTTTTGGTTGCTTAAACCAAAAACGGATGAGCTTCTAAAAAAGCAACATTGTCTATCTAGATCTGTTGTGCTATCAGAGCCATTCATCTACTATCCAATGGTTATCGTATTCATGGTTGATGTTAATATATTAGTCGCATTGCGGTACCGTAATAGGTGTGTGAGAGAGATTTCAAAAATATTTTCTTAATAAAAGTGATAGTTATCCAAGATATATATTGCTTAATCAAATCACATGTAATTCCATTGAGTGAGCCATCATTGATTTCATGATTTAGTTTCACATCTCCAGGTGTTGTACTCCCATAGCAATACACGTGTATAGATAAAAGTAAGCTCAGTGGTTGCGTCCACGTTGTAGAACAGCTCCTTTTGAATTTACATATATGAGCGTTTGAGACTATCAAGATCTGTTATGCTATCATAGCTGTTCATCTATATTATGTTGCATTGGGTGGGTAGATTAATAGGCGCGTGAGAGAAGATTTCAAAAATATTTTCTGATATACCCAACATATATCATTTATTACTCAATCAAATCATATGTGATGTCCATTAAGTGAGCCATCGACGTGGAACGCCTAGCATTATTGATCTTGTGATTTAGTTTCACATCTCCTGGTGTTGTACTCCCACAACAATACACGTATTGTATTTGTCTTTTTCATTATTTACAAATAAATTTATATGGTCATACTAGAGTCTTTAGAATAGGAAGAAAAAATATGTGTATGTTAACAATGAACAAACTTACATTAAGAACAATATAATATAAATAGCTTTCATGTATCAAATTCTCAATTAAATGTTTAAATTCTAACAATCAATATTTTCAATATTTAATAATCATAATATCTAAATTACAAAATCACTGAAATTAAGAAATGAGCTTAGAATACTAACCTCAAAAAGTGCAACCTATGTTGAGTTATTTTGCACCATTCTAATTGGTTTTGTCATCTACGAGTTGTTGTTATGCATGTGTTAGAAAAGATAAAAACAAATTAACAACTCTCTCATTATTTTGATTTGAATTATTGTCAATTTCGTGAGTTGCAAGCTAAAAATCAAGAATTTAAGGATTTTGAGAGTTCTTGTTTTACACTCACAATAATTGCAGTTTTTATGAAATTAAAAATTACTTTTAAATAAATTAGTTTGATTATCGTTCAAAAATTCCCCATATCTTCTCGGCTCTAACATCAATTTCTCGAAGATATTGAGAAATTGACATGGGAAAACGGAATTTCTCTAACATCAATTACTTTTATTTTTTATTTTGAAATGCAATTGACTTGTATTTGATAAGTAATTAAATACAAGTATAATTTGGGCCTGGAATTGTATTGTAATATTGACTTGTGCGACTTGATATTTTATGGGCTAGTGGGTAATGGCCCACACACGACCGAAACCCATGTGACAACTCTAACGTGTGGTCCAGCATTCAAGCCTACCGTACATATATAATTTGGCATCTCTTCTAAGGGAATTAGGCACACACAAGAGGATTGATGATCAATTGGAATTTCCTAATCATTCAACCAATCACATTCATGCAACTATATATAGAATCATAGATATATGCCAAACGAACCTTATTCTCAATTATACAACTAAGTTACACACCCTATACTTCATTTTCAAAAGCACCTTTAAGGAAAAACATATATATATATAGACATGTCCACACAAAGAAAGAAGGATGGAAGATTCGAATTAGTGATCTTTACTTTATGAAACGTGGTACATATGTCACAGGAAAAAGGAGGAAAGATTGATTCAAGTGATCTTCGCTTACGTGACGCTTACTTGAGTTACTCTTGGAGACTAAAAACTATAATGTTGGCAATGAATTATAGAATACAAAAGATTTGAATCATAATTTTTATTTTATTTTATTTTATTTTTTGGGGGTAAAGCATAGAAATTCTAAATTATGGTATAATATGTTTATGGTTAAAATAAATTATTCCACAAAATGTATTCCTCATTCAGGGCGGAACTAGAACCGAATTTAATTTTTAAAGGTAAAGGTAAATTTTATAATATATATATTGGGACCACCTTATGTAGGTAGTTCCGTCCCTGTCCTCATTGGTCCATGAATAAGGACGTAGACTAAAAGAATTGACCAAGACAAATAGCTTGTTTGGAATGATCTGGATAGATGAACACAAAACAAAATGTATTCTTCTTTTGGAATATTCTTATTAGTTTTTAATTTTGGTGAATGGAAATAGTTGAGGCTTGGGGATTTATTTATTTTTAAAAATATTTTTCTAATTTTTTCGAAATAAAAAATTGTATTTTTATTATTTTTATACCTCACACTTCAAATTTTAGAACCTCCTTCTGCCCTGTCCTCTGTTATAGCTGCTGCATAGCGGACTTTTTTATTGCTCTTTTTATTTTCCATGTTTTGTTATTTTTCTGTATTTCTGTACTTTCAGTTTTATTTTGTTGTTTGTCTTGTTTTGTGGGTTTTATCTCCCTGCCATGATATGGTTTGATCTTAAGGAGGAGATTGTTGTTGGTGGTCTTCCATCAACTGTTCTTTTATGGTTCTTTGCAATATTTGCTCTCTGACAACTATTTAACAGTGGTTGTTGGTTTACCAACAACGGACTCCTCACGGAGTTTCTTTGCTATTTGCACCACTTAGCGCGGCCTTGAAATAGGCTCGGCTTACTTATGATTCTATTGGAATCTGTGATAATTATCATTGCCTATTGTTTGGTTCTTTTAGACTAGATCCAAAATTTGTTCATGTATTTGCACTGTTTTTTTTACCAATTAAGCTTTGTTGTTGGGATGTTTCTCTTTTTGTATTTATTTTGGGTTTATTGTTGGAGAGTTTACCCCTTTTTCGTTTTTAGGATTTTTTACTTTTATTCATTTTGGATCAAAAGTGGGAACGATTATTCTTATTGCCTTTTCCCTTATTCAATTAGGAAAAAAATATATATATTTGAACATGCATTGCACGTAGATCACACAACAAAGCTTCTCATATAAAGCACGCCCTGCCATGCCTTCGAATAACATGAGACATTATTAGTGGTTAGGTTTGTTAATGTATTTTTAGATGGCGTTTATTGTTTTTTTATTACTATTATTAAAAAAAAAATGTGATAAAACACTTACTAAAGCCACTTTTAAAGACTAGATTAAAAAATAAATAAATTTCCTGCACCTCAATTCGTAGAAATTTTTGTTCTTAAATTTGTTATTTTCAAAAGGACAGTTTTTCTAAATTAGATTAAAAAATGACATGTGAGATACACATGAGTTTTTAAAATTATTTATTCCAACTTTATTCATGCTATTAAAAGAAAGGAAAATGATAAGTATTTTCTAGTATTTTCCTAATATCTTCCCAACTGTGATGTAACTTTCAAAATTACTAATAGATTAAAAGTCAATAATAATCTCAAATTTAATGGTGATTTTAAAAGTTACATTCAGATTGAGAAGACATCAAGAAAACACTAAAAGAGTACCTAATATTTTCTTAAAAAAAATATACATCACACATTTTCAAATAATATATGTCATTTTATATACTAACAACCCTTGTTTGAAAAAAAAAATTAAAAAAAAAAACTATTTCATTTTCAGTTTTTACGAATCCAAAAACAAAAAAGCTGTTTTCAAAGTGGCCGGCCCATGATGTCCCTGTTCTTTTTTTTTTTTGAAATAGTCCCCTGTTCTATTTTCACAATGATTAGTGTGTTACTTTTCTTTTTCTGGGGTCCAAATACTCTTGTTGGGCTGTTGACTTTGGGCTCCGTAGTGAGACACAAGAATTTATGCACGAGGCCCAAAAGAGTTCGAGCGATTCGTAATTTTACAGAAGATGAAGGATCTTTTTTAGAAAACCCATTTGCCAAAACCCTAATTCAATGTCCCAGTATATAAACCCAACAACACCATCCAGAGCCACGCCTCTCCCTCTCTCTCTCTTCTCTCTCTCTTTGTTTGTCTGTGTTTTCATATTTCTTTATTTATGGTTGGTGAAGATGCCTCTTATTTGGATGCCTTTGATCTAATACCCATGGATCTATGGTGTTTTCGTCCAGTCTATTTGGATTAGGAGGCATAGTTCTGTGCAAGAAAGTTGAGTCATTTTGCCTCAGTGTTGTTCCCCAGGCACAGTGAATAACTTCTTGCCAAATCCCCTTCAGTTCAATATTTTACAAAGACCAACCTTTGTTTTTTTCAATTATTTGTACCTATTTTCATATTTGATTGATATCCCATTGAAGTTTTCCCTTTTATTTTAGATATTAGAACATGGGGGGTTCCTATGATGGCATGAAATCTTTGAGACCTGATTGTCAAATTTGATGACAACTATAAGCATTACTTCTGAGGACTCCTTCGTGTTCATCATATTAGTTTTGTTATATATTTTACATGGGTTTTTGATTTGAAAAGGAAAAAGGATAATTTGTAGATGATGAAATATGCACTGGGCTCTGATCTTATATTTGAAGGACATTGCAGCCTAGAAAGCTATATCTGATCTTTTCCTTTTGATTCAGTCTTTCTTTTTTGTTCTTTTTTTTCTCCATTTGGGGGGTTGTAAAATGGGATTGAAAACCCCCAATTCAAAGCTGGACTGTGAAATGATTAATGATTAATGATTAATGGAATTAAGTTGGTCTCAACTAATTGAATATTCTAAGAATTATGTTGTGGCACACAGGATGTTAACAGATGATAATGGCCAAAACCCTCAGAAGTGGAGTTCAACTTGCAAACTTGAGGCTCACCAAATTAAGTTGGAAGTTCAAAATCTATGCTTGCTGAATAATCCTCTTAAAATCACCCCTAAAGGTCGATGTAATATGTGGTAGAAGAATGTTAAAAGGATCATTCAGCAAGTGAAGATTAAGAGGATTTAAATATACTTCTAATCTAAGTACAAATTTGTTGATTTAAATTTGGGAAAATGATAAAGACCCAAGCTTTTTCCCAAATTTTGTTTTTTTATTTTTATTTATTAAAAAAAAAAAGCATTTTTTCTCGTAAAATTGGTCAATTTTTAATGAAAATGACTATTTTTATAAAGAAAAATGTATTTTTTATTTTTTGAAAAACACAAATTAAAAGATGGAAAAAAAAAAACCATTTTTATTGCTTCATACACTTTTTATTATTATTTTTTTTTTTAAAAGGTAGAAGATGGGTAAAAATTAGGCAAAAAAATTAGATCTTTATCTCTTTTAAATTTGTGGATTATTCAGCAAGTAAAGATTAAGAGGATTTAAATTTGTGGTAGAAGTATGTAATTTGGGCTTCGGATCTGTTTAGGAGTATGCTTTACTCCTAATAAATGTAAGGAAACAAACTGCCCTTTGTTTTCCCAGTCTAATACAGTTCACAATAGCTTTCTTTATGTTTATCTAATACCATTTAAATATTCTCTCACACGCTCGGTTCTCTTTTCATTAATTGATATTTTCTCAGCTCCCAAATAATAGAAGAAATAGATTTTGACATTTTGAGTTTTTCAACGTGTTTTCTAGCAACCAAAACAGAAGTAGATATGTATTTACAACAAAAGAGACAATTTTAGAGTGAGTAGAATTTGTCCCAGTGAAATCAAATAGAAGCATCGTATCTCTTATAACTTGGATCGCGATAAGTAATGCTATAAGTCTATCTTGTATCTATTTTAGTCCATCTATTAATTATGTGACTATTAAAATCACCATTGGGTTTATGATTGATCATTATTAGATTTTGATTAAATGGTGATTTTAATAGTTACATTATTCTTAGATGAATTAAAGATGGACACAAGATAGACTTTTAGAATTACTCGGATTGTGATGGACACCTCACCTTACGACCCACCCTGAGGGACTATGAGGTTTCCATCCATCCTTGATGAACCACTCAACAAGCCACTATTATTATTATTATTATTATTATTATTATTATTAAGAACATCCATTCAAATTAAAAGAGATTACAACAGTCTCTAAAGGATAGCTTAATTAGTTGTAGACCACGCTTAATGAAGCGGAGGTTACAAGTTCGAATCCCTCATCCCCTTTTCCTTGTATGGATATGTCAAAAAATAAATAAAAAAGAG
Organism: Carpinus viminea; assembly: GCA_013348765.1. Taxonomy (NCBI): domain Eukaryota; kingdom Viridiplantae; phylum Streptophyta; class Magnoliopsida; order Fagales; family Betulaceae; genus Carpinus; species Carpinus viminea. The sequence goes on along the minus strand of CP054673.1, from coordinate 13,434,786 downwards.
ATTACAACATATAAATAAAAACGAAGTTAATTTGAAAAACTCAATCTAGATAGACTCCTAGCAACTCAATGAACTGGTAGGATATTAGAAAAGTAAAAGGCACTAGCGAATGCAGCTGATAAAATCCGTGGTGCTCCGAGATGGATAAAAACATTTGGAGTAATAAAACCTCTAAAAACTTAAATTGAAACAAACAGTGAAATTGAAAGAGACCCAATAGGTGGAAAAAAATAATAATAATTTAAAAAATAAAAAAAAAAGATACCTCACATAGATGCAGAGTCTGAAGTCCAATCGATTTGGGTTAAACAGAAAGCTACACAACAGAACATAATGGAAATACAAGATAAAAAGCAACTCTAGATGTGGTTGGGAAAAAAAATTTAAGTCCAAACAGCAACCCCGGAGGCAGAAGCGTGGAAGCACTCTTGGAATTGGTGGCGTGTGTAGTATACGCGTTGGTGTAGTTTGCCAGGGAGATGTTAGGGAACACAAGAATGTGTTAGAGACAATGTGGAAGGGCGGAGGGACACCGCTACTTAGGGCGCACCACGTGTGGGTGCGTCGTGGTTGGACAGTGGCACGGCTAATGGCAGTTGAAAGCTGAGGAAGCCAGGATCTTGGTGGAGTGGCGCTTCTTTAAGTATGGCTTCCTAAAATTTACAGATCTTATTTTGAAAAAATTAAATCTAAAAACTTTAAAAAGTTTGTAGATCCATAGCGGAGGATGATGGTATGATGTTGAATCGAGCTACTAGCGATGGAGAGTGGGCTGATGGTGCTTTTGGATAAAGATAGGACCTCCGAAGAGGCAAATAGAATGTCCGAGGAGGAGAATAAGACATCTGAAAAGGCGGCATGAAAGAGAGGGAAAAGAGGAAGTGGGAAGTAAGGAGAAAAGGGTGGGACGAGGGAGGCGTGACTCCCTCCCCCTAGCTTGCCGGAGATACAAGGAGAAGAGAGAGAACAGAGGAAGAGAGGCTAGGCTTCTACGAATTCTTTTTACTCTAGAATTTGATCGCACACTTTCCACCCAATATTATTATTATTATTTAAGTGACATGCTAAGATGACAAGAATGGACACGTGTGGCCAAAAATTTGTTGCTTATTTATTTATTTTTTTAACGAAAAATGGATGAAAAAGTAATACAATAAACGGTGAAAGCACATGGATTGTGTGTTTGAAAACCCAGGGAATAGTTTGATCAGAACACAAAATACATTAACTTAAAAGGTATTAATCCTTAAATTTATTCATTATCACAATGACAAAGTTCTACCTTCCTCAGATTTTTTCATGATGCATCTTGAACAACTTTACCACGGCAATGGACCTTCTACCTTCTATGTTTATGTTTCTCAATATCCACCCACTAATGTCCATTGATTTAGTCAATTACTACATTGTCACAAAGCACGCACACCTTGGTTCCACTTCCACCCACAAAACCATGAAAAGCGTGCCATGATACAACTGAAAAGAGCACCGTCTAGCGTAGGGAAAGACAGCATAGAATTATCTAATGCTGCTAATATAATTCCGAAATACCAGTTACTGAAGAGATGTGGACCGCTACTCACTGTGTACTAAAAAACCATATAAAGATGGCACAGTCAAAATTCTTGTCAGATTTTATGAGTTGAAATATGCATTTCTTCTACATGTGAGCATCTGAGCTTTGAAAAATTTGGTGTGTATTCCATATAGAGAGTAAGTATTAAAGTCAGCGCACGGGATTGGAAAAGAAGATGACAAGGAAGTATACAAAGAATCCAGCAATAAGAATGGCCCCGTAGATGTAAGTTTGGGAGGATTGCACTGGATATTTAAACTCGATTTCGCAGCACCTCATCTTTTCCCTTTCACTGGCTAAGACATGATCTACATACCTGCATTTCAAACATGCTGAGGGTAATCATAAAAATTAAAAAAGAAGCTACTCAAATGGGTACTCCAGATATGTAATGGCACATTTATCCAGAATAAATAAAAGAAAAAAAGAAATTGGAATTTGATTGGCTACAGAAACTATTTTGCAAAATAACTTACTGCTGGGTAAACATGGAGCTCTGTAGAATTTCTGAACTGTTCAAATGTGCATCTTGTAACCGGTGATCATATAACAAGGAAGACAAATCTACAAGCTGTTCCTCAAGGCTCTGTGCATTTAATCACATAAAAAAGCAAGATTTATTGATATTGAAGCTGTTAAGAGAGAAGAATTTGAGTTTAGCACATGAGTGACTTACATCTAAGTACTTCTCTAAGCGTTCAACTAATTCATGAGGGAAAGGTTCAGGCAGGTTAGTTGTTTTTCTGTAAAACTTCTCCAACCAGAGCTGAGTGGTTGTCTTGTTCTTCTTGCCCTTGACTGGTTCACCAAGTGAAGTTTTGAGGTGATCTGCAGCAAAAGCTTCTACAGCCTGTGCAGAATAGATAAGACTCTATATAAGCGTCTAATAATACAAATAAAAGATGGGTGAATGAAGATTAAATCACCTCTGAGGTATCACGGATCCTGTGAAGTGCAGAATCTACACGTGCATATATTGAGTTCCTCTGCCAACAAGAATACAAAGTGACTTCGAATAAATGTCATCCACAGTAATGCCAGAATAACAAGAGAAACTTTCTATTCACAATAATGACAGCCACAACAATAATAACCGTAGATCTATGATCATTATGCATCAATGACACAAAAGTCTCATATCTGATATTTATGGATTATTTGGGTTCGATAAGATTAGCCTTACCAATGCAACATCTTGCAGCATTTGACTAATTTGAGAAGTATTTGAGAATGGTCCAAACGGATGACAACCAGCAGCCCAAAGCCAATTCACAACTGGCCTTTCATGTACATGAGAAGCCTTCTCATATGGTGCACTTAATCCACCCACAACAGAAGCAAGACCTGCCAATATATGGCGCTGTGCCTGTGATGGGATAGCATGCCTTCTCTCCGTTTCTGAAACGTAACTGTCCAATAAGACAATTAAACATTATGAGAACCCCCACTTCTCAAAGGGAAGGCAGGAATATACAATAGCTTAGTCAATCTTAGATCGTAATGCAATGCTGACAAATTGGACATTGTGTGTGCAAGGAATGAAGCCTGCATGTTTGCATTCTCTGGGACATGCACTCCCATGCATATGCAGAAAGAGGAAAAAATAGAACTTCTGCATCAGAGTAGCTGCACGGATGGCGAACAGATAGCTGACTGTTGCCATTATTCCAATCTTGGTTCAATGATCCACGACCATAGTGAGATTGAAACTCAGCCTTACACAATGGTGCTTAAAGGAAAAAGTACATATGTACAGACGGCTAGAAAGTTGAACATGATTAATAGTCCAAATATTCTGCAGCAAATGAGCAATACATCCATTAAGGGCATAGCTCTACTCAGGATCTTTGGATGAGTCATTGGCAAGAAAAGAGATAAAAATTAGAGTTGAGTGCCTATGCTATGACAACCGACATCCTGTCATCACCAAAGATGAGAAGAGAGATACTCGACTGAAATTGTTTTGTGAAGGCAGCTTTAGGAAATTATTTTAGGGGTTGGGGTTCAGCATGGATTAACATTGCTATGTTGGAGGTCCTACGAAGAATGACTAAAAAGGACATGGTTGAGTTTCTGAAAAAGGACTCAACGCCCTATATATCAATGGATTATGCATTCCTAAATGGGGTAACACTTCATAGTGAGCCAGAGTTGACTCCTGATTACCTGTCCGCATGGCCCCGAGGTGGGATGAGGTTATGGAATTTAATAATCTAGTTTTGATTAATGACACTTTAATGACTACAACACAAACAGGATATAGTCAACAATGCAGCAAAGCTGGTAGCCAGGAACAATTGGTAGCCAATCACCTCAGAGGTATCTTTTCACTTTGATGCTCAAGTACAATGACAACATCATTGCTTGTCCATATGAGACTTTCGTCTTCCATCATAAGTTGAACATCCACATCAGCTAATGATAGCACAAAGCTGCAAAAGATGAACTCATCGCAGTTAAATACCTCATAAATAGCTCTCATATCAAATAAAACAATCTACAGCATAAAAATAAATAAATAATTCAGAGTTTAATTCAATTGTTTACAGCAATAACTAAGCAGTCTGATATATTCTATGTTTTGATATAATTGCAATTAAAAAGGTGTCATGAAGACCTAGCCTTTGCCTTCAAATGTGCCCAACAATTTATTGATGCTAAAATATGTAAGATATTTAGAGTTGAGCTTTTAGATGTCTGCAGCAACGTGGCCAAGCAATTCTAGAGCTTCAAATTTTGGATTTTATATAAAGAATAATTAAAGAGGAAGAGAAAAATTCCAGTTTAGATTTACATCACCATAGTCAACTACAAAATAAAGGAAAACACTTCTGATGATTATGGCACAACTTCAGTCTATGGATAAAACTGCAGCAAGAAGTGAGCAATACATCCTCTATAAAATTAGGATGCATGTAGGAGGCTGGAAATAACATTGTGAAAATGCTGTAAAAATATGACACTGCAAGAAAAGGAGGCATGCTCACACAGGAATTACTCTTGTTCCATAAGTCCGGTATAGATCCCCCTGTTTCCTTTCTGTTTTCTTTTTCTTCTTGCCACGTTTTGAGTCGTAGCTAGCCCAAAGAGGTTTATGCTTTAGTATGGAATCACTTGACCCCTCAGATTCATCCATCCAGTGCTGTGGGAAGCAAAATACATTTTACAGCAATAAAGATGAGAGGGAACAAAGGCTTGGAATATGCTATGGACTTCTATATTAAAAGAAAGTCCATCAGAAAAGGCCAAATGTAATTCCCTTTTGACATTCCACACAATAAGGAAAAATGTAGCAGCTTTTGACTAACCTGGCGGAGGAAAAATTTACTTGAAAGAGATGGATCAGCCACCTCAAGCAAACCGGCAGCTAGCACATCAGCAGATCGTTCCATCTCCTGCAATGAGAATTTTCAAGTAAAAATGTGAGACAGAATGCATAAATAGATATTGTCATTCAGAAACTCAACCACAAGCATAGTCAGTATGACAAGAAGATAAATATTTAAAAAAATTTGGGCTTTTATCTCTTTTTTTTTTATACAAGTAATGGAAGTTATTATTAAATGCACAAGGTGCCCCTATGTATGTAGGAAGTATACAACAGGAAAGACCTAACTGAAACAAGCAAAACAACCCCCCCAAAGAAAATCCCACAACCAAAAACACCATCCTAGAGACCCACAAAATTTTTTGGGCTATACCTGCCAAAAGTAAACTCTACATTTCTCTTGTAAGAAAAAATGACCATTGTACCTTACAAAGATGAAGGGGGTTTGTTCTAATCACTAATAACTACAAACAAGCAAGAATAAAATTGCCAATCTTCTCACAAGTGATGGATAATCGCATCATTCAATGCTTAATACCAGGTAATTTGAGAAATGGAGATATATTAGAGTACAAAGAAAATACTCACTTCTTTAAGAATGGCACCATCCAGATATGTCTTCGTATGAACATGGAAACGCCCATCCTTCTTTGTTTCTTGCAGGGAATGGCCTCGCATTGCTTTTGAAACAGCAATAGCCAACTTCTCATGGCGATGTAATGAATGTGAACCTCCAACTATAACTACTTCTTGTCCATCATGAACCATCTTCTTAACCTGCAAAAGAGAGAATACCAGATAAGAGAAACTTGACAAGGGTTTCTAGGTTTATCATAGACTGATTGCAAAATTATAATGCATTCAGGAGAAATGTTTCTTATAATCAACCTCAAAAATCACAGAGTCAAAGAATCTGCATCACTTTTGAAGAACAATATCTTACTAAAACAATATAAGAGTTCTACTTTGAAAGGGTGGGGTTGGATCTTATTCTATATTTACATCCTCAAAAAAAAAAAAAAAAAAAAAAAAGCATTTGCCCATTGGAGCATGACCAGAGGCATTGTCCAACTGACACCATTTCCGAAATCCCCAAACAAATACTTTAGGCTAGCTACATGAGTGGCAAAGATAATTCCTCTGTAACACCCCAGTCTCATATTGGGAAGATGAGAAGAAACCCACATAAGATGGGTGGTTTATAAAGATAGTCATGAGTACTGAGTCCCACATTGCCTAGTTACTAGGTGAAACTAGGCTTTATAATGAATTCTAGGAAAGCTCCAAATTGACTAGTCCTTTTGGGGTGATAGTGCAGATGTGACTAGCGCTTTTCTGGTCGTTACAAGTAGCATCAAAGCTAGGAGAGTTTATAACACCTCAATCCCATATTGGGAAGATGATAAAAATCCTATATAGAGTGGGTGGTTTACAAAGATGGTCATAGGTGCTAAGTCTCATATTGCTTAGTTACTAAGTGAAATTGGGCTTTATAATAAATTATAGGGAAGCTCCAAATTGACTAGTCCTTTTGGGGTGATAGCGCAGATGTGGCTAGTGCTTTTCCTTGGGTTGTTACATCCTCCCTTGTCTCCAATCTAACAGTAGCCAATTGTCTAATGATTTCCAGAATACTACCTAGAATGCAACATACAAGTCACGGGGAAGCATAAGAACAACTCACCTCTGCCTCAATTGCTTCAATATTAATACTGTAATTGTGACCTTTGTCCATAATATTATATCGATTATGATTTTGGAGGACAATGATAGGTACAAGCAACCTCATTGCCAGATCAACAGTTTCAAACCTGAATTCATAAAGGATAAACAAATGATTGGATTGGGAAAAAGATACAGCACACAGTAATAAGGTATATTGTTGAGGTACTTAATCAATTGCATTCTAGGCATTCATAAGTCTGGCCTGATTTTAATATTCAATTGATGCTGTGCATGTGTCAATATAGTTCATGTGTAAAACACAGCGAAATTTCAGTAGAATAGTGAAACAACACACTGCATCAAGACTTTCTTTTTTTTTGGCAATTTACACATGCACCAGGTGGGGGTTGAACCCATTACCTCACCTTCCACCTTGCTATAAAGGGAGGAAGTACCATTGAGCTAAAGCTCATTGGCCGCATCAAGAAGTAGAATAAGTACCTGACATCCGGAGCTATAACATGCTCAACTGTGGTTGATATCAAAGAGGCAAGTTGTCCAACGAATATATCATGGGAAGAATGACCACTAGCTGGACCTAAACCTTTTGGAAGCATCACATGCTGTAAGCGTGGCAATGTTCTAGCACTAACACTCCCCTCTTCAGTCTCAATCTTTCCATAAGTGCATGGGCCTGCTGAGAGGTCGATCACAACAAATCTGAATAGTATAGGAAGACAGTTAGACCCATATTAAACACATCCTCACACGCACACACAGAAAAGAGAGAGAAATGGAAAGGAGTAACTTACTATTGTCATCAAATACAGTGAATAAACACTAAATTCAAGGCATACATTAATGGATTAAACGGAATTGATAATGATCATAATATGGTTTCAACAATCATTTTCTATATTTATAAGGTTATGTACATGAAGATTACATTATTAGAGAAGAGAAAGGTTTGACAGTGACAGCAACAATGAGTAACCATCCATAGAAACCACTATTGGAAATCTCGATAGTATCGGAGATGAATAGTGCCATGAATAAGTTTATAACTCAATGAACTAATACATTCACTCTAACATGACAACAGAATTGCCCGTGGTTGTAGCAGCAGCACTCCAACCACTGTTCCTGAAATTCAAGCAATATCATTCTCATTTTCCCACTAATTAATTACTCAAAATTCATCTTACAATAAATCCTATGTCCTGGGTTGCACTCTATGTCAAGTTAAATGAAATCCAATACATGGATCACAACTTAAGTAAAAACCAACATGTAAAACTATCAATGATAAAATCATATTCATCTTGATCTGGTCAGGCTAGAGGTTGATGATGAAAGTTTGTGAGATATCAACCAACAAAAATGCCAAAGCAGTTGGATACAGCTTTTTCAATATGAAATATTGGAATGCTCCATACAGCTCATATCCCTCAAACTGTCAGGCAACATAACAACCATATGTATCTGACAGCATTGAATATCTTCAGAAAATAAATAGACATTGTGCAGAGAGAGGATGGTAGGATATGAAAGCCTAATGGGATCAATTTCGAGAGTGTGTCTCTTCCATGAACTGTGTTACATCAACTATACCTGCCAGAGCCAAGCCAAACTTGGGATGCTCCTCCACCATTATACCGATAACGATATATGTAGCCACCCTCTTGTTTTTTCATATCTTCCTCTGTTAACTGGGTAAGTTTGTCATACATTAAATGTCCGAGATCAATTTCCTTATTCCTAGGATCCATTCTCACCTGCAAAAAAAATTAGTTCACTAATGATCACACGGCCACAAGTGCAAGGAGACTAATAAACCATGAGGAAGAATGATCTTGATATCAAATGACTTTAATAAAAGAAAAAGCAAATAAATTAGTAAAAAATTACTTAAGGCTCTACCTTGTCGAAGTTGACGATAAATATTGCACTCGGCACAGGTCTATCCATCTCCGCTGCAGAATATCTAACATTGTCCATGTCAAATATGTACGAATATAGCTTCTCAAATACTGGTTCAACAGCTGTTGCATCTATCTCGAATAAAGGGACCTCTCTTCCATAATCAGTCTAAAAGTTTAAAAATATAATTTACAATGTTATCGAAGACAAATGATAAATATACTTCCTCACAGACAATTACGAGCACCAGCAATTGATAAATATAGTGTTGGTTGGTCACCTCTCTTGCAGATCCAGCAGGAACCATGGCCTCCTTCAGTGCCTTCTCGAGTGCTATAAGTTCCGGCTGTCCAGCCTGTAGTGTGAAAAATTAGAACACAAAATATTAGAAAATTGAAACAATGCAAAAAATGATAGTATCAGCAATGAAACGATTTTGTGATGCTTACATGAAATGCGTTAAAAACAACATGATGCTCGATATCGAGATGCTCGCCAGTCTCTAAGCACAAGGGCCTGTGAGTCGGGAAGCTGACCCTCAGAAACTCTTCCAATTTGTGATCATCTACCTTGTACCTATAGCCTCCGTCACCATTGAAACCAATGAGGACTACATTTACTTCAAGTGGAACCTGGAATGGAACCTGCCCGACACTTATATACATGAGTAAAACATTCAAAAAGCAGTCGCACACAATTTTCAACTTTTAAAATAACCACCTTCGTTAAAATAACAACAATCTCAACACTACCTCAAGAAAATCAACAATCTCAACAATCACTATTTGTGTATATATATAAATATAATTTTCATAAATTATCTATCATAAACCAGAGAAAAGTAGAAGGAAAAAAAAAAAATCCAAATCCGAAACATACAAAAAGCACTCAAACAATCTACTTTTAAACCAAACATCTCCATTAAAATGCCGATTAAATGAGTACTCCATTGAATTGAGCTGAAGAAATTTATGAAATTTCAATCCTTAAATAAACAAATAAAATTTTCATATTGTAAACCAGAAAAATTCGAAAAAACTAAAAATCGAAGCCACAATAGAACACCGAGGCGATGGAAAATGAGTACCTCGGCGCGAGTATGGAGCAAGCGACGGACATCGGTTCGGACGCTCTCTCTGACGTCTTGGAAGGCTCCGTGGTGCCACTGAGGATGTCCCGGATCTCTCCGAAAGGCTTGCGGTGGCGCCGACTCGGATGGGATTACGAGTAGATTCAGCGCGAGGACCAAAGCGTATGCTAATGATAATAATGAGCCTTTCAGAGCCATGAGCGCTCTGAGAATTAGCAGCAAGTTTTCTTGCGCAAATGGATATATTGCAGGATTTAAGTCAAAACCGAACTATTTGTTGGTCTTTGTCTTTGGCAATTGGCATGGCTGAAAATGGCGATCGCCCGTCCAGCGCAGTACTGTAAGAGGGGGTATTGAGCTCCGCTATGGTGAATGCGGAAGTCGTGGATTCTTAATCCCCAAAATGCCCCCGATTTTTTAGAATAATTACGCAACTACATGGGCTATTTTGGCTTTGGGTTCGTGGTCAGATTTCCCATTACTGCATAATTAGACTTTGGAATGGTTACTCGGCCAGTAATATTAGAGTCCAACGTTAAGCATCTCAGGTCGCATCAATCAAACACAACCTATTTATCAAACAAGTGTTGTCTGCTTATTTAAATAAGTTGTGTCAGAGTTGATCTGGGTTAATTGCCAGTCATATATATTAGTAAGTAAATAAGGTCACTATGTTTATGTTTATGTGTTTTTTTTTTTTAATGATGAGAGTGTATGTGGCTTTGTCCAAACTAATCTTTAGTACGTGCAAACTCCTTCCTCATTCGATGACATGCACCATATAATTATTGGACTACTAAAGCCACTCACAAATATGCTCGTGCTTAGCTTAGATTAGATCAATTTTGAATCAATTCATTTATTAAATAAACAAAGTTTGAACAAAAATTAAGACTCATTTATTAAATGAGCCAAACTCATATAAACTCAACTCAATTCATATAAGCTCGTCTAACTTTATTTGTATTATTTTTAACTTTATAATGAGAACATGTTAAGTTTTAGAAATATAGCGTAAATTATTGTAATTATAAGTCTTAATTTAAATATATGCGTACAGGAGTGGATTTATGTGTGTGTTCATTAAGTGTGGACTCCATGTTTTTGCAATTTTCAGTTTTCGCATTACAACCATTTTTTTTCTTGCCAATTGACGTTGTGGGGAGGGTTTTTTTATTTTTTATTTTTTATAATGAAAATTCAGCTTTCATTAATACCAAATCAAATATTAGAACTCTCAATAGTTACAATATCATGGAGAAACAAAGGACAATCTTCCATCCAAATTTCCTCACTAACTTGTTGAAAAATCACATTTGCCAAAAGATGAGTTGTTATATTAGTTTTTCTTCGTGTATGTCGCACTTGCTAAGATTGGAGGCTATTTAGAATAGTCTTCAAATCGTCAATCAATTGTCCACGTTGACATCAAAAGTGGTCATTCTTCCATATCGCATGTACTATCTTTAAACATTCCTTTCCAAAATAAATATCAAGTCCTAAATCTCTTCTAAACACTACTGCTTTCCATGTCCATGGCTTCCGCAACTGTTGGATTAATGATGAACCACAAAAGAGAAGACATTGTTGCCATAAGCTATCCCACATGGTCTCTAATAATAGAGTATATCTTCAATTCGGTCGTTGCATAAAGGGGCAAGTTTACGCCCACCAATAGAAGCAAGACACCTCATCTAAAGAAAGAAATTGCAAAAAACTTGTGTAGAAAAAAAAATACACTAGATTCGGTCGGCTAGCAGAGAAAGAAAGAGACAAAGAAGAGAAGGAAAATGAAAGAGAAAGAAGGCTGGCCCGTCCAAAATGCAGCACCCATGGTTGGCGATGCCCACCCACCCAACGTTGCCATTTTGGCCCACGCCCACCCACCACGGTACCCCGTGGGTCTAGCGTGACCCAAAATGCAGCACCCATGGCCGACGACGCCCACCCACCCAGCACTGCCATTCCGGCCCACACCCACCCACCATGGTACCCCGTGGGTCTAGCATGACCCACGTTCATCTTCTCCGACAAATCCCGGACCCCTTTAGGGTTAACTTTCAAAATCTAGGTTTTAGTTTTGAATCAAAAACAATTTTTAAGGCATTAGAATCGAATTTTGAGGCATTAGAAATAAAGTTTGATGAATTAAAAACGAATTTTGTGGCTGGGTCCAGTGAGAAAGTGGTTGGAGAAGGTGACCACTAACGGCGATGATGATTCTTGGGGAGCACTACCCTAGGTCACGGCCAGACTCACAACTAGGTGGGTGGTTCTCCAAAGCCTAGCCGCCCAAAAACCAGGAAAGGAGAAAAAAAGAAAAGAAAAGAGGGTGCTGCGTGTGAGAGAGAGTAGTGGGAGTGAATATTGTGTTTTGTTCTTATTTTCTTAAAATGCAATAGGTGAAGTGGCAGCATTTTAGTTGAAGGCAGAAAACATGAGTTTTCTGCCTTGACCGTATAGTAGTTGCTTCCCTAATAATAACGCCCACACCCATCATTTATCAAAGGCCGCATTCTAATGAATTTTGTACACACCACTAGGAGGAGCCAACCACCTCTGAGGTCCCAATATCCAAACAATGTAGTTCCCTATGATTTTTGTGCAACTATATGGCATAGAAATCCTCTATAGCCAACTTTGCATTTTTAACAGGTTGATTCAGGTGTTAAAACTCCCTACCAAAAACCACAGCATTTCACCGAAGCCAGATTCATCTTCTTATTGTGGCTATTAGTTTGAAATCTCCTTTCTCAGCCCTATCCAACTGCCCACCTATAATATAGAAAAAACCATCTCCTCAAGTGGAGAATTTCTGAATTTTTCGATAACACTCCCGCCATACATCGCAAGTCGCCACAAAATATGATATATTGTCTACCTCAATCCCACAAATGGGGACACAAGGGACCCTTAAGCACCTGTCTCTTAAAAAGATTGTCCTTGGTTGGTAGTAAATTATTACATGCCTTTCGCAAAAAGAAATTTCACAACTCCAAGAACATTAAAAGACCAAATTTTGTTCTATTCTATTCAAAACTATTCGTAGAGGCTCTAGAATACTCGCTTGACATGCGTCAAAGCAAATTCTTCCCCATATGGCATGCACTTTTTACCGAGAAATTTTTAGACGGCCCATATTAATTTGTTAAGAGTGGCCTAAGAGGCAGACTACATATTTTTTCCGCTTCCCCTCCAAAAAAATCTCCATCACTAGGTACATTCCACCGGCCGGTATCGTCATCAATAAGTGCCTTGACTCGTGTGGCAAAGGTTTTATGCTTAAAGTTAATACTCAACTTCCCGTTCCATTGGGTTGATATGGTAGAGTCCATCTGTCCATAATTTATTTATTTTTTGATCCATAAACTAATGGGCGCTACCACATGAACTAAAAATAAGAATCGAGTATCTAACATTACTAAAATCAAAAGGTCAAAACCAGCAGCAGCTATTGAATCCTCACCTGCTGCCACTCGGAACCTTGTTTGGGATGAAGAACCAATCTTGGGCGGGAGAGACTCGGGGCGCAGGCGCTGATGCATAATAATTCTTTCCACGTTTGATTTAATAATAAACCATACACTGTTACACATGCGGATACAGATAAATTATCCATAATGTCAGCAAACACAAATATTAATACCACAAGTATATTCCCACGTTATGACTTATGTGATTGGAAATCAAAGAACGTGCATTTAAATAAACTATATCAATGTATATAACATGCAATTTGTAGTAATTAAAGTTATCATCTCTCACAACATTATACAAATTTTAAAGCCTCTTTCAGATAAGGTATCTCAGTATCAGTATCCAAGCAGAGAAACTGCTTTGTCAGTGCTGCTCTCAAGCCCATGCAATCATAATCATATCTTATAATGGTAGAGTGGTTTTAAAGCAGAAACACGTTTGCTTTCAGATATTATACGTGATCAAGAGCACTTCGTATTGAGAGCGGAGGGTCTTCCACTATGCCTCTGGATATAAGGTCGTGGTTTAAGAACAAAACAATAACGGTTATATCGTCATGAAAATGGCGACGAATCTTCTTGTCAATTTTGCGAAGATCTGAATATCTCATTTCTCGCTTTCTAGCCGCCTCTTGTAGGGCAGCCTTGACAAGTCTTTTTGCAATTCCCTGCATTTAAGAAGCTTGTGAGCACGAAGGTAAAAAAGCAGAACTATCAAAACAATATCATTTGACATATAAATTAAACACAATCAAATTGATCAAATCCCCTCACTGCATCGTGAATGTTTAAAATATAATGATTCAGCTCAGCCCCATGTACGAGGATATAAGATTCTGGTTTCTGAGAATGTAATAAATTCAGCCTAATGGCAGTCAAATTGGAGGCTAGCTTTAAATAACCATATTTTCATTTTACCAGAAGCAGCAAGGCAGGATTTGTAAAAACTGGGGGCCTAGTAGAATTATAAAGTACATGACACCAGCAGATAATAGCAGAACAATCCGTTTAATCATCAATGGTTGAGTAATTTAGAAGAAAAAAAGCAGAACATTGTGATGGTCTAACATCCAATACACATCTACATTAAAATAATAAACTCCTGAATCCAGAAAACATAGCCAACAGACATGAAGAAGAAGCTAGATGATCATATAGGAATGAGCTTATGGAATTGCCTGATCAATCAAAGTGGAAGACCGCAAGGAAAAATCTAAACGTTGTCAAGCAAAAAGAAAATGGGCATATAAATTATAAGTGCATCTGATAATGATATTGCAACACTCAATTCCAGCACGTGGCTTAGTATCATCAATTATTTTCCTCACATCTAAGATTGATCAAGTAAATCCCGATTAGTCAACAAGCTGACTAGCAATAAAGAATGATGCAATATTAATAGATTAAAGAGGTTAAAGTCTTACTGCTCGTGGATGACTGTGGACAATATCCACAGCCTTCTCATTACTCAAGTGTTCCCATAGACCATCAGATGCAAATATGAGGAAAGAATCATTTGGTTGGAGATGATGAGAAAGAATAGTTGGAACAGCACTCAAGATTGGCATGTTCATAGGTTCAGGAAGTCTGAATTTTGCATTAATCGGCTCCCTGTTGTACTGCGCATGTTTCATATATACATCACCTATGGATCTAGAAACCTGCATCAAATATAATAATCACATCCGTGAAAAGATATCACTTTAAGGAGCACATGGTCAGAGAAAGTTGGGAAAAAAGAAAGATAGGGATTTTCAAATTGATGCAGGTTAGAATAATTATAAGAAATTCCTTAAGAAAAACAAAATCAAACAGTCGTTTTCATAATGAATTTTCTATAACAGTTGCTGTTAAGCTGTGAAAAAACAATTATTAAAAATTTCTTTTATGCAAAGAAATTTTTCACTTTTCTAAAATTGTATCATTATCAGAAGTCATACACTATTGGACCTTTTCCTACATATGCCTAGGCAATTTCATCCATTATGACAAAACAGGAAATTCAATGGTTTCCTAAGTAGCTGCAAATTTTATTTTTTTATTTTTATTTTTATTTTTTTATTTTTTATTTTTTCCCACTCAATATTTACACAGTTATTGAAAGTTAAGAACAGTTTACTGGAAGGAAACTGACTGATCAAGTTATGGTGACTTGGGTTTGAAAGATTCTAACAATTGATACTGACGCAGCAACATAAATGAAATTAAACGAAAAGAAAAGAAAAACTTCAGAAGGCCCCTTCCCTTCATAGATTTCTAAAGTAATCAACAATTATCCTTCAACTCATCTTCTCATGCCAATATGGTGCATACTGCACAGCCAATTAGTCCATGTGTGATGGAAATTATATATATATTTTTAAACCTCCATGAATGACGGGGCCAATAAAAACACTTCAAAAGGCAATCACCTAGATCGTCTCTTTGCACTGTCTTGACACATGGACTTCAAACTTTTCAGGATCAGATGTACCGGCATACATTAGGCAATCACAAGGGAAGCACCTAAAGATCTCTAAGTTAAGTCATTTCTCGAATAAAATATGCAACAAAGACTAAATTCTATGATTTCTAGCCACTAAAACATATGCTGGAGAATTCAGGCAACAGTAATGAAACTTATAGAAATTACCAAATTTCTGCACACACTAGTCAACAAGTGAAATTTTGAAATAACCTGGATAATGCCCTTTACTCTCCAAACTCCATGCTTAAGAACAACAATTTGAGGATCATCAGGGTGTGACTCCTTAAGCTCATGCCTGATAGCCTCAATGTTTGCATTGTGCTCTGTTGATAACTGTATGGCAGCAATTCCTCCAGTGTTGCCAACTTTCTTGCCCAACACAACGCGTGAATCTCCAAGGTTAGCAATGAAGAGGGTTCGCCGAAATATAACTCCAACCAGACAGCATGACCCAACAGTTGCTATGTTGGGTCGAGTACTCCATAACTCAGACACAAGAGCAGTAAACCCTTCCTCTGTTTCGCGGAAAGCTCTTTGAATGGTATCCGCTGTCACAACTCCCTCCGCCTCCGCTGATATTGCTGAATAAACACAAAGCCTAAGATAGCCAACATAAGAAAGTCTCCTTCCCTATTAAACTAACAAATAAACCCAAAAAGAAAAAAGGGGGCAATGGATAACTTATGTCACGAGTTACTTATTAGGCAAGCATTTTTCGAAGCACTTTTTTTGCTTTTGAAAACAAAATCTACATTGCTTTAAGCTATTAAAAAGGAAAATAAATAAATAAATAAATAATAATTACTAACCAAAACAGACCACACATTTGTACGGCCGCTTTCAACTGTACCCGATACCATACTTTACAATCTAAAATCTCAAAAGGCCCAATCAAAAACCACAACTTTTCAAAAGCTCGCAAAAAGTAAAATTTGATCCAAAAATCACCAACAACTAATCACAAAAAAACAGTTGCGATCCATTGAAAGCACACTAAAAATCATACATATAGTTCAAAGACGTGGCCAATTGAAAACCACATGTAGCACCAAAAACCCTAAAACTACTGTATATAAAGAACAGTTCGAGGTTTAAAAATCACGAGAAGCAAATTTGATCCTCGAAAATCACTGATAGCTAATCACAAAAACAGTTGCAATCCATGTAAAAGCACACAAGCAATCATACACGTAGTTCCCAGACGTGACCAATTGAAAACTACCAAGTACCAAAACCCTAATATCACCGTCTATAAACAAAATTGGGGTTTGGAAACCACGAACCTTGGAAATGGCGGAACAAGTGGTCGCAGACATAGCGAGCAGCATCGGGGCCACCGTGGCCGTCATAGACGCCAACGAAGGTCCCGAAGGGCCCGGACTCGATCTGGCTCTGGTCCTCGAGGACCTGGTTGGCCTGGATAACGGCCATGGAGAAGTCTCCGGCGGCAAACCTCCCCAAATCGCGAAACCGCAGCAGCCCATTCTTGCCTTCTCTTCCACCGGAACTGCCGCTGCAATTGGCGCCGACCACGCCGACGGAATCGAGTTTCTCACCGCCGAATGGCTTCAAGCAGAGAGAGAGCAGATTCATCAATGCCTGGAGCATCCCACATCTCTCATAAACCCTAACCCAAACTCTAGCCCGAGCACTCGAACCTTGTACGTGAAAATAGAAGTCGTCGTCGTCGCCGTCGTAAGAAATAGATCTCCCAAGTTTTGAAGGGAAAAGGAGGGGTAGGGAAAATCTAGTTTTAAAGAAGAGGGTGCTTAGGTTAAGAGGGGGAGGGTGCGTAGGTTTGCGGCTGTTCGGTGGTAGAGGAACAGCAAAGTGGTCATGGTATTGTGGGAGGAA
The DNA here is from genome assembly GCA_013348765.1 of Carpinus viminea. Lineage (NCBI taxonomy): Eukaryota > Viridiplantae > Streptophyta > Magnoliopsida > Fagales > Betulaceae > Carpinus > Carpinus viminea. Next base: position 13,417,410 of record CP054673.1, on the reverse strand, counting down.
GATGGTGTGGCCGTGTGGGGAATCCTTTTTGTTGGGTGTTGTTTTCTATGTCTCATGTCTGTTTTTGTACTTCTGCGATACAAGTAAGAATACTTTTTTCTTTTTTCTTTTTTCATCTCGGAAGTAATTTTCGCTTTATCAAGAATAATTTATAGTTAATTAAATTATTTGTGGGGACAAAATTTGAATTAATAATTTTCACTCTATAAAAAGTAATTCATAGTCAATTTAGCTTATCTGCGGAACATTTTTGTTGTTGTTTCTGTTCTTGTCCAAGTTCAATGTTTCTTATAGAATTTATAATTTTTATAGGTAAAACTTACTAATATATTTTTATTTTTTTAATCCAAAGAATTTAAGCACTTAAAGCTTTGTTATTAAATTCTCTTTTTTTAACTCCTTGCAAGTTGCAAAGCCTAGATTATTAAATTATTAATCTTGATTTCTTGATGCCCTATTTGGTGTTTGGGGACGGTGGATTTGTGAAATTGCAAGTCTAAAGCCACCACCTTTGTTTCTTGGTCTTTTACCTTTACCTTTTGGTTACCTTCACTAGTTTTGACTTTCAAACATTTAGAACCAAGACATCTATTATATAGAAGTCTATTCTACCTTTTGTTTTTTTAGTTCAATATAAAATCGTAGAAATTTGACCATCTTTGAGACAATTCACATTGTGTTCATAATAGTGGCCAAGTACATCAACAATATTCTCACCGTGTTTATTTGTCAAACGAGTAATGCTATACATTATTTCATTTACCTAAACTTAAAGCCTACGCAACCCAATCTCTTCAAATATCTTGATGGGTAACATTATATATCACTCAATTATTCAACATCTTGTCAAAGCTTAAGTAACGCGGTCTCAATAACATTTGATCCATTAAAATTGAGATTTTAGATGATCATCACTCTCCAGTCTCCGGTGTGGTCCTCCGACTAAAAAAACTAATCTCTATGCATTAAATACCATCTCTTCAAATATCTTGATGGGTGACACTATATATCATTCAATTATTCAACATCTCGTCAAAGCTTAAGTAATACGGTTTTAATAACATTTGGTCCATTAAAATTGAGATTTTAGTAGACCATCACTCTCCAGTCTCTGGTGTGGTCCTTTGACTAAAAAAACTAATCTCTATGCATTAAATACCGTCTCTTCAAATATCTTGATGGGTAACACTATATATCACTCAATTATTCAACATCTCGTCAAAGTTTAAGTAACGCGGTCTCAATAACATTTGGTCCATTAAAATTGAGATTTTAGTTGATCATCACTCTCCAGTCTCCGGTGTGGTCCTCCGACTAAAAAAACTAATCTCTATACATTAAATACCGTCAAAAATCATGTCACGTAAGCTTTAAATGATGGAGAGTGATGGGTGGTGATGTATACCATTACTCTTTTTAGTTAGGAGGACCACAACACAAACTTTGAATTAAGGGATAATGAGACGATATATAGCATTACTCTATATCAATAGTTTAAACATTTTCGAGACAATTTACATTGTGTTTGCATAGCAATAAAGTAAATCAAAAGCATTTATTTGTTAATATGGTGAGATTTTCAAAAGTTGGAGGCAATTCACGTTGTCTTAGTATAGGGACAAAGTAAATCAAGAGCATTTTTCTACTATTGTTCAAAATTACTTTGCTTGCTCTTAGTCAAGTTTTGCTTATGGTTAATTTAATTTTTAGCGAAATTAAACTTCATTGACTAAAATCTCCCTCTCAGTAGAAGTCAGAAATATTATTCATTAATAGGAGCTAATATTAGAGCTTATTACACGTACATATCATTATGACGTTATATAATTAATTTTGCTCCAATCTATAATGTCCCGATATCTCTACGCTCACCCCCATGTAACTGAGGCTGCAACAACAGAAAGAATTACAGGTTAGAAGTTATAATGAAGACTACAAATCCAAATACGAATAGCAATAATCAAACATGCCATGCATGAGACCACAACATGAATTTAGTATTTACCAAAAAAGAAGGCACACGGAGACAACAAAAAATTTGGTTTGTCTTTTCTCTTTGGTTGAAACTCACATGACTTATTGTTGAAACCTAGTTAACAGGCTTTATGTGTCCAGTTCGTGGTGTGTTGATGTATGTGTATCATTAAAAATGTTACACGCACTTTCACTTCTTATATTTTCAAGTGTACACTTTCTATCGTAATAGTAAAAGTCATAAATTAGATTTTAGATGGATAATTATTGAAATTTTAGATCCAATGGTGATTTTCACTATCACAAAACATTTAATTAATCATGGCAAATCCTTCAATCAAGGACGAATTCAGAAAGTTGGATGGTGATGAACCAAATGAGTATTTTTATTTTTTGGGCAGTGCCAAATGCCTGTAAATATATATATATTTTTTTAGAGGATTTGGGGTAGGCCAGGCCCATCCCCTATCCCCCCAAACCTGTCTCAGATCATGACCTGATTAACTAAATAGGTGATATGACATGACTTGTTGGATCGATTGAAAATAACATAGATAGGAATATAATTTTAAGTGCATGAGATAGGAATAGAATTCTATATATATACACTTACCATTTTGAGAAAGAGTGAAATTTTTGTCAGCGCCGACATGCCATGCAAAGTAACCAAGCAATCCGTTTCCCTTAGCATATGTAACCTTAGTATAGATGCTCTGCGTATCATCATAACCAATCCATGTCGTCCCAGCATAGCAATAGTCTGTAACCATCGTCGAATTGTACATCGTTGTGGCGTTATTATTGCTTATAAAATCCTGGATTCTGCTATAAGTTATGGACCCATTTGGGGATATGGATGTAGCTGCTCCATTAGCCGGAGAAAATATTTCGTGGTTATTAGCATTTGCTAGAAGCCATTCATAGCCATAAAATGGAACGCCGAGGACTAATTTTTTGGCTGCCACGCCCGCCTGAATCCAATTTTTAACACCGGTATCGCCGCTGACTTGGCTTGTTGGATTGTACAACGCAGCTGGCGGTCCGGTCACATTCGGTGACCAACCAAGGCCGAAAAAGTCATAGGCCATTAGGTTGATCCAGTCCATGGTGTTTGATATGGCTTGAAAGGGATAATTCACGGTGAAATAGTTTGAATTGTAAAAGAATGCACCGGATAGAAGCAACACTGTGTTGTTGGTGCTGCTAGATTCCGTGGCGATGGCTGCTCGCCATTCCGTGAGGAGTGAGCCAAGGTTGGTCATTTCCGTGGCGGAGGAAGGGTATGCCCAATCAAGGTCAAGGCCATGGAAGCTGTAATTCCTAGCAAGCTGTATGGAGGAATCTATGAATGATTTACGGGAGTTGTTTTGGCTGGCCATTGAAGCGAAGGCTGAGGGACTAGAGCCTCCGCCGCCGATGGATAAAAGGGTTTTGACAAAAGGGTTCTTTTGCTGCACGGTTTGGGTGAAGGTTGAGAACTGAACAGCATTTGTGGAAGAAATGGAGACTTGGAAGCTGACGGAGTCAAGATCGGCAAAGGCACAAAAGAGATGGGTGAAAAGGGTGGAATCTATGCTGGACACCGGGAATCCGCTGTCGGGAAACCAATATGCGGCTTTCACGACAGTTGTCTGCCCTGCAGAGAGGTGGAGTTGGAGAAGGAAAAGGAAGGTTGAAAGCACATATACAAGTATTTTCAAAGCCATTGCAAGGGGAATTGTAGGCAACGTACTCTTTCTTGCTTGCCTTGCTTGGTACGTAGCTATGTAAGAGAGAGCATCACGTGTATATATATAGCCTCCCCGGGCGGCTAGTAAATTATCCAGTTGATTAATTAATGTTGTTCCATTAATAACCACCATTGTAGGTTCATGACGAATCTGTGGCTGACGCGAAACTTTCAGAGTTGGGCATAACCATGAGACCAAATAATAAGCAATATTTTCCATGACTCATTTAAGAAGTAGCAGTGGCTTCTCCTAAAAGAACATCAGAGTAGTGAAGCTTCACAGTGCCCGCTGAAGTAATTTCCCATGAAGAATCGCTAAGCACAGCTGCAGTAATTTCCAAACATGCTCTTACTGTGCATAGGCCATGTGGTCTTTCAACCTACAGAGACGTTTACAAAACAAAAGCCGAAACGTATTGTATTGCACAAAAAACGCAAAAAAGAGTGGCGCTGGCATGGGGAGCTAGCTGTGCGAGAGTTTTAATTTTTCGCCTGAGAAAAAAGAAAAAAGAAAAAAAAAAGATTACTTTGCTTGCTCTTAGTCAAGTTTTGCTTATGGTTAATTTATGAGGAAAATTAAACTTCATTGACTAAAATCTCCCTCTCAGTGGAAGTAAGAAATATTATTCATTAATATATAGGATAAGAAATATTATTCATTAATATATAGGATCTGGTATTAGAGCATATTACACGTACATATCATTATGATGTTAATTAATTTGGTCCTATTAATACAAGCTGATTATAACAATTGGCCTCAACACACTTGACAATTGGCCTTATTCGTTGATAATATTAAAAGCTTCTAAACACTTACGATATATCTGATTAATTAGTGGCCTGAATATTGTCAGTAATACAAGCTTCTACAGATGAGCATCAACCTCAACGATCCATGCATTGTAAGCTGCAAAAACAGTAAAAATTACACGCTAAAATTAAGTAAGCTAGCTAGGATAATGAAGACCGATCAATCGACTAGAAATTCAAAGACAATGTGAATAGTAGAAAAATGCTCTTGATTTACTTTGTCCCTATACTAGGACAATGTGAATTGCCAAAATTATTTATCAAATTCTTTAAAATTATGTATAATAGAGATACCATAGAAAATTTAGAAATTCTTCATCCTCATTATGTATACTTTGCTCTTACCTATTATGCATACATGTTATATACATGTATATTTTTTCCAATCTTGGGCTGTGTAGATCATAATTGGGCCTAGAAGATGTTCGGATGGGCTTACATGGGCCCAACAATGGAAGGCCAGAAAGATTTCTGATTTGGGTTTTAATATTTGAATTGGAAAATTACATGAACATGTTTCATGAATAGGTGGTGGTGGGGTCATTTTAACCCACAAACTATAGTCAAGGTGTTGCACTTTATGGGACATGCCAACCGAAATTAAGCTCCACCATACATGATTGCCCTTATGCCACCATCTATATTAAATTACTAAATTAGTGCTTGGTTTCTGCAAAGAGCAAAGCCAATGCCACCAAGCAAATGATGGGGCAGTTTGATGACATTCTGGGTAGCAAATGATCAATTATCAATCAAATGAAAAGGCTTTTATCATGAATGATGATGATTTTGTTTAAGCAAAATGCTATTGAAAATGAAAATATGTTAATATGTGGCATTTGTATATGGAAATTTCAATATAAAAGGTAACCCATTTGATGGATGGTCAAGATGCCAGTTAACATCTGACCATTATGGAATGGAGAAAATGTGGAATTTACTGGCAATCAATGATTCGTTAATTTTTCTATCAATAATGATTCATTTCTTTTTTCTTAATTACTTTAGTGAGTAACTAATATTTTTTAAAGGATAGAAATTTTTTTAAAACCAGTTTAGAGGAAATATCCTCCGACTCTTTTTTATTTTTTATTTTAAAAGAACTCATTCTCATTCCATAGAATTCAAGAGCAAAAGTTCTTACAATTACAGGGCAAGCTCTGTAGTAACCGTAGCCTAAATTACAAAGTTATAGGTCGAATCTCATACAAATAAACGAAATTCTAAAATACATCCGCTACCCTATGACTAAAACAACAGGATAAATATTCAAATCTGCTTGGCAGGTTCAAAGACTACTGAACCAAGCAGACACCATCAGCTATACAGAAAGCGTTTATTCCATGACCCTAAGAGGTAAACCCTCTTATACCGCTACTCATCCTCCTCGACAATTAAGCCAGGATACACATTCCTCCACGATATAGAAGTCTAGACCATTTTTCTTCCTCGACCCGAAAGCCAAGGTAACATACACATCCACAACACACAGGTCAGGATCAAAGGGGATCCAATCAAACCATCAAGGCTAGAGCATTATTACAAGAAAATAACAAATGAAATACAGGGAAAATAAAAGCAACATAACTGAATACAAGCAAAAAGAAATACAGGGAAAGAAACCGATCAAGTGTACGTTGACCCCGTACAAAGAAGAGCATGGTGGAAGCTCGTAGCGGTGGGAGTGCGAAAGAAGCTCAGCAATGAACAAAGGGCAGCGAAATTGGCGCGGAGAAGATCGGCAGAAACTGCAAAAAAACTCAAAAAACACAAAAGACAGAAAAGTAATACATCAAAACACCAAAACAAAAACCGAGATGGAGAGGCGGGAGATGAGGAAAAGGGAGGGGCACCGGGTCTAGGGACATCAAGTAAACTACTAGAGCCCAGTGCGAAAGGGACATGGGGAGGAGGGATGGTGGAGGCCATCCCTCCTCCCCTGTAGTTACGGCGTTCTGGGAGGGGGCGGCTTAAAATAGTGTCAAGTGTCTATAAACTTTTAAAAAACATATTAAATTTAGTATAAGTTAAACTACTATTAATGATGTTAAGAATTTAATTTGCATTTTAAATATTTATAGACACTTGATACTATATTAAATAAATTGGAGAATACAGAATATCAGCTTTCTCCCTTTAGCACAGCACAGGTAGGTTTCCCTTAGTTTGGGGAGGAGGGACGACCATTTGGCTGCCTCCTTCCTCCCCGCGCCCTCTCCCCTTAGTGAGATAGCCTATTTACTTGATGTCCCTAGATCTCCTTTGCCATTCCTTTCTCTTTTTGTCCCGTTCTCTGGCGTTTCTCTACCATGTCGTTGTGCCCGCCTTGCCTCTCTCCACTATGATGCCCCATCGCCACCAGCCTCTGCCACATTTTCTTTAGGTCAGGCTTGGTTGTTGATCGATTTGTCTCTACTCGATCTCCCATTCTCCATATTTTCTTTTGTTGTATTTCATTTTTCCTTTATTTTCTGTAACACCCGAGAATTAATTAATTGGTAATTAATTCTACGGTTCATCTCCAAGCCTTGTTCCACTCCGAACAAAACCTCCGGAACCTTTACTCCTAAAAAACATAGGATACTAAGCAACAAAAGTAATAAAGTACTATAATAATTGAATCAGTATAATCAAAGCATCTAACTAAAGATCATCAAAGTAGCGGAAATCATACTATATACATAACATCATTACAAAGGATTTATGATAAACCATAATATACAAGCACACATCAAGCTCTAAATCTACAGCATAACTCAAAAGTACTAGTTACCATGAGTACCCGCTTAAGCTTGCAATAAGTACTCAAGCATCTCTTGGATCGAATCCTCCAACATAATCGGATGCTTCGCGATCACCACTATCTATAACAGCATAATCGTACATATGGAGAAAAAAGGGAAATAATACACAGGTAAGTCCGACGACTTAGTGAGTAGAAATATACATGACATACCCATCATTAATTTATGGATTCTTTTATTTATAAAACACAAGCAACATTATGAGATGACAGTTATCATGCAGGTGATATATATATAATATAATATATGCTTATAATCATGAGTAACAATAATAGTTCAACAGTATAGTCTATAACAGTATAGTCTACCTGAGATATTACTCATTATCAGCGGGGTTGACGCTATCCCAAGGGACCTATAGTATAATGCCAGTGCCCCAACCATTGCACATCATACCGTACGTAACACTAGTGGCACGACCGAGTCCGACCTCAGGTAGCCCATACCGCTAATGACATCCATCCTATAATGATCATCCATTGGGAATGACTACATCATTGGTTACAAAATAATTGGATCCAAAGCCCTCACACACGCACACACTGACCATAAAGCTAACCCGTATAGTAAGCCCATGGCCATTATACCGCACATACCGATATATCATGTCATACGATGCAATTAGTCTTATCAATCTTTTACATGCACAGTTTTACAAGTCTCATTATGATTTTATTAATCGACACACGTTTTCACAAAAGAGAGTTCCCGGTTGTTCCAAAATGTATTTCATGAGAGTAGCAAAATATGCATGTATATATATATATATATATATATAATAGACTTGCAATGCATGAAAAGTAACAACAAAGCATCCATGTGAATTTGTATTCACCCGAGGCGTAAAAGCTTCTCCATGTAATTCCCTTGAGGCTTCATAACCTTGAATACTGAGAAAAGACCTATCATCAGTTTTATTTCTACTAAAGCACAACTCTATAACAAGGAAACATGAGCTATGAGACGGCTGGTGAAAATAGGGTTTCCCTATAACACTCTAGCCATACTTTCGTTGTGTCACGACGGGCTATACGTCTGGTCACAAGACCATACATCTGCTCCAATTTTTTCAGGGATAATCTCATTTTCTCTCTACTATCCATCTATTCTCCGACTCCTAAGGCTAACAAAGGCTGCTTAGGGCCTCCTAACATAGATTATAACCTTCATGCAAAGTAACAATGCTAAGATAACGTAACGCTAACTTAAGCAAGATCTAAAACATAACTAAGCTAACAACTGCAAGTAGCGACATAGAACTATAATCGAGCAGCATAACGACGTATTAAAAAGATAAGGAAACTGAACGTTACCTCTTTGAAGCAAAACCTCAAGAGTTTCTTCTTCGGCAACACCAAAACACTCACGAAACCTCACAAAACACTCACAAATGGCCAACAAGCAGCCTAGAGGTGAAGAGAGGGGTTGAGGGACAGAAATGGTGTGAAATGGGCGAGGGGTGAGGGGATATTTATAAGGCCAAAAAGCAGCGGACGTCCGGCTAATAAGGTGTACGTTCGGTACTATTACACAGCAGTCCAAAGGCTATCTCGTACGTCTAGGTATTACCTGGAGGGTATTTCAAAAAGTAACATACGTCTGGTACTTTTGAGCGTACGTCCGTGTACTATTTACAAAGTACGGCATACTATCTATCAGCGTATGTCAAGTGGGGGACCACCATACGTCCGCGCTAAAATACAGCAGCATACGTCCAGCATTTCAACATACGTCTGCACTAAAATACAAGAGCATACGTCCACCAACCCTAGCGTACGTCCGCACTAAAAGACAAACCAGAAGACAAATTTTTAAAATGCCATTCGGTGATCCTAGTGACCCAAAGTCCAAATTAACCTTTAAACTAAGCTACTTATGCTTAGTTAAATATTTGAGTCACAACATTTTCCTATACCTTTTTTTTTCCCTCCTTTTTTTGCTTGTAGTAAGGCTCAGTCATTTCCTTTTGATCTGCTCATTTATATCTTGATTCTATGTGGAGTATTTGCTCTTGGTCCAAACATTTAGGTTGTAGATGTGAACGATATCCTAACTTTTGGGTCAAGGAGGATGAGTTTCAGCTTGAGGGTTCTTTGCTTTCAGAGCCTAGGAATAATTGCTACCTATGCATTGGATTATGTCTATTTGGTGCAGATTTGATATTAAACCTAATGATTAGTCATAGGTCAACGGATGTTATTTGTAATGGTTGATTGAAACTTTAGCTTCAGTTGTGATTTGCTTTAGAGCTTTTTACTTTTTTTGTAAGAGCTTTCGCTCACGACCTTTCTATGATTAAGAATGGTATACTCCCCTTTCAAAAAAAAGGGGTGGGGTTGGAGGATATTTCCTCTAGACTAGTTTGAAAGAAATTTATTTCCTTATTTAAAACTCAAAAAACTATGTATCAAAACCACAAATCATATGGACCAAAAATGCTTTTATCTCTTAATTATCTTAAGTAACAATAGCAACTTGCTAATGAATAAAAATGCTTTCCATTTTTTTTTTTAAAAAAAAAGTTTTGCTTACAAATGAATAAGCAAACTAACTTATCTAGTTATTGTGACTTGGGTTTGAAAGATTCTGACAAAACTTGATACGAATACACCAACATAAATGAACTGAATAATAGCGAAAAAAATTTTAAAAAAAATGTCAAAAGGGAAGCCTACTTCTTTTCATTAGAATTGATGGAAAAACTAAAATCGACCAAAATCTTTCAAAAATATTGTCACTTTAACTATTGAAAAACCATATTTGCCATTTATAATTAGTAGTTAGTATAAAAAGAAAAATGACCTTAATTTTCTTTAAAAGGGTAAATTTGATTTTTCAATAGTCAAAGTAAGTGTATTTTCGAAAGATTTTGTTCAAATTTAATTTTTTCCATTCATTCTAATGGTCAACCCTAATAAAGTGACATTTTTATTACAAAATGATAGTTTAATGTAAAGGAGTACAAGCGGTTGTAATTAGCAGTTATTGCCTCTAACTACAACCGCCTTAAGCGGTTATTGAATTTTCGTAGCCGCAACCACTCCGCCTTAGGTGGTTAGCGGTTATTGAAACTTATAACTACATCACATAATTGCTTTTTAGAAATGGGCATTTTGAGCCAATTTTTTTGTTTTGAGACTTTCTTGAACCTCTTTTTAAGGCATATTTTAGATGGTTTTGGACCTTTTTAAATGATTAGAAGACTTCAAAATGTAACAAAGTTTAAGAATATTATTATTATTCTTCTGCTTTTTTTTTTTAATGAATAAAACTCAATTTCATTAAACTCAAAACGAACCCTATGTCAAATGCACCCAAACGATGTCTTTTTGTACATTATTATTATTATTATTATTATTATATACAAGGGTACACGGTTAATGATTTTTTATAACCGCATACAAAAGTGGTTATGCAGTTAGCAATTATTGGGTAGTTTTAAACACCCTGTTTGTACACCTCTAATTTGATATATCAAAGTGTCACACTTATCAGTTTATAAGGCAATTTTAAAAATGATTGGTAGTTAAGGGGGTTTATGCAACACCATGGAAATCAATTAACTTGTGATTGATCCCATGATTCGTCTCCTAACCCTATTTCTCACAGGACAAAGACTCAAGGATCTTAATCTTTCATAAATGAGAGAATACAATATAAGACTTTAACTAAAGGAATAGGAAAAACCATAACTAAATACTACAATCAATACATCCAAAGAAAAGATAAAACATCATCACATAAATAGATCCTCGATGTGTTGGTCATCAAACCCGTCATCAAATAGGTTACAAATCATGTAATAATTGTCCAAACATATGATAACAAAATAAACACCTAATTTTAAGTTATGCTAGCATGATCACTATCTATCTCTATCATATTTGCCAATGGGGTTCATCCATCATCCCATATAAACTTTGGTCATACTGGGTCCAAGTCCTCAAAAAGGACTTGGATCAGGTTTTGAGCCACTACCACGATCACGTTTGAAGGCATCATCATCTACACTAGCTAAACCGTCCATTTATACATAATGGAGGGAAAAAAATAAAAAGGGTAAGTCTAAAGAATAAATGAGTAATAATGCACATAATACTCATGCCATTTAATGATGAATTCCATTTAATAAAATATGCAACAATTCAAGTATGACAGTTATCCATGAATGTAGTATAGATATCGTAAATGTTATAATTATGAGAATAATTGATAGTTCAGTTGTATTGTCTACCCGAGATATCATACATTCTCAGCAAGGTTGGCGTTGTTCCGAGGGACCTGTAATATAATGTTGATGCCCTGACCATTGTACGCTACCGTGCATAACACTAGCAACCCAACTAAGTCTGACCTCGGGTGGCTCATACTACTAATGACGTACATCATGTAATGACCTACCTGTTAAGGATGGATTAGTCACGAAATAATCATTAGATCCAAGACTCATATATCACACACACATTTGACTATATAGTTAACATGTATAGTAAGCCCATAACTGTTATTATACACGTATTAGTGTACTATGTCATACGATACAATTAGTCTTGTCCGTATTTTACATGCATACTTTTACAAGTCTCATTGTCATTATCTTGTTAAGTAGCACATTTCACAAATGCTAAAGTTCATGATGCAGCACAATATATTTCACAAGAGTTGTAAATTAAGCATAAATAAACATGCAATTTTGATAAACATTGAAAATAGGTGTTATTTTCGTTAATACATCTTGAAAATATCGTTTGGTTTGATAAAGGGTGGTGTACTCCCGGCAGCAATCGCCTAAGTATTTTAATGCAGAAAAATAATGCTTTATAGGTCATAAGTATTACATATAGTTTACCCGATATATTACCCATTCTCAGCAGGTTTGACATTGTCCTGAGGGACCTGTAATACAATGTCGGTGCCGATCATTGTATGTTACCATCCATAACACTAGCAGCCCAACTGAGTTTGACCTCAAGTAGCTCACGCTACTAGTGATGTACGTCTTGTAGTGACCAACCATTAGGCAATGGTTGTTCCGGTCATGAAACAATTATTGGATCTAAGGCCAATATAACAACACACACGTGACCATATAATCAAGTCTATATAGTAAGCTTATGGCCATTATACCGCACGTAATGGTGTACTATGTCATACAATGCATCTTATCAACCAATTATTAAATCAATTATAAAGTCATTACAAAAATTAGGCATACTCATATCATATGCATACTCAGTCAGATGACATATCACACGTTTTTAAGGAAAGTATTTGTAAGTATTTACTTATCTCGTTTGCTTGCTCGAGTCCTTAGACATCATGAATCTCTACTATAACGAAACACGACTCATTGTTATAAGCTGTACTTAGAGAACTCTACGAGGTTCCATCTAATGAAAAGGGATTGCTAAAACCATGTACCACACAATTAGGGCTAAGGAGACGGGTGGCCTTCTCTGTGGTCTAGTGCTCGCTTCTAGGGTGAGCGTTCGGCTAGAGGGTAGGGCTCGGCCAGAAACCCAAAAAATGCATTCTAGGCTTATATCTAAGGCTATGGGTTGATATTTTCCTTCCTAGGCTCAAAATAAACACATATATCACAAGAAAACACAACACAAAGAATAAAAGAGGTGTTTTAAAGCCTTTAAAATATTTCTTGGTTTTGTTAAAAAGATGGGTATAAGAGCTTGTCAAAGCATTTTTAAAAGTTGTAACACTAGGAAATCAGTAACAACAATTTTTTTTAAAAAAATGCATAATAGAATGATTAAGAAGTCACCTAAGAAGATAGCTAGAGCTCCAAACTTCCTCCTCCAAGAACATTCAAAAACCTACAAACTCTAAAAAATCAAACAAGCAGGGTTTCTCTTGGGCTTATAGGGTAGAATGAGTTGCAAAGGGCATGGGAAAAGGGGTATTTATAGGGTAAAAAAATTGTGAACTTTGTAGGAGAATTTTTGAAAAGCAATGAGTGTTCGTGTACTATAGTGTCGAGCTCTCGTGTACTGCTTCACAACAGGTTAAAAATGCTTAGGTGTAGGATTGGTGTTGTCCAATAGTCTAAAGATTGGTCAGCATTAGAGCTACTCACGCTTGTGTAGCAACGATGTTTAGGTGTACGATTGGGCATTGTCCAAGGGGTAAGGGGTGGTTAGGCGAGTGTTCGTGTGGTCCTTAGGCAAGAACTTGCACCTGGGACAAGAGCAAGTGATCATGTGGTCTCGGGGAGAGTGTTTAGCCAATGAAGGTGTTTTTGGGGTTTTTGCTTTTAAAAAGCCTTAAGGGGCTTGAGTTATTTAAAGAATGTTTAGAACACTTGGGTTAAGGCTTTGTTTTAAGGAATTATTAACTAGTTAAGTAAGAAATCTTTAACTCTTTAAAAATGGTGATTTGTTGAGGTATTACATCATTCTCCAAGATTTCTCACAACTCAAAAGACACTCAAACAAGGGTTCCAAAGGGCAACAATGATGAAAATAAGCTTAAGGGTCGTGAGAGGGTGGGGTATTTATAAGGGAAAAAGTTGTGAGTTTTGCAATTCTGAAAAGCCTTGCTATGGTGCAGTTTTAAAAAGCATTTTAGGAGTAATTCTGAAAAGCAGCGAGTGCTCGATACTATAGTGTTGAGTGTTCATGTATTGTTTACCCAATGGTTTTTAGGTTGTAGTCGTACGCTTGGGCAAAAACAGTGGTCAACAAAAAGTCAACGAGCACTCGGCTTAGTCCCCACACGAGCATTCATGTACTGTAGTCAAGCGAGCACTCTCGTGGTCCACACACACGAGCATTCAGCCAGAGGATCTGAAAGTCCAAAAAAGACCTTCCATTTGTCCCTAGTGATCTAAAGTCTAATTAATCGCTTAACCAAGCTATCTTAGTCTAATTAATTGTTTGGGTCACTACAATTTAAGTGTATTTAACCATATTTCTTTATTCATTACCTCAATAAATACTTGGAAGAGAAAGCAATATTTATTTTAGATTGATTTCATCTAAATTAAGTATGATAGTAGAAAAATAAGTGTCTTAATATTGCAACATGTGAATTCTGAGAAAACCCTAGCCCTTAGAGAGGAAGAGGGAGTCTGCGCCCTCCTCCTCTCCCCCTTTAACCTTTCTCCCTTCTTAATCTCCCCCTTGCCTTTTACTTGTTTTTCCCTTTGTGTGTGTGTGTGTGTGTGTTTTAGATATTTTTAGGCCATATGCAGCAACTTCAGCCACTTTTGTTCACCTGCCAAGGTGTTATGCCACACATTTCCTCCATCTACTCCACCACATGCCAACGCTGGCCAATACCCATCATCTCTTCTACTCTTATCGTTGTTGTATTTAATAGTTGTATTTCTCATTTTGTTTGTTGTGAATAAATACTGTTTTGGGTTTAGGAGAAGTAGATCTAGTCTTCTCAAGAGCAAATTATGCTTTTTTGGCTGTTTTTCTGTGAGGGCTAGGTTTTTTCGTGTTTTTTTTTGTATTTTTGCTTAAATAAGAATTATCCAGACCTTTGGGTTGTGGATGTGATCCGTTTTTTGGCTCTCAGACTTAGGAGGATGAGTTTTGGCATGAGTTTTCTGCTCCCAAGGCCGAGAAAGATGAGCTACCTATGCATTGAGTTGAATCTATTTGGAACAGATATGATGTTACAACTAAAAATTAGTCATGGATTAGTGGATATTGTTGTCATAGATAAGTTTTGAATTTTAATTTTTATGTAAGCATCTATGACTTGTAATCTTGTAACTTTAGCTATAATTTTCTCATAACTTTTTGTTCTGTGATGTAAGAGTGTTTATGCTCGTGATCCTTCTTTAATGAGATTGGAATGATTCTTTTTCAAAAAAAAAAAAAAAAAGTAGAAAAATAAGTATCAGAGTTAGAAGGTGGTTTAGTTTTAGTATTCAAGCTATTTCCAATAAAAGATAGCTTCATATATTTTTTTTTCTTCCCAATAAAGCAAAATAAGTTTTAATTGGAAATATTTCACAAACATTTTACAATTTTGTCGGATTCTTACTTATAGTCATGGACTCATAGTTCTAGAGTAAAACATTGTTTTACAAAGAGTTAAGAAGTTAAGAACACTAGCAACAAATACCTTATAACCCATTTCATTTTAATATTTATGAAAAATTTCAAAAAAATCATAAAAATTCACTCACATTAGATTCCCTAAGTTTAACTTAGATCCTTGGGAAACTACAATGCTTCCGAATGGAATATTATACTCTGAATAAAGTATTCTATCTCCCTTCTGCTCTCCCATCCCTTCTTCTTCCTCTAGCAATGGCACCCTCTCCCTCTTTCCCTCACGGCTCTCTCTCTCACAAACACCCAAAAATGCAACCAAAATAAACACTCTACCCAGTTTCACAGAACCCATGCTTTGGATCACACAATCATCAAAATTCAATGAGGGAAGACCGTGTGGGAAAGAGAGATCAAAGAAGAAAAAGATAGAGGAGCAAACTCAAAAGGGGAAGGGCCACCAATTGAAGCTTAAATCTTGATTTTGATTTTTAACCCAATCGCCAGCTTGAAGGAGAAAATCCAAAAGGATGAGTTGTAGATTGCCAACTTGAAGCTGAAGCTTGGGCTTGGAAAGAAATTTCTTTTGAGGCTTTGATTTTCAACCAATTGAGTATTATTTTTCTCAAATTTGTGGGCAAGTACAAGAACTTTATTCTCATTGTGAACCTACAAGTCACCGAGGAGGACCACCATGACACTTGCAGAAGACGGAGATGGAGGGAAGAGAAAATAAATGAAGTAATTTTTTTATAAAAAGGTAAAGAGTAAAATAATAATAATAATAATAGTACAAGCTAAATTAGGGAATCTATTGTGATTTTTTTTTTAAATAGGGAATTAAAATATAGTTTTATTCTCAAAATGTAGGAAAAATTGTTGGGAAGATGCTGCTAGTATGGAACAAAACAAATCGATCCTTAGACTTATTTGAAATAGTAGTAGTGTCACATAATAATTATAAAGGAAAACTTCACTTTGACCCCCTAAACTTTCGTGCGATTTTACAAACTCCTCTCAAACTTTAAAATCTTTCATTTTAGACTCCTGAATTTTCAATTGCTCTAAATGTAGACCCTCCATAAGATTTTAAGCATTACATAATGTTTATACCACTGACTTTTGTATAAAATTCAAACTTCTAAAATTTTTATTAAAAAAAATGAAAATTAAGGATATTTTGGTCTTTTTATATATATATTTAACGGCTAAAATTAATGAAAGTGTTCTAATTGAGAGCAATTCAAAGTTCAGATGTCCAGAGTGAGAGATTTTAAAGTTTAGGAAAATTTGTAAAATCATGTGAAAATTCAGAGGGCCAAAGTGAAGTTTTCCCTAATTGAAAAGTAGTATAATTACCTTGGGCATTACAATTAACCTATCTAAATGATATATATATTAAAAAAAAATAAAAATCAAATATCCTAGAAAGAAAAAGTTATATCGCCCACCTATTAAGGGTGTTTTTGACATTGCAATTTTACATAACAAAAGTGCGATTTTAAAAATGCAATTTTTAAAATCGCAAAGGCGTTTGGTAAAATATGTTAAAAGTATTTTTTTTTTTATCAAATATTTGTTATGTGAAATCATGATTTTGATTTAAATTTGCACATTTTCAAATAAGCACCCCTAGCTTGTTTATATAAATCATTGATTTAACCTGCTTATATAAATGGTAGATTTTTTTTCTTCCTATTTTAGAATAAATGTTTTTTAAATTACAATATCAAACGCTTTACGTTTTATGATATCTTTTAAAAAGTCAGATTATTCTTGTAAAATCACAATTTTAAACCTATCATAAACTACAGATAATGAGGTATTTTTTTGAAAAGACACAATTTCAAAAGGCTAAACTGTGATTTTAAAGGCCAAACTTCAATTTTGCTAAATGCTTTAACAATTGAGATTTAAAATCACGTTTTCAAATTACAAATTTAATATCGTTATTTTTAATCCCACCTTTAAAATCAAAGCCCAAGAAAAACCCAAAGAGCACTATTTGCGCTTTGCAGTCTCACCAAAACTATTTTTTGGTTGTTTTGATGAAAGTGGCTACAAACTTCCCATTTCAGTCTCATCATTTTAATGAAGAAAAAAAAATGGCAAGTGAAGAGTAAGTACTATTCACTCACGTATTAAATAAAAAAGTAATTTTTTTTTCTCTCTTTTTTAGTTTTTCATTTCTCTCTTATCCTTTAATAGTTAGAGAAAAGGTAAGAAATTTTTGAAAAATAATATTTAAATGAAATAGTGAAAAATAATTGTTGAAATAATCGAGATAAGTGCTATAAAAAAAATAAGTAATTAAAATAGAGAAAAATATAGAAAAGCAGGTTAATAGTTTCCTCATGTGAATTGCTAAAATATATTTTTGGAAAAACTTTACTTATTCCTTATGAACTTACACACATTTTGCAAATACTCCTCTAATATTCAAAATTTGTCACTTTAGTGTATCAAACTTTTATTTTGTTTCAAATTTTCTCTACCATTAAATATTACAGTTAAATTAAACGAAAAAATAAGAATAATAATTAAGGGTATTTTAGTAATTTTACACCCATATATTAGGATTTAAAAAATCTTAACAAAATAAAAAAAATTAAAATTCGATACATCAAAATAAAAAATTTTAAATATTAAAAAGGTATATAAAAGGCAGCAAAGCACATAATTTCATTTGGAGATAATTGAAATTTCCCTATTTTTTAGTTAATTCACAACCTCGTGACAAAGAATCCTAGTCCCGTGAAAAAAGGCTTTCAATAGACCATTCGGATCTTTATGTGTCAACTGTCAACTATTAACAAAGCGTCACATCTTATCATCGTCTGTTTTGTACGTGATTTTTTTTTTTGTTTTTTGTTTTTAATTTTTAAGAAATATTTTAGGTTACATCATAAAGAAATTTTTAATTTATTCTTTTTTATGCTCGTTGAAGAAGACTAAAGAAAATTTGAAATAATCATCCTCACTAGTCATGAGAATGATTATTTCAAATTTAAAAGAATATATGTATACTCTAATATCAACGTTATTTGATATTATATATTTCATTCTTAATAAAGAATAATTTTTTAAAAGAAAACAAAATCACCAAACATACTTAAATTATTTACAAATAATTTAATTAGACCATATATTCGAGACTCAACTTCAACGAAGGTGTTGACTACGGATGTGGTAGGCGGTAGAGCTGTGTCAAAATGAGATGGTAGAAGATAATATTAGAAGGAGACGCCCACGAAATGGTCCTACATATGAGAAGAAACGAGGCTTAGTGGAAAATTATGACTCAGTAGTGGAAGATGCTAAACAGCGGTTGAGCATATTCATGAAGTGGAGGGTGAAGCATAACCTTGCAATGTAAATGAGGTGGCTTATAGGCTTGCAAAACTAGCTTTATCTTTACAAGAAGAGCATTTGTGGGTGACATATTGTCCCGAAGTATTCAACCATATGTATTGGCTGAACAAATTTCTAATTAATCAAAGGAGTTTGAATTTTTTTTTTTAAAAAAAAAAAGTATTTACAAATATGAAATATTAAATACATACATAAACATTAACATGTGACGAGTCAATCGATCAGCTCAAAAGCAAAATTAAATAATAATAATAATAAAATAAGCCAAAATTTAGTACCATAGAGAGCAATAATTGCTTCCGGTGAATGTTAATCTTTATGTACAAGCCAAAATAAAAGTGTTTTTTAACTTTAAAATAAAGCTTCATATCCTGTTCCTTTGAGTAAATTATGTACCTTAATCATCATTCAAAACCTAAAGAAATAATTGAAGAAACAAAAAGAAAAAAAAAAAAAAAATGAAGAAGAAAGGTTAAGTCCTAATCTTCTTCCCATTGTTAAAAAGTGCCCTAAAAAGAAATCAAAACCCCCACCCCCAATTTGGTCCCCACTTTCATGTCGTCTCTCTACCGCTCGCTCTGTTTTCTTCCATCACGCTGCGCACCCATTTCAAGAAGAGTGCTTTTTGGTCATATCTCCATCGCTTTTCCCACTCTTCTTCTTCAATCCCAATGCCTTCTTGATTCTCCGAATGACCCTCTTCGCAATCCCACCACCGCGCTTGTTTTTCACAACCACCTGCGCCGCCTTGGACGACGATGGCGCCGTTTTTCTCTCGACATTCAACCGTTCGACGAAATTCCCCACTAAAGCTCCGCCCCTATGAAAAGCAGCAACCAGCTCCGGGTACAGCTTCTCCATAGACCCTTTGAATTTCTCCGACACATCGACGCTCGTTGAAGACGAAGAACACGATGATGATGATGATGATCCATAATTCCCATAGTACCCGACTCTTATAAGCCCACCTCTATAAGCATCACAGGCCCTTAATATCCAATCCCCTCGCTCCCGAAAATGCCTGACCACAAGGTCCTCGAAATTCCTCGGTGGCCTTCGGATCAAAAATAGCATTGTCTTGCACGACAAGATGAACACGTCCTCGTTATAAGCCTGCGACTTCTTTTCCCAGATAGCCCGACCCAACATCCCGTGACCCGGCTCGTTAAAGTAGGGTTTCTCGTTGAGAACCAGCGCCTGAATCGAGAGCAAGACCTGGAGCACAGTGGACTCACATGGGTTCCACTTCTCACTCTTCTTACCGGCCCAGGTGTTGAGAAGCGACAAGCAGACCCTCCCGTTGGCGTACAGGTTCGGGTTCAGCCTCATCCCATATGAGCGGAAATGGACCTGGGGCGGGCTGGTCGAGTAATCGGGCGGGAAGGCCAAGTCGAAGAAGAAGAGTCCATCGTGGTACGGCGTGCCCGCAGCGCCGACGATCACCGCCCTGAGCAGATCGATGCGCTTCTCGTAGGCCCGCACGAAGATCGTCTCGGGGAGGCTCTTCTCTAGGATCCTCCACTCCTGCATGATCTTCTTGTGGGTCCTACTGTTCCCGTTGATGAAGCAATCTCCGCCGTCCTTTTTGGGGCGGTTCAGGTTGAGGTAGGAGTGGTCGGACTCGTCCGAAACGACGTCGAATCGCTTGAAATGCGCGTCGGTCGCTTCTTCAATCTCGCCGTTCGCAGAGAGTGCCATTGAATTTGATGATTCGTGTGACTGCGTGTTGGGAGAGACAAAAGTACCATATGGGATTGGTAGGAATGTTCCTTTCACTGACTTTAACAGGGGATATGTGGGGTCTATCTTTTGATCAAAAATCAACGGTGATGAATGCATGAACACAAAGCTCTTTCATATTATTAAAACATGGAAATATAGATTAACTATCAGCTTCATTTTGATTTTCTTATTTTTAGGTAACACAATTATTATTATTATTATTATATTTTTTAATAGCTTCTTTTACCTTTTTTATACTATTAAAATATTATTTTTTTACAAAATATAAATTTTATACCTAACTCAAATTTACAAAATCCAACACAATCACCAATAAGAGTGATGATTTCCTTACAACTGACATGAGTGACAGTTACTTATGCCAAACTTTTTTAATATAAAATATATATAAAATATAAAATATTTTATTTTTTAATATTATTTTATATTAAAAAAATATGGCATGATTGATTGTTCACTCACGCCATTTGTAAGGAAACCATTATTCCACGATAGATAACAAAAAGATAGAAAGATGAGAGAGAAAAAAGAAATATTTATATTAAAATAATGGGAAAAATATTGAAAGTCTTCCAAACTACTAGCTTTGTAATATAGCTCACAATGTTTCAAAGGTACTAAAGTAGCCCTAAACTATCAAAATGTATAAAAAATGCCACTTATTTTTTTATTTTCTTATAATACCCTATTCTTTTAACAAATAAAATAATAAATAATTATAAAAAAAAACCAAACTTTTTTTTTAATAACAAATACCCCTAGTCTGATAAGGTGTTTCATAAAAATGGGTGAGTGAGCATATAGGCAATTGGAGGCAATGATCATGATGAGTTCGTGGGCATTAGCTGTTATATATGGGCATTTACGTGATCTGTTGGGTTGGGCAATGGGCACATGTTGGAGTGTTTGACTACCCACTCCCATGATTGTTGGAATTTTGTCTTAAATTCCTTCATATCAAACTTCCTAGCAAGATTCATTCCCTTGAATTAGCTTTAATTAGATAATTAAGAGCAAAATTAGAACTTCCCCGGAATGTGGACTTAAATTTGTGTGAAACTTACTTTACTTGTTGCTACCTCATATGCATTAACTACATAATTGTTCCCTTCTTGTGTGGACATGTCACCCAAAAAAAAAAAAAAACCCTACTTAACTGTTGTTACCATGCACGCGAGATTAAGAGAGAATTGAGATACAGATTTAACGTGATTTGGCAATGTGCATATGTGTTTACAGATCGAGCAACAGTTGTATTTTGTTATTAGTGATTAAGGATTATATCATAACATATATATATAGGCAAACTCTAAACCCTAATTGTACAAACATATTTAGAAAATCCCCAAAATACTTCGTATGGTACCGTGAACGTCACTTCACTTCACTCCCATCTACTTTGCCTTCTACTGGTGTTCTAATATGGCCATTAGTTCCAATAATAACTAATAGCTAGTACTAATGGTTACAATAGATCCAACCCATCGAATAATTTTTTTCTTTTTCTTTTAATGAAGACTCATCTAAGAGTTGATTGAGATTATTATGTTAAGTTGTTAACATTGCGAGATAATTGTATGATAAAATTGTAGCTTCTAGTGCTATTCTTTATATTTGAAAAAGAGTAATATATATAATACATTTCTATTTCACAATTATCTCACAGTGCAAACGTAATAGTCCTAATAACTAAGTACTAACCTTTGGATTTATTTTAACAATGACAATCCAAATGTTGATTGAACTAACACATCAACATTGATGGATAGTTGTGTATTAAAAATATATAGTTTTTGAAATTAGTCAATATTAAAAACTACATTTTTATCCAACAATACCAGTAAATAAGTAAAAATAGGGAATATATATATTACTCATACTCAAACAGAAAAGGTTGTATTGAATACAAAAAGAAGATGGTGGATGCATATTAAATTATGCGGATGCATGATCTCTAAATAAGACTACTCTCCCGTCCAATATATAATCAGAAAGATGCTCTTTCAATACATTTTGGAGGCACAGATGTTTCACCATGTTCTTGGTGAAGTGTGAGTCGGAGTTACTGATCCAACATTATCTTCTTTGAAATGTGGGAAATGATTCTCTCCTACTACTAATTAGGCTCTAAATCTTTCTTATCTCATAATTATTCTAACGTTGAATTTTTCTGTTTCATCTATGGCTTTCATATCAGACGAGAAAGAAAGGTGATATGCTAAAATTGCCGAAGGATCAAAATGTGAAAACAAGGATGGTTTTGCACTTCCCTCAAATAAGAAGCAATCAAGTTTTACCATCTTAGTTGGTTTTGTAGACTCCCGTGTTGAAGGCTTGGAGGTGGGAGGGAGTTTGGTGGCGTGAGTTGTGAGCGTCGGGTTAGGATTAATGAAAAGTTTATGAGATTGATTTGAATTAAAAATACAGTATTTTCATTTCTATTGTATTTGATATTTTAGTTGATGTATCAACTTTTTACTAAAGGCTATAAAAAAGAGTTTTGCGTACACCACATCCCAATAGAAGTGAGTCTTTATTTTCATTTCACAATGTTGTAATTGTGATGGTATTTATCAACTACTTATTTATTTAAAAAAAAAAAACGACTTATCTAATGGTTGGTTAAAACTATCACATTTGTGTAATAATTATGAAATAAAAATATAATTTCTAACATTATTTGAGAAAAATAATAAGACAATTTCTAAAAATTGAGTATGGGATTTTCACAAGCCTGTTAACGTTAAATGGAAAAAAAAAAAATATTTAGCCACTAAGTTTTGAGCCATTAATCCTTATGTTTTAATTTAAAAAATAAGGTCCTTAGGTTTTCCCAAAATCTCAAATTGGTCATTCTAAATGGTTTTTCATTTGTCATGTGCATCTCATTTGATCTCATTTGACATGCTACTGTCATGTCATCACGCAATATCAATATCAATGTCCATGTCAGCATTCTCTCTAATACTACAAATCTAAAAAATTAGGATGATGAAGAAGATGAATTTTGTTTCTAGAGTTAGTTTTTTCTTTTTTTGCCTTTTTTTTTTTTTCTATGGATGACTTGGCGCTTAAAGATATATACACATTCATTCAGCATATTAGGTGCTGAATGAACATTGGCATGTCAATTAAGACATGACATATCACAAACCATTAATTTTGATACAAAAGTGACAAAATTAATGACCTATTTAAAATTTGGACAAAACCTAATGATTATATTAATGAAATTAGAAACTGATCAATAACTAAATTCTAATAAGATAAAAACCTAAGGACTAAGTATGATTTTCCCAAAATTAAATTAAAATTTTATTTTTAATAAGAGCAACTGATTGGTAGTGTTATATTAGGATAAAATTGTGATTTTTAGTTTTTTTTTTTTTTGTTAACATTATAGGTAGGGTATCCTTTTGAGTGTTAAATCTGGTGGGCCTAACAAAGCCGATTGTTTATCCCTCTATAATCTGCAGATGACAGAAAACCTAATTTCACCATTTTTTTTTATTTATTTTCTTTTCTCTTTAGAACATAATTTCAGCTTCAGAAAGAAACAAGAAAGCTTGGTTTGGTATGGGGGAATAGACTCATACCAACACTTTTGGTTCTCTCCCTCTTTTTCTTCTTCCTACTTGGACCGAAAACTTTGTCTTTGGAACTCTGGAAAGCACTCTTTCTCGAAACTTTTGGTTCTTGCCCTCTTTTTTTTTTTTTTTTCTTTTTATCTTGACCGAAATCTTTGTCTCTGAAACTATGGGAAGCACTATCTTAGAATCTATAATGATTTTTATGTTTTGTGTTTATGTTTTGTGTTTCTTTTTGTACAATGAATGTTATGTATTTGTTTTTTGTTTTTATAAATAGTTTCATATATAATGTTCGTTTTTCCTTTGATCGAGTATTGTAAATAAATATAACAAAGAAAAAAGAGAAATAATATTTAAAATAAAATAAATAGAAATAATATTTATCAGAAAAATTTAATTTAATATTCTAATAAATAGTTATTGGGCGTATTAAACAAGTCCAAAAATTCCTGTGTGGCGTGTTCGTGACTCAAGAGAAGAAGAAGAAAATGTTAAGCTTGTTTGGATTTAGCTTTATAGTCCACAACCTTGACTGAAGTAAAGCGAATATATTCCAACGGTCGCCAAATAAGCTATTATTCGTATTTCGTCGCATATGGTCTAAAGTTTTTCATCATTCCAAAGTTGCCCCCTGGAAAAGTTTTCGCTATCATTATTGCACTTTGATTTTTGTTTTGTTTTTGTTTTGTTTTTGTTTTTTGTTTTTTGTTTTTTTAGAAGTAGAAAACAAAACTTAAATTAATTAGGAAGTAAGCTGAAGAAAAGTCAACAAGTTAATTTTTTTGGGCACACAAAAACATCCAAATATTATTGATTATGATTTGATTTAACTAATCCTATCCAAATTTTATACTAAAAAAATTGAAAAATGAATGAACCGTTAAATGTAGATTTTTTTTTTCTTTTTTCACAAAAAGAAAAAGAAGAAGAAATTAAAAGTACTTTCGATAGAGTTTTCTTTTTTTTTTTTTTTTTTGTTCAGATTTTGTAATACTCTTGTCTTTGAGTAGCTCCATCATGATAAGTTTAATTTTTTACTTTTGAGTGAGTAAAAATATTTTTATATTATAATTAACGGGATATTATTCAGTTTAAATAAAATTGAGAAGATCTTAATTTAAATAAATGTTAAGCATATCTCTAAAAGATTAACTCAATCAACTATGAACTACATCTAATAAATAAAAGTTATTAATTCGAATTCTCATTTCTTTGAGTGGACATATCAAATAAATAAATATATAAATGTCAAGCCTTAGATTTCTTTCTCATCAAGGCACTTTAAATTTAGTAATAAATGTGATTTTATTATTTTCCACTACAATAATTACGAGTGGAACAGTGATGACTTTGAAAAAGTAAAAAGTAAAAGAAAAAGGGTAATTACATTTTTCTTCTATTTTTCTTTTTTTAGAAAAAATCAATCTAATTTTATTAATCGTGGTCAAGAGTATAAAAATTCTTACAATCATAAAATATATAGTTCTGTAAGATCATAATTGAAGCTAAAAAATTACACATCATAAAAATCGAAAACATACAAATCTTATAATGAAAATCAATCTATGACGTCAAAGATCCGCTATCCCAGCCCAATCTTCAGTTTATAGACCAGATCTACTAACGCAGACTCCTTCCGGTGGCATAAGAAGCATTTCCCAGGCATGAGCAAAAAACATATACTCAAAACATTCCTCTCTCGACTCGAAAGCCAGAAGCATTATTCACGTCCTTAGTCCAACGACCAGGACCATAAAATAAAAATCAAAAACAAAAACAAAAACAAAACCTACAAGCAGCAGCGGAGGAGCACGATATCATAGGCATTCCTTCGGAAAACACGCTTTGGCTGAAGAAGACGATCAGATCTAAAGTTGAAGAGAGTAGATCTGAATCTAAAGCAACCCACCAAAAATGAAGACAAGTAAAATCTACAGATAAGACACCACACTGCTATCATGAAATGGGAGGAGGAAAGATCTAGATATAGATCTAGATCTTCCCTCCTCTTGAAGTTTTTCTTGGTGGGGGCTAGGGTTTTTTGGGAGAGAAAAGAATAGTTTATATTTTTCTTCTATTAACTATAATTCAGTGTCAATTTTTTCTATGAACGGTCAATTTTATTGTTTGACCCTATCAAACTATCATTTTCTTTTCAAAAGCCCATTCCGTTAATCAAACTCGTTAAATTTGATGAAATATTTTCTTTTAGATATTAAATCTCATTAAAAAACAAAAATACCTCCAAATAAAAAATTCAAACAAAAAACATAAATATATAAAATTTATAAATTAATTTTAAAAAATAGGGGTGGCTGCCAACCATTTTTATTTTATAAATATTTTTATTTTATTTTAAAAATAATTTTCATATAATATATATTTTTAATTTGTTTAATTTTAAAGGTATTATATGTAATTTTTGTTTATAAAGATTGGGTATATAGGTCATTTTAAATTTTTTAACAAGTTTGATTAAAAATGAGGTTTTACCGTTTTAGGAAGAAAATGGTAGAATGATAGGGTCGAGCAATAAGGTTGATAGTTAATGGAAGGAAATTGATAATGCATTGTAGTTAATAATAATAAAATAATGTTCCAAAGAGGTAGTTCAATCGGCTGAATCACACTTTATGAAGTAGAGATCACAAGATCGAATCCCCCTCTCCTTACCCTTGTGTGGACATGTCAAAAAAATAATAATAATAATAAAAGTGGAAGTCATGGATGATGGATCCAACGTTAGGACAGCTAGAAATTGGGCTGGAACAAAGAATCTTCCTTCTTTGGTACTATTGCTATTTATATCTAAATTTTAAAGGTCATTTTCTTTTCCGGTTCATATTTATTTTCTGAATTGTGATTTCATTTAATGAATTTGTTTTGCCCTTCTCCATTTCAATCCTGGTCCAAATGCTTAATTGCAATTTTATTAAGAGAAATGTTATTAGTACTAAATTTTTTATTAAGAGATGTGTACCAAAATAATGTAGCTAGAATTTTTCTTGATTAATTATTTTGATAATCTCCAATAAATAAGCCTTACATCATTGTGTTATGCTTCATTTCATTTGATGGTTGTTCTCCCATCTTCGCACTTATTAAATAATCATTTTTTTTTACATGTCCATATAGAGGAGAGATGAAATATTAAATAGTGACTTTTGTTTTATAAGGCGTGGGCGTGATTCCCAATTGATTGACACTTGAGGACAAATCACCAATGTATATGAGGCCATATATGAGCTAAGGGGTGTACATGTGCTATCCTTAAAAAGTATTTTACAACTTTTAATATTATTAAAAAATGTTAAAAATATACATATTTAAAATAATTAATGCTTCTTTAATCACACGTTTCCGTAGGGTTAGTTTGTGTGAGCGTTTTAGGGGCTTAAAAGTGTGTTTAACACTCAAAAAGTTAGTTTGAACAACAACAACAACAACAAAAAATTCGTTTGATAAAAAAAAATGAAAATGCTTTAAAGGGTTCAAGAAGTTTAAGGCCTATTTGAGATTGCGTTTAAGGGGCCTAAAAGTGTTTTTAAAACTCAAAAAGTCCTCTTAAAGAAAAAAGTATTCGTTTAATGAAAAAAATTAAAAGCGCTTTTAAGGGTCTAAAAAGCTTAAAAATGACCAAAGCGCATTTGATTAAAGCTTAAAAATAAAGCTTTTGCCCAAAAGCGCTTTTTTACTTAAAAACTCTATTTCTCAGATACAATCTCAAATATGTTTTAAAAATAGGCAAAATACATTTTTAGCAAAAGCTTAAAATATAAAAATTTTTAATTTAAAAGTTTACTTCTTAAACATAATTTCAAACATGTTCATAAGCAGCAAATCACCGTGATTTGCGTTGAGCTTTCCAACTCTTGAGAAGGCAAAGAAGTGTCACCAAATGCAAATATGCACTTTCTCTTTATTGACCAAAATTGGCAGTGAAAGAGAAAAGGCATTGATATTTGATGTCTTGGAATTGGTTAACAATGCTTTTATGCTTGGTTTATTGAACGTGATTTATGGGACAACTATGCTTCCATGCTTGCTTTAGTTGACGTGAGAAATTACAACTTTGGGGGTCGGTGGGTGGGCATTTGTGATGTGAACCAACTTCCATAAACACAAGGGAAAAATATATGAGCTGATTTGACGGATCAAGCCGTAACCTTCAAAATACAGTAAATTCAAATTTGATTTAATTTGTTATTTATATCATTTTATATTCTCTCAAACTCTTTATAAATAGGAATTTTTTAGATTGTAAATTCATCCATTAAATACAAGCAAATGTAACATTTAGGGCTTTATTTTATTTGTTTTTATTTTTATTTCATTATTATTTTCTTCATGGTATTAGAGTTTTAGGCTAACACCAATGACAATGTTCAATTCAAATGGCCTATGGGTCCCTTTCTCATGTTTAGAGCTTTAAATAAAGGGAAAAATATAAAAAAGCCCCCTCAACTATCAGTTATTTACAATTTAGCTCCATAAACTTTCAAAAGTGATAAAATGACCCTCCAAACTACCTGACAGTTGTATTTTGGCCCCCTCCATTAGTTAAAACCATCAAATTAGATGGAAAATACAAAACGACGCGTTTTTGGTTTTAAGTTACTAAAATGCCTTTTGGAAAAAAAATCAATTTAAAAAATGCTCCAAAAACGACGTTGTTTTGAAAAGAAAAAAAAAAGAAAAAAAGAAAGAAGAAGAAGACGCGAGGACACAGGCGAAGGACAAGTCACCGATGAAACTGCTAGCTTGCGCGGATCGAGGTTGCCATTTAGGGGTGTCCGGAGGTTGTCGGCCAAGTAGATTATCACAGGGCGAGGCTGGAGGTCGCCGACCAAGTGGGTTCTTGCAGAGTGAAATGGAACCCCCACCGAGATGGGCTGGGTGTCTTTTTTTTTTTAAAAAAAAAAAAGTTTCCGATCATCCAAACAAAGCATGGGTTTCGAATATTGTTGGTCTTGAAATGAAAATTTCGTTGCTCTGTTTCTCTCACTTTTAATTTCTGGTTGTTTGGTCACTCAGAAACAGTGAGAAAAGAAAATAAAAGAAAAAAGAGGATTGTTGCTGAGTGTTTGCCGTAACCCATTTATGGCACTTTTTAAAAAATGTTCTTGTTTTCCTCTCTCTTTTCCAAGTAAAGACACAAATGGGTAGGCATATTTTGGTGGTTAATTATTTTATGGTCCAGCATTTGTTTGTGTATATATGTCTGAAAGTTAATTGGTGGTTGTTGCCATCAAACAGGTCTGGGCCATTCGAACCGATTGTAGAAACACAAGAAGAAGTTTTCAAGCTATGATTTTTTCTCCCACCAAGAATATGGACATGCATAGTAGTTGCAAGAACCCCTCAATGTCTTCAAGTTGCATGAATGGTACTGGTGCAAAGAAACCACAACTTGTTTTCAAGCTCAAATTGCCCCTAGCCCACAACAAAGAGAAAAAGCCTTGCAAAGTCATCAAGGACAGAGAGGATGAGAATTACACAAAAGCTACTATCACTATCTCCCCACACGACCCAGCGATCAAGCCACGTCGGCAACCCCGCTTAGCTGGCACCCAGCCTCACCAACGATAATCTACTTGGCCGGCGACCTCTAGCCTCGCCTTGCGATAATCTACTTGGCCGGCAACCTTCGAACACCACCAAACGGCAACCTCGATCCGTGCAAGCCAGCAGCTTCATCGGCGACTTGTCCTTCGTATGTGTCCTCACGTCTTCTTCTTCTTTCTTTATCTTTTCCATTTTTTTCTTTTCAAAACGACGTCGTTTTTTGGGGCATTTTTTAAATTGAATTTTTTTTCCAAAATGGCATTTTAGTAACTTAACATCAAAAAACAACGTCATTTTATATTTTCCATCCAATTAAACGGTCTTAACTAACGACATGGGCCAAAATACAACTGTCAGATAGTTTGGGAGGCCATTTTATCACTTTTGAAAGTTCAGGGCTAAATCGTAAATGGCTAGTAGTTGAAGGGGCTTTTTTATATTTTTCCCTTAAATAAACTAGTCGTTTGACAACTCGTTTAGTTTACATTGACTCGAACTCGAGCTTAAGCTCGTTACTGTAGAAACCCGCTTCTTACTATACATACCTGACTCGCTCAATAAAACTTGATAGGAACTTGCGAGCTCAACTCAATAGGGGGCTTTTGAGTTCAGCTCATTTAAAACTTGACTGGCATGTTTGCCCGACTTGTTAGCTTGCTTATATATTAAAGTATTAAACTTTGGTCAGGATGCTCCTTAAAAGTGGTGTTTTACAGCCCCAATCACAAACTGCCACCTCAGCAAAAGCTAAAAAATTGTACCAAAATAACATAAGCCCAAATACACTAGATTCCTTTCTTCTTCTTCTTCTTCTTTTTTTTTTTCACGCCTACTAACACCAAATTCCTTCCATTTTTTTTTTGGTGTCTTTTTCTTTATTTTTTTCTCTCCATGACACATTCTTCTTCATTCTCTCATTTTTTTCTTCTTCCTTCTCTCGTGAGTCATCTTCTCAAGTGATTTTCCGGTGTGGAGCCATTTTTTCTAGCCTTTAGGGTGATAAAATCCCTAAAGGGTTAACTTTTCTCTTTAGGTTTTACATTTGAATTCAAAAATGAGTTTTAAAGCATTAAAAATGAATTTTGAGGCGGGTTTGAAGCGGGTCACGGCGGATTTGAAGCAGGTAATACCCGTGGGCCTCGGGGGTTCTTGAAGGAAGTGGATGGACCTTTGCGAGCCAAAAAAGGATAAAACATGAAGTGGGTTAGAAGGAAACGAAGTAAATTTAGAGAAGTTGTGGTGGTGGATGTGAGTTTGTGTGATTACCTGAGAAGAAAGAGATGGTAAAGAGTAGCAAACGGAGATCCATTGGATTGAAGAAGACGAAGGTTAAAAAATTGGCTGTTTTTGTTCTTATTTTAATTCTTTGCAATTTTCCTGAATTGATGAGGTGTCATATGAGGATTGGGTGCTGTAAATTGGGGTTTGCAGACTGACCGGACCACAGGGGCTCTCATCTTGAATATATATACAAATATATGTTAATAAAAAAATTTATGATTTGTGTGTGTGTGTGTGTTTTTTTTTTAAAAAAAAAAGAAAAGAAAAAGAAAAAAAAAAGGTTGAGATCCCTTAAGACAAGATTTGTCGACATTATACTTGCAAGATTGCCTTAGAAAACACTTCCAACGTTAATAACTCGAAGTTGTCCTTACAATTATTGGTTAGGAAGGGTTTTCATTTTTCTTCCCGAGAGAAGATTAAAAAAAATAAAAAGAAAGACAAAATATAATAAATATTATTTAAAGTTTACTGTAGCAATTATTAGGAAAACTTCTATTTTATAAGGACTATTATAACTTGTAGGAAAGAAAATAAGGCATAGTGACCAAAAAAATTAATTTACAAAAACTGCTAGAGATTCTCTTGCATGTTCATGACCTTAAAGAGTGATATTTCATTATAATATACTAACTTAAATCACATTTTAAATTACAAAATATGACTTTTTTTTTGGGGGGGGGGTTGTGCCATTTGAGCAGACTGTCCACTAATTTATGGATTGAAATTTCCTAGAATTTATTTTATATTTGAAATTTTAAATTCATAAATTTCAATCAATTCATCTCATCTAAAGAGTATCAGCAACAGATGCCTATATGTTATTCCATTCTCTATGTTTAGAGAAAATTTTAAAAAATTCACAAAATCATACTTCAAATTCACTATATTTAACCAACCCTCAAGGATTGCTACAGTGTTTCCCAATGTGTAGGGAACCAAAAGTGGTTCCCTATGTATTATTTTAATATAAACAATTTTCTTTCCTCTCTCATCTTTCATCTTTTTGTCTTTAATTGAGGATTGTGTTTGGATTTTGTCAAAAAGGTGAGGGTAAGTAAGGAACTTGTATTTTGCAAAGAAATAATATTTTAATGATATAGGGAAAACTAAGAGAAGTTATTATGAAATATATTTTTATAGGGAACCAAAAAGTAGTTTTGTGTCCTAAACTTAGGGAAAATCAAAGAAAAGCTATTGCTAGTACTCTCGGTCTAAAATAAGCAATGTTTAAGCATTTAATGAGGAAGCTATTTGAACTGGAGAGTATCTTGATCCCAAGGAACACATTTAGATCCTCTCCAGTTTGGACTACTGGGGATCTAGTCCTTGTTATTGCATGGGCATAATTGTCCACAATTTTTTTGGACAATTATGCCCCTACATTATCAAGGACTAGATCCCCTCCGCTTCAAATGGACTATAGAGTATCCCAGTTTGAAGGAAATATAAGTTTAGTGGAATAGGATCCTCTCCAGTCCATTATGAACTGAATGGTATCCGTTCATGGTTGTGATTTCTTTAAAGAAATCTTAGTGCCACAAATGTGCCACTTGTCCTCTTAATAAAAAAGATATTAATTAGTATTTAAAAAATAAATAAAACTAAATATTAAAAATATTAAAAAATATTTTAAAAAAACTAAAGGGTGGCCGAGCCACCACCCCCAATG
Source organism: Carpinus viminea (assembly GCA_013348765.1). Lineage (NCBI taxonomy): Eukaryota > Viridiplantae > Streptophyta > Magnoliopsida > Fagales > Betulaceae > Carpinus > Carpinus viminea. The sequence continues at coordinate 13,384,843 of CP054673.1, read as the reverse complement.
GCCATGGGGTGGCTAAAGCTACTCTCAAGCCAATGGTGGTAGTCCAGCCAACCCCAAAGCCCAAACTTAAAAAAAAAATCGTTGGCCGATTTGGGGTGGCTTCGGCCACCCCATGGCCTTTGGGGGTGATCCGCCCACCCCCAAGGCCCAAACTAAAAAAAAATTCGTTGGCAGGTTGCCGGCTACCAATTTTTGTTTTATTATTTTTTAAATATTAATTTATTAATTTATTTATTTTTTTACTAAGATGACCGGTGGCATTTTGTGAAACTAGGATTTCTGTAAAGAAATCCCAACCATGAATTGGATACCCTCCATTCCATAATGGACTTGAGAGAATCCTAATCCAAGTTTAGTAGTATTATCATTAAATGTTGAAAACATGACCTATTTTAGACCACGCCGGCTCAATGAATTTTGTGGCCTTAGGTGAAACTTTGAAATTTGGCCTTTTTTTTTCTTTTTTTTTTAAAAAAAAAGTAATATATATATTACTTTTAAAAACATGAACGGATACCCTCCGGTCCATAATGGACTTGAGAGAATCCTAATCCAAGTTTAGTAGTATTCTCATTAAATGCTAAAACATTACTTATTTTAGATCAGGCCGGCTCAATGAATTTTGTGGCCTTAGGTGAAACTTTGAAATTGAGCCTTATTTTTTTTTTTTTAAAGTAATATATATATTTAAAATTATTCTTCTAACTTTTTGGGATGCAAAATTACTAATTAAGTTTTTATATTCAGATTTTCTAACATCATTTTTTTAATTAATAATATGGCTAATCCATTTAATTTCTCTTGTGACATTGTTGATATTAGGTAGGATTTTATCAATTTTAGTTTTGAAAAACTTCTTTCTATAGAAGCAACTGTAACAAGTATTGTCAATAAAATTCTATAAGCGATACATGCATTTGGAAAAGAATCAAGTTTTTTTTTTTTAATATAATTTAATATGTCAATTGGAGCACTTTCTTTTATTTGTAAAATTTCTTTTAAAACTTTTAGTTTTGAAAATAAATCTAAATTATCAACATCATGCTTTAGGAAACCTTCTAGATTAAGACATATATTTTACAAACCATCATCATCTAGTAATTTTAATTTCTTAAAATTAAATAAAAACACAAAATAATTTTCGCATATTTGAAATTGTTCAAATCTACTTTGAATTGAAGAAATAGTTTGATCTACTATATATAATAAGTAATTAATTCTAAAAGATTATTTAGAAAATTGTGTTGTCTCGTCATTAGTATTCTCATCAAATCGTTTCTTTCTACGAATTATACGTTTTTCATGAAAAACATGTTTTATTTCCATTATGGTTGCAATCTCTTTAGATGAAATAATAGCCGATGTAAATCCAATTTTTCTATACGTTTTAAAATATAAAATAAGACCTTCTAATTGATCTATAGCAACATCAATATGCATGTCTTTTGATTGTAAATTTTTATTAACAATATTAACAACAAATAAAATATCATACCAAATAGTCATACTAAATAAGAATTCAAAACTTTCCCATCTCATATGTTACTAAACAATTAGCTTTACTTTTTGTTTTTGGATCATCATTTGTTTTTGTTAATTGTAGCAAATCGTCTTTTATTTGTGGAGTTTGAAATTTTATTGCTTTTAAACTTTCAATCTGACTTTTCCAACGTGTTTGAGAAAATGGCTTAAGAGTTAAACTTGACACATTATCTAGTAAGATTTTCCATCGTTTTGTAGATGATGCAAACAAAGTATTTATACGTTGTACAATTCCAAAAAAAAAATATAGCGTTAAGATATAAATTAATAATATCGCATAATACAAAATTAAGACTATGACAACCACAATGTGTGTAAAATGCTTTATGATTTATATCAAGTAATCTTTTTTGCATCCCTCATTCTTTTCCCTTCATATTAGATCTATTATCATATCTTTGTCCGTATATCATTAATATTAAGATCACGTTTTTTGATTAACCCAATCATATCATTAAAAAGACCTTCTCCAGTAGTATCATCTACGGTTATAAATTCTACAAAATGTTCTTCTATGTTTATTAGATTTTCTAAAATATTAACACATCTTAGAATAAGAGACATTTGTTCTTGTTGACTTGCATCCGGAGTACAATCAAGTATAATTGAAAAATATTTTACTTTTCTAACTTTTTAATAATACTCTTCTTTACTTCTTTTGCTAACAAATGTATCAATTCATTTTGTATATTATGTCCAAGATAATGATTATGAATTTTCCCATATTGAATACGCAAACATGCTCTTGCATTATTGGATCAAATTTTGCAATCATTTCAATTAGACTTAAAAAATTTCCATTATTTTCTTGGTAGATCTTTTATTTTGTCTTCTAAGTTACTACAACAATAATTCTCAACAATACTCATTTTCAATGATCTTTTTCTCTATTAATTTGTTCTTGGACATTTTTATCAATTGTTTTATTTTTTAACAATCTCATTTCTAAATCAATCCAATCATTCATGTTTATAATATGTTCATTGCTTGTTTCATGACTTAGCACTAAGATTTTTCAATAATTAGTTCCTTCATTATCTAATTGCATTCTATTAGGTTTTGAATTAAATAACTTGCAACAAAAACAAAATACTCTATCTAAATCTATTGAATATACTAGCCATTTTCTATTATGTTGCTCCTCATTTGATAATTTTCGTATATAATATGTGCTAGAAAAATGCATAGAGTTCTTATCTTTAGGAAAATCTATATTAATGTATATCAGACCATTTTCTACTAATAAATCCCTTAATTTTGCATTAATATTTTTTATTGACCTGGGTCATAAATATTTGTAACAATAGAGGTGGATACATCTATAGTATTTTTGTTATCTTCTAATTCTTTTTTATGAATTTCTTTTTCATTTATGAGAATTTCACCATCTTCAATATTTTGTTTATTGCTAATAACAAATTTATTTAGAGCTCATCTTTGAGATTCAATCAATTTTTCTACTTCTCTCTCTCTCTCTCTCTCTTTTTAAGTTTTTCATAACTAGATGCATATTTTTTAATAGACATGTTTGATCAAAATATTAACAAATTAAATAAACACGATTTATACAAAAAAAAAATTGACTACAGTAAAATAAATTGCAAAAATAGAATAATAAAACTTTATTTGGCAAATGAATTATTTTGAATTAACTTGATAATCAAATTATCTATTAATACTTTTAACTTGCACAAAGAATGACAAATTAGTTATAAATTTGTTGTTAAATATTTTGAAAAATCAAATAAAAATAATAATGAAAGAAATTTCAACATGCACAAAGAGATTTTGGTAACTAACCTTTTGCCTTTTGGAGAGATGGTTCTTTATGAAACTAGTGAGAATTTTTTATTTTCAGTTTTAAAATTTGAGCAAAAAAATTGAAGTTGAAGTTTTTGGAGAATAGAACCAAAAGGGGAGGATTTAAAACACCATATTTCTTTCCCAATGTTGTATGTTTGTAATACCCCAATAAAAATGATATTTTTTATCATTCAAAAATCTTTTTCACAAAAGCGGTTAACAAGGTTTAATATAATTGTTTTAACAAAGACCCAAGCCCTTAGTGTTAACCCAACAAAACCTTAATCTCTTAGAAAATAGAAGCCAAACACTAATCCTCTGGGGTGAACGTATGCTAGTCGTCGGCGGATGTACGCCATTGTTTTTAGCGCAGACATACGTGTGGGGACTACCAGACGTACACTCTGGAAATAATACAGTGGATGTATGTTGCTTTTTGAAGAACCCCTTGGTTAATACTTGGATGTAAGCAACACCCTTTTATCCACTGTACAAATAGTACCGGACGTACGCTAGGGTTTAGCGACGTCCACTACTTTTTAAAGAATTGATAGCAGCCCTCATCTATAAATACCCATCGCCCTACCCTTCATCCTCACCCCATTCCAGCTCTCTGGCATGCTCCTAGGTTGCTAGAATTGTATCCTTGCTTGCTTAAGTGTAGTTTGGTGAGTGAGCTTTAAAAAGGAGATTCCAATGAGGGGAGATCATGTCTTTGTTTAGCTTCGAGGTAAACTCCGCCTCTTTTTACATTTCAAGCACTGTTTTACCTTCTAACTTATACAATGATGAGTTTTACAAAGGGTTTATTAAGCATTTTCTTAAAAGTATTATGTTTTCAAAAGACCTTTTAAAGTTTCATTATGTTAAGATTTCTTAAGTTGCATGTGTTCATTCTTAAATGAGGTTTAAGGTCTAGAAATGTTATAGGAAGCAAGTGTTGTCCAAAAACTTAAAGGTGTGCTTAACTCATTGAGCGGATGTACGCCATTAGGGTTGGACATACGGTCAGGGAGCAAAGCACCAGTTTAAGCTTTGATCGTGCACAGTTTAGTTTAGCCATCTTATGGTTAAATATGACTTAGTATAATGGTATGTTGTATTTTGTTATAGCGAGACTTAGCTTTGTTAAAGGATTCACTTAAGTGCGCGAGGTAAGTGAACCTTTACAACCTCTTTACTTAAAACGTGGGATATGTCAGTTAACTAACATGAGTATGATATGAGCATGCCTATGATAAGTAAACCGTATTATAAATTGGTTGATAAGATGTATCGTATGACATGGTATGCTGGTACGTTCAGTATGAACGGCTATGGGTATACTATATAGCCTTGATAATATGGTCAAACATGTATTGTGTTATATGAGCCTTGGATTCAATGGTTTTTCGTGGCCGGCACAGCTTTAACGGGTGGTTACTACAAGACAGACATCATTAGCGGTGTGGACCACCCGAGGTCGGACTCAGTTGTACCGCTAGTGTTATGTACTATAGCGTGCAATATCCGGGGCACTGGTGTTGTACTACAAGTTCATCGGGATAGCGCCAACTCTGCTGAGAATGGGTAATATTTCGGATAGACCATATATAATAGTTATGACCTATAATTAACATTACTCTTTCTGCATTAAAAGTACCTAGGTAATTGTGGCTGGTAGTACACTGTAATCATTGAAAACTCCAAAATCTTACTGAATGGTGTATTAACGGAGGCAATGCCCCTTTTGATCTTACTCAAAGCTGTATGTTTATTTCCGCTAAATTGGGCTCATGTCATACCCATGTTGTGAGGTTTATTTACTAAGTTGTTACACTTACGCTATTAATATTTTATAGGAAACTTGACTTAACACTTTGAGAGTGGCATGATTGCTATTACTATGTGGTTTAGGACTTACCCATTATTACAGGTTTGTCATTATTATCGCTTAGTTGCTCCATGTTCTTATTTGATGAATTATAGTAGCTCGAATTTACTCACCTTCCCATGCATTTACTTTGATGATGCTAGTGGGGCAATTTCCGTTTAGTCACAAGTTGACATAAACGAAGTAATTGCCAATGACTCCACCAAATTAGCCTAAGCTGATTTTGGGGGCGTTACAACATCAGCCTACAACCCCTCAAGTTAACCACCATAATTACTCTATCATTTTGGCGGTTACCTATGCGAGATTTGGGATGGGATTTGCTAGATTTTATTTATTTATTTATATTTTCTGAATTTGTGTGTGGCCTGTGTGGCTCTACTTTTAACTTTAAGTTAGGGTGTTTCTTGCCAACATTATCACTAATCTATGGAGTCTAGGTTGGCTGTTGCTTTTTTATTTTTTAATTGTTCTTGCCTTATTAAATTGGAGTCTTATAAAATTGAAGCCTTTTAAATTACTTTTTTTTTTTTTATGATTAAAGACCTTAAATTTTGATAACAATTTTTTTTGGCCTTATTAAAAAAAAATTTGGGCCTTAATTTTTTTTTTTTGGCCTTATTAAATTTGTTTTGGAGGTCTTGGTGAGCGCCTAGCTCACTTAGTGGTTTAGTCAGCCCTGTTTTAGACCTTAAATAAATGGCTAAAATTTATGATTTTAAGAATTTTAAATTTAAAAGATAGTCTAGGCATCTCAAACCCTAATTTATGGTGTGGGCCCAAAATATGAAACTTTGGTCATTTTCACCGAGTTGCCGAAACAATGAATTTTGATTGGAGATGTGGACATTTTTGTCTGCTATGAATTAAAATTTTGTGAGAACTTATCACATACTGTTACAATTTCTGAAGGAATTATCAGACACATTTTTGCATGCACGAGCACGAGCACTGCTACAAAATCCTCCTCCTGCCTCCTCCATCTTTGTCTTCTTCGTACAGCAATTTCTAGAGCTATCGGATCGAAATCTGAGCACACTCACACGTTAAACAAAAGTAGACAAAATAGCTATCGAATCGAAATCTTTTGGACTATATGTGATATGTGGGTCCATCCCTGATATTAACCTTTCACTTTTTTATTTATTTTTATTTTTTTTTATTTTATATATATATATATATATATATATTTATTATAAATTAGGAGGAGGATTCGATATATGAACGTTTTAAGGCGTGGTTAATCGAAATTACCTACTTTATTATTAACCTTTCACTTTGAAACCCGTTATTCCTCCATTTTCTATTCACTTTTTATTATTTTTTTAAAAAATAGGTTGAAAGAATTTTCTCCAACCTAATTTGGATGAAAATTCTATCAAAAAAGAAAATAGAAGTTTGGCGGAGTTTCACCGTCAAGAAGAGGGAAAACCAATGGAGTCTCACCATCAAAAAGAAGAGGAAGATGACTTAAACAAAATTTGTTTTCATTGGAGTACAATAATTCACTCAAATAGACTCAACAATAATAATCCTAATTTGACCGACTTTTAGCTAAGCCCATTATTGAGTTACGAAAAGAAAAAAAAACTTTATTCCTTTAAATAAAACATAATTCCAACTCAATTAATTAAGTAATACAATTTGAATAAAACTATAGAACCCAATTAGCTCTGCCTTGTACCGCATCACTTCCTTTTGAAGATATGGATTTACTATAGCATGTAATCAAAATTCTTGGATACATCAAATATTTTTTCTAATAATTAATAAACTTTCTATAAACTCTCTCTCTTAATGTCCCTGAAAGAGTAGGAAATCTCCCATGCACCAACTTTTTATCAACTCATCCTTTGAAAGCTCTTTTCAATCTTTAAGATCACAATCCAGCAAGTTGCCTGATGTTGATAGGTGTGATGTCATTGGAGTCGCCATCCAAGAGACGCCTAGCAATGATCACATTTGAAGCATCAGACGGATGGTATGGATCCCAGAACACATACTTCGATCTGTCCCCACAAACTTTTGATGAAGGACCGCATGGGATCAATCCCCCATACCGCCCAGCAACATAGCAGCAAGCAGAATTTGCATTCTCAAAACCTGTTAAAACGAAAAGGAAGGATCTAGATCATCAAAATCTAATCAACAAAACCTGTAAACTAGCAAGTAAAGTCTACAGCATCACACCATATGATATGAAGTTTTGCAGGATATCATCTACAATTTGATAAACATCTGCATAGGCTAATTGTGATCCCTGCAGATCAGTGCTGAGCTCTGTGACAAGGCTTTTCAGCTGGGTGTTGAATTGTTGAGCTAATTGATTCGGCAAACTAACACAATTATCTCCTGCAGCTGGATTTGAATCCCTCTGATATGGTATACATCCAATGGGTCCTATATTTACCACCACAATCTTTCTGGCACCCAAGTTGTAGAGTCTCTGCTTACAGAAGAAAAATATGTTATAGAGTGCATTTCAATTTAAACATGAACATGAAATGTTTACCGTTAGCTGTAGCCTGTATCTGGAAATCATGGCGTCAACAAACATTTCCGGCGAAATTAACTTCTGTTCAGGAGCTGAGAGGACAGGAGTCAGGTAGTTATTGATGAAGTCATTTGAGCCGATTGTAACTGAGAACAAGGATGTTCCAAACAATTTTAGAGCTGCAGGAGCACCAATGCTCGAGATTATGTCTTGTCTGGTATTTGCAAAATTATCCATCTGTGTGTCCAGGTTGATTCGGCCTCCCTATGCATCATGTACAAACATACATATAGTCAGCGACAACACGCCGGTTTAAATTCTTTCGCTATTTGCGATGATCTCTAACATTATCTACAACGACAAAAGTCACGGTTGCTAATATGTCATTGTTAACAATGATTGAAAAGTCGTCGATGATAACATTTCTCGACCTAACAACTACGACGATTAGTCATCGCTAAATGTCATTAGCAACAATTTTTAAACTTTCATTGACGGACAGCCATGAAAGTCAAATTTTTTGTAACTTGAGCAAGCATGCAGAAATCTTACAAAGATCTTTCCAGTGCCATTAAGAATTCCACCTCCACCAGAGGCGTAATTGACACCCTGCAGAAGTACAGGCCCTGCTGTAGTTGGAGCCAAGTAGGGAGGAGTGAAGTCTTTGAGACCCAATTCCTGACCTGCTAAGAAAATATGCTTTGAGCATTCGAATATATATATATATGGTGCTACTGCTATATAATAAACTAACGAAGAATCAGAACTTGCCTATGATGTCGACAATTGTTCTTCCATTTGTGTATCGTCCTGTCGGCATTCCAAAATCGACCCCATTGGGAACATAATTAGCCTTGGAGAGTGAAACGATGTAGTTATTGTTTCCTGCATCAACCAAGGAATCTCCAAAAACAAAACTAGCAGGAATATTATTTGCAAAGCAGATCCCCACAAGGATTGAGACAGTCAATATTATTCCAGGCACAATCTCAGCAGTCAATTGTCTATCCAAGAAGAAACCCATTACAAGCAATACGATCAACAATATAAATCTATATTATGCTCTTTCAGTTGTAAACTTTGTTAAGCAGTACTTGCTTTAACCTATAACTTCACTGACTTATAAGAGGCAAGAGAAGCTTTTGAAGAATTTAATGATTGAGAACACTCAGTTAAAAGCCGAGTGGGTCATTCAATCGAGCAGGAAAAGGACATCTACAGAAGTGGGCCTTTCAAGAATTTGGCTGAAAGAATAAAAGTACTTGAACAGAAGAACCATGACCATCCGCCACCGTGCTAGTTCGGTAGCCTCAAGAAAATCACTTTATTTAAAGTGATTAGGTACATATTATTTCACTCTTTGTTAAGCCATTGAGGAACACAATCTCATGTAAAAATTACTCCACAAAGTACCTCAGAGGAAAAAAAAGATATCCTAGCTATCATCCCCATAAGGCTTTAGTATGGGGAAAAACATAGCGCAGTTGTTAGATTTATAGAAGTGGGTATTCAATGCTCTGCACCATTCAACTATAACCCGTGACAGTACAGCTGCATGTTGTTAAGCATTCAATGTGAAATATACATAGATTACGGCATTTTTTTTTTTGTGATATGTTCACATAATAGAAAAGAAGGGAATTCAATAAGAACTTTACTTTATGAGGCGTAGTTTACAGTCGATTGAATTATTCCTTATAAATAATTACGACAATGTAGATCTACTACGGAACAACTTAAAAATTACTATCTATTAAAAACGGAAGGGCTTCAAAAATGCCATCCATTAAAAAGGGTGCCATATTATTTAGTCTGTCAAAAAAATTTATCCAAAAGGCTAAAGTAATGATTGTTCTTTAAAATAAAGCTTCGAAACTTGAAAAACATATACTAAATTTTCACTGATAACATTTCATGCAATGAACGGCCAGAATTCACCAAATTTTATAATCTACAACTTCAAAGAAACAGCAGATGGAAGATCTTTACCCAAAACTTGTAGGTAAACACATTTTTGAATTTTTTCCCAGCTGCCAACTGATCATCACCTAACGACAGATTGGTTTTCAAACCACATGTTGGCAATTTAATGCACACGGTTCCCTTAATAGGATGATCACCGGCCAGAAAAGTAAAAAGGCCTTTTGGGGAATGCATCGAGAAGATGACAGCCAGGGAGCATTTATGGCTACGCACTCCATGCAAATGGGTTTGGTGAGTTTTTTCAAATTTCTTGCCTCCAAATGCCAAATTCTACCCATTTGCATGTTAGGGTTGTCAGGGAATTAGTCAAGCTTCAAAGCCTACTTTGCTGGAAAAAGATGGAAGGGGATGGCTGGCTTCTATCAGTTCTATTTATAAAAGGGTATTATGGATTTTACTTCAATAAATTCTAAGGAAAAAAAAAAAAATTGGACCTAATTAGTTTTTCATCTCATTTCAACAACTAGATTCTTAGATTCTTTTTTGTGATTTAATTTAAAATCGCAATTTTTATCTAAAAATGAATAAAATTTTCCGATAGGAAGAACTTCCTCTAGAATTAGGCCTCCAGTACTACTGCCATCACTTATTTCCTGAAATAGAAGGCCATTTATTTCCTTAATTATTTCAAAAATTTAATGCTTCTGGTTTACTTTAACAGGCCGGGTTTGCAGCAGCAAAAAGACAAAGAAACTTCACCGTGGTGATGAAAAAACCAGCAGTGCTTCCATGAACGGCCTTAGAAGTGATAACATATCGCTACATAGCCTACATGTGCGCGGCCCCGTGCAGTCCATTGGCTTCCGGCGCGAAAAATGATATTTAAGGGGGGTGTTTGTTAAACACTAGCACATTCCCTAAGTTCCATTATACTGCATTGTTTTGCACTTACGTATTAAAAAAAATAATAAATAAATTATTGATATTGGAAAATAAAAAAGTAGTATTAAAAAATGAAAAAATTTGTTTTGTAGGTTTTTTTTATTTAAATAGTAAATGATGTGATATAATAGGTGAATGATTTGATATATTTTTTTGGGAAAAAAATGAAGTGAATGATGTGGTGGAATGTGTTGTAATGTGGTGTTATTTGACAAACAAGGCCTTAGTATATTCTTATATTATTGCTATAGAATTATGATAATGTGGTGGTATGAATATTAACCTTTGGATCAATAAGACCAAGCTTGTAAAAATAAATAATTAATAATTAATATTCATTATCACATCATCATAATTGTATAACAGTAATATAAGAGTTAACTAAATTGCATTACTCAATAATGGTATGTTTGAGATTATGTTTGAGAAATAGAGCTTTTATGAAAAAAAAAAAAAAAAAAAGCAACGTTTTGGAAATTTTTAGGCCTTTTGACCTTCAAAAGTGTTTTGAATTTTTTTTACCAAATGATTTTTTTTTTTATTAAAAAAAGAGCTTTTAAGATGTTAAACGCACTTTTAAGGTCTACAAACTTAATCTCAAACAAATATTAAATCTATATAATAAAATAAAATTGCTTGAGGAGTAGTTCCTTTACATTAGAGAATAGTAAACCTCCCAAAGTTCACTCTTTTACCTCTCCCTGATTGTGGAGGGAACGGCTGTGGATGGAGAAAGATGAGCTAATTTTTTTTTAAAAAAAATTTATGAAAAAAAAAAACACACATATACGATTTATGACCGTTTGGGCATTTAAACTTTTACAAGCTATTCATTCTCTTTTACCGTTGGTTTCATTACATTAAAACAATTTGTTTTCGATGCATGGTCATGTACATGGTCCCATGGATTATATGGTAATGAGCTTTAAAAAAAAAAAAAAAAAAAATCCCATCACATCTATATTAGAAAGTGATCAACTTTGACAAAATCTCATCCAAAAAGTATTTTACTCTTTAGTGAATTTTCATCCTATGCTCCAAAATTTTTCATTTGTTACTAAAGAGAGATGGATCAACTCATTTGTTAATTGTTATAATCTTCCAATTCAAGGTTGTTCATTTGACCTTCTTTATTTAGAAGTGTTGTTATTAACGAAAGTAAACACTATAGTATAATCTTGAGAGTTGAGAGGTTACATGTCAAGAAATTCGATCACACCGAATTAAACATTTCAGGAGTCACGAAATCAATTTTTAAAGACAACACTCTTACATGATTTTATAGCTTTAAAAATAATTTCATTACTCTATTTTTTTTATTTACTACATTCTATTTATCTTATTATTAATTGTTCTAACTAATATTATTTAGTATCAACAAGAATTTTTGCACCATCCAAATAATTTTACGACAATTGCTGCATACTCCATGCCGTAGTTATCTGCCATACTTGGATCCACATGTTGAGGTAGGGATCCATTGTCGTTTCTCGCTGTTAACAACGATATATAGGCTTTGTTTGTGAATGGAATGGGATGGGACATGAAACGGTACTGTAGCAGATATGATTGATATAAGAGAAAAAAGTAAGATGGCATAGTACATAGTGATTTTTTTATTTGAAAAGTGATAAAAAGTTATTAATTTGATGTAAAAAGTAAGAATGTTGGGGTTGATTTTAGGAAGAATTTTTTGAAGAATAAAGTGAGTTCATGAACAATACCACTTGGAGCCATTCTCTTTGCAAATATAGCCATATTGACATGCCAACGCCAAAATTTGAAAAACAGAGAAGATGGCATAGTACAAAGGCCATACCGGGATGTGGTGTAAAACCTTATTTTATAGCCTTCAATAGAAACTTAACACATCTTATAAAAATACTGAATACAATAAATACGAAAACATCATATCTTTAATTGAAGGAAAAATTACATTTTATCCCTTCTAAAGTTTGAGCTAATTTTTAATTTGACATTTAAATTTCAATTTTTGTCCAATTTGATTGAAAATTGGTTACATGCTAGACATGTGTGTTTTTTTTTTGTCTTAAATATTCAAAATTGTCCCATGTATTTTAACAAATTCCAAAAATGCCCTAAGTAAAAAAAAAAAAAAATTGGGTGGTAAGGGGCCAAATAAGGGTAGTTTTGACCACCCAAATGGCCAAGGGAGTGGCTTAGCCACCCCTACAACCCATGGGGGGTGGCCGACCACCCCCTTTGGCCACTTGGGGGTGGCCGAGCCATCTCCAAAGAGTTTAGGTGTGGTTTTGGCCACCCCCATTTGGGTCCTTGGGGGTGGTTGGCCACCCCACCATTCGTTGGGTGTGGCAAGCCACCCCCAATCTAGTCGTGTAGCCACACCCAAATTTTTTTTAATAAAAAATAACATTGTAGGGGCAATTTACTATTTTCATTATTTCTGTTAGAGAAAATGGAAATGGTTAACGGATGGGCCACATTGAGTTTTTTTAAAAAAAACTTTAGTGGGGTGTATTGTAAAAATTAAAACATTAGAGGTCAAATTGAAAATCGGCTCAAATTTTGAGGATAAAATGTATTTAACCCTTAATTCAAATTAGTATTATGGACTTTTTTTATTCATTCTAACCTAACACTCAGAGTAATGCTAGAAGTCACTCTTATGTCCCTCTTATGTCACTCTAAGAATGATGTGACTTATAAAATCACTATTGACCTTGTGATTGATTATTATTAAATTTTGATCAAATAATGATTTTAAAAGTCACCTTATTCTTAGAGTGACAAAAGAGGGACACAAAAGTGACTTATAAAGTTACTCCAACACTCAACACCCATCACCGAACCCTCCACTTACCTTTGAGCTCCTAACATTGAAGTCTCAAAAACTAACCAAGACGGTAGCTACAGTGGTTTTATCGGTAGTTTTATTGATGAGTATTTTGTTTATAAGGTATTTTGTGAAGAAAATAAAAATTATTTAGTAGAAGAATTATATTAATTTTTGATATTTTAAACTTAAATGCATGTTTCCTATTAAGAATGCAAAACACTCTCTTTACCTAACTCCAAGTTATTCTTTATAGTAAGTCTCAAAAAGCTATAGTAACTCAGTATTTTTTTTTTTTTTTTTTAATCTTCTTCATCGTAAGGTTCACTCAAATTTTGAGGCGATAATTTCAATGAATGTAATTAGTTATTAATGAAAATATACATGTTACAATGCATGGCTTTATAAGAACTTTTTGAGTTTTCTATTCAATATAGGTAGGTAGTTATTTTGACGGAATAAAGCCCTCAAAATATTAAATATACTACCAAAGCCCCATTATGGGTGGAAATGCAAAAGCCCAGGCCTAACATTAGCCATTAATTAGCATATTTAGGATTGCATTTGATAGTTTTAAAAGTATTTTTAATACTTAAAAAATTTCATTTAAATAAAAAAGAACTAATTTGGTAAAAAAAATAAAAAATTGAAAATGTTTTTAAAGATCTAAAAAACCAAAAAATAGTTAAAATGTAATTTTGATAAAAGTTTAAAAATGAAGCTTTTGCTCAAAAACTCTTTTTAACTTAAAAGCTTTATTTTTTAAACACAATTCCAAACAGCCTCTAACACATTCAAAGTCCAACCAAGCTAGGCGACTTGTAGTCAACCCAACCCGAACCAAAGCTAAGAGTTCAACCTAACCTTAATTTTCAAATGAGAAATGTTAAGGGTCCACTACAAAAAATCTATTTTTTAGTAACTGACCATTGGTAACGTTTTAGGGACAATTAAAACGTTACTAATGGATGGTAACGTGTCAAAAACGTTACCAATGGTGAGTTACTAAAGTGGTGGTTGCTAATGGACCCAGGTAACATTTCAACAGTGAAACGTTACCAAATTGGTAACGTTCCACTTTTTGAAACGTTACCAATAGTAATTTTTTTTTTTTTTTAAATTTCTGGAGACCATTAGTAACGTGTTTGAGATTCAAACGTTACCAATGGGGTAACGTTCCGGTTTTTCAAACGTTACCCCGTTAGTAACGTTTGAAAGTCACCACGTTACCAATGGAATTTTTAATTTTTAATTTTTACTTTATGTTGGTAACGTTTGAAAACCTGAAATGTTACCAATGGATTTTTTTTTTTTAATTTCGGGAGACCGTTAGTAACGTGTCTAATTTTCAAACGTTACCAATGGGGTAACGTTCTAGTTTTTCAAACGTTACCCCGTTAGTAACGTTTAAAAATAGGCACGTTACCAATGGATTTTTTTTAACTTTCCGATGGTAACGTTTGAAAATCTGGAAGGTTACCAATGGAAAATTCTGATTTTATTTTATTTTTCATTGGTAACGTTGTCTTTTTTAAAAGGTTACTACCTGTCTTTTTTTTTCTCATTTTAGACCTCCATTGGTAACGTTTTAATGTTGGAAACGTTACCAATGGGTCCGAAAAAAAAAAATTGGCGATATCCCATTTATTTTTTAATTATTGGTAGCATTTTATACCTGATAAATCCATTAAACTAAACAATATTATATCTATCCATTAATCTATAAAATTAATATATCAATCAATTAATCCAACAATTAAACTAAAATAATCCATCAACTAAAATAAAATACAACAATTAAATTAAAATGATCTATCAACTAAAATAAAATCAAACCATCAATTACACTAAACAACATATCCATCAAACTAACCAATATCCAACAATCATAAGTTTCAACAACTACAAATTGTTTATATACATCAACATAAACTATTAATAAACAAAATAAATTATACATATATACATAATAAATAGTTAGTAATCCAAAAATAAACATAATAATAAAAAAAACCAATTTCGGTCGCATAATACATGATGAAATGGCTCCATGTATCCTCATTTTCCCTTCCCACACAATACTAACATTCCTACAAACAATAAGACATTCAAATTAGCAATCTATGGAAATAAAAATTGCTGAAGTCCATAAGTAAAAGAGAAATTGATAAGAAGAAACAAAAAAAAGCAATTAATCTCCAAGTTGAACAATCTTAACTATATCAACAAAAATAAAGGAAAGAAGCTCAATAAAATGCATTGCTATTTAAGTTAAAAAATAAAAGGTAAACAAGACCGTGACATATAATTTTTATGAACATAACTCACTATAAGCATGTAGTCATGTACCGTGACCTTAATTAGATAAATATGAACCCACTACTAGCTCCTTTCAATTTATATATTTATCTAATTGTTACTACTTGCATATAACAATGAAACTTAAAGAATTTATAATACATAGGTCGATACATACATACATATACTTATTTAAATATGACTTAATATTTTCAATAATACTTGTCACGCAAATAGACATACATAGGTCAATACATACATACATATACTTATTCATATATATATATATATATATATATATATTATTTTGGCCTAATGGGTTTATATTTATGAAGTACTAGCTGAAAATTCTTGTGAAAAGCAAACAAAATAATAATATATAAAAAGTCGCAGTTGCATGTTGAAGATTGTTATATTAATTAGGTCTCTGAAAGACTGATCAAATTAAGCATTCTAGCACCCCATTGACAAACGTTTTGAATCATTTTTGTAATCATCTTTTGTACATGTTTCCCGTGTTTCTTCTCACTCGCAACTATATATATATGGAATAAATATTTTATTTCAACTCAAAATTAACAACTTTGCGGCTGGTGATGAAGACCTATATTTCTTCATAAAAAGCCAGTTCCTACTTCCTTTTAGCTAGTCAATATATATTAATTCCTCAAAGAACAAGTGTGTTATTTATATTTTCCTCAAAGGTAGACAAAGGTAGACAAAGTATAGAGGTCTGGGAATCTTACCCGTTTCTTGTGCACAAGCAATTAGACAGCCCAATCCTACACACACAGGAAAGACGTAGATAAGGCTTAACTGCCTCCTGGAAGAAAGCAAGAGGCTAATATTGTGACACCAATTTACATCAAATCAAAATAAGCCTTCACAATCACTACCCAACTTGGACTTTGAACTTCGAATGTATATTAAGGTGAAGTCAAAATCAAATCTGAATGCAGATTACACGAGAAAATAGCAGGCGTTCATACACGTGAAAACACCATATATATATCACAACCATACAAAAAGTCACCTACATATATATAATATATTATTCATCGGAAAAAAAAAAGAATTTAAAAAAGGGGGTCAATCACCTATGTGTTTGGGGTTAATTGGTTCAGAAAGCAAGGAAAGAGAAACTTTTGAATTCTCTTATTTTCAAATGTTTAGCTTGTCAATTGTCAAAGGACTCCCATTCTCTTTTTTCTCTACCTCGTGTAAAGGGAGAACGAAAAAGAAAAAGACAAACAAAAAGAAAATGGCATGGCCAACTACCATATGTATAGTGTGATTTGAGAAATTATTATTAGCTCTTAAAGGACACCCATTATCTTATAACATCTCCCATCAAACTTGAAAAGTTATGGTTGGCACTCTAAAGCTAATGCTACTTTTTAATTTGCCCCATAAAGTATTTTCTATTAACTTGGCGGAAATGTGTCATGTGATTTGAATGTGATTGAAAATGCATCGTAACTTGAATTGAATCATCTCCATTTCCACCGATTAGTACAATAGAGGAGGATTAAATTAAAAAAAAATAGATCTTAAAATTTACCTCTTGTTTTGCCTCCTTCACTTTCTCTCCATTTTCCTATTTATATACCCACATGACTAGCTAAATGTTGTAGTCATTATTCTTTCTGAACCTTTGTATATAAAACATCAATAGCCGACACAATTAATCAAACCAAGGACCAGCTCAACGGGTGGATTTTCTACAATCCTATTCATTCAGCACCAAGCATAAATCTCGGGTTCAATACAAGGTGATTATGCTCTTAATTAGTCAAATACCTTCCTTGATTACCACTATGTATTAAATCTAGCACAACTTTTGAGAAGATACACACCTAAAATATTCAATTCAAATCTTGATATATATAACATGTCGGGATATCATGTTAAAACAATAAACAACTTATTAATGTGGATTGTATTTATTACAAATGTTAAAAAATTGTATTAGAAATCAATATGTTCAAAAAGTATTTATTACAAATCAATATTCAATGCCAATTCCAAATATCGACAATATTAAAACTACAAACACTAATTTGATATATATATCTTGTGACAAAAAACCCCCAACCTCTTCCCTACCCCTCCCCCCATGTCTACCACACAAACATATATACATATGCAGAGGGATTACGTAAAGAAATTGTCATGTATCTTGTCACATGATTGCAATCAATTTTCAATGATGCCCTAAGTACAAAAACCAACATATATATTTAAGTTGTGCACATATAAGTACCGTGCTATACGTAAAACCATGTACACCTATCGCGATGTAAATGTCTTATGTCCAGATCCATGGTTGCTTGCATCAATGATTTACTATGGCTAGTACATTTGCTTCATCTACAAGAGTAATATATGATTATTGAGGATTTACTAACAACATGATGATTTATGATTATACACTAGATGATTTATCAAATAACAAACAAAACAACTATATGTATTATTACCTGATCGCCTATCTATGGATGATCTATAAATGATAGGTGCTGGAGCCATAACATTAGCCACCTCCGGTTCGGAGGTGACTACTTTACCTGATCCCTCAACAAGACGCATTCTGGCTTCATATTCCCGCATCATCTGAGCCTGCGCCGCCATTTGTGCTTGTATCTTGGCCATCTGTGTAGAAACCTAGGTGGAATCGTGGTCGAACTTGGGCGGTAACTTGCGGTAATTTCCTCTCTCTCCCTAGCCCTCTGTATCATATGTTGCTCCTTTCCGCCTCAAGTTCTGTCTCGATCATTTGTTGCATGGCCGCCGAGTTTCGTAGGTTCTGGATCCTTGCTTCTGACGGTGTGTAATAAGAACGAGAGTTGCCGGGGCCAGGTGAAATATGCATACTAACACCTCGTACCCGCCCCAAATATTCAGCCTTATTGTCATGTGCCTGTGTATATGCATCATTCGGTGCCCACCGAATCGACCCCCGGGACCCATCTACCTGGGCGGCAGAGTCAGTCGCCTGTAGGCTCTTCATCAATTCCTGCACCGGTCAAAACACGATATGTAAGGAATAGTTAACCGATATTAAATAAGTTAAGCCAAGCCCTTAATTATCGATGATAAGTGTTAATAATAAATAAATAAGCTAGTAATCACAAATGTTTGAAGATAACGTTTAAGAATCATACCACTCTCGCCCTGATCTCATCATTAGGGTAATTACCGCCTGGTTGTGTGTGGGTATCAATGTAAATCGTTGCTCTCGTAGGAGGTGTGCTGAACGGAGCATCTGCAAAATTCAAAACATAAACCAATTTTTTGGAAAATTTTTAAATTATAATCATCATAACATTTATATATATACGTATGGTAAATTGACATCATACCTCCTCATGCGACACGTTGGCCAAACTCTTCGATCCGGCCATGTGTGGTGTCGCATAACGTGCACGTATCTCTTTCATACGTATAGCTTTCTCCTACGTACACCCATGAACTGAGTTATCAAAAAATCACAATAACTACAATTACTACTAATACATGATTACAATTAAAATTGTAAATTCATACCGATTACCTTCATCACACCATATATCTAATAATTTACTCACATCCTCAGAGTCATACCTTTTAATGATCGTTCCCGCTCTGGTCCTCATTGTATCAGGTGTATTGCCCGCTCGAATGTTGAGTTTCTTTTTTAGCTTGTGTTTCCATAACTTCAGCTTCCACCCCATATTCCTGAAAACGTCCTTTTTAATTTTTTTCATATCGAGTGTGCATGATGTAAAAGTACGACTGCAATGTATAAAAATTCAGAATTTAGTAACACTATATTTTCACCAACGTTAAAAAAAATATATGAACAAAATAAAATCATGTATATTATATATTAAAAATTTGTAACATATAATTTATACATACCATCAACAAGCTCCATAAATCCTACCTCGTTGCTGGTGGCACATCCGACCAACTGTTAGATATCTTGACAAACGCACTGCTCCTAACATGCTTGCCGGTCAGCCGTCTAAATTTAGACCCACTTTTACCCACAGGCTGCCAATCGCCAGATACTCCATCACAATCCTTTTCCCTTCTGGGATTATGGTGTGCGAGTTCTTGATCTTCATAATTTTAAAATTACCACCCGCATCTACATTGATAAGTTTAACAAAAAATACGTCGTAAATATGAAATGAAAATGAATATTAACAACATATTGACTATGCATATATATATATATATATGTATAAAAGAGAATGGTTAGCATACGTACCTATGGTCTGAACCTCATCGATACCAATCATCTACCTAGAAGGATCAATGGAATCCGGGTACTATATGTCAGCATCATCATCATCATGCTCATCATCCTCACCAAGGGCCTGACTAACATCCACGCCCGAGCTGCGTCGTGGTGGTTGATCAAAATAACCATGTGGAAGAAGACCCAACTGAGTCAAAGTGGTCGGCTGAGATAACATCGTTATGGACTCGTCCCCAACGTGAGGGGGAGGGGTATAATGATACCCTAGCTGGGTCAAGCCTGTTGGACAACCCGCCTCCTCAACAATTGGCTGCATGAAGTCATCCTGACTCACATATGGCTATCCCTCCGCCTAAACTGGAATTGTCGGTCGACTCGCAGATGACTGTCTTTCCGTCTAAACTGGAACTGTCGATCGACTCATAGGTGGCTATCCTCCGCTCTGAATCGAATCGACTCGCAGTGGCTGTCCTCCGCTGGAATCGAATCGAGATCGACTCACAGATGGCTGTCCCTTCTGTTGAACTGGAACTGTCGATCGACTCATAGATGGCTGTCCCTTCCGCTGAATCGAATGCCGGTTGACTCACGATAGCTGTCCTCCGCCTAATCGAATCTTGGTCGATACCTTGTTGGTTCCTCATGAGTCAAGGCTAATTTCACAGTTCTCACTTTGTACCAATTGTCACTGTCCTTTTGACCTCCGTCCTCGATTGCTCATTTTAACTCGTGAAAAACATCACACAGACATTTAATTATATGTGGAATATACAAAATTATAAGGGAAACTTGAAACCCCCCTGAACTACCACCGATTTACGTAAAACCCCCGATCTAAAAAAACTCTCGATACCCCCTGAACTTCCAGATTCTCTCACTTAGGACCCTTTTGGAGAAATATGGCCCTTCACTCCAAAACTTCATGCGTTTTGGGCTCGCCCAAAACGACATCGTTTTGCCCAAAACGGCGTAGTTTTGGGCATTTTAGGTTTTAGGTTTTAGGTTTTTTTTTTTCTTTTTTTTTTTTTTTTTTGAAAAAACCCTAAAAAAAAAAAAAAAAAGGGGGGAATCGGGTGGTGGAGCCACTTCCCAAAAATGGGGTGGCCGGACCACCCCATTTTTGGCCAAGGGGTGGCTTCGGCCACCCCATCTGGTCAGATGGGGGTGGCAGCCACCCAGTTTTGTGGTCGCCACCCAAGGCCAAAAAAAAAATGGGTTTGGGTTTTGGGGTGGCGGATAGGGGTGGCGAAGCCACCCCTCAGCCCTTGGGGTGGTCCGCCACCCCAAAACCCAAACCTGTTTTTTTTTTTTTTTGGCCTGGGTGGCGGACCACCCCAAAGGTTCGGGTGGCCGACTGGCCGGTATGGTGTGTGGCCACCTTGGCCAAAAATGGGGTGGTCCGGCCACCCCATTTTTTGGGCAAGGGGTGGCTCCAGCCACCCCGATTTCTCCACCCCACTTTTTTCTTTTTTTTCTTTTTTTTTTCAATTTCCTTCTTTTTCAAAAAAAAAAAAACCTAAAATACAAAACTACTGCTTTTGCCCAAAACGGCATCGTTTTGGACGAGCCCAAACGCGTAGTTTTGAGTGGAGGTATAATGGACATATATATATTTATATACCCATTATACCCTTAAAGGTGTGCGAGAAATTGGAAGTTCGGGGGTATTTGAGAGTTTTTGAAGTTCGTGGGGGTATCGTAAATCGGTGGAAGATCAGGGGGGGTTTCTGAAGTTTCCCCAAATTATAATCACAGACAAAGTTTTAATATAAACAATATATCATCTAATCAATGTACGAAATAATTAATTACAACAAGCTAATCAACATACTTAAACACAATGAATGCACAAATTTAGAAATAACGATCCAATCAATGAACATGATTTACTTTTTATGTTCTTCTTGGTGCTTCAATTGGTGCTAGATCAGTTCTGGCGTATTCTATGTCATCATGTGGATCGCAATGCTGATTATGATCCAATAGAGAGGCTCACTCTCATGGTAGTTAGGTTCATCATCATCATGCCCTTGACCCTGACCAACGTCGTACACATTTCTAGGCTTCATCCTCACAGCGCAGGCCCAATCTGGTTCTTTCATCTTCAACGTAAAAAACTTGTTCTACTTGAGAAGTTAACACATACGGTTCATCGGTAATTTGATCTCTCCTGTGGACAAGGTTTTTGAAGTTGACAAGTGTTAGGCCATAGTTCTTGTCGACCATGTATCCCCGTCCTCTTGTGCTGTCAGCCCAATCACACTTAAATAAAACATATTTCGTCCTATCGTAATACTCGACCTCAATTATTTGGATTAGTTTACCGTAGTACATTTCTCCATCGACAAGTTGGTACACACACCCTACTGTTCTGAGACATTTTTCCCACATCATGTGCGATAGTGCGAAATAGCTTGCCGTTGACCACGTATCTATTATACTCGATAGCGATACCCTTGGCCCTCTACAATGCATTACAATTTTCTCCCCCATCTCCTTTCTACGTTGATAGTTCGAATGATCAACCTATGTACGGATATAATGCAATCAAATACGCATAATTAGTCCAACTATGAGATACGAAAGAATGAGTGTGTTATTTATATTTTGTAACCGACATTAATATCTCTTACATATTCACGGAACCAATCACAAAATTGCTGAAAATGAAGTGCTTCCAACTGTTCATCCATCGCTTGCCCACTATTTAGCGCTTGCCCAAGCATAAGTTTGTGCATCCTAAAAATGCGAATTCAATCACTTATGGGACATTAGCAATGAGTGTAAAATGAAATAACATGGCATTGTTATTGAAATGACTTACTCTCGCAATTGGAGGAAGTCATCCGAGTTGAACATAATATAACGGTGAATTTGTTTGATTGTGATTTGGTCCATGTCGAATCAAGTTCCGCCCTTTAGACCCATCCTGATGTCTTTGTGGCCTAACGTGAAAAGTTGGTGCATCAGGCAAATACCTTGAGCAAAACGTTATCAGCTCGGTTGCTATGTACCCCTCTGCAATGCAACCCTCGGTGTTGCTTTATTGCGAACATTAGATTTGAACCCCCTAGACCTCTGCATGTCAACATCAGTAAATCATATAATTACACTTATATTGATTTCATAAGTCCAATTAAAAATTAATTTAGAACATTTATGTCATATTTTAATTACCTCTCTCCCGAATATATCCACCTCCACTGAACCGATCCACCTAGACGACATTCGCGGACAAGATGCACCACAACGTGAATCATACTAGTAAAAAAACCGAGGGAGAATACTTTTTCCATTTGGCACAAAGTAACAATCACGCCACTCTCAAATTGATTCAAATCCTCTAGGTATAATGTTGTTGAACAAATACCCCTAAAGAATGTACACATCCCAACCAGAGGAGTAACCACACTACTTGGTAAGTTTGATCCCCTTAACACAACAGGGAGAAGTTGTTGCATTAGTATGTGATTGTCATGACTCTTAAGTCCCAAAATTGTACGGTCATCAATGTTCACACATCGAGAAATATTTGAGGCATATCCATTGGGCACCCTTACATTTTCAAGCACTCTCAAGAAATTAATTTTATCTTCAGTAGACATCGTGTGACAAGCTGCAGAATGTACGTTTTCCCATTCTGTGTGAAAGGATGAAGTGTAGGCCTCAAACCCATTTCTTCTAAGTCTTTGCATGCTGCGAGATTGTCTTAGTTTTTCCTTTGATGTCTAGTAAGGTGCCAAGAATGTTGTCGATCACATTTTTCTCTATGTGCATGACATCAAAATTGTGCCTCAACAAATTATCTTTCCAATACGGCAACTTGAAGAAAATACTTTTCTTTTTTACACTGTTTCATCAGTCACTTGTTTCTTTTTCGTAGGGGTCTTCTTTCTCTTCTTTTGTTTTTTGTTCTTGTCTGTCTTTGGCTTTTCAATGGGCTTTGGTTCCTTACCCGCACTCTCATCCCCGAATGCCATCCCTTCTAACTACACCAGTATGTCGTCCCCACTTGGCACGTCGGGAGCACATTGTATTCTTGGTTACCGTCAAATGTTTGCTTGTTCCGCCTCCACAAATGATTAATAGGCAAGTATCGCCTATGGCCCATATAACAAAATTTCTTCCCATGTTTTAACCGTTTAGACCGTGTTAAATGCATACAGCAAGGGTATGCCTTCGCATCCCTTATAGGCCACCCTGATAAATCTGCATAGGCCGGAAAGTCATTAATTGTCCACATGCATCAGTTGTGCTCACATCATAAAATATTGTTTTATCGAAACATCAAGTGTCTGTACTCCTACACTCCATAATTCTTGGAGTTCATCAATTAAAGGTTGAAGATAGACATCTATATCCATTCCTAGTGAACGTGGCCCAGGGATAATCAAGGATAAGATGAACGACGTTTGTTTCATAATAATCAGTAATTAACTATATAACAGTTAGTGTAGGTAGTCATTAATTATATATTAATAATATTACCAATTAACTATATAGTAGTAACATATTTCATTAACTATATATTAATTAAGTATACTACTTACTAATTATGTGTTACTTATACTACTAGTTAACTACATATATATATTGAATATATATAGTACCAACTAATTATATGTATACGTACTCATTTTAATTAGTAGTAATTAATAACTACATATTAATTATACTTGTAATTAATTATAAGCGTACTAATTAATGATAGTAGTATTCACTTATATGTTAATTATAGTACTCATTAATATATTAAGTATACATTAATTAGTATACATTATTATGTCACAAGATCAATCTTTCTCCCTTAAATTAACTTATTAATTATCTACTACTTATAGTGGTGATTAAGTATATATTAATTATATATATACTAATTATAGTAACACTTAATTACATATTAATTATACTATTAATTAATTATCTACTAATTATAGTAGTTATTAATTATATTCACTAATTAACTATATATATTAGTGGAAGGATTAAAAAAGAGAAATAACCAATGGTAACGTTGCATTACTTGCAACGCGTTACCATTTTTAATATTGCACCTCTCAAACGTTACCATTTGGCTTCATTTAATCTGGGTTAGTTGGACATTAGGTGTACAAGCTAGTAATAATATTGCCAATTAACTGTATAGTAATAACATATTTCATTAACTATATATATATTAATTAAGTATACTACTTACTAATTATGTGTTACTTATACTACTAGTTAACTATGTATATATTTATAATTAATGCCATTAATTACATTCTATTATCTATGCATGATGTTAGAACTATAGGTTAATCCTATACCGTTGGTTATATTATAATTTTATAGGGTTAATCAATTTGTTTTAGGGTTAGCTTAATTAACCCTTGGTCTTTTGAAAAAAATTCCAAATTCATAATTATCGGTACGCCTACCATTAATTTTATAATATATATAGTTATTGCATATATATAGCATTAGTATTAATTATATTTAATA
The DNA here is from genome assembly GCA_013348765.1 of Carpinus viminea. Lineage (NCBI taxonomy): Eukaryota > Viridiplantae > Streptophyta > Magnoliopsida > Fagales > Betulaceae > Carpinus > Carpinus viminea. The sequence goes on along the minus strand of CP054673.1, from coordinate 13,359,423 downwards.
TATAATAGTTTCTTATAATTGTATATATAGTTACATAGCATTAGCAATAGTATTAATTATATTAATACCATACTATAAAGTTTAGTTTAATTTTTTTTGGCTTCATTTTATTTTTTTTAGTTGGACATTAGTTATAGTAGTAATCAATAATATGTTACTAGTTAATTAAGTATATATAATAGTAATTAATTATATACTAAGTATAGTAGTACCTAATTACATATTAAATATACTACTAGTTAATTATATACTAATTAAATATACCATTAATTAATAATATATATGTATATTTATATATGTCAATTTTATAAAATAAAAAATAAATATATAAAATATATAATAATCTTTTTCTTGTAGTAACGTTTGAATTCTTCAAACGTTACCATTTGCAAATCTTTTTAAAAAAATAATAAAAAATAAAAAATAAATTACATAATAAAAAAATATATAATAAACTTTTACTTGTAGTAACGTTTGAAAATTTAAAAGTTACCAAATGGTAACGTTTGACTTTTCAAACGTTACCAAGCGTTTTTTCAAATTTTTTTACAAAATTTCCATTAGTAACGTTTTGAAAATTCAAACATTACTAAACTAGTAACATTTGAAAATTCAACACGTTACTAATCACTCATTTTTTTGTAGTGGTCAATAAGTTCTTTATTATTATTTTTTTTGTTTGACATGTCTTCACAGGAAGGGGGAGCGGGATTCGAATTAGTGACTTCCGCTTCATTAAGCGTGATCTTAATTAGCTGATTGAGCTACCTAGAACTAAGTTTTTCATAATTCATACTTGGCTTATATTTTCTTACAAATTTAAAAGATCAATCATTAAATGTGTGGGGTCTACCACTGACTTATATGGGGTCTATGTAAATTTACTAATCTAATGCTTGATTTGTAAAATGAGATATGCAAAATATGAGAAAAATATTGACCGCTGACATTTCTCTTTTGAAATTTAGTAGGCCCAAACAATTCGCAACCTTCCTTTTCATATTTCAAGTGAGCATTTACATCTTTGTTTTTTCTTTTAGCTAAAAAGATATATATGTGTTGTAAAATCAAAGAAAATAACAAGATAAGATAAAGAGAATGCAATATGTGAAACTAGTTCTTCAAGAACTATGTATGATATTTCTCTCTTATTGTGTGTTTTACATACTAGCCAATGCTCCCTTTTATAGGCATAGAATAATGGGAGGTTAAGGAATATGAAAATGGGAATATGAAAAGGATGGTACATGAATCAATTGGCTACATCAATGTATACATTAAGGTTATAGGAATTCTAAAAGATTACATAAATGTGTAGAATTCCATGAGGTGGAACTAAATGGTCATCCACTAAATGCATGAATGCATTCATAACACTCCCGGATGACCATACACTAAGAATATGCCTCGTTAAAACCTTGCCAAGGAAAACCCAGTGGGAAAAAACATGTGCGAAGGAAAAGAGTACAATATTCTTGTATGCCTTCATGCTTTAAGCCTCATTAAAACCTTGCAAAGGAAAACCCAATGGGAAAAACCTTAGCGAAGGAAAAAAGTACAATCACATAATCATTTTACTCCCCTCATTAGCATGAAGAGCTTCAATTGTTTATGATGAAATATCTTGAGTCGGTAGCATTCCAATGTTATTCACCAATTTCTTAAATGTTGCGATTGGTAATGCTTTGGTAAATAAATCGACAAATTATCACTTGATCGTCTGCTTGACATCAATTTCACCACTCTTGGAGCTCATGTGTGTAAAGAACTTGGTGAAATGTGTTTGGTTCTATCACCTTTAATATATCCTCCTCGATCATGTGATACAAGCAGCATTATCTTCATATAATATTGTCGAGCTATCTTTGATTGTGGACAAACCACACTTTTCTCGAATGTGTTGAATTAATGATCTTAGCCATATACATTCTGAATTGCAATAATCTCGAATGATTTGAAGAAGTAGCAACAAGTGTTTGCTTGACTGATCTCCATGAAATAGCAGTACTTCCACATGTAAATAGATATCTTGTTTGAGATCTACCTTTATGTGGATCAGAAAGAAAACCTACATCTACATATCCAACTAATTGTGAATTTGAACCTTTTGAATAAAATAATCCCATGTCAGTTGTTCCACGAAGATAGCGTAGAACATGTTTGACCCCATTCCAATGCCTCCGAGTTGGTGCAGAACTATATCTTGATAGTAAATTAACTGAAAATGCAATATCAGGCCGTGTGCAATTTGCAAGATACATTAGAGCACCAATTGTACTAAGATATGGTACTTCAGGACCAAAAATTTCTTCATCATCTTCTTGAGGGCGAAATGGGTCTTTTTTCACATCAAGTGATCGAGCAACCATTGGAGTGCTCAAAGGATGAGCATTCTCCATGTAAAAGTGCTTCAAGACTTTTTACATGTATGTTGGTGATGAGCGAAAATTCCATTTGGAAAATGTTCAATTTGTAAGCCAAGACAAAATTTTGTCTTTCCAAGATCTTTCATTTCAAACTCACTTTTTAAGTAAGTGGCAGTTTTTATAAGCTCTTCTGGAGTCCTAACATGATTTAAATCATCTACATAAACTACAATGATAGCAAATCCAGATTCTGATTTCTTAATGAAAATGCATGGACAAATTGGATTATTCTCAAATCCTTCTTCCAATAGATATTCACTAAGACGATTGTACCACATGCGTCCAGTTGTTTTAATCCATATAAAGATCTTTGTAGCTTGATAGAATAAATACTTGATTTGGAATTATATGCTTGGCATTTTGTATCCATTGAGGATTTTCATATATATATCATTATCAAGTGATCCATATAAATATGTTGTAACCACATCCATTAAACGCATATCCAAACTTTCTATAACTACCAAGCTAATCAAAAATCTAAATGTAATTGCATCCACTACGAGAATATGTTTCTTCATAATCAATACCGTTTTACGCAGAAACCTTGTGCAACAAGTCTTGCTTTATATCTCACAATTTCATTTTTTCATTACGTTTCGTACAAATACCCTTGTATCAACAGGCATATATACCTTTAGGTGTTTGGACTCTGAGGTCCAAATACTTCACGTTTAGCTAGTGAGTTTCAATTTTGCTTAAATTGCTTCCTTCCACATTGGCCAATCATTTCTACGTCGACATTCTTCGACGGTTTTTGGTTCAATATCATCATTACTTCTGGTAATGTCAATTATAACTTTAAATGAAAATATGTTGTCGATAACAATTTTGTTTCTATCCAATATTTCTCCTATACTTACATAATTTATTGAAATCTCATTATTTTCAGGTACCTTTCCTCTTCGGGGAGTAACTCTTCAGGAGATTTCTCTTCAAGAGATTCCTCTTCGGGGGATTTATTTCCAAGAGAATTTTGTACAGAAAGTTTGGATGGACCAATTTTCGTTGCCTGTTTTGTGGGTAAAGCCTCTTCAGGAGTGTTGATTTCATTTTCTTGTACTTTTCTCTTCTGAGGAATCTTATCCTTTGCACCAATAGGTCTTCCACGCTTGAGCGTGCCTTAAACTCATTTCTTTTGTATTAATTGATTGTCCTCTGAGGACTTCTATCTTCTGGAGTATTAGCGGCGAATGTGATTTAACTATTTTCTTGTTATCGATAAATGCATCCGGCAATTGATTTGCAATGCTCGCAAATGAATAATCCTCTGAACTTCTAGTTCACATTCATTTACGAGGATCAAAATGAGATAACGTCGAATTATTCCAAGTGATTTCTTGTCGTGCTTCGGCAATGACTTTTCTTTCCTAGTGATGGGAATAGGTTTTCATCAAAATGACAATCTTCAAAACGTGCTTTAAAAATATTACCGATTAAAGGCTCAAGATATCTAATGATAGAAGGAGAATCAAAACCAACATAAATTCCAAGTCTACGTTGAGGTCCCATCTTAGTGCGTTGAGGTAGCAATTGAAAAACATAGCACAAAAAATACGAAAATGAGAAATGTTTGGTGGTGACCAAATGCAAGTTGCAAAGGGAATATTTTGATAAGTTGTTGGTATGATCCGAACTAATGATGTAGCATGTAATATTGCATGTCCCCATGCATAACATGTAATTTTGTTTTCATAAGCAAAGGTCGAGCAATTAATTGAAGTCGTTTAATAAACGATTCAACTAAACCATTTTGAGTATGAGTATGAGCAACAGGATGTTCAACATTAATTCCAATTGACATGCAATAATCATAAAATGCTTGAGATGTGAATTCACCTGCATTATCCATCCGAATAGATTGAATTGGATAATCAGGAAATTGTACTCGTAATCTAATAATTTGAGCAAGAAGTCTAGCAAATGCAATATTACGAGTAGAAAGCAAGCAAACATGTGACCACCTAGTTGATGCATCTATTAAAACCATAAAATATCTAAATGGCCCACATGGAGGATGAATTGGCCACATATATCCCTTGAATTCTTTGTAAAAATGATGGAGATTCAACAATTACCTTAGAAGGGATGGTTTAACAACAAGTTTACCTTGAGAACATGCTGCACAAGGATAATCACTTGGTAAAAGAATCTTACAGTTCTTTAAGGGATGCCCATGAGAGTTCTCAATTATTGACGATCATAATTGTTCCGGATGTCCAAGACAATCATGCCAAAGCATAAACATCTTTGGATTAGAGCATACGGTGCATCACAACATGTGATTCAATTATTCTTATTGTTGTATAATACAACCCGGAGAGAAAGCGATTTTTCTAATATAAGCTTACGGCGAAATTATTGAAGTAATATAAAGATATTCACCTTGCCTTCATTAGTGGTTTCAACATGATAACCATTTAGACGAATATCCTTAAAACTGATTAAATTTCTTCTAGATTTAGAAGAATACAAAGCATCATCAATACATAATTTTGTTCCTTTTGGCAATATGATATTCGCTCTTCCAGAGCCTTCAATTAGGTTTGATGAACCTGATATTGTATTGACACTAGCTTTGTTTAATATCAAATATTGAAAATATTTCTTATCTTTAAGAATTGTGTTGTACAGTACAACACTGTCTTCTAAACACAAATCTTCACCAATCATCTTGGAATTAATCATTTCATCAATATGACCCATGCCTCCATATATAAACAAAATATATATTAAATTTCATTAATAATAAAGAAAATAACAAAATATAATTAACTTTGACAATGTAAACATAAATTACGACATAATGAAAACATATTAATTGTTGTAAACATATTCATCACCAATCAAAAGATCAGTGTTAGAGTCTACAAAGAAATCAGAAACATCAAGATGAGTGTTGCCCTCTCCATTTTGAGTATCAAGAAAAACTTGAGAATCTTCAGGATTACTGTGATCAGCAAAATTCATTTCAATCCCCTTTTCTTTGCCTTTTGTGGAGGCTTGATATAGGTCTACTAGATGTTTAGGCGTATGACAGGTACGTGACCAATGTCCTTTCATACCACACCTGTAACATTTATCTTCATATTTCTTTGTAGGTTTATTCTGTAAACCTTTGTTTTCATTTTGTTTCGCCTCAGTGTGATTCCACTTCTGGTGGTATGGATTATTTCTTTTGTAGGAATTATGAGTACGTTCCTCTTGACCTCTATAATTTTTTCTACCACGTCCATGTCCACGACCATGGTTTCTTTTATTACCATGAAATGATGTTCCATTTGCTTCAGGAAATGGTTGAGAACCCGTTGGACGAGATTGATGATTTTTCATTAATAGCTCGTTGTTTTGCTCGACCACTAAAAGACAAGATATTAGTTCGAATATCTTGTGAAATTACGCTCTCGATATTATGTGCTGCAGAGCACATTCGAGGCATGAAATGTGGTATATGTTTTTCTAACATATCCACATCATGACATTTTCTCCACACAATTTTAATTGTGAGTGATTTTAAAGAGTGCGAATTATAGTCACGACACTCTTGAAATCTGCAACCTCAGTGCATCCAATCATAACGAGCTTTTGGGAGGATAAGCGTCTTCGGTGCTCATATCTCTCCCTTAAATTATTCCATAAGATCAAGGGATCCTTTACTGTAAGATACTTAGTTTTAAATTCTTCATGCAAATGATGACAAAGAAAAATCATTGCTTTAGCACGATCCTGCTTGGATGCTTCATTATCTACCTTAATAATATTTCCAAGATTCATAGCTTCAAGATGAATCTAGCATCAAGGATCCAAGATAAGTAATTCTTGCCAGAAACATCAAGAGCGGCAAACTCAAGTTTTGTAAGATTTGGCATTATCTCACAGATGGCTTTTGATGTTGAAGATCAAAAGAACACAACAATTGGCTAGAGCTTCGGGCTGATAACATGTTGTAAAATCAAAGAAAATAACAAGATAAGATAAAGAGAATGCAATATGTGAAATTAGTTCTTCAAGAACTACGTATGATATTTCTCTCTTATTGTGTGTTTTACATACTAGCCAATGCTTCCTTTTATAGGCATAGAATAATGGGAGGTTAAGAATATGAAAATGGGAATATGAAAAGGGTGGTACATGAATCAATTGGCTACATCAATGTATACATTAAGGTTATAGGAATTCTAAAAGATTACATAAATGTGTAGAATTCCATGAGGTGAAACTAAATGGTCATCCACTAAATGCATGAATGCATTCATAACAATATATATATTTTTCAATAATTTTTTTATTCTTATTGAGATGAGAGAGAATATTAGAGATTAAAAAATGGTTTTTTTTTTCTTATTTTTTACATTGGTAAGTAAACAATGCATTAATAGCTCACCAAATATTCATAAAATTGTTGAGTTTAATGCAGTTCATTTATCTCCCATTTTAGCGAAAATAATATTCGGTTAGCTGAACCAAAATGCTTTTAGGCTGACCAATAATAATAAGTAACATTAACTAATGAACCCTTAGAACAACACCTATGTTTCATTAGTCATGTTTGTTAATTAGATTTTCCTAGAAAATTAAATCCAGCTTAATTATCCATGATAGATTAAAAGATTAGGACCCTTTTGTCCTCTCCATAGTGCTCATTGAATATATATATATATATATAGCTTGCAACTCATTATTGAGTTATAATCCTTGATCTAAACTCAAAATTTTTGATCAATTCTCTAGAATTAATCCATTTAATTGAAAATTTGAACATTTTTATAATCTACTAAAATTAATTAATAAGATCCATTAAACAGTAAATTTCAATTTTTGATCGAATTAAGTACTGTTGACATGATCAAACCTAGCTATATAAGTAGGCTTACAATTAAGGATATTAATTTACATAAATTAATCTTGCTAAAACCACCCCCAAAGTCAATCAACTTCTTATTAGTCTATTACATTACATTTCCTTCTAATAACACCTTGATCCCCGGTGAGCACACCTGAACTAGAGAGCTTCAGAAAGGCAGTGGAAAACGCATGAAAGAAATCATCCTGATTGGTGGCAAAATGTTCCACAATTTGAGCCGTCCGAGGATCAATTACCATCTCAGCATCAATTGTCAGCACACCACGGCCTCCCATTGCATTCATGTAGTAATGATTATCAAACAATGTTGGGGTTACATCATTAAGAACAAACGTTATGTTTGAGATCAAAGACCCTTTTGGACAAGTTAACCCCAAGAATGCTTCAAATGTCGGATCCATTAATATTCCCTGAGCCTCCACACCTTCTGGTTTGTACAGACGATTCAGAATGTTTAAACAATGTGTAATTCCTAGCGTATGTGAGCCTGCAATATTATTCAAAACCATTTTCAAATACTACAAAATCTTCCCTAATTAAAGACAATTATATATATATTTATAGCCAAAGCAGGCAAAAATGTGCACGTGCGATCGGATCTGGATCGGAGCTTCATCCGAACTAAATCTCTTGAATACCATGTAAATGAGAAAGTTTTTATTTTTTATTTTTATTTTTTAAACTGGTTCGGAGGAAATTCATCCAACATAATCTATAAAAATGTCATTTTTCATGTGAGAAACACATTTAAATATATATATATATATATATATATATATATATATATAGAATATGAGAAGTATGTGTTTTTTTTAATAAAATTTCTTTCAATTTTGTTAATTATTACAATTAAAAAAAAAAATCATATGCATCTCATATGTAGAAGACAAATGTCATTTTTATGGACTATGTTAAATAAACTTCTTCAAACCCAATTTAGAAGAAAATTATGTTCTCATAAAAAAAACGTTATTTCCACACCGCACGAGCTTAGTAAGGCTCGGGTTTACACCCGGAGTGTAGCCCAAATGAATTGTTTTCATTAATGTATTATTAAAGCAAGCGAATGTGTAATAAGTAAGTATATTTATTACCCACATGCACATATATATGTATAGGGATATCATATGCATATATATATATATACATGCATGTATAGTAGTAGCATGCATGAGCATCAAAAGTATATGATGATTTCATTGAATACTTACCAATAATGGCGACAGATTCTTCGACGGTCATTCCTTTACTGGTAAAAATACGAAGCATCTCATCGACCCCAGTAGTTGCAGGAGGGATGAGAGAATCGGCGAGTTGATAACTTGGAGCAGCGGAGGAATCCCGCCGTCCCAAGGGAACCTTTATCAGTGGGCCCAGGACGAAGCAACCGCCTCACGAGCAGCCAGTACGAGGATGTCGGCACATGAAACTTGTCCGGGGCATTCATCTTCAACCAATGTTTTCAGATTGCCGATTAAATCCCTCTTCCGGATTCCAAAATTTTTCGCTGAAGTCATCTCTGATAGCCTGTTTACCTTAACCGTATCGACCAGAATGGAAGCATCGCAGCCCTTTAAAAAGAAAGTAAATCAAAAAGTTAACGTTCAAAAACCAGATGTCTGTCGTCTGTTGTGCAGCATGCGTGAGAGATCTAGAGAGAGAGAGAGAGAAAGACCTGAACTTGGCAGTCATGGAACAAGAGCCTCAACAAAGCAGGAGCAGAGGTGGGATCAGTGAGGAAAATGGGATGAAGGCCAGTGCTGACAATGTCCTCAAGTTGTGGGCATGATTCCTCATAAAAGTTGTACTGGAGAGCTCCTCCTGCAACCCCATTAAACCTCAGGAAAATGATAAGAACCATTGAAACTATGCTTCTCAAATCCATGTTATTCAGATGGGAATCTGAATTCTGTGATTAAATTGCACTATCTATAAGCAGAGAAGCACCACAGTAGTACTATTACTTAGTGCTGCAGGCTCATTGCCTAAAGTCTCCAATAATATAATATAAGGCTCCAAATTAAATAATGAAGTTTCCTTTTATAAAAAACAAAATTAAGACTCTAATTAAGGCAAAGAAGTTAGTCAATGCTCTTTAATTATGTCACAATTATGATAAAAATAATAAATTGAAATTTTATAGGAAGAAAAAAAAAAAAGAGAAGAGAAATGGAAAGTGACATTAATGACACTCCTAAGCTAATAAACATAAAAATAATTATATTTAGCTCAACACAAAATTTCTTATCTGTTAAAATTAAATGTCTCATAGATAAATTCTAAATGTCACTTGAAAAAAGTGAGAATAACATTTTTAAATATTATTTAGAGGTAACTTTACTTTAGACCTTTGAATTACCATGCAATTTGACAAGCTCCTTAAACTTCAAAGCCTTTTAATTTGGACCCCTAAACTTTCAATTGCAATGAATTTGAACTCATCCATCAATTATAAACGTTAAAAGTAAGATAATGATATTTATACTCCTGATTTTTTTATAAAATTTTAAATTTACCTTGAATTCCAAATTAAAAAAAAAAAAGTTAAAAAAATAAAAAATTGTAGTCACAAGATTTATTATTATTATTTTTTAACAAAAATTAGGATATTTTGGTCTTTTAGGTATTGTCATTGGAAGCTAATGGCTAAATCTGACGAAGGGGTTCAAATTGATTGTAATTGAAAGTTCAATGGTCCAAATTGAAAAGTTTTAAAATTTGGTAGACCTTATCAAATCACATTGTAATTAAGAAATTTAAAGTGAAATTACCACTATTATTTAACATTCAAATATAAAAGGTACCCACCTTAATTTGCGGCCACAAATTTATTGATTGGCCCTTGGTGCAGGTACTAACTAAAGAAATTAGATAATTATTGAATGAAAAATGTTATGTGCTCTTCTAATGATTCTTTTAGTTCTAAGTAAAAATTATTTTATAAAAATTAAATGAGAGAAATAACAGCAACTATTTATTTATTTATTTTTGTTTTTTAAAAAATAATTGAATACTTAATTTTATCTACTTGACTGACTAATTTGTTGTAAAACCATAGACAATAAGGGGAATTAATTATAGAAATCAGAAAAAGGAATATGGGTTGATTAATTAGGTAGCGGTAATTAAAATTTTGGGGAAGGGATGAGTTAATTAGGTCATAGACTAAAATTGGTCAAGAGAGGACTTTTTGGCCTTGTCCTAGAATACGTACACAACCTGACCAATTGTTTCACAAAGCAAGATTGCATTGAGGGGAAACTGCGGAAACTAAGCAAAAATTCAAGAGATTCTCAAGCTCTTGATCTCGAAAATTCTGTGGAAAACCCTCTGTTAGAACTATAATTGGGTAAAATTTTACAGTTTTAGGAAGAGTACTTCTTATACCCATTATGTGTGAGACCCACAGTCCTACGTGGTCTCATAGATTCAATAATAATTTTGAAAAATGAGAGAATAGAAGAAAGATTAAAAGAGTATATGTAGCACATCTCTTTTTTAATGACCATTTCTCTAGGGTTTTTGGAGAGAATCGCATTAGCCGCTTAACTCAAATCTCTTTGCATCTAATTAACATAGTGGATTGGATCAGAGTTGTTTTCTTAATATAATTTGATCCCATGATTCTCACTCATTTCTTTTAGTTGTTTTTCTTTTTTAAATAAAGTGCATATAAATTAAGTTCATAGCTGAAAAAAAATTGATTGAGGGGATAGTTACACGTTTTGTACTTAAAAGTAAGAGATTAAGGAAAATAGCTTGACTTTTAACTTCTGGTGCCATTTGCCTCAACTTGTCATATGATATATTAATTTATATATGTAACTTCTACAATTCTATATATGCAGTAAGAAATTGAATTTACTAAAGCCAAAATCCTTCTGCAATATTAAACTTGCAAGTTTTAAAAGCCATCTACCATGTTGTTATAATTGTAATTTAATTCACTTAAATATTCTCAGAATTGAATCAATGCTGCAATCTAATAGAGGAAAACAATGTGGACACAATTAAGTATTTAAGTTTGTACAGCAAGAAGATTGCAACCTTCGGCCTAGCCCTATGGGCTATGGGGTACCCTACCTCTTTGTGGTGAAACCTATATTCCATACATTTTGTAGAGAGTTTACCATTCGTATGAGCTCTCTCTCTCTCTCTCTCTCAATAATCACAGGTCAAATTCAACATTTAATTTCCTTTGATTCCACCCTATCTCCATTTCATTAATTATTTATTAATTTATATATAGATTTGGTTGAGATTTTAATGTTCCCTGCTCTCTATGATTTCTTTATATGGAAATTAAAAAGTTACTAAACCCAAAAGGCGAAATTAAGAGATTCATATTCTGGGTTTGAAAATGACCGCTAACTATCAACCATATATATATATATATATATGTACATCTTAAAACATGTGAGCATCCTCTCACATGTTTGGAAGATGTTATGTGTTTGGCAAAGAGTTTCGAGAAGGAAAAATGAGAAAGAAATTGATTGGTGTGATATAAAGATAAAATAAATTTTGAGTTTTTTTTTTTTGGTGAAATAACAATGAAACACGTTGTTTGGTACTGTGAAGAAAATAGTTTGATTTTTTTAGAGATGAAAAGAAATGGTTACCACGTACATGAAGAAAGTTTCATTGGTGGAAGCTTTTCCTATTTCTCTTTTTATGAGCAAATGATTGCCGGATATATGTCATGGAGAATCAATAGTTGAGTTGTAAATTAATGACACTGAAATATCTTGACAGAAAATATCAGAACAAGAATGACAAGAATCAGATAGAATATTTTAAGAATAATATATTTTCCTTTGTCTACAAGTTTAGGGTTTTTATTTATTTATTTATTTCTTCTTCTAGGAGTATATGCTTGCAAAGCTCTCAAAACTTAGCCTATAAATTAGTTATCTAGTATTTTTTTTTTTAAATGAAACTTCATTCTAATCATAAGAAACAAAAACACTGGCTCAGCAAGTACAATAGTTTTAATCAAAGTGGAACAATCCTCCATCTAAACTTGTCCTGAACCTTGACAAAGACCTACTTGTACAAACAAGACGATGAGCTATATTGGCCTCCTTTGGACATGCCCTACAAATCATGATTGGAGACTATGCAAATTGATTTGAGTATCCTCAATCAATTGTTCGTACCGAGTTCAGCTGAAATCTTCTTGACGCAAGGCTAACAAAATTTCGAGCGCATCACCCACCAAATATATCAGTTGAATCCTAAGTTCTCTACAAAAAATTGATGCCTTTCGAGCTGCCATCGCTTCCACTACAGCTGGATTTGATACGAGTGATACTAAGGTACACATGGTTGCTAGAACAAAACCCTTTGCATCTTGGACTTTCACCCTCATACCTATCTTATTATTATGAACATCAATAGTTGCGTCCCAATTTACTTTATCCACCCATTGATGGGGCTCTTTCCACTTCTAGCTCTGTAAATGATTAATATCCATTGTACGATGTTAAGTCTATGTTATTTTTCAATTCCATTTTGGAGTATCAATAAAATTTCAGTAATTTAAAGTTATTATCTATTTGTTTCTTTAAGGCGACTATGATATTTATCTTTCCTAATCATTAGTTTATCTCTTCTTGGTTTTATTTACCGTTTTCAATTTTTAACTAGTTACTTTCATGCGCTATCATTGTTAGAACAATGCCATTTTGCCCAACATCACACACACACACATATATATATATATTGATGGCCACATCAATTTGTGCATTTCTTTAAATTGAAACCTTAAATGATATTTTTTATTTATTTTTATTGTGAAGACATTCACGTGTTTCATTTGTGGTCCTTAAATTTCTTTAAAGAAATCCTAGCTATAAATTGATCCTCTCCCGTCCATTATGGATTGAAGAGGATCCGGATCTCATTAGATGAGCCTGTGATGAGATGAGTTTAAGCCCAAATAACGTGGAGTTAATAGTTTATAGCAAAGGGATCTAGACCAATCAAACCCTTCCACATCATGAAACATGGAGCATCACCCAGCCAAGAATTAATGGTGCCCTTCCCTTAAAATGGTGGGAAACTGATGTTATTGTTAGTAAACAAGAGAAAGCCATAACTAGAACAAATGAAAGAGTGCATGTGAACCACACAAGAATCCGTTGAAGACCCCTCCAAAATAGAGAGAGAGAGAGAAGCCAGGCCTAGCTCCCAAACCAACCTCTTCCCTTAAGGACCCCCCATTGGCCTTAACCAAATTTTTGTGTCACGTAATTCAGCCATCATGTCTTCTTCCATTGCCTTGGCAATCATCATCTCTGTCATCTCTATCACTTTTCCTGCTCTTGTCCATGCCTTGGACGCCCAAACGGTCATCAACTCTCCTTTATTGACAGAGAAAATTGGCACCAACCGCACCATCAAGGTCGATATTAATGGGGATGGGGACTTCAAATCTGTCCAGGCCGCCATTGATTCTGTCCCTGAAGGGAATTCCCAATGGGTTATCATCCATCTTAGGAAAGGGGTCTACAGGTTATATATATATTCCTCTATGTATATATATAAGAGCTTGTAATTATAAATTGCAATGAATTAATGCTTGTTTATTTTGAGTGGCAGAGAAAAGGTGCACATACCAAAGAATAAGCCTTATATATTCTTGAGAGGGAATGGGAGAGGAAGATCGGCAATTGTATGGGCTGAAAGCTCTGATGAAAACGTGGCATCTGCAACTTTTAGGGTCGAAGCCCCCAACTTCATTGCCTTTGGGATTAGCTTCAAGGTCCATTAATTACTTCCATCTTCTTTGCCTATTCTTTCTTCAAACTTACATCATATCTAACAATTAATCAATCTGCATTTCATTTTTCTTTTATGTTAGAAGTTACATCTAACATTTGATCAGAATTAAATAAAAAGAAAGAATTCCCTTCTGATTGTAAAAAAAAAACAATTATCAAAAGTTTATTCATGATGTCTTACCAAAATTGTTATATTTATATTCTTTGGTTCCAATACATGTTATTACAAAGCCTTCATTTAGAGGATCAAAATAATTCAACATCAACCTCGGTGCGATTTATTCCTTGCGGGTTCTTTTAAGGCCACTCGATCTCAACCCAAAAGCTTAAACTAATGAATTTATGCTTAGTTAATTATGTTTTCAATACGGGATTTAATTGTTTTTATCAAGCTTAAATTTGCCTTCCAATGTCCAGCATTAACTCTTTTTTTGTTTTGGTTCTTTCCTGTCTTCAACAAAGTAGAATGAGGCTCCCACTGGGGTTGCTTATACCTCACAAAATCAGTCAGTGGCAGCATTTGTTGCAGCAGACAAAGTTGCATTTTATCACTGCGCATTCTACAGTACGCACAACACTCTCTTCGATTACAAAGGCAGGCATTACTATGATAATTGCTACATCCAAGGCTCGATCGACTTCATCTTTGGCCGTGGCAGATCAATCTTCCATGTAAGTATTCAAATCCACCTTATATTTGGTGTTTGATATTGGTCCATACATATCACACACACAGAATTAATATGACAATTTTTTGGATGTAGAGCTGTGAGATCTTTGTGATTTCAGACAAGAGGGTGAAGATTCATGGCTCTGTGACAGCTCAAAATAGGCAAAGTGCAAACGAGAATAGTGGGTTTGTGTTTATCAAAGGAAAGGTGTATGGCATTGGCGGTGTGTACTTGGGAAGAGCCAAAGGTGCATATTCCAGAGTGATTTTTGCGAAGACGTATCTCTCTAAAACGATTGTGAGAAAGGGTTGGACCAATTGGAGCTATGATGGAACCACAGAGTAAGCATCCCCCGGCAATTACGTACCCTTATAGATTCTCCTTTATTTGTGTGTGATATTGAGAATTAAGCTTGTGAATTGAAACAGGAATCTTCACCATGCCGAGTTCAAGTGCCATGGACCAGGATCCAAGTCAGAAGAGCGTGCTCCTTGGTCTAAAAAACTCACTGAAAAGGAAGCTGCCCCCTTCCTGACTATAGATTACATTGATGGCAAAGAATGGCTGCCTGTGTGGCTATGAAGAATGTTGTCTGATTTACAAATCATGACATATGGATGGAGCACATGTAGAGACCAATTAATCTCCATGTTTGAATTTTATGATACTTTCTCGCGTTTGTTTAAAATCAAATCCGCTTTTTAGCATGTAGTTTGAAGGTTATATGTGAATCTAGGTGACATCAACCTTTGGACTACGTACCAATATAGTATGACGAATTAATGTACAATGCGAGTGGCAGTAATGTATTGTAACTTTTCTTATTAATTTCAAATACCAAAATAGATATTTGTATCTTGTTCTATTGTTGCATTAAATGCTACATTTAAACCACAATGCAGCAGTTGGTCTGATTAAATGATTGCATAGAATAAAATTGTATTTTTGCACCAACAAGTAGTAGCCATGTAACCATGGTGTAGCTCTTTATTCATCTCACTTGTTAATTAATAAGTACTACATCCATACACAAGCATAGTATTACATGCAATACAATATTGCTTCTAAACTTGCTCAGTTTTCTCATCAAAATCCCCCACCACCACCACCAAAGCCCCCACCAGCACCTCCTCCAGCTCCACCACCTCCCCCAATACCTCCTCCTACACCTCCACCTTTTCCACCTCCAAAGCCACCACCAGCACCTCCTCCAGCTCCACCACCTCCACCAACACCCCCAACACCTCCTCCACCACCAGACCCACCTCCAATTCCTACACCACCACCTTTCCCACCTCCAAAGCCACCACCTGCACCACCACCAGCACCTCCTCCAGCTCCCCTCCAACTCCTACGCCACCTCCTTTTCCACCTCCAAAGCCACCGCCTGCACCACCACCAGCACCACCACCTACACCACCTCCAACACCACCACCTTTTCCACCTCCAAAGCCACCTCCTGCACCACCACCAGCACCACCACCTACACCACCTCCAACACCACCACCTTTTCCACCTCCAAAGCCACCTCCTGCACCACCGCCTGCACCGCCACCAGCACCACCACCCACCACCTCCAACACCACCACCTTTTCCACCTCCAAAGCCACCTCCTGCACCACCACCTGCACCGCCACCAGCACCACCACCTACACCTCCAACACCACCACCTTTTCCACCTCCAAAGCCACCACCTGCACCACCTCCTGCACCCCTCCACACCACCACCTGCACCACCTCCGACACCCCCTCCCACACCACCACCTTTTCCACCTCCAAAGCCACCTCCTGCACCACCACCTGCACCACCTCCGGCTCCCCTCCAACTCCTATGCCACCACCTGCACCACCTCCAGCTCCCCCTCCCACTCCTCCGCCACCACCTGCACCACCTCCAACTCCTCCGCCAGCTCCACCGCCACCTCCAAGACCCCCTCCTGCACCACCACCAAATCCTCCACCAGCACCACCACCACCTCCAAGGCCGCCACCTCCTATGCCATCATCAGAAAATGTCTCCTTCTCAATTTTCCGACATTCTGCCAGCCCTATCACCAAGAATACCAGGATCACACCAAACACACCAACGTACTTAGAAAGCTTCCCCATCTTTGTCTAAAACAAATGGAGGAAATATAAGTTAGCTGGGAACACTAGTCTTGTGGTACGTTTAACAGATGGAGTAGCAGTGGCTTTATAGTGCAAGCACTGAGGGACAACATTAATGCATGCAAATGCAAGTGCTGTGGAAATGGCGCAAAATTCAACTCTTTTGAAAACGAACGCCTCAATCATGGCCTGTGAAGTCATAAATTCCCAGCTTCCCAACTACTTCCTTAATTTACAATATTACCCCCGCACCGTCATTTGTACGACTAATCAATGCGATTTGGGCCGAGATATGGGGATGCGGATTGCAGCCCATGGGCTTGGGCTATTATCAATGGGCTTCTCCCTCACAAATTGCTTCGCTTAGCTGTGACCAGAGCTTAGATTAGGGTATTGAGATTCTCACATTTTGGCTTCGCACAGAGACTGAGAGCGATCGATCGAAGAAAAAAATGGAGGGCGGAGACGACGGAGGCATCGATAGAGTGGTGGACTCGAAGGACTTGCAGCAACAGAGCAAAGCCCTCGACAAGCTCACCGACCGCGTCGAAGATCGCCAGTTGGACTCTACTCGAGTCCAAGAGGTCTCTCTCTCTCTCTCTCTTGTCCTCTGTTTGGCTGCCAAGAAAATGCAGGAAAAAAAAATTAATTCTTCAAACTTGTGATGGAAGGTGTGAAGTTCTAGTGCTTTTTCACATGGTTTTGTTGGATGACGTGGCAGGCGATGGCGTCGATTGCTGCATCAGGGGAAGCGGACTGGAACGCTGCGAGAATGAGGTACGAGTTAGATTCTCTGGCTTCTGCTTTTGGTTGCGAGCTAAAGGAATTGATTCAAAACGACGTGTATTGTAGTCGTGGAGTTATATTATAGGGAATTTTTTTAATTTATTATTAGAACAATTTTGTGTTTGAATTTCTTCATTGTTTTTGTTGAATGTGAAATTCGTTGTGACTTTATCTGCATTCTCAACAGCTCCGAACAATATCTATGACCAAAAAAATGCTGTTTTTTTTCTGCTGTTCCTTTTTTTTTTTTTCTTTTTTATTTGTCATGTTAAAGAGCTAAATTATTTTGAAATTAGAATTAAACAGTTCAATGATATTTTAATTCTTTGCATTTGATCAGAATTGTAGTTCTTTGAGTATCTTAACTGATATTTTCCCGGTATATTGTGATGAAGGTAACCCTTCATTCTGTGATTTGCGTGCTGCCCTTGAACTGCATTTTTATACATGAGTAGCTCGTAAGTTATCGTGTGTGTTATGTGTTGGACTGCAATAATGAACCTTTTTTTTTTCAATTTTTTGGAATTGTTCTTTCTTGAGTATTTTGGAGTGTCTTTGTTTTTCGTTGTTAAATGGTAAAGATTTCTTAGTGCTTATAATTTTATGTTGACTGTCTGAATTTAAATAAAATTAGTGTTCTTGGTGCATACGAATTTTTTTATGAATGGAATTTAAATTTATTAGATGTTCATAAGTGAGTGTTACAAGGTAAAACTCTTAAGTATTTGCTATAGTTGTATCTGAGCCAAACCAGAGTGGGATTTGAGCAAATGCTCAGGCCAATGACCCAGATAGTAAGCATGTATGAACTTGTCAAATCTTAGTGCAGCCATTTAGATTTGAGACCACCATGTGTGATGGCATAGATGACATGTATATATGTATGCTTTAGTCTACAATTTTGATTTGTGGCAAAATATTGGTTTCCCATTCTGAATCAGAAGATTTCTTCTTCTTCCTTTTTTTTTTTCATTGTGTTTCCCATTGTTAATATACCTTTGAGAGTAACATCTTGGAATCTCTATCTATGCACCTTAACTCGTTTTCACTATTTAATACAGTTCTAATCCACTAGTTTTTTTTTATTATTTGACTTTGTTAGGGGTCTGCAACATTAAGCTTCATTAGGGCCAGTTTGGTATACAGAATAGACCTATGTAATAGAATGACTATTCCCATGGAATAGCTATTCTCTTGTTTGGACCATTCCTTGAGATAGCTAGTTATTCATTGAGGAATGAAATGGGTTTTCCAAAAAAACCCATTATTATTATTGTTATTATTTTCTGCAAACCTAAAAACAAAAGACCTAGAAAAGAAATTGTTTTTAATTTCTTATACATAGTAAACAAAATAAATCCTTCAAGAACCAGTTGAATTCATATATTCAAACAATAACCATCTTAATTAATAGGTTAAAACTAGAACTAGAAGAACTCATATCTATACTAGAATGTGTATTGCTTTTTAACGTAGACGAACATTGTCCATAACATCCATTCCCAAAGGCTCTGCTAATTAACCCAAAGAAAGAACACAAAAAATAAAGATATAAAACCATGTTCACAGCAAATTTTTTTCAGTTTTTATTATTATTATTATACAATTCCAATGAGAGCACATGTTCTCACCAAACAAAGGAATATGATTAACTATTCTAGTCTACCTTCTCTCATTCCGAGCAATAGCTATTCCCTTTTCTAATGGAATTGCTATTCCGTGAACCAAACGAGGCCTTATTTAAAATATCATTTCACCCTCTGCTCTATTTGCTTGTTGCTTGTTGCTTATTCCGTGTTGCTGTATTTCAAAGCAAAGATGGCATTTTCTTCCTTGCAGAGAGAAAGAACTGGCTGCTGTTAAGATCAGGGCAGCTGATGTTGACATAATTGCAAATGAACTAGAGGTTAGTTTAACTTTTTTTTTTTTTCATGCTGTTTAACGTACATCCCTCTAACTGCCAAAGACTTTACAATACAATATGTTTATTTATTTGTTCAATATTGAGAACAGTTGGACCCAAAGGTGGCTGAGAGAACCTTACGTGAGCACAAAGGTGATGCTGTTGCTGCCATTCGACATTTGCTTCGATAGAAAGGCATTTGGGGGGTAATGAACCAAGAGTTTGGGTTTTCAAATTTTGGGGCAATCATTTGCGTGCGTTTGGTATATGAATGGTGAACATTTCCAGCTATATTATCTTATCAATACAAAGCAGCAAAGTCCATGCGTCTTTGTAACGAAACATGTTTGCTTTAGAAAGATGTATTTCCCACCATGCCAATTCAACTCGGATTTGTTTTAGGTGCTGCTTGCTGAATAGTGAATAATATTTTACTCGGTTAATATCAGAGAAGTGAAAATTCTCAAGCCGATATCAATAGTTATCATTAGGCGCAGTTATTGAATTAGCCTACGAGGTTTGTTTGCTCTTTTATCATTGGGGTAAAAAAAATATTATAAAGATCCTCATGACACGCTCCCATGTCAAATGCATCATTCTATATAATTTGTCTATTTGTTAGGACACAATAAGAAAAACTCGAAAGAGAGTAAAATAAATAAAGAGGGTGGTCTGACGCATCCGAAGGCATTTGAGGGTGGTTCAAACCATCTCTTGAAACTGCCACCTTGTAAATTGGTCAAGCAAAAGGCAAGTTTTGGGTGGTTGTCGGCCACCCAGTGGTTTGAACCATCCCTTGAAGCCATTTTTAAGGGTCGTTGAGCCATTCTCATCATTGGTTTGAATGTAAACCCGAGAATTATCACTGATCCAGATATTTCTTCTGAAATAAAAAAAATAAAATAAAAAGAAATAGAAATTCACGACCCAATGAAAACGTCGGAACAGCCTGCGTCCATATTCGCTGTCCTCACTTTAAAGCCCTAGGGCTAGGGCACGATGTGAAAGTTATGGCATAATCTCACAATGGTTGCCTTACTGTTTCTGGTGTTCCTTCAATAAATTAGAGTATCTTTGCATGTTCGGCCAGTCACCTCAACTTGAGAGTTGAGATACCCAAGGCAAAATAGAGACCCAACAAGAATGAAAACAAAGACTAACATCCCATCTAAAACTCTGCTTCTGCAGCTCTGCCAAACTCTTTTGTGGCTTACATTCCATCCGGCTCCTGGCAATCATAAAAATGAAGAAAGTCACTGATTGCACTCTCTTTTACTCGCAACCTGAAACTGTAATTTTCTTTTTTGTACAGCTTTTTTTTTTTTTTTAAGTGGCTCTGTCATTCTCCATATATAAAAAACCACAAAGTTGGGTCGCACGATACCGACCAGCACACTGCACCATTATGAAGATTCTCTCTTTTCACGTCAAGCCAATGAACAAACATCACACAACCAACCCATATCACCACCAAAAATTAGGTAGCTCACATGGATGACAACCAATATTTCTCTTATTTTCCCTCTTCATCTGGCTAATGGGTGAGCCAAGATTTTCTGCATTTCCACTTTGTGGTTCCAATACCACAGGGCTGATCATGGCAATCTGTGGCACCACATGCTGGCCGGTATTGGGTGCAAAATATGCTGCCGGCAGCATTATGGTCGGAGTGAAATCCAAAGCACAATGAGTTTGTATCTACAGTTCCTTTTGGGCACTATCTATGACTGCAGACCGGGCTGCCTGGAATTGAAGGGCATACTGTCTCTGCAACTCTCTAAGCCTTTGCAAGAGCTCCTGGAATGTTGGTCGGCATGCTGGATCTCTGGTTTTGACAAACGTTGAAGTCACCAAATTAGCTATATTTGAAAGTCGGTCCATGATAAAATATGTTCTCATGACTAGAAGCTACATAAAAGACAAGATCAAGAAGAACACAACTCATTTGATCATTGACACCATCACGTTCCTGTTGGAAATTGGAATCCATACTGACCTAAGATATGTAAACTTACTAATAGGAGGCCAACCCCAAATACTTGGGTTTAGTTATGTGAATCTTGTATTTAAAGCTTTAATAGCTTCAAATCACAAATGAGCACATTCAAGACAGTTTAAAGAATGGCCCTATGAGGCTAATTTCAGCAAGAAAAATTATCATCAAATAATATTATGGCAACGCATAGAGTGGCATGCCGCTAACCCAGAAAACAAATGACGTAAAGGAATGTGCAAGCATCATAACAAACTACTCAGACATTAATTGAAATGAAAATTAATCTAGGTTGTTCTTTAACGGGTACTAGTGCTTATAATGAAAGTTCATCAATGGCTCTTGATAATGAAAATCAAACTAAGTGACATGCATAAAGATTATAAACACCTGTGCCAGCAGCTTTCAATTATGGAAGACCACTGTTGATCCACATCCTTAGGAATCTCTAGCCGTTGGTTCATGAACCCAACAGCTCCAATCACCTGCAAGTATCCTAAAGAAGTTGTTGTTCATATGTGCAGCACATTATCATTGTTATAGAATGGCATTAAAAAAATTCCCACCAAGAAGACCAACTTCACTCCTAGCCAGTGAAGGTATCTAATTTTTGAGTACTGAAGGAATTTATCTTGCGCAACAGTTTTGGTCCCATATAAAAAGAGATTCTTTCACAGATAAAACCGAGATGAATAAAAGTGTAAACACAATATTTTAACTTGCATAACATTACGTAAATGATGATTTTCACTTCAATAGAATGTCCTGGTATATTTTTCAAATGAAGACAATACCTGCATTGAGTTCAGATTATCCCAAGGGATTTTCTCAGTGGCAAGCTCCCACAATATCACCCCATAGCTATATACATCAGACCTAAATTTATCCAAAGAGGCAACAATAATTGTATTTTTAATTTTGGATATTTAAGCAAAGAAAACAAACACTTGAATCAAAAGATTCAAAGTCAATTTTAATGTTGACCCAGCTTAAAGTTATAACATACTTCTCATCCGAACGTTCATTACGAAGAACTTCTGGTGCCATCCATTGAGGCTACAAAGAATAAAAAAAGCAGTATGCATGTCAACAGAGAATTTCTATGCAGCCTTATGCAAGATAAATTAGACAGGTTAGAAAGATATAAATAATAAAGAAGACAGCAATTGGTGCCAACTGATACCGTTCCCTTCCCAGTTGTAGTTGCGAGATATGTTTCATGCTTAAGACGTGAGAGACCAAAATCACCAACCTGTTCAGATTACAACTGATGAGATTATGCTTTGCCTTGACAGAAAAAAAAAAAAATTAACACACTGTTAAACTACCATTTGTCCTAAAAGCTTAGCCTATTAGAAAACAGTAGATTCATTTAATTAATATTCTAACACTTTCTCTCATGTTGGATTCAAACTCTCCTTCAACAAGTAAGGTCTAACATATGGAATATTAAACCGAAAGAAGAGATAAATTACTGATTCATGATTCGTACTCATAACCACTACTCTAATATCATATTAAACACTTATCCCAAAAAGCTTAAATTGATAGAAAATTGTTGATTTAATTATTTAATTAATATTTTTATAAATATAATAAAAGGCAGACCTTCACAGTCCAGTTCCTATCAACCAGAAGATTTGATGACTTCAAATCTCGATGAATGATTGGTGGATTGAAATGGTGAAGATAATTCATGCCCCGGGCCTGTAGAAGGATTAAAATTTTTTTGTCAAAAGTTAGAAAAAAAGTAATAAAGCAGACATAATGCTTGAGAACCCCACAAAATGAATCACTGACAATTTAAAGCAAAAAAGAAATCCATAAAAGTATTTGATACTTACTATATCCAAAGCCATATGAACCCGCCGTCTCCAATCTAATTTGGTTGTGTTCCTCTGTAATAAGCGAAACAAACTTCCACTGCATCAATGGATTATAGATATAAGAGAAACCCATTATGGATATTGTTACAAAGGCGAACATGGGGAACATAAATCAGAACGTCTGTAATATGGAGCTTCAAAAAGGGAAGTTGAGAATGAACCGTGGAAGGAACTCTGTAACAATACAGAGATGCTCAGGTGAAGTTACAGCTCCCATAAAGAGCAAAACATTTGGATGTCGAAGTCTTTTCATAAGAGATACCTTCAGAAACAAAACCATATCTTAACATTAGTGTTCACTGAAAAGGAGGCTGGTGTGTAGTAAAGAAACCCAGATATGTAGTGGGCTTCACATATGAATAAGATTCAAGCTAATATGTCATTATGTCCCAAAGCAAATACAACAACAAGATAACTAGAAAGCAAACCTCTTGTCTAAAGGAGAGTATTACATCATCTGAATATTCTTGCTTGGAGAATACCTTGACAGCAACATCCTGCAGTAGTATGGATACAATTTGAACCACACACAGATAATAACAGTCACAATCTTCTTCACCTTGTTGATTTTTCTAATAGAAAAAGATAATTAAAACTGAAAAAAGGAAATTCCCATTTCATACACCAGCATCATCATTTTATAAGAAGAGTACAAGAGTGGCGTCCAGGCATGCACATTAAACAGGACTTGGGTAATTTGTATCACACTTTATCCTATCATGCAAAACATGCAGGCCTGGAAACCCTAGGCATAATCTACGGACACAAAAGCCGTGGACTCAGCTAGTTGGAAGTCAAAGATGCAGCATCTCATCTCAAATAACATAACCTGGACTCACAGTTTGGTATTTGTGCATTCACATAAAATTGAAGTTGATTAAAGCAAGAGGACAAGGAACATACTGATCCATACCACAGACCATGATATACAGTTCCACAAGAACCTGCAGTAGTGGAAAATACAGCAAAAAATGTCAAATTGATAGAGGACTGAGCAATACACCGTGGCATAGACTCATAGATAAGGAACCATAAAATCAAACGAGAAATTTAGGAAAGATCAAATCTGGATAACTGCATACACATTGACATTCTGGCCAATCAGTCACATGTTTTACCAGCATTAACTAAAATTACAGTACATCAAAACAAACAGGAACCATACTTCACAAGACATGCTGTTCACTTAATAGGTGATTACCTTGCCCAACTTGTTCTCCAATTGTCAAGTCTTCCCACAAGATTTCATAATCCAAGCAGTCAGAATCTATGTCCACCTTATTAACGGCACTACTGCTGGTACTTCCACAGCTGCTGGCACTGCTTGTGCTGTTAACATTAAATGAGGACCAGGACCCCGACGCCTCATTATTGCCAGGCCGATTACTTTCACTCGCCTGGCTTTCTGGTTTTAGCCCACAAGAGGGACTCTTCTGATGAACTGGTTCATTCTCTTGATCATTATGCAACCAGGGCCATGCAAAACGGGCATTCCTTGCCTCTAAACCTTCTCGCTCATTCCCTTTCCATGGCCATGATATCCCTTTCTTACCAATCCATGCTTCTGCCTTGGAGGTTATGATCTTGTGAATTGCAGGTCTTCCTTCACTCTCATCCCCAGAATCTCTGGAGGCTTTTCCAGGGGCATTCTCCTCAATGTGAGAAAATACCCCAAAAGGGGATGGACTTATATCTTCTCTGGGTGTGCTTGCTCCACTTGAATTTGCATCCTCCCTATGGTCAGAGAGAACTGCATCTGGCGAACCGTGATCAGAATAGTGACTATCTCCAGTCCCACCTTCACGATCTGTGTTATTCTCACCTGTTCGAATTCTTGACTTAACTTTGTTGCTCACCTTGGATGCCTGTTTTGGTCATTTAACATTCAAGATACGTGACATCATAATAAATCACAGGAACATGAAAAAACTAATAGACTAACCAAATTAGAAATTTTTGATGCAATTGCAACTTGCAGAGGCTGTTGAGAATCAAGACCAAGTTTATTCGTGATTGTGGTGCCAGTTCGGGGTCTACTAAAACTTGAATATGGTTCTGAGTTGTTTACACCTGACGATGAATCCCTCATTTCTTGAAAGGGCCGCCAATCAGTTGATACACAAATAATCCCAACCAAAGCACCATCATCATCATACAATGGAGTATTGGTTGTAACGGCTAAAAACTTCTCCCCCATCTTATTCTTGACAGGAATCTGCCCAGTCCAGCTCTCTCCCATGCTGACTCGGTTTACTATATTATTTGCTAAAGCAAAGTTCTGGGGATCTATTAGAAGCGAAATGGCATCCTTGCCTAGTGCTTCTACTGCTGAATAACCGTACAGGTTCTCAGCGGTACGGTTCCTGCAAAAATTGAACATTCCCAAATGGACCAGAATGGAAAATTAAATCACAAAGAAAGCAAACTGTTATTTAATCAACAAGACATATAGCACCTTTACGTAAATAAACACATTCAGTAAGTAAATAAACTGAAATTTTGCAAGTTCTGGGTTTATCATTGGTATCAAACCAACCCAATTTCAGAATCAAACTCATAGTAAATCTCAAATTCTCAATTCCAAAAAAACCATCAATCTACCCAATTTCAGAATCAAACTCATAGTAATTCTCAATTCCAAAAAAACCATCAATCTACATTTGCAACAAGCATCAAATCAAACAACCACCCAAAAACCCTGCACAATAAGAGCAAATATACATTGAAATAAAACAACAATAAATTTCCCAATATTCATGAAACAAGAAATACCGAACGAACAGACCCATCAAAAATCTGCAAAACAAGCCTAACAATTGAGCTGCTCACCAATAAATTGTATGACCATGAACAAAAAAGGATCATTAAACAATACCCAAACGCATAAACCAATAAAAGAAGTATCAAAAGCTTCAAAAAAAAAAAAACATCGAGTTGAACTTGAATGAACCACTAACCAGTAAATTATACGTCCATTAAGATCAAATATATGCACAGACTGTCCCATAGACTGCAAGATATTCAAATACTGCCTATCAGTAAAATTCACGGCCGAGGGTCCACCACCACCAATTCTAACATTCACCGGCTCAGGGCTCCGGCTCTCCCTCTGTAGCGGCGACGAATGCCGAAACGACGCCGAACCCTTCTTCCAAGCTCCCGCTCCGGCGTCCAATCCAGAGGCGCCACCTCTTCTTCGCGGACCAGAGGAGGCCAAGGTCGAGCGCTGTGGGGACACGGAGTGGGACCTCTGGTGGTGGGCCTGTTGCTGCTCAGATTTGGCATCGCCGGAAACCTTGAGCTTTGACATCTCCTGCCTGAGGTCGGCTTGACCGGCTTCGAGCACTTGGATCTTCCTCAGAAGCTCCTCTGCTGGTGGGGTTCCCATTTGTGGATTTGGGTCTCTCTCTCACTCTCTCTCTCTCTCTATATCTGACTCACTCAGCAATACCCACTTGGTGGAAGTGATAACAGCACATCAAGGAGATCCACCGGCCTCTCCCTCCTTGTGTATATATATATACACGCAATGGCTTTCTCTGCTTTATTTCGAATAACTGAAAAAAAATAAAAACCCAGTTGATAATCTTCGAGTATGGAGATTTATGAATCTCTCTGACTTTATCTCTCTTCCTTTCTATCTTTCCCAACCTTCTTTCTCTTTAAGTTTTTGCTTTTGCTTATTATTCTTCAACTCGCTCTGCCTCTCTCTCTTCCTTTCTATGTCCGCCTTTTTATCTCATCATTATCAGCTGATTCTAACTATATTAAGAGCAAGAGGAAATTATACACCACCACGTGCCAAACTAGCGCGTGATGAATCTTGGCCAATCATTCTAGCTATATATTAATTGATTCTCTCTTCGGGTCCAACACACACGGAGCGTGCCCCACACGGGACTTGTTACGTGTTTTGGAGTTGTTTTCTTAGGCAAGTTTTTGCATTTTCTGCAAGAAGCTCTTCCTATTGGTCTATTTCTGTCCCTTCCTTCTAATTCCTCTGCTCCATCTCCATCTTCCATTTTTGGAGTCCATGCAAAAGCTAGTTTTGATGGAGAATGCCCCCAACGCCAATTTCTCCACCTTTTTTTTTTTTTTTTTGGTTTTAAGATTTGGATAATGATGTACCAAGAATAATCCCCCACCAAGAAATGGGCTTCAAGTAGGGTGTTCAAACGATTATAGTTAGCGGTTATTGATTAAAACTATTAAACATAACCATATAAGGTAATTATTGTATTTTAATAACCGCAATCGTTCCGCTTAAGTAGTTAGCGGTTATTTTATAACTAACAATTAGAAGTTAGTAAAATTAATAATCGCGTTGAGAACTGCTCTTTTATAGTGTTTTGGACATTTTGTGTCTTCTTTTGGACTTATTTTAAATAATTTTGGCATTTTATTTTAAATAACAAGCGGTTTTTTTATTTATTATTATTATATATTATATATATACACACAACATGCATCAAGGCCCGAAATTCTTTCATTTGTTCTAGCTTGTTTTTCCTTACCTTGTCTTAGTGATCGACTAGGAATTTGTGAAGTGTTTTAACAGATAAGAATAAGAAGATGAAGAAAGCTTGAAAGAAAAATGCAGTAGGAAATTAAATAACAGTATGTACGTGTCATGGGTGATTTGCTTAAAATACCAACGTTTCAAATCCAATTTGTAGAAAGCCAAATCCAAATAAAACACCACCATTAGAAAATCCAAATACAAATCGAAAATCAATGCAAAAAACACCAAATCGTTATATCAAATATATAAGGGTATATTATTAATGGTTATTAACCAATTACCTCTACTCTTAAAACTACTAATTGCCCCAGTTTTATTTGGTTCATAGGTTTTTTTTTATACCTGCCTCCAAAGCGGTTATACGGTTACGTAGTTAACGACTATAAACGGTTAGTAGTTATTGGATGGTTATAACAACTTTGCTCGTACACCCCTATCTCTAAGCTCTGGGTTGACCTAATAAGACTCATCTTTACAAGTTACACTACAAGCACGCCAAACCCGATAAAACCCTAGGCAACGAGTGTTACAATCCCCAAAAAAGTCTACGAAAAGTTATAGTCAAACTACGTGTACCCTAACGCCCCTGATATCAAAGTGTTTTTTTTTTTTTTCATTAAAACACTGACTTAGACATCAAAAGTGCTTTTCGGCTAGTACACCCGATGAG
The DNA here is from genome assembly GCA_013348765.1 of Carpinus viminea. Classification (NCBI taxonomy): domain Eukaryota; kingdom Viridiplantae; phylum Streptophyta; class Magnoliopsida; order Fagales; family Betulaceae; genus Carpinus; species Carpinus viminea. The sequence goes on along the minus strand of CP054673.1, from coordinate 13,330,808 downwards.
GTTACTTATACTTGCTTTCCTTCCTATTGCAAGTGGAGTACAGTATCCAATCACTGATTCTTCGGGTATGTTTCTTAATATACAGGGGCATATAAATTCATTAGATTGGTACACTTATAGCCAGATTACCAATTTGTCACCTCTTTGAATTACACAGTTGGTTAGTCGTCATAAGAAGTTGATATGAATGAAGTGCTTCATGCGTATGTCCAAAAGAATTGCAGGGCTGTTGTCTAGAAGCTGTCTACATCATGTAAATGGTGGTGTATATACCAGAAAAGTAAAAAAACAACCTTTGCTTGCCTCTCTTGTCTCTTCACCAACACACCAAATTATGTTCTTCAACTCATCTATGCATGGATTTTCTAGTTCAAGTGAAAAAAAGAAAAAGAAAAGGAAAAAGAAAAAAAACATATTACAATCCCCTTTTAAGCTTAATTTGACTTTATTTCTCACACACGCACAAACGTCAATTTCACCTTTGGAAGCAAGAGAAAAGTTGCTTTCTTTCCGATAAGAAATGCTTTGTGTTCTCACACTTTATGATGTGACATTAAAAATTATCATTAAATTTTGAATAAATTGATAATAAATTTTGAATTAAATAATAATTTTCATTGCCACGCAAAGAAATTAAGAGTGATTGGAAGTTGGGCATGATTGTGGGCGTACACGCACACTAAAGTTGGGAGTGATAGGGACATGAACAAGAAAAATAAAGTAAAGCCTAAGCTGATCTAACCTCCAACATCCTTATCGTAATAAAAATATTATATTATATATATATATATACAAGTTGACCTAAAAAGTTGGAAAATATATTAGCAAATACAATTACACTATCTCAGCTGCTACAACTACACTTATCTTTTTGTTGGTCAACTTAATTTAGTAGAACTGCTGCCTGCCTCCCCTCTATCGTTGAGGATAGACTATAGTGGAGAATCCATCCCCCAATCTACAGAGATGGATGGAGCACTTGCTCATGTCATGCCCATCCACACTGACACTCTCCCTTTTCACATGATTTGAAAGATAGCTATCATGAAATTTTCAGCAACGATTGCTCTTGAAGATTGTGTGATGTTTATATTATCAAGTAGATGTTAAACAACCCTGGAAAAAAGTTTAAATGCTATCCCCTGGGTACTGTTCATAGTTCAAGTACAGCCACTCAAACCCTTATTCTTCTGTTAAATCATTTAGAATTCTAAGGATAAATACGATTATTAATTGTTCACTAATTATTACTATCTAAGCAGTTTTTAAAAACTCACTAACCGTTAACCACTTATTTTTATATATATATATGAAACAACGTCGTTTTGATTTTGATTTATTTTTTTATTTTTTTTTCTTTTGAAAAAAAGGTTAATGAATTTTACTAACCTCATCTTAAACCCCTAAAAAATTCCACATTCCCATAAAACAAATTCATGCTCATAGTCTCCTACATCATGATCTTTTGTTTTACATTCATTTTGATAAATATCAGTTTGGTATCAAAACTTCTTCCCAGAAAGATATTAAAACCTTGTCGGCATGCTGCTCCAAACCAAGTTCAAACACCAAGGGTGAGTGGGGGTGTCCCTAATTAGAACAGAATCAGATTGACAACAGCACATGTTGCCTAAAACTCAACAGTTATAACAGGACTATTGGCTTTATTACACAGAACAATAGCCGCCTGAAGCAGGATAATATTTTACATTTATTTTGGGAACTCGAATATATATATTTATATGTATATAGTACAAACAGTAAGTGCAAGACATGCTTATGGAAGGAGAAATATGCAAGTCAATCCAACCAAGTCCACAACGGCAACTGCTTCTCATGATCAGTGAATCCTCAATAACAATCTCAAATGACATCCACTTGCCTTATATAAGTAGGTTGCTGATCCTTCTGCCCAACAGCAAGGTGGATCTAACATTCTAAATGCTCTCAAATCTTTTATTGAATACCAATCAGCTGGATCAAGTGGCTTTGCTGCAAGTGTAAGCCTCCTATCCGGTTTATGCGAACCATCAAAAAGGGTATATGCCAGAAGAAGAAGTATCTGAGGTTGAAACCCAGAAAGCTTTCAAGTCTTGACCCTCTCTAATGCTGACAACCTAGTCAACAGTCTTTGTGTCTGTCCGAGGCATGGGAAGTTCAAGAATAACTAAGAAATAACATCTTTCTGACTCTCTAATATATTGGACTTCCCCATTCATGCGCTTTAGAATTTTCCTGCACATGCTCAGCCCTAGGCCTTCCTGAGTAATCCATCGATTGCTATGGAACATGTCCTGAACCAATTCAGGAGGGAGACCTTCACCGGGGCATACCATCCTTCACAAGTAACATCAGCATTAGTTAAGTGGAAAGCAAAGAATTCCATAAACTTCATTATAAGTTAGGCATCATTGCATTGGAAAGGCATCTTTACCAAAGCAAAATCAAGAGAAGGTGAAATATGTCTTTACCCTTGAGAGAGAAGGATAAGGATAACTTAATTACTCGATGTAACTTAAGATCTCATTTACAAAAGGTCCACTATACCGCTCATAGAGACTGAATTTTTATCTAGAACATTCTACTTTTATCTAAAACTCTATTTCCTTTTTAATCATTTTCCTCCTGTTTTCTTTCACAACTCTCACTCTTCTGTTCTATCGCATCTTTCATATCACTATTTGTCTATTCTACACTTTAACTCTTCTCGCAAAGGTTATACATTCTCTAAGCCGTTGTTTCAAGTTTCAAACACTTATGGCCAAGTACCAATTTTCATTATTCTAATATAAAACTTTGCAATGTTTTTATATTTAATATAAAAACTTTATTATTATTATATAGAGAAAGTGAGAGTAAGAAGGAAGAGAAGTTGCAATAATAACCAATTACTTCCGTATATATTCTTTTCTTACAAAAAATAAATTGCCAATACAGAATTTATAATCAAAAAGTAAATAGAAAGCAGATATTAGTTAGGCTATGCCAAGATAAAGTACAGAGGAATCATAAGTACAGTAACATCAGTTTGCAGTACCCATATATGCCCATCCAAGTTTGTTCACCCAATATCAAGTAACCAACTTGCTTAAAGCTCATTGTTATTTGTTTCTCTAAGAAATCTACATAATAAATTCTACCAAAACAAGAACTTCCTATATCAGGTATGCAACTCTGGCTGGTCAGGTCAAATTAAAGGCCAACCCTAACATTTGAACAGAATTTAGCAGGATATCAGTGTTGGCAGATTGGCCAACTCCAAGCCCACTTTGAAAGCCATGAAAAACAATCTATAATAAATCAAGCCACACGCATGGAAAAACTAGTGCTGATATATGAAATAACAAGAATTGAAACAGGCTTAAAGATTCCACCAAAACATCTTCATCTTTATTAGATGCTCTAAGAAGCTGTGAAGACAAGCTGTTGATGACAGATCTAAAGAACGATGTGATGGTGTGCGCAAACCTTACCTCTAAGCTTATCAGACCCAAGAGATTATATTAATCAACCCGCCATGGGGGGTGGCTTGGTAATATTCCTAAGAACCCAAGTCACCAGCACAAGCCTCTTTTGCACCAATGAACATACTGAGGGACAAGCCTCTGCATGTCATAGGTTTTAAAACTATAAACCATCATGTTCTTCAATTTTATAGAGATATTACATGCAAAAATTCATTCTAGGAACAACAGTACCCACTATAAACCATCATGTTTTTGGATAAGTCAACGATTAACATAATAAGTGGTATTCAAATGATTTTGCCCTACTAACGTTATGAGTCAACCACTTCAATTCCAATTTAATGCTTAACTTGGCTGAACCAGTGCCCCTGGTAGATTTAAAGTAAAGATAAATCGACAGGACTGGTACTATTTTTAGAAGAGAGATTCAAAGAACGCAAATAATGATCCAAGTATGCCTCACTAAATTGATTCTCAAGGAGTGCTGAAGGACAGTGGGAGGCAAAAGGAGTGAACAAATCAAGAGAACCATTTATTTATTTTTATAAATAATGTATATTCATTCAAAACACAGAGAGGCACAATCTTAATACAAAGGGAGTATATAGGATAACTCCTAAATTATAGAAAAAGTGCATAACTCCAAAAACTCAGAAACATTAGAGACATGCAAACTTTTCCAAGAATTTGTCTACCCTTGATAAACACATTCTGAGAACTTGAGACAATCTTCCCCAATACCGACTTCAACCTATTTTCCATAAATTTTGAAATAATTTTGTTCAACCCACCCACTAAGGTGACAGGATGAAAATCCTTAATCTTCACCACCCCAGCTTTCTTTGGAATAACAGAAACCGACGTGGCATTAAACTCTTCTCAAATTTTCAATGTCTATGGAACTCCGTAAATACCACCATAATGTCCTCTTTTAAAACCTCCAACATTTCTGGATAAAAGCCATAGAAAATTCATCAAGTCTTGGCGCCTTATCTCCATTAAAGTTCCTCACCACCTCCATCACTTCACTTTCCTCAAATTCTCTTTCCATCCAAGTTCTCTCCCCATCATCAATGGAAAGAAATGAAAGGTCATCCATGATTGGTCGCCACATATACTGTTCAGAATATAATTGTTTATAGAAGTTCACAATGTGATCCTTTATTACTACTGAATCATCAGTCATATTCCCATCAACCACTAAGGATTCAACCGAATTATTTCTCCTATGTAAATTTGCCAAATGATGAAAAAAATTTGTATTGTTGTCTCCCTCTCTCAGCCAAAGAGCCCTTGACTTTTGTCTCGAACTCACTTCTTCAAGATAGACACTCCGCTCCAATTCTCCAGAATAATCCTCTTTATTAATTCTTTCATCTTCAGTTAATGATCTCTTCTCAGCAAGCAGATCTAGAGCACAAAGACCCTCCATCTCCCTCTTTTGCTTCTTTACATCACCAAAAAACCTCCTCATTCCATTTCTCCAAATCAACTTTCAAAGCTTTCAATTTTTGTGCTAACACATAACTAGAATTGCCCTCATAATTATATGATCCCCACCACATTTTGACCTTCTCTACAAATTCATCTGATTTTAGCCGCATATTTTCAAACTTAAAAGACCTACTACCCCTACTTCCTACTCCTCAATCTAACATCAATGGAAAATGATTAGACAATAATCAAGGAAGACATCTTTGAGTCACATCTGGAAAATATTCCCCCCACTTCGCAGATAGCAAGAATCTATCAATTCTTGACCATGCTTCTACAGCCCAACTATTAGTGGAATATCCCTGTGTCCCTGCTCAAAAATGAACTCTGAGAATTCCACCATCACTTGTGTTTGTTTGGAGTCGCCTAATCTTTCACAAGGATACCAAACTATGTTAAAATCTCCCCCATAGACCACGGCCTCTCCCACAGACTCATCAAACCAACCAACTCATCCAGTTGACCATTTATTAAAACCAGCACAGTTTTGTTTGCTCCCAAACAGACAAACATTTGTTATCGAGGCCCTCTCAACTTTATCAAAAGAAAAATGAAAAAAATAATAATAATATATATATATATATATACAAGGCAACTTACATAGTTCCTTTTTAATAAATCAGTATTAATCCATCAACATATATTTGAAAAAAATAATGTAAAATGAATGCAAGTCCAACAAACCTGAATTCTGTGTGCAAAAGTGTGATTCCATCAGAAATTTGCTTCAAGCTTGGATGAACATGAATCTCTACCCAACCTTCTGGAGATGGTGCATAACGTACCATATTTAACAAGAAATCGGCAAGCACCTGTTGAATTCTTACTTGATCACCACAAGCAGCCAATGATTTGATTTCTTCTGGAATATCCCGAATCAATTGTAAATTTCTTTCCCTCAGCAATATCATTACTTGGCTAACAACAGCATTTATGACACTCCCAAGTAAGAATTCTACATTCTCAAGCTCCAATGAACTTATTCTGAAAGAAATTAAAAACTTAAGTCATGTTTTCTCATTAACAAAATTATGCTGAACTTTTGGTATTATTAATACAAGCATGAACTTAAGCATGATAGCAATGAATGAACAAAAGTTAAAAATAAAAGACATTATTTTCAATCAAAAGCTATAATATGAAATTGGCCAGAAATATAATGCAAATTTAAAATAAAGGAACCGATGTTTAGTTATTCTCTCAGCAAGAACATTTCGCTGCTTTCCCTCTTTTGACAAATCCTAGCAGGAAAGCCTAGTATAACAGAAGTAATGCACACACACACACACATAATTGACAGCATCATAAAGTCGAATGATAGATAAGGATCATGTAGTCAGCCCATACAGGCAGAATAAGTTTTGATGAGTTAACATCAATCAACTAATACTCACAGTCAATAGATTTAGATTGACAACATCATCATGGTACATACCACTTCAAGCAAGGACCTTCTGTACTAAGTAAGAGCCCAAATGAGAATCTACAAGAATGACTTTGGGGTGGATCAATTCAAAAGCATGTTCTTATAAAGCTAAAAGTTAGCAATGATAAAGAAAAAGAAAAGGAGAAGCAAGGTGACACAATCATTATTACTAGAAATCACATTAGTGAATGTGGTTGGCAATTCCAAAAGCCATAAGCCATTACAAATTTGATAGATTTTTCCTCTCCTTAAGCAAAGTCATAGACTGCAATGCATGACATGGAATGATAAAGCTTTAATTTAATTGGATAAATACACAATCATTTAGCTAGGATCCACATGTGTAGATTTTTTAAGATCCTCAAATTTATAATCTTCCAACTATCGCAAATCAACATTACAACAAGCCTTTGCTTCTCTCTCTAACTTTTTAAATAAAGAAGCTCTCCCCTCTCCCTCCATGTGTGAGAGTTTTCCCCCCTTCCAACTGAGAGGTCTCTCCTTAATAGGGTGGAGGGAAAATAATACAAACCTCAAGTAAAACTTACCCTTGAAAAACCGATTTGTAAGAGGAGAGTGCCCAAGAGCTTATATACACATGGTTAAGATTGTACTACCCATGTGTGGCATTTAAGATCTTAACATACCGCCACACTCAACAATCGACGTCCGTGACGATCCACTGTATCCCATAAGTCGCCTCCTCAGTGACTTAAACCCGTGATGTGATATCTAATTCTAATACCAAATGATACAAATCTTAGGTAAAACTCATCATAAAAAATGGGCTTGCAAATGAAGAGTGCCCAAGAGCTTATATACCCATAGTTAATATTACACTTAAGCCATGTGAAAAACTTAGGATCATAACAAAAGAGCTTTGCCTCCTCCCTCCATTTCCCCCCCAAACCCATTGCTCCCCTCTCTTCTTTTTTACTCTCTTTATGTTTGTATTTTTTAAGTTAGATCTACTGCCCATCCGTCTCCATCTTCATGCATGCGCCACCACATCACCTTCATCAGCCTCCGCACCACCCCACATCACCCTCCTCCGCCGCAGTTTGATTTCACACAGCAATTTCTTGGCTGTCTCATACATCCTCTCCCTCATCAGCCTCTGTATAGCAGTACCCCCTTTTTTGCCTATGGAGATTGCTAGATCCAAATCCGATGTCCCCTAAGCATCAGTAGTAGGACACCTCCCTCGTCAGATATCAAAGTGGAGCTCCTCTTCAATGGCTTTGCTCCATTCGATGTCAGTGCAATCATCCTTGCTGTGGCTACCAAGTTTTCTTTTTACCGCAGTAAGAGCTTCTCCAAGCTACCTATCCCTAGGATTGCCTTAAAACTGCTTTTCTAATGACCCCTTTCTTCGCATATTGGGTTGGGCCTAGCATCTGGCTCATTTGCAGTCTTTTCATGCTTTTTTGGCACTATTCTGGCTATACTAGGGTGATTGTTAGGGTCCCCCGCCCCTCATTTTGTACTTGTTCTTTTATGTTCAATACAGTCTTGCTTTTAAAAATAAAATAAAAAATAAAACTACTGCACATCAAAGTATTGCATCTACACAAATGTTAAGGTTATCAGCCATATTGATATATTTTTGGACTTAACTGAAAGACACTATATAGGAAAGTGTCTTATTGATAGCTGGCTGTAGTATAATTGGTTGAAACACACATCATATTTAGACTCCCTGTGGCATCAATAGAGAGATGACAATAACTGTGACTAGTTTACATTGTATATGAAATAAACTTGTAAGAGTTTAGCATCCAAATGACAAAATATTGCTACATGCATCCAAAACTCGTCAATCAAAATAATTTGTTAAAGAAAAACTCACCCATCTTCAACACTCTCAAGATCAACATCCTTTATAATCTTCAACATCTGCCTCTCACAAGCAGCACTAGTCTCAAGGAACTGCTTTTGATCTTCAGTCAATTCTGTAGCCTCCAAAAGTGAGTTAGTAAAACGAATACCACTCAAAGGGTTCTTTATTTCCTGGCAAATGTAAGCCAACTCTTTCATTCTTGAAAAGCATTTCTTCTCTTGTTGTCGCTGAACTTTTAGAGCTTGCTGCAGCTCAGGACTAGCAATCTGCAAGAAGCAGAAGGCTCCAATAATCTGGCCATCCATATTTACCCTTTTGTTTGCTGTCAAGAGAGCTTGTACATATTTCCCATTCCGATCAAAGAAGGAAAATGGGAACTTATCTGTGTCCTGCCCTCCAATTGCATTGTGCAAGACAATCATGAATTTTGTCAAAGCATCTGGACCCTTGAGCCGACAGCAACTGCCGAAAACCTCTCCAACCAACATTTTTCCCATGATGTCCCCTCGGGCCCACCCAGTGAGCTTTTCAGTGGCAGTGTTCCACTCTGAGCAACATGTGTTCTCATCTGAAGCAAATATGGGAGGGATCAAAGGATTGGGACTGTGAACAATAGCCTTGTAATCACCTTGTATGTGGATGAACTTGTCCATCACCACTTTCTGACCGGTAACATCCTGACCAACAAAACAAACTCCAACTATATTATTCATGTAATCCTTGCTGGAGCAAGCATTGACCACCACATATACAGCGTTCTTAGAATTCTCAGGGCCAAAGGTCTTCAGTTTTATCTCTACATTCTTATCTTCTTCACCTGCATTAATTAAACTAAAGTGATATAAACAACGTAACCAAATTCAAGTCCCTTTCAAAGCCAAGACTATGTACCAATAAATAGAAGATCCCTTCCAAGCTAAAAAAAATAAGATTCAGACCTTCCAACCCATGAAACAAGGTTATTAATACTTTAGCCTCTCTTTTATTTTGGCACATGACACCATTTCTGAACACCAACATTATAATCAGGACTCTATTCCTCAAATCACTGTGTTGGCACTACATACCTATATTGGACATTGGACACTCATGCCACCGTCCATGTCCAGTGGCTAACAAAGTAATCAGCAACCACATGATAGGGCATCCATTAGGTTTGTTATTGAGAAAATAGTGTAAATTCTTCAACCTTTTAGTCAAAGCTACTTATAATAATCATAAGGGACAATATCATATATCCTAATATCAGGAAGATAAAATGCAAATATATTTACACAACATCAGAAATAACTATGCTTTGGCAGATTATAACTTTAACTAGTCATATGAAGAGAAATGGTTGAAGAGAGGCTATCATATAATGCTTAATTGCTGAGGTATATGGACAAACTATTCAAGTTAACATAATCAGAGTATACATAGTCAAAGTGAGTAACTTCTTGCTTTGTATCTAATCTTTAATATGCATTTGATTATCTGCAGATGAATTTTTTTTTTTTTTTAAAAAAATAATAATGCAGCATACTAGCAACTATTTTCCATGGCAAAGAACTCAATTGTATGATTGTTTTAATTAGCAGGGTTTTCTCTGTGCAGTACAAAATGAACTGGAACAAAACATTTAAGCAGGAAGCCAATACACCCCCTTATTGAATTTAATTGGCAGGGAGATAGACATTAGATGTAAATAGACTACCTCCCAAAGCGTGATGAAGAAGCTTGTCCACTATTTCTTCAGATTCTTTATAAACAAGATCACGAACCAAGGACTTCCCCATAGCTTCATCTACTGAGAGCCCAGTCAACTCTGCAACCTTCGCATTCCACCCATTTATACAGCCATCAACGTCTACAGCAAATATAGGAGCAGTTGCAGTCTCAATCAACCTGACCATTTCTCTTGCAACCGAGCTGAGCTCATCCATCCCTTGCAATTCCATGTCCCCAAGCTGGGCATGTATAACAGCCTTAGAATTGCTTGCCTCAGCTTCTCTAAATGAGTCTCGCAGAATAAGCTGCAAAGAGTGGATAGCATCCATTTCTGCGTTCTCCCATGACAAGCTGCGGCTTTTTACCACTTCCAAAAATGCCTTGAACGAAGAACGTGGATGCATCCTCTGCCCATCATCCTTGTCCCGCGGGTGATGCTTGGCACCACCCCATTTGATCTCTTTTGCAGTGTGGGATCGGAACCAGAATAGAAAATCCCTTTTAGTTATATAAGCAACAGCCATCCCACAAACAGCATCTCCGAGCAAGGCTGCTCCAGGGTACCCAGCATCAGCCATACTGTCTGTGCTTAAACCTGTCGAGTCTCCATGGAAAGCCAACAACCACTCCACTATGTCCTTTATCTGCGCCTCTGTAGGGGTCACACCCAGTGGATAGTACTTCCCCTGATAGTAGAGGGCTGCCCCATCACACTTCACAAGGTCCATAATGCTAGGACTTTGAGTAACAATTCCAGTAGGCGAGTCACGAAGAAGCATATCGCACAAGAGAGTCTGCGTCCTTAAAACATGTTTCTCCAACAATTGCGATGCCAATTGCAACTCCATATTCAATTGGAGTCCAAACGCCTGCATCAAGAACTCACAAGCATAGCGGAGAGGGAAGGGAATGCATCGAGCAGAAGTGTGGTGGCAAACAACCAAGCCCCACAACCTCATTGCACTCCGCCCACCAACAGCTTCCTCATCGTTCCCATTGATAATAACTGCCATCGCTAATGAGGCATTTGAGCCCATATTGGCCATATACTGAGCATGACAACCATGGGGAGCACGAAGTGTGGAGCCAACCAAGCACAAAGGCTGCATAAGCCCCTCATCCTGAATCACCCCAACCGACGTGGCATGGCAATCCACAATCATCCTAACCCTGTTCTGCTTAAACAAAAACCTCGAAGCCTGAGGAATATCCGTGGCCGGATAATGCAACCCAATATACGGCTCCAAATCCGGCCTCTTGCTCTCGGCCACAACCTCACCATGCTCATCGTCATGAAACTTATAAACCATAACTCTATCATACGCAGTAAGCTCTCTCACACTCTCGACCACAGTATCACACAAGAGCTTGATATCCCCACCGGGAAGCGACTGCAGCTGGGAAATCGCCCGCACAGCTAGCTTCTGTGACTGCACCGCCCCGGCAATAGACAGAGCAGGGTCCTCTGTCCTCGCTGGCTCCAAATCAATCACAATCCCCACATCTATCCTATGCAAAATCGCGTAAAAGGGGTTCCCGGAATTCTTGGAATGAATCCAAACCGGGTTCAACAACGTGATTTCCCTAGCTCCAAAAGCCTTCTCGAGCAGAACCGAGCTCGAGGGCGAAAAGAGCGTCCTCACATCAATCCCAATTGTCAAAATCTCGGGCCTCTCGAGACTCGGGACTGACTGAGGCAAGAGACCGAGCATCTCGCATGCGTTTTCGCTGTAAGCGATAACACGAAAGGTGCCTTCGTCCACGGCAATCATGCAGCCAAAGGGTTGGATATGGCCACCCCTTTGGATTCTGGACAAATAAGCTGTGATTTGTTGCTCGGGTACCGACTGTGTGGTGGTTCTAACGGACTGAGAGTAGTCGAAGGACTTGCCTGACTCGCCGGACTGTTCGAACACGGCGTGGAGGCGAGCGTCGACGGTGTACTGTTCAATCGCTCTGGGTATGGAGGACTCAGCGTTGTAGAGCTTCATGTTGCTCGTTGTGTTCGAGGACTGAGCTAATTGGTTGCTGTTGTTTTTGCTGTTGTTGTTGTTGCCTCTGCTACCTGAAGCCATTGCTGCTGGGTTGTTGTTGGCTTGTTGAGGTGACCCTTGTTGTCTTTCACAGTTCCGTGTTTGTTTGCTTGTTTGGTTTGGAGGTAGTGGCGGGTGGGAAAGAGAGCGATTCGAGAGAAACCCACATGAGCATTGAGCATCAAGATTCTCAGCGGGGTGAATTGGGAAATTTTGGGGCTTGATCAGAAAAGGAAGCTGGTCGTACAATTATACGTTTTCAGTAATAAGTGTCGCTCAACTTGCTGTTGCTATTCTTCTATTTTGGCCGATACCCCTAGTTTTCTTTCCCATCACCCACCTATTTAGCCTTAGCCTTAGCCTTAGCCTTAGCCTAGCTGCTAAATAAACCCCCCAACAACAAATAAAATTAAAGGTTGCTCTAGGTTGATATTCTCTTTGACTCACAGAAATGAGAACTGGTTTGCCTTTATCATTAAAACTCAAAAGATGGAGGAGACCAATAAACAAGGGCAGCTGACTCCTACTAACATGAAGGAGACAGCTGAAAGAACAGCTGACCTCTCAATAGTAAACCCAATAAAAATTAAAAAACAAAAAAGTTGTCCAGAAGAGGGAAGAACAACAGGAGATGTTCCTGGATAAAAGTTCTTCCTCTGTTCTGTGTTTTCTTCCTCATTTTCTTTCTCCGTTTCGTTGGGCATGGGGAGATCTATTGGGAATATGAGATCATTTTGATCGGTGGTCAAGTGGGTGCTCTTTTTTATATAAAATTCGTCAATTTCATATCCACTATTAGTTTATTCAAATTTTTTCCGGTTTTGTTGAAGTTTTGAGATACGAGAACTCGGTTTACTTTCTATAAATAGTATACATATTTCTCTATCCAAATTTGGATATTTTCCTGTTCATTTGGATTTAAAAAAAAAAAATTATGAAAGACATAATTGTCATAACTAAATTTCTTTCGATTCAAATGAGCTAGAGTTGATTGACTTCTCTAGAACAAAGTATGGCATGGGTTCTAGTCCATCTTTCATTTCAAAGTTGAAACTACCATTCCAAAATGATTTCGATAATTAGCGTTTTGTTGTTCTGATTTGAGCTATGAGCAGTAAGGTTTAAGAAAGTGCTAAGTGTTTTCTTTGTCCCAAGTGAATATTATTTTTTTTTAAATAAATAAAAAAAGTAAGCGTTATTTCTCTCACTCGGATTTTTAAAAATATGGATAACTTCACTTTAAACTACACTTGACAAATCCCTTTAAATTTCAAAACCTCTCAATTTAAATACATAAACTTTTAATTACAGTCAATTTGAACTCCTAAGTTAGATTTAACTGTTAACTTCTAACAGCAACATGTAAAAAGGTCAAAATATCATTGATTTTTTTTTTATATATACTTTTTGTTTATTATTTTTAAATTTGGAATTAAGGGTAAATTTAGAATTTTATAAAAAAATTTAAGGGTATAAACATTATTGTCTCAGTTTTAACGTTTAAAATTTGACAATTGACTGCAATTGAAAGTTCAGAAGTTCAAATTGAAAGTTTTAAAATTTAGAAGGATTGTTAGATCACGTGATAATTCAAAGATTTAAAATGAAATTACCCATAAAAAAATAATATTCACTTAGAACTATGAAAATGCCTAACATTCCCGTAAGGTTTATTAGTAAGTTGAAACGGTTGTTGAATTAAAAAACCTCAAACATAAAAGAGATGTGATATAGTCACAACATAAACTCAACAAAAATCCAGTTTCTCTCTTCAATTTTTAGTTTAAAGTTTCCTTTCTCCTCCGATGGCAGTTTTTTTTTTTTTTAAAATAATAATTAAAAAATTGACAATTAAGAAAAAAAATTGAGTCTTAGTTATATTTAAGTTATGAACAAAAATACTTTTTAAAATAAAATTTGTCTCCCTTCGCCACGTAACGGAATAAGCCAAAGGCAGACAGAAGCAGAATATCCTATCACCCATCGCCTATCGGCTATCATCGGTGTAAGACCAGACTGCTATTGCTTGCCAGATGTCCGCTTGCTAACCACAATTTGGATTTGGCGTTCAACTTTATTTATTTAATTATTTTATCTATCACTTTTCTTCTGTTTTTGAGTTTTTAAAGTAGATGCTATTTTCACACGTGGCCCATGGCTACTTTCATGGATATTATTACTGTGTGGGACATATATGGGATAAGATAAGACCCACGGCAATTAATTTTTTATTTAAATTGTTACCAATTTCAACTAATAATGTAAAAAAAAATCCTGTAAAAACCTACTTCACTATATAAGTGGTCGAGCCGCTAAAAATTTATTTGAACACAAGGGTCCTAAGCTTTAGAGAAACTTCAAAAACCTCTCATGAACTTTTACATATTTTGAAATTACCTCCTAAAGTTTGAGAACGTTTTGAAATTACCTCTTAAAGTTTAAAAGCTTTTAATTAATGATATCAAACTTTCAATTTCTTTCGATTATTATAAAAATAAAATAAAAAATTTTAAAGATTTAGACGTTTATTTTTTTATAAAAAAAAATACTGAGAATATTTTTGCAACATATTTTGCATATATATATATATATATATATATATAGGAATATTTTGACAAGATTTAACCCAAAAAAGTCATAACAGATGGGTAATTGAAAGTTGATACCCTTAATTTTAAACTTAGTGAGTTCGTGAGTTTTGTGAAGTTTTCACCGCTTATTTTAGAATGACAAGCAGTATGCACTATTTCAGGTACATCCCATTATCTCTCCTTGAAAGCAGACTAAAAGCAGGGTTTCTTAGAGGAAACGCAACTTTGTTTAACAAATGATTTGAGGGGTTCACTCTTATGAATTTTGGTACAACATACAAATGAAGATACTCATCAGCTTGGAATTAGCAGTACAAACACTAGTCTAATATACTCAGACAGCCATTTCAGCAGACTGCAGAAAGTTGGAAGAGAAAAACGCTAGTTGAGCGCGCAGGTCAACGCAAACGCAAAGTGCCATCACTTGGTGTAGAGGACATCCTCCCATGGGTGGCGGTATAGCGGCTGCTTCAATCTCTTCTGGTCAAAAGTGTGCCTGTTTTTGAACAATGGCCAAAATCAGTAAGAAAGAAGTATCTGAACCATCACTGTTGCTTGTATCACAGTGCTTTTTTTTTTTCCTTTCTTTCCTCCACTTATTTTTGCCTGCCTACAAGTACACCAAGGTATATAATGGAAGCTAGATACCTAAACTTATGGACGTATATGCTTTTGTGACAAAAGAGGTCATGTTTATGTTCGGTGAACATAGGACCATCTAATCTGTTATGGGGGGACCATAGAGCTCTATCATGTCAGACTTGAGGATAAACAAGGAGATAAATGTCTCAATGTCAAGAATTTGATTGTACCTTAATAAGCAACAGAAAACATAACCCAATGGTCTAGATAAGAAATGTTTTTTGTGTAATCCAACTCACCCAATCAGACCGATGGAGCGAGCCAGCACGAACAGCCCATTCAGATAGCCAATCTCAACAATCTCGTCAATCTCTTGCTTAGTGAACATTCCACTGCCGGCAAGTAGATCCAAGAAAAGGGACCCAATAGCACCATCTACATTCATCACCAAGTTATTTGCCTTGGAGAGCGTGTATGTTTCAACTTGCACAGCATATTCCATGTACTTCACAGATGGGAAATGCGTGCGTGCGAACCGTTGTAGCAGCTCTACTCTCTTATCTTTGTTGTCACCTCTCTTAATCCTTTTTCACACCAAAAAAAAGAAGAGTTTCAAAATTCCCATTAAAAAAAAAAGTTTCAAAACCCAGATACGTGATAATTTTTTTTTTTATAATTTCATGGTTTCTAGTTTTTTCATAACTTATCGTTTCTAGTTTTTTCATAACTTGAAAGACATGCTGAGTTGAAAACCCCTATACCTATGCCCAATTCCTGGTACACGAATGCCCTTCTTTTTCATGCCTTCAACGAATTCGTAAGGTGTCAAACCCTGACAAACACAGCAAAAGGATGGCAAGTTAGAATTTTAGGACCTTTATAGTTTAAAATCAACTAATAAAGGGTTCCTGCTAATCCCCATCAAATCTAACCCTGTCATAAGCATCCTTGAAGTATCGAGCAGCATCATCGATGGCACCACCAAATCGTGGACCAATTGTAAGCAAACCTGTTTAACAACTTCATCAACCACTATTCCATTACAAAATCAGCTCACAGGATCCAGTCCTGTCAGTAATTTTTAGTAGTAACTTCAGTGAGAGAACCATCAAATGGCAACTATTTACCTGAGACCAGGCTGGAAACAAGGTCCTTTCCAGCTCTTGCTGTCACTATAGTGTTGTGAGCGCCAGAGACACAAGGACCATGGTCGGCACATAACATGATACATATCTGACCAATGTCAAACGTATTGGTGAAATGACAAGAAAACAAAAGTTTGCTAGCATAATTAAGTGTTTATTTAAATGGAAAACAAACAGGACAATCAGCTAAATCAAGTGAGCAATTTAAGCAAATACGATCACAAATATATAATTAAAAAAAAAAAAAAAAAACCCTTTATGGTCATGAGAAACCTACCTCAATAAAATGTGTGCAGTAACGGGGAAGGCTGCGTTTGAACCACAAAAGAGAGATAACATCACCAACACCATAACCCGATTCAACAATGGAAGACATTGGCACACCAGCATAGCATGGCTCTTCACCTACAAATTGATTGAAAAAAGAATTTAGGGCCAATGGTATCTAAGCCATAAAAACATGAATACCAAATTATTATTTGTTCAAGAGGTACCCCTGTCATCAGAGATGGTGGAAATAATATGAGTTGGGGCGCGAACTTTCCCACTCTTGATGGCAGTGTTAAGATCCTCAGGGATTTGAGGAGGCACAACTTCCTTTACTGGTGTAGTCTTCCCCTCTTCAACCTAACATAAAATATAAATAAGAAGCACATAAATATAACTAGTTGGAGATCCAAAGGAACTTATATCAAGACACCTTGTTTCTGTTAAAGTTCATAATACACAGAAACTAACCAGTTTCTCAAACGTTTCCTTAATTGCAGCTTCTAAAGCCTCATATGATGTGGGAACAATAGCTCCAGCTTCTCTTAGTGCTTGATTTTTTGCTTGAGCAGATTCCATCTCACCACCACTTTTAGCCCCCTGATTTAGACAATATCGAGGAACATAATCATTATGTCCTTACAGACTACAGCATTAAAAAGATATCAGTAAAAGATAAATTGGGTAGTTTCTTACAGCATGACCAAATTGTACTTCAGACTTGAAGAGTCGTGCACAAGTTCCACTAACCCAAGCAACCACTGGTTTATTTACTTTCCCCTGCTTCAGGGCTTCAACCAGGGAATACTCATCTCGTCCACCAAGTTCCCCGAGAACAACTATCATTTTAACCTGAGGTAGATTAAAAAACTCAGATTGAATTATAACAATAAATGCAAAGTGTCCAACACAAGAAAACTCGGTGACAATGTTATAAAATTTGTCAGCTTTCATGCCAGTCAAAGTATAGAGTCTGCAACTTTTCACCACCAAAAGTTGCATAGGTATGATATTAAGAACATCAATTTCTGATCCTGAAAGAGAAGGACTTGAACATGCAGAACGTAAATAGCATGCTGATGCAGGATTAGATGATTTATTACTTGTCAAAGAAGAAAACTACACATACAGGAGACAAATTTTGGGCATGCACCTAAAAGGAGTAAATCAAAGTGACAATACCTGTGGGATGTTGTTAAACCGCAAAACATGATCAGAAAGAGTGGAGCCTGGGAACACGTCTCCTCCAATTGCAATACCTAAAGCAGTTCCAAAAACACATCAAAGTTTAAATTACAGCCAAAATCCACATAGATTAAGGCTATCATGAGGTTAAAACTAAACAATATAGCCAGCATATTTATAGGCTACCTTCATAAATTCCATCAGTAACACGAGCAATACTATTGTATAATTCATTAGACATCCCACCCTGCAATTGTAAGAAATTTCTAACCATCAGCATACATGTGACATTCTTGCCAAAGACAATATGTTCAATGCATGAAAACAAATTAAGAAAGTCTGGAGGAAGTTCCAGTCATATTGATGAGCTATGAGACCCACAATTTGGCAACTCCTCCCAAAAGATGTTAAATCACATTCTTGAATTTTAAGATAAAATAAATTTTCTGCTCAACAACTAAAATATTTTACAAGTCCATCTGCCAAATAAAGTAGCAGACTCTGCTTGACAGATTGGGAAAGATTGCACTTTTCAAGTGCCATATAAAAACTACTTACTCCTATCTTTCCTATGACAGAAACATTGCGCTAGACTATTTTTTGCATCATTACTTAGATCAGTATCAGGAGGATATGCAGTAGAAATGAGTTTCCACTGTTAAATTTTGAGTTTATGGATACAAGACAAGTACAGAAAAACTCAATCTCACATCAGATACAGAATTCTGAAGGTGAAGAACAAACTTGAGAATCATTTAACATCTAATGTAACTGGTTTAACACAGAAGAAAACTATGATGATATTCTAGATTTCTTGGAAGAAAACCATTGAGCAGTCTGAAAAATGTACTTATTACTGGTAAGTCTAGCGAGACTATAGGGCAAAGAATGGTCCACAATGTGAAAAAAATACATTCAATGCAGAGACAGAAAGCGCTGGAGCGACTACATACAGATTTGGAGACAAAACCAACAGATCCAGGCCTGTAGAGCTTGCAGTGAATTATATTATCAATAGTTCCAGCAGTGTCACCTATCTTAAAAGCCCCAGCTTGAATGCCTCCAACAGTAGCTGGGCCTATAACAACCTGCAACATCAGCAATAAATTAGTATCACTTGGTTAATCTCTTTACCTGGCTAGTTCGATTTATATGAAAATGCAGCATTCATCTCACCTTATTGTTTGCACGTGCAAATGCAATCAATTGCTTAGTGTCCGACTCTGGAACACCTTCAGCAATGATAGCCGCAACTCGAATGGTTGGTTGCTTCAAAGCGGACATGGATGAAGCAGCAGCACTACATATTCATCAGTATATAATTAATCATAAAGTACAACTAAAGAATTCCTGCACTCCACAACATTGTTAATTTAATGAGTGCGAACCTTCTAAACGATGCAAAGTTGATAAAGACATCAGCAGTAGGATGTGCAGCACAAGCCGCCTCAATACTGCAAAAAGAAATTGACATGAAAGTCAGAAAATTTTACTAAAAATTTGAAGTCTTTTGTTCAGAACCCACAAGTAAGGAGCTTTGTATTCTCTAACATGTCATGGATGTAACAGATACAAACCACAGATCATGTATTTTTGATTGCACTAATTGTTTTCTGGGCATAGTGCAATTGAACATCAAATTCAAGACTAAAGAATGACATCTTTGATGCAGTCATCGATTCTCTTAAGAGGCCACAATTATCGCAAGCAAACCTATGTGCAAGTAAAACTGTATTCAACTATTTATAACCAGTTATAATTTGTCTATGCAGAAACCATCAAGATCAAGTAATTCTTTGCATCGACCAGTTTATGCGAGCAACATGATATGAATAAGCAAATTTTTATATTGGAGAACAAATAAAAAATAAAAAAACAAGCAAACAAAAGAAACAAAACATAAGCAGTCATTGTGCGTGATAGTCAAACCAATTCATTTCAGGGTAATATATCACTAGAAATATAATACTACATATGGTAATAGTCAAACCAAATGGATCGAAGTCATTTAAAGGTTACCTATCCTAAGACCAAATTTAAATAATGAAAAGAAGAGTATAACATATAACATATGGTAATAGTCAAACCAAATGGATCGAAGTCATTTAAAGGTTACCTATCCTAAATCCAAATTTAAATAATGAAAAGAAGAGCATAACATATAAACAAAAAGCGAGAAACATGTCATACGTTGAATGCACAGGATGGCAATTTCCTCCTGACCGAAAAAGAGTTTCTGAAATCCATCGCCACCAGGGTTAATTATTCCAGCAACTGATGGTGTTTCCCTCCCTGTAGATACAACCATGAACACCCCATTAACACCAAAAAGCCAACTTAACATAGACGAAAATCTAATCCACACTAGTGAAAAATTCAGTCTTTATATCATTATATCCCTCTTGAAAAAAGTAAAACAGGAGGGATTCAATACCCACCGCAAAGGAAGTCAAAATCAAGCATCCGCTGAACCGGGAGTTGCTTGTAGTTGTAAAACAAAGCTTGTGTCGTGCGGGAAAATAGTTGCCCGGTGGCCATGGTGTAGAGTCAAAGGAACCTGTTACACACATAAGAACATGATATTATTTCAGGAAGGTCTACCAGATATACAAGGAAATCTACAACTTTTTACTTTATCCGGATCACAACAAAACCACCTAAGATCAGACTTGTCTAGATCAGTCTAATTCTCAATTGGGTGCATGAGCCATTCTCTTACTCTAGCTCATCACTATTACTCTCGAATAAAGCCAAACAGATTACAACAAGTTTTGTAATTAAATTACAATAGTAGAGCACTCTGTAAGGCAGATCCACGTGCACAACAATGAAGAATTAACTGCGTCAAACACTATATATGCATATATAGATACACATCTCTTCCTGGATCAACCGAATCCACCGCAGTATACAATCAAGAATTAGTTGCACCAAACATTAAACTAAAAAACACGCATTTCTACTAAACTTGATATTACTGGATTTTTCAAGTAAGGAAGGTGCACCTAACCTGAAACTATACCCTACCCAGATCTCAATTTTGATTTCAAACCCGCAAAATGTGTGCTATATAGAATCCGACAACCTTAAATTCCAAAATCGAACACTATTTGCCACCAAAAAAAAGAGCAGCAGATCTCTCACGCTTTTCATACGAGCCCATCTACATTCGATACCTCCAAATTAGTTCACTAACTAATAAAACAGAGCATTTCGCTCCACCTCGAAGACATCGACAAACCCGTATGAGAATTCGACAAGCAACGGAACTCAAATTCAAATAGAGACAGTACTTCGAATCCCGGATCTAAAATCAGGACCCGAGATGTTAAAAAGGCAGAGCTCGGTCAACCGTAAAACAAACAGAGAGAGAGAACTGGAACCAAGGTGGGAAACGGGAAACGGGAAACGGGAAATGGGAAATGGAAAATGGGAAAGGAAATCCTACCTGCCTGCGGAGAAGGCTGAGGGAGGGACTCGCTGACTCGGGCGAGTTAGCAAGAAGTGGTGGGATTGTCGTATCGGTAATCGGAAATGGGAATGCTGGAAAATCGGAGGAGCGGGTAGGTTGGTTTATATAGGGAAGATTGGGCAGGATGAAGTGACGAACTACCCCTTGGTGAGCTACGCACGTGGCAGTCTTGGTTGTTGGCTCGCTCGAGTACGTCTACTATGGATAATGGCACAAATTTCTCTTATATATATCTTTTCATTTCATTTAAAAATAATATGATTATTAAAATTATTATTGAATTTATAATTAATTATTATTAAATTTTGATAAAATAATAATTTTAATAATTATATTATTCTTAAATAAAATCATTTTTTTTAAAAAAATTATTATTATTAAATTTGTGATTAATTATTATTATTAAATTTTAATTAAATATTAATTTTAATAACCACATTATTAATTTTAGTAATAATAATAATAATAATAAATTATAAAATTACAAAATTAGTTTTTATGTTATTTATTTATTATGATTTAGTTGGTGGTTGGTGGATCCAAACGTTGGTTGTTAAGCACGAACTGCCACCAACTGATAGAAAAAATAATTAAATAAATAAAAAGGGGGAAATTGGGGCTGCCATTGCCAATGGAGGAGGACACTTTCTTGTCACGGCAATCGGCATGACTGAATTGAGTCAATAGCACGGCTTTTGTTTTCAGTAGATTGTATATATATTTTTTTTTTCATGGACTAAAATCTTCCACAATTGAGTCAATAGCATGACTGTATTATCACACCAATATTTATCATTTGAGGTGTCGGCCAACACCCCGTCACAACATGTTTTCCCCAATATTTTTTAAAATACCCTTATAATCCTTTTAAAAATTATAATTTTACCCTTCCATTTTCTTTTTTAGTTTGACCCTCAAATGTCAAATGCTAGTTCTGCCTCCTAGCCTCAACCAAACCTTTAAGGGTGGCCGGCCAATGGCCAACCCTACCCGCTAGCTGCCATCACTCAACCCGCCATAGCCACAACCACCTCGAAGCCTTGTTTGGTAAAAGGGTTGGTTTTGTTTTGTTACTATTCACTTCAATTTCCCTAAAAAATAAACATCAAAACATTCTAATTTTTTTACCTATTATATCGTATCATTCACTTTTTATTATTATTCAAATAAAAAAATTACTACAAAACAAAATTTTTTCACTTTTTCATACCATTTTTTTTATTTTTCTATACCAAATATTCTTACTTTTTTTCACATCAAGTCATCAATCTACATCAACTACAGTATTTAAACCAACCTCTTTACCAAACACCCCTAGATAGAGTTTTAGAAATAGTAAATATATATATGTTGGGAATAAATTCTCTATACAAGCCTAACAAATCTAGGCCCAATGGCTAATGATAGGCCAATGAAGATTAATTACATAGCAATGGATATTTAATTAATTAATAGAAGATATATTTCAGTTGAAATTATATTGGAATAAAGAAGCTCAATCCCAACTCAAGCTCCCATAAATTCAAGATTATCTCTACAAGTTGACTACTTAAGATTATCTCTATAAGATAATTGTTCGGTTTATTTCTACAAGATGACGACTCAAGATTATCTCCACATGATAGTAGTTAAAGATTTATCTCTACATGATAGCTATTGAGTTCTATCTCAACTCTAAACTTCCAAACCAACTCAGAGAAGGAGAACTAGTTCAAGTCTACTTCAACTCTCAAGCCTATAAATAGGTCCCTACACAAGGTACAAAAAGATCTTCTCATACTCTCTCTCGAAGCTCAATTAATCCCTTTGAGCATATTGAATCATTGTGGGCCGAAACACAATATTTCTCTTACAAATTGTCTGACATTGGCATCGGAGTGTCTTCGGTACGCTCTTTGACAGTTGCTATTTTGTTGTGGCAACATATCGCAAATCTTGAAGGCCTCAAAGAATGCGCAATCCACTATGGAGAAAATTGTTCTAACAATATCAAAGATGAAACTTGCTATGGGTAGTTGCATTCACATGCAATATGCATTATGGGGCCTGAATTTTCATGTGCGGTGAATTTGATTTTCTGATGGCGATATTGTTTGTGACAGTTTTAATGTTCAATGTCATCCCATGCCCCACAAGTAACCACCATTATGTTTGCTTATCTAATATTATTAGATGTCTAAACCATCCCATATTGTCAAACTAGAATATCGGGAGATTGCTTTTTCAGCACTGTTGTGTGGAATGTTACAGGTATTAAATCTTTTATAAAGAAAATAGGTATTAAACTGGCCTGAAGCTAATTAATTGGCAGTAATAGCATTTCTCTTTATTAATTGTTTTGATCCTCTTCAATTAACCAGCCACACATCACATTGGTACTCATCTTTTAGTAAAAGATTTGATACTCATAACATTTCTCATTGTCTAAAAGATATTCACTTATATGTAATTTCATTTTACAAACAGGCAAATAATGATGGTTGGTGAAAAAGAATGATTTATTTACTGGAAAAATTACAATTTACCTTTTAAAGTTGGCAGCGTTTTTCAATTTGAACACTAAAGTTGCAATTTTTGCAATCTACCCCCACAAAGTTTCAATTTTTTTCAATTCGACAAATATTATTCCAAAATTTCCATATTGCCCCTATTTTTTATTTTTTATAAATAAAAAACAAATTTGGGAGTGCAAAAATAGAAAGATGGCCAAAAGGGTGGATGCAGCCACCCCGAATTTATTTAATTTTTTTTATAAAAAATTAGGGGCAATATAGGAAGTTTTGGATACAATTGGTCAAATTGAAAAAAATTTGAAACTTTGGAGGGATGTATTGCAAAAATTAAGACTTTGGTGTTTGAATTGAAAAATGCTGTCAATTTTGAGGGGTAAACTGTAATTTTTTCTTATTTATTTATTTCATAATCAAATAGGAAAAGGGTTACAAGTGATTAAAATACCGAAAATGAATGAGATCCCTCCTCCCCTATGACAAGCCCAAAAACGAAAATTAACCGTACAAGTAAACAAACAAAGTAGGAAATGAGCCAAACAAATGACCAAATCATTTACAAAGAACTGCTCAAAACGGTTACTAAAGGAGAAAAAAGTAAAGGAAGAGTCACGAACTTCAAAAGATTTACCAACCCTACTTACAGAGAATGATTATTTGCTAATAGCGCCATTTTTTAATCTTGATTATTGAACAATTAAAAACATACATATGCCCTTTTTCTTTTTGCAACTTGTTATAAGTGCATTCCACTATTTGAAACGAGATCAACCCATGCTCAAAGTACTCACTTGTGATTAAAGTAATTCATTGCTCAATTAACATATATCAAGTGTGTTTCAAAACCCAAATTAATTAACATAAATATAAGTGAAGCATTATGCTATATATATAGTTGAACTTGAACAATTCTTTTGCTAATGTCTTCTACTATAATTGAATTGCATTGAGAAAATTACTAATCAATCTTCACATTGATTCCTAGCGCAAAGTCAAAGGAATGGGCAATGAGCATGCTATTACTTCAGCCAGTCTCACCTGAGACGCCAGCAGTCAACGTGGACTTTTGAATGAAAAAACCAATGTAACTTGTAGAAATTCAAAAATAGACATCTAAATTTTTTAACCTTTTTTTTTTCTATATTATTGAAACAAAAATGTTGGGAGAGAAAATCAGTTAGAGTTAATTTTTTCTTTTACCAACTCATTGAAAACCCGTGAACTTCAAACTAAAAGCGAGTCTGTTCGAGGTCCCTTGTTAGAGTGCAAATGGCCAACATTGATGTGAACCATCTTGAACAGGAAAATATTTCACACCGAACTAAGTAAGGTTCGTCGTTACAGAATCACGAGCATATTAAACTAAGTCAGATGAACCATTTCATTGCATCGTTCCAATGAGTAGTACAAAATAGCCATACCGGCGTCATGCCTCGCTTTTGGCAAGAAATTGTGTGAACAAAAAAATCAGCTAAATAAACAAAAATGGTAGGTATTTGGCCATTCTCGTCTTCAAGCTATTACTACTTAGTTGATAAGCCTGAGCCAACGATCATAGGCCCCTCCCCCGATTTTGAAGTTTTTTCTTTACAAAATCAAAAAGTTGCGTCCAAGAAAAGAAAAAGGAAGTATGGATGAAAGATTATATCTAATTTTTACTTGATTTGCACGTTTTGACTTCGTGTCAACTGTTAGAACTCATGATTCATGAAAAATGTTGAGAGCTTTAAAGTCAAACTGGACCCCATGATTATTATTGCGTGAAAGAAAAAATGGAAGGAAAAATTGAGTTATGAACGATAGTTTCATGAGACGTGAATCGTGATATACAATCGATTGAATTATTTTTTAAAAAATTATAAAAAATAAAATAAAATTTTAAAATAGCGACAACTAAACTTTTTTAGAGAAACTTCATAAAACTCCATAAACATTCTGTTGGAATTTTTTGTTAAATTTTGTTAAAATTTTCAAAGTACTTTTTTTTTTTAAATTATAAAAAAAAAAAAAACTGTAACCATTCAAGCTTTTCTTAATTAAACAAATATTTTCAATATTTGATTTTTTTTTCTTTAAAAAAATAGAGAAAGTCTTAAATTTTTAGAGAAGATTTAACAGAAAATT
Source organism: Carpinus viminea (assembly GCA_013348765.1). Taxonomy (NCBI): domain Eukaryota; kingdom Viridiplantae; phylum Streptophyta; class Magnoliopsida; order Fagales; family Betulaceae; genus Carpinus; species Carpinus viminea. The sequence goes on along the minus strand of CP054673.1, from coordinate 13,304,962 downwards.
CTAATGAAAAGATTTTGTAAAATCTCTTCAAATTCTTTAAAAAATATTTAATAAAAAATCTTAATGAAGAGATTTTGTAAAATCTCTCAAATTTTGTTTATTATAAATAAAGGGTCAAGCTTAATTTGAATGGACACAATTAGTCAAAACGTGAAAAGCATGTTGAAGTAGACACGACACGAAGCGTTTGTATTATTAATTTGGTGTAATAGTTTCCATCACCAACTGGATGGAAGCCATGTAATTGCAGAAAGTTGTTGTCTAAAGTTGTCCTTTCATCGGTTACTGCATGCAAAACTTAACTCATTGACATTTCCTTCTACTCAACGCAGAATAATAATAATAATATTCTTAGACTTTTATATGGGTATTAATTTTGTCATTCTACTATTTAATTTGAATAATTCAGCTGTACTTGTGGGAGGCTATGATGGTTTACAATCAGTAGAGTTTAGTAGGGATTAAAGATTATGATCATAAAACTCTTACGGTGCATAAGCATAAAATTTTGTAAAATTATAGTCATATACTATGAGGTTACAAAGTCATAGATATAAATAAAAATACTTACAATTAAATCTTATTTATGACTTTAATATTTCATTAACTCATATACAAATATAGTTAGAGAATAGATCTGTTTTAAGTAGACTAGATCTAAGATATGGGTAGTCAAATTTTCTAAACAAAATTTATTTAAACCGGTCGTGATAGATAATTCCTCACATTGAAATATCCAGATTGCGAGAAATAATCCCTCATACATAATTATTCATTCTTGCTCATGAAGGTTGATTAAGAGAGAAAGAACCTCTTATTCAAAACAAAAAACACAAATAAACAATCAACAAGCAACATCAACACTTGAATAGGAGATGAACGGCACAACACGGTGGAGAGTGGGCCGAAGTTTCTGATTTGGTTGAAGAACACCTACAGACATAATAATAATAATAATAAATAAATAAATAAATAAATAAAAGTGAAAAAAAAAACTAGAAGAGGATAGGGAGGATAGGAGTGGAGAGCAGAAAGAGAAGGGAAGAGGAGGAGAGAGATGTTTTAAGAGGAGTACGGCCTTAATGTGATATAGTCAAAAACAGCAGTTAAATAAGTAATAAATGAAGTTTGGATGAAAGAAAATTCGAAATTGTTTTGTTAAACCAAAGTACCCTACTTCAATAAAATATAAAAAAAAAAATCATGCGTATTGCATTTATGACAAATCAATTTTCTGCTATAATTTTCTTTTTTTTAACATGATTATTACCAATAATAGTAAAAAAAAAAATTATTATTAATATCTCATTTTGCTATTTTATATTAAAAAATAATAATTCAAATAAAATTCTCTATGCTCTTGGCTGGCCATATGTACAATACAACACTTCTAATGGTAAATTTAGGTCATCCATCCCATCATAGTTTTTAACTTATTACTTGACAATTCTTTATCCGTCCCGCAATATGATTTTAGAACCAACATTAAGGGGACATTGTACCCAACACTTCAATCAAATACAAATGTAAGATTTTAGAACTACAACATTTTTTTTTATATTTTATTTTTGTCCATCCTTTTTGTATTTGTTTCTCAAACAAATTAGGGTTAGTTCCATAGTGCTTTTTAGATAGTATTTTTATTTTTATGACACATCATTTTTTTAATTATGACGTGACAAAAAAATAAAAGTTGTTTTAAAATAAAAAGTGATTCGAAAGAGTATTATCAAACAAGTCCTATTGGGTGTTCAGCATTGGCTGCTCTCTTAGCATTGGTATATCGAGCTCATATAGTGATCAAATCAAAGGTTAATATCTGTCTAAACTATCTATTTCCTATTATCTTCAAACCTTAGACCTTGACTTCATTGTAAGAATTTGAAAGCATATATATATATATATATATGTTATTCAACTTGGATTATGATCGAATGATAGGGAGCTAGGTAGCTGGAAAACGATGGATTTGGATGGATTCCAGCTGACCAATTATTGGGTGCACAATGCAACATGGAATGGACAACTTCGCCAAACCCATTTACATTTCAGTTATAAATATTTAATTAAAAGACATGTAAATTATCACCTTCAGAAATGTTTGTTTGAGACAGTTTTTAATGTTCTCTGCCATCCCAGTCCCCACAGGTAATCACTGTTCTGATTGAATATTGTCTAATATTCTTATTTGTCTAAACCAACCCATATTATCCAACTAGCAATATTTCTTTTTTGATTAATTATTATGATCCTCTTCAATTAATCAGCTCCTCGTAGCATTTTTCATTGTCTAGAAGATATTCATTTGTACTTAACTCATTTTACAAATAGGCAAATAATCAATTATTAAACGTGTATAATCAATTATTAAATCAATTATACACGTTTTTAAGTAATCGTAAGTATTTACTTACCTCGTTCGCTTGCTCAATTCCCCTGACATCTCGAGTTTATGTTCTAATGAAACATAGTCTAGCATTACACGTAGTACTAGAGAACCTATTATAAATATATAGAGTTCTAAGCAAGAGGCAAATTTGATAAAAGGTCACAAAACCTTAATCTACCCATTCTAGACATTGTTTGAACGTTCGGACTTAAGAACGAATGTTCAAACTCGAGGTCGAACATTTGGTTAGAGTGTAGCGAATGTTTGGTCAGAATGCCAGAATCCATGCAAGGTTCCTATTTCTAAACCAGCATGTACCAAATCTTACCCTAGGCTCATAATAGGTTCATAAGGATATAATAACCATAACAACATGTAAACCTAAGAAAGGCAAGAAGTGTTTTAAAACATTTGAAAACTTTAGAAGAGAATAATAGCACATACTCATCATGACATTCTAAAACTTTACAAGGAAATTATAAGAACAATATGAAAAGCAGCTTATTACATAGGGCCTTACCTTGGGAATGTCAAACAAAGTCAACATCTCCTTCGCTCTCTTTCTAGGTTTAGGGTTGACGTGGTGCGGGAATGACGAATAAAGGCCAAAGGGCAGACCAAGATATGGTATTTATAGGGGGAGAGACGTTCAACATGTTGAAAAAGTGGGTAATGGATTAAAATTACTTTTTAGACTTATATCAAGCACTTGGTATTATGCTCGAATGTTCAGTGTAATATTACCAAATGGTTTTAGGCTTGTAGGCCGAATGTTCATGTGGCCTAGGCTCGAACCTTCGTGCAAGGGTTAAGATCAAATGTTCGGTGGTCAACTAGGGTCGAATGTTCGATAAAAAACTAAAAGTTGATTTTTCTATTGTTTTATTCAAAATGTTTTCAAAATTGCAAATAATAGTTGGACTTATGAAGGTGATGAATGCCAACGGTTGTTTTTCTTTCAAATGGTTGTATTATTATTAGTAAAAAAATTTGAGGCATCACAAGCAAGCTGTAGGTAGGGTTGTAAAGCCCCAAGAACAAACTTAGAATCTCATGGTTTGATTTTTTTTTTTTTTTTTTGACATGTCTGCACAAAAGAGGGGTGCACAAAAGAAGGGAGGAGAATTTAAACTAGTGACTTCCGCTTCATTAAGCGTGGTTCCAACCGATTAAATTACCTCTTGAAGATGATTCTCATGGTTTGATTGGTACACTAATCGAACACAAATCAAGGGACACCTAAAAAGGATGTAACTACTAGCAAACCTAATAAAATGTTTTGTCTAGCAAGACAGGTTGAGAGACCAACCCCATAAAGAAAGGGAAATTGGGGGCCTATAAAAGGGAATACACATTTTACCCTAATTCTCTAAGCATAATCTCCTCCTATCACTAAATTGAGGGTCGTTCCCGGCTCATTCCCGGCCACCCTTTAACATCTTTTTCTTTTTTTGCGGCTCCCCTTTAGTTAGGCAGTGTGTGGCTACTATTCTTCCAAAATTAACTAAACTAAAAAATTTAAATTATTTTTATATTTATATCATATCATAATACTTTGCAGCTCTTCAAAACACTCTAATCATTATATATATATATATATATATATATATTCATATAAATGGCTTACTTTCGAGGGCTAGGGTCAAGAGGAGGCAAATGACCAATTGTTTTGCCTAAAAATCTGATGCAGGGATAGATCATGTATAATCAAGAAAACAGTAAATATAAGGGATAAATATTTCTAAGATTGTGAGACTATCACAAAATCAAAGAAATCTTCTCTAAGCAATAGATGCTATCTAAAGCTTGAAGGAAAAAGAACCAAGAAACTCAACTATGAGTATTCTTATTAAATAAAACCAATAATAATAATGAACTGCATTCTCAGGGCTCTAAGCATTTATTTATAACCCCAAGACTCCTAGTCCTAAGATAACAATGAAATAAAGTCAATTTAGAATTTTACGAAAGAAAACTAAACCAATTAAAAGAAACAAAGAAACCTAATTTAAATAAAAGACTAATAGATAAGATAGGTCATCTTAATCTACATCATCCTCCCCAGGTTTGAGAGAATTCATCCTCGAATTCGGTTGATTCTTTCCACGGTCTTTCAGATGTCCGGTCAGCTCATTCCAATTGCCTCTTCTCAACTTTACAACAAGGCCACGCCCCATAATAATCATAGTGCTCTTCATTAGTAGAGTATCTTGGTGGTTGTTATGAAATCCCCACACACCCCTTTTTTGTGTAGACTTATTATGCTTATCTCGTGCTTTGCTCCTCCCACAAGCCATAAGAATCCCCAAAGAGCTCACAAAGACCCCTTCACTCTTTGATAGAAAAGTTGTTTCCGCTCCATAGATCCCATCACAACTTTGATTGAAAGTTTTTGACAAGATAACATCTACTCCAGGGAAATCAACTTGATGTATAGAACTTACCTCTTCGTCGGGATAGGTGTCATAGATTGGTGGAGAGGCCCAATCTATCGAGCAATCTTCCTCAATAAATCCATCTTCCTCATCCTCAACCGATTGACTCCTAATCTCCACCGCCTCTCTAAGCACCTTCTTTATGTCGATTTTTTCTATTTTTTCTATTACAAGGAACTCTTCAGGTTGCAATCAACCTTGGAATTCCGGTATATTGAGTTTGAATCCGGATTCCCACCAATTGGCCTGAGCTTGTACAAGGGGTTGATGTCCATGCACTCCGCGCTCCGCAAAAGGGTTTCCATTTTCATCCTCTATACATGCGTCATCCTCATCCGATTCATGCGGTGAGAGTATATGCCGACATCTGTCTCGACAACTCTCGATAGACAATTGCTTTGTGAGGGCTGCAATTTGTTCTCTCAAGCTCGCAAATTGTGCCTTTGAATGTGCTTGATAGGCCGCCGGTGGTTCTTCTTGAATTGGTTCTTTGCGATTATTCACGTCCTCCAAGTGTGCAAAGCGGTTACCCCTTCCCCTTGTGACGCACCATGGAAAGAGACTAGACTCTGATACCAACTGATGCAGGAATAGATCATGTATAATCAAGAAAACAGTAAACAGAAGGGATAAATATTTCTAAGATTGTGAGACTATCACAAAATCAAAGAAATCTTTTCTAAGCAATAGATGTTATCTAAAGCCTGAAGGAAAAAGAACCAAGAAACTCAACTCTGAGTATTCTTATTAAACAAAACCAATAATAATAATGAACTGCATTCTCAGGGCTCTAAGCATTTATTTATAGCCCCAAGACTCTTAGTCCTAAGATAACAATGAAATAAAGTCAATTTAGAAGTCTACGAAGGAAAACTAAACCAATTAAAAGACTAACAAAGAAACCTAATTTAAATAAAAGACTGAATGATAAGATAAGATAAAATACTAACAAATAAACCTAATTTAAATAAAAGACTAATAGATAAGATAAGTCATCCTAATCTACATCAGTATCATAGCCAAAAGTTATGGGATCGAACATTGACTCTCTTAAATCACCTTCCATGGCCTTACTATTAAAATGAAATTTGAGCCCATAGGAGAAGGAGAATGTTGAGGTAATGAGTAATAATTGAGTAATTAAATTTATTTTTTCTTATAGGCTTAAACTTTTAGAATAACCGATGGTTTAACACTCCTAGACAAAAAAGTGCATCTACTTCATTACTTGCCCCCCTTTTTTTAACAATAAAATATTAATAAATAACCCAAATAAAAAAATAATTATTATATCATAAGTTCATAACACTATTTACTTTCTTTTCTTTTTTTATTATTTTATTATATAAAAAAGAAAAGAAAAAACTTGTACCCTTTGCAGCCACTTACGACGGTGAAAGAAAGCATTGGGCTTTTTCAACCCACTTGCACAATCGTATTCAAATGTTTCACATCTACACCCAATCTATTCATATATATATTCTCATATTCATAATTGGCTGCGTCTTCCTTTAGCTTTTACAACCTCACAAACGAAAATGAGTCAATTATACGTATATTCGTGTGCGTGTAAACCATTTTCATTCCATTATATATGTTTTCTATGATGAAGACTAAACTTATATCATGTCAATGCCACATATTGTGAAGACTCAATTTATGGCTCCTCGTTATTTATTTATTTATTTATTATTATTCTTCCCGTTAGTCATTATCTGGATGGGATACTTTTGTGAGTCGTGCATATAAACATATTCTTTCATACTTAGCTCGAGTGTCACTTTTTCTCCCCTTCATTCCCTTAAGTATTGTGTAAAAAAAGAGAGGGGGGAGAGAGGTCTCACATCACCCAAAGAGTGAGAGATGAATGTGATTTTAATATTATCATTTTATTAAAATTCAATAATGTCTCATGGTGATTTTAAAACTACATCTACCAATATGTATTATATAACAATATGTAAGCCCAAATTGAATGACTAAAATAGCCCTAATGATCATAAATTATTATTATTAGAATAATTTATATAATGAGATATTAACATATTTAACTTGACCTACGTTAAAATGAACCCATCAATTTTTAGTTTATACCCAAAAAAAAAAAAAAAAAAAAGGCGATGTAATTAATAGCTATAAACCAAGATTCTGCTTTTCAAAAAAAAAAACCAAGATTCTGGTCAGGCCGTCTTAGGACATGCTTTAACTATTCAAGCCGATGGACCCTGCGTACCTAATACTACCAAACTAACCAATTTATTTATTTATTATTATTTTAATTTTTAATTTTTAATTTTTATAAATATGAATTTAATAGTGCTAGTGTCCAATTAGGAATATACTGTGCTTTGGCTTTACCAAAACAAGCAATAATTATTATTTGGTCAAAAGAGCAGAAGAGTGATTTCAATATTCTTATCCATCTTCATGGACTTACTTGTTGGTGCTTGTGAGAAGAGAAATCTTATTTCTCAATCTCCGTTCATTTCTTGTCAAATTTAATGTTGAATATGTGATGTCGATATTTTTTTAATCTAAAAAAAAAGAACGAGAGATAAAAAAACTAACAGGTTGGTAAAACTCAATCTTTATTTTCCATTCAATTGTGTTTTTTTTTCGATCCATATATAGCTGCACTTGCACTCAATAGGCCTGCTTCAAATTTCAATGCATCACATGCCAGTTGTCAACGTTTTCATTCACTTTGTATTATCTTTGCTTAAACAAGATTAACACCCAATTAAGCTCTTGATGCTACTGAAATTACTTATTTAATTTGTATTTTGCATGACGTGAGCTACAAAACAATTCTATTCTTCCGTGGCAATTTAGTAGAGTAAACCTTTTGCATCCATCAGATCAAGATTTTTATTTTTATTATTATTTATTAAGCATCCATTACTGCAACATATCAAATATTTTATGGCACAATTAGGTAGAGCTGGCAATATGGGTTCGTGTCTACCCGATTAACCCGACAACCTGTTTATGTCAACCCAAATTAAGCCATTTATAATCCGAATCCGTTTAACCTAAACCCTAACCCTAAAATTAGGCGTTGTATTTATCTTGGGTTTGCGAGTTGCGACTTAAATTATCAGCCCTACGATTAGGAGAAAAAAAAATTTGAACAAGTCCCTCCACCGTTCTTTGTATTATAGCATACCTGTTGGAGGGTAAAAGATGAAAATTATATTAAGATAGCTTTCAATCGTTACTAACAATATTATTTATATTCTAGAAAGGCTTGACTGTTACATTGAGCTTAAGAACAGCTCTAAGGTTAGCAATGTCCATGTACTCGGTCTCCATGATCCCATAACCCTTCACAAACCGAAAATAACCCGTCCCCGATACAATTCCAAATTCTCGCTCCTTCATTGAAAAAATATCAGCCCCTTGAATTTCCAAACTACTTCCTTTGAATTCTCCATCAGTGAAAATCACAGAGAAAACCATGTGCAACCCGTTGCCATCCAACTGAGAGTTAACGTACATGCCTTGAGCCCTGCCTATCTCCTTCGATTTGATGCTGGGACCCTCGGTTACTGGATCATCGACGGCTATCATCGTGCCAAAGTGTAGGATGCTGGAGCTGGGTCCTCTTTGGCCGGCCACAGTGATTGCTGATGTGTCATCGCCCGTCAAGTAGTCGTGCACGTAGAAGATGAGGTTGGTTTTGCTTGGGTTGGAGCCTTGGGAAGGTGTAGGCCACGTAGAGGATGGTTAAGGTGAATATGAGGAAGAAGTTGGAGGTTGGGCTTAGAGGATTGGACATTGCTTTTGGGAAGAGGGAAAGCTTGGTGTTGAAGTTATAAAGGTGGTGATGTAGGTCAAGATACTTTGCCTTCATGTTGGAATCATTTTTGGTAGAAAAATGACAAAAGTGGTTGGAATAATTTTAATAGCAAAGACTTTCCACAGAAATACCTGGGCTTCACCGTCATGGACTCACAGTGATTGTTCTTTTCTTCAATATAACATGATTACTAGAATACTCTTAAGCTATAAGAATAACAACTCTAACAACATATATTTGGAGCAAAAAAGAAAAAGATAACAAATATTGTTCTTCAATTTTGGTTCATATATTGACAAGAATTTTTGAAGCAACACTGAAGCCGCAAGATACTAATAATAATAGGAAGAAGGGTTAATACCACTGGTGAGTGTTAGAATGGATCATAACATTTGACAGTTCCAACTAAAGCAAGGGCTTCACTAAGTGCCTCCAAGAGATGCTCTGGGTAATCCTCAATATGGGTAGCACCGTGCTGTGATTGCATGGAACTCAAGACCCTTCCAACAATCTGAACAGAGATACTAAACAATTTTACCAAATATTGAATAGAAAAAGTTATCTCATTTATGCATTGAGACAAAGCTTTTAAAGAGATCTTAGAAAATGAATTGCATTAGAAACATAAAAAAGAAAGAAAAGGTGTCTGCATATAAATATGGCCAACCTTCCTTGCATAGCCACCATAAGCTATGCCGCCGATCAAAGCATGCAATGAACTAGGCGAACCAGCCGTTAGTTTTTCATCCTTTGAGTTCTCTAGGAATAGAAGGGAAAGGTCAAAAGAAGGAAGAGAAAACAACTTATAGAGCTCATCAAGACAAAAGTCTGTAGGAAACAAGGTGACAAAATTACTAGCAAAGGATGTTGTTTGAAAAAGTCCCAATTTCTTCAACCCATTGACAGTTTGAGCATTGGTGCCACCTGCCAATTGAAGAAAACCTACAATTTGAAAGGAGTAAGTAAATTAAAAACTGCAGCCATACCAGGGGTAAATAAAAACTTTACACATTCTCTAGCAACTTAAGAGAATTTGCATTCAAACCTGGAGGCCTATCTTTCACAGCAGCCAATTGAGCAGCGAACGTAATTGATTCCCTTGTGGCACCTCGTCCAATATCTCCACTCATGGGGCGGCCATCCAACTTCAGTTCATGAACCAAATTAGATAGATGGATTGTTTGAAAGAGAAACTATAATTTGGATTCATGATGATATCATTTGAAAATTATTCAAGTGGTTCAAAGGGGTTTTGGGTAACAGAGGCAGACCTGCCATAAATTGAAGCAATTGAGATGAGATTGCATAATAGAGTACATTGTGTTCATCGAAGATATGGTTGAATCCCCAACATCAGGTAAGCTAACCTGGAGCCAGAAAGTATTGATTCACAGTCCTCAAGATACTTAACATCTAACTGCTATACAGCTCAGCATCTAACATTAATATAGCTTAAGACAACAGGGGGCAGGTCCCTTGCTTACTGCTACTAGTCTAAGGCATGCAATTGAATCTCCCAATCCATCCCAAAGTTCTTTAAAAAGAGCAGTCTGCCTACAGAAAAACATGGGTTAGTTCAGGGAGGGTGTGAATGATGTGAACGCCTAGATTTGAATAAAACTCAACTACATAAAGTCACATTGGGATATGCACAAGAAGTTGAGGGGGATAAAAGGGCTTTCTGCTACACAAGTAATTGCAATGAACTATATTTGAGAGGACATTTTTCCATTCTTTTAGCTGAGCCACTAAAGAGGATACAGTTTGGCTACAAATGCTTGAAAGAATAAAAAGGGTAGATTCCATAGCCATTCTCCACTCCTTCAACCTAAATTCTATACTTCTTTTTTGTATTATCATTTGTTCAAATATGATAATGAAAGAGTACCTTCCATTTGTATGTACCTCCAAAGCATCAATACCATTTCTTTTAATAAGCTCAGCAGTAGCAGTAGCATCTCTTATATACGAAACCAACCCTAAACAAATTTATCAGATTGAACGTGAGAAGAAGGAAAGAGATCTGAATTAAAACACTCTAGAAGAGGGACAAAGACACATTTATGATTTGAAATGGAATTTGGATTGGAGTCTTCTCTGAGGCTTCAGATAGAATAACATAGAAAAGATAAAGAGAGGCCAAAGTATAGGAAAAGAAGCACTGAGACAGAAATATAATACCCACTTATTTTATCATAGGGGCAAACTGGAAAGCAACGACCACAGCCATAACAGCGTTCAGTTATAACTCCACCCTGCACATTTTTGTTGATTAGAAATGCCAAATGTAATCCATGACTAACAACAGGGTGTGTGGTTTTCCGCCTAATGAAATAAATCAAGTAAACTACCTTAAATCCAGGTGTATTGGTACCATAGGAAACTTCAACTGTTGAGTTTCTTTCTGCTAGCGATATTGCACTAGCAGGACAAACCACCTCACAAGGCCTTGAACAGTCAAGCGGACAATCCTCTGGATCAAATTCTGTAAGGGTTGCCTGAGGTTAGCTCAAACAACGTTGAAAAGAGAACTCACAGATTAGGCCTTTTTTCTCTTCTATTAACGGGTAAGATTAGCACCCACCAAGACCAACTCAAAGTTCATCCCAACTGTTGAACATCTGAGCTCAACCTCATAGATCAGGCTTTCCTTTATTCAAACTGTATGCATAAACCAAAATTATACCATGTCCCTCTTATTCTATCTGTATATATTTGGACCCACCACATCACTAAATAGTCTAAATTCATTGACCCTAATGCTTTGCTCGTATAGTAAAAAACTGAATAAAGAGACGTATTGTCTTCATTTTGATAGATGAGGCTCTCATGACAAAGCTGAATTGAAAATTTACTTTATTCCCGAATCAACTAATACATCAGCCAAAAATCTGTATCAAGCCTGTCTGATTATGAAATGATACGATAATGAGTATATAATGTGGAAAAAGACATGCAAATCATATCGAATAATAAATTAAAGACTGACAGCACACTTCATACTATAAAATTATATCACATTGGTTCCCTTCTTAATTCGGTGATGCTGATGAAAATAAATAGCAATTAAACCAAAGAAAGGAGGCATATTTACCAGCCTTTCGGAAGTGAAGGTCATCGTCATCATTGACACTGATCATTACCCAAGGTCTTCTTAGGCCCACAATCCCTCTAGCAGCTTCAATTCCATCATTCACAGCACTCACCACTGCCGCATCAGCAGCACAGTCAATGCAATCCACTGCACAACAATTTGTCTAAATACGTAATTCAAATTTGCTTTCATATCTCACACACACACAAACAATTGGTAGGTGATAATTATCACTTGTCCCATATGCCTAAGCTGATGAAAAACAATAAATTTAATCACTGAGCCATTATTCTAACACAAGATCTCGCGTGTGGATAGTAACAATGATTTCAATCAAAAAACCATTATTCATCTAACAATTGGCGACCCCAAAGCAAGATAACAGTTTTGAATAGTTTTCACCTCCAGCAAGAGTGTAGACCAGGGAAAGATTCCTGATATCAACAACATCCTATGGGAAGAGAGGAAAGGAAGTGTGAGAGGGCGACATATATGGAAAATGGTTGTGGGGTTTGAGGTTTTGTAGATACCTCGAAGCTTGCACCGCATATGAGCTTGACCCAGTTGCCCTTTCGGAGAGATTCAAGCGGAGAAGACGAAACTGAAGGAATTCCAATTGTTTTGACGAGGTTTCTAACATTGTCAAGGCATTTGTTGCTCTTAAGACTCACTCTCACTGAATTTCAAAACCATAGAGATTTTAGACAGAAAGAGAATGATTGAGTGAATGAAAATGATTAAGAAGAAGAAGAAAAATGCGACCTTGATGCTGAGGGAAGATTGTAGAGTTGCAGGAAAAGCTCAAAGCCATCCCAAAGGCCAAACCCCAGAAGAGACAGAGAGTGAGTGGCAGAGCGAGAGAAATTTTATCCGCTGAACGGACGGAATTCAACTGTTAGACGGGCCCGCAACTTAGTTAGAACTAAATTTTTAACGCAATTTGTGAAGGATAAAGTTTTTCTCTACACTGGGTTAGAGGAATTTCTTTTAATTTGGTCTAAAAAAGTGATATGTATCTTTTTTTTTAATAACATGTGAGATGCACATGAGTTTTTAATAAAATTTATTCCAACTTTGTCCTGACTATTAAAAAAATCGTAAGATCTCATACGAATGTGACATACGACTTTTCAGATTAGGTTGAAGGAAATTCCTCCAATCCAGTTTAGAGGAAAACTTTGTCCATTTGTGAATGCAACACGAATTAAATACAAATAAGTGGGTTATAATTAAGACGTTTAACCATTTAATTAAAGTGATGGAATTAAAGTTGACATATATAAACTTATATGTCTCAATAAATTGACATGCGATATAAGAGCTGACAAATGTTGACATAACTAATAGACTCAACACAAAATTAATCGATTGAAGTTGAAAGGCTTAACACATTTAATTAAATGAATTAAATTAAAATTGTTGTATATAATTTTAGAAAAATGCTATGGTCTTCCTGTTGTTCTCCTTATCATACATAGCTAGTGTTTTCTAAAGAAATAGAAAGAAAAAAAAAAAATAGTTCTCTAAAAAAAAAAAAAAGAAAGAAAAAAAATAGTATACTTTCTAAAAATACTTTTTAGAAGACAATATCTACATAGGATAAGAATAACACCAAAAGAACTACAAGAATTAGGGCTGTTCAAACGGGGCAGTTATAACCACCCTACAAACTGCTAACTGCTAACCCCTAAGGTGGTTGCGGTTAGAGGTTTTAGGGGATAGGATAAAGCGATTATAACCGCTAACCGCCATCATTTTTATAAAATAATATAAATGTATATTAAATATTTTATATTAATAGAATATATATTAATTTTTTTCATTTGTATTTCGACTAATGGATTTGGATTATTTATGAATATGAATATGAAATATATAATGTGATATGTGATGTTTTGGGTTAAGCCTTATTCAAAGCATGCTTTGTTTTGTTTTTTTTTCTATCTTTTTTGGAATATTTTGGCCTTAAACCTTTATAATAAGTCCAAAAAATAGGCCAATCTTATAAAATAAGCCCAAAAAATAGGTCATTAAAGGCCCAAAACACTTAAAAAAATTCAAAAGCCCATATTAAAAAAGCGGTTATAAAACCACCGGTTATTGGATTGAATAACTACTAACCACCTAAGTGGTTGTAGTTGTGGTTATTGCTAATAACCGTTAGTTATAATTGTTTGAGCTCCCCCTAATAGGAACTATAACATTTCTCATAATTTTATAGTTATGCCTTGACACAATTCAAACCTAATACGCCAAGAAAAATTGCAACTTGTTAAACTCTTTTTAAAACCTTTGAGCTTATTAAACTCTTTTTAAAACTTTTGAAGGAATGTCTTAACCCCTAACCAAGCCATCATTTGAAAATAGCCCTAAAAACTCAACCTTAATTATCTGTCCGAATGTTCAGCAAGGGGCCACAACTGAATGTTCGACCATGTCCTTAGTGTGAATGTTCGATAGGGGACCACAACGGACATTCATTGACCAAAGTTTAACACGCTAGATATTGACCAAACATTACACCTGCAACCCTAGAATCACTGTGTAATAGTACATCAAAATGTTCGCCTATAGTACTAAACATTTGGTAACAATTTGAAAAGTATTTTAACTCATTCTTCACCTTTGTAGAAGAGAGTAGGCCTCCCAACCCATTTGTCCCTCAACCTTCCCTTACACCAAAAACACTACCCTTAGAGTGAGAGGAGATTTTCTTAAGAGGAAGGGAGAAGGTTTTAAGGGATTATTGTTATCTTCAAAGTAACTCTTGACCTTTCATCAAACTTTTATGTTATCTTGTTATTATCCTTATCTTGTTATTATCCTTGTTTTCTTTGAGTTTTTAAAGATGCCATGACTTGTGTACCATTTCTCCTTAGAGGAAAAGAGTGGATTCAAAGGTTTTAGAAGCTCTCATTATTTTCTTGGTTTTCTTGTATATCGTGCTTCAATATGTTGGCATGAACTTGTTTAGGGCCTATTATGTAATTGTAAAGAGGTGACTTGAGGATAGAAGCCCAAAATCTGTATTTTTGACTTTGTTTGAACGTTCTCTAATCATTCTAGCTGAACATTCGCCCCTGAGCCGAACATTCACTCCTTGGACAGAACATTCGACCAGAGCCTCGAATGCATGAAAGTAGGGTTTTGTGGCCTTTTAGCTAGACGTATTCGGTTAGAACCTTTTGTATCTTCAGTAAACCCTCTAGCACTTCATGGCCATGTTTTGTTATAACAGGGATTCAGAATGTCAGAGGACTCGAGAAAGCATACAAGATAAGTAAATACTTACAACTATTTTCTTTAAAAGCATGCAGTATGTCAGTTGACTAAGCATGCATGTGATATGAACATATTTACCTTTTACGCAACCTTGTAATTGTCCTAATAACTGATTTGATAAGATACATTGTATAATATGGTACATTAGTACATGCGATACAATAGTCATGAGCTTACTATATATATTTGATTCTATGGTCAAATGTCTACATATGTGTTGTATGGGCTTTAAATCTAATGGTTGTTTCGCAATAGGACCACGCCTAATGAAACGAAGGTCACTAGTTCGAATCTATTTCACCCCTCTTGTATGAACATGTCAAAAACAAAAAAAAAAAAAAAAAAGGATTATATATATAAATTATTTGCAAATGGTAGGAAAAATGGCAGCTAAGAACATTTTTTATTTTGGGTGTAAATCTTGGAGACACTAGCAATCTTGAATTTCACCTGCAAATTTTGAATACTCACCCTAACATCACATTCATTCCTAAAAGGGTTAAATACCCCATTAGTTGTTGGGTTTAGAAAATGACTAAATTAGTCCTTATAATTTTGAAAAGTGACCAAATTAGTTATTTCGTCAGTTAACTGTTAGTTGACTTAACAGACCGACGTGTAGACTAATCAGAAATTGACACGTAGTCACCTAATTAAATTTTTTATTTTAATATATATATATTAAATTGGCCTTGGCACCTTGAGCCACCCCCTTGGGCACCAAGGGGTGGCTCTGCCGAGGCTCTCATCAGTTGCTCCAAGTTCCAACATGTACAACTCCGCCTCTCTCTTCCATACCCTTTGAATGATGTTGATCTTGTGTGTTAACTCATGGCTGTTTGGTTCCCCACTCGAGCGGCTTGAGTTTCTTCAGTTGTCGGGCTAAACGCCGTCGTTGCAGTAGGTTTAGAGCCTTTTTCTTGGCTGCTCTATTTCTTGACCAGGTCGAGAACGTAGAGAAGAGAGGCGATGAGGACAGAGACTCCGATCAAAAACCCTAGAACAAGTCCAATGCTCTTGTGCTTCCTCGGAGACGGCGGAGGAAGAACCATGACCACACCTTGGGACTGCATGCTTTGGCCAAATGGCGAAGTGGCATTTCCTATAGATCCAAAGAATGGAGAGCGCAAGTTATTGCACACCTTGTTGATGATCTTGCCGCAAAGGCTAGGGTTCAATTGGAATGATGACATATCAAAGCGCAAGAAAGTGGGGGGCCAGTGATATTAGCCAGATGGGGGTGGCCGAGCCACCCCAAGTTTTTTTTTTCTCTTTTTCATTCTTTTTTTAATTATTTTTTTAAATAAAAAAAATTAATTAGGTGACCATATGTCAACTTTTGATTGGTTCACATGTCAGTCAGTTAAGTCAACTAACAGAAACTAATTTAGTCACTTTTCAAAACTAGAAAGACTAATTTGATCACTTTCCAAACCCTAAGAAAAATAAATAAATAAATAAAGTTTTCAAACCTTAGAAATTAATGAAGTATTTAACCCTTCCTAAAATATACAAGACACCAAAGAGACAGAATTCCACCCCCAGTTTTTTTTAATTTTTAATTTTATTATTATTAAATATGCTTTAAATTGTGAATTTGGGTCAAAAGTTATTAGTTCATATCGGGCCCATTACAAAGGCAGTCCAAAGTTTCGTCTAGGACCATAAAAAATAGTCCAACAATTTAAATTTTAATACGTAGCATATTTTACATGTGTGTTGCATGACTGCGGTGGTGTTTGTTATGATTTGACATTTTTTTTGAGAAAAAATGAAGTAAATAGTGTGATAAAATGCATGAGAATGTATTGTAATGTAGGGAAATGTGTAGTTGTTTAACTACACAAAGGTGTAAGAGACAATCTAAAACACTTGGGCTTGTGATTGATCATTATTAAATTTTAAGAGTTACATCATTCTTAAAAAATCACAAAAATGACATAAGAAGGACTTCACTCCACAAATAGCCCATGTTTATTGATTTTTTATTTAAATAGTAATTATATGATATAAAAGTGATGATTTGACATTTTTTTATAAAATGAAGTAAAAATTTGTCTTTTATAGAAAAATTGATCATATTATTATTATTTGGTGCATTATTTTTGTATTGTTTAATCTCCACATGTGAGAGAATAAAACACTTGCTTTGATTGATTCATTGTCTAAAAATCTAAAGAATGAGGAACATCCCTACTAAGGGTCCGCTTAAAATGCATTTTAAAAAATAATCACTTTTTAAACCAAATCGCAATTTTGAGTGTTTGGGATTAGTATTTTGCGTAAATTTTAAAAAAATCTATGATTTCAATTTATAATATGCTTATTTGAAAAATTTGTCTTTAAACAAAAAAAATTGATCATATTATATATTATTTGGTGCATTATTATTGCTAATTTTACCCAAACACTGATTGATGTACTTTTTGCCTGTTTACCAGTTAGATTTTAAAAAGTGATCGATTTCAAAACACAATTTTAAAATCTAATTTTAAAATCGCACTTATTAAAATCATCCCCTACTAACATCATAAAGAAGCATACAAAATTCACCATGTTCTCAACCAACTCACACACAATAAAAGATGAAACTTTGGAGAAATGAAAAGATGTGCTGCAACTCAAATCCTTTATAAAAAAACAAACAAAAGCATTGCAACTCAAAGGAGATGACTATGAAGTTGCAGCTCTGCAAGTATTCATTTTGGATTGAAAAAATTATGGTTCTTCATGAACTATGAAAGAAGAAAAAAAAAAGTTTGAAGAACCATAATTTTTTCAATCCAAAATGAATACATGCAAGCTACAACTTCATATTCGTCTCCTTTGAGTTGCAGTGTTTTTACTTTGCTTTGTTCTTTTTTTTTTTGAAAGGATTTGAGCTGCAGCACGTCTTTTTATTTCCCCAAATTTTCATTTGTTATTGTGTTTGAGTTGGTCAAGAACGTGGTGAATTTTGTATGTTTTTTTATGAAGTTAGTGGGGGATGTTCTCTATGCATTCTTAGCCTTAGATCTTTAGATAATGAATTCGGACCGTCAATCGGATACTCTAGTCCAACAGAACTGGAGAGGATCCGGATCCAATTTTATCTGGGGCGTTCGTAAGTTGCCTAATTTGACCAATTCAGCAGTCAACCAGCTTTGTTTTCTGTTTTTTTTTTTCCTGTACCAACCCTTCTATGGGTTGAACTTGAGGAAATTTCCTTGAATCTTCACTTAACAGAAACCATAAGAGAAGAAGAAGAGATAGAAACCACATTTTAGAAGTTAAATTAGAAAGAGTATCAATCGGGTATTATTTGGAGCCTTGTTTTATCTGGGGCGTTGGTTGCCTAATTTGACTGAGGGTCCGCTTGGGAGTGCGTTTTTAAAAAAATAATCTGCGTTTTTAAACCAAATCGCAATTTTGGAGTGTTTGGGATTGCGATTTTGAAAACGCAAATTTTAAAATCGTGGAAAAATCTGCGATTTCAATAAGCTGATTAGGTGATGCTTATTTGAAAAAGTGCGAATTTAAACCAAAATCACGATTTCACTTAAAAGGTAATATTTACCTATTTGGTCTGAAATCGCAATTATATGCTAATTTTACCCAAACACTTGATTGATAAAAAAAGTACTTTTTTGCTTGTTTTACCAAACGCCTATGCGATTTTAAAAAGTGACGATTTCAAAAACACAATTTTTAAAAACGTAATTTTTAAAATCGCACTTATTGAAATCGCACTCCCAAACAGGCCCTGAGCAGTCAACCGGCTTTGTTTTTATTTTTTTTTCCCTGCACCAACCCATCTATGGGTTGAACTTGAGGAAATTTCCTTGAATCTTCACTTAACAGAAACTATAAGCCTATAAGAGAGGAAGAGATAGAACCCACATTTTCATAAGTTAAATTAGAAAGAGTATCAATCGGGGGCATTTCATCTTAGAACAAGTTGGCTGGATTTAGGCTGTGTTTGAGCCCTAAACACCATGGCCAGCCTTCTCTGGCTCTAAAGCCAACGTTGATCTCCCCATTAGTTGCGAGAAACATCGAATTTGGTCAAAATCCGACCCGATATTTTTATCTGATTGTCCGTGTTGGAGTATGTTTTCTTTCATTCTACGGTTTAAATTTGAGGTACGTAATGTATTATTGTTAATTAATTGAAGAACTTTGAAGTTAGATTTCCAATAGGTTAAGATTTGTTTAAGAAAAAGTTTACTCAATTGGTTTTGCTACAGTTATTTGGCTTAGAGCACATTTAAGATTATTTTGAGAAACAGAGCTTTTAAAATAAAATAAAAACTTTTTATTTTTAAGCTTTTTGCAAAAATATATTTTAACCATTTTAACTGCGAAAAAGTCAATGTATATTTGAAATTTTTTTTATCAAATAAGTTAGTTTTTTGTTTATTACAATTTTTTAAGTATTAAAAGTATTTTTTAAACTCCCAAGGCAATCTTAAACGGTTTCTAATTAGTGTCTTCAATTGAGTTTTAATAAACTAATAAAAAAACGTAAATTAAATATTGTTATTCCTAGTTGTTTTTTATTGTTTTCACTATTAATTACTTCTCTATTAATTTTTCTTTAGGGTTGAAGTTTTTGAACTAGTATTTATATGAAATAATTATTAAGAAAATTTAGGTTGCTTGTATTCCAAAAGATTTTTGACTTAAAAGCTCTATTTTTTAAATGCAATCATAAAAGTTTTATTTCTTTGGTATAGTGTTAAAGAAATAAAACTTTTATGATTGCATTTAAAAAATAGAGCTTTTAAGTCAAAAAGAGTTTTTGGGCAAAAACTTCATTTTTAAGCTTTTGCCAAAAGTGGTTTTTGACCATTTTTAGGTTTTTTTTACCCTTAAAAGTACTTTTAATTTTTTTTACTGAATGACTTCTTTTTTCTTCAAACCAGCTTTTTGAGTGTTAAAAGCACTTTTAGGTCTCTCAAACGCAATTGCAAACAAGCCTTAAGTCAAAAACCATTTTTTGGTAAAAGCTTTATTTTTAAGCTTTTACCAAAAATGTGTTTTGGCATTTTTAATTTTAATTTTTTTTTGGCTTTTTGGAGCCTTAAAAAGATACTTTTTTCTTTAAGCGGACTTTTTGAGTGTTAAACGCACTTTTAAGCACCTCAAACGTACACCCAAATAGACTTTAAGAGTATTCACATTGGCTTAACAATTTCTTACTTTAATCTAAACTAAATAAGCAAAACACTAACAAATTCTATACATCAGATCATGCATCTCAAATACAAAATGCATTTTTGTTTCATTAGATAAAGTGAATTTTGATTAGCCATTTTACTTAAAAATATACATAAACAATGCTTTAATTACTATTCGAATTTAAATTTTCTCCCCTCCATTCAGAATCCAACATATAGGAACATTTTTGAAAATTGGGAAATATTTTGTAGTGTTTGAATTGGTGTCTCCATATACCATTCAATCAAGATGGCTACAATTTGGGGATTTTTTAGACTTGATTAATATAATCCCAAATTTATAGCTTATATATATATAATCTACGTTTATTTAATTTCCAAAATACCGAATGTACTATTTTGCAAAAAAAAATAATAATAATAATCGTTAATGAAAATTATGGAATTTTTTTTATCTTTTATGTCCTACATAATATAATAATGCTAACTTTCTAACTATAGTGAAAAGAATTTTATCTGTGGAAATTAGGGAAAAGGAGAGTTTTCAAATTAAATATCTTGCTTCCCCTAAAAAAAACAAAAATTACCTCTAATTACTGAGATAAAAATTCATTAAACTTTTGTTAACATTTTCAGATGGCTCAACGAATCTTTCTAGTCTTCTAGAAAGATCCTGGAAGTATTGAGGATCATGCGGATTGGAGCTAATGAGGATTTTATATATATATATATATATATATATATATATATATATATATATATATATTTTGTTGGTTACTCCATATTTAATCAGGAGTACTTGTTAATATGTTTATTTGAATATTTTTTTTTAATATTTTGGTGGACTATTACTTGGTTTAATTAATGTTGATGACTTAGACTAATATATATAGTTGTATGACTTTTTAAATTGTTACGTTCATTGACAGGACGAGGCTCAAAGCATTATTTTGTAGCACTTCTTTCACATATTCTTGGTGTTCTTAAAAATAAAATAAAAATGAATTTTAAAAATAATGTTTCTGTTGGGTATTTTAAAAAATTTGGTTCAAAACAAATTTCGTCATTCATATGTTGTCAACTTGTCATCAAATAAACATATATAATGCTTTAATTGAGTTAGATTTGTTACATTAATACAACATATTAAGAATGTATATATATATTCATTTAGAAAGTATGTGAATCATATATATGTATATCAAATTATGTTGAGCATGCATCAGTTGTCTTGTCTCCATATACCATTCAATCATGGGCCTCTGCAATTCTACCGTGGCAGTTTATTTAGAGGATACCATACGGAATAATACCGTCTCGTTAAGAAGATTGAGGAGCAAGATTTCGACATTTCGGGACCTGTACATCTCAAACGTGCTGCTGCCTGGTAAGAGCATTTTAACAAACAACTTTGCAATGGGCTCCAATGATCATCGGTTAACAATGCAATTAATGTTCATGATTGTTAAAGCAATGATTAAATGGTTAAATTTACCTCTTTTCTTTCGGCTTAATTAAGTTTTGGGACAATTGGTTATTTAACATGATATCAAAATCAAAAGTCATTAAATCGAACATTGTCTCTGTTGATTCACCTTATTTAAATTAAATATTATACATGTTGAGCATTATCTATTAAATGAGAGTTTGAACCTACACGTGAGGGGGATTATTAAAGCAATGATTAAGTGATTAAATTTAGGGAAAACTTCAGTTTGGCTCCCTCAACTTCCAGCTGATTTGACAAAGGACTCTTGAACTTTCAAATCTCTTACTTTACATCTCTGAACTTTAATTTGCTCACTTTAGACCTCTCTGTTAGTTTTCAACGTCAAGCTCAAATGGTTTGTATTTTTATGCCCATTATTCCCTCACGAGTCCACTTAAAATTTCGAAAACACCCAAAACTATAGCACCCCACCCCCAGCCCAAAACAGTGTCGTTTTGGGCATCTATTAAAAAAAATATTAAAAATTGGGGTGGCTAGAGACAAATGGAGTGGCTAGACCACCCTATATTTGGCCAAGGGGGGCTACCCCATTTTGGCCAAGGGATGACTGAAGCCACCCTCACGACTGGTCTGGGGGTGGTTCGACCACCCCCAAAAGGCCAAAAAAAAAAAATGGGTTTTGGGCTTTTGGGAGTGGTTGTACCACCCCCAAGGGCCCAAACCACCCTCAACACCGGCCACCCCATTTTGGCCAATGGGTGGCAAGAACCACCTTGATTTTTTTTTTTCTTTTTTTAATATTTTTCCTTTATATATATATATATAATTTTAATTCCCAAAACGGTTTTATTGGAACTTTGAAGTGAAAATGACTAGCTCTAGAAATGAACTGAAAAAAAAAAAATGCTTGCTGCTTGTAAAACATATATAATGCTTTAATTACTATTCGAAAATAAATTCTCCCCTTCATTCAGAATCCAACACATAGGAACATTTTTGAAAATTGGGAAATATTTTGTAATGTTTGAATTGGGAAATAATTAATGTCTCCATACACCATTCAATCACGATCTTCTGCTTAATTAATTCTCCCGTGGCAGTTTATTAATTTCAGAAGATACCCAGGAAGAGGGGAACATAAGAAATAATGCCCAACAGCAACAAGTTTTGCGTTTCCGGTCCCGTACATCTGAAACATGTTGACTGGTAAGAGCATTAACCCACTTCTTTTCCAACTGGGTGGGTCTGATCACCTGCATGGCTGCAATCAAGCGAAATGTTTGTAATTAAGAATATAATTTAAATAACTATAAATCAATTGTAATGTATTTAATTGTAATATGATATGTTTTGAAGAATATAATTTAAATGTATAATCAGTAATTTAGTATGATATTAAAATTAAATAATTAAATTAATTGTTTCATGCATATACATAGGGCGTAATAGTGAAGAATCATCAAAATTGAAGATATATACGCTAGCTAGTACTTTTCGGTCGTTGTCTCATGCATATGTTAATAAATAATGTTAAAAAAGACATGAATTTTATGTCTTTTTGAACACTAATTATTAACAAGCAAAGTAGTTTCATGATTGATGAGGAAAAGAATGAGTATAATAATTTGTATAAAAAAAAAAGAAAATGTTGTATTAAAAAGTGAAAAAGTTTTGTTTTGTAATAATTTTTTTTATTTAAATAATAGTGAAAAAATAAATAATATAATATAAAAAGTGAGAATGTTTTTTTATGTTAATTTTTTTTGAAAAATGAGATAAATAGTGCGGCATAGTATTTGGTTTTGTTTGCCAAACACCACCATTGTTTTTTTTTTGAAAAGACGACCACGTCAAATATTATCATAAATTAGTGAGATAGAGCAATTTGCTCTACTCGAATAATCTCTGAGATACAATCAGGACACTCATCCCTTCATTGTCTCTCTAACCTAAACAGACCGTTAACTTTGCAAGATGATGAGCTATATTATTCCCCTCACGACCTACATGCATAATCTCACAAAATCTCACAAAACGTTTCAAACCTACACCACCATTGTTGCATGGCAGGACAAATCCAGATCACCGAAGAACCGTCGTTGCCAGCTTGGTTGAGGGAGTCTACAGTCTAGCACACGATAACCAGGGGAATCAAAATGGACCTGTTGATCAACTCTGGTGGGAGTACTTCGATTTTCAACTGCTTAGTGGTGTCAAAAATGATACGGACTACTCCATAATCACCGCCATTTATAAGTACAAGAATCCAGATTCTTCTTCCGTAACGTACCAACATACGTCATTGCCTTTCGCGGTATAATCCCAGAACAACCCACGATATCACAGGACCTGAGGTCATGCTTTTCGTATATCCTTAACGACGTTGAAGGGGATACCCACTTTCGATCTGCAATGGATGCTGTTTGGGACAAAGTTGTTTCTGTCGGAGCTCCAAATGTGTGGCTGGCCGGACATTCTCTGGGGTCAGCAGTTGCATTGGTTGTGGGAAAGAAGATGGTGATGGAGAGAAGTGTTTTTCTTGAAACGTATCTTTTTAATCCGCCATTCATAGGTCTCCCCGTAGAGCTGATAAAGGGTGAGAGATTGAAACAAGCGATCCGCATTGGAATCGTCTTCGTCAAGGCGGGCGTCGCCCGTGCTGCAAAAGCCCATCATCACCAGCAAGATAATTCTCTTGCTAAGTTATCTCAATGGTTTCCTCACCTGTTCGTGAACAGACGCGATCCTATTTGCGCGGAGTATACAGGTCACTTTCAAAACAGGAAGAATATGAAGCTGATTGGAGCTGGAAAGATTGAGAGGTTTGCAAGAAATATTTCCATTATGAGTGCACTCTCAAGGATAGTCACCGGAGGTGATTCAGAAGCATTGCATCTTCTTCCCTCCGCACATCTAACTATTAATAAGGGTTCAACAGATTTGGCGCAAGCTCATTCAACTAATCAGTGGTGGGATCCTAATTTTAGCTGTGATGAATTTGAGGTGTCAGGGTCGGAACCCCCTCATGACTCGGTGAAGCAACCAAAAGGCGTAAAGCGGTACTACAAAAAAGTTAAAAAATTTGGTAAAATCATTTCTTATCTAATACAACACGACCCATAAAAATTAATTTTTTTTATGTACTGTTATGTTTTTTCTTTATCTAGTTTTATAATTATGTTCAATAAGCAGGAATGTAACCGTGATCTTTATTTTGGTATTGAATTTCTCTATCCAAATTTCACTGTTTACGTTATTATTCAGCTGCTATTCCCATGTATTCCTGCTTAATTTCTTCTTCATACGCCACATCAATCGATCAATGTATCCTTGCCCGGCTGGGTCCTTAACGACCAGCTTCAACGACGGCGCTCCATTCTGAAGTATTTAGGTTGAATACAGCGCATGACTTCTTCAACGGCGCCATAATTGATTATATATATCAAAATCTACGATGAATACCACTAGTATTTAGGTTGTATACACCACATGACTTCGATCTTCAACTGATGCAAACAAGACTATTGCTTGATGAGTCTATAAGGATGGCAGTTTTGGGTTTTCCTTTGACTTGTAAAACCATGGAGCCCGACTCTGTCAATTTGGTTGAATAATCCGCATTATTATTTATTATAATTTAATTTAAAATTTTAAACGTATTTTTATTGATTGTATATGTAATATGTCAACATATTACGAGAATACCATCAGCATTTAAGGTTGTTTGTATGAACCGTGCCATATTCATAATGCAAAGAAGACTTAATCCTTGAGTCGTCTTTGAGACGTGTTGACTGGTCAGAGCATTAACCTACCCCTACTTTGCCAATAGGGTCTGATCAACTGCAATACTCCAATCGGGCCATTTCATATAAATTAGAACAAGTGGGAGGAAGAGAAAGAAACCCACCTTGGCCAGCCTTCTCTGGCTCTAAATCCAACGTTAACCTCCCCAAATAGTCGCCGGAAACATCGAATTCTGGTCAAATTGGCTGAAATCCAGACGATCTGGCCCGGCCCAGTTAATGGTCGAGATTTTTCTCTGATTGATAGCATTATTGGAGTATGTTTTCTTGACGTTTCTTTCATTCCAAAGAGTTAATATGAGGTAATTTGAGTTGCATTATTGTTAATTGAAGAACTTTCCAATAGGATTAAAATTAGAGGTTTTTATGTTTTCTTGACGTTTCTTTCATTCCTAG
Source organism: Carpinus viminea (assembly GCA_013348765.1). Taxonomy (NCBI): domain Eukaryota; kingdom Viridiplantae; phylum Streptophyta; class Magnoliopsida; order Fagales; family Betulaceae; genus Carpinus; species Carpinus viminea. The sequence continues at coordinate 13,279,152 of CP054673.1, read as the reverse complement.
GAGTTAATCTGAGGTAATTTGAGTTGCATTATTGTTAATTGAAGAACTTTCCAATAGGATTAAAATTGGAGGTTTTTATAATGAAAAATGTTAAAGGCACAACATATACCCAATAAATATTCAACTTCTCCCTTTAAGTGCCAGTTATTAAAAAAAAAAAAAAATGCCAGAAGAAGAGAGAACTTTAAACTATAAATTAAGTCTAAAATATGAGAGAAATTGGGTCTTTTTGTGTATCACATCTCTTCTATAATATGGCTTTGATTGATTGATTAAAACAAATGTTGTAACTTGTATTATGTAATTTGATGTTAGAAGTACATGTTTGATTATTTTAATTTAGTGGGTAATTATGAATTTAAGGTTATTTATACATGAAATTGGGGTTTTTGGAGAGGTTTAAATTATTAATTATTATGTGAATGTTTAATTTAAGTTGTTTATGATTAATTTGAAGATTATAGGCTATTAAAGTTTTAATATTTGGGGATTTTGTAGACTTGATGAATACAATCCCAAATTTATAGCTTTTTTTTTTTTTTTTTTAAAAAAAAGGAAAATTTATAGCTTACATATATATAAAAGAGAGCCTCTATTATTAGGTCGCTTCTACAAAACAAGGTGTTTACAGCATCCAATAGAGAAGCAACATATCAGCAAAATGCAAAACATAAAATAGAGGGGATTACACCATAAACCAACCCAATATTTTAATATTAAGAAAACAAAATCTCCTAACTCACCCTCAGAGCATCTCCAACAGATGCTTTAAAGTAGCCATTTTGTTAAATTTAACTGTTTTTGTTCCATTTTCTCCCTCCAACAAACTGGCTATTTTGAAAGCTCACCCAAAATATGCTACAGTGAATATAAAAGTTCACTGTAGCAGTTTGTAAGTATTTTTTATTGTTTTTCTCTGCTCTTTCTTTCTCCTCTCTCCTTGCTCTCCCTCTCCCTCTTCTCGCATACGCAAAACCTACAAACCCAATTCAATTCCTTCACTGAAAACAAATGCCCAAAACCAACAAATCTTCGCTGAAATCGGTGTTTTGAAGCACCAATCAAGTCTTCGAGCACATAATCAGCTCAATATTGTTGAAACCCAAATGGGTTTATCGATAAAGTTTTGAAAAAAAGTTATTTTGTGGTTAGAATCACAAACCCACGGCTCAAGATTTTGTCGATACAAAAAATTAAAAACAAAGAAAAAGCTTTGGGTTTGAGTTTAAGTATACAGATTCTATGCTCGTGGGTTGGAATTTACTCTACAGGTATTCCTTCTTCCCCTGTTGATCTGGATTTACTCCAGTTGTTGTGGTGGAGGTGACGACGAGCTTGACTCGATCTTCTGACGAGATTCCGATTTGACAACAGCAAGCTCGATCGATGATGGCGCTTGCGAATCGTGCTCGAGGATGTCTTGGTTGGGCTTCAAGTGACACCATCGATTGTTGGCGATCCCCTAGTTCGGCTCAAAGAAAATGAAGAGAAGAGAGCGAGAGATGGGGAGGCGGGAAGAAAATGGGAAGAAAATGAAAAAGATAAAAATAATAAAATAATATTAAAAATATAATATTTAATTAGAATGGATGGTTAAAATAGATGGTCTGGAGTGTGAAGTAAAAAACTAGTAGCTAAAATGAAAAAAGGTGTATAGTGAGTGGCTATTTTAGCCACTCACTCTTGCTGGAGATGCTCTCATCTCTTGCTCAAAGCAACAATACCCATTACCCACCCATTCTTCCATTCCATCGTGCAGAGTTTTGCTGATCGCCATCACTTTGCCCTGCCACACTGATTTTTCCAAGTTGAAGTTGAAGATCGCCATCACTTTTCTCATTCAATTTAAGTTGAAGATCGCTTCCGTCGATATCCCCATTTTCGTCGATTCTGTACAAATCTCTGCAAATTTCAACAAACACAAGCACTTTGCTTAAATTTCTACACAAACCCAAAAATAACCCAATCAATATCACCATAATCATCTCTCATTTCTCAAACTTAGTCTAATATCACCACAAACACGAGTTCTACACGAGTTAACCTAATCAATATCACCATAGTTCTACACTGAAACCCACCACCGGTTGGCCAGAAACCCACGACCACAACACTTCGAGACCCAAGCGAAGCGAGACCACACCCTGGTCCGAGACCCTACGGCGTGGGTCTTACGAGACCCATGAAGTGACCAGCTTTAAACCCGCCTCAAAACCCGTTTTTAATGCTCAAAAATGGTTTCTAATGCCCTAAACCTCGTTTCTAATGTCTCAAAACTCGTTTTTTATTCAAATCTAAAACATAGAGGGGAAAGGTTAACCCTTTAGGATTTTATCACGGAAAAAATGGCTACTGCACCGAAAATCGCTGAGAAGATGACTCATGAGAAGGAAGAAGAAGAAAAGAAAAAAGAGAAGGAAAGAAAAGAAAACCAACCACGAATCTCCATGGCCATCCTGTTGCAACTTGAAAAAAGAAAAGAAAAAAGAGAAGGAAGAAAAAGGTGCTGCTTGTGGTGTGGAGAGAAGGAAGAAAAAAAAAAGAGAGAATTGATGATGGTGTCGGTAGGCTTAGAGAGAAAATAAAAGAAGAAAAAAAACAAAAATCTAGTGCATTTGGTCTTATATTATTTTGGTGCAATTTTTTAGTTTTTGTTGAGTTGTTGAATTGTGATTGAAGGCTGTAAAATGGGGGGTTTACACAGCATCCTGACCAAACTTAAATTATATATAAAATCTACATTTATTTAAGGGGAAAGTCTACAAACCTCCCTCAAACTACCACCAAATTGACAATGTTCTTCCCAAACTTTAATTGTGACAATATCCCCTCAAACTTTCAAAACATTGTCAATGTTTCCCCTAATAATGAAACTACCCTCAATAAAATAAAATAAAAATAACTAAAACTAAAACTTCTAAAAAAAACATAAAACAAAAAAAAAACGAAAAAAAAATCCTTTGTATAAGAAAAAAATTCAATTTTTTTTTTTATAAAAATTCAATTTTTTTTATAACTTTTTTAAATAACAATTTCATGTAAGAAAATAAAAATTTTCGTTTACTAAAAAAAAAAAAAATATCTGTTAAATAAAAATTTCCGTTAAAAAAATCATTTAAAAAAATTCGTTTAAAAATATTTTTTTACAAAAAAAAAAATCGTTCTTTTTAAATTAAAATTTTTCATTTTTTTAAATAATTTTTTTGAGTTTATAGGAGTATTTTTTTCTTATTGAGAAATATATAGGGGCATTTTAATTTTTTTGCTAGCCTTAAGGGTGACATTGACAATGTTTTGGTAGTTTAGGGAAAACATTGTCACAATTAAAAGTTTAGGAGGACATCGTCAATTGAGTGGTAGTTTGAGGGGGAAATATGGATTTTACCCTTTATTTAATTTCTAAAATACCGAATGTACTATTTTGCAAAACAAGAATCGTTAATGAAAATTATGGAATATTTTTATCTATTATGTCCTATAATATAATAATGTTAACTTTCTAAATATAGTGAAACGAATTTTATCTATGGAAATTATAGCATATTCAGCAATGTAGTTAAAAGGAAAATATTTCCCCTTTTTTTTGCAACAGCTGGTGCAACTATGATTGACAGGTCACTATAGGACGTACATTATTAGTAGCGTGAGTCACCTAAGATCAGACTTGGTTAGGCTGCTAATATATAGACGGTAGAGTACGATGGCTAGCCCATCAACTACCAACTTTATGCGCACATGATGGGTTGACCATATACCCCCAAGTCAAACCTAAATTAGACAATATATATATATATATATGGGGTGGTTGTAGCAACCCTTTTGGCCATGCCCATTTGGTTGAATTGCGGGTGGCGTGCCACACCCATGGCCCATGAGGGGTGGTCGACCATCTCCAAGGGGCACTTAAGGGTGGCTCGAGCCACCCAAAGTGTTTAGGGTGGTTTCGGCCACTCCCATTTGGGCCCTTGACCACCCCCATGGGTCATGGGGTGGCTAAGCCATCCTTCGACCACCCTGACCCCATGGGTGTGGCATGCCACCCCCAATCCAGTTAGATGGGCATGGCTAAAGGTGTTGCTATGGCTACTCCCAATATATATATATTTGGTCTAATTTGGTTTGACATAGGGTATTTTTGAAATTTGTTAAAACACATGGAGACATTTTGGAAATTTAAGACAAAAAAATACACGTGTCTGGCATATGACCAATTTTCAGCTAAATTGGATTGACATTGTTAATGAAGGGGCCACATTGAAATTTTTTAAACTTTGATGGGGTGCATTGTAAAAATTGAAATATTAGAGGTCAAATTGAAAATCGACTCAAACTTTAGGGGAGTAAAGTGTAATTGTTCCTTACAATCATTTAGTTTTTACTAAAAACTAATATCCTTGAGTTAACTCACAAGAATAAATTTAGGTTTTGAAGATCAAGAGAAAAGGCCATACTATTGGTTATTTCTATTCATTGGTGAGAAGATCTGAATATCTCATAATCCCTCAAATTGCACGTGTTCTTCGGAGGAGCAATAAGAAAAGATTTTTCCTAAATGCCAAGGAGTGGCCAAAACACCAAGTAAGTGGTTTATGCTTTTATAGTTTATTTTAAAATAGCATAGTTCTTTACATGTTATGCTTTTATAGTTTAAATAGGGTTACAAAGCAATCCTAGTGTGTCGCCCCCAAAATTAGGTCGATTATTCCACTAATCTTGGTAAGGTCTCTAGTAATTCATCTAGTGAAGTTAATTGGTAATTGACTGAGGAGATCACCCATTAACAACTCAGTAAATATGAGTGGAATATGAAAGTATAAGATTTGAGATTAGTATAACAATAAAGTACACAAGTATTATGATCAATCATAGACTTGGATCCTCCAACCATAATTAAAAGCACCAGTCCAAGTTGGTACTGTGAACTATTTACTTAGCATCTATTTACTTAGCATCTATTTACTTAGCATCTTCATCCTAGTGATTTTCTCACACTTATTACTATCATCTTACTAAACTGCAAATTATTGCATAAGTCTATGACGAGTAAGCAACAACATTTTTAGTGCAAGGAAATAATACTTTGTATAATTCGTAGCTATCTTGTATGGTCTACTTGAAATATTACCCTTTTCCAGCATGGTTGAGGCATGCAACACCGATGCCTTTGATATTGCATGGTACCGTCCATAATACTAGTTGTCTAATCGAGTCCGACTTTGGATTTCTCACATTACTAATTATGTATGTCCTGTAGTGATCCGCCAATCAAACATGATTGCACTGGTCATGAACAACTATTAAATCCAAATAGGGTGGTTAGCGGTTATTGGCAAAACCGCTAACAGTAACCTTTAACAGATATTAAATTTCACTAACCGCATCCGCTAGGCAGTTAGCGGATAGCGGTTAGCTTGAATTGGCGGTTAGCGGTTAGTAAAAACATTAACCCGCTATAATCGCTTTTTAAAATTGGGCTTTTGGGCCTTTTTGGGCTTTTTTTTAAGCACTATAGCATTTTCACTCTCTCTCTTTTCTTCTTCTTCTTCTTCTTCTTTTTTAAGTGTCTTCTTGGGCCAAATTACTATAAAAAGAGCTCATATTGAAAAATAAAAAATATTTGACCTACTTTAATTTTTTTAAAAAAATCCTTAAATATTAAATCATAAGTTCATAATTGGTTAACTTAAAATATATATATATATATATATATATATATATATATATAGAAAACAAAGTTCAACACAACATATAAAAAAATATAAAAAAAGTTCGATAAAACATATAAAAAAAGGTCAACACAGCATATAAAAAAAAAAAAGTTCAAATAAAACATTAAATGATACAAATAAAACATTAAAAGCTGCGAGATAGAGAGAGTGGAGAGAGAAGAGGTGACGAGAGAGAGCGGTTCGAGGTAGAGTCTTGAGAGAGGCACAGGCGTGAGTGAGATAGGAAGGAGAAGAGAATAAGATAAAAATTCCTACCCTAACCCTTAATGCGTTTTTCTCAAAAGCGTCGTTTTGATGTGAAATTCATTCTTATTATTATTAATATAAAATAGACAATATATATATGGAAAAATTAAATAAATAAATGCTAGAAGATATAAATATATACAGTTTCAAAAATATTTTATTCAATTACAAACTTATGTCTTTGATATTATATAATCATATGATCTCATTAAATTAGATCATATGATTAATGATTTAAATTATTATCATATTTACTAGTTTTTTTTTTTTGGGAATTGAACTTATTATCTAATGATAATGCTCAAACTCCTAAGTAAATTCCTAATGAACTAATGGTCATACACTCATACTTAAATTAAATGATCATATTATCTCACAAATCACAAATCATATTAATATAATAAAATTATCTTAAATCTAAGAATCTAAGATAATGTGATATATATTTTCTAAGTATAAAGTATTTAATAATACTTTGATTCAATTGTGGTTATAGGTAACACATTGTTTAATTTAATTGTAAGTATCATACTATCATTATACATGAATAATATGAATCATATGATTAACTTGTAGACTTATGACTTATGAGTCATATTATATATATATAATTTGTTATTATATAATCAAATGATTTAATAATCAATTGATCATGTGATTTAATCATTAATGATCAATTGATTAAGTTATGTGTATAAATATTATTATAATTATAATTACCAAAATATATTATATATAAAATGCGTTAGCGGTTAGCTTTATGGTTATTAAACTAATAATGCTAACCGCTAACCTAGGCTGCTAAGACTAAGCGTTAAACGGTTAAACGTTAGCGTTATAGTGGTTAGCGGTATGGTTATTTGGTGATTTAACACCCTAAATCCAAAGTCCATAAACACCTTGTCACATTTTGACCATTAAATCAAGCACATGACTATTATACCTTACGTACCAGTATACCATATTATACGATGTAAATTATTTTTTCATTTAATTAAACATTTACCAATTTTCATAAGAAGTAATAGGCTCATACTATACTTGAACTCCGTCAGCTAATATATTGCATGTTTTTATTAAAAGCAGTTGTAAGTATTTATTTACCTCGTCCACTCATTGAAATCCTTAGACATCTCGAACTCCTGTTATTGTGACACACACTACGAAAAAAATAAGGTTTAGCGACACTGATATTTGGGGCATTTTTTTGGCAAAAAATGCCCCCAATGAAATAGCAACGCTTAATTAGGGGCACTTAGAAAACGTTGATTTTCATAGCGACTAGAAAATAAATTCATGACACTTTTTATTGAAAAATGCCTCTAAAATAGGGCATTTAAAACAAAGCGTCCCCTTTTTTAAAAGGGGATGCTTTATAGTAAGAAATGCCCCTTTTAAAAAGGGGCACTTGCCAAGCGTCCCCTTTTAAAAGGGGCATTTGCCAAGAAAGTGCCCTTTAAAAAGGGGCATTACTATAAAACGTCCTTTAAAAAAGGGGTACTTTGGTTTAACGCCCCCATTTAGAAGCATGTTTAAATAAAAATTAATAATTAATATATGGGAAAATATTTTCCCTATAATCGATATATTTTCTCTTGATATACGATCCATAAAATTCAAATATACAATTTTTTTCATTCATCAATCTCATACAATCTTATTATTTATCTCTCATAATATATTTCTAAATTCATATATATCTCATAAGACATACTAAATCCAAAATGATATTATAAGCTCAAAGTGTACCACATCATAAAGAGTTAATCAAGAAGGCCCATACATATGAAATAAAGTATCCAAAACGATATCATAAACACAAAATGTACCCCCTCTTTCAAAGTTAACAAAAAATTGTACCATACATATGAAATATCTAAAATGATATCATACACACAAAGTTGTACCAACTCTTAAAAAGTTAACAAAAATTGTACCATACATATGAAATAAAATATAAACAACCGATTTGCTTAGTAGGTCAAGTATGCGTACATCACTTAACGATTACCTGCAAATGATGAAACCAAAAAATAATAATTTAAATTACAACCATATATTGATACACAATCATGAGAGATAAAATAGAATAAAATGAAATATCACAACCAAAAATTGATAAAATGAAATAAAATAGAATAAAGGAAAAAATATTTAATCTTCCTACCTTAGATTTAGCAATTAAGACTTCTTCAAACTGTTTCAAGAGTGCAGACGAAGAAAGATGGTCAAACTCAACTCCTAGTACTGCAATGTGAACCTTAACCCCTGAAAGAGAAATGATAATCTCAACTAAACCTGCTAGAAAGAAGGAGCTAGGTTGGATAAAGCTGCCAATAATGTTGACAGTGAACTATACCTCCTCTAATGGCACTTAGTCAAATAGGTAGGTAACAAGTCTCCGTTCCCTCAAAATCAGCAGACCAAATACTTGCTTCCTTTTTGGCCGATTGCAGTGAGAGAATTCTTCTGCATTGATCATCATCAGTAGCTCCAATATTGGATAAAGCTCAAGAAATTCCATTTCCATTAATTTGGAACATATAATTGGAATATTATTGTAACATCTTAAAACTTTATAGTATATTCTTTGTTGCTTGACGTTTCTCCAGACAGTCTAGAGGGTTTGAAGTCAAGGAAAGGTAATTTAATTTGTCAATGTGCCATGTATGAAATCAATAAACCAAAGAACTGTTATTCATAATATCAAAGGAAGCAGTCTCTAACAGAGGTCAACAATTAAGATAATCACGAGAGAGAGATTTACAGGGACAAGTCAAAATAAGAAGAAATGGAGAAATCATGATTTCCAACAGCCATAGGGACCAGTCGCATCTAAGGTAGAACAGCAGCATCTAATGAAGTATTAACACCAAACAAGAAATAACATAGAGCAACTAAGGTAGAACAGCAGCATCTAATCCAAATTAAGCTTCCTAAACCAGCTAACAACAATACAACCAAATCTCTATCATCAATACATGGAACATATCTTATATATTTTGGGTTGATCAAGATTATCTGTTGCTGCTATATTAATAGAGGACACCCAGGATTTTCCTTCAAGAATCACACAAATTATCAATTGAGAGAAATTCTCTCATTACAGAAAATCAGAAACTCAATTTGGGGAAACAAATTCAGAAACCGTATTTGGGGTTTTACATACATCCGTGCCCTCTTCTAATGTAATCCTCTACGTTCCTAAATTAGCTAATGCAGCCAACAAATTTTTATGGGGAGGATTCAATTTGGTCCAAAACCATTGGCTTTATTGTTAGGATAGAAAAGGCAAAAGTTCAAAACAAATCCTTCTTATATTTTCATCATTTATCCAATAAATTGCCTCCCACCTAAAAGTGTTCATTATTATAATCATTGCAACTCCTAAAACAAAGGATTAATGTTGAACCATTGAACTCCTAAATTCTTAGTAACGTCACACTAGTGAAAATATGCATATAATTTCAACTGCAAGCAGCATCAAACACTCATGCACAGAACATTTTAAACCATAAAACAGAAGCAAATATAGTTCTGCCCAGTCCAGAGAGGCATTCGATTTTATGGACAATACATTGAATCTTGTTACAGGTAAAACAATATTGAAGACGGTAAAATATGAGAGCAGAAATAACCACAAAAATCATTGCCGGTTAACACAATCGAATAGCAAATGTATGATGACCACACCTGATTTGCAGTGGTTTCAACTGAAAGCTTCTTCTGCTCCTTATCAAGAGCAAGCCACTGTAAAGAATTCAAATATTGTACAGATCCTTATAATTGTTCCTAAAATGAGTGAACAGATTCCTTCATTTTATCCAATGAAAATTAAGTGCTTGCATGACAATCTGCTACTACAACAAATCGATCGAAGAATGACAACCAAAATCATCATAATAATTTTCATTCTTGGCCAGAAAACCTAAATTGTTTACATATAATTAATCAAAGCCACAGCAGCTTCCTACTTCAAAAAGAAGAAGAGAGAAAACAAAAAACACTGGGAAAGAGGATTTACCTGAAGAATCTGCCGTAACAGAGTATTAGCCCACCCACCTCCTACGATGACCGGAACCACCATGAACAACTCACTCCAAGAAGCAATAAAACCTAAGATGAGAAATAACAACCAGAGAGAGAGATATTTCCGTGTGAGATGAGAGATTTTTGTGAGAGAGAGATTGAGGGATGGGAAATACCTGGTAGCTGGGGAGAGAGAGAGAGAGGGTTGACACTGGTCAAGGGAGGGGGAGAGGGAGATGTGGCTGCTGCACCGGGGAAAGAGATAGAGAAGAGAGAGCGATGATGAGGGCCGCGTGAATTAAAAAAGAGATTTCGAGGGAGATTTTCCCTTGTGTGATCATGTCCCGCGCGAATTAAAAAAATAAAATTAGGGCATCTTGCCAGAAAACGCCCCTATTTTGGGGCGCCTTTCAGGCAGACGCCCCAATTTTGGGGCGCCTTCAAGGCAGCTGCACCGATTTTCTAGACGTTGGCCACCTAAGCATCACTATTTTATTAATTGGGGCGCTTGTCTCAGTGGAATGCCTCAATTTAGGAGCACTTATTTGTATAAGTGTCCCTAATTTAAAGTGGGGGCACTTGTACACTAAAACGCCCCCAATATAGGGCGTTTTATTAAAATGTCTCTATTTCAAGTGTCGTTAAACCCTAATATTTTGGTAGTGACATTTTAACTTTACTCACAACACTTAGAGAACCCATTTTAAACACATAAAATCCTAGCTGGAGTTAAGCTTGCTAAAACATCATAAAAACGTCATTACTCATTCTAGACACTATACAAATGTTCAAGCTCGAGATTGAACATTCGGACTTGAGGTTGATCGTTCAGTTAGAGTGTGGCAAACGTTCTGTCAAAGTACTAGAATGTATGAAAAATTCCTATTTTTGACCCAACACGTAGTAATTCTTATCCTAGGCTCTTAATAGTTCAATACAAACATAATAAACCACAACTAATCTAAGAAAATGAGAGTTGGTTTATAACACTTGAAAACCTTTTTTCCTTTTAAGGAAAATCATTGCGTAAACTCATCATGGCACATTAAAAATGGAAACAAGCATAAAAATCATGTAAACAACATGAAAACAAGCTTAGTGCATCTAGGGTTATGGTTACTGGGGTATGAGGATAAACGATGGACTCTATGGGTAAGGGGGGAGGGGAGGGGGGGTGTCGATAAGGTTGAGAGGGTAGATAATAGGTTAAACCGACTGTCGCAAATGTTCAATACTATGCTTCATATGTTCTGTGTACTATTATCCAATAGTTCTAGGGTTGTAGGTCAACGTTCATGTGATCCAGGGTTGAACGTTCGATGTTAGGCTTTTGATTGGATATTTGGTTCGAATTGAAAAGTTGGGTATTTTTGGTTTGTTTTCCAAAAAAAAAAAAGTTTTAAACAATTTTTTAAAGGGCAGATGCATTATGAAAGACATTAATACCTAAGAAAATACATTTCTTTTTGGGCTTTAAACATTTGGGGCATCACACCTAGTCACAATAGGATACATACTACTATCACTACACAAACTAGGAGAATCTAGACGGCAGTGGAGTAAAAAATACTCTGTATTGAATTAGTAGAACACATATGCTCTCTTTTTTTTTTTTTTTTTTTTTTTCAAACGTAGAACACATATGCTACTCACTAACATTGGAGTAAATACTCCTCATTAAAATAAAATAATTATTAACATTGTGTTCTCACATCTTAAATATGGAGTAGGATCCTCTCCAGTCCATTTTGGACTGGATATTCTCCGGTTAATGACCAAGATTTGTTTAAAGTGATCCAAAGGCTATAAATAAATAATAAAATACTATTTATCTTTTAAAATTAATTAAAAACTAAAATAATAAAAGATTAAAAATATTTTAAAAAACTCAAGGGTGGCACCATAAGGTGGCCGGACCACCACTGTTTCGGATATGGCTTTGGCCACCCAGATCGGCCGATCTAGAGGCGTGAAGGTTACCCCATGGCCATTGGGGTGGTCGCCACCTCAACGCCAACAATTTTTTTTAGTTTGGGCTTTGAGGTGGGGACCACCCCAATGGCCATAGGGTGGCTTCATCGGCCGATCTAGGGTGGCTAAAGCCATCTCCCGGCCAATGGTGGTGGTATGGCCACCCTTATGGGCTGGCCGACCACCCTTGAGTTTTTTAAAATATTTTTTAATCTTTTTATTATTTTAGTTTTTAATTAATTTTAAAAGATAAATAGTATTTTATTATTATTTATATTTAATGGGTGTGTCTCATTTATAACTCTTGGATCACTTTAGACAAATCTTGGGAATAGGATCCTCTCCATTTTAAATGAAATGGAGAATATCCATTTACTGTAAAATGAGGGATAATATTGTTAAGACAATATTACCCCTCATTTTACACTAAATGGATACTCTCCATTTGAGTTGAAATGGAGAGGATCCTGTTCCCAAATTATTTTCTTGGCCATTAAATAGAGAATATCCAGTCCAAATTGGATTGGAGAGGATCTTATTCCCTTAAATACACACTAGTGCATTAATTAAACATAAATGCCACATGCAGCACATAACATATATTGATTAAAAATTCATGTGTATCTTAATTACATGTCATTAAAAAAAAAGGTATAATGTCATTTTTATAGACTAGGAAGGAAATTTCTCCAACCCAATTTGGAGAAAAACTTTGTCCAAGAGCAAGAAAAACAAACTACACATGGTAGTCTATGATAAAAAGGAGGCAAAAGGTAACCTTGTCCATAATAACTTGGACAGACATATGGATCTTGATTTTCTTGGTTCTCCTTAGCCATACTTGCATAGCCATTTATGTGATTGTGGGTTTACCATAATTACATAGGCGAATAAGTGAGTCCATGGTCTCAATAAATATAAAAATAATTGATATTTTATTAAGAGCCTATGGTATGAAAATATCATCATCATATCATATGTTTATAATAACAGTTATAATAGTCCTCAAGAGGTAGTTCAATCGGTTAAGAACACGCTTAATGAAGCGGAGATCACTGGTTCGAATCTCCTTCCCCCCTCTTGTGTGGACAACTAAATAATAATAATAATAATAGCATCTATAATATGATTTCTAATTATATAGATTGTAGCTAATAAGATAAGCATTGAATAGTTAATTAATATATCACATAACCTTATGTGTGTGTCTATATATATACAATTTATTCTTAAAAATCAGTAGCATTTCTCACTAAGTAATTATACCTACAAATTTCACAGATAAATGAAAAAAACTTCCCACACTAGTGTTCACTGCAATTAAGTTAATCATATTCAATGTGATGGTATACTAGTCTATTATTATCAAAAGTAAATATCTAGATTTTTGTCATTTTTGGGCCCTCAACATTATACTTAAGAATATTATAATGTCACTTGGATATTATGATGACATATGTACATTCAATACCTAATCTATAGAAAATTTTATCTAATATTTTACAATTAAATTATTGGGTTTTCTCTCTAACACTGTTCTAGAGGAGAAGAAATAGTTTTTCATGATTTTTTGATTGTGGAAGGATCTGTAGCCAATACTATTACGCATAATGGAGGGCGAGTCTTTGAAGGCATGGGGAAATTTTTCCTTGTCGGAAGAAGAAGATGTGGATGTGGACGTCCAGGTGATCGAGGTGAAGAAGACGGTGACAAGAGGCCAATCCTATATTGTGGGCAAACTGGTGGCGGAGCAGCTTGTGAGCAAGGAGACACTTAGAACTACGCTCAGGCAATGGTGGATGTTGTCGGGTGCTATGACTTTGAATGTTTTGGGAGACAAACTTATTCCTGATTGAATTTAAACTAGCAAAAGACAAATCACGAGTCTTGGAGGGTAGGTAGTGGGTCTTTGAGGGAAACCTTTTCTTGGTGGAGGATTTTGATGGCCGCACTTCTCTGACCGACTTTACTTTTGACAAAGCCGTCTTTTGGGTGAGAACATCCAATATGCCGCTAGCTTGCATGAAGAGAAGTGTGATTCAAAATCGGATCCTCAATAGGGTTGGTGGAGGAGGTTGATATGGACAAAGATGGGATTGGCTGGGGGAATTTTTTAGGGTTAAGATCCAAATTGATATATCCAAACCTCTTCCTCGAGGCTGCAAGTTGAGGTAGGAAGGGAAGTCGACTTGGATACTATTCAAATACAAGTAGCTTCCAAAGTTTTGCTTTCAATACGGAGTGATTTGCCACTGTACTAAGGGATGTTTGAAGAGGAATGCTCTACAGATCAGGAAAACACTCAGGATTTCGGACCATGGCTGCGGGCATCCTCGCCCACAAGAAGGGGGGAGCGAAGTTCTAGTCGACATGGAGAGTTAGGAGGGATGGTGTATTCTGACCAGTCTGAACCCGAGGATCAGTCAAGGCGCAAAGAACGGGAGGGGCGAACTGCTCAGAGGGGAAGCTCACGCGGAGGTGTGTACTACGGTGATAATTTTTGGGGACAGCTGATCGGAGCAATGGTGGAGGACCACCCGTGCAGGGTGGCCATCTAAGAAAGGAAACTGAACATGAAAGCTGTGATTGCCCAAAATCGCGCTCATTTAATGATAAGGAGCAGGACATTCAAAGGGGGAGCACCTACGGGGATTGTGAATCAAACCATAAAAGGGAAGGATCTTGGAGGTAAAGAAGGAAAGATATTTTCACAGCTGGTTGAATTAATGGGAGGCAAGTCAGCCGTTGAGAAATGGGGTTTTTGTTTTGGGAAAGCTAATTCGAATAGTGGAGAGAACAAGGGCAAAAGTATGGGGAATTCAAAAAAGGGAGTTGACAACGGCAAAGAACGAGTATCACCGGGATCCTCAATTACCTCCACGTATACCTCACATTTCTACCATAAAGTGGGGCAACGGGCGCCAGATAGACAAGTGGTGGGCCAAGCGGGCCCCAAAGTAGCTGAGATTGCAGCACTGTTAGCCCAAAATCAGCAGGCCCAAGGAGAGAATCTCATGATCATCTATGTCAATCTAAACAAAGAGTACAACATTTAGAGTATTAACTCCAGTAATGGCTTTACTAAAATCAATATAACTTAATTTATGTGATCAATTCTATTTAATCACCTCAAGGGGATATTTATGTATATCGTCAACAAAAACTATAAATGTCATATCAAGAAGAGAAATGCTAGGTGTTCTTTTAGTGTTTTCCTGATATTCTTTCAACTGTGATGTGATTTTTAAAATCACCGTTGAATTTGAAATTATCATTATTGACTTTTAATCTATTGATAATTTTAAAAGTCACATTACAATTAGGATAACACCAAGAAGAACAATTAGTGTTTTCCTATCAAGAATAAGGGTTCTCCCAATTCTCAATGGAACCACCCAAAATACTAAAGTATTGACAATGTAAGATCTCATTGGTTTTTAAATCAACGCAATTAATATTTTATGTTGAAATCCACTAGTCTCCCATAATTGAGAGTCTTTGCGATTAGTAAAATATGATAAATGCATTCAAGTCATAGTAATTTGTTGGCACATTCTCATGGTGATCTAGTTTGATCCTTAATTAATTCCCACGTGCCTTACATATTACCTAGAAGTCTCCACTACTATAACCAAGGCAATATGAGTGCACATTTTATAGTGTGTTGCGAATATGAGTGCAAAAACAATATTACGTAGTGGAAAATAAAAATTCTCAAACCAAAATCGAACTTTAAGAAGAATATGCTATTTAAAATTAAGCAGCAAAACAAGAATTACTTGAAGATCACGACCACTCCTTGGCTTTCGGGAAAAAAATTTCTTTCTTGCTCCTCCAAAGAACAAGTGTAATTTCAAGAATTATGAGAGCTTAAGATGTTCTTACCAATAACTAATAATAACCAAGAGTGTGGCCTAGCTATTCTCTTACTCTTTAGAAGTTAAACTTATTTTCAAGAATACTCAAGAATATTAGTATATAAACTTTGGTTCACGTACGGAACGGTTCTATTGAGGGGTAATATGTAGTAAATAAGTATGTTACGAGAATTAATTCATTTAAATTGAAAATATAAATTAGAGTGCATTCACAATTATTTAGTAGAATTAGTAGAATCGTGTAACATGTCAAGAAAGACGGGTCACATGCATATTGGAGCTTTTTTCTTTTTCTTTAGGTCCCTCTTTGAACCGATGTAAATTTACTATTTATTTTGGGCCTTAGTTATGTGTTTATTTATTTCTTTGGGATTATTTTATTTTAATAAAACATGGGCCAAGAGATTTATTATCTAAGTGGCTTATTATTTGGAAATGATTGGATTTTGGGAATTAATTAAAAGAGTATTGGGCTAATGGGATAAAACACAAGCTCAAGCCTTAGGCTTCTAGAAAGTAGGGTTAAGAGGAGATAAGAGGCACCCAAGGAGAGGAGAATATTATCTTCCCATGGCCGGGTACGGGCACTAGGGGAATTAATTTCCCTTGTGGCTAGTTGTCCAATTTCTACTAGGATTCTAGAAGGCATTTTTCCCACCTCTCTAAGTAATTTCAAATCTATAAATAGAGGATCCATAGATAAGAAAAGACACACAATATATGACACTTAAGAAAAATATACGAGAGAGAAAAATAAGGTTTTTGCTTCTAACTATTCTCTAGTACTTGAGAATAGTTTTGTGAGACTACACTCATAGTCATGTTTGGTCAAAAAAAAATATAATAGATGAATTAATTCCTCAAGAACTTCAAGTTCTTCAAGAACATGAAGCTAAATGGGTAATCGGGTTTGATCACGATTATAATCATTGTTAATAAATGGGTAATCAGAATTATACGATCCTACGCCCCATGCTTAAAATAATCGGGTCTAATTGGATAAACACAAACTTATGTTTTAATTTTTAACAAACAAAATCACTTTTTTTTTAATTAATGAGAATTTTCATTAAAAGTAAAAACCACAACTCAAAGCCTCAATTCTCAAACCAGAGCAACCACTTAACAATCCTTACAAATTGAAAACCAACCAAAATGGGAAAAAATCCTCAAAAACAGAGAGGAAAATAGACTATAATCATTAATCAAGCTATCAAATGATTCAAATGATTCAAATATTGTTATTATGTTATATGATCCGGGAATCGATACCCAAGGACCAAGGTCACAAAATCATACAGCTCAAATAATCTCGACTGTAAGGCACTATTTAATTATGATTGATTCCACTAAGCGAGTAATTGCACTCTAGTAGAGGACAAAGAGATCTAATCCCGAGAGAGGGAGCATTGAGGCGAGTCGAGATCTCAATGAAATCTTCGTAACAAAATTAAAGTTAAAGGCATTGCTTTAATTCTACCTTTTTCTTTCCTTGAGTCGCTTTTATTATTCTTGACTTGGCCGTGGTATGCGGAGTTGATAAATTAATTAAGTGGTTGTGCCTCGGGATGTAAGCAAAAAGAAAATATAATAGATGAATTAATTCCTCAAGAACTTCAAGTTCTTCAAGAACATGAAGAAAATGAAGAACAAGAAATCACGTTCAAATCATTGTTCAAAATGGAGGAAGATTTTCATCCAGAATTATACAGTCCTACGCCCCCATGCTTAGGAGATGTCGAATTATCATGTAACACAAACTTATGTTTTAATTTTTAATCTAGTCACTTTTATCTCGAGGGTAAAAGTTTATGGGATTCGTTCTTTCTGCTACGTGCTCTTTGCGCCATAGGATCCCAACAAAATTTTCCTGGCCCATATTTGCATTGGGCTTGGGTTTTATCCCAAGCCAAGTCTAGCTCCCTCTCTTGCATCTTCTACACAATTTCTCTTTAACCCATGTTTAAATGTTTTAATAAAACAAGCAGTTCAATAAATAAAAAGCCTTACTAAGTTAATTTACATTAGCTTAATAAGGAACCCAAAGGGCAAGATAAAACCAGCTCAAAATAATCTCGACTGTCCCAAGTCACTATTTAATTATGATTGATTCCACTAAGCAATTGTAATTGCACTCTAGTTTATATTTTTTTTATTAAATCAATTAATCCCTTAGACTTATTTAACATTGACTTTTGATTCATCAATGAAATCTTCCGTAACAAAATTAAAGTTAAAGACATTGTCACTTTAATTCCCTACCTTTTTAATCCTTGAGTCGCTGATTTTATTTATTATTCTTGTACTTGTGAAGTACTTGTCATATCTAAATCAGTATTTCGATATTTCTTACCAAAATGCTCTAGGGATTGAGAATAATTCAATCCATAAAAGCTACCCCAATGAAAAATTTCTTATCCTTTTTAAGATAAGGACTTGCATTTCTTCTTGAGAAAATCATCAGAACCTGTCATGCCTTTAAAGCATAAAAAAACCTCAATATGTTAGAACACTAGCAGTAGTTTTCAAACCATTTTCCATGAATTTAGGAAATAAAACTATTTTTTGATTTCTTATAAGAAAGCATTTAATAATATATTCCCTTATTTTTTCCTATATCAATTAAATACTAATTTTTACTCTTATCTTTATTATTTTTTTTTCTCTTTCTTCTTTTTTCCTATATAAATTAAATACGATTTCTTTTTTATCATTGCAACTTCCAAGTCCAAAAGAGAGAATGAGAGAGGAGAGAGAATTGTTGGAAACAAGTGAAGGAGAGATGAGAGAGAGAGTGATCTTTATTTTATTTTATTTAAGGGTTGCTACGGTGCTTATTGGGAAGCACTGTACCAACCCAATATGATAGGCTTATAAGGTTTTTGATTTGAGTGTGTTTTTGTAGGTTTTTCTCTTTTTTCCCTAAATATAGCGAATAAAATGTCCATCTGCTGCTAAAGTTTTTATGTCTTTAAAGCATAAAAAAAACCTCTAGATGACTTCATCCGAAGAACGTCAGAATGTCATCATGATGCATGTTACCTGCCAAATGTCAAAAAGTTAGCAATGAAACCCTAGCGGCTGTAATAATGTCTATGCCGTCGTCATGACATCATGCTGCGAATTGCACCAATCTAGCTAAAAGTTTTTTTTTTTTGTGCACTTTTTAGGGCTCAAATATATATATATATATATCTATTCACCTGAATACTATTTATTTTACTGTTTATGCGTAAAATTTTGTACTTTGTTTGTACTTTGATTCCTCATGTTTGCTGGAAGCCTTTCTATTTAAGAAGCTTCCCCACTTGTTGTAAGGAAAAGCTTTCTTACAGACCATTTGAGTCTCCTTCCGAAAGCTTTTGACCTTCCCATTTTCCTTTGTAATTCCATACTTCTGGTATCATATATATATATATATATATATATATATATATATAGAACATGATGCTCATTGTCCAGCTTGAGCAAGGAAATTAAAAAACGCATAGAGAAATGTTCTAGAGGTAGCTTGCTTCACTTGGCCTTCATTCCAAATGGCCATTTGGGGTTGTGTACAAAGCTTTGAGTTTTTCCTCTTGACGTTTTGATTTCATTCTTCAAACCACATCATACACAACATTCAGCCACCAAACACTAACGAGTTTACCGATGGATCAGTGAAGAAAGACATGCTCGAAGAAAATTGGCTAGCTCGGAGACAGCTTTAGCTTGTCTGAAGTGAGATTGATTTTGTGATTTTGTTGTTTATATAAAAAAATTCTTAATTTGTGGTTATTATTACTCGCATTGTTGTGTTCGGTTTAGGACTGTTCCTCTGTCCCTAACATTGGACCAACCATGTGCTCTTCAATCCAAAACTGTTGAGCCAAAAAATGACTACATGCACAAACCATTTGACTTACAAAACTCTCTAGACGACCAAAGCACAATAAAAAACATGAAGATCTAGCTATCTAGAGGGTTACCACTCACACACATCCAACCTAGCTCAACAATGCACAACATATATAGATCATAACCAGGATTCTTCTTGTGTTCTAGACTACGTATATTAATGTCTGTTCTGGAGCTGTGAGCCTTGATGCTAACATCCAACCTGGCTTTTCTGCAAACCATAAGAGAGAGAGAGATTCCTATGCCACTGCTTTTCCCTTTCTACATTTCTTCCAGCCACTGCCGACACTTCTGCATTGCTCCAATCATCCTTGGCAAAAAGACCCCCACATCTTCAACTCTAGAATAAAAAAGGCAGTAAAGAGAAAAATCTTTCTCTCTCTCTCTCTCTCTCTTTTCGGTAAAAGGGAAACAGATGTGAGAATGACTACACCGAGAGCACGGACTGCAAAAGAAACACTAAAATTCAGACCTGCCATGCGCCATGCAGACATATGAAGAGTAGCTTTTGACTCGGGAAGTCTAAATTCTATGTGATGGAACTTTCTGAATATGAGATAGGGATGATACAACACTTTTGAAAGCAAAAGAGTATCATAATAAGAAAGCCAACAAGGATTAGTAGAAGAGTTTGAAAAAGCTGTTACAATGATGGGGTTTTTTTTTTTTTCTTTCTTTCTCTTTGGGGGTCCTCAAATGGTGGAATTTTTCATCATGGTGCAATTTTTTCCAACATTTCAAGTTCAGCAGAACTTGGCGGACTTGAATGCAAGTGGGTACATGAAGGAGTTTGAGTAAGTAAATCTGATTATTTGGCTTGTCTTCAATGCCTTTCCTCCATTAACCAAGCAATCATCATACGAGAGCCTCTTGAAGGTGCTTGGGTTTATTATTCTTGCAGAGGCAAACCAACCGCAGTGGAGATGAATGTCTGAAAGAGGACACCCGGAAACACAGGTGTTGAGTATCTGGACTATGTACCGTGGGATTCCAGTTGTGGAATCTCTGCTTTGTGAGATGCTTAAATCTCTGTTTGAGCAACCCCCTTATGAAAAAAAAAAAACACAAAAAACAAAATAGTAATTAAATAACAATTTACAAAAAGTAATTTTTGCATGGGATTGAATCTTTACCATGTACCAAAAGTCCTGACTTCATATTTACTTTTCTTGAATGGTTGTTATTTCCATGGTGTAGTGAATGTGCAAACAGCTTGTCACTAGAAGCTGCTGCCAAAGATTAATTATATAGCCATACTCATGAGCTTTTGAAAAGTAAAATAGTAAGAAGAAGTAGAGAGAAAGTTCTTGGTAATTAAATAGTACCTGAATGCACTCCAAGATTGCTCAATGCGATGATGAGCATCATCAAGTAGAGGAAGAACATAACATGACAAGAGCTCATGATGTTTTCTGAGTTGTTCTGAGACTTTGGCTTCTCAGGTGCCACCCCAGCTGCCTCTGTTAATTGAGATTGCAGGGAAATTAAGTGAAGTGGGTATATATTATGAAGAAGTTCTCTGCAATTGGTGATGAGCAAGAATTGTGCATGCGATGGCTACTTGTAAATTACCAAACTGTACTGCAAGGCAGAGCAGGGCAGGGCAGAGGGGAGAGAGAGAGAGAGGACCACCAGCAGCGGCCAGTCTCTTCCAATTTCACTGCTTCAATTATTTTGAAGACAAAAGACAACAACCATTTAATGCAGAGCAAAAGTGATTTCACATCATCCTAGCATAAAATATAATTACTTTCCTCCTGTCCCTGAAGATTTATGCAGCATCATGTCCCTCTCTCCCTCCACTAGTGCTTAACGTGAAAATAGCTAGCTATATATATGTGACAGGTATCTCCATTTAACTCCCCATTTTGGTTCACAAATCAAGAAAGTCTCAGTATTGTTCACATGATTTATGGATTCATATAAAAGCCCTCCTGGTTGTGCATGTCAAATATTTATATTTTTATCTAACATTCACAACACTCATATGGTTCAACAAAAAGATTAAACCTTAGCTCAAAAAATTATTAAATATATTAATAAAAATAAGGAAAACTTCACTTACAAACATATGCACATTTTGCTAATATTCTTTCAATATTCAAAATCTCTCACTTTTGTGTATTGAACTTTTGTTTCATTCCAAATACCTTTTACTACTAAATATTGCAATTAAATTAAACGGAAAAATGAGAAAAATTACCAAGGATATTTTAGTAATTTCACACTCATCTATTAGAGCATTTTAAAAAAATGGAATTGGAAAAGTTGAAGGAAATAACTCTTTAAATTGATAAAATACCCTCTACATTGGATAAGCTAAAAAATGTAGAATAAATTTTTGTTAAATGAGCTAAAATTCAAATAGTAAAATTAAAGTAGATCAACGACATTTTAAGATAAACAAAGAACATTTTTTCTAAAATCTCATCCAATTCGAACTGTGCTTTTTTTCTCCCACTTCTCTCACAAAATTTTTCTTTCCCAATGGTTTTTTTCACCTTTCTCCAGACATATACCTAAACAACGTGGAACGTCCTGCCTTTAGTAATTAGCCTAATGGAAGAAAAGCAACTTAAGAGAAAGGCGATGACTTCAATCTAATTGCACAACCATCAACCAAGAAATTACATAACAATCTAATTGAATATGTGTTTAACAAAAACGAATGCAGAATTAAAATTAATCACCAAAACATATAAAGCAGTAAATCACATAAACAAATATTTTGGTGACGAATATGAAACCTTAGAAAAGTTATTAGTTAAACTAGAAATCACAAAGAGTTTATGAGGAGCTATTTTACATAATAAAAAAAAATTAGTAATAGCACAAGTTCAAACATTGTCCTAGTGAAAATCTCTTTGGAAAAGTGGAAGGAAATCAAAGTTTATATATGCCATAAGTTGAGAGATTTTGAATATTGAGAGGATGTTTGGAATATGATCTTTTATTTTCTTGTTTCCTTTTCTTTTGAGAAATAATAATTTTATTCTCTATAGAGAATAGCAAAAGTAGATCAACAGAAAACATTTTAAATGGAATGTAGATAAACAAAGAACATTTTAATATCTAAAAACCTCATAAACCAATTCAACAAGAACTGTGTACTATTTTGAGCCATCACAAACTGCGCTTTGCTTAATTACTTGCTGCTTGGCTTGAGAATCAATGGTGAAGGAATCACCACTCATTGACATATACCTACTAAACATAGCTTCATTTATTTCCTGCCTTTAGTAATTATTTTCATTTTCATTAAAATAATATTTTATTTCTAAGAAACTTTTTAATTTTTGTCATCTCTCTCATCTTTCTCCCCTTATTCACACCTTCTTTTCTTTCCCCAGCCTCTCCTTTGTCGATCTCACTCTCTGCCTCATCATCCCCACACCAACAAGCTGATCGAGATCAAATTAATCAAAAAAAGCAAGCTACATGGTTTTTCCTCTTTTCTCTTTGAGAAAGTGTCTTTAAACATTTGGGACTTTAAAAAAAATTTAGAGAAATGCTGAAATTTTTAGGTGCTAGGTTCAACTAGCATATGGTCAATTTGAAAAGCACAACTAGTCAATCTTCCTCATATGATTGCCTAGAGGAACTCACTTTTGAAGCCAAAAACAAACTCAATATAAGCTTAAATGTGTACACGAGTTCAAATATAGGTCAAATGTACCACATAAGAATAAGCTTAGATAATAACAACACAAGTCCATTAGAACATATATATATATATATATATTCATCTCATGCATAGTAAGAACATTGAATTCATAAAGTATATATGAGAAACTAATGGACTAACATGGTGCATATACTAGAAACACGAATGAGGCAACCAAAAAAATTGACTTTTTGATTTTTTTTCATAAATAAAAGTGTTAAAAAATAATGCAATGCATATCCAAAACTGAAAATATGCCAAAATTAAAATAAAATAAAATAAAAACAAAATATGCAATGCAAAGGATACTACATGCTTTAGGATATGGATAAATTAATATGCAAGACAATAAATCCTAGGCATGATATGGGACCACCTAATTCTAGGTGAGTCTACTACAACTCCCTCTCAAATGGTGAATACTATCATCCTTCCTGACCCAAACATTTTTAATCTTAGGTACAAATTTTAACACATCATATTCGGATGGTCCAGCGAATGTGCAGCTAACAAAGCTCTCGGGTTTCACTATGTAATGCAGCCATACCAATGCCAACAAACGCTTTGCAAACAAAGTTTCAACCAAGAAGAAATTACATTTTTTGACACAGAATTAGTCAACCTAAAAACTAGAATAGAATCTTCGAGTAAATTGGCTCTTTTAATTATTTTGCTTCAAGATTTTGTCTGGTCAAATTTCCTTGAAGAATTTTAGATAGACACATAAACATACAATACTGTGCTTTTAAAAAAAAATTACAATACTATCTTGTTCCATCCTTTTCTTCCCATATGCTCAACTCCTACCTATCCTAATATCCATATCTTTTAGGGTTAAATACTTAATATCCCATTGGGGTTTCATAACTTTATTTTTTTCTTTATGGTTTGATTTTTATTATAGAAGGTCCATGTGGTTTTGATAAAGGATCAAATTAGTCATTTGTTAGTTGAGTGTTAGTTAACTTAACAAATTGACATGTGGAAAGAATGAAAATTTGACACTTGAAACAAGTGACCACGTCATCACCGATGACTTGGCCACCTAATTAAATTTTTATTTTTAAAAAAATTTGGGATGGCTACGGCCACCCCCTTGGGCACCAAGGGGTGGCTTACCACCCCATGGAGCCTAGGGGGTTGGCCAAAACCACCAACCATGGGGGTGGCTATGAATTTTGTTTTTGTTTTTGTTTTGTTTTTTTTTAAATATATATTTAAAAAAAAATAAAAAATTTAATTAAGTGGTCACGTCATACTGATGACATGGCTACTTATGCCAAGTGTTAAATTTTCATTTGTTCATGTGTCAGTTCGTTAAATTAACTAACGATCAACTAATAAAAGAACTAATTTAGTCATTTATCAAAATCATATAAACCTTTATAATAAAAGTTAAATCTTAATAAATAAAAAATAAAATTGTAAAACCCTATAGGGAATTATGTATTTAACCCATCTTTATTCAAAATCCAAATTTCTGTTCCCTCTCTCTCTCCCTCTCACAGAGCAATCTGTTTCCCTATCCTCTCAAGGTCCTAGATAGTAGATAGAAATAGCATCTTGAGAAAGGGACAAAAGTCCATGACTCCTGAGCTAGCTGTACTCCATGCCCCGAAAGAACCTGCCCAACCCCAGAAAGTTGTAGGGCTAGCTACCCTCCTATCCTATCAAAAAGAACGAAAATTTTTCCATTTGCCAAACCCTACGTTTCTAGACTTCTTCCCAAGTTCGACATAAAGTAAAACCCACTAAAGTAAAGCAGTCAGCACCATACACGCATATATGGATGACACCATATTTACATGCATATGTCACATGTAGACTTTTGTTACATGCATGTATCTTCCTGACCCATCAAGAGGGAGGATGTTCATGCCTCCCAGTGGAAAAAAAATTTCAGTAGCTAATAATATTAATATGAGAAATGTTAAGTGTATTTTCAATTGTTTATTCGCAGACAGGTTAATATATATATTTTACATCAACGATAATTTTCATTACCACGTCCTAGAGCTAGGAAGGAATAAAGCCTGAAAAATACTTAAAAGGGTTTGAATAAGAGAAAACAGTTGGTAGTCATTGTTAAATAGGTTAGAAGAAAGCTGCAGGTTTCCTGCAAGAGGAACAGAACAGTACTGAAGATGTTGTTTTTCTTGGTATAATGCAGAAGTTTCAGACTCACCTTGTTTTTCTTGACTATTTGTAGACTGTTAAGATGTAAAACATGGTTATGATTTAATAATAAAATAATCTCAAATTGGAAAGAAATTTGAGGGGATACTACCATAATATGCTAAGGATATTATGAAAGTATATATTTTGGCACAAATATATATAATAAGAGAAATGTTATTTCTCCATCTCCCATTCATCTCCATTCATATATATATTTTCAAATTCTTTATTGAATCTTAAAACCCACGTGCATGTGGGTCCTTTCTAGTCAATTGAGATTTTATTTTCATTTTTTTTAAAAAAGAAATGGAATGGCCAATGGGAGATAGATGAAAAATGGAGAAATAGCAAGTCTCGTATGATAATAGGGTAATATACTAACACACTACTATAAATAATAACTAGCAAGAGTGGCGTAAAAATCCATCTGCCTAATACTACTCGCCCTATTAAATAACCGACTCGCTCTAATACTATTGTTTAGTGAGATTTAACTTTTCAAGAAATTGTTTATTAACATCATAATATATCATACGGAGACTAATTATATTATATTAAGTATAATTTTAGAAATTATATTTTTATCTCATAATATTAATTTAAAAGTTTCAATCAATGCTTGAATTAGTTATTATTAATATATATATTAATTGAACATTAGTTTTATATATATATTAAGTGTTAAATGTCTTTCTGATACCAGTGCTTTACACCAAAATCAAATAATCATCTTAGTTTTCAAAAATTAACAAATGGGACCTAAAGTAAACAAATAAACCTACCTAGTACTTTCATCATGATTTTGTTTATAGAGCTCCACGTACCTCTTATACTTACCTGTATTTTCAATGCAACACATGGACTGATACATGTGTTTTCATTGCCATGTCAAATTAATAAAATAATATGACCCAAAAAAAAAATAACACCAAAAAAATAACACCAATTAACAAACTTAAATGAGATTGGTTTGATTTTTAACAACCCATGCATGCTTTTTTCTTCTTTTTTTTTAAGAAAAAAACCGAGCGGCTACCTTTCCCCGTCAAACTCCAAGAGAAAAACCTTGATGCATTAGATTCCCTCACCGTAGCGGGTGGGGGACAATTTGGCATGGGGAGTTGAAGCTATCCCGAGTGGAGAAGGTGGAAGAGTGGCGGGCGAGGAAGGCAAACCCAACGTGGGTGGCAGTGGAGCAATCAGTTTTACAGGCGAAACACTTGACCAAGACGAGGTCGTTGCCAATGTGTCGGTGACAAGGAGAAGGGTTTGAGGCGGGATGCCCAAACACAAGGATCCGATGTATTAGTTGGAGCTAGAGCTTTGTTAAAAATTTAATAGAATCGTGATGAAAGGCCAAATAGATTTATTAGTTTACTTTAGATATTATTTGTGATATTTTTTAAAAAATAAGATGATTATTTAATCTTGTGCAAAGTGTAAATACCAAAGGGCCATTTAACCCATATATTAATCGGTTATCAATCTTCTTCTTTTTTCATAGTCTTAATTAACGGGTCCAAGTGTTGGTCCAAATGGCTCATCCGGTGGGGTGTTGACTGTTGAGCATGCAATCTCGTAGAGTGTGACCCACAAATGCGAACCACACGAGCCGTATCACGTGCACGAAGGCCAAACAAGACTGACTCCTCCTAGCCTGGTGTACGTGTACGACACCGACAAAGATTAGCCCGTTTCAGCGCCTGATGCGCATGCAAAGACATTGACCAACTTGCCTTCACGTACTACCCATATCATCGTCAAGTACGTTGACGTGATAGTGTTGTCTATCTCTATTCCATATATATATATATATATATTCAAAAACCACCAATAAAATTAAAAATAAAATTAGATGTAATTACCTTTTGTTTTTATAAATTATAGCACATTGATGTTTTTTTTTCATAAACTACCAACTATGATATTTGATCCCATCAAACTACCATCTTATAATACTTTCGCCCATTCCATTAGTCAAATTGGTTAAAACTAACGGTAAACAGTTATGTGCTTTGCATGTGTCATTTTAAAATTTTTTCTTTCTATTTTTGCCCTCACTTTAGATTTTTGGATTAGGGTTTATGAAGATATAAACGTCATTTTATTAATCTTGAAGTGAGGGCAAAAATGGAAGGAAAAAAATTTAAAATGGTTGACCGTTAGATTTAACCCATTTGACTGATGAAAGGGAGGAAAGTGTCATAAGATGGTAGTTTGATGGGATCAAATATCATAGTTGGTAGTTCATGGAAAAAAAGTATTAATGCGCTATAATTCATAGGGGCAAAAGGTAATTACCCCATAAAATTAAAGGATAATTTCACTTAATTTCTAAAGTTTCATGCTTTTTGTAAACACTTTTTTAAAATTTAAAGTCTCTTATTTTCATGTATCAAATTTTTGTTTCATTTCAAATATCATCTTCCGTCAAATCTTAACTGATGAGTGTGAAATTACTAAAATACTCTTAGTTATTTTTCTCATTTTTTTTTTCATTTAATTTAACTGCAATATTTAACGGTAGAGAGTGTTTGAAACGAAATAAAAGTTTAATATACCAAAGTGAACAACTTTGAACTTTGGAGGGTATTTACAAAATAAACGAAACTTGAGAAGGTTAAGTGAAATTACCTCTAAAATTAAATAAGCGTTGATGTAACACAAGAGGAGCTGAAATTGGATAAGGATGGAAGTTGTTATTAAGGGCATTCACAATGGAAGAGCTAATTTTTTTATGTAAAATAGCTCCTCAAAACTCAATTTATTTGGTTTAGCTAATGACTTTTTAAGGGCCTCTTACATCCGATTAGTTATTTTTTTATCTATATCATTTAATTTTTATTTTTTATAATGATTATATTTTTCTTGAATATCTTATTTTTCAACTTTTGAGAAAAAACTGATGTGGAAAGAGAAATAATAGGAGAAAATTTTGGAAAAAATGAGATGTGAAAGAGAAATAGTAGAATAAAATTTTGAAAAAAAAAAAAAAAACAGGTGAGAGAAACAATAAAAAAACATGGAAATAAAATTTTGGGAAAGATAGTGGGAGAAAAAAAGACATGGGAAGAAAATTTAAGAAAACAGCTTTTTGAATAATGCCGCTACATATAGCTTTTTTTTTAGCTCATTTAATAAAATATCTATTCTACATTTTTTTTAGCTTATCCAATGTAGAGGGTATTTTATCAATTTAAGGAGTTTTTTTAGATAAAAGTGTCATTTAGCTCCTCCATTGTGAATGCTCTTGGTAATTTGAATAAGTAAATGCATTAGAGTTTGAACTTTTTTCTATGGAATTTTTCATATTACTTGTTCAAATTGTTAGTGTTAAATTACTATTTATTTCAAAAGATATAATTTATAGGAAAATAACGATTTAATCATGTAATCAACAATTTAACACTCTTTTTATGAATAAGCCTAAATTTCATTTTAGTAGGTGTGGTTCATCACATGTAATTTAAATAAGATAAATTGAGAAAGTCAACTTTCAAACTTATATTCTTTTAGCTCTAATATCATATTAAATCGTCATTTATCTCAAAAGCTTAAACTTTTAATAAAAGTTGTCATTTAATATAATATCATTGCCAAATATCATGAATTTGAACTTTGACTTTGCCATTTACTCTTATTTTAATTAAATATTTTTATGCATTGTGCATTCCTCACCTATTGAAAATGAGTGTATGCACCAACATGAGAAAGAACATCAAAGTATTGATTAAATTTACATATTTTTTTTAGTTTAAACTTTTAAAATAAGTGGTGGCTTAACAGCTAGCAATTTAAAAGAGAGAGAAAGTCAGCGTAAAGATGGTTGTTGTGTCGTATGAGAGAGGGGCACACCACACCTCCCTCAATAAAATACCAGTGTGATATGTAGGTTATTTAATAAAAAGTTTTGTTGTGAGTTTTTTGTTTAAATATAAATAGAAAGTTATTGGTGTAATATAAAAACAAAATAAGATTTGAATTTTTCCCTAGAAAAGAAAATGATTAAAGTTGTTTGCTAATAGTTTTTTAAAAGAAGTTGACTTTTTTTGAAAAAACTAAAAATAAAGTGAGTCATTTGCCAAACACGATCATTTGGATTTGTTGGTAATATGATGAACTAATCCGACGAATTTAGGATTATTAATAATTACTATTCTTGATCCAATTGTCATAATATATTGTTCTTGTTCTTCTTGTTAAAATGAAATTTAACTCGGTGCATCAAGATGATATATATATATATATATATATATATATGTCGTAGACTTTTCATGTTGGGAAAGAAAAAAGCCAATTATTATATATTGGTAAAAAGGCAATCGACCCAAAAATCAAAAGCGGCAGCTCAAGCACGGTCACATCGTCCACAGATTTGATTGGTCGGTGACTGGGAGACATGTGTATGCAAGTAAGACAATTGCTGGTTCTAACTTCTTCTTTTTTCGTACTTCGTGTCATAATTTATTCATTACTTAGTTATTAACTAATAATGATATCCGGACAATTTCTTACAACCATGTAAGAATGGCCTTGTTGCTTTGGTATTTCCCACTAGATAGGTACGTTATAAATAATTCCAAGGGACCGGCCCTTTTTAATTTTATTTTTTTTTTTTTTATTTTTTTATTTTTATCTTTAATAAATGAGATACAAATCTATAAGTCCCAAAAGGATAATTCAATTGAGTATATCATACTTTCGTAAAGTAAAAGTCATTAATTCAAATATCGATGTAATTATTCATTTATCTTAGGGCTGACAATTTTGACACGACTTGCAAAAATAACATGAACACGACATGAAAAAACAGGTAATGGGTTTGGGCTTATCGAGTTCGGGTCTTAATCAGGTCTACCCGATTAAGACCTGATAATTTCATATCGAGTTGACCCCTTATTGGGTTTGGGGTACCGCTAGAACCCATTCGGGTAAATAAGCTAGATGCAGTACCTACGGACCGGTTCTCTATTCACTTTTTTTTTTTTACATTAAAAAAAAATCATAAACTAAACTAACCCTAAACCTAGTATAAAATTGGCATTATACATGTATAATTATAATTTAGAAATAAATGTGAAATTGGTGAATTTGGTTGGCTTAATTTATAAATTCCATTATATAATTATTATTAGATAATCATATGATTTAATAATCAATTAATCATGTGATATAATCGTATAAATTTCAATAATAATACATTAATAATTCAATTGTAGTTAAAAGTAATACATTGTTGAATCTAATGTTAATTACTTAATTTGATATTATATGAATAACATTATCATTGTACATGAATACTATGCTTAAGTATTTAAATTATCAATAAATCATATGATTAAGTATTGATCTTATACATTTGTATTATTCAATATATATGTATAATTATAATTTATAACGCATATAGACTTATAACATACACTAAAAGTGAGAATGAAGTTTCTAGTTAATTATTGTATTAGTATCAATTTGTATACTTATATCATATTATATATGTATAATTTGTTATTAGATAATCATAAGATTTAATGATCAATTGATCATATAATATAATCATATAAATTCCAATGACAATACATTAATACTTTAATTATGGTTATAAGTAACACATTGTTGAATTAAATGTTAATTACTTAATTTGATATTATACGAATGACATTATCATTGTACACGAATACTATGATTAAGTATTGATCTTATATATTTATAATTATATTATTTAATATGCATATAATATAATGCTATTGAATTAAGTATAACCCATATAACATATATTATTTAATTACTATTATATGGATTTAAATATACATAACTATTTTTTGTAATATATTTTGTATATATATATACAAGATCTTTGAACGAGCTAACAATTTGTTAACAATTAAATTAACAATGTTATTAGTATTATTATTACTACATTTAAAAATAAAATAAAAAAGTGTTTTAAGTTTTTTAAATGGGTCGGGTTAGGTCTGGTCTACCCAATAGGACCTAGTTATTTTAAACGGGTAAAACAGGTCTTGTCGGGTTACCCAGTTATTTTCGTGTCATAATCGTGTTAAACCGATTACCATTGTAGCTAAATCGTGTTAGTATAGGCTAATCGTAACGTACCATGATTGTAAACAAGTCGTGTATAGGTACCTGTTTTGCCACCCCTAAATTTTTGTCCCATGAATTACTATTTGATTATCATATACTCCCATAAACTACCAACTTTACAATATAATCCCATCAAACTACATTTTCTTTACTAAAGCTCCCCTTTCGTCAGTCAAGGTTGTTATGCATCACATGCCATGAATGCGTATGCATTTTTTTTTTTTAATTATTATTTCCCCTCATGAACTATTATCATATACCTTATTAATTACTAATTTTACATGCACGTGATAGGTTGATTGTTCAACTTAACGGTTTTGAATGACAGAATGAGAGTTTTGGTAATGCATGAGTAATTTGATGGGGTCGTAATGTAAAGATAAGTAGTTGATGGGGGTATATAGTAATCGAATGATAATTTATAAGGGAAATAGATAATTACTCATAAATCTCTTTTTTTTCTCTCTTTGTGTGAACATGTCAAGCCCATTATTAAATTACAAATACAATTAATAATATAAATAAAACTAAAAGACCCAATTCTACTAAAAAAAGTCTTTATTTTTCATCCTGCATCACTTTGCCTGTTAATCAATAGTAAGGTCGTTAATGGTACACTAACCTTACCATAGTCATTTACAAACTTACAATAGTACCTAGTCAACCCTAAGAACCCTCGCAAGGCTTTGATTGTTTTTGGTACCGGCCAATTGACAATTGCCTAGAATTTTGGATGGATCTGTTGCCATATCATCACATGATACAATATAACCTAAATACTCCATTCCGCTGTTGCAAAGCTACATTTGGACTTCTTAACAAATAATGAGTGCTCTTATAAAATAGTAAAAACAAGTCGCAAGTGGTCCAAATAATCTTCCATAGTTGAGTTGTAAGCAATTTTTTCGCTCACCCTTATTATATTTTATTTTCCAGGAATGAATGAGCAAGATGGAATAGGAGGCTGAATGGGGAGTTAGGAGGACCATAGCTTATGTCATGAAATATGTTTTATTTTATAATAAGTGCCTAGAAACAAAGTTTTAATTATTTGGATTTTTAGAACTATGTTGTTGATTTTCTTGTTTAGACCAAATGTTTATGCATTAAACAAAATTTTATCATGTACTTATTTTTAAATTTAGTTAATTGCTCTGGAAAGCCTTATAGTAATTTGCGCCTTTGAGAGATCAAGTTAGCAAACCTAACCTTTATGTGTCAGGGGTGTTATATAATCAATTGATCATTAATGATTAAATCACATTTTTGTTTTAGATAATTAAATCACAAATTGAGTATAATATATTTTCACTATAATTTATATGATTGTATCACATGATCAATTGATCATTAAATCATTTGATTATATAATAACAAATTATATATATAGAATATGACATAACTCATAACTCATAAGTCTACAAGTTAATTATATGATTCATATTATTCATGTATAATGATACTTACAATTGAATTAAACAATGTGTTACTTAGAGAAAGGCTTCCATCAAAGTAAAATGATCGGGCCTACTTTCCACTGGAGATTACTAATCCATCCCCTCTTTACTTTTAATGAATTTGAATTACTTATTTAAAAAAATAATTGTTTAAAATACCTTTACATCTTAATCAACAGGCAAAAGAAATAGATGAAGCCATAAATAGTTGCAAGAGGTTCAACCATAATATCAACAAAGATGTTCAAAATGAATCTCTTAGTGCTTTAACCAATTCTAGAGAGAGCATGCAAATGAAATGACTCCATAGTTATTTACATAGCAATTGAATGTCCAAATTTATATTCTAGTCAAGTTGCTTTTTGCTTGTACTCCACAAATCAGAGACTTGTAGAATTTCATAGGTACTAATCATTCGTCTACTTCTTGTTTCCTCTTTAGGAAACTCCTTTTGAAACCCTAGTTTCCCACCTGAGACATCTCGTCTCTTCTTCTCCTCCTTCTCCCTCCCTTTTCCTCTCCCTAGTTTCCCCCTCTTTAGCATGGATCTAAAGACACTCATTTCTCAAACTGAAGCCTTTTCTTGGGAAGATCCTTCCTCCCAAATAGAAACTAGTCTTCCCAACCTTGCCAACGATGAGTGCTTACCACTAGTAGGTCTCCTCATTTAACAAAAAAAATTCATAATAACCAATTTGTCAATGCTACACTAAACAAAGCTTGGGACTAGGGCTGGGTATCGGTCATATCGGTCCGGTTAATAAAGTTATCGGTTATTGACTGATAAGTTATCGGTTAACCGATTCTTGACTGATTATCGATCAATAAGCTATCGGTTAATCAGTTAATCGGTCATATCGGTAATCGGTTAAACTAGCCGGTTAATCGGTTAACCGGTTTTTGCTAACTTTTTATTGAGTTTTTTACTAGTTGGTAATTAGGCCAAAAATTAATTATTTTGAGAGTTCAAATACTTTTTATTTGGCTAAAACTTAAAATAACTTATTAAAAATTAGTTGTTTTGCCTTTTGGGGGCCTAAATATATATATGGCTAAAAATGTTTATTGAATCTTTTTATATTGATCCATTACATCTTTTTATATTATAAAATAAAAATTAAAAGAGTAAAAGTATAAAATTAAAATATATATAAAAATTAAAATATTTATCGGTCATATCGATTAGCGATATGAAAATTTTAACCGATTAAAGATAAGGTTACGGTATAAATTTTTAACCAATTACCGATCGGTTAATTATCGATAACGATTATATCGGCTCGGTTAATGTCGGTAATCGGTAACGGTTAATTTGCCCACCCCTACTTGAGACTTTGCGGTGCCCTTCTCTTTTGCATCTCTTGGGCCAAAACAGATTCCTTTTAAAATTCAGCAAACAGGAGCATGTTGACAAGATCCACAAACTCTTTACTTGGAATGTCTATGGCTGCCTTTTGACCCTACAACAATGGTCTCCCAAGGCCACTATGGGTGAAATGTCTTCTAACCCTTCCCCATTTTGGATTCAAGTTCATGGCCTACCCCTTGCTAATATGACACTCAAGAATGTTATTGCTATAGGTAAAGGACTTGGTTTGCTGATCAAGGTGGATATTGATGGGGGAAAAAAGACTTTTCGAAGCTATCTCAGAATTTTAGTTGAGATCAATGTGTTTGATCCCTGAAGCCGGTTTCTCTCTTCGTCATGACCAAGGTGAGCCAAGCTGGATCTCTTTCAAGTATGAAAGGTTAGATTTTTATTGCACCTCATGGGGTAGAATAGGCCATAAGAAACTAACCTGTCGTGCCTCTTCAAATGAATGTTGTCCTGAAAGTTACTCCATATCCCTCAAAGTGAACAACTTCTTTAACCTGCCACCCTTCACGTCTACATGGGATCATGAAGCTGGTGCTTTACAGCTTGTTTTGCCCTCCTCAGCCCAAAACACCACCCAAGTCACTAGGGATAAATCTTTAATCTCTTCCTTACTTACCCCTACTATTTTAAACCCCTCAAAACCTATCTCTCATGCCAAACTCATCCCATGTTCCTTTGAGCATCTCCCATCATCCCCTTAACTCATTATATGCAACTCAAACTCACCCACCTACTGTTGATATTTCAGCTATTCTGTCTTAAAAGATCCTATGATGTTACATCACTAAACACCCCAACTTACATCCATTGAAACCCAAGCTAACTATCCCTCTAATTCTCTTTCGACCAGCTCTTTCCTGGTTCCATCTCAATTCACTTGAATAGTTTCAATCTTGGGCCTAAAGTCTTCTCTAGTAAAAAAGCTCACTCAAAACAGGTGAAAAAGCCCACTCTCAACCTAGCTTACTCCTCAGATAACTTCTCTTCCCCAATAGCTATACCTAATATTTCAAACATTGCTCCCACCCCCTCTAAAACCATATCCTTAACCAAACCCCTCCCAAACCTGATAGACCCCTGCTCGATCATGAACCTCCAACCTTTCTCCCTTCAACTCACAAAATGCGTCAAAAAAAGAAATTAAACCATCTCATTGCTCCCCATAAACCTCTCAAAAAGGCCATGGAGCCTTCCGCCCTACCTTGTTGGATGTTGATGATATGGACACCTCTACCTTGTATGACTCCATTCCCTCTCAGTCTAGCCCTCTTTTCAACCAACCAACTTGCCATTTTTTAAAGCTATCAGAAAAGGTAAGCTGGTCTCCTCATCAGGCCTACCCTCACAAAACACCTTCTTTATTTCAGAGGACACTGGTTTGTCCCCCAAGCCTTCATGAAAATCCTTTCTTGGAACTGCAAGGGGCTTTCTATGCCTATTGCAGTTCATTCCCTACGGATGTTAATCTGTGATAACTCCCCTAGTATTTTATTCCTTTCTAAAACCAAATCTTCCCCTTTCAAGTCTCTTCTATTCTTAATAGACTTGGTTTTTTCCTTTTGTCTCAAGTTCCCCCAATTGGTTCCAGTGGTGGCCTTGTTTTTCTGGCATACTGGTATTGATCTTGAATGTTTCATAACTAACAAACATAACATTTTTGCTTGGTTATATTCAGATCCTTCATCCTCTCCTTGGATCATCTTCTATCTCTATGGCCCTTTTAAAAAAATAGACAAGCTTGCTTTTGGGATCCTTCACTTCTTTTGGTGATGGATTTGCTTGCCCCTGGCTCTGCATTGGTGATCTCAATTTTGTTTTGAATCAATCCGAGAAGCAAGGAGGCAGACCTGTTGCCAACTCCTTACACTGCCCTTTTAAAAGCTTCATTGATCATTTTGGTTTGGTGGATTTGGGGTTCTCTGGAAACCCTTTCACATGGTGCAATCAAAGACAAGGCAATGCTTCCATCAAAGAAAGACTAGATAGAGGTATTACCACCCTAAGCTGGATTCATCTTTATCTGAATTTTTTCTTAATTATATTCCTACCTCAAACTCTAACCACCACCCTATATCCCTAAATATTGCATTCCCCTCCTCCATTCTCCCTAGGCCTTTTAGGTTTGAAGAATTTTGGTCTAAGAACCCTAATTGTGGTTTAGTCATTGATGCACCTTGGAGACTTCTTGTTTTAGGTTCCCCTGCTTACTGTTTGGTTAAGAAGCTGCACCATACTAAAACCTTTCCATTGATAAGGAAATGCTTAACCTGTTTCCCCTATCACCACTGAAGATGACAACCTACTTCTTTGTTCCATTCCCTCTGAATCTGAGGTGATTAAAGCTCTCTCAAGCTTAGGTTCCACCAAAGCCCCTGTTCCTGATAGGTTTATTGCCCTCTTTTACAAGAAATACTGGTCTTTTGTCAAAACTGATGTTCTAGCCTGCATTTCAAATTTATTCAACAACAAACACCTTTTGAGTGAACAGAACCACACCTTTATTGCTCTTATGCCAAAGTAAAATGGTTCCCATAGTGTCCATAAATTCAGACCTATTAGCATGTGTGATATTGTCTACAAAATCATCTCCAAAATCTTGGCTAATAGATTGAAAGCTCTTCTTCCAAAAATCATCTCCCATTTCCAATAAGCTTTTGTCCCTAGGTAGAAACATCCAAGACAACTCCATTTTAGACCATGAACTTTCACAATTTCAAGAACAAAAGAGGGAAAATGGGATTGATGTTTCTTAAAATGAACATGGAGAAGGCCTTTGATAAAATGGAATGGCCTTTCATTTTAGCTATCATGAAGAAAATAGGGTTTTGTCCTACTTGGATCAGCTGGATAGAAACTTGCATCTCTTTCTTCTCTTTCTCTATCCTCATCAATGGTAGCTCCTTTGGTTTGTTTTCCCCTGAAAGAGGTTAAAGACAAGGAGACCCCCTTTCTCCTTTTATGTTTATCCTTCGATCTAAAGCCCTCTCTCGTTTGCTGTATAAAGAAGAACATCTTGGTAATATTAGAGGTCTAAAGATAACCATAAATAACCCTACCATTCACCACTTGTTGTTTGTTGATGATCTTCTCATCTTTGGTAAGGCCTCTCTCATTGAAGCTTGTAGTTTTAAACTTTGTTTGGACAAGTACTGTCTTTGGTCTGGATAGCAAGAATACCAACTCCACCTCTTCTTCAAATATCCTAAATATCTTCCCTTTCACAACCAACCCCAAAGCTCCATCTA
This sequence comes from Carpinus viminea, assembly GCA_013348765.1. NCBI lineage: Eukaryota > Viridiplantae > Streptophyta > Magnoliopsida > Fagales > Betulaceae > Carpinus > Carpinus viminea. The sequence goes on along the minus strand of CP054673.1, from coordinate 13,241,378 downwards.
TCTTGGCCTTCCCATCACGATTGGCAGATCTAAAATGGCTACTTTCAAGGCATCATTGATAAGGCTAATTCCAAGATTGAAGGTTGGAAAGCCAAATCTCTCTCTCAGGCCAGCAGATTAGTCATTATCAAAGTTGTTGTAGCTGTTAACACTTCCTATGCCATGAGTACTTTTATGCTCCCTGTTAGTATCTGTCACAAATTGGATCAAATGTTCAAAAACTTTTGGCGAGGTTTCCTTCTAAGAAAAACAGGAACCTCTCTTTTAAATCTTGGGGTTCCCTTTGCGTCCCTAACTAAGTCTTTTGGGGGGTTAGGTTTCAGAAAGATGAAAGATGTGAACCTTGCTCTTGTCTCCAAGCTTGGTTGGAAGCTTCACACTAGATCAGAATCAATGTGGGTGTCTAGCTCTTAGGTATGTATCTTCTCTCTAGTTCTTTTCTCTCCCCCCTCCTCATTCTTCTCCCTCATGGCTCTGGAAATGCATTCTTCTTTCTTAGCATACTATCACTTAAGGTGCCTATCATAGAGTTCATCCTTTATCTTCTTTGTCTATCTAGAATTCCTCATGGATTCCTTCTTTTTCTTCTTTCACTCCCTCCCCTTGCTTTTCTCTTCCCCCCCCCCAACTTAGTTATCTTTGAACTTATCACCCCAAATGCTTTTTGGAATCTTTCCCTTTTAATCTCTTTTTTACTCCTTTAGTGTTAGGGAAATCCAAAAAATAAAAATCCACCTAATCTTATTATTGATCTATGGACCCCTCTCTTAATGGTGCTTTCTTTTCCAGTTCAGCCTAAAAGCTCATTAGTTCCCATAGAGACCCCCTTTCCACCTCTCCTCTTGACTCTAAGTCATGGAAGCTTCTATGAAAATTAAATTTGAATGTCAAACTAAAGCTGTTTTTGTGGAAAATAACCTGGGACATTATTCCAACCAAAACTAGGCTCAAATCTATCTTTCCCATTTTTGCTACAGATTCTCTTTGTCCTCTTTGCAAGTTTGAAGAAGATTCTCTTTCTCATTTGTTTTTTGGTTCCTGCTTTGCTAGAATTGCCTGGAGATCCTCTTTTGGCCTCTTGACTCCATAGCTTGGTCTTTTTAAGTTTCCCTGATTGGATCAAAGGCATTTCCTTTCCTCACTCCTCTCTTGGCATTCCAAAAATAAATACTCATCTTTTTAAAATTTATGCTGCCGTTCTATGTTATCTTTTTTGGTTTAGCAAAAACAAAGCTCTCCATGAAGGCATTCATTACAAGAAAAAAGCCCATCAGTGTTGACACTATCAATGTTGACTCCGAAGTCGACGCTGATAGTTGCACCAAAATATGAGTATTAGCATCCACTCGAGAGTCGACACTAAAAAGTCGATGCTAATACACTGGCGGTAATTAATTAACAGGCGAGGAACTTATTAGGGTCGACTTAAATGACTATTAAAGTTGACGCTGATATTACTATCAGCGTCCATTAACAATCGACGCAATAGGCATCGATATAAATTAAAAAAATTAAAAAGACTATTAGCGTCCACTTTTCTAATAGTCAACGATATAAATTAAAAAAAATAATAAAGACTATTAGCGTCCACTTTGTGGACGCTACTAGACATTCATAGAAATAAAAAATTAAAAAAAATAAAGACTATTAGCGTCTACTTTTAGTTGACGCTAATAGTCATCGATATAAATTAAAAAAATAATAATAAAGAGTATTAGCGTCCACAACATGGACGCTAATAGTCATTCATATAAATAAAAAATTTAAAAAATAAAGACTATTAGCGTCCACTAAAAGTGGACGCTAATAGTCATCGATATAAATTAAAAAAATAATAATAAAGACGTGGACGCTAATAATCATTCATATAAAAAAAAAATTTTAAAAAATGAAGTCTATTAGAAAGTGGACGCTAATAGTCATCGATATAAATTTAAAAAAATAATAAAGACTATTCCACTTTGTGGATGCTAATAGTCATTCATATAAAATTTTTTAAAAAATTAAGACTTAATTTTAATTGACTAATATAGTAATTAAGATATATATCTCTAGGGCTATATATGTAGTCATTACTCATTAATGTATATATCTAGGGTTATATAATTAATTATTACCTTTTTTCTTTATAATTAATTAGGTGACAGTTTAATATACAGTTAGCATTGATGACTTGTCAAGTTATGATCGAACAAACTTGATACAATTCAAATTGAAGGTTCAATCGAATATTCGATCAATCCTAGTGAAATTGTTCAATTGATCATGATATGATCAAATAAAATGAGAAATTAAAAAATAAATGAATAAATAAATAGTTTTTAAATGAAATAAAATTAAAAAAAAAACCAAAAATAATAATAATTAAGAAACTATTAAAAATTTTAATATAGGACTTAATTTTAATAGACTAATATCCGATTGATCCTAATGAATCAGTTCAATTGATCGTGGTAAGATCAAATGTTCAATCAAACATCCGATCAATCCTAGTGAATTAGTTTAATTGATCGTGATATGATTAAATAATCAATCGATCATCCGATTGATTCGAGTGAATTAGTTCAATTGATTGTAATATGATCAAATGATCGATTGATCATCCAATCGATCTTAATGAATTAGTTTAATTGATTGTGATATGATTGAATGATCGATTGATCCTAGTGAATTAGTTCGATTAATTGTGATAGGAGCAAATGATTGATCGATCATAGTGAATTAGTTTGATTGATCATGATATGATCAAATGATCAATCATAGTGAATTAGTTCGATTGATCGTGATATGATCAAATGATCGATCGATTCTAATGAATTAGTTCGATTGACTATGATATGATCAAATGATCGATTGATCATTTGATTGATCATAATGAATTAGTTTGATTGATTGTGATATGATCAAATGGTCGATCGATCATCCAATTGATCCTAATTAATTAGTTCGATTAACTGTGATATAATCAAATGATCGATCGATCATCCGATCGATTTTAGTGAATTAGTTCAATTGATTGTGATAGAATAAAATGTTCAATCTAACATTCGATCGATCATAATGAATTAGTTCAATTGACTATGATATGATCAAATGATTGATCGATCATCCGATCGATCCTAATGAATTAGTTCGATTTACTGTGATATGATCAAATGATCGATCGATCATAGTAAATTAGTTCAATTGATCGTAATAGAATCAACCATTTAATCTAACATCCGATCGATTCTAATGAATTAGTTCGATTGATTGTGATAGGATCAAATAGTTGATCGATCATCCGATTGATCCTAATTAATTAGTTCAATTGACTGTGATATGATCAAATAATCGATCGATCTAGTGAATTAGTTTGATTGATTGTAATATAATTAAATGATCGATCAATCATCAAATCGATCATAATGAATTAGTTTGATTGATCATTATAGGATCAAATGATCGATCAATCATTTGATCGTTCATAGTGAATTAGTTTGATTGATCGTGATATGATTAAATGATTGATCAAATGTATGATCGAACATTTGATCAATCTAGTGAATTAGTTTGATTGATCATGATATGATTAAATGATTGATCAAATGTATGATTAAACATCCGATCAATCCTAATGAATTAGTTTGATTAATTGTGATATGATCAGATATTCGATCAATCATCGAACATCTGATTGATCCTAATGAATTAGTTTGATTGATCGTGATATGATCAGATGTTCGATCGAACTTCTGATCGATCCTAGTGAATTAGTTCAATTGATCGTGATATAATCAAATGTTTAATCGAACATCCAATCGATCCTAGTGAAATAGTTTTATTTTAAGTATAATTAAAAATTTTCAAAAATTTTAAATAAATTTCAATAAATTTTGACTTAAAACAATTTAATAAGCTAATATAATTGTCTTAATAAATTCAATCTCCTATAAAAAAAAAATCAATCTGCAGAAAATAATAAGCAAAAGATTATCAGCGTTTGGGGAAATATATATATATTTAAATATTGAAAAAAAAAAAAATAAAATATATATATATATATATATATATATATATGGTTATCAGCGTCGATGTAGAGGAGTCGACGCTGATAGGTTTATATTATTAGTCGACGCTGATATAAAACGATGTTGTTTTGTACAAATTAAAAGGCGGGATCCATTGGCGCGATGGGTGAAATTTTCGGGAATTTTGTATCTCCCCTTTTTCTTCTCATCTTAAGGAGAGAGACACACACGAGAGATTTCAGTGTGCGAGACACAATGACAAACGAAGCCAGACTCTGAGACAGAAGGAGAGAGAGAGAGAGAGAGAGAGAGAGAGAGAGAGAGAGATGGAATCACCGTTCAAGGCAGAGATACTGAAAGGGAAGGTGACGCTAATAACTGGAGGTGGCTCTGGAATTGGGTTCGAGATTTCAGCGCAGTTTAGTAAGCATGAAGCTTCAATTGCCATCATGGGTCGACGCAAGCAAGTCCTCGACTCTGCTGTCTCTGCTCTCCGTTCTCTTTGAATTCCGGTGCTCTCTTTGTTTCCTTCCTACATAGTCTCCTCCAATTTTACTTTCTGCTTCAAATTTCCCGGGAATGATTTTCTTGCATTTGGGTTCTTTAATTTCTTTTTCTCTGTTATGGGTTTGTTTATGTCGTTTCTTTTCACTTTTTGATTATTTCTTATGTTTTGTAGAACCCAGATAGACTTTTAATTGGGAAGCAATGTTTTTGTCTTTTCAAATGAAATGCAAATTAGCCGGCCAGTTTATGATTACTTGGAGATTTCTAGTTTGTGTGGTTTATCAATTTCTATTATGTGCTTTCCTCACCATCATTTAGAAAGTGTGGAGGTGATAAGAATTCACAATGTTTTTTCATGAATTTGTTCTTGTCTCTTATAGGGAGGCTGGGAGAATGATGAAACTGTTCAAGAGGCTGCAGTTAGGGAAGCTATTGAAGAAGCTGGAGTTCGAGGGGATCTAATGGTAAAATTGTCTTCATTAATTTCAGTCGTTTTTTCCATTGAACTTATATGGTATTGTTATAAACGCCCTCAGATTATTTTTCTTTGTCTTGATCCTTTGAAGTATTGAAGTTGATTTGATTGTTTCTGTTTTAAATGTTGCATTATAGATTTTGAATAAATCTCCTATTTAACTTGGGATCCATTTGGGGAAACAACTGTTGTGTATAAGTGCCTTGTTAGTCATGATGGTTGATAGTTGATGCCAACATTTCAATACAGATCTACTTATCGTTGTTGTAATCATTATTTAATTTTTAGTGATTTTTGATGAGCAAATGTGTTAATTAGGGTTTTTGTGTCCTTAGTAGTATATATCCCTTCCCTCACTGAAGATATGAAGTTCTTGACTGTACATGACTGCTCTTTAAAGTTATATTCTTTTTTGATGAATTATGAGGCCTTTTTGCCTGCATTTGATGATTTTACACAGTTTTTTATGTGTAAATTTTATCATATTGGACATTAACATTCGAAAAAGAGATAAATCGCAAGTTGTTTTTACAAATTCTTATTGCATTATCCATATATGTAAGTTTTAGTTTTTGTTCTCCTTATGCTAGTCGTTGTACTGCATCCTTGCTTACTGTATGCTTATAATTTTTCTTTTTAATCTTTTGTACATATCTCTTTTTGCTAAGTTATGTTGTGTTGTGTTGTCATGTAGAAACACCAAGGAAGTTTATTGGAAGGTTTTACAGACTCAAATTAGCACACTGGCAGTCAAGGATAATTTCTTGGTTGCAGGTGGTTTCCTAGGAGAGCTTATTTGCAAGGTTAGTCATGTGTTAGCTGCTATTCATGTAGATGGCAGTAGTTATTTTTTTGGTGCTATGCTGGTGATGAAATGTTCATATAGTTGGTTTCAGACCATAAATGGCTTCCTCTGAGGAGCTTTCAATTTGGTTGTGGAGAAAGTCGTGAATTTGCTGGCTTTGGTCTGGTTACAGGCCATAGAGAGCATGAAATTTGGTGTTTTACTAGCTGTTTTCCTGAAATTAAATTAGATTGTGTTCGGCTTTGGAAAGAAATGAGGAAAAGGGAAGGGAAGGGAAGAAGAGGAGGGAAATTTTTGAATTTTGGTGTTAGGTTGTTTTGGTTTGTTAGGAATGATAGTTTCTGTTAAAATGAGCAATATATAATTGTAGTAAGTGGTGGGGTTGTCTTATTCGGTCTCAACAAATATATATTTAAGATGTAGGTCAGATATATTTATGAAAGTCAACATAGATTAAATGAAATTAAAACTATACAATAAATGGAATATGTCTAGAGAAGATACTTGGCTCTGTAGTAACTTGTGTGGATTAATAGTAGAAGTAGTTCTGTGCACTCTAAAATAAAAGAGCAATACACTCGCGTGGGTGAAGTTGCTGTGGAATTCTGTGTTCATATCAAGAGGACTGACATTCTTTTTGATGAAATTTTCTCCAAGTTTGTGGCTGTTCAACAGACAGGTATAATCACACCTATATTTCTTCTTGCGTTAAATGCTTCAATTAGAATGAAGTTTTGATATCTGGGTTGGTATCCAATTGTTTAGCCACATTGGCAGCTTAATCATACATAATGATATTTCTTTATCCTTCTCTCTGGTAAGATTATGCAAGCACTTGTAGAGCATTATAGCAGCAAGGGGTGGTTACAGCAAGTTGAACAATGCATCCTTCACATGGATATCTCTTCCTTCAATTTCAATCAGGTCTTACTCTCAAAATCTTTGTTAATTGTTTGATTAGTATCTGCAGCTTGCTGCTAGACCCTCTTACCAAGATTCCCTTAAGGTTCTTGAGGCTGATATTCAGCATGCCAATAGTAAGTTCTCTCTCTCCCTTCTCTGTATTTGTGGGGCTTGTTTGGCAGGCTAATATGATTGAGAATTCTGTTTTGCTATATTCAGACTGACACTTATACTCTGGAAATCCCGGAAATGTTATATTTTTAGTAGGAATTTTTTAGTTTGGCTCCTTTTTGTGTTTCGTTTTGAAGTAATTTTTTTTCCCCTTATTTTCCCCATTTTCTTGTTAATAGTTGGCATTCTTGCATGAAAGAGTGCAATTCTCCATCTTATTAATGGGGCGAAAGTTTTGGCTCCCTTTTGATTTATTGGAAATTTCTCTTCTTTCTGGTCATAAGTGATTGGTTTCTATTGACAAATTTTTGAGTTCAAAATCTGTAACTGCAATCTTTGGAAGGATCATTTGAAATGGAACTTGGATCATAATGACTTCAAGTTATAATATCTAAAAAGTTGTTCTAATTATTACCATTAGTGTTTTTATTTTTTTCATAAAGAGATGATATGTCTGTTTATATCCTACGGATTTGAAATCAATATTAGATTGTTGACCTTGATTTTTTGGCTTGTCTTTTGGCAAGTAGAATCTATTCATGGTGGTGGGGTTGATTGTGCATGGAAACTTGTAATCTATCCAAGTATGAAGGTTTGTCTTCTTGGTATGCCTTTCATTTTCTGACTAATTTATATTTTCATAGTATAAAATATATAATTTCTTGTGGACTTTTGTTTACCAATTTTCTATCACTTGCTCTGTGTTAGACATCAACCAAATACAAAAAAGACAGTCACAAGGGTCCAGTGCTTGGTCTTGCTTGGAACAAGGAGTATAGGTTGCCATCTACTCTATGTTTGCCTTTTCATTTAGATGTATATGCTGGTTATAATTCTGTCTTTTTGCATTTTTTTTTTCAAACAGGAATAAACTTGCTAGTGCAAGTGTTGACAAACTAGTTAAGATCTGGGATGTGATTGCTGGTAAATGCATATAACCACGGAGCATCATATGGACAAGGTTAGAATTAAGCCTTTATTATGTATACTTGTTAGTTAGTGTAAGACTCATTTCTCTAGTCTATCATGGTATTTGCAATAATACTTGTGCATGTGTATATTTGTTTGAATCAATAAATTTTTCATATGTGCATTTTTTTAATATTTTTATATTCTAATATGTAGCTGGTAGATCCATGCATATTTTCAAGAATTATAAGGATACAAAATTATTTCTCTTGCATTTGTTTACTTTTATATGTATTGTTGCAGCTTTGACATGGTTGATTTGAAAGAGTTATCCTTGATCGGTGGAAAAGATGTTCATCTTCATATTTATCCGTTACAAATTAGAAAATCTTTCTTTTGGTGTTTTGAGCATGTTCTTTTAGACATTGTGAATTGTAATGGCCATATTTCTGTCATCGGCAGATTGAATTTTTGTACTTGTAATCATTTCACTTTAGATTTTTCAATTTGATAAGCAATATGCATGGCTAGAAATTTTTGGTTGCCTTTTTGGTATTCTTTTGTCATGACAATTTTATTGTTTTTTTTTCTTTTTAAAAAAAAATTTAGGGTAACTACCTTTTGCTCCCATGAACTACAGTGCCTTTACACTTTCCCCCCATGAACTACCTACTATGACACTTAGCCTCATCAATCTACTATCTTATGAAACTTTTTCCCCTTTTGTTAGTCAAAGGGACGGTCAATGGAAAGAGAATTTTTTTCCATTTTTGCCCCCACTTCAAGTCACTAAATGACACTTATATCCTCCTAAAATGGGGCAAAATGGAAAAAATATTTCTCTCGTTGACCATCTCTTTGACTAACAAAAGAAAAATGTTATAAAATAGTAGTTTGATGAGTTAAAATGTCATAGTTGGTAGTTTATAGAGAATAAAATGTCGTAGTTCATGAAACAAAATATAATTATCCCAAAAAATTTAGTAGGGTTGAATTGACAATAATAATGTTTTTTTTTTTTTGGACCATTAGCATCCACTACAGTGGATGGTAATGGTTATTATTATTATTATTATTATTATTTTAATTTTTTTCACTCATTAGCGTCCACATAGTTTGGACGCTTATGCTTTTTAATTTTTTCACTCATTAGCGTCCACTTAAAGTGGACGCTAATGGTTATTATTATTATTTTTAATTTTTATTACTCATTAGCGTCCACCTTAAGTGAACGCTAATGGTTATTATTTTTTTTAATTTTTTAAAATTCATTAGCGTCGACTTTTATGGACGCTAATAGTTAAAAAGTCGATGCTAAGAGTCAACTATTAGTGTCCACTTTAGTATCGACGCTAATGATACCATTAGAGTCGGATAATTAAAGTCTAACCCTTTAGTGTCTAAAAGTTGACACTAATAGTATTGGCGTCGACAAAAAGTTGACGCTAAAAGTGCTATTTCTAGTAGTGATTATCCCAAATATCACCACTTTGGCCTCCATCAACAAGACTGCTCTAGCTCACTCTGCATCTTGGTCCTCCCTCTCTAGCAAAGTAGATGAAGCCTCGTCCCTTCTTGCTAAAGGCTCTTTCAAGATCAATTTTGACACAGCCATTTGTGACCATTTCTTTGCTCAAGCTGTTATCTGTAGGGACTCAAAAGGGACTATCATCAAGGCCATTTATTAGATCAACCCTACTTGTGACCCTAACTTTGGAGAAGCTCTTGTTGCTTTCTTGGCAGCCTCCTTAGCAGTATCTTGTAGCTCAAAAATTCACTATTGAAGGGGACTCTCTCATTGCCATCACAACCCTTCAACATCCATCCATCACCCAAGATTGGCTCATAGAAAAGATCATCTCAGGCTCTCTTTCTATCCTCCCAGCTTCTTCTAATTGGGAGGCTAGAAAAATCAACAGAAGTGCTAACTTCGTGCCCACCATGTGGCAAAGAGTTCACTTGGGTTGCATTCTCACCTACTTCCTCCCTCCTCCTTTCCCTATTTGTAGTTGTAAAGAGACCCCCCCCTTCCGGTTACAAAAAAAAAAAAACCTAAACATTCGTCTACTTATAGACATTCTATGACAATACATTCAAAATAATAAAAATCTTCTATTAATACAAACCATAGCTTTTTTTTAATAGTAATAAATTTTCTAGGATGGGACTATTTTAGGGCATTGATGTCATCACCAGAACACGAGGAGAGAGAGAGAATTAATGACAAATTTGATATTAGTGATTCATTTGAACACTAACCCATTTATACGTAAATCTTTCTCTCACGTCAATTGCGAGGAGGTGATCGAAGAGTCCGGTTTAGACCACACTCCTTAAAACAGCCTCACAGAATGTGCATGTAGAACCACGAAATGTGGATCCATGAGATACTCACTACAAGAAAAGAGTCACTACGAAAGTCGACGCTAATAGGCAAAAAAAAATGGACGCTAATAGTATTTGCGTACACTTGACGCTAATATAGTCGATGCTAAAAGTCCGACTCTAATGGTATTATTAGCGTCGACAATGTGGCGCTAATAGTCGACTTTCGCGTTGACTTTGTCGCTAAAAGCGTATGTGTTGTCATATGTGAATGGACAAAGCCCAAAGTCGACGCCGATGGTCAACTATTAGCGCTATTATTTGTGACGCCGATAGTTGAACTATCGCGACGCTAGTTGACCCGATAATATTAAAAGATATAAAATTAGTATCGTCGACTATTTGTGGACACCGATAGTTGAATTAGCGACATTTAGTCGACGATATTATTAAAAAATTTTAAAACTATTTGTGACGCGATAGTTGAACTATTAGCGTCGACATTTAGTCACGCCGATATTATTAAAAAAATTTTAAAAATTAGTATCAGCGTCGACTATTTGTGGACGCTGATAGTTGAACTATTAGCGTCGACATTTAGTCGACGCTGATATTATTAAAAAAAATTTAAAAATTAGTATCAGCGTCGACTATTTGTGGATGCTGATAGTTGAACTATAAGCGTCGACCTTTAGTCGACGCTGATATTATTAAAAAAAATATAAAATTACTATCAGCGTCGACTCAATGTATTGACGATAAATTTTTTTGTTTGTTTTAAAGGATTTTTTTCTGTCCTGGAATTGAAGCTCCATCTGGTCATTTGAAACACAAACTAAAATTATGTATTTGAATAAACAAAAAGCAACAAATCATGAATTGAATGAATTACATATACAACCAAATAACATACAATAATTTCCTAATTAATAGAATAATGGACTAATTAGATGCTTTACAAATTATCCACCTATGCTTTACAAGAATTTCCCTAATTAATGAATAATGGACTAATTAAATGCTTTACAAATTTCCCTAATTACAGAAGGTTTGACAAGTGCCAAACTTTGACAAGGCCCAAGTCCTATCAAAATTGTGCATGCTTTAAGTGCTATCCATTCAGGATAAATAGTCGGAAGAAAAAGGGATACAAAAGAAGTATACAAACATCAATACCTTATCAACAATATGCAAATTAATAATGAAAGTGAATTCAAGTAAAGTTTAATCATTCAAACAATTGAATCATAATTAACATAAGAGTGGAAGAACAACATACGGGGTGACTCATCCAAAGATGCCCCAAGACTTCCTCTCATCGACTGAAGAATATAAACACCCAATTTCTTGGTTAAATTCTTGTTACACAAATTACAACACCAGTGAACTAGCACAAGCAACAACCAATGACAACTTCACTAGATGGAAAAATATCCCACATGAGACAACTCTCAAGAGCGCCACCCCAAAAGACAACATTCAACAAAAAAATTCATAAAAGATTCAAATGAAGATGGAAAAACAATTGTGATTATCCATGCACCTACTCTAGGACTGTCCACATCTAGACAACCAAAAAAATCTCTACACTAATGCTGCTAAAGTTAGAAGGCAAACAAGGGGGAAAAAAAGTCAGTAGTATTGTTTCAAGTCACTTATGGTAATATTTCATAAGCAAATTTAAATTTTGTTTTTGAGTAATTATGGAATACACAGTTTGGTCTCTGTTTTGCTTTTACCTCTTGGTTGCCCAGGTTGGTTTCTTATGCACATATATTAGACCTATTGCATTTAGATTACAATCAAAGTGCCTAACTCACAAAAATGATTAAGAATTAAATGTGTCAAACCATTCACTAAGGAAAGAAGTTATGGCCCATCCATCTACTCAATCATATAAACTATAACAGGAGAAAATAGAAAAAGAAAAAAATACCACCATGGTGACATCTAATGAACACCGAGTACACTTTTCGAAATATTCCAGAAATATTCAACTTTTTCAAATACTTTCGAAATATTCCAGCATATATACACTTTTGGAAATATTACACAAACATTCCGAAATATAACCAACATATCCTCATAACCAATTCCAATAAATGATTATATGCATAAAGAAACATCCTCGAATTTGTAGATATGTGCAATGTATCATATTCACACCAATGGCATCCAAGAAGTGATACAGAGATAAATGAAAGAAGTCATTGCCCCACCCGTCTGCTCAATCATATCAAGTATAATGTAACAAAAATGTATCAAGACGAAAAATCGGATGTTTACCTCGATTGCACATTGCACAAAGACTTGCCACCTCAAATTCCACAAAGCCAAACCAAAATCTCGTGGTATTGAAACATTGAAAATAAACATTAGTGGAGGAAACAATTAGCAATGAACAATGATATTAAGTTGACATATGACATACTTTTGGCTTCTAACTTGAATACCACCACTCTTAATGGGTCCAAATTTCTTGAACTCATTTGAGTAGCATTCAGGAGGCCTTCTCAACATTTTTCAAATTGAACACTTCTCAACTTTCTATCGTGATCAAAACATTTTCAAATCAAGACACCAAAACACTTTTCAAAACATTTAACAAACATACCCTAGTTTTTCTATAAGTAGTTAAGAGAACTCTTTCTTGGACATGTTCATCGCTAACCTTGCATACTAGCAATCTCAAATGTCAACACATGCAATTGCCTTGTAAGCTTTATGTAAGTTGAAGTAATAATATGCACAAAAGATGTATAATGATGGATAAGGCTAAATTAAATAATTTTAGGACGGATTAGATTGTCAATGGCTGAAAATTGAGATTAGATTGTCATGGCTGAAAATTGACTTACAATTCAATTTCAATGTCACAATCGACTTGAGATAGTTCCAAAGCGCCTAACGGGATCTTGATCATATAAAACTTTAAAAATATCACAAGAAGTTCTTGCCAAAATACTAATTGAAAAATGAGTGCAAAATATGTGCTGAAATTGAATAATAAGGAAAACGAACTGTCATATGGTAGAAGTATCACTAGGTTCGACATTAGACTTTATATATTTTAGAATCCGATTGAAGAAATTTGAAAAGCGAAAGAAAACACATCAAATCTAAAACAAGAAATATACAAATCCAAGAGGATTGTCCTCTCATTTATTTTGCCCATTTCCACAATTATCTTCCTAACATCCAACAATTAATATACACCTTTTGGTCAAACAAGTTAAATTATTTTAATTTCATAAGGAGCAATTCTTGCTTCTTAAGATGTCCATTCAATGCAATCTTCTTGGTGAAAGGAATATATAACATACGCTTATAAAATATATACAAGGAAGAAGCAAATCGAGAACAACTTTCGTGGATTTCAAAATAGAATATGGCATGAACATCCGAGAAAGCAAGAGAGGTTATTACAAAAATTGTCTTGAGGCTTCATTGACATGTTGGTAATATAATTCTATGGATATATGATAAGGGAGAGTGGAAGGAAGAAGACCAGGGCTAAAATCAACTGTCCTCCCTACCCTCAAAGCAGAGGCAATGAACAACTACTGACTCACCTAAAACCAAATACACTTAACCAAGCCTCGTCAAACATTACAATTATGTTATGTAACTTAAGGAACAATTCTATTTTATCTACTTTTGTCACATAATTATGTCATCCATTTCTAATCTCTGTTTTTTCTTGGGAGTTGAAGAAGATGATTAATTTCAACAAAATAGCAACATATTCATCAAAGATTATGACTACAATTTTGTCGAAATATATAGGCGGAAATATGGAAGAAAGAAAGAGCATTCAAACATCAATAGCAGTTTCCAAAATAGAAAAAGGATTCTCGGATAAGCATACCTGTACCACGATGAAAGCACTCTCATAAACCGTTCGACTTGTACAAGTAACATACCAGCTTTTCTTTGCATCATTGATGAGAGTCTCATCAAACCAACACCCTAATAGCGCATGCCATCTTGAAAGGCCCTCGGTTCTCATCCTAAATCCAACAATTTACATGGCAGTGGGAAATGGAAATTTATCTTTAGTTTTCAATCAAGCCCTTGGTATGAAGAACGTGACAAACAAAGTTATTACGCCACAATTTCACCAAACATGTAAACAGGACTTATTTTTAAAGGTACAAGCTTAGCTTTTTATATGAGAAAAGATAACAAGTTGAAGAGCTACAAGATTCCGAGTTTTACATTATCTTTCATCGACTTCATGAATGTCAAGATGAGCATTTAAAAAAAGTGTTGTTGACATCAGCGGGTAGTATGGATAATACGTCATAAACATTTTGAAGTTAGTTTGCTCTCCTCAAGTCAAAGTATTAAAAGAGAAAGAACAAAAGGTAGAGATGAGGTAGCATCTTTGGGAAATTCAATGCACCATGAGCCGACAGTTGGAAACTCACCAAGAAGCATGTAGAGCTAGTATTGGAGTGTACTAAGAAACATCATTCAACTCATATTCGCAATGGCAGTCAAAGCAACATTGGCTTGATTTAACGAAATTAATTATGATACAACAAGTCCAAGAAATTACAAGTTCAAATCGGAAAAAATAATTCAAATTTTATTTTACAGGACCGGAGAACTTCCTTGTATGTTCCAATTTCTCTCAACGCAATAGTAAATTTGGTCATCAGGACACTAGAAAGCAATCGAAATTCAGAAAAGCATAAAGCGCTTTTTGAGAGCCATGAATACTACATATTCGGTCATCCATGGTGGAATTGCAAACATTGTCAATGTAAATAACATAAATGATTGGAGCATCCACAAAATTTAAATTAACAAAAGAGCCAAGTTAAGAACCATTTTAACAACCAAAGAAGATAAACCAACTTCACATACCTCCAAAAGCCAAACTAATTGGATCATTATGCCTCCACCAAAACTTTCTAATGCACTAGCAAAAGCAATGTCCCCATCATATCCCTCACCAAGTCCTTCACGTGAGAGGAAAAACATATGCAATTAGAACCCACACAAACCAAAAGTCCATAGGATAACAAAATACTGGTTTGATGCAATAAAAACACGAGGAATTGTCATTAGAAACTGCTTGAAAAATGTTATTTTCATGGTGGCAAATGAAATCAATGTAGAGATTCTAGTTTACTCTGTCAACATTGTAAGTCAAAATGCTAGCAATAGCTAGATGATACATACACTCTGAGAACTTTCTATAATGTGAAAATAGATCTTGAATTAAAGTATTGATGAATAATATAGAAACACTTTCATAAGTGTATACATACGTATATTTCCGACATCCTTTGTAGAACTTTAAACTTCTCTCCCTTAATGATTCAGCACTTTCCTCCAAGCTTTGTATCTGTTTAACAAGAAGACACCAATAAGCCACAACACTTCACAACAGGGACATTTAATTTATCATGTTGGCGTCTTCAGCAGCCATTAGCGATTTGCTTAGAACGTGGAACAATACAAACAGGAAAGATGGCACAAAGGTTATACGTAGTCTTATTTTAGTTTCACAAACAATCAAGAGTGTTTCCTCACCTAGCTCAACTCAACTAAACGTTAAAATTAACTACATAGGTCAGCAACAATAGTTCGTCCAAGTTATCAATAAACAAAACTTCACAAGGAGATTAACCAACTCAAAGTCTAATTGCATAGTATTTGAAGCTTCAGAAATAAGGAAGTAGGATTCATACGGTGGGCTCTTAAAATGCTTCAAAGAAGTAACATTATTCGCCTAAACATGTTAGCATTATATATTTTATTAATAACAAGAAAAACCGAAAATGAAAAATCTGATTTCCATAAAATGTCCAACCAATTAGCAATTATGGGTGACAATCAAGAAAACTACAAACTCTACAACCATAGCTCTCCTATTACTCATATATTTAATTAATGAAACTTTCCTTACAACTTTCAAACTTCAAACCATTGGTATGCAGAAACCTCCAATTAAGTGAAAATTCTGAAGTTTCATTTTCTTCCTATTTATTGTTCACGACAACCAAGCAGAGCTTGGAAAGTTCTCTTCTAATGCACAAATTTAAGATAATCAACCACGATGCATAAGCGAGAGAGTGAGAGACAGAAATAGAGAGGACCCGCTTGCGAAACATAGGAGAGTCATCGAGCTTTGTACATCAACAATTCATACATCAACAATTCACTACCATTACAGCGAGGCTATTATGATGAAATCCAATGATGCCATACGATTAGTAAGTTTATAAGAAACCAATTAAAATAGGCATTCCTAATAATTTTTGTATCTTGACAAAGATAGAAAGCAAATAATCAAGAAAATACGAAAAAAACTAACCTCAAAAGGAGCAAACACGATCTGTCCATCCAGTTAAAGATTGAAAAACACATCTCCAACAATAGATACTCTTGTAATCACCAACATTTGCTATCATTCCTCCAACTATTGTTATCCTGCATATACTTAAAAAGAAAATTTAAAATATATTATTACTCCCTTGCATTGTTTACTCAAAGTTCTTTAAACTTGATAAACATGTCAAGGAGATTCTAACTCAAAAGTTCTTAAACCGAAAATGTTGTGAATATAAACCAAATAGAATGTACCAACAAATACAAATTACTAAACATAAAGTATCAACAAGTACTTAAATACAGTACCAAACTTAAATACATAACCAAAATACATATTATCATCACAAGAAAATCCTAATTAGATAACTACTCAAGCTCCATCAATTGTTGGCTCCACTTGAATCACCGCTATTGAAGCAACCTTGACCTAAGAAAAATTTCATATAATAATTAATAAACTTTCTAACTATTACTTAATATATGCGTATTTGTAAATTAATACATAAGTAAAGTTTCACTAACCCTCCAAGACGTGATAGTAGCAAATCAGCTTGCTTGCAATCTACGTGTTTGGCGACATTTTCTTGAAGAGCTTCATTTGTTTGTTGATGTTCAAGCTTAGAGAAGTTCATTTTCAATTTCTTGACTCTTCGCTTGCACTCGTCATGAATGCTATTTTGGGCCAACAAATGTCTTTATTTGAAGTCGCTCGTGTAGGTATAAGACCGCACCCCATTCCTCTAACGTGGCGATCGTGGTCCCCAAGAACTTGTGTGACTACTTCTTCAATGCGGGCTTCCACACTTCTTCCCTCCAGTGTCTTCTTCGTGGTCACATTGCTTGTTTTTCTTTCATTTCTTCGTGGAAATCATAGTTAGCATTAGTTTAATACATAATTTATGCAAGTACATTTATTATTCAAAGTTGTTCACTAATAAAATTAATGATGGAGAGTAAACATTTACTTACAAATAGAGCTCTACATGTGGGGGTCACAAACTCTCCATCCTTTTTTATGGGTGTACTCGTATAGGTCAAGACGGTTGGGCTTCACTCTCGTTTCTTGTTCCTACACACAATACATATACTCAAACTTTACACTAAATAATGTTAATTAGAATAAATTATGGTACGAAACATTTACCCGTTTATAAATGAAATTGACAAAGGAACGAGTGCGAGGTATGATTTGTTTGCAAGCTTCTATTTCTTTTATTCTGCATGCCGACTTGGTCTATGAAATTTGAAAAACAAAAATACGCATCAATAAATAAATAAATACAATTATTCATATAATCTATATAATAATATATGTTTACCTTCCACGATTCCTTATCAAATGAGTCAAATTTGTTTCCATTGATCAATTTGATACCCTTTTGGCCTTGTTTTCCTCGCAACATCCTTACCCTTAGTCAACTAAAATTGTTTCCAAGGAAAAGGAGCATGAAAGATCTTAAGCATAATGAAGGTCACCCACATTTCTCTTTATAAGTATTCATTGTAACCATGATGTAGCTTCATAATGGTAGTCTACCTTAGTGATAGTGTTGTCTAGGTCTAGGTACAAAAAAGAAGATTGAGAGAGGGAAGGCTATAGGTTGGTTGTCCTCATATTTGTTAAGCGTTAGCGCCCTTAATGCTACTCTATTTAATGCCTTCCCCATGTGGTTCTTCCATTAAAGACAATGGATACTTATCTTGGTGTTTTGGGGCCTATTTCTCTCACATTCACTTTATTTTAATCAGTCAACACATGCACCTCATGTAACTATATTACTTTCTCTAATAATGATCTCATCTTTATTTTTATTTTGCTGTTTTTCCTCAAGTTTATATAGTCTATTTAGGGCTCAACCATACTCTCACTTCAAAATATCATCACCATGCCATTTAAGCTTTATAATATAAGGTTATTGTTAAATAAACAAATCAATGAATGTGTCAACTACCCAAATCCACCTTTTCTTTATTTGAAAACTCTAGTGTACTTTCTTTATTTGAAAACTCTAGGCTTATGACCAGCAGTGATGATGAGCAAAAATATTTGCAAAGTATCACAAACGTCTTTGTTACTATGTTAATCAAGCAAGGATGCTCAAAGGTTAAGTCTTGACTCTTGGATGAAGTTATTAAAAAGATGACATGATTCTTATAGAAACAAACCGGAAAGAAGTATCCGAAAGGCATGTGAATCTCTTGCAAACGTATGATTGAAAAAATATCGCTTGTTTTCCGCTTATGAAGGAAGTGGTATTCATTTGAATCCTCAATTGAAGCACCAAGCTAGGCGTTGAAGTATGTTCGTTCTATTTCAATTACTGCATACTTTAAGTTGAAAACTCTAATTTCTAGAGAAATTGAGAAAATTAAGCGAAACTTTAAGGTATAAAATTACATTCTTATTGTTTTGAATTTGTGCTCATATGAATCTTTGCACTCTTTGTTCTACTTTGTTGATGTTTGACTATGGTTTTCTAGGGTCTATTACTAGTCTTCTAATAGACCCACAATCAGAGAGGAGAAGGAAAAGGAACTATGCTCTACCAAAATTGTCTTATCACGGATAATTATTTATTTTAGTTTTATTTTATTTTTATAAGTAATTCAATCTTGCAACCCAATAAGTACATAGGGACCATAAAAAGAGACACCCAACTATGTAGCAAAGAAGAACACAAATTCAAAAATTCTTTTTCAGAGGAGAAATAGAAGGAAGTGGTCGTGTGTCATGTTTGGATTGAGCTTCAAACTGAATGGTACATCAAGTGCTTGTGAACATTCATTTATTCCACTTGTCTACTCATCTTTTCCAACCAACATTATATATATACACACAGAGCATGAATGAGTGACTTCAACACCACCTATACTCTTAATTATAGAGACCTCAACATGAAAGGATGAACAGTATGATTATTTGTACGCATTTGTTTAACTCACTCTAACTTCCCTAGACATTGCAAAGAACACCTGTACAAGGGAACAAGAAAGGAGTTTGGGAATGTCCTACTTAGTTAACAAAAGTTGAGTTTGGAATCAGAAGCATGGATATGATGAGACTATTGATATGGGAAATAATATTCATATATATTGGGTAAGTATCATTATTTATATTCATGATGCTTTCATCCTTCGAGGGTAGTGAATGGAAAATGAACTCATGGTTGGACACTTTCTAGATCACCAAAATGTGCTTATGATAGTTTAATTTTCCAAATTGATAAGTCTTTAATGATGGTTATGGTGTTATATTCATGTATTGTAATGGTACATAGAATTTCCACATATGTTCCCAAAGTCACCTATTCAGATCCTTTGTCGGTTTACCTTTGATTACGAGTTTAGTTGTTGGAAATGCAGAAAGTCATAGAATTTTTTGTGAAGTAAAATGAGCATTGTGTATGAGTTCTCACCCAATTGATGTCATACTTTAAGATTTGTTTTTGCCGAGTATCATTGATTCATATAATTTTGATATTGTATGTCATATCATGCTTCAAAGATATATTGGAAGTTTGAAAGCATAGAAAAAAATATCAAGAGATGTTTGACTTTCGTTACTTATGAAAAGAGAATTTTTATTTAGAGTAGAACCTAACTATAAAATAGAACAAGAAGGATATCTGAGCCCTTGGGCATTGGCTCAGGTTGTAAATTGGTGGTGGGCACAGGGATGGGGAGGTCTCGAAATACATCTTATTGATACAAAAAGGAAAAAGGAAAGAAGAAAAAAAAAGGGTCAAATGAAGAGGAGATAGAAATTGAGATGTTTTTGTTGCTTACAATTTTGTGGTCTGACTGTACGTGGCTTCTTTTCTATCTTTAATTTTGAAAATTCTGTTATAGGTCATTTCCAAGAGAAAGCACCCTCTTGCCTGTGCTTTAACATCTAGCAATCCAAGAAACTCTCTATCATCATCATCGATCCATGACATGATAACTATTCTGCATGAATCGAGGAGCACACATTGAGGAAGTTTATGGAATAGGAAGAAGAAATTGATCCATTAGAAGTGTGTCTTCCACACCAAAAGAAAAGTGCTGGAGGAGCTACAAGTAAGTTCCTTGCTTTCTTATTTTATTGGTGTGAAAAGATCACTTGTGTTTGAATGTGAGGTTTCTTGTCACTTGTGATTTAAAATTCTTATAATTTGACAAAGAAAGGATTAAGTGGATTCAGAAGCACAGGACTATTAACCTTGAAATTGTTACCTTAATCTCTTCCTAGTCAAATCATAAGCTTGAGGTAATTCATTTTGTTTTTTAAATAATAATAATAAGGTTTTGTCCACTATATGAATTTTGGGCTCGGTTTTATAGAGACAATTTTTTCTTTCTATTCTTATTTTTACCAGCGTACTTTATTTATTCATGTATCTTTTTTTGTTTGGGGTTTGGTGGGTGGCATATAATTAGAATGCAAAGAATGCGAATAACTCCTTATACTTCACTTTTTACATTATCATGTTCTTTTTAAAGTGCTATCATAAATATCAATAGAAACTATCACATGCTCCGGCATGTTCATCTATGTTGAATTTTAAGACAAATTTGTTTGCGGATGGAATTATAAAGTTTAAGGATTATGTCAATTGAAAGAGATATAGGCTCCATTTGTTAAACTTTTCTTCTTGTCTCTTTTGTTTTATATTCTCAATAGAAAAACATTAACAAACAATTCAAAACACAAAGCACTCAAAACTATTTTCACTTTTATGTCATATTATAACACTTTTTCAAACATAAATAAAAACACCCCTAAAACCATTAACAAACAGAGTCATAGGTTTTGAGGGTTACAAGGGTTAGGTAAAAGCAACATATATTTGTGGTGGAAACAACATTAGCGATTACAAAGCTGTTGTACCTCTCGAAATTAGGGCTGTTTGTTCGTGCAGTTAATATAACCTAGGCTTCTCACTTATCACAATATAGAATGTGTGCAATTTTAGGGTATAGATTGTAGGATCGCCCTGTTGTAGAATTTTGTGGTGTCTTTCTCATTTTTCCAATGTTGTTAATTTGGATAAAGTTGGCGAATGGCTTGTTGGGATGTGTTTGATAAATTTGGATTAGAGCTTGGCAGAAATTAAAGTCGAGAGATTGCATGGAGAATTGCGAAACTAAAGTTGAGAGAATCTATGTTATTGATGTTCATACTTCAATAAAATTCTGCTCTATGAATTACTAATAATTTTGGATTAGAAGATAATTAATTTACATCTATGCTAGTGCTTTCAAATATGGCACATTTTATTTTCTTTTGATGTCTTTAGCCTTTCTATTATGTTATGAAGAACTAATTTTTCTTTTCCTTTACAAGAACTAATTTTTCTACATTCTTCCTGCATCATAAGTCTACTTAAGAATCATTGAATATTAGGTTATGAAGGAATTGTATAAGGCCATAAGCATAGGTAACAACAAAAAATCACAACCATAACTCACAAAAACACGAGGATGTCAAGGATGCATGGCAGCCTTAAAAATAATATAATAGTAGTTTAAGTGAATTGCATATATATAAGTAACTATATTCTCATGAAGCGAGGGATAGAGTTGCTCAAGAAAACCAGCTTTTATTTTCCTCTCTAAACATGAAAATAAAAGATGGCAGATGATAAGATGAGAAGACACAATAAGAAGTAAAGAATTTCTCAACTAAACAATAACAATCTACGCAGCGAGACAATAGAAAAATACATATAAACAGGTAATGAAATACTATATCTTCAAAGATAAAACATTGTGAGTAGAAAAGGTTAGACAACTCAACAGATGTACATTGAATCCATAGAAAAAATCCGCCAAATATAATTTTGGCTAAGTACCTTAACTTCTCGCTTTTCTCGCATAAAGCAAGATCTTAATGTTTTATAAAGGCAATGCTAGTGAACGCGTCAATGATCTGCCAAAGAGATCATAATTAGCTTGACCACAGGAAAGTAGTAATACGCTAGTTTATTACAACACGGAGAAAATCTAAAGAATTGCAATTAATAATTTCTTGGTTAAATTCATTCTGTCTTATATGCTAGATATTTTGCTAAGTTTTTTAGATATATATATGTTTTGGTTTGAAAGTTTTGATTTAACATATTTCTCAAGGACCACATTTTCAGATTTAACCACAAACTATTGGATGAACTTGCATGCAAGCTTGGTGAAAATAATATACCTGCAATTTAAAATTCAATTATAAACTAAACCATGCCTAGGATTCTTTCTTTTGTTCCAAAATTTGATGAACTGGGTTTCTGATTACTCTTCAAGTTGATGAACTTCACGATAGAAATTCTGAAAATAAGGGCACAAAATCCCGGTGTCTGCATACATTTCTCCAACACTTTAAGCTTCAAACTGAAACAGAGGTTTTGTATAGAAAGTTCTATCACTCCCTCCAAGAAAAACAGAGTAACATAAACAAGGACAATAAACCGATGGAGCCAAAAGTCATTGTTGGTTGTGTTCAATTGTTGGGTTTTCATTCAGGACCAAGGAGAGAGAATTCATATATATATATAATAAAAAGGGGTAGTAATCAGGGGTGGATTTTTATTTTTCTGTAAAAGAGTCATGATGTAAGAAATGGGAGTAATGACAAAGAAGGGAAAATGACATTATCATTTTTATAATGCCGCCCCACTCCGTGTCTCTTACCATGCTCTTTTCTTCCTTTTCCTAAATTTCGTTTATGAAAATTTTTTAAAGATGTGATCTTTTTTTGTATTATTATATTGCAATTTGTAAATTTTGTAATTGATGAATTGCACCCACCCAGCCAAAATTTGGCCTGGATACTGAAAGGGTTCCCTATCCAAAGGCCATCATATTGAAAGGGGGTATTTCATATGCTTCTACCAGATTAATTAAGAATATTATTGAATCCAACAATAACATGATTCAAAGTACATTCACTGTATCTATTCAGCCTCTTTCTACAAAGAAAAAAATAACCCCAAACCTCAAATTGATTACCAATTAACAAGCTAAAACCCTAACCCCGAGCATGAAAAATAAATAAATAAATAGATGTACATACGTGATGGTTGATGAGGAGGCCAACTGGTGGAGCGAGGATTGTCGATGGAGAAACAGGAGGATTTTAGCCGGGGATCAGAGTGAGAGAGAGGGAATGGAGAGAGATTGAGTCCGAGAGAGGTGAGAGGAGAAAGGGATTGAGAGAGAGTCGAGATAGAGATAGAGGCCGAGGAGAAAGGGCGATAGGGTTTGAGAGTGAGAATCGAGAGATGACGGGGAGTGAGAATCGAGAGGAGACAGAGCGAGGGCGGGTTAGGTTTTTGAGTTTTGGGAGGAATTCAGATGGGCGGGGAATAATCCGAACGCTGCTGGGTGAAAATTATGTTTCGATTATTAGCGCCCACATGTAGTGGACGCTGATAGTCTTAACATTTTTAATTTTTTAATTATTTTCAATCACTAGTAGCGCCCTGATAGTCTTAATTTTTTTAAAAAAAATTCTTTGAATGACTATTAGCGTCCCACTTGTAGTGGTGCCGATAAATACTATTAGCGTCGACCATAAGTGGACGCTAATACTCATATAACTCGACCTAATAATTTTCCCTCGTTCAAGTAGTTCCGCTTGATGTATTTGCGTCGGCTTATTAGTGTCGACTTTATAGTCGACGCTAATACTCATCTTTAGTGCTACTATTAGCGTTGACCTCAAAGTCGACGCTAATACTCATACATTAGCGTCCACTTGCAAGAGTCGATGATATCCTAATGTATCGTCGATTTTAGGGTCGACGATAGTGTCGACGATGACTTTCTCTTGTAGTGACTTGGACATTCTTAACTCAAACGTGCACAAAGAATTGCACTAATGTTACCATGAGATAGAGATACTATATTCGGACATTCTTTCCAATTTTCCATATGTACCAGCAACAAACGATTTGTCTCCTCGTTTCTTACGTGTAATGAGAGAGGAAAGTGCTTCCATGGAAGTTTCATATGAATATGGAACATCAAAATCTTGCAAGTCCTTCTTCATGAAGAAATTCATAAAGAATTAATAAATTGTGGAAATAATAAAATAGCGGAAATAATAAAATAGGGACAAAAAAATTTTAACGTGGTTCGGTCTATGACCTACGTCCACAGATAAAGCCCTAAAGCTACATTAAGCTCTTATTGAATGAATTGATATTACAATACAAATGCTCTTATTTATA
This sequence comes from Carpinus viminea, assembly GCA_013348765.1. Classification (NCBI taxonomy): domain Eukaryota; kingdom Viridiplantae; phylum Streptophyta; class Magnoliopsida; order Fagales; family Betulaceae; genus Carpinus; species Carpinus viminea. Next base: position 13,216,724 of record CP054673.1, on the reverse strand, counting down.
GGAGAATGAAATAGATAAGTATGGTAATCAAATCAGATTGATTTGATTACCATCAAATCTGATTACAATCAATAATAAATATATAATATCAATTTGATATATTTTCTTCTATGTAGGAAATATTTTTTCTAACATTCCCCCTCAAACTCAAGGTGGGAACTTGTGAAATCTTGAGTTTGTTTTTTTTTATCACAGCACTAAAGGAGGTAATTGATGGCGCCGGAATTGGAAGCATTGACGGCTCTTGAACATCGGCAACGTTTGGCCGGAATTTGGCCAACTATGGGCCTTACATGAAAAGCCAACTATGAGCTAAGAGAGAAATGAGATGGGCAATTATAGCCTCTTTTAGAGAAGAAAGAGCCAACTGTGGGCTAAGAGAGAAAGAGAGTGAAATGTGAGTTGAAGTGGGCCTGGGTTTTAAACAATACCACAAAGACCAGGCCTGGGTTTTAAACAATACCACGGAGTCGAGAAAAAGTATGACAACTATGGGCCAATGGATGGGCAACTTGGCCCTTTTTTTTTTTTTTTTAATGATGGACAACTTGGCTTCTTTTAGAAAAGAGCCAACTATAGGGTAGGAGAAGAGAAATGGGCAACTATGGCCTCTTTTGAGAAGGGAAAGCCAACTATGGGCCGAGAAAGAAAAGGAAAGCCAACTTTGGGCTAAAAGGGGAGAAGAAGTGGGCATCTTGGGCCTCTTTTTTTTTTTTTGTGGGCATTCTTAACCCCCCCCTTTTTTTTTTGGAATAGTCTATTTGCAGATTACATTAAACTGGGATAAGAGTGACCTTAACCCCATAGCCAAACACATTTGGGTTCAAAAACCTAAAACAAGGATAACATATCCCTAAACTAGAATAAGAAAATCTGCAAACTCGAATAAGGATAAAGCAAATCCAGTTACTAAACACTCTTCTTCTTCTCCACAAAAACAAATATCCTGAAACACGATCTGCGTGAGATGAGTCCTTCGCTGTGCTATGGTGGTGGATCGGTTGTTGACAGCGTGATGGCGTTGGACTGAGTCGGAGAAAGGGTGGCCGTTGGATTGCGATGTGTCGAGATCCATGATGTAAGAAGCGGTGGAGCAGGAGTTGGGATGTGAGAGCAGCTGCTAAAGGCCGTTAGGCGGTGAGGTAGGAATCGGTGCGCTGGATGTAGAAGAGAACGACCTTGAATGAAGGAGAAAATGTTGTTTGAAGTTGATTTTGAGAGGTGACGGGTGAAAAGTGGTGGAAAGCTAGAAAACGATAGTGCGCCGTGAGAGATTGGAGGCGTGGCGGCGATCGGCTGGGCTATGGAAGTTCAGAGGAGGCGTGCAGGGGCTGATGGAGATCTGGCTGCTAAGAAACTTGTAGATTAATGGAAGGAGAGAAGGCCACCAACATTCATGCAAGGAGAGAGATCAAAGTTTTTTTTTTTTTTTTTGAAACAAAAAAATTGAAAAATAAATCGAAGGAAAAAGAAATTCACAGGACCATTAGATCGTACAATGGCGTTAGCCTATTGCTCTGATACCACAAAGAAATTCATAAAGAATTAATAAATTGTGGAAATAATGAAATAGCGAAATAATAAAATAGGGACAAAAAGATTTTAACGTGGTTCGGTCTATGACCTACATCCACAGATAAAGCCCTAAAGCTACATTAAGCTCTTATTGAATGAATTGATATTACAATACAAATGCTCCTATTTATAGGAGAATGAAATAGATAAGTATGGTAATCAAATATGATTGATTTGATTACCATCAAATCTGATTACAATCAATAATAAATATATAATATCAATTTGATATATTTCCTTCTATGTAGAAAATATTTTCTCTAACACTTCACAACCACACTGTTTCCCATCTTTTCCATGACTTGAGATGACATGTCTGCATGCACCATATATCAATATAAGGGGTTACTTATACAATTATATATAAAAGAGACGGAGGAAAGGCCAGAAACCAGAAACTTTCCTTTTATTTCAAATCTATCAATAAAAATGCAGTTTCTTCCCATCACTAAATTTTTTTTCTTGAGCTTAATTAGTAAGAAAGTACAGTGCCAAGGAAGTCAATCCCTAGGAGGATCAGCATTTTCATTTTCTTCATAGAGCTCTACATCTCAAAGTGCACTAATTTTAGGTGTATAAACATCCAGACTTGAGTTAAAACAAAACTTGAAGCATGTGAGGTGAATATTGCAGAGGTTGATATTTAAAGCATGCATCATGTTTGCTTCTGTAACTGTCACTATATATAGCATTTCCAATTAGAGTCCCATAAGCGTGAGAATTTTCCTATTTGGGATAGTTTACCATTGCATATGTGATAATGTTTCAACTCATGCAATAATTGCAGTTGTCTGGTAGGAATCCTTGGAGAATTAGAAATCCTGAGGAGACAAATTATCTCATTTTATTTTGAAGTCATGGGAGTGTGAAAACATTGCATATGAAGTGATAAATATTATCTCATTAATTTATCAAAATCATGCGTAAAAATATGCATGGATTACAGGTTGTTGGGAATGAGGCTTAATTTTTTATTTCTGATTTCTCTTACATCTTCATAGAATTTCTGGCCTTATTTAAAAGTAGAATTTCTGATTGTTCTTCTCTTTTGTACTCATTACCTGAATATTATCATATATATTCATTATACTTATCCACACAGTTATTTAAAATCTCTCTGAAACCTTTTAACCTTTCTTTTTTTTTCGTTCAGAACTTTTTTTTTTTTTAAATCTATTTCAGCAAAAAAAAAAAAAAAAAAAAAAGGATTTTTGAAACTGCACACAATATCTCCTGCAATGGCAATGGCAGCAATGCAGTAGTTGTTGTCAGGAGTGGAAAGCCACTCCACCCTATGCAGAAGGAAACATATTCCTATAGACAGATACTACTTTTTTCACCCCCTAAACTATTGAAATTATAAAATTTAAAAGGAATTATGTGAATCACATTCCACAATTTGAGTTCATCCAATTTTTAAAATACGTACCCAAAAATTCCATAGGAGGTGCACCCAAAATCCATATTCATGTAAAATAATTTAATTTAATCAAGTAACATACTTGTATTAGATTCTTTTTTTTTTTTTTTCTTTCTAAATATACTTGTATTAGATTCACTAAGTAGTGTTGATATATAACAAATTGTTCAAGCATTGATTAAATGATTTAATTTATTTCTTCTTATCAACTTAAGTTTTAGGGATAAATGATAATTTAACATGCTATGAAAGTCAAAGGTCATGAATTAGAATATTAAATTTATCAATTCACCTCTATTTAAATTAAATATTATACATGTTGAATATCACCTATTAAAATGGAGTTTGAGCACACGTGAGAATGAGTGTTAAAATATTGATCAAATGATTAAATTTACATCTTCTTATCAACTTAAGCTTTTAGGATAAATTGTAATTTAACACAAAAATAATAATAATAAATGTTGTAAGTTAATACATGTCAATTTGTTATTGGTGCGAACGTGGCGTTCTGTCAAATTTTGAACGGAATTTAGATGGAGGTACCATCTCTGTCTTTAGGCAAATCCTAAGTACCTCCTATGATAAAAAGTAAATACTCAGGGGTAAAAAATAAAGTTGTTAAATCATAGGGATGAATAGGGTATTTAACCCTGTTTATGATAGCCGTCAATCAGGTTCTTTGAAACATATGCATGGCAGAATGCAATTTTTTTGCTTCCTGAGTATTGGTTTCTGCTAAAAAGATATTCTGAAATCCATATGAGCATAAATCCATAAGAGTATCCTTGTTAAGATGAGAAACCATCAGGTTGAACCACCAGGAAAGCATAATGCTCTACGTATGTCAGCTTTAACACTAAATATATATCTCTCTCTCTCTAAGAAAACCCTAAAAGTCCAGATTGCCTCCGTCACGATCGCACACCAGACTTAAAATTCCCCACCGCTCCTCCTCCTCCCTACACCTTCGAACCAACACTCGATGGAGGGAGCCATCGGCCATCTCGCCCCCGTTCAATCAACTGATGGTTCATCAGCCCCAGAAAATAAGAAAATAAAATCTGACGGTTCAGCAGATTTACCATCATATTCTCCTCCTTACGTCGTCCTCATCCGTATGCCTTACTATAATTGGGAGGGGGGTTATCAGGAAATTGATAGGTGGTATACCATGAAGATTCCTGCGGAAGCGGTCGGCTGTACTGAAGGCTCGATCTCTCAAGTTTGGAAAGAAAGTCCTAAACTGCTGGACCATTCTAGCTATGCAGTGCTCGGCTCCGATCTATACTCTGTTGGTGGTCGAGAAACAGGTCTTGATCCCCCTCGAACTATGCTTGATCTTTGCTGGAAGCGAAACTTTAGGGATCCCGATGCTCCATGGACCTCTGTTGCACCCATGATTTCTCCGAGATCATTTGCTGAAACCGTAGTCCTCGGCGGAAAAATATATGTCATACCTGGGTATCATTCTGCTTATTGGGGCTGGCCCGGCCGGGACTTTGAGGTTTATGACCCCATGATTGGATCATGGCAACCCTTGCCTAAGCCTCCACGTGCCCTGGGATGTCGTCTTTTCTCTGTGGCTCTGGAGAATCCAAACAGGATTCTCCTTGCTTCACTTGTAAAACCACCTCGAAAAGCTAAAGCTAAAGATAAAGCCACAGATGAAGATGAAGATGAAGATGATGAAGATGATGATGATGAAGATGAAGATGCAGATGCATATGAATTTAAAGGTTGGTTTGCAAATTTCTTTATGTACGACGTGCAGAATTCTACTTGGAAAACGCTTGACCCTAGCCCTAGACGGATTCACGAGAATTGTCCTTTGTTTAGCGACTCCCAAAATGCTGTTGCCGCAGGAAATTGTTTATATTGGATTACAAAGAAGTCTCAATTGCTGGCCTATGATTTCGAGTTGGATTTGTGGCAAACAGGTAACCTTAGAGGTCTGAATATTTCGTTTCTTGGTACTCCTCCTCCTGGTATCATCCATATGGAGCCTGGTTTTCCTGGTTTCTTCCATATGGAGAATGAAAGATTCTGCATTTTACAAAGTTCACTTTATAATCGTGATCCATCTGATAACCATATTCTGGCCGTCGTATTTGATGTCTCTCCAAGCCCGGAGAAGAAGAATGATTTGCGTATATCCGTTGTTTCCTTCATCAAATATAGAACGTCTTTCATCACTTGGATCGAAGATTGCCTTTTAATGTAAGTCTCTTGCTTTCTCTCCATATTAATTTACCATACCATCTCCCATAACATTTTGGCCTCTTAGTGAAATACATGGTATATTGATACTAAAAGGAGGAAAACAACACAATATTTCACCTCCATATACTTGTCAGTCTTTTTTCCTTATTCTTGGAAGCTTTTGATCGAAGGTCTGGAATTTTTGTTTTGATTTTGTTTGCTTTTATAATAACCAAACCAACTGGATCGATGGAAGCAAACTTTTGTCCTATGATTTTTCCATTTAAGATATATGCTTCTGCTGTATCAACTTCTTCTATACTCTCATGGAAAATGGGATTTAATGCTTGTAGATTGTTGTGAAACCTGGTTTTATGGTCAAAATCAGGGTGCATGAATTACTCTTGTCTTATAATGTAAAATTAATTTTCAATCAATTTGTTAAGGATAGAAGCAGAAAAGTACCCTATGGCTTTACAAGTAGATTTATCAATATATGAAATTTTATTGGCTAATCTCTAGATCGAACAACATTTCTTTGTGTATGCTTGGCTCATTTACATATGAGATTCCTTTCATTTGGTTTTCCTCAAAATTCAGTTGACATGGATTTTCTTGCTTCAATGTTTGGTAAGTTTAACTAGATTATTAGTATTTAAAGGACTTGATATTCTTTCTTTTAAATCACCACAATTGATGAATTATGAAATTTTGCTGAGGTTTTATTTATTGCCATTCTTTCCAAATCCCCACATCTTGGGAAGCTATAATATGCATGTTACTTGACGATGCTTGTGTTGATTTGTATGTCATTCCTTTATCAACAAAGCATGTTTTGATTTCTCACAGTTTATATTGTTTGGCATGAGTTGTTGTCACTGATAAACTCTTAAAACATATCATTCCTTCCTTCCCTTGTTGCCACATTATTGTATTAAAAGTTTGAACGCCTACCGGATTGGATGCCAAACATGCTTGATATGTAAATTTTGCAAAATGTGAAAATTTAGTTTTATGCAATTAAGATCCCTAGAATTTACAAGAAATGTGGGGTAAGAAAATTTAGACATATACCAGATCTTAGGAGAATGCAAGATACTAAGATGCCACCATTTATTAAAAGGTTAACCTGTGACTGTGAATGTAGTTCATTAGCATGATGTTCCTCTAATAGAACATGCTTTGCTGCATCAAAAAAATTTTTTCTCCCCTAAACCATGCACTAGGGGGAGCTTATTTGATGTGCACATAAGAATGACATTGATGTTAGTCTTTTGTGCAAGTGCTAATGGTATGAAACTTGCAGTGGTAAGTAGATTTGGAGAAGGTCAAGCAAGGAGGAAAGTGTATAGAGCGAAGGAGAATTATGATTCTTCATTGACTATTATTATAGTCCAGATTAGTTATCCTAGCACTTTATATCATGACATTGTCCAATGCTTTTGTGATGAATGTTTTTTTTTTTTTTGTTGAGGATTCTGAAATCATGCATGCACTAAAATATTGATACTTTTGTGATGATTATTTATTTAAAGTTGTTTGTTGCTTTTGTATAAAAAGGCTCCATGCCGCTTAGTTCCATTTAGAAAATTATGTAATTTTCTACAGTAAATTGGGCTGAATTAATAATTAGGAGAAAATATACTTTACCCCTAATGTGTCTATGCATTTGTGTTTTTGAGCTCCATGTTTAAAAATCGACGAAAGACCCTCATAATATATCTACGTTGGCAAAAAACAACCATTAGAATTGTTGTAAGCTTTGCAACATTTTCAAAAATTATTTTTACTTTTCAAACGCTCAAAACTACTCAATGCATTTTTCACATAATACTATTTAAAAAATAAAACACAAAACACTTTTAAAAATAAAATAAAATAACTAACCACATATTCCATAAAAAAGTAAAATTATAAAAGAAAATTGACAAATGGTGCGGGGACCGCTTGTCTATTGGTGGCGGCTGCCGATTGTCTAGCGACCTAAAAGTTGTTGCCAAATCTGAACACACAAATGCTAAATTTAGTAGCTGCCTGGATTAATGGGATTTAAGTTTTGGAAAATGATACAGGCACAACTAAGTCCAACTTTTCTATTAAGTTTTAAAAAAGAAATTGATGTGGAGGAGAGAGAGAGCCTTAAATTAGAGAGAGAAAGAGAAATTTAACGTAGAAGTTGGGCCAAAGTTGGACTTAAGTTGTGCCTATATCACACCTCGTAAGTTTTATGCTTGTAGTATTGAAAGAAATATGAAGTTTGGAGTGCTTGGTTCTTATAAAACTTGATTGAACTTGAGATGGAAAAGCAATCTAAGAACTTTGAAGTTACTGGGATTTTGGTGGATAAAGAGAAAGCATACAAATGAAAAGCAACCTAAGAACTTGGAAGTTACTAGGATTTTGGTGGATAAAGAGAAAACATAAAAAAATTCATCATACGCTTAAACTGTTTGCACTTAGAAGAACTGGACAGCAGGTCTTGATTTGTGATGGAATTGTGAGTTATTTTGAGATATATATATATATATATATATATATGTGTGTGTGTGTGTGTGTCAAAACTCGAGGCTATGAACTCTTTTATGTACGCCATAAGTGTTGAAGTAAAGTATTGAGATGTAAACATGCTCATTGGGATACGGAGGCTTCTATAATTTAAATTGTATTTATGTATGTAATCTGGATTGCCTTGCTTTTGGGGTTGTAATTGATACTCATGCGGTTGGAAATGGATATTGAATCAATTACTTGCTCTCCACCATGCTCTGATGAGAATAATATTGTCATGTTTAGCTGAAAGCTTAAAAAATGTTGCGTATATACTTTGTAGCACGTAGGTTTCTGTTTTCTCAGCATAGGTTCATGTATTAGGTATCATTTATGAGTTCATTGTTTGTTTTTTAAATAGTATTCTTTGGGTGTTGAGAAGATTGAAATGATAATAATAATAATAGATAGAAGAAAGACGACTACTTGTAAATATATATAATAAATAAATAAATATTCAAATGCAGAAAAAGTGCTCTTGGCTTTCTTTTTCTTTTTCTTTCTTTGTTTTACAAGCTGTATTGGTTTTTTATCAAACTTTTTCTTTCAAGTGTTTTTTTTTTGGCAAGTGTTAATGGTTTTCAATGGGTGTTTTGGGTTTAGGTAACTTTGAGGTGAATATGAAAATGGATGTGCATGAAGTGGAACATAAAGAAGTGCCAAAATGTGAATATGAGGCTTGCAAGGAAGATTTGGTAGGTTGTGAATGCAGTAAACTGGAAATGAGAAGAAAGTTGATGAAAAGTGTGTTGAGTTGGAGTTTGAGTTGAATATTATGCTGAAATAAGACCCACATAGCCAGCATATAAAGCCAATATATATGGATGATATAACATATACGCCTGCAACAATTACAGGTTCTTTGATCCCACATAATTCAAGGTGATGATGAAGGGGTGCCATTTGGAACACACGCCGCCCAGCTCCCCAAAATTTTTTGGTTGTCTTGAAGTACAATACCTAAAACAAAAGTTTTGTAAGCCATCAGACAGGGAAATTGCAGTTTCTGAACGACATAATTGAAGGGCAATGACCAAAACAAAAAAAAAAATGAAACTTTAGGATCAACATTGCCTAGAATTCTTAAGAGTATTCTTCCGAGTAAATTTCTTCGAATCGTAGCCATTGGTTTGAAATTCAATGGTTAGGATTTTACCATATCAGCAGTTATCAGTAATTATCATCTTTAACAACTCAACAATTATCACCTCTGCAGTTATCATATTATTCATATTTTGCAAGTGATAATTCCTGATATGGAAAAATCCTAACCATTGAATTCCAAACCACTGGTATCTACTCGGTAGAATACCCTAAGAATTCTAGGAAATCCTAATCTGAAACTCTATACATTTGCCTAGCTGTATGAGTGCATGAAAGTGTACATACTATGGTTACCATCTCAACTAAGCCTTCTACCAAATTAGGCGGGTAGGCTACATGTATCCTTTGCCCAACAAATTGGGCCACAATATGTGAATTCTTTTTCTCCACTCAGCCTTGGCAATTCTGATGTGTGCATAAATGTACAACTAATTGGGCCTTAATAAGTGACTTCTCCTTCGGATAGGTCTCTTGCGATTGTACGATCGTGTTCTACGCCGGAGGATGTGCTGAACTCCGCCCCGGCGGAGCTCTCTCTCATTCCGGTGCGACCTGTAGACGAGATTAATGGGTCTATCGGTGACGATTTGTCACTGGGAGTGCTGTTACCGGGTTATGGTCTTTCTCCGGCAACACCAGTGGCCGATGTTGGGCCTGTGTCGGCGCTTAGGCGGTCCCTTCCGGTGAGTTTTTCTAGTTTTCCTGCTTCTCAATTGGTGTTGGAGGAGGTCACCGCGTTAGACTGAACCTCCTCCTGTCGGCTACTCAACTTCGTCTGGGGCTGCTAAGTTGTCGGACCAGACTTGCCAAGAATCCGCCATTCTCGACGCTTTCCTCCCTTGGGAGGATGACACCTGCACTCAAAAGGGAGGCTTCGACTGAGGTAGACTCAGAATCGAGCCGATCGGAGGATTTATTAGCCAAGGATGCTCGTGTTCTCCCACTAAGTCTGCCTCAATCCTTCTCCGGCGTTGGGTTTGATTAAATGGGGTTTTTGGGTCCGAGAGCTGCTCTGCCCGGTAAGGCTGTTGAGAAACCTGGCGTGTCGATCCTCCTACTCCCGCCGGTGGTGGAGGGTCTTGTGATAGGGCGGCTGAATTGGGAAGGGTCTTAGCCAATCTTTTCCTACCACCTCTGTATCCAAGTCTCAACGGGGTACGCTAAGAGGGTGAAGGAAAAGGTTGCCAAGCAGTTGAATAAGAATAAGGAGCTGCTCGAGAGTCTTGTTGATGTTCCGTGGTCGGGGAAGAGGGCTACTCCAATAAGGTGCTCGGTGTAATGAATCTTGCCCCGTGGTGGGGATGACTGGGAGGGATGACAAAAGCTGTTGGACTTGTTTTCCGCCATGGAAAATAAGGATTCTAAGGTTAAGGGGTTGAGGGAACTTAAGAGCTTAGACTGTACCATTTCCTGAAGTGCCAACGTGGGAGGGGGGTTGTTGGTCTAAAATGCGCTTTCATTTCCCAGAAATCCATTAGGGATGTAGGGTTGGTTTTGGGTTATTGGGTTTTTGGTTAGATTTCTTTGTATGCTCTTTTGGTTCTTAGGTTTATTGTAGGGTTTTTGTGGGTTCTCTTGGTTTAGTTTTTTGGGTTTTGTTGGGGTGTTTTGTGTTTGGGTTTTGTTTGGTCCTATGTATACTTTTTGTGTACTTAGAGGCGCTCCGCGCTTTTTTTGATATACAACTTTACTTATTAAAAAAAAAACTAAGCCTTCTACCAAATTATGCGAGTAGGCTACATGTATCCTTTGCCCAACAAATTGGGCCACAATATGTGAATTCTTTTTCTCCACTCAGCCTTGGCAATTCTGATGTGTGCATAAATGTACAACTAATTGGGCCTTAATAAGTGACTTCTATTTCTCCGGTCAGGCCCATATATCTAAAGCGACCACATAGACCATAGAACAGAATTGGCAAGTGGCACAATGATGAAAGGTATAAAAGTTGTCAAAACAGAAGAACTTGCTTGAATGTGACAACATCAATGATTAATGGAGAATTTTGTAACTGAAATGGAAGAGAAAAGGATGCCGATAATACACATATAATAACCGATGATGCTTCAATGACAAATATTCCAGATAAAATAAATAATGGAAAGAACATTCCAGTACAAGCAGCCATAGCAGCCAATGCCCCACCCAATGCCAAGGAACCTGTATCACCTGTAAATACAGATGCTCTGTATGGGAATCCAATCTTAAGATTGCTCTTGATGACCTTCTTCTTAAAGAGGAGACTCTCTGGAGATCCAAATCAAGAGAATCTTGGCTCACTTGCACTAATCTCAACACTAAGTTTTTTCACACCTCCATCATTATCAGAAGGAGATCAAATGCCAAAATTTCCTCAAGACCAATGAAGGTGCTTAGATTTCTGATAGAGCAACTATTGGAGGTAATTTTGTTTCCCACTTCTCCAATCTATTCTCCTCCTCCCGCCTTCCCATTGATAAGGAAATGCTTAACCTGTTTTCCCCATCACCATTGAAGATGACAACCTGCTTCTTTGTTCCATTCCTTCTGAATTTGAGGTGATTAAAGCTCTCTCAAGCTTAGGTTCCACCAAAGCCCCTGGTCTTGATAGGTTTACTACCCTATTTTACAAGAAATATTGGTCTTTTGTCAGAACTAATGTTCTAGCCTACATTTCAAATTTCTTCAACAACAAACACCTTTTGAGTGAACAGAACCACACATTTATTGCTCTTGTGCCAAAGCAAAGTGGTTCCCATACTGTCCATCAATTCAGACCTATTAGCCCGTGTGATATTGTCTACAAAATCATCTCCAAAATCTTGGCTAACAGATTGAAAGCTCTTCTTCCAAAAATCATCTCCCCTCTCCAATCAGCTTTTGTCCTAGGTAGAAACATCCAAGACAACTTCATTTTAGCCCATGAACTTCTTCACAATTTCAAGAACAAAAGAGGGAAAGGGGAACTGATGTTTCTTAAAATAGACATGAAGAAGGCCTTTGATAAAATGGAATGGCCTTTCATTTTAGCTATCATGAAGAAACTGGGGTTTCATCCTATTTGAATCAGCTGGATAGAAACTTGCATATCTTCCTTCTCTTTCTCTATCCTCATCAATGGTAGCTCCTTTGGTTTGTTTTTCCCTAAAATAGGTTTAAGACAAGGAGACCCCCTTTGTCCTTTTCTGTTTATCCTTAGATCTGAAGTCCTCTCTCATTTGCTTTATAGAGAAGAACATCTTGGTAACATTAGAGGTTTGAAGATAGCTATAAATAACCCTACCATTCACCACTTGTTGTTTGCTGATGATCTTCTCATCTTTGGTAAGGCCTCCCACACTGAAGCTTATAGTTTTAAACTTGTTTCTAAATCTCCATAAGAATACCAACTCCACCTCTTCTTCAAATATCCTAAATATCTTCCTTTTCATAGCCAACCCCCAAAGCTCCATCTATCTTGGCCTTCCTATCATGATTGGCAGATCTAAAAAGGTTGCTTTCCAAGGCATCATTGATAAGGCCAATTCCAAGATTTAAGGTTGGAAAGCCAAATCTTTCTCTCAGGTTGGTAGATTAGTCCTTATCAAAGTTGTTGCAACTCCCTAATAGTATCTGTCACAAACTGGATCAAATGTTCAAAAAATTTTGGTGGGGTTTCCCTTCTAAGAAAAACATAAACCTCTCTCTTAAATCTTGGGGTTCCTTCTGCATCCCTAAGTCTCTTGGGGGGTTAGGTTTCAGAAAGATGAAAGACGTGAACCTTGCTCTTGTCTCAAAGCTTGGTTGGAAGCTTCACACTAGACCATAATCAATATGGGTGTCTCAGCTCTCAAATAAGTATCTTCTCTCTGGTTCTTTTCTCTCCCCTCCCATTCTTCTCTCCTCATGGCTCTGGAAAGGCATTCTTCTTTCTCAGTACACTATCACTCAAGGTGCTTGTCATAGAGTTCATCCCTCTATCTTCTTTGTCTATCTGGAATTCCTCCTGGATTCCTTCTCTTCCTTCTTTCACTCCCTCCCTTACTTCTCTCCCCCCCCCCCCCAACTTAGTTATCTATGAACTTATCACCCCAAATGCTTCTTGGAATCTTTCCCTTTTAATCTCCCTTTTTGACTTCTCTAGTTTCAGGGAAATCCAAAAAATAAAAATCCACCATAACCCTGTTATTGATCTATAGACTCCATCTTCTAATGGGGCTATCTCTTCTAGTTCAGCCTAAAAGCTCATTAGTTCCCATAGAGACCCCCTTTCCACCTCTCCTCTTGACTCTTAGTCATGGAAGATTATGTGGAAATTAAATATGAATGCCAAGTTAAAGCTGTTTTTGTGGAAAATAGCCTAGGGCATTATTCCTACCAAAACTAGGCTCAAATATATCTTTCCCATTTTTGCTATAGATTCTCTTTGTCCTCTCTGCAAGTCTGAAGAAGATTCCCTTTCTCATTTGTTTCTTCATTGCTGCTTTGCTAGAATTGCATGGAGATCCTCCTTTTGGCCTCTTGACTCCATAGCTTGGTCTTCTTTAAGTCTCCCTGATTGGATCAAAGGCATTTCCCTCCCTCACTCTTCCCTTGGCATTCTAAAAACATATACTCATCTTTTTCAAATTTATGCTGCTGTTCTATGTGATCTTCTCTGGTTTAGCAGAAACAAAGCTCTCCATGAAGGCATTATCCCAAATATCACCACTTTGGCCTCCTTCATCAACAAGACTACTCTAGCTTACTCAGCATCTTGGTCCTCCCTTTCTAGCAAAGTAGATGAAGCCTTGTCCCCTCCTGCTAAAGGCTCTTTCAAGATCAATTTTGACACAACCATTTGTGACAATTTCTCTGCTCAAGTTGTTATGTGTAGGGACTCAAAAGGGACTATCATCAAGGCCATTTATTAGATCAACCCTACTTGTGACCCTAACTTTGGAGAAGCTCTTGCTGCTCTCTTGGCAGCCTCCTTAGTAGTATCTTTGCCTCAAAAAATTCACTATTGAAAGGGACTCTCTCATTGTCATAACAGCCCTTCAACATCCATCCATCACCAAAATTGAATCATAGAAAAGATCATCTCAGACTCTCTTTCTATTCTCCCAGCTTCTTCCAATTGGGAGGTTAGAAAAATCAACAGAAGTGCTAACTTTTGTGTCCACCACGCAGCAAAGAGTTCACTCGAGCTGCATTCCCACCTACTTCCCCCCTCTTCCTTCTTTCCCTATTTGTAGTGGTAAAGATCCCCCCTCCCCCGTTACAAAAAAAGGAAAAAGAAAAAGATCATTCTTCTACTTATAGATATCCTAAGACAATACATTCAAAATAATAAAAATCTTCTATTAATAATTTAATACAAACCATAGCTTTTTTTTTTAATAGTAATAAATTTTCTAGGATGGGACTATTTTAGGGCATTGATGTCATCACCAGAACATCAGGAGAGAGAGAGAGAGAGAGAGAGAGAGAATTAATGACAAATTTGATATTAGTGATCCATTTGAACACTAACCCATTTATACGAAATTGTTCTCTCACGTCAATTAAGCGAGGGAGGTGATCGAAGAGTCCAGTTTGCAGACCACACTCCCTTAAAACAGCCTCACAGAATGTGCATGCAGAACCCTGAAATGTGGATCCATGAGATACTTGGACATTCTTAACTCAAACGTGCACAAAGAATTGCACTAATGTTACCATGAGATACTATACTCGGACATTCTTTCCAATTTTCCATATGTACCACCAACAAACGATTTGTCTCCTCGTTTCTTACGTGTAATGAGAGAGGAAAGTGCTTCCATGGAAGTTTCATATGAATATGGAACATCAAAATCTTGCAAGTCCTCCTTCACAACCACACCGTTTCCCATCTTTTCCATGACTTGAGATGACATGTCTGTAACTCTGTATGCACCATACATCAATATAAGGTTTTATACAATTACATCAAGATAAGAGTTACTAGGAAAGGCCAGAAACCAGAAATTTTCCTTTTATTACAAATCTATCAATAAAAAATGCAGTTTCTTCCCATCACTAAATTTTCCTTCTTGAGCTTACTAAGAAAGTACAGTACCAAGGAAGTCAATCCCTAGGAGGATCAGCATTTTCATTTTCTTCATAGAGCTCTACATCTCAAAGTGCACTAATTTTAGGTGTATAAACATTCAGACTTGAGTTAAAACAAAACTTGCAGAGGTTGATATTTAAAGTTTAATGTATATGTCAGAGATCGCATGCATCATGTTTGCTTCTATAACTGTCTCTATAGTATTTCCAATTAGCGCCCCATAAGCGTGATAACTTTCCTATTAGGGATAGTTTACCATTGCATATGTGATAATGCTTCAACTCATACAATAATTGCGGTTGTCTGGTAGGAATCCTTGGAAAATTCTCCAATCAAGAATAATAGCATGATAAGAAATTGAATTCAAACGAGCATCTTTCTGAACCTTTTGAGGTCCGGTCAGAGAATTAGAAATCCGGAGGTGACAAATTATCTCATTTTATTTTCAAGTCATGGGAGTG
This sequence comes from Carpinus viminea, assembly GCA_013348765.1. Taxonomy (NCBI): domain Eukaryota; kingdom Viridiplantae; phylum Streptophyta; class Magnoliopsida; order Fagales; family Betulaceae; genus Carpinus; species Carpinus viminea. The sequence goes on along the minus strand of CP054673.1, from coordinate 13,201,381 downwards.
TGAAAACATTGCATATGAAGTGATAAATATTATCTCATTAATTTATCAAAATCATGCATAAAAATATACTTGGATTACAGGTTGTTGGGAATGAGGCTTACTGTGTCTAGTCAGATGAAGTGCATCCACACGAGCTGGCAAACAAGTTAAGCTCCATGTTCTTCTAATGGAGAAGTACTGACAATCTTTCTTGTGGAAGTGTGAAACTCCAAATATCCCACACTTTAGGGAACTATTTGCATAAACGAGCATCAGGAAACCTCAATTCTGCGAAACAAAACAGCAGTCAGTCAAAGATATGAAGATAATTTAAAAATGGTTTACTTTCGAAGGACCACAGTATACAGCACCACGAGGATGCCTGGAAAAAAGAGGCAAGGATAATACACTACCGTATGGCACGCAAGACGTAACCATGTTAACCACACCAAAAAGTTATTACTTTCCCTTACTTTTATGAATTATCCACAAGATGTAAAAGAAATAAAAAACTTGATATTTCAATTATCACCATTTATGGCCTTCACAAGGAGTCAAGGACTACGATGGATTCATACTTTTGAGCTTTTAATGATATTTCGATTACTTATTTAAAAATATATATATGGAAAAAAAAAACCCTTGGTTTTTTTTTTTTTTTTTAATTTATATTTCTGATTTCTCTACATCTTCATAAAATTTCTGGCCTTATTTTGCGCCTTCTGGCATTATTTAAAAGTAGAATTTCTGATTGTTCTTCTCTTTTGTACTCATTACCTGAATATTATCATATATATATTCATTATACTTATCCACACAGTTATTTAAAATCTCTCAGAAACCTTTTAACCTTTTTTTTTTTTTAATTAAATATATATATATCAGCAAAAAAAAAAAAAAAAAAAAAGGATTTTTGAAACTGCACACAATGTCAGATGTTGTCAGGAGTGGAAAGCCACTCCACCCTATGCAGAAGGAAACATATTCCTATACAACGCACGTGAATTGCTAAATTGTACTAACAGCGCATACATTACAAAAAAAATTGAATTATAATGACGGTTGTAATAGTGTTTTCTTTTAAGAAAGAGATGCTAATAGAGACTTAATAATATTAATTTTAATAAAATTGTTATTATTAAATAGTGTCGGTTTTAGTAGAACTAACACTTATATTTTAAGGTCTTCAAGAGGTAGCTCAATCGGTTAGGACTATGCCTAATGAAGCATAGGTCTTTAGTTCGAATCCTTCATACCCCTCTTGTGTGGACATGTTAAAAAAAAAAAAAAACATTTATATTTTAAGGGTGCTGGTTCCACTAAAACTTGCACTATTTAATAATATCAGTTTTAATGAACCGGTACCCTTTTTAATAGTGTCGGTTTTATTGAAACTGAGGTTCCTTTAAAATCGACACCTCTTTCAAATTTTAATCAGCGCCTTGCTCTCTCTCATACCTGAGCGCGCCTTGCTCTCTGCCCCTAAAAAAGGTGAAAGGCATGATGCACGAGGAGAGCGCGATAATAGATCTGAGGCAAAGTGAAGGTGGCGCCGATTTGGTGGATCTCGGCGATAAGGTCCACCAGCTCCCCTACTCCATCAATAATGATGGCCCTTCCTCTGTTTCCCACTATTTCAAGCCCAAACCACTAGCTGGTAAGCTCCACCTTTCTCTCTCTCTCTCTCTCTCTCTCTCTCTATGTTTTTGGAAAGTTCTCTGAAATTTGTGCTCTTTTGTAAATGGAAGGGATTGAGGTGGAGGGGTTAGAGCTCCAGGAAGCTTATTTCAGAGGAAGGAAGTTGCAGGGAACGGCCATTCCAATTCCACTGGGGTATTCTGGTCTGTGATTCTTTCTTTCTTTCTTTCTTCCTATGTGTGTGTTTTGCTATTTTCAAGTGTTTGTGTACGAATGGTGGAAGAAAATTGTGGAGTTTATGGTTTTATTTTTTATTTTTTATTTTATATTAATGCTTAATTTCTTAATCAAACAATGTTATATATAGAAATCAAATTACAAAATGGATGAAGTTGCAGGAACGGCCATTCCAATTCCAGGGTATTCGTCTGTGATTCTTTCTTTCTTTCTTTCTTCCTATGTGTGTGTTTGCTATTTTCAAGTGTTTGTGTACGAATGGTGGAAGAAAATTGTGGAGTTTATGTTTTATTTTTATTTTTTTTATTTTATATTAATGCTTAATTTCTTAATCAAACAATGTTATATATATAAATCGAAATTACAAAATGGATTCAGAGGGGGTTGTAATCTGTCGTTGTTCCCATTCGATTCTCATTGGGGGATGATGGGACTTAGGGTTTCGATTGAAATGAGTTGAGGGGTTTTGGCTTAGTGAATGTTTAAGTTTAGCTTAGAGCCACACAATTCACAGCAATCCAAATTCATTTCAATAATTTTGGATGACACCGAATATATGGCCTTGATGATACTTCTTAATTCTTAAGAACCACCGTAAGTCTAATTGTTTGTATTTTCTGTATGTTTCATTTTGAACTTTGAGTTGTTGCTTGTAGTTTGAGTGGTTTTACTTATTTGTTCATTCTTTGGTATTGATTGTGAATGCTTTACCGTATCTTATAGTTTGTAGCTTTAGCTTCATATTTAAATTGGAATAATGCAAGGGGTTTGGATATGTATCACTTTTATTTCGTTGGATGCCTCTGTTTACCTCTTAAATACATTTTTTTATAAGTATTTACCTCTTAAATATTGTTGATTGGCTTGTAGGGTATGATATGTTTTACTTATGATCTATGAGAAGCCTATTGACATGGGTTATTGTGTCTTTTGTATTTTTTAAATGTTCTAGATCAATGAGGAGGCCAAAGGATAAGGTCTGGAAGTAGAGCGAAGTATAATGAGATACGCATGCTCGTTTATGTTAAGTGGAATGAGATTATTAAATCCATCCCACGATTTCGTTAATTCTGTTGGTATCTGCTTCCATCTCTGTACTCATGTGAATATGCGATCTTTTTCGCTGTTATGATGTCAAGACATCTTTTATTTAATTGATTTGTTTCCAACTCTATGTAGTTTTTGAGTCATCCTGCTCTTGGTGAACTTTTGACTGAAGAGGATCAAAAGGTCTGGACTCTGTGCCTACATTGATTATAAAATTTGAAAGAATCCATGAGCCTCATGGCAAGGATTCTTCTTAAGTATCTTATGACTTCTAGCTGGTTTGCTCAATTTTTTCATATGCCTAAATAGTGATTTTGCTTCATTATTGCCTATCTTGTTGATAGATATTCAAGTATCTAAGTTCCCTGGAAGTGGAGGATTTCAAGGATGTCAAATCTGGTTATTCTATCACATTGGTGAGTTTATTTCTTTTTGAATGCTTAGTTTTGTGAACAAGTATTGAAAATTAATTCCTTTATTTCTTTCCGCTGCATGCGGTGTGAATTTTGCATTGTGTTTCAACTAATGAATCATGAATTGAACTGATTTGTTTTGATAATTTGAAAGCACTTTAACCCAAACCCTTATTAATGCCTTTTATGTTGTTTACCAAGTCATAGCCTCCTATTGTCATTTCTTTTCAGCCTGGTATGACTATGCAGTCAACAAAATTTAGCAAGAGCCCAAAAGAAGGATGTGGTGATACTAGTGTTTGGACAGATACCCTTGGATAGAGCCCGAAGGCAAAAATGAAGTATGTTTCACTTTTAGATTTGAGAATGCCTTATGTGGTCAACTCTCTCTCTCTGCTCTCCTGCTTATTTTAAGGGATTTTGTAATTCGTTTATTTTACTATGACAATTATTTAGAAGCATATAATGAGGCTTCCGCACTTGCTTCAAATGAAGAGCAAAACAAAGGGAAAAGTTAAAGGAGTTGATGGATAAATACAATAAAGAAAAAGATCAAGTCATTGTTACGTAAGCACCATGAAGAAGCTATATGTTGAAGAAAAATCCAAGCAATTTCTGGCCATATCCTACCTTCTTCCAGGATATGGCTAGAAATTAAAAATGTATAAAAAAAAAAAACTAAAGGTGCCGGTTGAACAATGGTACTGTTCAACCTTGTCATGCTTTCAGATGATTAATATCACCCTTATAATTATCTCCACCTCTTGTTACTAATGTGTTCCACAAAAACTATAACTTATACTTGTATTTACTTTAATTTTTCTGCAAGCTCTAATTGGAGTACAAGATCAAAATGGCATCTAATGGTAGAAATTGTCATCACTCTTTCTCCCCTCAAAAAGTCCATAGGTTTTCTTTGATACCCTTAAATGTTAGGAACATGAGATAATTGGATCATCTTGGCAATCTCTTAAGTGGGAGGATTTATTCTTTTAATTGCATTAAACTAATGAAGTTCTTTATTTTCTTCCTATTTTTGTTTGGATTTTTGTTTTTAATTCGTCTGTTGGATATTGAGAAACAAAGAAGTAATGAAATGTATGAATTTAGAACAAAATGATTGAAAATTTTGCGTTTATAGAATTCCAATTATGTTTAAGATGGACAATTGGCCAGTTTTTTGCATTGTGCAAGAAGTTAGGAAAAAAATTGGGAAAAAAAAATCGAAAAAAAATATATTAAAAAAAGAATAGTGTTAATTTTTTAAAAAACCGACACCTTTTTATTAGTGATGGTTTTTTAAAAAAACCAATACCTTTTAAAAGGTGATGGTTTTTAAAAAAACGACACATTTTAAGGTGATGGTTTTTAAAAAAACTAACACTTTTTTTAAGGTGATGGTTTTTAAATCGACACTTTTTAAAAGGTGTCGGTTTGGACAGTTTTGCCTAAACCGACACTTTCTCCCATTTCTCTACCCTTGTTTAACTACTATTTAGAATTGTCACTACAAAACTGTCACTACCTTTGTAGTGATGGTTTTTAGCTCTAAACCATAACCAAAAAACCATCACCAAACATCTATTTTTTGTAGTGATATTTTGCCTACTAGTTCAATATTGAGACATATACTACTTTTTTCGCCCCCTAAACTATTGAAATTATAAAATTTAAAAGGACTTATGTGAATCACATTCCACAATTCGAGTTCATCCAATTTTCTAAAATACGTACCCAAAAAATTTCATACGAGGTGCACCTGAAATCCATATTCATGTAAAATAATTTAATTTAATCAAGTAACATACTTGTATTAGATTCACTAAGTAGTGTTGATATATAACAAATTGTTAAAGTATTGATTAAATGATTAAATTTATCTATTCTTATTAGTTTAAGCTTTAGGGATAAATGGTAATTTAACATGCTATTAAAGTTAAAGGTCATGAATTTGAATATTAAATCCGCTAATTCACCCCCATTTAAATTAAATATTACATATGTTAAATCTCACATATTAAAATGGAGTTTGAACACACACGTGAGAGCGATTGTTAAAATATTAATTAAATGATTAAATTTACATCTTCTTATCGACTTAAGCTTTTGGGATAAATGGTAATTTAATACAAAAATAAATAAATAAATAAATCAATCAATGTTGTAAGTTGATACATGTCAATTTGTTATTGGTGCGAACGTGACGTTCTGTCAAATTTTGAACGGAATTGAGACGGAGGTACCATCTCTGTCTTTAGGCAAACCCCCAATACCTCCTATGATAAAAAATAAATATTCGGGGACAAAAGATAAAGTTGTTAAACCATAGGAATGAATAGGGTATTTAACCCTATTTATGATAGCCGTCAATCAGGTTCTTTGAAACATATGCATGGCAGAATGAAATTTTTTTGCTTCCTGAGTATTGGTTTCTGCTAAAAAGATATTCTGAAATCCATATGAGCATAAATCCATAAGAGTATCCTTGTTAAGATGAGAAACCATCAGGTTGAACCACCAGGAAAGCATAATGCTCTACATATGTCAGCTTTAACACTAAATATCTCTCTCTCTCTCTAAGAAAACCCTAAAAGTCCAGATTGCCTCCGTCACTATCGCACACCAGACTTAAAATTCCCCACCGCTCCTCCTCCTCCCTACACCTTCGAACCAACGCTCGATGGAGGGAGCCATCGGCCATCTCGCCCCCGTTCAATCAACTGATGGTTCATCAGCACCAGAAAATAAGAAAAGAAAATCTGACGGTTCATCAGATTTACCATCATATTCTCCTCCTTACGTCGTCCTCATCCGTATGCCTTACTATAATTGGGAGGGGGATTATCAGGAAATTGATAGGTGGTATACCATGAAGATTCCTGCGGAAGCGGTCGGCTGTACTGAAGGCTTGATCTCTCAAGTTTGGAAAGAAAGTCCTAAACTGCTGGACCATTCTAGCTATGCAGTGCTCGGCTCCGATCTATACTCTGTTGGTGGTCGAGAAACAGGTTTTGATTCCCCTCGAACTATGCTTGATCTTTGCTGGAAGCGAAACTTTAGGGATCCCGATGCTCCATAGATCTCTGTTGCACCCATGATTTCTCCGAGATCATTTGCTAAAACCGTAGTCCTCGGTGGTAAAATATATGTCATACCTGGGTATCATGTTGCTTATTGGAACTGGCCCGGCTGGGACTTTGAGGTTTATGCCCCCAAGATTGGATCATGGCAAGCCTTGCCTAAGCCTCCACGTGCCCTGGGATGTCGTATTTTCTCTGTGGCTCTGGAGAATCCAAACAGGATTCTCCTTGCTTCACTTGTAAAACCACCTCGAAAAGCTAAAGATAAAGATAAAGCCGCCCTCAGATGAAGATGAAGTTGAAGATGAAGATGAAGATGCATATGAATTTAAAGGTTGGTTTGCAAATATCTTTATATACGATGTGCAGAATTCTACCTGGAAAACGCTTGACCCTACCCCTCGCCGGATTGACGAGAATTGTCCTTTGTTTAGCGACTCCCAAAATGCTGTTGCCGCAGGAAATTGTTTATATTGGATTACAAAGAACTTTCAATTGCTGGCCTACGATTTCGAGTTGGATTTGTGGCAAACAGGTAACCTTAGAGGTCTGAATATTTCGTTTCTTGGTGCTCGTCGTCCTGGTATCGTCGCTATGGAGCATGGTCTTCCTGGTTTCTTCCATATGGAGAATGAAAGATTCTGCATTTTACAAAGTTCATTTTGTCGTGATCCATCTGATAACCATATTCTGGCCGTCGTATTTGATGTCTCTCCAAGCCCCGAGAAGAATGATTTGCGTATATCCGTTGTTTCGTTCATCAAATATAGAACGTCTTTAATCGCTTGGGTCGAAGATTGCCTTTTAATGTAAGTCTCTTGCTTTCTCTCCATATTAATTTACCAAACCATCTCTCATAACATTTTGGCCTCTTTGTGAAATACATGGTATATTGATACTAAAAGGAGGAAAACAACACAATATTTCACCTCCATATACTTGTCAGTCTTTTTTCCTTATTCTTGGAAGCTTTTGAAGGTCTGGAATTTTTGTTTTGATTTTGTTTGCTTTTATAATAACCAAACCAACTGGATGGATGGAAGCAAACTTTTGTCCTGTGATTTTTCCATTTAAGTTATATGTTTCTTTTATATCAACTTCTTCTATACTCTCATGGAAAATGGGATTTAACGCTTGTAGATTGTTGTGAAACCTGGTTTTATGGTCAAAATCAGGGTGCATGAAGCTTCAATTAGGTTGTTGGTGGATTTACTCTTGTCTTATGATGTAAAATTAATTTTCAATCAATTTGTTAAGGATAGAAGCAGAAAGGCACCCTATGGCTTTACAAGTAGATTTATCAATATATGCAATGTTATTGGCTAATCTCTAGATCGAACAACATTCCTTTGTGTATGCTTGGCTCATTTACATCATATGAGATTCTTTTCATTTGGTTTTCCTCAAAATTCAGTTGACATGGGTTTTCTTGCTTCAATGTTTGGTAAGTTTAACTAGATTATCAGTATTTAAAGGACTTGATATTTTTTCTTTTAAATCGATCACCACAATTGATGAATTATGAAATTTTGCTGAGGTTTTATTTATTGTCATCCTTTCCAAATCCCCACATATTGGGAAGCTATAATATGTTAGTACTTGAGGATGCTTGTGATGATTTGTATGTCATTCCTTTATACCAGATCTTAGGAGAATATTGCAAGATATTAAGATGCCACCATTTATTAAAAGGTTAACCTGTGACTGTGAATGTGGTTCATTAGCATGATGTTCCTCTAATAGAACATGTGTTGCTGCATCATTTTTTTTTTTTTTTTTTTTCTCTCCCCTAAACCATGCACTAGGGGGAGCTTATTTGATGTGCACATAAGAATGAAATTGATGTTAGTCTTTTGTGCAAGTGCTAATGGTATGAAACTTGCAGTGGTAAGTAGATTTGGAGAAGGTCAAGCAAGGAGGAAAGTGCATAGAGCGAAGGAGAATTATGATAGTCGGTTGGCTTCTTCATTGACTATTATTATGGTCCAGATTAGGTATCCTAGCACTTTATATCATGACATTGTCCAATGCTTTTGTAATGAATATGTTTTCTTGTTTTTGTTGAGGACTCTGAAATCATGTATGCACTAAAATATTGATACTTTTGTGATGAATATTTATTTAAAGTTGTTTGTTGCTTTTGTATAAAAAGGCTCCGTGCTCCTTGGTTCCATTTAGAAAATTATGTAATTTTCTACAGTAAAAGGTATTGGGCCGAATTAATAATTAGGAGAAAATACACTTTACCCTTAATATATCCATGCATTTATTACGTTTTGACACCCAATGTTTATAAACGACGAAAGACCCTTACAATGTATCTGACATTGGCAAAAAACACCGTACCATTAGAATTGTTATAAGCTATACAACATTTTCAAAAATTATTTTTTCTTTTCAAACACTCAAAACTACTTAACACATTTTTCACATAATACTGTTTAAAAAAAAAGAAATAAATAAATAACCACATATTCCATAAAAAAGTAAAATTATAAAAGAAAATTGACAAATGGCACCGGGATCGCTTGTCTAGTGGTGGTGGCTGCCGATTTGTCTAGCAACCTAAAAGTTGTCGCCAAATCTGAACACACAAATTCTAAATTTAGTAGCTGCCTGGATTAATGGGATTTAATATTGAAAGAACTGTGAAGTTTGGAATGCTTGGTTCTTATAAAACTTGATTGAACTTAAGATGGAAAAGCAATCTAAGAACTTTGAAGTCACAGGGATTTTGGTGGATAAAGAGAAAACATACAAATGAAAAGCAACCTAAGAACTTGGAAGTTACTAGCTTTTGGTGGATAAAGAGAAAACATATAAAAATTCATCGTACGCTAAAACTGTTTGCACTTAATTAGAAGAACTGGACAGAAGGTCTTGATTTGCGATGGTTGCTGGAAAATAATAATTGCAAGTTATTTTCAGATACATATATATAAACTTGAGGCCATGAACTCTTTTATGTATAGCGCCATAAGTGTTGAAGTAAATTATTGAGATTTAAACATGCTCATTGGGATACGGAGGCTTCTATAATTTAAGTTGTATATCATTTGCGATCGAGTTCATTGTTTGTTTTTTAAAGAGTTCTCTTTAATTGGGTGTTGTGTGTTGAGAAGACTGAAAATAATAATAATAATAATAATAATAGATGGATAGATAGATAGTAGATGAAATAGTTCAGTAACACAGATTGTAGTGCCAAGAAATTATAGAGCAATGCCTTCACTCCATGGATGGACTTGAGTTGTTATCAATCTTAACATAAGATTAGCTGTAACATTTTATTGGGGGTAACCCAAAATATTACATAATTCCTTCACAACCACCAAGTACAATACAAACAAATAGACATTCATCATCATATTGAGAAATGCAAACAAATGCCTAAGAAATCACATGCAAAATCAACTAAAGTGCCAATGCTTATATTTAATTCTCAGCATATTAACTATGCATTTTATAAAAAAATGCCTTCATTGAAAACCCAACAGAGCCTTTGGGCTCTTGAGAAAAGTATAAAGTTGGGCTCGGTTTTTGACATTCTCAAGCATTTTACTTTCTATTTGTTCATAGTTCTTGAAAATCCATTTGAATTATGATGTTAAAGTTAAGAATTTTCAGCATTTTATATGAAAAAGAAGCATGGTGTTCCAGTGAACTCAGTCCAACACAACCATGTAGGCCGATCAAACTCGACTTTTGAAAATCTCAAATGACATGCATATAATTTTCTTTACCCATTTTCTCAATTTTTTCAGCCACCCTGAGTTGAAGATGGTCTAGATTCTTTTGTAGCTCTCCTATACGCAAACAAACTGATTCCGCAAAATGTCGAAACTAAAAATAAATTTGATTAGATGCATCAGCAAGGAAAGTCAAAATAAGCAAAGCATCACCATCATGCTTTCCGTCACAAACACATATTATGAATAAATAAATAAAATATCAGAATACAAGAACCCATGTACGTGTTGATTTAAGTTTAAATATATCAAAATACTGAAAATTAACACGAAACTAATTAAGCAAAACCCCCAACTCATCCTCTTTTCCTTCACCGAATCCATTATTCCACTCCCTTTTATTTTACATATGCACTTGAATCATGGCTTCCCAAGCTAAAAAAGAAAAAGAAAAAAGATGCAACCAAACAATAAGCCAAAACCAATATCAACCACCTACAACCCTACCCAACATCAAATCCTTTTCAGTCTCCCCATCATGCATCAATCTACACTTCCCCAACTTGACTTGGCATCCTTTCGTATAAAAGTAAAAAAATCTCGCACAATATTAACGAGTTTAAAAAGCATCTACTTCCAACGATACGTGATCTTCCTTATAAGTTTCTTTGTCCTTTAAATGATTTTGAAGAATTTGCAGGTTTTTCCTTTTTCTTTTTTTTTGTTTTAGATTTGTTAATTTATTTTCCTTACTAATTTTTTTTTAAAATATTTTTTTACAGACATATGCGGGATTTATAAATTGGTTGAGGAAAGAAAAAGAACGAGCAACTACCTTAAAATTATATATTGCTCCCGAATTTAGTATTTCATTTCCCTGTGTTCCAATAAAGGATGAAATTAAACATGAACTTAGTTTGGCCCAAGATCTGGTACACTTCCTTTTCCTTGTATCTTTCCTACTGCAGACTACGAGAGTTGGATTATATGAGTTTCCTGAAGAATGTTTTTATTTATTTTCTCAAATCATTACAATGAACACTAACTTGAAAAATAGAAAACAAGCATTTTTTTTTTTTTCCAGTTTTCTCACCCCTCATTTTTTATGGAAATGATATAATCAATCTTATACAAGCCGTCGTGGATTATTGAAAGGATATACGCAAAAAATGCATAGCCATTCTACTTGTTAAATGCCCGTTAAGTTTTTGGGTTAAAAATTAAAATTCTTCGATAACATCCGGGCCATCAAAATATACTACCCCTAAATCCGACCATGCAGATATGCGGTAGTAGAAACCCTATATCAGACCCGTTTTAGTCTCCCACCATGCAGCAATCCACACTTCCTCAACTTGACTTTTCACCATTACGTATAAAAAGTAAAGAACTCATGCATAATATTAACGAGTTTAAAAAGCATCAACTTCCAACGATGCGTGATCTTCTTTCCAAGCTTCTTCGTCCTCTAAATGATGTTGAAGAATATGTAAGTTTTTTTTTGGATTATGATTTGTTTATTTTTTTTTCTTACTATTTTTTTTTTATAGACAAATGCTGGATTCATAAATTGGTTGAAGAATGATAAATGATAAGCAACTACCTTAACATTATCTGTTACTCCCAAAATTTAGTATTTCATTTCCCTATTCTCCTATAAAGGAAAATCTGGTACACTTCTGTTTGCTTGTATCTTTCCTACGGCAGACTACGAGAGTTGGATTGTATGAGCTTCTCGAAGAATATTTTTATTTCTTTTCTCAAATCATTAAAAGAACACCAACTTGAGAAATAGAAAAGAAGCATGCTTTTTTAAGTTTTATCACCCCTTTTTTTTAATGGAATGGATATAATCAATTTTATACAAGCCGTCGTGGATTATTGAAAGGATAGACGAAAAAAATGCATAGTTATTCTACTTGTTAAACGCTCGTTAAGTTTTTAGGTTAAAAATTAAAATCCATTGATAACATCTAGGCCATCAAAATATACAACGTCTACATCCGACCATCAAGATATGCGGTACTGGAAACCCTACCCTACATCAGACCCCACAGATATGCGGTTGTGGAACCCTACCTTACATCGGACCCGCTTCAGTCTCTCCACCATGTAGCAGTCCACACTTCCCCAACCTGACTTGGCACCATTTCTTAGAAAAAGTAAAGAACTCCCGCACAATATTAATGAGTTTAAAAAGCATCCACTACCAACGATGAGTGATTTTCCTTCTAGGCTTCTTTGTCCTCTAAATGATGCTAAAGAATATGTTTTTTTTTTTTTTTTGGTAGACATATGCAGGATTCATAAATTGGTTGAAGAAGGATAAAGAACGAGCAACTGCAATAAAATTATCAGTTACACTCGAATTTAGTATTTCATTTTCCTATGCTCTTATAAAGGATGAAATTCAATATAAACTAGGTTTTGCCCATGATCTGGTACACTTCCGTTTTCTCGTATCTTTCCTATTACAAACCACGAGAGTTGTTGGATTGTATGAGTTTCCTGAAGAATGTTTTTATTTCTTTCTTAAATCTTTAAGACGAGCACCTGCTTGAGAAATTGAAAATAAGCATGCTTTTTTCAGTTTTATCACTCCCTCTTTTTTTATGGAAAAGATAGAATCAATTTTATACATGTGGTCATGGATTATGGAAAGGATAGACGAAAAAATACTTAGTCATTCTACTTGTTAAATGCCCGCTAAGTTTTTGGGTTGAAAGTGAAAATCCTTCGATAACATCTCGGCCATCAAAATATACTACCTTTACATCATACCCTGCTGACATACGGTAGTGGAAATCCTACCCTACATTAGACCCTGCAGATATGTGGTAGTGGAAACCCTACCCTACATCAAATCCGTTTCAGTCTGCCCAACATGCCGTAACATCAAACCCTACAGATATGCTGTAATGGAAACCTTACCCTACATCAGACTCGGTTCAGTCTCCCCAACATGCAGTAATCCACACTTCCCCAACCTGACTTGGCTCCCTTTCGTATAAGAAGTAAAGGACTCCCACACAATATTAACAACTTTAAAAAGCATCCACTTCCAACGATGTGTGATCTTCCTACTAGGCTTCTTTGTCCTTTAACTGATTCTGAAGATTATGTACGTTTTTCTTTTTCTTATTTTTTGGTTTTTGATTTGTTCATTTTTTTCCTTACTAAGTTTTTATTTTTTATTTTTTTTATAGACATATGAGGGATTCAAAAATTGGCTGAAGAAGTTTAAAGAATGAGCAACTGCCTTAAAATTATTTGTTACTCCCGAATTTAGTATTTCATTTTACTATGCTCCTATAAAGTACGAAATTTGACATGAACTAGGTTTGGCACATGATCTGGTACACTTCCGTTTTCTCGTATCTTTCCTACTGTAGACAACGAGAGTTGAATTGTATGAGTATCCCGAAGAATGTTTTTATTTGTTTTCTCAAATCTTTACAAAGAACACCAACTTGAGAAATAGAAAATAAGCATTCTTTTTTTCAGTTTTATCACCCTCTTTTTTTATGGAACTAATACAATTAATTTTATACAGGCTGTCGTGGATTATAGAAAAGATAAACGGATAAAATTCTTAGTTATTTTATTTGTTAAACGCCTGTAAAGTTTTTGGGTTAAAAAATAAAATCATTTGATAACATTTGGGCCATCAATATATACTACCCCTACATCTGACCCCGCAGTTATGCAGTAATGGAAACCCTACCCTACATCAGACCCCGCAGATATGCGGTAGTGGAAGCCCTACCCTACAACAAACCCATTTTAGTCTCCCCACCATGCAGCAATCTACACTTCCCCAACCTTACTTGGCACACTTTTGTATAAAAAGTAAAGATCTTCCGCACAATATTAATGAGTTTAAAAAGCATGCACTTCCAACGATATGCGATCTTTCTTTCAGGCTTTTTCATCCTCTAAATGATGTTGAATAATATGTAAGTTTTTTTTTAATTTATTTTTTACAGACATATGTCAGATTCATAAATTGGTTGAAGAAGTATAAAGAATGAGCAACTACCATAAAATTATATGTTACTTCCGAATTTAGTATTACATTTCCCTATGTTCTTATAGAGGACAAAATTCAATATGAACAAGGTTTGGCCCACGATTTGGTACACTTCTGCTTCCTCGTATCTTTCTTATTGCAGATCACGAGAGTCGTTGAATTGTATGAGCTTCCCGAAGAATGTTTTTAGTTCTTTTCTCAAATCTTTAAGACAAAGACCAACTTGAGAAATATAAAAGAAGCATGCTTTTTTCAGTTTTATCACTCTCTCTTTTTTTATGGAAAATATAGAATCAATTTTATATAGGTCGTCATAAATTATAGAAAGGATAGACGGAAAAATGCTTAGTCATTCTACTTGTTAAATGCCCTAAGTTTTTGGGTTAAAAACTAAAATCCTTTGATAACATTTGTGCCATTAAAATATGATACCCTACATTAGACTACGTAGATATGTGCTAGTGGAAACCCTACCCTACATCAGACTCGTTTCTGTCTCCCCACCATGTAGCAATCCATACTTTCCCAACCTAACTTGGCACCATTTCGTATAAAAAGTAAAGAACTCCCTCTCAATATTAAAGAGTTTAAAAGCATCCACTTCAATGATGCAAGATCTTCCTTCCAAGCTTCTTCATCCTCTAAATGATGCTGAACAATATGAAAGTTTTTTTTTTTTGGTTTCTAATTTGTTAATTATTTTCGTACTTTTTTTTTTTTAGATATATGCGAGATTCATAAATTGGTTGAAGAAGGGTAAAGAATGAGCGACTGCCTTAAAATTATATGTTACTCCCAAATTTAGTATTTCATTTCCATATGCTCTTATAATTAAATGACTAAATTCAATATAAACTAGGTTTGGCCTATGATCTGATACACTTCCATTTCCTCGTATCTTTTATACTGTAGACCATGGGAGTCATTGGATTGTATGAGTTTTTCGAAGAATGTTTTTATTTCTTTTCTCAAATCTTTAAGACAATCACCTACTGGAGAAATTGAAAAGAAGCATGTTTTTTTTAGTTTTATCACTCCCTCTTTTTTGATGGAAAAGATAGAATCAATTTTATACAGGCGGTTATGGATTATAGAAAGGATAGACAAAAAAATGCCTAGTCATTCTACTAGTTAAACGCCCGTTAAGTTTTTAGGTTGAAAATGAAAATCATTTGATAACATCTCGGCCATCAAAATATACTACCTTTACATAATACCCCGTAAATATGCGGTACTGGAAACCCTACCCTACATCAAACCCCGCAGATATGCGGTAGGGCAAACCCTACCCTACATTAGACTAAATAGATATGTGGTAGTGGAAACCCTACCTACATCAGACTCATTTCAGTCTCCCCACCATGCAATAATCCACACTTTCCCAACTTGACTTGGCACACTTTCATATAAAAAGTAAAGAACTCAAGCACAATATTAATGAGTTTAAAAGCATCCACTCCCAACGATGCATGATCTTCCGTCTAGGCATCTTCGTCCTCTAATTCATCTGAAGTATATGTAAGTTTTTATTTTTATTTTATAAATTATATGTTACTCCTAAATTTAGTATTTCCATTTCCATATGCTCTTATAATTAAATGACTAAATTCAATATAAACTAGGTTTGGCCTATGATCCGATACACTTCCATTTCCTCGTATCTTTTATGACCATGGAGTCATTGGATTGTATGAGTTTTTGAAGAATGTTTTATTTCTTTTCTCAAATCTTTAAGACAAAGGAGAAATTGAAAAGAAGCATGTTTTTTTAGTTTTATCACTCCTCTTTTTGATGGAAAAGATAGAATCAATTTGTTATGGATTATAGAAAGGATAGACAAAAAATGCCTAGTCATTCTACTAGTTAAGCGGTTAAGTTTTTAGGTTGAAAATGAAAATCATTTGATAACATCTCGCCATCAAAATATACTACCTTTACATCACTACATCAAACCCGGGCAAACCCTACCCTACATTAGACTAAATAGATATGTGTAGTGGAAACCCTACCTACATCTGATCTCCCACCATGCAATAATCCACACTTTCCCAACTTGACTTGGCACACTTTCATATAAAAAGTAAAGAACTCAAGCACAATATTAATGAGTTTAATAAGCATCCACTCCCAACGATGCATGATCTTCCGTCTAGGCATCTTCGTCCTCTAATTCATGCTGAAGTATATGTAAGTTTTTTATTTTTATTTTTATTTTTGGTATTACCTATTACTTCCGAATTTAGTATTTCATTTTCCTATGTTCCTATGAAGCACAAAATTCAACATGAACTAGGTTTGGCACATGATCTAGTACACTTTCATTTCTCGTATCTTTTCTATTGTAGATCACGAGAGTTATATTGTATGAGCTTCCTGAAGAATGTTTTTATTTCTTTTCTCAAATCTTTACAAAGAATACAAACTTGAGAAATAGAAAACAAGCATGCTATTTTCAGTTATTTCATCCTTTCTTTTTTGATGGAAATGATATAACCAGTTTTATATAAGCCGTCATGGATTATAGAAAAGATAGACAGAAAAAATTCTTAGTCATTTAACTTGTTAAACACATGTTAAGTTTTTGGGTTAAAAATTAAAATCTTTTGATAACATATGGGCCATCAAAATATACTACTCCTACATTTGACCTAATTATGCAATAGTAGAAACCCAACCCTACGACAAACCTGTTTTAGTCTCCCCACCATGTAGCAATCCACACATCCTCAACCTTTCTTGGCACCTTTCATATAAAAAGTAAAGATCTCCCACACAATTTTAACGTGTTTGAAAAGCATCAACTTCCAACGATGTGTGATCTTCCTTTCAGACTTCTTCATCCTCTAAATGATGCTGAAGAATATGTAAGATTTTTCTTTTTTTTTGGTTTATGATTTGTCATTTTTTTTTTTGGTACCATTTTTTTTTAGTAAACATATGTGGGATTCATAAATTGGTTGAAGAAGTATAAACAATGAGCAACTGCCATAAAATTATATGTTACTCTCAAATTTAGTATTACATTTCCATATGCTCCTATAAAGGATGAAATTTAATATGAACTAAGTTTGGCCTACGATCTAGTACACTTCTGCTTCGTCGTATCTTTCTTACTGTAGACCACGGGAGTTGTTGGATTGTATAAGCTTGCTGAAGAATGCTTTTATTTACATTCTCACATCTTTGCAAAGAACACCAACTAGAGAAATAGAAAAGAAGCATTCTTTTTTCAATTTTATGTCTCCTAATTTTTTGTTGGAAATGATAGAATCAATTTTGTACATGCAGTCATGGATTATAAAAAGGATAGATGAAAAATATGCTTAGATATTCTACTAGTTAAACGCCCGTTAAGTTTTTCGGATAAAAATTAAATCCTTTGATAACATTTGGGCCAACAAAATATGATACCCCTACATCAAACCCTGCAAATACACAATAGTGGAAAGCCTACCCTACATCTCCCCACCATGCAGCAATCCACACTTTCCCAACCTAACTTGGCACCCATTCGTATAAAAATAAAGAACTTTTGGACAATATTAACGAGTTTAAAAAGCATCAAATTCCTTCCAGGTTTCTTCGTCCTCTAAATGATGCTAAAGAATATGTAAGTTTTTTTTGTTTTCTTGGTTTTAGATTTGTTAATTTTTTTACTTAATAATATATATATTTTTTTATAGACATATGCGAGATTCATAAATTGATTGAAAAAGGATAAAAAATGAACAAGCGCCTTAAAATTATCTGTTATTCTCGAATTTAGTATTTCATTTCCCTATGCTCTTATAAAGGACAAAATTCAATATAAACTAGGTTTGGCCCATGATTTGATACACTTCCGTTTCCTCATATCTTTTATAATGCAAACCACAAGAGTCGTTTGATTGTATGAGCTTCCCGAAGAATGTTTTTATTTCTTTTCTCAAATTTTTAAGATAAACACCAACTTGAGAAATAGAAAAGAAGCTTTTTTTTTTCTAGTTTTATCACTCCCTCTTTTTTGATGGAAAAGATAGAATCAATTTTTTATTAGCCGTCGTGGATTATAGAAAGGATAGACGAAAAAATGCTTAGTCATTTTACTCGTTAAATGCCCGCTAAGTTTTTGGATTGAAAATTAAAATCCTTTGATAACATCTAAGCCATCAAAATATACTACCCTTACATAATACCCCATAGATATGTGGTAGTGGAAAACCTACCCTACATCAGACCAAGCAAATATGAGGTAGTAGAAACTCTAACCTTCATCCGACCTGTTTCAATCCCCCCATCATGCAACAATCCACACTTCCCCAACGGAACTTGGCACCCTTTCGTATACAAAAGTAAAGAATTCTCACACAATATTAATGAGTTTAAAAACCATCTACTTCCAACAATGTGTGATCTTTCTTCCAAGCTTCTTCGTCCTCTAAATGATGCTAAAGAATATGAAAGTTTTTTCATTTTTTTCATTTTCGTTTTTGATTTGTTAATTTTTTTCCTTACTATTTTTTTATTTTTTTATAGACATATGCGGGATTCATAAAATGGTTAAAGAAGTTTAAAGAACGAGCAACTGCCTTAAAATTATTTGTTACTTCCGAATTTAGTATTTCATTTCTCTATGCTCCTATAAAGAACAAAATTCAACATGAACTACATTTGGCCCATGATTTGGTACACTTCCATTTCTTTATATCTTTTGTATTATAGACCATGGGAGTCATTGGATTGTATGAGCTTTCCGAAGAATATTTTTATTTCTTTTCTCAAATCTTTACAAAGAACACCAACTTGATAAATAGAAAAAAAAAAATTTCTAGTTTTAACACCCTCTTTTGGATGGAAATGATAGAATCAATTTTATAAAGGCTGTCACTGATTATAAAGAGGATGGAGGGAGAAAATGCTTACTCATTCTACTTGTTAAACGCCCGCTAAGTTTTTGGGTCAAAAATTAATATCCTTTATAACATCTGTTGCAAAAAAATATACTACCCCAACATCAGACCCCACAAATATACGATAGTGGAAACCCTACCCTACATCAGATACATTTCAGTCCCCCCATGCAGCAACCCGAACTTTCCTAACTTGACTTGGCACCCTTTTGTATAAAATGTAAAGAACTCCTGCTCAATATTAACGAGTTTAAATGTGTCCACTTCCAACAATGCGTGATCTCCTTCCAGGCTTCTTCGTCCTTTAAATAATGTTGAAGAATATATATATATATATATATTTGTAGACATATGTAGGATTCATAAATTGGTTGAATAAAGATAAAGAACAAGCAACTGCCTTAAAATTATCTGTTACTCTCGAATTCAGTATTTCATTTCCCTATACTCTTATAAAGGACGAAATACAATTTGAACTAGGTTTGGGCCTGGATCTGGTACACTTCCATTTCCTCGTATCTTTCTTACTATAGACCACTGGAGTTTTTGGATTGTAAGAGCTTCTCGAAAAATGTTTTTATTTCTTTACTAAAATATTTACATAGAACACCAGCTTGAGAAATAGTAAAGAAGCTTGCTTCACTCAGTTTTTTCACTCCCATTTTTTTGAAGGAAATGACAGAATCAATTTTATAAAGGCTGTCATAGATTATAAAGAGAACAAATAGAAAAAAAAAATGATTAGTCATTCTACTTGCTAAACGCCCGTTAAGCTTTTGGGTTAACAATTAAAATCCTTTGATAACATTTGGGCCATTAAAACATACTACCCCTACATCAGACCTCGCAAATATGCAGTTGTGAAACCCTACCCTACATTAGATCCGTTTTAGTCTCCCCACCATGCAGCAATCTACACATTTTCAACCTGACTTCGCACCCTTACGTATAAAAAGTAAAGAACTCCCGCACAATATTAATGAGTTTAAAAGGCATCCACTTCCAAGATGCATGATCTTCCTTCCTAATTTCTTCATCCTCTAAATAATGCTGAAGAATATGTAAGTTTTTTTTTGTTTCAGATTTCTTTAGTTTTTTTCTTAATAATAATTTATTTATTATTTTTTTATAGACATATGGGATTCATAAATTGGTTGAAAAGGATAAAGAATGAGCAACTACCTTCAAATTATTTGTTACTCCCGAATGTAGTATTTCATTTCCCAATGCTCCTATAAAGGACGAAATTCAAAATGAAATAGGTTTCGCCCATGGTCAGATACATTTCCCTTCCTTGTATCTTTCCTATTGCAAACCATGGAGTCGTTGGATTGTTTGAGCTTCCCAAACAATGTTTTTATATCTTTTATACAATCTTTACAAAGATATGCGGGGGTGGAAACCCTACCCTACATTAGACTTATTTCAGTCTTCCTACCTTGCAGCAATCCACACATCCCCAACTTGACTTGGCACCCTTTTGTGTAAAAAGTAAAGAACTCCCGCTCAATAATAACGAGTTTAAAAAGCTTCCATTTCAATGATGCATGATCTTCCTTCCAGGCTTCTTCGTCCTTTAAACGATGCTAAAGAATATGTAATTTTTTTTTTTCTGTTAATTTTTTATTTTTTTTATTGACATATGCGGGATTCATAAATTGGTTGAAGAAGGATAAAGAAAGAGCAACTGCCTTAAAATTATCTGTTACTCCCGAATTTAGTATTTCATTTCTCCATGTTCCTTTAAAGGATGGAATTTAATATGAACTAGGTTTGGCCCATAATTTGGTAAACTTCTGTTTCCTCTTATCTTCCTACTGCAGACAAAGGGAGTCGTTGGATTGTATAAGCTTCCCAAAGAATATTTTTATTTCATTTCTCAAATCTTTACAAAGAACACCAACTTGAGAAATAGAAAAAAAAAAAAAAGCATTTTATTTATTTTTATTTTATTTTCAATTTTATCACTCCTTGATCGGTACCAAATATTGTATATTTGATCCCCCTTAACTTATGTTTGTTAAACTCTTAGCGTTGTTAATATCTAACATTTTTGTATTGTTTTAGTGTCTTTTGGTGTTGCAGTCTTTGCATCCAAACCTCTGTTGAAATGGTGAAAAAAGGGCAAAAGAATTGAAGTTATTTCCTACCTCTACGCTCAAGTGCACAAGGAGCGATCGAGCGCAAAGAGCTGATCGAGTGCATGCCTTGTTAGCTTACATCTCACGTGTTGCCCTAGCCGCCATCGCTTCCATCCTTGTGCCGTGAAATTTCTGAGGCAGTTATGAGCGATCAAGCGCGCCTTCCATGATCGATTTCATACATCCCTCGCACTGATTCTATAAATAAGACCATTGTGTAAAATTTTAAGGTGTTACATTTTGAGCACTTATTCTCTGTAGAGACCACTGTTTGGCTCTAAACACCTGTTCTAAATGTTAACCATTTCCATTTTGTTCTTATTTAATGTTTACTTGCATTTATATTCCGTCTCTCTTTTATATGAGAGGCTAATCTTCAACTAAGGTTGAAGATGAAGCCTCCCCTCTAATTTATATATGTTTACATTACAGTTATTTATTTCGTCTTTACTTTATGCTTAGTCGTTTCAATATGATTTAAGTGGCAATCTCATTTGATAGTTGTTTGTGATGCATCGATGTCCAATATCTTTGCGTTCCAATCTGAAGGTACGTCGGATGGTTGGGATGAGACGAGGTATCCACTGTGATCAACGATACAGTGAATGACTCGAGCTCAAACTAACATCCATCGTGACTCTTTATATGATAAATGCTTTAAATGGTTCAACTAGCTTCACTAACGACTATAGGATAAGCAAAGTGCTAATTCGATAGGCGGAATAGTGATTGTAGTGTATAACTTGTGTATTTAGTGAGTGAGGTGGATTCTTTAACTTTAGTTACCTTTTCATTTATTTTACAGCATTTTTAATTAGTTTACATTTACATTAATCATGAACACACAACTCGAAACTAGGTTAAGATAATATTAGTTTAAAAGTAAAATTAGTTTTAAACACTCATGGTTCCCTGTGGGTTCGAACACATATTTGCGCAAACGCTAAATGAACCACGGTTCGTTCTATTGCGAGTACTAAATTTGGTACGATCAAATTTTGGGGCCATTGTTGAGGAGCCATTGATTTGTTGAAATTAATTTTGTTTTTAGATTAGTGTTATTTTTCTACTAGTATTTATTTTCTGCAATTTAAATTCTGTTCTTAGTTTATTTTCATGTTTTTGTTCATTTTTGTTAGTTTTTAGGATAGTGTTTGGCTATTTTTAGTTTAATTTCAGTTTTTGGAAAATCAGGCATTAATAGTGCGATCGATTGTATACCTATTGTGATCGAGCGCACTTGAGCCTATTCCTTTAGTGTCGCATACCTGCGTTCACTTTATCTAGCACGTCGCGTAAGTGCTTCTCGATGAGGTGTAGTTGATATGTTCGATCGCACCTCCATTGCAATCGAACGCACTTGTAGAGCCTGTTACATATTTGTGTATGCGATTGATCGTGCTACCCTACGCTTGAGCACACTTCTGCTAACTGCACCAACATACCAGAGGCAGTATGTTTAGTTTTGTTTCTTTTAGCTTTGATTATACGTTTTGTAGTGACCAACCATTAGATAATGGTTGCGCCAGTCACGAAACAATCATTGGATCTAAGGCCCATATAACAACACACACATTTGACCAAAGAATCAAGTGTATATAGTAAGCCCATGGCCATTATATTAGATGTACCAGTGTACCATGTCATATAATGTATCTTATCAAGTAATTCTTAAAGCAGTTAGAAAGTTATTATAAAAAGTATACATGCTTATATTATGCGCGTGGTCAATCAATTGACATATCTCACGCTTTTAAGAAAAGTGTTCACAAGTATTTACTTACCTCACGCATTCGCTTAAGTCCTCCGACATCACAAATCTCTTCTATAACGAAATGTAACATGTCGTTATGCGTAGTATTAAAGAACTCCTACAAGTTATGGCACTAAAGTCCTATCTAGTAAAAAGGTCGTTGAACCTTAATATTGCACATTTAGAGCTAAGGACAAAGGCCTTGCTCCTTGGTTGAACATTCGGCCTTGAAGACGTACATTTGACTTGTGAGTTACGTGTCCATGCCAAAAGTTCCAAACTATGTTTTGAGGCTTTTATCCAATCTAAGGGTTGATATATCTCATTCTAGGCTACTAAGTAGGCACATGCACAATGCATAACATGTTATCATGTAACTAAGAGCAATGGAAGAAGAATTTAAAACTCTTTCATACTTAGTTCTTGCAAGGAAATGAGTGTGAGGGTTCGTCAAAATATCTCCAAACATTAAATACTAGTAACAACATTAAAAAGACCATGGAATGGGTAAGGGGTTACCTTAGAAGATGGCAAGAAAACTAAGCTTTCTTCTTCTTCTCTCTCTCTCCAAGTCACTTCTCACACTAGGGTTAGGGTTTCTCTAGGTTAGGGGAGGTTGGGGTTGAAGGCATGGTTTATATAGAGGCTTGGGGTATCCCTTGCTTTGAAAAAGTGGAGAATGTGTTAAAACTGTTTTTCAAGGTCTCAGCGAATGATCACGTACTATTACATATTGGACAAAAGGGTTCAAGTGTATGTCATGGGTATTGCCCATTGATAAAAGACTGGTCAATGTACATTCAGGTGGTCCCCTAACGTACGTTCTCACTAAGGGACAAGTTTGTACATTCGAGTGGTCCCCCTAGTGTACGTTTGCACTAAAGGGTGAAATGCGTACGTTCGGGTGGTCCCCTAAGCGTACATTCAATCAAAGAGAGGTGGGATTTGGGTTTTGCCTCAAAAGGCTCAAAGGGTTAGGTTACTTATAATGGTTTAGGTCTTTATTTTAAAAACTATGTTTTTATGAAATCATTAACCGTTTTCGTAGTTAATCATTAATATTTTAAAACGGTTGTTTTTACTAAGGTATTACAAGGTGATTACAAACTCACATGATACTTGCTGTTATTTTCCGACTTTGACAATTATGTTGTGTACCAAATATGAATCTTTACAACTCTCATGATATACATTTTGATATACTATGAACTTTATTTTTGTGAAAACATGTGTTGTTTAAACAAGATAATGAACATGGTAGGATTTGTAAGAGCATGCATATAAAAGACAGATAATATTAATTGCATCGTATGACATGGCATGATAGTACTCTATTACGTATGGAATAACGGTCATAGGCTTATTATACATGTTAACTTTATGGTCAAAAGTGTGGGTGTGTTATATGGGTCTTTGATCCAATAGTTGTATAATTGGCACAACCATGTTTGATTGGTGGATCATTACATGACGTACATCATTAGTTATGTAGGCCACCCCAAATCGGACTACGTCGGACTACTTGTATTATGAACGGTAGTATACAATGGTTGGAGCACCAATATTGTATTACAGGTCCTTCGGAACTACGCCAACCTTACTGAAAATGGATAATATTTATGGTAGACCATAGAGTTTGAACTATTACTTGATTATCATAGTTACAACATATATTATACATATATTGCATTCATGAATAACTATCATGTCACAGTGCTGCATACGATTTATTAACAATTGAGTTCATTAGTCAAATGACATGTACATTATGTGCATTTTTACTCATTAAGTCGTCAAACTTACTCTTGTATTTTTTTTTCCCTCCATTATGAATATATGTATTGTTATTGCTAGTTTAGGAGATGATGGATTCAGGGAGCCAATTAGTGGTGGTGAAAGACTTGATTCAAGTCATTTTTGAGGATTTGGACCTAGTATGGCTCAAATATATATGGGATGCTAGGGGGGTTACCCGTCAGTAGTTAATCAAGATTGTATTTATAATCTTTGGTTAAACTTAGGCGTTGATGCTATTTCAAAACAATTAGTAGTAGTCTGTATTATTATTTGATGATTAGTCTTTGATTGATACATTTGGAGATTTATTTATGTGATGATGCTTTGAGTTTCACTTTGGTTATTATGATTGTGGTTTAAATTATTGCTACATTTATCCCTTAGTTAAAAGTCTTCCGCAGTCTCTCTTTGGAGATGATAAGATCTCTAAGTCTTGTTCCAAGGGAGACAAAGCTAATAGAACTATAAAATCAATTACCAGTTAATTGATTTTTATGGGAAGTTACAATATCATAATAAAAGTGAGGGATTCAAATCTTAACTTTACAATGTCTTTTGAAAATCATTTTCTTTATTTCAAATGAAATGAATATTATGCATTAAATGGATACAAATTTAAAATTGATGCATTTAAGGGTGTATGTACTTTATATATATATTATTTTTTGGTTAAAATACTTGCTAAGACCGACATTTATACATGGCTATGTGCATTAACTCTAAATTTAGACCATAAAATAAAATGAAGATGATATTATTCCTTATTTTTCATACTACTATAATTATTGTCGGGTTTATCTTTATCAAGTTGATGGGCCAACAAGGTGACCCGACCTTATCCAGGCATGCCCTAGTTATAATTAACTAGTAGACGTGCAATTTCTTCCTTTCTCATTCATCTATTTTCATTATATTTTCAAATTTATCATTTGATATTTTGATGTACAGGATAGGACCCACGTGATCTTTGGGGTTTAACTCTGTCTCTATATGAATACTCTTAAGCTAGAGCTCATAGCATCCGCATCCTTTTTATTTTCTCTGAAATAAAATTACTTTTCTTTCTCTATAAAAATATTTTATAATAAATTTTTTTATAACATTAAAATATTATTACTTTACAAAATATAAGTTTTTTACCTGTTCTTATATTTTTTTCACAAAATTTCAACACAATTCCTTAATTAAAGACCAAAAAAAAAAGAGAGAAAAAAGAAATATTTATATTAAAATAAGGAAAATACTATGGGTTCTCCCTGTAGTGTTCTCATGATATTCTCACAGATTTACGTAAAACATGATTTAAGAAAAAAATAAAATTATAGTAGTCTCCACCACTGGTTTTTTTAGGCATTAGCATCTAAATTAAGGTATTAGCATCAAATTTAAAGCATTAGTATCAAAATTAAGGCATTAACATTAAATTTAGAATGATCAAATTTATTTTGAGTGATACCATTCTTAAAGGGTTAATCTTCCATCCTTAGATTTTAGTTTTGAATAAAAAAATAAGTTTTAAAGTATTAGAACCTAAATATTAACTCATAAAAATTAATCTGTTGACAAAAAAATGATACGTGAGAAAACGCTAAGAGAATACTAAAAGGAGAACCCATAACAAATCTCTTAAAATAATGTATAGAGAACTACTTTTGATTTTTTACACATTAGAAAATACTTTAACAATCTTTGAAGAATGGTTAAATGTAAAGAATATGATGCGAATAAATTTTGTGATTTTTTTGAAACTTTTCCTAAATTAGAGAAGGGAATGACGTATCATATAGGTCACTATTGCTGGTGCTCTTAGTGACTGTGCTAGGGTTTAACATACAGTAGGGTTTTTGATTCACAGCGTCCGAGATTCTCATACTGTGGGAAAAATCCTTCTTCGAGAGCCCTCTCGACCCCGACCCCGACCCCGCACGGAGGTGTTCTTCTTAACCAGCCAAAACCCTAGAATTGTTTTTGTTCGACTGGAATTTCTGAGGTTTTGGCGAGAATGGAAGACTTAGACGACGATTTCGGTGATCTTTACGCTGACGTCGAATTTCAACCGAGTTCAGCAACCAACAGCATTCCTTGGTTCGCCAAATCGTACGTAGAACGAATGGAAGTTGATGGAGAAGGAGGAGGAGAAGATAATGATGTTACCGATTCCAAGAAATTTGATATGGTTCATGGCGATTTGGCTCAGAAACTAATGGGTTCCGAGGCGAATGGTGGGAAGGAGGTGAATGTGGATAATGGAAGTGATAGTGAGGACGATCTGAACATAGTTTTGAACGACGAGGATTGTAAGAACTTTCCGATTGCGAGCGGTGGGAATGCGAAGAACGGAGGGGTTGTGGGAGGTGGTGGTCATGGTGAGGATGAGGATGATGGTTTTGTTGTTGTTGGGGAGGGAAGTGGGGGGTCGGAGCCTAGTTCTAATGGGCATGGCGGTGAGAGAGGAAATGGGGCGAGGGGTGTGTATAACTCGCAGTATACACGGTACAAGGTAGTGTCTTTTTGTGGAATTGGTATTTGAACTAAGTTATTTGAGATGTGTAACTTAGAAGTGTGTGCGTAATTCTGGTTTGCTAGAGAAGTAAACTGTACTTTGAAGATCATAAATTGTGCAAATTTTGGGAAATCTGTTGCAATGTGTGAGTACTGCTATGGTTGTTGCAACTATCCATGTGCGTTTTGCTCTAACTATTAGTAAATTTTTTTAATTATTTTATTCTTGTATGATGCTAATGGGATTGTAATGCTGATGATCATTCTTAATGTAATGATTTCATATATTACGTGGTAGTCTATTTATGTTTTTCTCTTCATTTGTTGCTTTGAGTAATAATATTCTTGTAACTGAGAGACCTATTTGATGTTTAAATAGTTCAAGTTCAGTTTTTAATTGGAGGCCTCTTGTGCAGTATATGAGACCTCATGGAGCAGCATTTCCAAGAAATATGAGAGGCAATGAACCTGTGGGGATGGCATCCTACTCTTCCATGTTGGCTATGGGTAACAGGGATGATAGTCCTTGCAACCAGCACAAGGGCTCAAACGCAGGTCAGGTTGTCCCTGTTCGTGCTACAGCCAATTCTGTTCCGGGTCAAAGCGGAAATTGTTTCTGGCTTCCTTGGTACAGGTTAGTACTGATATGATGTTTGATCTACAGAAATCTTCTTCTTTTATGATTCATTAGTGTCGCATGGAATGTTCCATGCACAGCAAATAGATAACAGAGTTTTATGAGAAATTTAAACTGTAGTGGATGGACTAAATGTCCCACTGGGTTTGCCTTGACCCAAAGACTACTGGAATTACAGTAATGATGAATAGTTAAGGATGCTTGTATTCTGCACAGCATTCAACAGATGAAGAGCTCATTTGAAGGTCACATGAAAATAAAGCCGTTTCCTGTTCTTTTTTAATAGAAAGCAGTTACTTGTAAATTCATCAATTTGAATGGCACTATCCAAGAAATGGCAACAATTTACACTCTCGAGTGGTGAAACTTCGAATATTTGATGTCATACAGGCCTGTACTCTTTTTGAACATTCATTTTAGCGTGCTAGATATTGTCTTGATTGAAGCCTGCCTTTTTCTTCCTTCCAGGACTATACTTGATGTAAATATTGATACATTTGAGGAAAAGCTGTGGAGGTTTCCTGGAGTGGATATAACTGATTTCTTCAATTTTGGTTTCAATGAAGATAATTGGAAAGAATACTGCAACTTTCTGGTAAATGACTTTAATTATATTGTTTGTGTTCTGACACCAATTCATCTTATAGCATATATGTCTTGCCTGTTTGATAGATCCCGAGGTAGGGCTTCTTGCTTTAAGTAATATATACTTTCTGGCTGGTAGGACTTGATATTTCTTGGATTTTCTATGCAGTAACTTCACTGCTGTGTTGTTGCTGGACTGTGCATATGCCAACTAGTTTACATTGGTTGTCTATTACATCCCCTGATCAATTGAATTTTTACATTTATGTGCATTGCATTACAGGAGCAATTTCAGCAACAAGCATTCATGCAGAGTGGGATCCCTGTTTGTGGGTCATTGAAAATTAACCAGGTAGCGATTTAAATTTTTTGCGTGACTTAATATTTCAGACCAAGTTGTGAAGATAAATCTAGTATTGAGGCTTTTGCCATCACTTGCTTCCTTGGAAATAGGCTTGCGAATCTAAATGTGAGTATGAGAAAGGATTTCAGGATACTGCAGTGGAGGAAAATCAAGTTGGATTGCACAGGATAATTTCTCCTTCATCCAAATTTGATGATAGCAAAGTGAGACAGTTGGAAATGGTATATTGAAATTGAAAAGTTGCTCTGCCCTGTCCCCCAAATTCTATATGTTGATGGAATTATGGTGCATCCAAGTTGTTTTTAGGAATGACTCCTAAGTGACTTTTGCTTATTGCAGCCAAAAGGTAGAGCAATTCAGGTTGAAGACAGTGCTGGTGAACGCCAGCCATCTATGGATGTAAGGCGTTCACGTACTCGGGATTCTGATGTGATACAGGTTTAGTCTCAGTTGAATTTTTACTTATACTTATGCAGCAGCCATTCCATTGTCTGAATACTTACAGCATGTTTGGGGGCAGATTACTGTGCAGGACCCCATTGAGGATTCCTCTGTTTCTGGAAAGGAGGAAGTGCACCATATAGATAGCACTGTACATGCTGCATCTGAAAATGGGAATTCTGATGCTGATGATAGCAGCGATATTTACTGTTCTGGTAATGCCAGTGGAGATGAACCATCTGTGCAGTCTCAGGAAGGGAATGTCAGAAGATTTGACAGGTATTCTGTTCTGAAAATGAATTAAATTTATCTCCTGATAGTTTCAATTATGTTGTGAATTCTATTATAGATGTCTCTTCTAGAAATGTATCTTTATAAATTCCTATCTAGTCGTGTCTCACTATGTTGAATGGGCTGGATAATATTGTCAATAGCTGACATTGTGGTTCATTAAATTTAGCAATTATAAGATATTTTTGTCTTTGGACCTACCGTGGTTTAATAATGTTGTAGGTTACCTAGGTTTACCAATTTTAATCTCATGAATCACATTGTGTAAGCCGAGTATTTATTGTATGCTTTTCACACTCGGTGGATATACCATGCTGCTGGATGATGCTTTGTTCCTGACCAGATTATTAAGATAGTTGGTTCTCAACGTGTGTATGTAAATCTTTAAAAGATGCACATTTAATATGGATATCTTCAAAGTCAGTTTTAAATTGCTCCACAGCATTAATTTCAATTTTTACACAATTTTGTTTTACTGTTTCTGAGATATGTTTCAATTTCATCATTTCTGTCTTATTTGTATCAATGGTCACTCTTGATCTTAAGTAGTTCTAATGGTTTTAATAAGCATCCAGTAAACTCTCATCATGTGAAGATGGGTGTCCTTGGATGTCAAACCTTTACAATTTGTTTCTTTTTTCTGCTCCAAGCATAATTTGATCCTGTCGGAGCATGTTCAATGTTGCCAGCAGAAAAGGGTGTCCTTGGATGTCAAACCTTTACAATTTGTTTCTTTTTTCTGCTCCAAGCATAATTTGATCCTGTCGGAACATGTTCAATGTTGCCAGCAGAAAAAGGTGGGGGGGTGGGCATATCAAATTTTTAGCAGGTTTTAGCCCTGAACACTGGCTTCTGCCATCTGATCTGCCTGGATAGATGTCAAGTCAACAAGTTCCCAACATTTAATTAAACAACAGAATAAATAAGGGATGCTGGCAGGATAAGGTTGAAAAATATGATCGTGGTAGGGTTTGCTGTGTTTGACTTGGCAGTGGTATCCGGTGCTTCTTTTCCCTCTTTTTTCTGGATACTTCATCCGTGTCAAGCCTATGAACTTGAGCCTAGGCATTGCCAAAAGCAACAATTGCTTTCGTATTTTTTTCGTCGCCTTAGGCTATTTTAGCTTGAACTGTCTCCAAGTAGGTAGGACAAGGTATGTCAAATTATGACTAGTTATTTGGTGCTGATTCTCATCAGTTTATCAGTTCTGTAAGTATTTTTGTTGCTCTCTTGTTTCTTGGAGATTGTCAGTTAAGGATGATTAATAAATTCACTTACTGTCATGAGCCTTATTTCATAATTACACCCTTTTTTCCTCCCCTGAAGCCACTGATTGGATGATTATCTTTGCCTTCTATGATCAGGTGTTCCCAGCTGAGAACTGCATATAATCCAATGAATCTTGACGCTGATAAACACAAAAATGAAAAGATCCCTGGTGTAAATGTGCATCAGCATCAAAAGGGGAAGGTTTACCCTTCAGAAGGAGTCACAGAAGGAATGGAAACAGTAAATAAAACACACAGAGGTATTAGCAGAAATTCCTTCAGTGGAGATCCTTTGTGGAGGAAACAGAATTATCACTAAGCGATCATGGTCAGCTTAGCCTGGATTCATCTTGCTATGGAAGTGATTCTGAAGAATCCAGAGACAGTGTTTGTGCAGATTTGGAGAGGACTTATAGTCCTTTAAAAAGGCCATCACTGAATTCTAGTGCTGAATTGCTGGACTCTGTCACATCTTACCACAAGAACACTAAAAGCAGCAGTGTCAAATCAAAATTGGGTGATATGAGGTTAAGAAATAAAGGTTCCATTCGAGAGGAACAGGAGCATTGTAGTAGGAGAGGCAATGTTGCTAAACCAAAGATTCATCCTGAGGGTAGTGATGATGGCTCGCATATGTGGGATGAAGAGGACCTAGGTGAAACGGATCACTCATTGGTTAAATGTAGCAGACAAAAGGAAAGGAAGCAAAGGTTTGAACGTAGAGACACAGAAAATCTCCCATATCATAGGGAAAAAGAGTTTTCCAGCTGTAATGTTGGTGAAAAGTTTGCTGACAATGGTGTTCGGACAGCTTACAGAAAACATCCTTATAGGAAAGGTAATAAGAACCTCAGAGACGAGATGGATTCCTATGTCAGAAAAAAATGGGACGAGAAGGAGTATTTTAATGAACAAAAAAGTCCTAGAGTAAATGATGAAGATAGAGATAGAGATTGGTATCATCGTGGAGGAGGATTCTCTACTGATTACTTGAGTCATTTCACTTATGGGGAGTCCAGGCAGTTGAATTCAAGGTATTCCTCCTGCAGTGTTGAAGAAAGGGATACTCGTTGGAGTAGGAAGCATAGCAAACTCCAACTTAGAAAGAGAACCACCGATGATACTCATTGGCTTGATTATAAACATGAAGACCACTTTGTGCCAGGACAATATGGAAGACCTGCTTTATTTCTTGATAGGAACCTGGATTTTTTGGATGAAAAATATGAAAGAAAGTTACCATATATTGGGAGAGAATTGAAAAACTCTGGCAGAAGGGATAGATATGGTGATAGTCCCCTTTTAGATTTGGATAACCCTTGGTCTCGTGAAATTGAAGATGATTATCGAAGAGAGATGGATTATCAGTCTTTGAACTCTTGGTTTTACAGGGAATCCTATATAGCTGAAGGATTTCAGCATGATACCTTGTCGCCAAGAAATGATATGTATGACTCGAGATTAACTGGAAGATATGGGAGACGTAGGAGACAAATATTTGCTGGGAAAGTTAGAGACAATGGTTGGCTTCGTAGTCATAATGATGGCAATGCCTTAGAAGATTGTATGGTATATCCTGATGATCAGGACCATCTCAATCAGAGAAGATATAGCTGCCAATCTAGATTGCACTGGTCTGAGGATGAATTAATCCTAAGGCATCGAGATGATAAATTGTATGTGGAAGAGGCATCCCTTTCCTATAAGAAAACTACAGGGCATGAAAGGATTTGTGCAAGATATGGATCTGCACATGATGGTAGGCTTAGTGATGAAATGCAAGTACAGCAGCAGAGACCCAAAATGACTGAAGGAGGAAGTAGCACCTACTGTTTTAACAGAAGTTCTAAGATTATAAATAGAGAAAAGCATGAACAAGCAGTGCTGAGGTGGAGGGATTCAGTTGACTTGGTTGTTGGGGAAGGCAAGGTAAAGTTGGGGAAACATAGGTCAAACCCTTGTATCACCATACTTGTATGTACCAGTGCTCCACATATGTTGGGCAAGTCTTGTTTATTCTGGTTAATGCTATCTCATTGCATGTTCGCTCTTACCTTTTTTCCCTCTCTTTTAATATATCATATGTTACTTTCTTTTTCCCACATGATTTTGTGTTGTGATGCTTTTAATTATTTCAACCGTGTTTTCATGTGCTTGAGTGTCAGCATCTCCAGAGGGTGCAAAGCTTGCAAGTACCTCTGGTTTGGTGCTGGAAGCATGTAATGAGGCAAAACTGTTTCCCTTTAGTAGAAGACAATTATTAGTGGAAAAAGTTTTCCTCCAAACTGGGTTGAAGGAAATTCCTCTAATGCAATCTATTAAATTGATATGTTCAAAATGCATTTGATTCTCACATGTATTTTTAATTCTACATGCAATTTTAATAGAGTATGTGATTCCCACACTCATGCGTTCACAGACATACACAGACAAATCCTTCACTCACTGTCACCCATGTTTTGATTGTCCACTTCTATACTTTTTTGCCAACTGAATGTAAGATGTATTTTGATATCCGTGATTCTTAACCATAGGATAAGGTGAGTTATTCATGTTTGAGGAAAACTACTGGTGGTTATATAATTTTCAGTTCTTATGCTGCACTACTTATATTATTGAAATTTTATAATCAAAAGTTTATTCTGATATCCGCCCCCTATTTGCAAAAGCTGCCACTAATCTTGTGTACTGATTTCTTTTAGGTAGATGAGGAGCACTTTTATAGAAACCGCTCTTATGTGTATACTCTATAGTGTTTTATTTTTCAGTCATTTTTGGATCCTAGGTTTTCAGGAATCTGAGTTGATTTTCAATCAATACATCACAGTCCATCTTAAATTTATTGACCATGCCCACATGAGGCATATAGTGGAAACAGATCTGAATTGGGGGAGGGGGTGTTGGTGTGGTGTTGCTTCCATTCATGACTGAGGTGAGAGATATAATGTATTTACCATTGCTAAAGCTGTTTTAGCGCAGTGGTGCAGGTATCACATTTATGATGGAGTGGTGGAATTGAGGGAATAGGATTCCATTTTAAATGAAATGGATACTAGCAATTTCATGGTCAGGATTTAAAGTTGGTGTACCTAATGGTATATATGAAGTAAATTTGGCATGTCTTTTAAAAAATTTAAATAATGTGAAGTCATGTATACCGTTAGATGCACAAATCTTAAATCTGGATTGTGAAATAGATACTATTAATTTCACATGAAATAGAAAAGATGGAATTGAGGGTTGGTTCTTACTGAACCTACTTAGTGGACTTTCTTGTGCTACATTGACACTTTACTGTGTAAATCATTAGTATTAGATATGAGAAAATGTGGGTACGATAACATATTGTGTTTGGTTGCACATGTTATCTGGGACATACCTAATTAGTATGTGTGTCAAAGGAAAAAGTAAAAAATGTTCCTAGTTTCCGGAAGGACATCGTTTTTCTCTAAACTAGGTTGGAAGATTTTCCTTTAACCTATTCTATAAAAATGACATGTGCCATCTGCATATGAGAAACACATGCTTTTTTAATTACAATGAGAAAGTTAGAAGAAATTTTATTCAAAAAGCATGTGCTTCTCACATGTTATTTAAAAAAACATGTGCTTTTCACATGAAAAGTGACATATGTTGTTTTTATATAATAGGTTGGAAGAATTTCCTCTAATTCAGTTTGGAGGAAAAATCTGTCCTAAAATATTTTGTTGAATATTGTCTAAATCTTATCCTATATTACATGTACATAATAAATAATTGAAGTTTGCTCATAAGACGACCTGTTTCATGCACATATCCTTTTATTCCAATTTATTGTAGAATAATCTTTGGTTAAGGAACTGGCCATATTGTAGTAGGTATTGGCACCTAGACATGGGCACGCCCTACACATTACTCAGCCCTCAAAGCAGAAACTTCTCCAAAGATTGAAAATGTTATTTTTAGCTAATATAATCAAATGGGATCTCCTTATTGTACCTTAATCGTACTACTTATTTCTTATGCTCTATATAAACTTGTTACCATGGGTATCTGACAATGTTCTCAGTTCTTGTTGAAAAGGCATTAGTTGCTGTACTTACAACAACTTTTTGCCATACAATTCTTACTGTTAGCTTTTCCTGTTCTCTTATGATTACTTTGTTTCTATTCCTCCTCTTCCATACAAGGAAGTGATATCCTCCAGGCCACTTGAGTAGAGGATCCCTTAGTGTGCTATATTTGCTTGTCTGCCACATTTGTCCTAAGTAAGCAGTCAATGCTGATGAAGAATTGTCCATTTTGTTATAATGACTCTATACTTTTTTCGCGTAATATAGAACTTGGCTAGTGAGATATCACTTGGCTTTTGTTTTGTTTGTTTTGGCCTTATTTTGATTATTTTCTTGTTGATTGTTTTGTGTTTTAATTTTTCTGTGGGAGGGGGGTTACTCCTGCATATTACCAGTAATTCTATTCAATCATTGTAATGTTTAGGGGCTGTGGGTAATTGATAGATAGTTATGACTTTAGGTTGTTATGGTTTCTTTGGTGCGTCTTCAAAGATTTTCATGGGGGATGGAACAGCCTGTTGAATTATTTTGCCTCTGATTATTGGGCAACCATTATATGAAAATGATGAGTGTGATGGTTGAACCTTAGCAAATGGTTTTAATTAAGTTTTACTGTTGAAATGATCATTAATTGGTGCCAGCTACAACTCTGAAATGCTTGTTAATACAGCTTTATAGGGGCTTGCAGGCAGATTTAATTTTCAATGGTATCTTGGAAAGACATAAGCTACTATGTAGTTTCATTGGAAAGAGTTTCATATGGCAAACTGTGTAATTTATTGGTCTTCAAATTTCTGTCGAGTCCTATTGCTCTATTTCATTCTTTTTCTACAGAATGTTATAATGGTGCATTCTACTGCATGTCTCAAAGTATGTCTGCTAATCTACACAGTAAGATTAATCTCTTAAAGTGTTCAAAATTGTGTGACGTCCCTTGTACCAATATCCTCTGCAGCCCCCCAGAAGATGTACCAAAAGTGGAAGCTTGATGAGCAATGGTAGGTATGGAAACATGGGTCAGAAGATTGATAAGAAGTGGGCAGCTTTGATGGATTCTAATGAACCTCATATGGAGAAGGCAGTCCAATCCAACATCCCAAGAACTGAGAGCAGCCAAAACAATGCAAAATGTCTTGACAAGTTTCCCATAACTGAACATAATGAAGATTTGGACATTGAGGAGGGTCAGATAATAACAGAAGAGCCAAATGCAGAGGACTCCTTCAGAAAGAGAGGTGTCTCTCAAGATGCAGCACTGACCTGCAATGTGAAGAGGATAATACTTAGCAGTGAAAATGGTTCCAATGTGAATAAGGTTATTGGGGGATATGACAACCAACGGATTCTTGACACATTAGCAAAGATGGAGAAACGAAGGGAACGCTTTAAGGAGCCCATTGCTCTGAAGAAAGAACCAGGCAACAGTCTCAACCCCGAGGTTGATTTGATAGTCGACACAGATGAAACTAAGCAACAAAGACCAGCCCGAAAGAGGCGGTGGGGTGGTAGTTAGGTTCTTAAAGTTAAAGTTACAGATAGCTTCGAATTTTGTTGTTAGGTTCTTAAAGTCTCAGGGCATGAAGTCTTCCTTACAAGACTTAAATTGGATTTGAAGCAGGCTGATAGGAATAAACAACTCTGTAATTGACATATGTTCAGGTCAGTTTTTTGTTTATTTATTTCTTTTCCCATAAAGAGGAACTGAGATAGAACTAATATTGAGGAGTATTCAGTTTTTTCTATACGTAATAGAGTTTAATGGGTCAATAACTTTGGTGAAAATGCATAATTATGGGGTTGTTCAAACTCTATTGTCAAAAGGCTTACAGTTCTTTGATGTTCATATTTGGTTTTTGGCTGACCTTTTCTAAATGCCATAAGCAGTCATTGCTTTATGAACTTCTCTTGCTTGATTCTCACCTTCATATTTCAAATTCTGTCACAAAATGTAATAGTGCTGGTGAACTTGGTGCTAGCCACGGCTGGAGTATTTCATGCATAGACTGATAGACATGGTTCAATGCTTTGTATTTTTGTCCTGACTACTTCCTCTGGCAGATAAGGTTCTATTAAAGGAGGCTTAACATAATTAGCTTGAACTCCCGCAGATAATGGAGCTGATGAAATGCATTTCAAGAAGCAATAGGTCTCATTTGTATGAGATGAGCTGTTGAGAAAAGGCTTGAGATTGGGGGAGCCCAGCTCAAGCTAATATTTTTGGCGGCTTTTCTAGTTTGAATATCAGTAAAACATTCAGTTGTTTGCAGGAAAATACTGCGTCTTCCAAGCTTTCTAGTTTCCCATTAAAAACCCTCCCTCTTAATATAAAAGATGCGTTTTCTCTTATAAATTATTCTGAAATCAGTGAAATATTTGGAAGTTTCTAAAGCTAGAAATTTATATACATTTTCAATTTTTTTATCTTATTATTATTATTTGAAACAGAAGATATTTATATAAAAAATATATCACTTCGAATATAAAAGTAAATGAGATTGAAATATTATTATATTTTTATGTTTTCGTTTAATAATTGTATAATGGAGAAATTGCACTTACGCGCTCAATTTATTATTCAATTTGCTTTGTGCCATAATCTTTTAATTTTATTTTATTTTTCTAAACGATGAGGGGAAGGGAAAAGGGACTCACAAGAAAATAAAATACAAAGCGACAGAGCCTTTCGAAGAACTGTTGGGAATGGGTCAAATGAATGACCCGGCCCATCAAGAGAACCAAAACGGCTGACAAGAGCCATACTAAATGGCGTTCCGTTAATGGAACAAAACCCCAAAGGGTAACCATCACGACCATCAATGGTCGAAAGAAAGAACCAAAACCAACCATCAA
Source organism: Carpinus viminea (assembly GCA_013348765.1). Taxonomy (NCBI): domain Eukaryota; kingdom Viridiplantae; phylum Streptophyta; class Magnoliopsida; order Fagales; family Betulaceae; genus Carpinus; species Carpinus viminea. Next base: position 13,163,698 of record CP054673.1, on the reverse strand, counting down.
GAGTTGGCAAATACAAGAAAGACTCTGTCAAAAAGCAAAAGAGCAGATAGTTCAAGAACTAGCCAAAAAAGAGAAACACAGAATAGAAAATTACAAGAGAAAGTAAAAGAGAAGCCACAAAAAACTTTAAACAGCAACAACAGCAATGGAAAAGGCAGAGGAAAGATAGCAAAAGGCGGAGGAAAGCTGCGGGTGCCGAAAAAAGGAAACCGGTAGATAGTGCGTGAACAACACGCGCCACCACAGGTTGACGGCGACCAGCACTAACCCTCGAAACGGCCGGCGACACTGCGAAGGATCGGAGGAACCTATCACGCGCTGTCGCCGAACCACACTGGTACATGCGAATCACGTGCCTACGAGTAGATCTTACTCGCGCACGCGTGAGTGCCACGCGCCAGTATGTGGTGGTCGGACAAACATGCAGCGGACGTTGGCATGAAGCAATGGGACCCTTGAGCACAGTGGAGTGGCGCGTCTCTGGCCTAGACTTCCTGAAAAAGATAGATCTAAATTTTAAAAAATCAAATCTAAAATCTTCATAATCTTTTAATTTGATTAATCTATCATTGTGGTTGCAATATGGCTGACATTTTCTTAAATGGTTTGTGAATTCGACATGAACTCAATATTAGCAGTTTAGAGTTGAGGGCTTTGACTCGTTTAATTAAATAAATTAGATTAAAGTTAGTCTTATACTTACGTTTAGACACGACTCAAACTTGACACGTCAACACGAATTGCTACTCCTAGATTCTAATGTCTCTCTCTTCTACCTCTAAAAGACAAAAATACCCATAAAAATTAAAATTAAAAAGAAAAAAAAATCTAAACCCAAGACCTGACTGTACATATATATATTAGAGATTTTAGAGGTTTTTTTTTAGAAACTTTAATTACCCCAATGAACTTACACACATTTTGCACACCTCTCTAATATTCAAAATCTCACTTTGGTGTATCAAACTTTTATTTTGTTCTAAATACCCCTGTACCGTTAAATATTGCAGTTAAATTAAATGGAAAAATGAGAAAAATGACTAAGGGTATTTTAATAATTTTACACAAATCCGTTAGGATTTAATAGAAAATCCTATGGAATGGGAAAAGTGGAAGGAAATCCAAATTTAATATACCAAAGTGAGAGATTTTGAATATTGGAAGGATGTTTGCAAAATGTACATAAATTCATAGGAGAGTGAAGTTTTTTTTTTTTTTTTTGGAGAAAAATGAGAACATTGCAAACCCAGTAATAAATGAGTAGGTTATATTAACCAAATTAAAATTAAAAGCTTGAGGCAGGGAACATTACATCAAGAGAGGTAAAATTGAGGGACAAATATAATTTATTTTGGGGCCAAAAGAATAATGGAAGCACATTAATAGTGATATTAATATGGCATTATTTTAATATTAAAATATTTAAAGTTATTGTTCATTTTTTAAAATAATATTTTAATATTAAAATAAGGTCAAGCCACTCACACTAGCATCCACACTAGCATCATACGCTGCCCATTCCAGGACTTATAGATCTTACCATGGGGCTGATGATAGGAGGTCACTTTCTTTTGTGATAGACCATCTTGAGCTTACCAAATCCCACCAACGAAATGCTTCCACGTGCCCCAAAAAATCTGCCTCTTTGGATTGAACATCTGTGCCACTTGCTAACTGTTAAGCAGTAAGCACCGTGGCCGATCTTAGACAAGGCACATTTCAATCTAGAATTACTCAAATACCCTTTAGTTCAAACAATATTCTTAACAAGAAAACAAATTTACTAATCAAATCAAATATAAATTCAACATTCTTCACTTATAAAGTATTTAATTAAAATAATAATAATAAAATAGGAAGTTAACATTAAAAAAAAAAATATATACAGAAGAAGGCTATAACAGTAATTGTAGTACTTCCTTTCTTCCTTCACAACCCGCCTCACATTTCGTTGTACGTAAAAAGCATACAGTTTAATCCGTTAAACCCGAAAATGCCACTTCTCCCTCCTCCGTCGTCGTCGTCTACTTCTTCTTCTGCAAACCCCAACTTCACTCTCTTCTCTCCCTCTCAAAACCCTCGTTCCCTCTCCAAATTCTCCTTCAAAATCCCCATTATACCCCTCCACTCTTACCTCACCATAACCTCATGCTCCTCCCAAGACTCGGCCACGCCGCTCCTCGAGGAGTCGCCGGACCGTACCAAAGAGAGCGGCTACGACGCCGTATCGGAGAACAAAGTTCTCGTCGTTCGCCGGCCGGTGATGGATTCTTCCGGTGACGGTGGGGGCGATGACGACGGCGGTTTGGCGAGGTCTTCGGGTATCGATTCGAGGCTCACGGAGTTCGCGAAGAAGATGCCGATGTTCGAGCCGGATAGAGTGGAGGGCTCGTCGGGGTCTCAGGAGAGGCCGCTGGCGGTGAACTTGGACTTGGCGCTGTACAGAGCCAAGTTTTTGACGAGGAGTTATCGTTACAACGAAGCCGAGGAAGTACTTGATAAGGTATGTCATATATTTAAATTAATAAGAAATTGTTAATTTAATTATTTAGTTAACACGTGTGTAACATTTAATTGAATTAGGAGATTGATGTATGAATTCAGGACCTTCTATTACATCACCATAGAAATTCTATTTTTAGCATATATTACTGATATCAATATACATACGTTTTGAGGATTGGTGGTGTTGCTGATGATGGGTTTTGTTTCAAAGTGTGTAAACATTTGGCCGGAAGATGGGCGGACGTATGTGGCGTTGGGGAAGATATTGAGAAAGCAATCCAAAATGGCGGAAGCTAGAGCCGTGTATGAGAAGGGTTGCCAGGCTACTCAAGGAGAAAATGCCTACATTTGGCAGGTAAGTCCTTCACAGATTTTTATTTTTATTTTTGTAATTTTCGGATTTTTCTTGAATAGATAGATAGGAGTATTAATAAATTGCATGTAAATTTGGTTGTCTTTGTTTTATATTGTGGAAGTGAAAGTAGTGCATGTTTCTGTTGGAACAGTGCTGGGCTGTTCTGGAAAAAAAGATGGGAAATATAAGGAGAGCAAGAGAATTGTTTGATGCAGCGACAGTTGCCAATAAAAGACACATTGCTGCCTGGCATGGTTGGGCAGTTCTAGAGCTGAAGCAGGGAAATATCAAGAAAGCAAGGCAGCTGCTGGCTAAAGCTTTGAAATTTTGTGGTGGAAATGAGTATGTTTACCAAACACTTGCAATGCTTGAAGCTAAAGCAAATCGGTATGAGCAGGCTAGATATTTGTTCCTGCAGGCCACTAAGTGTAACCCCAAAAGCTGTGCCAGTTGGCTTGTAAGTTTTGATTGCCCTATTGCCCTATTGTAGGCTTTTCTATTGGAATTAACTTTCTTTGTAATCGGTGTGAGTTTACTCAAGTAATTTTTTATGCACTTGTTTACTAAGGCATGGGCACAATTGGAGATTCAACAAGAAAACAAGCGTGCTGCTAGGCAGCTATTTGAGGTGATTTCTTCTTAGTTCCATGAAATGCATTTACCATCATTATCATTTACCACTAGCAACATGTCACGCCAGAAAACAATGGATGACCTTGTGTCCAGCTCTACATTAAGGAAATGTTGATTTACTCCCTTTTCTTCAGTCAAGTGCTATTGATTTATACCATGATGATTGTAATGGTTGATTTTGTCTTTAAATATGTAGAAAGCAGTCCAGGCAAGTCCCAAGAATAGGTTTGCCTGGCATGTATGGGGAGTTTTTGAATCTAATATGGGCAATATGGACAAGGGGAGAAAGCTATTGAAGATCGGCCATGCACTTAATCCTAGGGATCCTGTCCTCCTTCAATCTCTTGCTTTATTGGAATATAAACACTCATCAGCAAATCTTGCTAGAGTGCTGTTCAGGAGAGCTTCTGAATTGGATCCAAGGCACCAGCCTGTATGGGTTGTAAGTAACATCTCATATTACAAACATTTTTGTACCATTATTGATCCAGTTTCTTGTTCTATCTCATTCTATTCACATGATCAGTTGATAAATTTTTGTTTAAATGACACAAGCAAATTAGAGACCTATAATTGATTGCTTTTGTTTCTTTCTTTTTCTTTTAACTTCTTCAAACATTAAGTTGTTGGATTACACTAGGTTCTGATCAGCTTTCTGTCAGATTGAGCAAAGGGAACAGAATCTTGGCCTAAAAAAAAAAGATATAGTAATGAAAAGAAGAAAAAAGAAAAATAAGAATCAGGGTATGGAATATATAATAGAAATTTATTGGATTTCCTTCCGTATCATGTGATCTTCTAATTGGAAGCTGATTGAATATCTCTGTACATGCTTTGATGACAATGAGGATTATTGCAACCATTTTTTTTTTTTTTTAAATTCTAATTATTGTTATTCTGGTTTTTATTTTGATTTCTCCATTCCATGTAATGATAATAAGTATGAAAAATTGCATCCATCCTTTGTGAACCATTGGAAAACTGATTAAGTTGCATGATTTGGGGCTGTTTAGGCTTGGGGATGGATGGAATGGAAAGAAGGTAACATAGGAAAGGCCAGGGAATTATACCAAAGAGCATTGTCAATAAACTCAACTGGTGAAAGTGCCGCACGATGTCTTCAGGTAATTACATGTCATGTAATGCATTTGGAGATAGAGATTGATGTTGTAGCAATTCTATCTTCCATTTAGCTTAGTGTATATGCTTTACACTACATTGAAGGCAATTGTTTTTACTTACCAAAAAACAAATTGCAGGCTTGGGGTGTTCTAGAACAGAGAATTGGTAATTTATCAGCAGCCAGAAGATTATTTAGGTCTTCACTGAATATAAATTCACAAAGTTATGTAACATGGATGACATGGGCATCGTTGGAGGAGGATCAAGGCAATTCTGTGCGTGCTGAGGAGATTCGAAATCTCTATTTTCAGCAGGTAGTTTCTTAGCTCATCCAATAACAAATGCCATTGAAAATAGTAGAGTAAGGTTCAGTTTTGCTGGAAATTATCACTTCTAAAAGAGCAAGCTAATTTTGGTTGTGTGCACAGCGTACAGAAGTTGTGGATGATGCTTCATGGGTTATGGGATTCTTAGATATCATTGACCCTGCAATTGATAGCATAAAGAGGCTCTTGAAATTAGACCAGGAGTCATTCACCAAGGCAAAGGTTTCTTTAGAAAACATAGCAGAAATTAATGGAAAAAGCAGCATTGATGAGGAGTCCTCTGGCTTCTTAGATGGCAAAGACATGGAAAGTGGAATGGGAATGGATTTGGATGCTTTCATCAGTGAAAAGTTGTCTCTAGACCCGTCAAAGCTCGATGTTCGGATTGAACCATCCAAGGCTTTTCTGACCAAGAGAACAACAATAAGACCAGCTCCTAGAAGAACATGGAAACCAGAAAACAGAAGTACTCCAATATCCTGAGTTGGCCAAGTAAATAATAAATATACAAAGTTCATCCTGTTTTTTTTTTTTTTTTCCATGTAGGAGAGGCATGTTCATTGTTAAACAGGAATGCAGGATTAACTACTTGTATGAATCTTGCACAGAATCCCTACACTAGAATGAAGGATCAAAATATATGTTGGCATATCTCCAATACTATTCATTGTGTATATTTTGTGTTGACTGTTGTATTAGAGCATAAACAGCTAACAAAATATCATAATCCAAGTTTTGCTATGTCCATTACTTCCTCTTTTTTTTAAAGAGAAAATGATAAAAATCATTTTGTTGTATATCTCCGTGCAACGGATTTGTAAATTTATTATTGAATTTGTAGAAGGAATAAACCGAGCATGTACAACAGAATGATGTTTAACATCTATATATATATAAACCCATATATATTTTAAACCACATTTGATTTATATTTTTATCTTCATACACAATTTGTTTCTTTGTACATAAATGGGCAGTGAAGGAACGAGAGTCAAAATTTAATTGGGAATGTAATTGATGTATAAAAGAAAGATATATTGGTAAAGCTGGTCCAACGGAGTAGCTTTAATTGATTTTTTTTTTTTTTTTAAATGTTGACATGTTCGCACAAAAGAGAGAAGTAAAATTGGTTTTAATTAATGATACTATATAAATATATATCTTTTTCAAATAAAGGGCATCAAGTCTGTTGTAGCACAAATTTAATTGGATTAAGCAAATTCTGGGTTTGAATCCCGACAGCGGAAACCTTTTTATTTTTATTTTTCTCAATTACATATATATTCTAAAACCATATATATTTTAAACCACATTTGATTTATATTTTTATCTTCCTACACAATTTGTTTATTTGTATATAAACGGGCAGTGAAGGAATGAGAGTCAAAATTTAATTGGGAATGTAATTGTTGTATAAAAGAAAGATATATTGGTAAAGCTGGTCAAACCGAGTAGCTTTAATTGATATTTTTTTAAAAAAAAATTTGACATGTCCGCACAAAATGAGAGAGGTAAAATTGGTTTTAATTGATGATACTACATAAATATATAGTTTTTTCAAATAAACGGCATCAAGTCCACTGTAGCACAAATTTAATTGGATTAAGCAAATTCCGGGTTTGAATCCCGGCAATGGAAACCTTTTTATTATTATTTTTATCAATCATATATATATTCGAAACCCATATATATTTTAAACCACATTTGATTTATATTTTTATCTTCCTACACAATTTGTTTCTTTGTATATAAACGGGCAGTGAAGGAACGAGAGTCAAAATTTAATTGGGAATGTAATTACTGTATAAAAGAAAGATACATTGGTAAAGCTAGTAACGGAGTAGCTTTAATTGATTTTTTTTTTTAAATAAAAATGTTGACATGTCTGCACAAAAGGAGGAGTAGAATTGGTTTTAATTCATGATACTATATAAATATATAGTTTTTTCAAATAAATGGCACCAAGTCCACTGTAGCACAAATTTAATTGGATTAAGCAAATTCTGGGTTCGAATCCCGGCAACAGAAACCTTTTTATTTTTATTTTTCTCAATTATATATATATATATATATATATATATTCTAAACCCGTATATATTTTAAACCACATTTGATTTATATTTTTATCTTCCTACACGATTTGTTTCTTTGTATATAAATGGGCAATGAAGGAACGAGAGTCAAAATTTAATTGGGAATGTAATTGTTGTATAAAAGAAAGATATATTGGTAAAGCTATTCAAATCGAGCATCTTTAATTGATTTTTTTTTTTTTTAAATTTAACATGTTGCACAAAAAGGGGAGGTAGAATTGGTTTTAATTGATGATACTATATATATATATATATATATATATATATATATGGACAAAGTTTTCCTCCAAACTGGGTTGGAGGAATTTCCTTCAACCTGATTTAGAAAAGTGACATGTGTCCCTTAACATGTGAGATACACATAAGTTTTTAATAAAATTTATTTTAACTATTAAAAAAACATGTGCATCTCACATGTTATTAAAAAAAAGGACACATGTCACTTTTCTAGACCAGGTTGAAGAAAATTCCTCCAACCCAGTTTGTCAGTTTGGAGGAAAACTTTGTCCTATATATATTCAATTAAGGGTAGAGTTTTCCTCCAAATTGGTTCCTCCAACCTAATCTGTAAAAGTGACATGTCTCTTAAACATGTGAGATGCACATGTTTTTTTAATAACATGGACAAAGTTGGAATAAATAATATTAAAAACTCATGTGCATCTCATATGTTAGTAAAAAAAGGGACACATGTCACTTTTATAAATTAGGTTTGAGGAGATTCCTCCAACCCAGTTTGTAAGAAAACTCTGTCCTTCAATTAATTGGCATCAAGTCCGTATAGCACAAATTTAATTGGATAAAGCAAATTCCGGGTTCGAATCCTGGCAGCGGAAATCTTTTTATTTTTATTTTTCTCAATATATATATATATATATTCTAAACCCATATATATTTTAAATCACATTTGATTTATATTTTTAACTTCGTATACAATTTGTTTCTTTGTATATAAATGGGCAGGGTAGTGAAGGAACTAGAGTCAAAATTTAATTGGGAATGTAATTGCTGTATAAAAGAAAAATATACTGGTAAAAATGGTTAAACGGAGTAGTTTTAATTGAATTTTTTTTAAAAAAAAAATTGACATGTCCGCACAAAAAGGGGAGGTGGAAGTAGTTTTAATTGATGATACTATATAAATGTATAGTTATTTTTCGAGTAAATGGCTAAGTCAATTGGATTGAGCAAATTCGGTTCGAATCCAAAAATGAAACCTTTTCATTTTTATTTTTCTCAATTATATATATATATATATTTTAAACCACATTTGATTTATATTTTTATCTTCCTACACAATTTGTTTCTTTGTATATAAATGGGCATTGAAGGAACGAGAGTCAAAATTTAATTGGGAATGTAATTGTTGTATAAAAGAAAGATATATTGGTAAAGCTAGTCAAACAGAGTAGCTTTAATTGATTTTTTTTTAAAAAAAAAAAATTGATATGTCTGCACAAAAGGGCGAGGTGGAATTGGTTTTAATTGATGATACTATAAAAATATATAGTATTTCCAAATAATTGGTATCAAGCCCGCTGTAGCACAAACTTAATTGGATTAAGCAAATTCTGGGTTCAAATCCCAGCAGCGGAAACCTTTTCATTTTTATTTTTCTCAATTATATATATATATATATTCTAAACCCATATATATTTTAAACCACATTTGATTTATATTTTTATCTTCCTACACAATATTTTTCTTTGTATATAAATGGGCTGTGAAGGAACAAGAGTCAAAATTTACTTGGGAATATAATTGCTGTATAAATGGCATTAGAAACAAAGGAAGACAATCACATTTTTGACTTAAAATTTCTATTTCTCAAATACAGTTACGAACATGATTGTAGTAGAATAAGTGCTATTTATTATTTCATTTAAATAAAATAAAATAAAATAAAATCTCTTTTTCTTTGTGGACAAATAGGAGAAATTCAACTAAATGATTGAGAGAGTAAGAGTTTGTTTGGAATTGTGTTAGAGAGCTAGCCTAAAAAGTAATGCCAAACAAAAGTTGGCTTGTTTGGCCAAAACTCATTTTTGTCAAAAGCTTAAAAATGAAACTTTTTCCAAAATGTATTTTTGGACTTGAAAGTAGTATTTCTCTAACGCAATCCTAAGTATGTTCTAATTAGTATCTTGGAAAAGTGTAATTGCTCGAATTAAATAAGGATATATATTGATAAAATCTAGAACAATGGAATATATATATATATATATATATATATATATATATATATACAAGTTGAGAGAATAAGAGAGAATGAATGTTTATATTCTCTTTATAATCAACCTTGATTACAATAATGAATCAATATTGTTTATGTACTCAACTACAATGATAACAGAATCTAAGAACTAGCAAACTAAATTAAAACAGATTTAACCAACGTAACTACAACTGAAAAAGGTTAAACGTGCAGTCTTCTCTTAACTAAGTTGTCTAATACTCCCCCTCAAGATGGATGGTGAATGTCTTTGTCAGACATCTTGGATAGCAAATGAAATAAGTATTTGAAGCCAAATCCTTTTGTGAAAATATCAGCTAACTGATTTTCATAGGGAACATGTAATGTTTTGATAATGCCGAGTTGAATTCTCTCCCTAATTAGATGACAATCAATCTCAATGTGCTTAGTTCTTTCATAATAAACTGGATTGGTTGCAATATGGAGAGCAGATTGACTGTCACAAAATAACAAAGCAGCCTTTGGATGAGCAATGTGGAAGTCTTTCAGCAAGGAGAATAACCACATTAGTTCACAACAAGTGACTGCCATTGCACGATATTCTGCCTTAGCAGAAGATTTTGAAATTGTTTGTTGTTTCTTGGATTTCCAAGAGATTAGTGAATCACCAATTAATGAAAATACAAAATTCAGTAACAGACCTTCGAGTATCAACACATCATGCCCAATTTGTATCTGTAAAGGCCTTCAAGTAAAAGTCTAATTTTGCAGAAAATGTAAGTCCTTGTGCAGGAAAGTTTTTAATATATCTAAAAGCTCTTATGGCAGCATCTAAATGTGGTTCTCTTGGTTAATCCATGAATTGACTTAAAATCTACATTGAATATGCAATATCAAATCTACTGATTGTGAGATAAAGGAGTCTTACCAACTAGTCTCCTATAACTAGTAGAATTTGAAAGGAGAACACATTTATCCTTGGATAACTTCAGATTCTGCTCAATTGGAAAACTAACAAGTTTAGAAGCTAATAAACCTGAATCTTCAAGGATCTCTAAAGCATATTTTCTTTGGCATACAAAAATACCTTATGGGGATCTACAAACTTCATGCCCTAAAAAATATTTCAAAGGATCTAAGTCTTTCAAATGAAACCTATCATTCAAAAGAATGATGAAATTAGAAACTGCCTTTGGATCATTGCTAGCTATGGCTACATCATCAACATAGACTAGAAGAGCAATATAAGAGGAACCTTTGAGCCATGTGAATAAGGAATAATCAACCTTAGACTAGATAAAACCAAGGTCAATTAGAGTTGTGGAAAATTTGGAGAACCATTGTCTTGAGGCCTACCTCAAACCATATAAAGACTTTGTCACTCTACAAACTTTTGTCTCCCTCTTAGTACCAAAACCAAGAGGCATAGTCATATAGACTTTTTCATCTAAATCCCCAATGTAGGAAGACAATATTCACATCCAAATGATGTAAGATCCAACCTTTAGCTGCTGCAAGTGTTAAGAAACACCACCGATTGTCATTTTTGCTACAAGTGAAAAAGTCTCATGATAATCTAACCCTTCACATTGATTGTACACTTTGGCTACCAACTTAGCCTTGTACCTTTTAATACTTCCATTAGACCTTTGTTTTATCTTGTACACCCATTTATATCCTACGAGATGCTTGTTAGCTAGATGGTAATTCAATAACTATCCATGTCTGATTTTCCTCAAGAGTTGAGATTTTAGCCTGCATAGCTTCACGCCATTGTACATCTTTGACAACTTGATGATAGAACTTAGGTTCAGTGTGAGATGAAATGATAAAGTAGAAATGCTAGTGAGATGATGACAAATTATTTTAAGAAACAAAGGAAGACAATGGATATGATTTACTTGAATTTGTAGGCATTGTAGTAGATGGGGTGGAGAAGAAGAAACCAATTGGCAATGAAAATCCTGCAAGTAGGTTTTGACCCTAGAGGATTTTCTAAAAGGTGGACTAGGTGATTGAGTAGAAGAAGAGTTCATTGGTTTAGAAGAGGAATTGGAATCAGAGGAAGTATTTGGATTAGGTGATATGGCTGGCTTTGATTGAGGAATGGAGGATGACATTGATTCTGTTTGTACAGAACAAAATTTTGATGTATCAGGAATTGGAGAAAGTATTAATAAAGGGATATTTTCATGAATTGGAGATGATGAATGGTCTAAGTGAGAAGCATATGAGAAAATGGTTTCATGGAATATGGCATGTCTTGAAATGATGACAAAGTGATTATGGAGACTGAAAAATTTGAAACCTTCCGTGCCATAGGAACATCCAATAAAAACACGAGGGGTAGCTCTTGAGTCAAACTTTGTTCTATTTCTAGATAGTGTTGATACATAAGCTAAGCAACCAAAGACTTTAAGATGTGAATAAGAGGGTATGACGGAATATAACAATTCATGTGGTGATTTATTTGAAAGAAAGCAAGGTGTAAGAATTATATTTATGATGTGAGCTGTTATGAGTATGCAATTTGCCCAGAAAGTTAAGGGAAGGTGTGACAAAAGACGTAAAGCTCTTGCAACATTTAATAGGTGTTGGTGTTTTCTCTGATCAACTATTGCATTTTGTTGTGGAGTTTTTACACAACTAAGTTGATGGATGGTGTCTTGGGTAGAAGTAATCTTTCATTTGAAATTCAACACCATTATATAATATTAGACATTTTATTTTAGTTTTGAACAGAGTTTGAACAATGTTAAAGAATCCTTTGATTATGGAACTAGTTTATGACTTGTGTTGCATCAAATAAACCTAAGTAAACCTTGTATAATCATTCACAATTGTTAGAAAAAAAAATGGAATAATTGATTGATTTGGTGGTCAGAGGACCCCAAATATCATAATGAATCATATCAATTGGTAATTGGAAAACATAATTGCTAATTGAAAATGGCAGTTTATGTTGTTTTGTCATTGGATAGATTCGACAAATACTTTCTGATTTACATGATATTTCAGGAATATACTTATGTAGCAACTTTATTCCAGAGATAAAAAGGAGCCCTAGCCTATAATGCCAAACATCATATGATCGTTGTTTGATGGAATTAAGAGATGCATGTTGTTGAAAGGAAGGAATGGAAGTTGGTGAAGCAGAAACCTTGTTCTCTTGCAACAAGTAAAACAAACCAGCTACCTTTTTACCTACTCTAATCGTTATCCAATGGTACAAGTTCTGTATACAATATCCAGCAAGAAAAATGAGACAACATCTTAGACTTTTAATAATATTTATAGCAGAAATTAGCTAGGTTGAAGGTAAAAGAAGGAACACAACACTTTAGTCAATGTAAAATCTTCTGAAAGAGTGGCAGTGCCTATATGTCTCACAAATTAATGCTATAGAACCATTAGGTAACTTTACATATGTTGAGACTATAACAGTAAGGGAAGTGAAAAGAGATGAGCAATTGATCATGTGATCAATTGCTACACTGTCTATAATCCAGGAGTTAAGCTTCTGTTTTGATTGTGGTACAACATTAACAAAAGAAGTAGAAAAAACAAAGTATTTAGGATTCATATTTGAAAAATGAGAATTTATAGTATAAGATTGTGATGGTTGGATGGGATATTGTTTTAGCAATTCCATCAAATGCTAACATTGCTCAAAGATCATTGCCAACTGAAGAGGATTGTTCAACTGGTGGAAGTTACTCAAATCAGTTTCCTACACTTGATTTGCTGAGTGTTGAACAGGTTTGCTTCGTGTGAACTTGAATCTAGGTGGATAGCTATGAACTTTGTAGCATTTTTCAACAATATGACCAGCTACTCTACAATGAGAACAAATAGGACGATCTTTTTTATAACTTTATTTAACAAACATAGCCCTTGGTGTGGTTTTAGTCATGAATGCAGTAGGTTCATGGGGGACTGTCGAAGGGGCAAATTTAGTCATGAGTGATTTGGTCATGAGTGTAGTAGAAGTTTCATGACTAAGGGAGCTTATACAAATCTCCTTTGTTTTTTCTCTTGAATAATGAGATAAAAGACTTTGTTATGGGGGGAACATGATATCTTAGCAAAATCTAAGCTCTGATAGTAGAGAATGAGTCATTCAAACCCATTAAAAATTGCAAGACACGTTTTTGGCCGTGCAGCTCAAAAATAGACTTCATACGACCATAATTATAGCAATTACATATAGTAATAGGTCTATAATAATTATTGAGTTCTTTCCTAAGAGTTTTGATGCGAGTAAAATACTGACTTACAGAGTAGTTCTCCTGAGCGACGACTGAGATGGCCTTTTGCAGTTGAAAAACTCGCAGGCTATGCCTATTTGAATATTGATCCTTGAGATCTTGCCACATGTCTTCACAAGATGTGACGTAGATGATAGTAGGAGAAATTTCCTTTGATATGGCATTGAGAATCCATAAGACAACAAGATCATTGCAACGAATCCATGCTTGAAAATGGCTATCAAGAGCTGATGGTTTAGGCAGAGAACCATCAATGAAACATATCTTGTTCTTGGCACTTAAAACAACAAGCATTGAGCAGCTCTAGTTATTGTAGGCCTGAGATCTTAGTTTAGAAATTTCTTTAAAATCCAACGGATCAACTTTAGCAAAAAGGAGTATGCAATTATCATACCAAAAAAAAGGGTAAGGGACATGTACACATTAACTAACTAGTTCACTTTTAAAATTGTGTATTAAAAGACCGGTTCAGCTTTAAAAAAAAATGGGTTCATGTTACATGTTGTAATTTTAAAGCAGTATTTCTCACGAGGTTTTGGCTATTATATATATATGATTATTATTTTTGGATGAATACACTAGAAAAGTAGAAGCAATTAAGGACTGTTACATATTCCATGAACTATTCATGATTAGGTTTCCATGCACTGGTCTCATCGCCCTTGTCATCATTGGGGTACTTTTCATCTTCTTCAACCCACATGATCATCATTGATCATATGTGATGTGTAAAACGCACGTATATAGCTAGGGTTCTTCTTGAAGAACAAATAAATAATTAACCCTAAAAATCTCTTGGATCGACAAATACATCTCCTAATGGTCCCTTGGCCAGCATTAATTTATCCATATTATTATCATGGAACGTCAACTTTTTAGCGTACCAGAGATCATTGATACGTGACATAGAAGATTCCTGTGGAACATGCTTGATGAGAGGATCAGTCACCCCTAGCTCAGCTGCAATCACCTTACAATCCTTCACATTTTGTCCCACATTGGATGCAAAGCTCCACACAGATTCCATCAGCTCCCCAAGCTTCTCTCCCTCCCCAAGCATCCCATAGAGAAAGAGAAATCCAAGGCATGGGAAAATCTTTTCCTTTGCATGGATTAGTGTTGTTTCATGAAAAGATGTCGACTTTCTTATTTGAAGTTTGGAAGCTTCACAGCTATTCCATATGCTGAAGATTATCCAAGAGCTTGGGATTTTCCTCTCATCATCATTCTTTTCATTGTTGTTGTTGTGTGTGTTCATCCAACCGCCTTCTTTGAAGTAGCACACCCACGTGCCGAGGCTGAGGTTTTCCTTCAAAATGGCGTCAATGTCTGCTGGAGATATCTCTTTGTCTTTCAGCTTCTGTTTGTACAAGGAAGTTGCCTGGTCTACGTGCAACTTCTCTATTCTTATGTCTTCCGACAGATTATAATTCTTAGCAGGGAAACAGATTTGTTGAACAAATATGACCAATGAGCTAAGGTTGACGTAGCTGCATTTGAGAGTGAAGAGATTCATTGAGGCTGTGTTGTTTTCTTCAGTGGCTAGAAATGTATACTCTGCTCCATTTCTCAGCAGCCATTCTTCAACTGAATTCACAAGCTTTAATCCTATTCCCATCCGTCTATATATATATATATATATATACCAGACAACAAAAGAAAGTTAGTGCTTAATTAATTGGCAGCAGGAACCTTAAAAACATATTCATCAACAAAACAAAAAACATTTCATTAAATCCTTAAAAAGTAATTAAAATAACCATAAATATATGATAACACACCAATCAAATACCTTTTTTCACTCGTGATACAAGAAACGATTGAAGCATGTGAGTTATATACAAGTTGATATAACAGCGCTACTTTTCTGATAACATCATTTTCCTTTCTAATTTGTAGAAAATTATCATAAAATTCATTAATCATTTTCTATCTGCTTAAGTTATGAGAGAAATTGTGATTTAATATATGGTATCGGATTGAGCAAAAGTATAAATCTTGAGTTCTAACATATATAATTTAAACTTCTGAAATAAGCGATGATTTAACAAAGTATTAATTAGCAAGTAATCATGCAATCTCGAATACTAATATATCGAAACATTGAATATCAATGTAAAGTATTACGTACGTACCGGTGTGTAGGAGAGACTCGAAGGCCTAGTATGCAACCCATCTTGACATGTGATTCCCCAAAACCTGTTTGAACACCCTTAATGCATCCTCGAACAACTCCGACAAGCTTCCGGTTTTCAAGCAGCTCAGCTACCTGTAAGGTCATTTTCAAGAACATTAATATTAGTGGTCTCTATCTATAACTATAATGTCTTTGGGGGGACGACAAAGGGGTTCCCCAGAGAAAAAGTAGTACCAAGAAAGGGAGACATATATGCATGCATCATCTGAAAAAAGTAATGCAATTAATTAATGTAAGGAAAAAAATCCGTTAATTAATTAATGTAATTAATCCGTTACCCACCAGCATGACATGAAGGGGGTAGAAGCGAATCCTACATAAAGGGTCACAAATCATGCTAGTGAAAATGGAGACTCCCATTTTAGACCCTATCTCACATTTCCTCTCAAGCTTCCCCACCACTTCAAAGTCTCTGTCTTCATTGAATTCCCTTACAAGAATTTTCTTCTCTATGTTGTCAACCATGTCTCTTTACTTACTACTATAGCCAAGCAATCGATCTATAGAGTTGTGCTTTCCAGATCTCAGGTGGGAAAGAAATAGGGCCTGGCTGCTGCCACCATACATCCTATTCCATTCTTATATACTGGCTGGCGAAGGATTTTATTTATTTATTTATTTATTTTCCAGTTAATTCATAATTATGTAGGTACGAAAAAGCTGGGAATGATTTTGAGTCTTTTCCAATGAGTAGAGTAGTAGAAGTAGTATACTATATCCACAAGGTGCACCACAAAAATGGAACAATAATCTTTGAAGTGATGCAGAGGATCTTTGTAATCATTTGTATGTTCTAGATTCCTTTGAATATCCAATCGTACGCACTGCACCCATATATATATATATATAATGACTATCTTCTTATATGTTAATTACTTAAATATTTCGGTCTCTTTGAAATATTTCGTCTTTTGTGGTGTAAAATTAATCACCCTGCCCAACACTTACTCCTCTACGTTTTAGAATATTTTATATTATTTTAGTTTATTATGTTGTCTTATATGTTTTAGGATTTAGTTTAAAGTTTTTTGCTTATCACTCTTAGTTTCTATTTATAAAGGCCTATATAATCATCATAAGTAAATCAATATAGAAGAGATGTAGCCTATTATATGCTTCCGCTCTTTCTCTTCTCTCTCTCTCAACTTCTGTTCTCTTTTCTCTTTCATATTTTAGTATTTTATAGTTTATATATATTGTAACACTAGGTTTCATGTTACTCTATAGACTATATATATATTGTGTACATGCAACATGTAGAGTATTAAACATACAGAGCAAGACAACTCTCTCTCTCTCTCTCTCTCTCTCTCTCCGTTTCTGACTTGGTAGGGATGAAAAGCTTTTGCACCATGGGGGCCTGGATGGATTGGTCAGAGTAGCAGTACCTTTAGTATCTCATGATTAAACCGACTAGACGACCCTGGATATTTATCTAGGTTTACTCATCAGTCATCATTAACTTTGTATTCGATGAGAGGTTAGTTAGGCCTTTCAGGCTCCTCCATACTAGTCTTTTGGAATCATAGTACTTGAAATTATAGAAATTCATCTATTCATTTAGAGTTTAGGGTTTTAGGTTTAGTGATTAATCTTGCTATGGTTGTATGTATGTCTATTTAAACTAAGATCAAGAGAGAGAGAAGTTTATTCCGAAACATATGTACATGTATGAAGGAACACTACAAAAAAATCAGGTTTAATGGCACTTAAATAGTAATATTTTTTAGAAAATGTCACTAAACCTCCACCCTATAATATGTTGATTTCTAGCTAACAACCAAGTAATTAATTAAATCTCATGTCATTTTTAGTGACATTTTTAAAAAAGTGCCACTATTCTAATGTCATTAATCTTGATTTTTTTTTTTGTAGTGGAAGCTCAGGTTTTCTCTAAAAATCTACCCTAATTATTAGATTACGGAGTATATATTCAGGTTCATATCACACTATGGTTACACAAATTAAGAAATGTCAATGGTGGAAGTCTTAGACGTCTAAAATGGAGCAATGTATTACGCCTGAACTTAAACGACGTGAGAAAAACGACATAAATCTTTTCTTGATTGGCGTCATTTATAAAACATGGTAAAAATTCTTGATTCCGTCCCTAGCTACACATATAATTCACGTGGCCGGCATGATTGCCAATCGTCTTATACATACATTTATGCTCTTTGGACAACCATATATATATATATTCTGATTAATTACTTCATGAAGCTTCAATACATTATTGGAAGATGTGGACGAAGTTTGGTGGCACTGTACTACTGATTGATGAGTCATATATTCAAGTGTTTTGTATTCATGTAGTTGCTTTTCAAGCTAAATAATATTATCTGGTATACGCATGTGAAAAGGGTGCATGGGCAGAAGAAAAAGTAGTGATTCTGGTATAGTTTGTATCGATTATAGCTTGAATCGTCAAATCAGATCATAGCTGTTGTGTTGGAAAGTAGTCTTTGAATTTATAATTGTTTCTTGTCCTTCAACAACCATAGCAACAATATGTGGTTGATGATGGAACATGGGGCACAAGAATGTCTATTCGAGTTTTGTGTTTTTGGAATCGTTATCCGACACAGTTTGAATGCCATTTTGAAAGTGATCAGAGAAGTTGCTTTTTGAAATGCATGGTTATGTATCCGACAGAGTAATATGAATATATATATATATTGGAAGGAAATAATTCAATCTCATTCATTGATAAACGAGCATAAAGCTTTGAAGCAGTCATTGTCAAAGCTATGAGATTACAAGTGTTTTAAGTGTCAAAGATGACATATTACATTCCAAATTCATACAAAATCCGCTAACTTGTGACTAATTTTTAATTTAAATAGCAAATTTGCCAAACAAATTAATTCAAACCAATGCATAGGTAGCTTTTTCTCATCAACATTGAGGGCAAAAACCTCAAGTCAAAACTTATCCTCCTCAACCCAAAAGCCAGGATAATGTTCACATCCACAACCCAAAGGTTTAGACCAAAGTAGCAAATCCAAAAGGCATCAGGCGGGTAGATCGAGCAAGAGAGGACTGAGCATTATTACAAGCAAAACAAAAACAAGGCAAAAATTACACCAAAAGAAAAAGTCAGCCTAAATTACAGGGAAACGAACAACAAATAATTACACCATGCGAATGACAGCAGCCGAAAAGAAGAGCAGATCACGCACTCGCCGGAAACCAAAATCGGAAGGGGGAATTGAATGCTCATCACGGTAAGGGCTCGAGAAAAGGCCCAGCAAAGAACGGTGGGTGGTGGAACACGTGGAGGAGATCGGCGACGCACTCAAATGGAGGAGGAAATTTGAATGAAACCCCAAAATCATCACTTACAAACTGTACCTAAACAAACAAAAGAAACAACAAAAGTAAAAGCAAAAAGAAATAAGCACAAATTCTAACAAGAAAAACAAAGAACAAGAAACCCAAAATGGAAACCACGTTAAGGAGGAAGGTTGCCGGGGAAAAAGACTGAAACTAAAGGTCTTAGGTAAATAGGCTAACTCGCGGAAAGGCAGAAGAGGAAGAGGGGACCGAGAGAAGGAAAATTAAAGAAGACAAAACATTGTTTTGTCGTATTATATATATATTGTTTGAGAGAGTTTCACTACCTCAGGTGCTCGTACAAGATATCCATGTGCAGAAACTTCTGTAACTATAATTTTTTTTTTTACTGTTCAGGATTTTGTGAAACTGGAGCTGCAGGAATTATTTCATCGACTTTCAACGTGGTAATGAATTGGCCGGGGGTCATCCCAGTCATGTCAACATTATAATCTGCGCGCGGTGGGAATGGTCCTTATCCAAGTACTACACCTGCGCATGCCTCGCACTCTCTCGAATCAGATACAGCGTTTGTAATTGCATTAGGAAATAGAGCTTTTAAAATCATCCAGAGCGTTTTTCGTCACTCAAATTGTGGGTATTTTTTTGTAAAATAAATGGCTCATCGACAAGTGCATGCTGATTAATTAGCATGTGTAATGTTTTCCATAAAAAATAGTGATCAAATTTGTAGGAGGATCACTCAACTCAAAACATTTTGGTAGTTTATTTATATATACACACTTTAATTGTTATTACAAAATTAAAACTACTGTCATTGTGAACACCAAAATTGCCAGTGTGGCATACCAAAATGATAAAGCTATCTTATAAGAAGTCAATTTTTCCAAAAGGCTAGGCCTTCTGCAAGCCTCACAAACAAAAGCTGTTGAAACATACGTAATGGTCCTTATTTATCCTCTCCTCAACTATATCTGTAAAATTACCATAAATTTACAGGTGGATGCATGAGTCCACTGCTCAACAAGTATAAAACAGTATGGCCATATGTGTGCGATGTGACCCCATTTTTCCTCTGAAAATTTCTGTAACTTAATTTACTAAACAACTATCTTAAGTATGGGTTTCACAGAAGTGTTCGTTTATTAGTCATAGTCGTTTGCAAATCGAGCCTAGAGTTGTGTGTATGCTCTAGAGATACGCCTAGCCAAAGATAAAGAAAATTTAAGTGTTTTGATTTTAAGTCAATCTTCAAAATGGTATTCATGTTTTTCCTCTAGCCTATTCACAACAAAATACATCTAGTATAACATGTTCTTATTAGCATAAAAAAATGGAAAATGCTAGAGTTCTCCTACTTTTCTCCCAGTTTTATGTAAAACATGATTTAAGAAAAAATAAAATTGTAGTTACCTCCACCATCAGTTTTTTTAAGCATTAGCACCAAAATTAAGACATTAATACCAAATTTATAAGGCATTAGCACCAAATTTAGAATGATCCAATTCATTTTGGATCATATCATCCCTAAGGATTAACCTTTCACTCTTAGGTTTTAGTTTTGAATCCAAAAACAAGTTTTAAAACATTAGAACATAATTATTAACTCATAAAAATTAATCGGTTGGCAAAAAAATAGTACTACAATTTTATTTTTTCTTAAATCATGTTTTGCTTAAAACTAAGAGAACGTCAAGAAAACACAACAGAGAAAACCCTAGCAAACCCAAAAAAATATATATTTATTTTGTTCAATATATGATTTCAATGCAAAATATTATTTTACTCCGAAACAGCTAAGATCATAAAACTAGGCTTAAGTAGTTTGGGAGGTACTAAATTAGATTAACCAGTGCTAAAATTAGGAAAATAAGCCAGTGTAAGCTTTTCATGAGTCTAAACTAAGGTGTTTTTTTTTTTTCAATTTTAATAGTATTTAACATTCATAGTAAAGAAAAGCTTAAAATTCTTATGCGTGAGATAATTATTCAAAATAATAATAATAATAATAATAATAATAATAATAATATAATTTTCATAAATTAAATTTTTAATTAGGATTATATATATATAGCTTCTGCCTATTTGCAATTATATAATTTGCATCCGCTGTAGTTTTTGTTTGGACTAAATTTCAAACTTTTCTCGTAGAGATGACAAGTGAAATTAAATCTGAACCGCTAAACCAAATCTTTATGCATCACCTCTTTTGTAACTAAACAAGAAACCAAAGCAAGAAAAGGAGGCTTGTTAGGATTATGCAAAAGATATCAAAAGGAAGTCAGTCATGTATCTTCGATCATAACTCAGTAAACCCATGAAAGTGTGGGCGATTATCACATATCATGCTCAGTCGTTTCTTCTCATACTGTTAGCAGGAGGGTTTTGCTCTGTAAGCATCTTCAAAACATTAACCAGTGCTCGCAATCGGTCCCATATGTTCAGGCCATAGAGCGCTTCAACAAGCGATTCCTGAAACTCAAAACCATTCTCTGCGACGGGATACTACAGATTGTAGAGCAAGAAGATAATCATCAGTGTTATTTCTTTCCCATATATATATATATATTTAGAGAGAGAGAGAGAGAAGTAATGATAAAGGTTTTCAAAGATAACCTGGATAGGCTTAGGTATCTTTGTTTTAATGAAAGGCCACCATCTGTCCTCAACAACTGATTTTACAAGACAGCAAGCTCGTAACCCTTCAACACCAGCAAATCGTCCAAATCCGCTGTGTTTTACACCACCAAATGGCAGGGACTGAAAATCAAGAGGCATCTTCTATTCAGTGGGGTTAACTACAATAACCAAAAGTTGACTAAAACTTTATCCTCATATGGTTCGACACAGGTAAGTGTGGCTAAAAAAAAAAATAGTTTATGGATAAAAATGACCAAATCTCCCAATTAAAACAATTACATCAATAAAAACAGTGTCTTCTTGTTCTTTCCCGAGTGAAGGATGCAGATATACACAATTCAAGTGGTGCATTTACCTATATATATGGCAACAAGATTCTTTTATGTTCATGTACGCTTATTCTTGCTAGCAAAAGATTTTTTAAAACATAGGGTAATTATCCTTTTCTCCCCCTGAACTACCACTCGATTATCATATACCCTCATCAACTACCAACTTTATATTACGACCCCATCAAACTACCCTTTTGTTAGCAAAACCCCCATTCCGTCAGTCAAGGTCATTAAGTCGGACGGTTAACTCATCACGTGCGTGTCACATGTTTTGAATGCGTATGCATTTTTTTGGGGTAATTATCCTTTCTCTCCACAAACTATCACTTAATTACCATATACCCCCATCAACTACTAACTTTACATTAATTTACATTACTATTAAATTGGCAGTTAATGGAATATATGGTAATCGAGTAGTAGTTTATGGGGGAAATAATCACCCCCTAAAACAAATATCATCTACATTAATTTTCATCAAGGAATTATATAATCAGTCGGTCCCAGCACATTAAATTTGAAAGATGGTATGATCAACCTTCATGTATTCTCTTAGGAAACAAATTGTAATATTACCTGACACATGTAATTCGATGCAAAATCATTAATTGCAGCAACTCCACAATGTATCTGCGAAGCTATCACTTTGGCACGGTGTTGATTGCCAGAAAAAACAGCACACCCCAGCCCATATTTTGAGTCATTTGCAAGCTTCACAACCTCTTCATCTGTGCTAAATTTCATTATTGGCATGATTGGTCCAAATGCCTGCATAAAAATTAGCAAGCTGTCGTTCAAGTAGCTAGTAAAAGATAAAGCATACCTTACATCCATTAGCATTTAAATTCTTTTTTATAACTTATATGAAAAGCACAATTTCACATCAAAAATGGCGTCAATGCAGAGAACAAAAACCATCATCATTAAAAGTACATCAATTAAAACCCTTATTTCATGATATCCTAAGCATCCATGACAATATGCACATTTTAGATGCAATGACCAAAGACTCATGCAAATGCTGCAGAACAGAGCATACTGAGTTTTGCTACCTCTTCTTGCATCAACTTCATTGTGTGGTTTACATCTACAATCACTGTAGGGGGAAAAAACTGATCAACTGCACCTTCACCTATATTACCGAAACTTCCACGTGCAACAATTTCAGCTCCTTTTTCTAAGGCATCGTTCACAAGGCTTTCAAGCTTTTCAGAGTGCTCTTGCAAACATATGGCTCCCATATCATACTTTCCAGCAAGGGGTGGACCCTGCAAAAGATAATCAAAATAATAGGAAAATGAGTTTAATATTGGAATACGTTAGCTACTTAAAAATGTGAATACTCTTGGTAGCACATTTCAATCAAAGAGCATTGCCATGTAGCAAAGAAACTACCAAGATAAGTAACATTTTGAAATAGAGGTTAGGTATATGAAAAGATTGCAGGTCCTGTCATTGGCAGCTGGCTATTCCAGTCTAAGCTATGGGTTTCCCCCAATAGTGATGCTTCATTATGTAACCTGTTAAAACCAGTGACTGGACATTTAATGCCAAGTCTTCCCATTGATAGGTCAAATACGCAATTTCAAAAAGTCAAATATGCAATTTGAGGCCAATATAGCACTGAAATGTGAAATCAACAGATTTCCTTGCAATGGACCACCAAGAATGGTGAATTGTGTATCATAGACTCCAAGGTGAACATGCAGAGGAAACACCAGAAGTAGACAAAGAAAAGGACACAACACAGTTTATTAGGGTCCAAATTTAGATATTTCAATAGTTCTATAAATTACAGCCAAGGACTTAGAGACAAGACTTTGGAGCACCAAGCAATCAACCGACCACTAAGTGCATGCAACTAGTAACTACTTGAACTCAAAGATATATAATTATGAAGAAAAAAAAAACATTTGCTAGAAAACCAAACGAATAATTTTGCATATATAGCATGCCAGATAAATATACTTACAGCTGAAACGGATTTTACTATTTTGGTCACTGCACTAACAAATGAAGGATAAATCTCACGACGAACATAAAATCTCTCAGCACCAGCACAGTTTTGCCCACTTGATTGAAGAGCAGCCCTAACAGCAATGTGTGCAACCTATATTGAATTGATCATCTCATGTCAACAAAAAAAATGGAAATCAATTCCAACTCACTCTCTTTGATAAGTTCAATTCCCATTTAAGAATATCATACACCAACTGGAGACTAGAGAATCAACGAGAATGTCTTAAAGGTAAGAAGGAACCATACATGATCCACATCTACATCTTCACACACAATAAATGCATCTTTTCCTCCAAGCTCAAGCGTAACTGGGATAAGTTTGTCAGCGGCATTTCTCATTATCTGCAGAAACAGAAAGCTCGCCAATCTAAAAGCAATACAAGAACTAAATTGGGTGTAGTGACTTCTTTGTTATATCAGCAGACAGAAGAACAAAAGTATGCTTTCTTTTTAAGGGAATACCATACTATAAAGGAAGAAGAACATACAAAAGGGTGGAAGAAATTTATGTCCATCCCCTACAAAGTCATCTAAATATGGAGGAATGCTAGCTTACAAAATATTTTACAAAAAAAACTCTTACAAAGTGATGTGGCACAACATGATTGAGAAGAGAAGGAGACGAATCCAAATTTTGATAAATTCAATCCTATTGTACCACATCACTTTGTAAGTATTTTTTGTAAAATTTTTTGTAAGCCTCTCTTGTAGGTAAGAAATAAAATCACTATATTCAAATTAAAGATGTCTTATTTTGAAAAAAAAAAAAAAGAAAAAAAAAAAAGAAAAAGAAAAGATAATAACAATATATAACTGATACTCATTGGAATTTCCTTTGATAAATGTCTACTCATACTTAAGCCATCAAGAGTTATTGCAAATGAAATAATGATCAAACGATATGAAAGTGACAATCCGCTTCACGCAATAGAAAACAAAATCAAGTACATTCAATTGTCCAGAGAAAGATCATACCATCTTACCCACACCAGGTGATCCAACAAATATGACTTTGTCAACAGAAGACACCAGTGCTTCTCCTGTCTCGGCAAACCTTCAGAGAAAAAAGCCTGATCAATGCTACATAAAAAATTCCTGACAATGGAGAAAAAAAAAAAATTGACCTGAACAAAAATAGCATACCCTGTTATAACTTCAACCAAATTTTCAGGAGCACCAACTGCAGCAAGGGCTGATTGAATAATTTGATGATAGAAACATCCAGACCAACTTGCGTGTTCTGAGACCTAAAATTACAAGCATACTATTTTCTGTCAATATTGAAAATTAATCTTCAGTAAAAATCCCTCATCCAAAAGATATTTACTATATTTGAAGTAAACTCCACAATCTTTAAGTCAATTTGTCACAAAATATATCCTAGTCCCCCCTAATATCATAAGAGCAGTTCACAGGAGCATGTAACAAAGGGTGACATGGATAAAGAGTGTCAGAAAAATTCAATCTTAAATGCAACAAAATATAAAAATAAAAACAGTGTAGCAGTGTCAAGTTGTGAAAGTACAAGGCATCCAAAGCACAGAAAAGAAATGTTTGGCAGTTGGACATTAGATACCTTAATCACAATGCTATTTCCTGAAAAGACTGCTGCTAGCATTGGATTAAAAATATTGTGGAAAGGATAGTTCCAAGAAACAATGGCACCAATAACACCAAGGGGGTGAAATTCCACTTTGGATTTCTTGTGAAGCATTGATCTTCCAGAAGATCTACAAATACAGTGATGAATTACATAATTAAAAGATATATATATAGTTTGAACCTAGATAGTTTGCAGCATTGTCAAAGGGAAACTTAGAATCCTGAACAGGGCAGATTAATGCCGAGACACTATTCACATCATCTGCCAGAACCAAAATAAGTGGAAAGACTCTGAGATTAAACATTGGGATAGCAAAGAACCTACTCATGTAAACATAATTTTGGTTGTCTCTTTACATACTAAGTGGAGATCACATAAAATTAATGAAAAAAGAGATGAGATACCGGTATTCAGGCTTTAGCCACCGCTCACCCTCTGAAAGAAGCCAAGTGATCTTCTCACATGTTGTCATTATTTCTCCTAAAGAGGCATCTACCATTGTCTTTCCAGTATCACGTGAAGATACCCTAATCAAAATGACAAATGAATTAGGATACATGCATCTCACCACAAAAAAAAAACCAAACACCAAGAAACCAAGAAAGAAAAAAGAAGAGGGCAACCACGGTGAACCCCCACAGGTCTTCAAGGATTTCAAAGGAAAGAGAAACAAATGACACATTTTTTTGATAAGTAATATTGTATATATCAAAAAAAGCACAAAATGCCTCTTAAGTACACAAGAAAGTATACATAGGTAACCCAACCAAAGCACAAACACAAAACACCCTAAGAAAACCCAATAATAATCCAAAACTAAAACCCACAAAACAAATGAAACATTTTTTTATTCTCAAATGTTTATATCCTTCCATAATTTGTTCAAAGTACATTAAATAAGAGACTGGGATTTAACCAAAAGCAGAAGAAGATAAGGCATCCTCCTACTCGATGCAGGAACAGAATCCTTACTCGCATATAAGCTGTTGGTGTTTAATTATATAGTTTAGAAGTATTCGCAAAAACTGGCGCCTTTGCTTGAAACTGCTCTTTGCCCAGATTTTTTGGGCCTTCCTTGCCTGCACCACACGCTCCTTCACCTGAGCACGTATATTCAAACAGTAGTTTTAGTTGATAGTCACCTTCCTTTGTTGATTTGTATTTTCTGCCAGGTAAGAAGGCAGTGCCAGCAATACACACATAAACAGACTGACAGACATATTATGTATGTAGATATGTTTATGTATATTTACTTGTATAGATGGATGAATAGCTAGACAATATGGGGATTAAGAATACCTATGGGAATGGCTATAAACAACTTTATGGAAGTGGCACTTGCAAATAAATAGCTATGTATATGCACACAAGGAAAATGGATACATGGATCATACAAAAATATACACGTGCTTATTCATGAAACACCATAGTCTCACGTTGGGAAGGTGAATAACCCACATAGAATGAGCAGAATATAAAGGCACTCATGGGTACTATGTTTCTCATCAGTTCCTTTAGGGTTGGCAAAATGGACCCGCTTCACCCACCAACCCAATAAGGGTAAACCTGAACACAACTCATTTATCTAAACAGGCCAGATTTTTAAACCCGAACCCAACCCATGAGTCACCCGACACGACCCGCTTAACTCATTTAGTAAATGGGTCACAAACAGGTTGACCCGTTTAGACACAAATGAGACATGTTTGACCTAACCCAACACGACTTGCTTGACCTATTTCGATTGGAACACACCCTGTTTGACATGTTTGACCCGTTTCAACATGTATTTATTATATATAAACTATGTGTGTGTGTGTGTGTATAATTTCATAAACGAGTCAAGCGAACCAACCCGTTTATGCCAAACCCTAACCCCATGATTTTGTGTTCTGTTCGCGAGACATGTCAAAAATTGCCAATCTTAGCTCCTTTCTATATGAAACTAGGCTTTATAAGTGATTTTAGGGAGCGTTAATTGCAACTTGATTATTCCTTTTAGAGTGATAATGCAAATGTGGTGAGCACTTTTCTTGGATCATTAGAAATTGTATTAGAATAACCTAGTATCACCATGTGGTACCAGAGCATTGCACAATGTGACCCTGATGAGAACGTCCTAATAGAGTGAGTAGATTATAAAGGCCTTCATGGGTGCTAAGTACCACATTAGTTCCTTATTAGGTGAGACTAAACTTTATAAATGATTCTAAGGAGCTTCAATTATAACTTGACTAGTCCTTTTTGAGAGATAGCACAAATATAGCTAGCACTTTTCCTGCGTCGTTACAATGTATACACCTATAAATGAATCGATGAGAAAAAAATGATAGATGTGAATATAATGACCAATAAATGATTGGACAAATGGACATCATGTTCATCTCTGACAAAAGCTATCAAAAACTTTAGCAAAATGACACTTCAATTGAAAAAAGATAAAGAAGTGGACCACATCTTAAGCAAATCATTGTGCTTATCACAACAAAATCCTGTTATACCAAAATTCACAACTAGAAAGCTCAAATAAATGGTGAAATTAATTCCATCAACAATTCCATCTATTAGACCAAAAATGGACTCCTCAAATTAGAAAATCAATTACAATACACCACAAGCATATGCTGCCACACAAATTTTGTAATAACAATAAAATAAAATAAAAATTGAGAAGATTTTCAGTCAATGCTTTCCCCCCTTCTTCAGAAGAACCATTGATGATATCAGTTTCAATCAAAAAATGATACGAGTAGGGATCTTAAAATTAGATAGTAGTGGGGAAGGATTCTCATCACCTCCCTCCTTCACTCTCTCCTCTCTAAATTTGAGCTATAATACTCCATTTTTCTTTTTGCAATGTGTATACTACCACTTTTAAGAGCACGGACAAAACCCAACAAAAGTGTAAAAAGTTCATCAATCTTGAACATAGTCGAAATCTCTATTTAGAGTTCAAAAAAGTGCGACACAAGAATAAAACTACCCAGACTTAATTTATCCGAATCCTGACAAGCACAACATTACTAACCTCTGCAGGTGTCAATGCCGGGTAATATCCCAAGTATTTCATGGTGGCGGGCTCATAGCACTGAACTTTCCTGTCTGCTTGCTGTGTCCTCCCCCTTGGAGGAATCTGCATCCAAGCCATTCACCAATAAAAGGTAAGAAAACAGGCATCAAATCACATGCTTCAAACTTAAATGCTGGTGTCAATGCAAGAAATGTACATCAAAGGTAATAATAAGTACTTCAACTGTACTATTCTAGCTTTTCCCAAGGAAAATCACACAATCCATTTTAGCTCTCACAAGCAATACAAAGCACTTTAAAATTTTCAAATCATACAACGAACTCTAAAGTAAAACAAAATTCAAACATACTTGATCAATTTACTTCAACAGATTTGAGTACTTTCTGGCCAGCTCGTTTTCCTTTCTTCACACAGATCAGATTAATAATCTCGATCAAGCGCATTTTGCATTTATAGTCTTGGATTTTTGTATGAATGGGAAAGTAAGAGACGTACAAGACCGTAAATTTTTCACAACACGGATAATTAAATTTTAAACAAAAATCTAAGAATTGCAAAGAGAGAAAAATTCACATAAATTAGTTATCGTCAAATTAAATAAATAAAATATGTAAAAATAATGAAAGCGGTTCGGGAAGCTCACATAGATGAAGTCCTGCGTCTGATTCGCATCCTCCAACACTGCCATTGATTAAAAAACAAAAACACGCAAATCTTCAGCAACACACAAAAACGGAGCGAGAGAGAGACAGAGAGACAGAGAGACAGAGTACCCTCAGAGACGTCTACGTCGATGGATGGCACATTGGGAGGAATGAGCATGAAGAGGAATCGACAAATGGCATAAGCGAACGCGAGAACCAGCAGAGGCCACCAAAACGCCATTTTCTTCTTAGCAAAACAAACAAAAGCAAAGTCTTTGTGGGTGGTGCTTAAGATTTCGAAAGCGCAAATCAAGAAGCCAAAAAGCAACGGAATCTATTTGTTTTTTTTTTTTTCTAACCGAAAGCAGGCCGTTACTACTACTCGGACGTTGCTGTGACCCCGTCGGCAGTGTATCTAAAATTAATTACCTTTCTTATGAATGACAACATATTTTCACTTTGCTTTCATGAATTATCAATCGTAATATTTGACCTCATAAATTATTAATTTATACTCAAAACCCTCCTTTTGTCAATGAAATGTGTAACTCAATCAGTCAAAGTAACACTTCGTTGTAGTTCATGAGACATAGTGACAATGCATTGTAATTTATAGAAGCAAAGTGACAAGTATACCATCTGATTTAACGCTTTTGTATGACGAAAGGGGCCTTTGATTGATAGAATGAGGGTTTTGGGCACAAAATAGTATTTCATGGAGTTGGGTGTCACAATTGATAGTTCATGGGAAAATGTCAAGGCCTTGCAATTGATTTTTTTTTTTTCTCTAACTAAAAGCATACTGCAACTACTACTCGGATGTTCATTGTGACCCCGTGAGTAGTGTATATAAAATTAAGGAGTAGTTACCTTTTCTTAGAAACCACAACGCATTTTCATTTTGTCTTCATGAATTATTAACTGTGACACCCGACCTCATGAACTACCATTTTGTGCTCAAAACCCCTCCTTCATTAGTCAAAGGCATAACTTAGACAGTGAAAGTAACAATGCGTTATAGTTCATAAGGACAAAGTGATAGGTAAACCATCTGAGTTAACGTCTTTGACTAACGAAGGGGGCCTTTGACCGATAGAATTGGGATTTTGGGCACAATATGGTAGTTCATGGGGTCAGGTGTCACAATTAGTAGTTCATGGGAGGAAAGTACCAATGCATTGCAATTGACATTTTTTTTTCTAACCGAAAGCAGACCGCTACTACTACTCGATTCACAGTGACCTCATGGGCAGTGTGTATAAAATTAAGGGGTAATTACCTTTTTTCTCATAAACCACAACTCATTTTTACTTTGTCTTCATGAATTACTAATTGTAACACCCGACCTTATGAACTACCATTTTGTACTCAAAACCCCCATTTCGTCAGTCAAAGGCGTAATTCAGACAGTCAAAGTAACAATGTATTGTAATTCATGGGGCAAAGTGATAATACGTTGTAGTTCATGGAGGCAAAGTGACAGATAGACTGTCTAATTTAACGCCTTTGATTGACAAAAGAGGCATTTGACTAACAGAATGAGGGTTTTAGGCACAAAATAGTAGTTCATGAAGTCGGGTGTCACAATTGGTAGTTCATGTGGGAAAAATACTAATGCGTTGCAATTGATAGGGGAAAAGGTAATTAAAACCCCTAAAATTAATTAGAAAAATATACAAGAACAATCCAAATTAACAGTCGTTTGTGATAGAACTCAACAATGTTCAAAATGTATTACATTAGCCCATCAAACTACCAAAATGTAAGGCTGGTAATTTAATCCATGACACGCGAATCCGACCCAAACACGACAAGCGTGAAATTCGGGTTAGAGTTTGGCTTAAATGAGTTCGGGTTATAAACGGGTCGTTTACGACACGTTTAGTAAACGTGTTGTGTCGTGTCAACCCACCAGGTTCACAAGTTGACACGTTTGACCCGTATTTTTTTAAAAAAAAAATCATTTTGGTATGATGATAAAAAAAATGAGTTTACATTCATGTCAAGTCGGGTTGGTCTATAAACGGGTAACACAACACGATTACAACCTGTTTACATAAACGGGTTTATGTCGTATTACTCGTTTATAAACCGTGTCATGCTTAGGTTGGGTTTAAACGTGTCGTGTCGTAATCAGGTCAGACACGAACCCAACACAAGAACACTTTTTGTCAGCCTTACCAAAATGTATCAAAAATGCCACTTATGTTTTTTATATTCCTATGACACCCTTATTCTTTTAACAATTAAAGTAATAAAATAATTGTAAAAAAAGAAAAACCAAACATTTTTGTTTAAAAAAATAAACCAATAATAGACGAATAAATACAAAAGAAAAATGTTTTTTGGAATAAATAAATAATTTGTCACTGTAATTTGCTTAAATTACAAATTGTTTCATGTCGTATGAAAGTAAAATCAAAGGTTCTTGAGATATTACACAAAAAAAAAACAAAAAATAATTTAGTCCTTTGAGTCAAATTCCGTTAAGAAATTATTTTTATTCGCCCATTGGTTTTTTTTGTATTTTCAAAAAATTGCCTTTTTTTTACAATTATTTTACTATTTTTTGTTAAAAGAGTAAGGGTATTATAGAAATATAAAAATAAATAAATAAGTGACATTTTTGATACATTTTAGTAGTTTGATTGGCTACTTTAGTACCTTCTGAACATTGTGGAGCTATATCGCAAATAGCTGTTAGTTTTTTAGGCTTTTTTTATATTTTTCCCAAAATTAATTTTTTAAAAAAAATTAAAGCTTAATATTTTTGTAGATACTTCCCAATGTTCAAAACCTTTTCACTTAGGTATATCAAACTTTAGTTTTCTCTCACTTTGCCCTTTCAATACAGAAAATCTCAATAGAATGTCAATTTTACCCCAAAACTACACGTCGTTTTGGGAATGGTGTAGTTATGGAGTCAGGGGTAAAATTAAAATTACGAAAGATTTTATGTACGGAAGGGGCAAAGTGAGAAAAAACAAAAGTTTGATATACCTAAGTGAGAGGTTTTGAACATTGGTAAAGTATCTGCAAAAGTGGCCAAAGTTAGGGGGGTAAGTGAAGTTTCTCCTAAATAATATGAAATTATATATACCATTAGATATATGAAATGGGTTGTCAATACCATTAATGTTGGTATGGACTAGAGTCATTAGACACGTGTCACTACACCATTAACGGGTTTTCCCAAAGTCACTACACCCATTAGACACGTGTCCATACCATTAAGTTTGAGTAATATTATAAGTCTTCCTAGTATCATCCCAAATGAAGTGTGGCTTTTAAAATCACCAATATATCAAAGAGTAATTCTATAAGTCTTCCTAGAGTCATCCTAAATATGATGTGGTTTTTAAAATCACCAATACATCAAAAGTAAATAAATCACATTTGAAATTTAACGGTAATTTTAAGAGTCACATCACATTTGGGATGACTCTAGGAAGGCTTATAGCATTACTTTATATCAAAAGTCAATAAATTTCATCCTAAATTCAACGGTGATTTTAAAAGTCATATTACATTTTGGATAACTCTAGGAAGACTTTAAAAAGCCTTATAACATTACTCATTAATTTCAAATCTTGACAATGACACTTCACACATATTTTAGCACATAGTAATGATATAAGGAGGACAAGAGTCCTCCTAAAGTCATCCCAAATATGATGTGGCATTTAAAATCACCAATAGATTAAAATTTAATAATGATCATCTCAAATTAAATGATGACTTTAAATGCCACATCACAATTGGAATGACTCTAGGAGGATTCTAATTCTCTTTATATCATTACTCTTTAGCACACGCACTTCACACTAATGAAATGGCATGAGCTACATGGAGTTATGAAGTGAGCGTGATAAAATGTGTTTGAAGAATTGATTTGTTCAATGACTATTGTGTTTCATTTGAAATAGAGATCTTGTCCAATCATTTTAGATGTAAGAAGTGCAATTATTTATTTTAACTACTATTTTTTTTAAGAGAAGTGCTGCATATCAAAATTTTTTTTCAAAAGTTAGTTTCCAAATAATGTGTCATCATCTTATGATATTTATTATTTGAAAGAGGTATACTACAATACAATATAATACTTACATTTGACCCATATTTAGTGACTTGTTTGATGGGAGGAGATGATTGAAATTCAAATTTCAAATTTGAATCCTCTATTTCATGTGATTGTTCATTTACCATGTCATTAAAAATTGACCAAATTTGAGCATTATATTGCACATAAGCATTTTTTTTTTTATTTGAAACGTGTATCAACAACTCATGAGATGGTAACACATCATTTGAACCAACTTTTAGAACAAAAATTGGAAATATATAACATTTCACTTTTTTTTAATATACGCTCTAACATATTCTCCATTCTTTTCTTTACTTGTTTTATTTTATTTTATTTTTTCTATTGTATTCTTAACCACGCTCATATTTTCAAACATTTATCTTTTCTAACGGCCATATTCTCTCAACATAAATTAGATTGTTCAACTATAAAATTGCCAAGCTATATTGTGTTTCATACACCAAAAATATCATCTCCTTTCAATAGTTTGAAGACCCTGACTCCGATAATGAGTTAGAAGTAACTAGCAAAATTGTTATGGCACATAAACAATTGAATAGAGAGGAAGCGCAATGGAGAGGAAGGATCTGGATTCTTCAATTTTCCTATCTCTGGTTGTGTATGAGATATTGAGATATGTTATGTGTGCATTGTTGTTGTTTTTGGCATGTGATAGTTTTTTTGTGTGCTTCTTTGGAAATTGTTGTTCGGTTAGTGATGTGGTCTTTTTGTGTGCAAAAATTATCAATAATAAAATTATCACTCGTAATATAACAAATCTTTATAAGATGGGGCTATTTAGAGGGTGTCGAACCTTAATGATTGCACTAGTGTTGTTATCAAGTTTTTCAAAATTAAATATAACTTAATAAAAAGATGATTGTTTGATTTTGTTTGAAAGCTATATGCATAAAAGTAGAAGTAAGAGTATATTGTGATGAGAGAGAGAATAAGGGGTTTATTTCACCACTAACCACATAACAATGGTCAATCATAAATTAATAAGAAAAATTCACACTATGCATAATATAGGGCTCGTCTCACTCGAGTAATCAAGAAAATATCATTATTAAGAAATAAGGTTAAATATCTTATTCCTCATGGAGTTCAACTTTTTTATTTTTTGTCCCATAGGGTTTACTTTTTATCACATGAGGTACTTCCGTTCAAAATTTGACGGAGTACCACGTCATCACCAATCATAAGTTGACACGGGTCCATATGATTATTTTTTAAAAAAATAAATTAAAAATTATATTTTTTATTAAAATTATAAAAAATAAAAACCAGGCCCAAGCTAGAAAACACGTGAGAATGGGCCCTAAGCGCATGGAGAGAATAATTTCTCCCCATGGTTGTGCATCACAAGTGGGAAGGGACTCATAATCTCACAGTAGACCTATCAACCCACCATACTCACACATGCCCCCTCCCATCAGCTGCTGGGAATATAGATATTCCCATGCATATACCATTAAATGCTCTATCTTTATTCCAGAAACCAATCCCACTATACTCAACTAAACCTACAAACAACACTTTGGCTCTTGACCAAGCCACAAGCCAGATTTCAACCTCTAACTCCTTGGACCCCACCAGTAAAACTCTAGCCCACTCCTTAACCCATTTAGCTTTCTCAGCCCAACACATGCAGCCCACTCCACCTCCAAAAATACCAACCAACTTACCTAACCCTTCCCCTTCCAAACCTAACCCCGCCAAAAGTTCAAACAACCTCACTGCCAACCTCATCAACAGAAAACCTCCTTACAACATCAGACCACCAAAAAAACCAGTTCAGACCCTCAAAGATGATTCTCTTCCTCGCAACCATCTTCTCCTCCTTTAAAAAGACATAGAACCCCTCAACCCTCAACACCTTCTAAGAAAGGTCTTGGCACCTCCTCTGAAGCTGTAGAACACTTGACCCCAACCAAACCTCCACATTGGCTTTCTCTCAAGGCTCTTCTGAAATCATTCCAGCTTGTGCTTTCCTCAAAGCTGCTAGAAGAGGAAAGAAAAACCTGAAGCAAGCTCTTTCAACTGAAAAAATTGCATCCTTCTCTAAGGGAGACTGTGTTCAGTCTCCCCAGCCCCAATGAGAATTTTATCATGGAACTGCAGAGGGCTCTCTAGGCCAGCTGCAGTTCGAAGCTTGAGGGCTTTGATCCGTGATCATGCCCCTAATGTGCTTTTCCTTTCAGAAACAAAAATCTCCCCCAAGTATCTGCTACTTTGAACAGACTTGGTTTCTTTCTTATCTCTCAAGTTGCCTCATGTGGTTCTAGTAGTGGTCTTGCTCTCTCTTGGAGACCAGGTATAGAACTTGAATGCTTTCTCTCTACCAAGAACACTATCTTTGCATGGTGTTTTTCTGATCCTCCCCATTCCCCTTGGATCCTCTCATGTGTCTATGGCCCCCCAAACAGAAGAGATAGGCAGGCCTTTTGGGACTCGTTCACTGCTGTTGGTGACAATTTAGATCCCACTTGGCTCTGTATTGGTGACTTCAATGCAGTGTTGTCTCAAGATGAAAAAAGGGGTGGTAGGCCGGTTACCATTTCTACAAACTCTGGTTTTAAGAGCTTCATTAACCACTTTGGAATGGTGGACCTTGGGTTTCTGGAAACCCCTTCACTTGGAGCAATCTTAGACATGGTGCTGAAACCATCAAAGAAAGGCTTGATAGAGGCTTAGCTACCTCTAATTGGATCCATCTTCATCTAGAATACTCCTTCTCCATATCCCTGCTCATAACTCAGACCATAACCCCATATCCCTAAACACCAATAACCAATCTCTTTTCCTTCCCAGACCTTTCAGATTTGAGGAGTTCTGGTCTAAGGACCCCTCATGTGGAAAGACTATAGAAACAACTTGGAACAGGCCTGTTTTTGGTAACCCCTCCTCCATCCTACCAAACAAACTCACTGCTACCAAAAAAGCCCTCCTCAAATGGAATCACTCTCACTTTGGTAACATTCACCAGAAGATCAAAGCCAATCTGCAGCAGCTTGATCTGATTCAGCAGGCCACACCATGCCCTTTTACTGCTGTCAAGGAAAGTCAGCTGAAACTAGACTGGACTTCTTACTTAAGCATGAAGAGTCTCTGTGGAAATCTAAATCTAGAGAGACTTGGTTGACTTGCAAAGATCTCAATACCAAGTACTTCCACACATCCACTCTCATCAGAAAAAGAGCAAATGCCATCAATTTTCTCAAATCAAATGCAGGAGCCTGGTTTTCTTCTCGAGCTGATATAGGTGGAATTTTCTCTGACCATTTCCAAAACCTATTCTCCTCTTCTAACCCCATTATAGAAGAAGAGATGCTTGACCTGTTCTCTCCTGTAATTTCAAATGAAGATAACCTCTCTTTATGCTCCATTCCCACTGAACAGGAAGTCTATCAAGCTCTTGCTAGCTTAGGTTCCTCAAAAGCCCCAGGCCCTGATGGCTTCACTGCCTTATTCTATAAAAAATACTGGTATCTTGTCAAGGTTGAGGTTCTAAATTGCATCTGGAATTTCTTCAACAACAACAACCTACTCAGAAATCTAAACCACACTTTCCTAGCTCTCATTCCTAAATCAAGTGGTTCCCATGTCGCAAACCAATTCAAACCCATCACTTGTGTAATATAGT
Source organism: Carpinus viminea (assembly GCA_013348765.1). NCBI lineage: Eukaryota > Viridiplantae > Streptophyta > Magnoliopsida > Fagales > Betulaceae > Carpinus > Carpinus viminea. Next base: position 13,126,709 of record CP054673.1, on the reverse strand, counting down.
TTATAAGATTATCTCTAAAATCCTAGCCAACCGCCTAAAGCCTCTCCTAACCAAATTCATTTCCCTCTCCGACTTTTTGTCCCTAATAGAAATATCCAAGACAACACAATTGGCTCAAGAACTTCTTCACACCTTCAAGCTCAAAAGAGGAAATGAGGCTTTATGTTTCTAAAGTTGGATATGGAAAAGGCCTTTGAGAATGGAATGGAAGTTCATTCTTGCTATTCTTGGTAAACGGGTTTTAGCCAACTGGATTAATTGGACTGATTATGCATCACCTCTACATCCCTTTCCTTTTTGTTGAATGGCAGCTTCGGATGCATCTCTCTGAAAGAGGCTTGAGACAAGGTGATCCTATTTCCCTTTCTGTTCATCATTGAACGAGGTCCTCTCAAGGCTGCTGTTTCAAGCAGAAAAAGAAGGTGCTATCAAAGGTCTCAAAATTTCCAAACATTGTTCTCCTATCCACCACCTTTTGTTTGCAGATGACTTGCTCATCTTTGGCAAAGCTACTCTCACTGAAGCCAGCAGCATCTATTCTTACCTTGATAAGTATTGTAAGTGGTCTGGTCAATCCATCAATATCTCCAAATCCACTATCCGTTTCACAAAAAACTCACTCCCCTCATCTGTCTCCTCCATCAGAAACATCTTTCCCTTTCAAACCAACACCACTAAATCCATCTATCTTGGCCTTCCCTTTTTTATGGAAAACTCTAAGAGAGAAGCTTTTAAGTACATTCTGGAAAAGGTGATCAGTAGAGTGGATGGTTGGAGAGCAAAACATCTCTCTCAAGCTGGCAGATTAGTTCTTATCAAGTCAGTGGCAGCTTCCCTTCCATCCTATGCAATGAGCTCCTTTCTTATCCCTGCCAGTTTATGCTCCTAACTGGACAAATGTTTCAAAAACTTCTTCTGGGGTTTTCCAAAAGATAAAACCAGGAACCTGACTCTAAAAGCATGGGATTCAATTTGTCTTCCTAAACTCCAAGGAGGTCTCGGAATCAGAAAAATGAGAGATGTTAACCTATCTCTCATTACAAAACCTGGCTGGAAAATTCTCAACAATGCAGACTCCATGTGGGTGGGCCAACTTAGAGGTAAGTATCTCCATTCCAGCTCTTTTCTCTCCCCCTAATCCCATTCTTCTTCTTCATGGTTATGGAAAGGCATCCTCCATTCTATCCCTTTTCTCTCTAAAGGAGCCTGTTTCAAAATCCATAACTCTTCTTCTCTCCCTATATGGAGCACCCCTTGGACCCAACCCTACCCCATTTCACTCCTCTTCCCTCTCCATCCCTTCCTAACCCTCAAACAAATCTCATAGTCTCTGACCTCTTTGCTTTTGAGACAAATTCCCAAATTCCTTTTTGGAATACCCCCTACTAGAGCAACTTTTTGATACAAATAGTGTTAGAGCTATCCAGAAAATCAGAATAGCACCTTCCTCTACTGATCCTTATCTTTGGACCCTCTCCACAAATGGCCTTTTCTCCACCAAAACAGCTTACAAAATCATTTCCAACCCTAGATCCTCTTCTGGCTTTTCTCTTTTTCCCCCCAAAATATAGAATTCTTTGTGGAAATTAAATCTCACGGATAGGCTCAAACTTTTCCTTTGGAAAATAGCTTGGGATATCATCCCTTCCAAGATTAGGATAAATGTTGTCTTTCCAATTCCCATAGCAGATTTAGTTTGTCCCCTTTGCAATGTAAAGAGGACTCTTTGAATTACCTCTTCTTCAGATGTGCCTTTGCTAGAATAGCTTGGAGATCCTCTCACTGGCCACTAGACTCTCTGAAATGGTCTTCCCTAAACTTACCAAATTGGATCAAAGGTATCTTATCTCCTAACCATTCCCTCGGTATTCCTATTGAGGACACTTATTTATTTCAAATATATGCTGCTGTTCTGTGTGATATGCTTTGGCTCTCCAGGAATAAAGCCATCCATGAAGGTGTGATTCCAGATATAACCAAATTTGCTGAAGATGTCAAAAGAATCTCTTTAGAACACCAAGCTGCCTGGAATTCAAAAGCACAACCAGCTCAGAAAAACTAGTCTCCTCCGCAAGCAGACAACCTCACCATCAACTTTGCCACTGATACAATCACCACTTCTCTGTTCAAGCTGCAATCTGCAGGAACTCTACTGGAAAAATTGTCAAAGCCTTGTACCAGTACAGTCCTCCCTACAAAGACCTCTACAATGAAGCTCAAGCAGCTCTTCTAGCTGCTATTTTGGCCCGTTCTCTCAACTTACCAAGTTCTCCATAGAAGGGCATGCCCCCACTGTAATTTACTCCATCCAACAACCATGTTTAGTGGTTGACAAACATCTTATAAGTATTATCTCTAGCATAGTTTCTCTCATGCCACTAGCTTCTCTATGGTATGCTAGGAATGTAACCAGAAGTGAAAACTTCTGCAGCCTCTTCATGGCTAAATGGGCCGCGGCCAGAGTTACTCCTGGCTGCATTCCCACCTTCTTCACTCCTCTTTCTCCCCCCCTCTCTTATCCCATCTGTAGTGGAAAAGATCCACCCCCTTTCCCCTTCATTTGAGGGCATTGCTTTTTGTTTGTGCTGTTTCTATTTGCTGCTTTCTCAGCAGTTGGTTTATTACCAAAAAAAAAAAAGTGGGAAGGCTAAATTTTACTCTCTTGGGCCATCACTCAAACTGGGATTATCAATCTTAGTCCCACATGGTTTTTTCTCCTATTTCTCTCAGGATCCTAGTATTATGGATTGATGTGCCATTGTGAAGCAAAAACATGTACACTCATATTTCCCCACAAGAGATATACAAGGCTATAGGGAGAATTTTCTCTCTAATTTTTGCTTCTAGTTTTTTCTTTAGTTTCCAAGGAAAAACTTTGTCAGACCACATCCACAGTCATGTTCAATCATCAAAGAGAAGATCTGATGAAAGAATTATTTTTTGAATTGTTTGAATATCTTAAAGTTCTTCAAGAACATCCAATTCTTAAAGAACAAGATAGGATGAGCATTGATTCCTACCGCTAGTTTGTTGATATGCTTAGCATGGATTGCTAAATCCTACACCCATTGAAGAAAGGTTGCATAGTCCTATGCCCCAGTGCTTAGGAGAAGCCGAAGCAGTATGTAAGTAGGCTTCAACCTATACGTTTGTTTAAATGTGGCCATGCTTCTCTTGAAGATAAAGGTCTTGAAAATTTATTTATTTTTAGGGCAAACTTCACAAAAAACTCTTGAACTACTTCATGATTTGAAAAGACTTCAACAAATTTTAAAATCTCTCAATTTCACTCATGAACTTTTAATTTGATGCAATCTACCCCTTCCATTAGTTTTGGGACATTAAAAGTGATGAAACAACCTTTATACCACTAGAAATTTTATAAAATTTCTAATTTACCCTTAATTTCAAATTGGATTTTAAAAAATAAAATAAAAAATAAAAGGGTAATTTGGTCTTTTTAGTGGTTTCCATTAAGGTTTAATGGCAAAAATTGACAGAGGAGGGTCAATTACATCAAATTAAAAGTTCATGGGGGTAAAATTGAGATTTTTTGAAATTTTGGAGGCTCTTTTCAAGATGCATGGTAGTTCAAAGGTCCTAAGTAAAGTTATCCCTTATTTTTATTTATGCAGTGTAAATTTTATTTATTTTTTAATTTTACACAATAGACCCCAATACCTATGATTCGATCAAGAGAAAGGAATTTGTTATTTGCTATGAACTTGATGAGATGCAGACGATTTGAGTTGAAGAGGAGTTGTTCTTTGGTGAAGAGAGTTAGAGAGAGATGCTCAAGTAGTTGAGTGAGGAAAAAATAAATTAAAGCCAATGAGTAGTGATACTTATAAGACCAGCGTAAGTGAATAGTACTCACACTAGTCTTATTTTAATATTATTTTTTTGAACATTACTGTTCACTTTTAAATAATATTTTAATATTAAAATAAGACCAACATGAGTACTATTCACTCACGCTAGTCTTTTGAGTATCACTACTCAAAAGCCAATACTTCGCTAAGTAGTTGCCCAAAGCCAAAGGTAAGTAACCACCGTAGCAAGAGTAAGTCTACTCTTTATATCCATTTTATCATACTCATTTTATGCCGCTTGATGTGGTATATTTGAAGTGGCTTTCCTTTTCTTTTGTTTGTTTTTTTTGTTTTAAGTAGCTAATATTAAAAGTTATAAAACACACTACGTTAGTTCGTGTAAAATAAGTATGATAAATAGGTGTTGAAAATAGCATTACTTTTAGAAAAGAATTTTAGCTCATATTAGCGAAATTAGGCAATGTAGAGGCTTTACACGATAAGATGCAATGGGTCTATTGCCTTTATGGTGTTTTGGAATAATTAAAAGGTTAATCAACTGAAATGGCACTATAGTAAATTCTTTGTATAAATTGCCACTTAATTGCCTGCTTGTACATATTTTGGCCCAATGGATATGTTACAAAATCAGTCTACTTTTACTTAGAGAGAGAGAGAGAGATTGAACTGAATAAAGAGAAGGTGTTATTTGGGAAATTGATCTAAAAGGATACATCTAGAGTAGGATCTCTGTCTCTCTAATCTTGTTCTATAAATATTTAAATATTCATTCAAATAATCCTCAACAAAGCCCTTTCTAATCATAAACCCTCACGCAATCTAAAAGAATGTTTGAGATTTGACCCATAAATAACATGTTATTTATGGGTCATATATCTCTTGGCCTCACCAACTTCAAGCAAATTTGGTACATTGCCCACAATTGTGAAACACATGTTTGCTGCAGGGGTGGTGGAGGCATCATCCAATCGTAACATTTTGTAAAGCTAAAACATGCAGAAATGAGGCAACTTTATTAGTTCATATTTCAAGTACAGTGACTCTACTATTCTTAATACTTGAATTTACATTTAAGTAATCGATTTTACCTTTGCTTTGTATAAAGATTGCTTTCTGTCGGGGTTTCAACATTCTTTTCAGATGGGAAGCATGGATCTTTTTTCCTACTTTCTGTTCATTACGTCGTTTTATCGGTTTCTTTACCCAACTCCACAACCACAAGTCATCTCTGATTCCTATCAATTCTCTGGTTATTGGAGTCAATAAATATGTTGTGACACTAATGCAGATGGGTGTTCCTCTCATTGGAATTGCTCATTCAAGAAGGCTGATCCTGAATCCCTTTCAGAATTCTCTGGAACTTTACAGCCCCCAGCAAAGGTATTGATTATTTATTGCTTCAAATCCCATTTGTTTAAGATCTTGTTTGCATAGTTTGTCTCAATGTACATCAACTAAGCCATCTGTTTTATAATGGTACTCTGTCTGCTGTCGCTCATCTAAATGTCTGTCACAAACACTCTTGTTGGTTTTCACTCTATACATGCATCAGTATGGCCAAAACTATTCAGATAGTTATGGTGAATTTATATAGTGATATCAGATGTCATTGACTCTTGTTTCTTTTCCTTTACAAAATTTTCCCAGCATGTAATTATGTAGTATAATTATGATGTTTTTGTTAATGATCCTTTTATAGCATGTATCAATTGTCCTAAAAGCTTAATCTGATTTCACATTTGGGCTCAACACATGGAATATTTACTGAAAATGAAAGATGAACTAAAGCTTAAATTGATAGGAAAAAATAAATTTAGTCATTTAATGAATACTTTAGCAACAATCGCCAAAACTTAGATAGTAAGATATATCCGTATTACTTTCTCTTTGCCTAAACTGTCTCAATCAAATATATCTAGTAAGTTGAAACCTTAACTCATTATCAAGTTTCTTATTTAGCATCCCTGATACTTCTGCATCAAAGGGGATGAAATGAATTGTCACAAGAACTTCCTCTTCATTGTCATAGTTATCTTATCACAGAAGTGCAATTGCAGGTCATGCTGACTTCCTTTGCCCAGAGATCAGATTAAGAATTTTTTCTTTCTTTCTTGGGTATGATCCTTTGAGACATATCTCCACCAAAAGATGGAAAATAGGGAAGGGTCACAAACCAGAGACCATGTTGTATTGAAGTCAGAGATGATGCTCTTGTAACTTCTATGAAAGAAAAGATGGAGACTGTATCTACTTCAGTTTGTATCTCCAGAGTCCCTGATGAACTTCGCAAGGGAAATGCTAAGACATATATCCCTGACAAGGTTTCCATTGGCCCTTTTCACCAAGGAAATGCTGACCTAAAAGCCATGGAAGACCATAAGTGGCGCTATTTGTACGCAGTCCTAAACCGAAATTCGAATTTTGAAGCAAGCTTGGACGGCTGTGTGAAAGTGCTTAGGGAGATGGAGCACAGAGCAAGGAGATGTTATTCAGAAACTATCAATCTCCCCACTGATGACTTTGTGCAAATGATGTTAGTTGATGGCTGTTTCATCATAGAGCTATTCTTCAAGTATGCCTTCAAGAATCTGAGACGCAGAAGTGATCCTATATTTAGCACACCTGGATTGCTCTTTGACATAAAGTGCAACTTGATTTTACTAGAAAATCAGATTCCCTATTTTGTTCTCCAACGCTTATTTCGAATCATATCAATTCCTAAACAATATAATCTGTCTCTCAATGAGCTCGCTTTTCGTTTCTTCAACACTATGATACCAGGAGATAAGCAGGCTCTTTGGGAGAAGTTTGACCAAGAAGGGAATCATTTACTTGACATGATCCGCCACTATTTCTTCCCAACAGATCCAAGACAGCAGCCAAATTCTGGAACGCAGCATGGCTTGATTGTGCAACACACCTCAAAAAAGCAGGAATTAGGTTCAAGGAGGTAATGCACAAAAGCTTGTTAGATGTTAAGTTTGTTAATGGAGTCCTTGAAATCCCATCTCTAAAGATTCATAGGTATACAGAAACACTCTTTAAGAACCTCATTGCACATGAACAGCGCCACTGTGATAACACACAGCACATTACATCTTATGCCTTTCTGATGGGCAGCCTAATATTCTCTGAGAAAGATGTGAAGTTGCTGGCCAGACGGCACATTCTCATCAGTGATAAGGGCAAGGAGAAAGAGGTTTCTGAACTATTCAGGAAACTCTGCAGAGATGAGAAAGTGAAGGACTTCTATTATGATTATCTTTTTGAACAAGTGAGTGAGTACAAAAGAACCAAATGGCATGCAAGTTTGAAGAAACTGAAGTGCAATCGTCCTGCTAAAATTATGTTCATTGTGGCTATTGTGCTTCTTGTTCTCACCTTTGTAGGAAGCTTATTTTCTGTACTCTCATTCTATCTCCACCATAAATAGTGAAGATGATGCCATTAGCTAGTGTCTCTTCCTTCAATAAAGACATGATTATTTTCCTTCAATTTTAATTTGCCTCTATGATGCTAATAGCGTCTATCAGCATTCTAATGTAGCAATCACTGTCATTTTCTGTAGTCAATCCAAAAAATGGAAAGGAAAATGTAATGGATTGGCAATTTGGCATTAATCCTTCATCTTACTCAATTTATTACACATGTCCAACAACAATCATTTCTCTCCTCCAGTCTCCAGCCATACTCATATGAATCCACAGCTTTTTCTCTTTATGACTTCATGATCCATTCAAACTTAAGAAGAAATGACAACACTTCTTCTAGAAGGAAGGAAGAAATAAATGATGTAAATGAGGAAAATGGCAATTCATCCTTGACTAATTTCACTTTCATTTTTTTTTCCGATTGTTTTGCAGAAAGTCAATTGCGATAAATAAAACCGTTGCTAGAAAACCCCGGTTTCAGGCAACTCGCATCACAATATGATCAACAATGAAACCGTCATCTCCAACAGCGTTTCAGACAAACACAATCGACAAAATTATATTATTATGTCCACTTGCGCTGTTGAGTGCTGTCGCATGCTCCATCATTCAAAGAATGGAAAAGTAAAGAAAGGTTGCTGTCCTCCTCGACGCACCACAGCCCCACATATCCACCGTCGATCATCATCACAAACCTGTACAATCCAACGGCTCCCACGAAGCGTAAACCACTCTCGTCAAAGCAAAGAAACCGTGTACGAGAATACCTCACATGCGTATTGATATCCAACCATGCATGCCACTTGCTTTAAAAGAGGTATAGCCTGTGCCGGTTGCCATCAGCTTCCTAATCTTTCAGACACACATTGAAATTCGTGAGAGAGAGAGAGAGAGAGAGAGAGATGGAGGTGGCTCGGAGAGTTGCGGTGGCGGTTGACTTCTCGGATTGCAGCAAGAGAGCGCTGAGATGGGCGGTCGACAACGTTGTTCGGGACGGCGACTACCTTATTCTCCTTACCGTACGGCCCTCAGGCAACTACGAAGAGGGCGAGATGCAGCTCTGGGAAACCACCGGTTCCCGTAATTCTCTCTCTCTCTCTCTCAATCTTTTCTTTGGCTCTGTTTGTTTGCTGAGAAATTTCTCTTTTTTTTTTAAAAGATCTCAGATCATAGACGTGATGGGAAATTGAAGGTTAAGAAACTCCTCGTTAGTTTTCGTAATAAAGATTTTTTCTTTTCTTTTTCTTTTGAAGGGGTTGTGTTAATAATTATAAAGCTGATCTCTGATTATTCCTAAATGAGAGCTGCCATTGGCTTTACGATAGGATTTCATTTATGGGATCATCTCTAGTTATCTCTACAAGTTTCTGCGATCGTATCCCAACATGTTATATTCAAGTCTTCTAAGAGACTTAAAACACCCCAATAATTCTGTTCTGTTCTGTTTTTTTTTTGCTAATGCTTGGATAATGATTGAATTTCTCTTCGAATTTTCACTTTTCTTCTTAACGATCAGAAGGGTAGATTGTTGTAGGTCTCTTTATTGATATATGGGAACAAGAGATGATGGATTCTTCATTGAAATTGGTTATATACTTTTTACAGTTAAAGGAGGTGGATTTTGATATTACCATCCACTTCCAGCATCTATACAGGGAAAAACCTCAATTTAGCGGCCTCCTATGTTGCAAATTCTTCAATTGTTTGGATTTTTAAAATGTTATTGTCTTAAAAGATTTTTATGAGCAATAAACCTGCTGAAGGCATTTCCTGCTTGAAGTTTGATGATTGAATCTATTAAAGAAGTGTTTGGTTTAAATTCAACACTCTTTTTCCTTTCCTGCTATTGTTGCTTACGGATGATGTTTGTTTGTTTGCCTATATGCAGCGTTAATCCCTCTAGTTGAGTTCTCTGATCCTGTTATTATGAAGAAGTATGGAGTGAAGCCTGATGCTGAGACCCTGGACATTCTCAATACTGCCGCTAGGCAAAAAGAGGTAGACATCTTGATGCTTCTGATATAAGTGCAATCCTCAACCATACTAACCTTGTGTGGTGGGAGCAGATTGTGGTGGTCTTGAAGATCTACTGGGGAGATCCTCGTGAGAAGATATGTGAAGCAATTGATAATATCCCTCTGAGTTGCCTTACTATAGGAAACAGAGGGCTGGGTAAGCTTAAGAGGTAAGACTCCATTACCTGGTTGAGTTCAAATTTTATTACTGCTTCATGGAATCAACTTGGATTTTTTACTTTTGTTAATGCTCTATCCGTTACCTTGGTAATCAAGTTAATATTTGACTCTTGAGGCAGTGATATGACACTTTTCTCCTTAGTAGGAAAGATTTTTCCAAAATTTATCCATCATTTGTTTTGAGTATGAAAAGAAATATGCATCACCTTATATTGTCTAGTTTGTTGCCAATTTTCTTAGGAAAAATTATTATTATTTCAATGGATGCCTGGATGGATCCTAAAGTGAAGTTTAAAGGTTCATATGAAAAATTGCTGAGGCACAAGTTAGTTGATTGCAGTGCATTTTGAAATTTGATTTGGGTTTGCTTTTGTTTAAATTACAGGGCTATATTAGGCAGTGTCAGTAACCATGTGGTCAACAATGGTTCCTGTCCTGTTACTGTGGTGAAGAATGTGGAACGTGAACATTAATTCCCTTTCTTGTATGTGCTCAAGGAATAAGTGCAATGTTGTTTGTGCTTCAACTGGATTTCTCTTGTCAAATAAAGCTTGCAACCTATAACTTGAGTTTGGAGTTATTGTATTCTAGGGTATCCTATGTGATCTATTACGCAAATTCTTATAGCAAGCAAATTCACTATTTAGTTAACATTTTGGATATTCTTTTGTTGGGTTTTTTAGTAAAACAATCAAAGCAAGATTTGCTTTGGAATTAAGAAATCAAACAGAGAAATTGCCTCTTAGCTTATTTAATCTTATGACACCAATGGCTTTCGCTTTGTTGAAG